>CM066037.1:47913064-49113064 GCA_033557465.1 Ichthyophis bannanicus | reverse complement strand
TTGTGTCTTTAAGTGAGGGCCATATCTTACTTTGCAGTGGTATTTAAGAGCAGAAGAAGCATTACTCGCCTTTCCCCCCTGTTTTGTCTGTGCTGTACTTGACGTTGCAGGTGGTGAGTAGGATTGGCATACATGCTCATGGCTTGTGAAGCAAGAGTAGAGGAAAGTGTCTGAAAACTGCCAGCGGAAAGGCTGCATTGTTCCTTGTGCCCATCTCCCCGATGGTTGCTCTATCGCAATAAACAGAGATGCGTCTGGACTGCTTTAAAGTAGGGTGGGAGGGGCTCAGCTTTGCAACTTCCTCTGCTTTGGAACGACCTAATATTTGCAGCGTCAGGCCAGCTCTGGGGTGTATTGAACTTTAGTCCCATGGAGATTTACTCTTGTTTCACAAACTTATCCATAAAAGCTGCGTCTAATAGCAAAGAAATGAAAGGGACTAGTCGAAGGCTCCCGCCTCTCCCCTGATAAGATGCTTAGATTGGGGACAGGGAAATGCATACTGGACCTGAATGTAACTTGGCTTGATCTTCTCCTGCAAAGGCTTAACCTAAATACCATTAACAATGCCCTCTTTTATATGGGTATTGTGGCTGTGGATGTAGCTGAGCCCTATAATTGAATTTTTTAAAAGTTTATATACATAGCAGGAGGGAGGAGTGGCCTAGTGGTTGGGGCAAGTTACTTCAGGCCGGAAGGTCAGGGGTTCAAATCCCACTAGAGGACAGCAACCTTGGGCTGGAAGGACTGGGGTTTCTAGTCCCACAGGTGCTCCTTGTGGTCTTGGGCAAGCCACTTAACCCTCCATTGCCCATGTTCCCTGTAAGTATTAGTGTATGTGTCTCATATCCCCTCGTGTTAAATGTATCCCCCAACTGTGTTGTGACCACTTTGATTGAAGGATAAGGTGGTATACAAAACTGCTTAAATAAATAAATTCAGGGTGGTTTACATACATAAAAGTCCAGCAAATCATAGATTACAATAATATATGCAATCAATTAGACCAACCACAGCAACTCATATACAGAACAAAACTAGACTAAATATGCCCTGAGCCTGTGGCATTACCCTGCTCTGCTGATAAGCACAATCTCTTACCCCTCCACACAAGGGAAGAGGCGAGTCTTTCTAAACGTTGGCAGATCTGACGCTTCACAGACAGCAAAGGAAAAACTGCACGATCACTTGGAAGCTGCTTCAGAGAAAGTTCTGCTATGCCAGCAGCTTTTCCTCCCTTTACTGAGGAGGAGGAGGAGAAGGGGTGATTGGGGGGGGGGGGATATGTAACATTCTACCTTGTGGTGTTCTTGGTTTCCTCCGCAGAACATGCCAGGACATGTCACCTGCAAGATATTGCAGTCTTTGGTAGTGAAGCACCTTGAAAGTCTGTGCCATTAATTTGTTCAAATTATCATAAATCTTATATGTCAAATCTATCCAAAAAAAGGAAAGCAAAACCCCAAATGATAATAAAGAGAGTTGCAATAATCCAAGCTGCTGAAGACCATGGCTTGTGGTATTGTACCAAAATGCCCTCAGTCAAGTATGGCATCAGCTGCTTCATCAGAGTTTATGATGACCATCTGATAACCTGTGGAGATAAAAAGTACCCTCCTGATCTATCAAAACCCTGAAATTTCTATTTGAATCCTATAATGGAATATCCACCCCATTGATGCCAGGTTGCTGGGTCCTTCTATTCCAGTCCTGAGTTCCAAAATGTAAACACACTGTCTTGGTTCCATTCAAAACCAGCCCACTAATTTTAACCTTGTCATTTCCTGACCTAGGCACTATTTTTGGTGGGCCATCCTTAAGCTGTAATTTATGTAAGACCTTAATTACTGAGTCATTACAAATTTGTATACATAGTTTTAGCTAATGCTGACTGCCTCCTGTTCCTTACTCTAGCTATGAATGCCTTTTACAGGTGGACAGCTCTGATCCTTTCTAGTAGTTAAGGAGAGAGAGATCACTTCTTAAGATTTTCATGACAGGTGTTACAGAGTGAAGGTCCGAGTAGTAGGTTCCTTTAATTTTCAAAGACAAGCTCTACAGGGAATTTCCCTTAGAAAATTTGCTTGTGGGTCATATCTGTGGACCTGCAAACTCCCTCTGCAGTCTGAAAATTACCTCCAGTCAGTCAGTAGATTGTGTGAAATCCTGATGGAGTTTGATGTGAACATGAGAGATGGACCAGATCCTTGTGAGCCTCAGGGCAGGAATGCTTTACAGCTCTATCTTATCCTGGAAATGGGTCGAAGATTCCATCCTCAAGACCTGGGAATACTGAGGCCGCCTCCTGTTACTACATTGTACTCCTAGTGTTTTGTTGTGATGTAATGATAATGCAATGTATGTTTCCCTCACCTTTGTTTAACTTTGTGCTGTATTAACCGCTTTGATTGAAGGAAAAGGCGGGATACAAAACATGTTAAATAAATAAATAAATAAATAAGGAAGTGGGGTACATGAGATTGGCAGAGATACACTGGAGTATTTCAGGATACTGTAGTTAAACAGAGCTGACTAGTGTGAAGGAGCTAGGGTCAGGGGCAGAGTCCTGATATTTCTCAATTTAGCTCAATTTTATTTATAAACCCTTTCCTACATTCAAAATGTACAACTCTCTAATAACAGTGATACAGACATAAGAGGTGGGGAAAGCATGCAGAGCATGGCTCATGGAATTCTTTCCAACTCCCTGCATGCGTATTTACATGCACACACCCATCTGTTTGTATTTATCTTATTACTTGCTATAATGTCTCTCAAGACATATCAAAATGGTGGACAGTATAAAAACAAGAGAGAACTTCAGTAACATGACAGGACAGTCAAACCAATAAGGCAGAAATAGGAAACGGGGGTTAGAGGAAGGGGTTAAGCAGCAGGCCACTTCCCCAGATAACCAGCAACATGCCTAGGTGCATTCAAAAGACATTAGTGGAGTGGAGGAGTGGCCTAGTGTTTGGGGCAAGGTACTTCAGGCCGGAAGGTCGGGGGTTCAAATCCCACTAGAGGACAGCAACCTTGGGCCGGAAGGACTGGGGTTTCTAGTCCCACAGGTGCTCCTTGTGGTCTTGGGCAAGCCACTTAACCCTCCCATAGCCCATGTTCCCTGTAAAATAGTTATCTCCAAGTTATAATGCCCTGTTCAATGTAATTTCAGTTTGTTCAATGTAAACCGCACTGATGCAGACTAGCGCGGTATATAAGAGAATGTAAATAAATAAATAAAATAAATTTAAAATAGATGAATCTTAAACCCTGCCTTAAATTTCTTAAGTTTGGTCCAGTCAGCCATAGCACTCACCAAACAAGACTATATTATGTCCCCCTGACTAACACTCTTGCTTCTGATCCTCACCGTCTCTTTACAACTCTCAATTCTCTTCTCAAGGTGCCCTGTGCATCTGCCGTCAACCCCCTCCTTCCCTTTTTGTCCAAACTTTGGGCGACTATTTCAATGACAAAGTCCACACGATTACACTCCATAAGAACATAAGATATGCCATACTGGGTCAGACCAAGGTCCATCAAGCCCAGTATTCTGTTTCCAACAGTGGTCAATCTAGGTCATATGTACCTAGCAGTTTCCCCAAGGGACACAGGTTCCACAATGCTTGTATTGGTTCAAGCATTGATATCCTGGGTCCCTTCTTAATAATGGTTTATGGACCTTACCTCCAGGAACTTGTCCAAACCTTTTTTAAACCCAGCTACACTAACAGCCTTTACTACATCCTCTGGTAACAAATTCCAGAGTTTGATTACACGTTGAGTGAAAAAATATTTTCTTTTATTAGTCTTAATTAGTTTACCCTGTAGCTTCATTGCATGTCCCCTAGTCTTTCTATATTCTGATAAGGTAAACAATCGATCTACGTTTACCCGTTCCACTCTGTTCATTAATTTATATACTTCTATCATATCTCCCCTCAGCCGTCTCTTTTCCAGGTTAAAGAGCCCTAACCTTTTTAGCCTTTCTTCATAGGAGTATCCTTCCATCCCCTTTACCATTTTGGTGGCTCTTCTCTGAACTTTTTCTAAAATCGCTATATCCTTTTTAAGATACGGCGACCAGAATTGCACACAATATTCAAGGTGCGGTCTCACCATGGAACGATATAGAGGCATTATAATATCTTTTGTTTTATTTTCCATTCCTTTCCTTATCATACCTAGCATTCTATTTGCTCTCTTGGCCGCCGCTGCACACTGGGCCGAGAGTTTTAACATGGTATCCACAATGACGCCTAAATCTTTTTCCTGGGTGGTGGTTCCTAATGTGGAACCTTGAATCGTGTAACCATAGTTTGGGTTGTTCTTCCCTAGGTGCATAACCTTGCACTTGTCCACATTAAATTTCATCTGCCATTTTGATGCCCAGTCTTCCAATTTATCAAGATCCTCTTGCAATTTTCCACAATCCTCTTGGGTTTTAACAACTTTAAATAGTTTTGTGTCATCTGCAAATTTGATAACCTCACTCGTTATTCCACTTTCCAGGTCATTTATGAATATGTCAAAAAGCAGCAGACCCAGCACAGATCCCTGGGGTACACCACTATTCACCTTTCTCCATTGGGGAAATTGGCCATTTAGCCCTACCCTCTGCTTTCTATCTTTTAACTAGTTCCTGATCCACAATAGTACACTGCCTCCTATCCCATGACTCTTTAGTTTTGCCAAAGGTCTCTGATGAGGGACCTTGTCAAAGGCTTTCTGAAAGTCCAGATATACAATATCAACCGACTCACCTTTGTCCACCTGATTATTCACTCCTTCAAAAAAACCCATAACAGATTAGTAAGACAAGATCTTCCTTGTCTAAAGCCATGTTGGCTGTCTCCCATTAGGTCATGGCTATCTACATGCTGAGTAATTTTATTCTTTATGATGGTTTCTGCCATTTTTCCAGGTACTGATGTCAGGCTCACCGGTCTGTAGTTTCCCGGATCACCCCTGGAACTCTTTTTAAAAATTGGTGTTACATTGCCGATCCTCCAATCTTCAGGTATTAGAGATGATTTTAATGATAGTTCACAGATTACTAATAGCAGGTCTGCAATCTCGTATTTCAGTTCTTTCAACACCCTTGGATGTATACCATCCGGCCCAGGTGATTTGCTACTCTTCAGCTTATCTAATAGTTGTAATACATCTTCCCGATGTATCGATATTTCCTTCAATTCTTCCGCACCTTTAAATACCACTTCAGTCATGGGTAACATCCCTACATCTTCCTCAGTAAAGACTGAAGCAAAGAATTCATTCAGTCTCTCCGCTATTGCCTTGTCGCCTCTTAGTGCTCCTTTAACCCCTTTATCATCCAATTCCCTACGAGGTCAATTCCCATCCCTTCTTCCCCCTCTTCACTCCCAACTCTTCCCCTCAACCTCTGCCACCCTTTCTTCCTTTTCTAAGATCTCTGAGGAGGAAACCACTCATCTTCTTTCCTCCTCCAAACTCACTACCTGCTCCTCTGATCCTATTCCCATCCATCTCCTAAGCTCCATCTCCTCCACTGTCCTACCTTCCATCTCTCATATTCTCAACCCCTCGCTCTCCATTACAATTGTCTCTGCAGTCTTCAAGCATGCTGTGGTCACACCTCTCCTCAAAAAAACTCTCACTAGATTCTACCTATCCTTCTAATTATCAACCCATCTCCCTCCTCCCCTTCATTTCTAAACTACTTGAACATGAGGTTCACCACCATTGCCTTGGCTTTCTATCCTCTCAAGCCCTTCTGGATCCACTGCAATCTGGCTTTCATCCTTTACATTCTTCTGAAATGGCTCTTGCCAAAGTCTCCAGGGACCCTTTCCTGGAAATATCCAATGGTCTTTACTCGATCCTCATCCTTCTTGATCTTTCTACAGCTTTTGACACTGTTGACCACACCTTCTCCTCAATATTTTACTGTATTTCATGTATACTAGGTTCAAACCTTATGTAACTTTTATAAATAAGAGTTTAATGTAATTGTTGGTTGATTGTAAACCGCCCTTGATCTCTGGAAGGGGCGATATAGAAAAACAAATAAATAAATAAATAAATAAATACCTTGTCCTCTCTTGGTTTTAAGGGATCTGTGCTATCTTAGTTCTCTTCTTATCTCTCCCATCGCACTTTCAGCATTTCTGCTGGTGGATGATCCTCCACTGCTATCCCGCTCTCAGTTGCTGTACCCCAAAAGTCTGTCTTTGGCCCACTCCTTTTCTCTCTCTGTACCCAGTCTCTTGGTGCACTCATCTCCTCCCATGGTTTTCAGTACCATCTTTACACTGATGATGCTCAGATCTACCTCTCTACCCCTGAAATCTCTCTGGCAATCCAGGCCCGGATCTCCTCCTGCCTATCTGACATTACTGCCTGGATGTCTCACCGTTGTTTGAAATTGAACATGGCCAAAACAGAGTTTCTTATTTTTCCCTCTAAACCCACCTTCCCCCTTCCCCCCTTCTTCCTTCCTCCTTTTTCAGTCTCTATGGATAACGCTCTACTACTTCCTGTTTCCTTGGCCCGCAACCTTGGGATTATCTTTGATTCCTCCCTCTCCTTCTCCACACACATCCAACTGATAGCTAAAACCTGTTGCTTCTTTCTCTATAATGTCATCAAAATTTACCCCTTCCTTTCTGAACACACTACTAAGACACTTATCTACTCTTTAGTCACTCTCCCGTCTAGACTATAGCAACCTCCTTCTTGCTGGTCTCCCTCTGAATTCTCTCTCTCCCCTTCAATCTATTCAAAACTCAGGCACGCGGCTAATCTTCCGCCAGCTTCGATATGCTCATATAACCCCTCTTCTCAAGTCGCTTCATTGGCTCCTTATCGATTTCCTTATCCAGTTCAAAATTCTCCTATTGACCTATAAGTGCATTCATTCTGCTGCTCCTTGCTACCTTACTCTTATTTCTCCCTACACCCCTCCTCAGAAACTCCGTTCTTCTGGGCATATCACATCTATCTGTGCCCTTCTCTTCTACTGCCAACTCCAGACTTTGATCCTTTCACCTTCCTGTTTCTTATGCCTGGAACAAACATCCTGAGTCTGTACGTCAGGCTTCATCTCTGGCCCTTTTCAAATCCAGGCTGAAAACTCACCTCTTCGAGGACGCTTTTGGATCCTGATCCACCTAGTCTTCTATGTGCTTCCTCACCGTTCCCCTAGAATTGTATCCTTGTCCTCAGCTGTTGTGCTGTCTGTCTTGACTAGATTGTAGGCTCTGATGAGCAGGAACTGTCTCTTACATTTGTCTATACAGCACGCTATACAAATGATCAGTAGTAGTTGTAAAGAAGGGCTCAGTTCGGAAAGCAAGAGGAAGGGATTGACCACTGTGTACAGAGAATGAAGTGTCTATGTAGGAGTATATGGAGTAATCAAAGACACAAGATAGGTCAGTAGACTTTGGTTCAGTACTTCATATGTTCGAGACTGTAGCTTGTAGTAAATGCTATAATAAACCCCTAGCCGGTGATGTTGGTATAGAAGGGGTATCACATGGTGGTATCTGTGAGCCTGAGACGTGCGTCAAACTGCAGTGTTCTGCACAGTCTATAAACATTTTTAGTGTTCTGATGGGTGATATTGGCAAGGACTGCATCGCCTTAATGCAATTACGATATTACTGTAGCATGTATCAGGATGGTGCTATGTTGCCTCCTTGAGATAAGGACAAATAGCTTAGAAAAGTCTGAAGGTGTGGGACTTTCTTTTGACTAGTGGTTACTTCTGTTGCTAAAAGTAAGTTGAAAATGAAATACCACACCGAGATACTTAAAAAAATGCACAAGGGAACTAGAAACACCTTGAAGAACGGGAGCTAGTGAAGAACAAATATCCCTCGTGGTTAGCCATGAAGCAAATGCGTTGTCAGGATTGTTTCAAACTATTATATGTGAACCAAGAGGAAACAGTGGAGAGGCAGTGAGTCATCAGAAAAAAAATTGGGGGAATATAGGGCTGTATAGGTAGTCAACAGAATATCGCTAGCATAATTGTAAGCCTTTTTGTCAAGAAACTGTAAGAGTGTGGCTGAGGGACTAAGAAAGACCTTGAACAATATTACTACTACTGTTACTCACTTATATAGTGCTACAAGGCGAACACAGCGCTGCACGGATACATATAGAAGGCGGGTTGCAAGCATTGATTCTGTAGGACATCACAAGAAAGAGGAAAACTGGGGTAACAGAATCTAAGAAGATGGAGCAGGACCTCTATTGAAGGTATGACTGAAACCAACGGAGGAGCTGTCCTAGCAGGCCAATGTCCTTGAAGTGCAGAATCAGCAGACCAATGATCCACAAGATTAAAAGCTGCAGACAAATGTGAAGAAACTGTAATAGCAATCTTACTGGCAACAAAAAACTGTGAGACTCACTAAGTAAACCAGTCAGGGTGGTTTCTGCACTGTGTCCAGTTCAGATGCTGGATTGACATGGGTGGAGAATGGTTACTTGGTCTGTATGAGACCCGCGTTGAGAGAAGACTGTCCTTTCATTGAGTTTAGCAAGGTGTGACTGTGTATGTGCTTGCAATCTCTGTTTCCAGATCTTCCTGCTAGACCAGTAGGTGTTCTCCTCCTGCCAGCAGATGACGGGAGACAAAGAAAAGAAAGCAAAACTATGCCGTGATATCACCACTGGCTTAAAACCTAGCACAACTAGAAGAAGTCTTCAGAATTTTTGTAACAAACAATGGAAAGTAGCCAAATCCTCCCAAGGGACCCCTCAAGGACAGCTATATACAATTTCCAATCACCCCCATACTCCTCCTTTGTTAATTTTTCTCACAGTTATATGACTGTGAGGTTAACACAATTTTGTGCATAGGATATGAGCTTAGAAGCTTATCTCGTTTACATAATAATTACCATGCACTTAATTTGTTTCAAACCACCTAGCATCAGCAAATTTTCTGGTGCACTGTCAGTTCGGGCAGTCACCCTATGGTAATGGGGTAGTTACAGGGAGGTTTGTTTTTGCAGATAGAGCAGTTTGGGGGTTATTTTTTATGGCTGGGGTAGTTTGTGGGGTGGTAGGGCAGTTGCAAGGGAGTATTTTTTTTTTTTAAGCAGTAGGGCAGTTGTGTGGGGCTGGTTTTGGGAGTGGGGGCAGTTGACAGGGTATATAATTCTTTCCAACTTCTTTTGGATTGGAAAGAATAAAAATGACCTAGCAGACAATTAAATCAAATAGGTAGGGGGAAAGTAGGCAGCCTTGTACACGTTTGCTGATTTTAAACCATTCTGTTTCTCCTTGTTCTGTTTGAACTGTTGCTTGATCAATGTGAAGACTCATCAACAACCTTGGCTATGCTGATACCATGTTACTGGCTGAAAGTGAAGATGATCTGAAACATTTGCTTCTCAAGATCAAGGAACATAATCTTAAAATGGGCCTGCACCTTAAAGTAAAGAAGACAAAGATCCTGACAACTGGCAAAATCAATAAGTTCATCGTTAAAGGAGAAGAAATTGAAATAGTTGACAACTTTAACTTACTTGGATCAACTATCAATAAAGAAACAAGCGGTCAAGAAATCCAACGACGCACTGCTCTTGGCAGAATGACTATGAAGGACCTAGACAAGATTCTCAAGAGCAGAGATGTTTCTCTCCATACAAAGATTCAACTTGCTCAAGCCATAGTATTTTCAATAACATATGGATGCAAAAATTGGACAGTGAAAAAGATAGACAGGAAGAAAATCGATACCTTTGAATTATGATGCTGGCGACGAATACGGTGTATACCATGGACTCCCCAACAAACAAACCAGTTAGTATTAGAGATCAAACATAAGTTTTCCTTAGAGGCTCAGATGACAAGACTTCGAATTTCATACTTTGGACACATCATGCAAAGAGAGAGATCATAGAGAAAGACATCATGCTTGGCAAGGTAGGTCAACACAAAAGAGGAAGGCCAGCAAATGAGATGGATCGATACAATAACAGCAGCTATGGGTGCCACTCTTATCAACAATGAGCCGCCTGACTGAATACCAAACACAGTTTAGGACAACTATCCAGAGGGTCGCCATGAGTCGACACCAACTCGACGGCACTTAACAACCGTAGAGAATGAGAAGACAGAAAACCAAGAACACAAACATAATTTAATAAAATAATTATTCAGAATTTCTGGCAACAAACCAGCAAATAAAAGAGCATGGTCTATTTATTTGCAGAAAAAAGTGGTTGGGGAAATAACCAGGTCTTACTTTGCAAAATAAATGAATTTATTCAGCAGATGCAACTTCTGAGGCAAATCTAGAGAAGAGTCCTCTGCCTTGTACCTCATAACCTGTAGAGCAAAGGACACGGAGTATAAATCATTTTCTGATTTCTTCAAGGCCTTAAAGACAAAACATACATTTTGAATTATCATCTTAAAAGCCATTGATAACCAATGCTGGATTACATTGCTGGATAACATTATTGGATTACCAGATCATAATACCTTATTCCAGTAGTATACGATCAACAGCATTTTGCTCCAGCTCCATTTGTTGTATAGAATTCCGAGTGAGACCTATCAGTGGAGAATTACAGTAATCAAGATGAATTAGGTGTATAGGGAAAGGAATGGCCAGCAGAATAAAGGAGATGATATTACCTCTGTATACATTTCTAGTGAGACCTCATTTGGAGTAGTGTCTACAGTTCTGGAGACCTCACCTTCAAAAGGATATAAACAGGGTGGAGTCTGTGCAGAGGGCACCTACTAAAATGGTCGGTGGTCTCGTCATAAGGCATATAGGGATATGTATACTCTGGAGGAAAGGTGGGAGAAGGGCAATGATAGAGATATTTAAATACCTTTGTGGTATTAATGCGCAGGAGGTAGTCCTCTTGCAGTTGAAAGGAAGCTCTGAAATTAGGGATTGTAGGATGAAAGTTCAGTGAAAGGTGATAGACTCAGGAGTAATCTAAGGAAATATTTCTTTACGGCAAGGATGGTGGATGCATGGAACAGCCTCCCAGTGGAAGTGGTGGTGAAGAGAACTGCATTTGAATTCAAGAAAGCATGGGACAAATACACAGGATCTCTAGGAAGAGAGGAAGGGATTGTAAGACCTAATAGTTCTCATGGTGGACAAACTGGATAGGCTGTATGGTCTTTATCTGCTGCTGTTTTCTATGTTTCTATATAATTATGACTTGCATGGATTAATTTTGCACAGAAGGACCTGTTCAAAAAAGATGGTAAAGTTCGCAAACTACCTAGATGGAAAGAATAGGACTTAGCAATTGAGATGCGAGGACTCTTCGATAAGCTTGAATCCAGAGCTTAAGAAAATGGAAACAAAGGCAGTGTGCTTGAAACTGGATTCTAGTATAATTTTCTTCCAGTGAAATGCATTCTTGTATTTCCCATTTTTTTTTCTGTTTTTCTTTCCCATACCAGAACTTCAGCAGAATCCTCAAGTAGCAAGAAAGCTCCCCTGCCCTTCTGAGCTCCTCATTGCTTTACTGTGGCTGACCACTTGGTGTCACTGTAAGAGTAGCTTTGGCCCTCTTCCCTCCCCACCCCTATAAAGACATAAGAGTGTTTTTCCTGCCAGCTTTGGGGGGGGGGGGGGGTCAGAATCAGTGCAAGGAGCTGAGCCTTAGGCCATTGGGCTGGCCCGAATAGCATGGTTCTGTATGTGCTCCCTGAACCGTCAGCAGCTCTTTTCAAAGCTTGACATGCATGAACTTGCTTCTCTGGTTACCGGTTCAGGTATCTCTGTTTATATTCCAGTGATGTGAGGGATGTAAGGTGAGCTTGGGTTTATTGCATTCATATTTGATGTTGTATTGGACACGTTAAGTGACTGGCCATTAATTAGTTCTATTTAGAGACAAATGCTAACACACATTAGGGGCAGGGAGAGTGTCGGGTGAATAAAAATTGGAAAGGTTTCTGCAGGGCTCCTTGAGGTGAAACTGCCAGAGTAAGAAAGAGATTGAAATCTTCAGCAGCAGGGCAGGAAACCACAAGGGTCCTTGTCCAAAGGTCTGCAAAGCAGGAATTAGTCTGTCCTTGTCCAAAGGTCTGCAAAGCAGGAATTAGTCTGTCTCCACAGTAAAAACAAAAAAACAAACAAAAAAAAACCTCATTGCATTTGTGAGCTGCAAATGACTAGGTATTAAATAGACAGCCTCCTCTTATATCCCACTCCCTGCCACATGTGTCGTCGGGTCCAGATTATAGGCAGACCCGATCCAGGGATTGGGCTCCACTTGGCCATATGCCCCTAGCAGCTCTGCTTTGTTTTGTTAGTTTATGGTGGGTTTAAAAGGAGACAGGGCAACAGTGTTGGGAAGTAGAGTCTTTCATTTCTCCATAGCTCCCTCCTGCCCAGGCAAGGTACTTGATTGTGCTCTTTGTAAGCTTAGCCCCTGGACTTTCTGGGATTTCCTTAGGAAAGAAAATTTTAATACAGTTTGACAAGAGAGCCCCTAACACATGCCCCAAATCTTTGAATCCCTTCCCCTATGTTTGATACCTCATCACAAGTATGGTATGGGAGGTAGTTTCCCCTTGTTGGCTTTGCCCCTCTCAGCTCCTTGCAGTTTTCTAGCAGTAGAGCAGATAGTAGAAGTCCCTTGCTCACTGTCTCCGCTGCTCGCCTGGGTTCCGTCAGCAGAGAACAAGGGGAAAGGAGGTGGAGACGGTGGCATGGAGAGCAGACCTAGAGCTTTTGCTCTCCCTATGATGCTGCTGTTGCTGCCACATCACCAGCTCTCTGCTCCTGGCTTCCCTGTCATTCCTACAATGGCATGGCCTGCTGAGAAGACTCGACTAGCCACTTTGACCCCTCTCCGCACATGCTCTCCATCGTAGTCTTTTAGGCACCCTTGCTTGAGAAACTGGGCTATTTTGCCAGTTTAATGCTGTTAATACTTATTCTCAGTCCAGTTGCATCTTATTTCAAAAAAACTCATTGTCTGTGTCTTTCAGACCTCGGGGTTTGTATTCTGATGATGCCCATTTCACCCAGTTAAGAGATTTTTACACATTCCTATGA
Organism: Ichthyophis bannanicus; assembly: GCA_033557465.1. Taxonomy (NCBI): domain Eukaryota; kingdom Metazoa; phylum Chordata; class Amphibia; order Gymnophiona; family Ichthyophiidae; genus Ichthyophis; species Ichthyophis bannanicus. The sequence continues at coordinate 49,100,022 of CM066037.1, read as the reverse complement.
AATTAACTGACCTAGCTGCAAGATAAAGGGAAAGCCTAGTGGCCCTGCCAGGACATAGAGCTCTTTATATTTGCTTTGAATCAATTTTCACCCCACCCCCCAGAAAAAAATATCCTTGGTTTGGTAAATATGAATTAGATGTTACTGATTTCCATTCTTATGAGTTAATGCTCAGCTCATGAAATTTTGTTTTCATCTCGTAGGATTTATAACTCATCCCAAGTATTACATTGCCCAGCTCCACATGCCAGTGTAATCCCTAGTCCTCAATTTCAGCCCTCTCCTTCACTTTGATATCTCCTGCCGCCACAGGAAGAGAGGCTGTCCAACAAAATAAACCTAGAAAAAATTTGGTATTATTTACTTTGCATTGGTTTTCTCCTATATTGATGTGGTTGGAATAAACATGGAACATAACACAAAACACCAAAATAAAGAACTTTATTAAGACATTTTGGTAAGTTGACGTCTGCTGATTGGCTTACAGGAATCTTTTTAGTGGTGACGTTTTACATTGTATTGATTCCCTTGCTGACGGTCGTAATCAGAAGGAGCTCCTAAACAGATCTTTGCTAAGTAACGCCCTAGGCAGATTTCCAGGAGGCGTATGAAAAGCTAAGCCTCGACCCACCTATGTTTGGACAGTGGCCCTGACTGTAATTAATACCCTGCTTTCTTTTTTTCTTTTCTTGCTTTAATGTTGAACTTTTAGAGAGTAATTTTAGAATGAGTTACCTATGTTGGGAGTTCAAGCAAACACCTATTTTCGGCTTATTTTATGAAAACACATAGATGTCTGTGGATCCATATAAAATTGCCCTAGAAAAGCTGCAGAAATTGTGGCTATAATGAAGTTGCGTGTATTTGCATCAGCTTAGGAGCTGGTATAAAAGTATTCCCTTGTTTTATAAAGGCTGTGCATGAATTGTGACTCAGGCGAAAATTCGGCCCTGAGAGTTGCGTACAAGTACGTCTACTTATATGCACAGGGCAATTTTATAAGCGGTATTTTATATGCGTGCATTGTCATATACGCATGAAAAGCTTTTATAAAAATTATCCTTGTATGGACCTCGTATCGACTTGATGGCACTTAACAACAGCAACAACCACCAGTGAAGTTCTTGGAAATAGCCACCTTCTTGTATGAATATTTAAACTGTGGAACTAGGCATGAAATATATGAGCTCTGTCTCCTACTACAGTAGTCTTCAGTTAGATGGCTGATGCTTTTCTTGGTTGTACTGCTTGCTTTTTTCCATTTTGCAATTTGTTTGTTTATTTTTTAAAAAGTTTCTAGACCACCTTCCTGTACATATTCAACCCAGTCAACAAAAATATATTAATGATATACAAATAAAGCTATAAAACATCAAAATGACATAGATATAGCAACACTGCAACCATCTACTTCAACCGCACCCCAAAGCCCAACAATATCCACTTGTACTTAACTGCAAACTCAGAACTGAAACAAAAAAGCATTAAGGTGTTTCCTAAAATTGAAAAGGCTTGTTCACAGAGCCAGTGAAAGCTTGTTCCAAAAGTGTGGCACAATCAACGTGAAAGTACGTGACTGCCAACATGTCAAATAACCTCAGACTTAGTACGAACATTTAATATTGTGGAAAATTTATTTTTAAGTCTTGGCCTCATTGGTCTCTGTTACATTTCAAAGAAACTGAATGAAATAATCACCTATGAAATGCTGTAATTAGCTTGATGCCTCGTTTGTACTTCAGTTATTCTATAGTCTCACCTTCTGTAAAACCCATGAAGATTGTTCTTTGGAGTTAGAGAGCCCCAAGAAGATGGCACATGTGCCCATAGTGAGAGTTGACTTTTCTTTGTACTTTTTCACTTCTAGCTTGAGCTTGTTATGCTGTAGGGATTATTAGGGCCAGGACTCCCTTGTCTAAAAAGAATCACAGTCCCGGTGGAATTTTTTCCAATAACTAAGAGTAAAATATAGACATTTTGACTTTCCTGCTTACTGCCACTATTAACCTGATTTTGCCTCCATCATGTCTTCGGTCTCCCCCTTCCTCCAAATTCCCTGCGGCCCAGCTCATCACTGTTGTTGGCCTTGATGCTGCTTCCCTCTCCCACAGGGCAGCAGTTTGTCAGGAAGTTGGCCTGCAGCAGAGGAATTAGAATTATATTTTTTTAAACTATCCCAGAGCCTTTTCTTTTTCACAGGTCAATGAGCTTCAAGAGGCAACACCATTGCCTCGGGTACCACCTAGATGAAAGCACAAAAGCACAAAGAATTAATGTGTAATTCTTTGTAACTTGCCTTGAACTTAAGTTTGGAAAGGTGAGTAATTTAAATCTCAAATCCAAATCCATAACTGATCGTGGCTGAGGAGAGAGCTGAGGGTTCAATCTAGAGGACTAATTAAGACTGTGGCAGGGGGAGTGGAGGAACAAGGCTTGAAGGATCTTGAATCTGGATTAAGGATAGGGAGAGAAAGCTGTGGGTATAGCCTGATGGGTACCAGAAAGAGAGCTGGATTGAGGGCTGAGCCTGGATTATTCATGGGGCAGTTCTCCATAAAGAATTACAATTCTGCATTTTTTATTATATTGTGTTACTTTAAAATGTTTTTTTGTGCAGAATTCCCCCAGGAATAACTAATGCATTATTGTGGGCAGCACTGGAATGCCTTCCGTTAGCCAGCACAACACATGACCTACTTCTGAATGCCAGTGTGCAGATGTGACAGATGCTATGCTTCCTTGCCCGGTATGTGCTGATAACTGTCAGGATCATTCTAATCCTCAGAATTAGATGGATGGGAATAATTTTGTAGAGCGAGGCTTCTGTTTCCAGCCTGGAGGTAAAGGCATTTTGGAAGTTTAAAGCAGCAGTTTCATCATAGTCAACCACCTTTGTTTATTTTATTTAACAAATGCAGTGGCGTTCTCATAAGCTGAATGCAAATTATTAATCCATCTCTTACTTTGTTGAATGGGAACCCCTAATTTTCAAGGGAAAATTTGGACATGCTGCTAATTTTCTTTCCTTCAATCTGTCAAGCCAGTCCAGAACCAGTGGTTATGCCCGTCAGTCAGTAGATGGAGACAGAGAACAAAAGCTTATGAGCTCTGCTCTATATAAGGCTCTTTGCAGCGACATGTTCCTGTAACAATGCAGGAAGAGACAAAATCCTCCTCCCTCCCATATCAACAGACACCCAGGGAGGGAAGGGGGGCATTCATTTTTCCAATAAGTAGCTGAGGAAATCTGTAGAATTTTTTAACACTGCCACCCAAGAAACCTATCTGCAACAGTAGAAAAGAAGAAAAAGATGAAACAATTCATACCAATGACAGCTGAGGGCGGGCCTCTGGACTGGTTTGGTAGATTCAAGGAAAGAAAATCAGCAGGTAAGATCAATTTTTCCTTTCTTATTGTCTTACCAGACCAGTCCAGAATGAGTGGGATATAACATAGCACTCTTGCTCAGAGCGGGACCCAGAACTGTCAATTGTAACTATTCCTCTAGCAAGCGTCATCTGTCTTGGGGACCTACCCTCAACCATAGTAGTTCCAAAACCCAAGCAATGATGACCCATGTCTTCCAGAACCTTGATAGAAGGCTTAGATCCCCATAAGGAGACCTCAAATGAAATCTCTCGCTCCATACACCTGGTCTCTCTAAGCCATCAAAATCATGCATATGCCCTGGTGGATGCTTGCCCACCTGGCCCCACTGCCCATTGCTCATCTGATGTTTGCTTGCCACTTTCCAGGTGATACAGAAGGAACTTGCAAGGGCCAGAAGAGTACATTGTTGCTGACAAGTTGTGATAGGGACGTCTGTACTAACCATTCTCCATTTAGGCTGGAGAATTAAAATAACAAGGTGTTGAAAATCATGCTTTAGACCTACCAACTCTAGAGTAAATGTAGAAAGAGGAAAGACACAATCCATACACTAATAATGCCCCCTTGAGGAGAAAGAGCCAGCAATGGTGTGGGACCACAAAAGGCAGTCTGAAATGAACTTCTGCTCCCTTATGCTTGGAATAAACTACCCGAGTCAGGCGCCTTCTCTGACCCTTTTCAAATCCAGGCTGAAAACTCACCTCTTCACTGCCGCTTTCGGATGTTGACTCACCTGATCTCCTTTGTGTTTCCTTACCATTCCCCCTAGATGTATCCCATGTCTACAGCTACTGTGTTGTCTTGACTAGATTGTATTTTTATTTATTTGTTTAAAGGGTATTTATATCCCGCCTTATCCTTCAATCAAAGCACACAATCAATTTCAATTGGCATTTGTGTTCTCATGTGTTCTTATACTGTACAGTGAATGTGCATGAGTGTAGGTAGATTGATTGGGGTGTGCTATTTACAGCATGAGCTTTATACAGTGTTGTGTGCAATGAGCATGCGGGTAAGTCATTAGTCCGGGGGTGGTGATCCCATTATGTGCTCAGGCCGTAGTGCTCCACAAAGAGCAAAGTCTTTAGTTGCTTTTGAAAGTCCTTAGTGTCATCTGTTGATCAAAGTTCATCAGGGAGTGCGTTCCACATTATAGGTGCCGCCATTGATAGTGCTCCGTGCTGTAGACTTGTGGGCCTTTGTGTAGTCTTTTGGAGTGTTGATTGTGTCCGATGTGGCTCTCATCCTAGGTCTTGTGCTGTTGTCGGGTTGTATAAGAGGTTGCAGGCTGAGTGCTGAGTTCCTGTGTTTGATTCTGAATATGTTTAGGATTGTCTTGTATTTGATGTGGGAGCTGATTGGGAGCCAGTGGAGGTCTTTTAGTATGGGGGTGATGTGGTCTTGTTTTGATGAACCGGATATTATTCGTGCCGCTGTGTTTTGGGCCATTTGTAGTGGTTTGAGTGACTGTTTAGACATGCCGATATAGATCGGGTTGCAGAAGTCCAGGATGGGAGTTATTAGGGCTTGAGAGACTGTGCAGAAATGATCTTGCGTGAGGCGGGGCTTGAGGCGTCTGATTATTCTCATCTTGTGGAGTGGAGGAGTGGCCTAGTGGTTGGGGCAAGGTACTTCAGGCCGGAAGGTCGGGGGTTCAAATCCCACTAGAGGACAGCAACCTTGGGCTGGAAGGACTGGGGTTTCTAGTCCCACAGGTGCTCCTTGTGGTCTTGGGCAAGCCACTTACCCCTCCATAGCCCATGTTCCCTGTAAAATAGTTATCTCCAAGTTATAATGCCCTGTTCAATGTAATTTCAGTTTGTTCAATGTAAACCACACTGATGCAGAATAGCGCAGTATATAAGAGAATGTAAATAAATAAATCTTGAAGTATGCGTTTTTGGTGGTCCTGCTGATGTGTGACTGTAGGTTTAGCTCCCTGTCGAGTGTCACTCCGAGGTATTTCACTTCCTGTTTTAAAGGCATTGTTGTATTGTTGACATTGATTGAGGGTGGAGGGATGTAGCTGGTGTTTCGTGTGATGAGAAGTGCTTCTATCTTGTTGTAGTTTATGGTCAGGTTGTTTTTTTGGAGCCAGTTGGACATGTGGTTGAGGCAGTCTATTATTTTGGTGTAGTCAGGGTTGTCGAGGTTGACGGGGGTGTATATCATGATATCGTCTGCATAGATTGTGTATTGTATCTTGTGCTCTTTCATGATGTTGCAGATCGGTTGAATATAGAGGTTGAATAGTAGTGCGGATAGGGCGGAGCCTTGTGGTACCCCTTGCTTGATCTTTGCTGGTCGTGAGGTGTTGGAACCAATCTTAACCTGGAACTGTCTGTCTGTTAGGTAAGAGTTGAACCATCTTAGGGTGGTGCCGTTTATTCCAATGCTCTGTAGTCTGGTTAGGAGGATTCTGTGGTCCACTGTGTCGAACGCAGCTGAGATGTCTAGGAAGATCATTAGTGTTCCTTTTTTGTGGTTGTCGATGATTTGGATTATGTTGTTGAATAGATAAAACAGGAGTGTTTCGACCCCGTGGTTTGGGCGGAAGCCATGCTTGTGTATGTCCAGTGGGGCATGTGTGTTGATATGGTCCTGGAGTTGGTGTTGTACAGCTTTTTCTATAATCTTTGCCAGTAGTGGTATGCTGGAGATGGGTCTGTAGGCTGCTGGGTTGCTCTTGTCTAGTGTGGATTTCTTCAGGATCGGTCTTATAGTAGCTAGTTTCAGCTGGTCTGGTATGGTTCCTTGTACCAGTGAGTTGTGTACTATGTTGTGTATGGTGTGGATGAAGCTTTCCTTTGTTGTCTTAATCCATGTTACCGGGCATGGGTCTGTTGGTGCGGTGCTTGTGTTGAGCGTGGTGATGATGTCTGAAAGCTGTCTTGTAGATGGGGTGTAGAATTTATCCCATTCTTTGGTGTGTTTGGTTGGGTTGGCGGTTCCGTTTGTCGTTTGTTGTGGTGTAGAGTCCATCTTTTCTTTTAGGTGATCTGCGAAGGCTTGTGGGTCTATCTGCACGTCTTTTTCGGGATTGGGTTCATTGGTTAGGTTTTTTACTATTTTGAATAGTTCCCTTGGTTTGTTGTAGGCTTTTAGAATGATGTTTGTGTGGTGTTCCCTTTTTGTCTGGTTAATGAGCTCATTGTATTTCCTTTGCTTCGTTAGGTATAGTGCCTGGATGGTGGGAGATTTGGAGCGTCTCCAGCGGCATTCTAGCTTTCTCAGATCTATTTTTGCGTTGCGTATGTCTTTTGAGTACTATGGGGTGTGTTGTCTTTTGGCGTTGGATGCTTTCCTTGTTTTGTGTTTGTTGGCTTTGGCTGCAGCATTGATGACACTGTTCCATTTGCTTACTTGCTCGTCTAGATCCTCTGTTTCAGGGTCCATGTGGGGTAGTGTGTCCTGGAGGAACTGTTCCTTGTCAAAGTTTTTGAATCTCCTTTGCACGGGTGGTGAGTCATTTGGCTTGTTGTGTCTCTCCCCTTGTGATGTGATTTCTATTTTAATTCTGTAGTGGTCTGATCAAGGTACCGGAGTAACTGTGGGTGTTGAGATGCCACCTCTGTCTAGTAGGTATTTGGGGGTGAATATGAGGTCTGGTGATGATCCATGTCTGGGTCGGGGTGTTGATCAGTTGAGTGTATTGTAAGGAGTCCATAGCTTGTAAGAAGGTTTCTTTGTCCTTGCTGTTGGCAGATCTGAGGTTGAAGTCTCCCAGTAGTAGTAGTGGCTTGTGGTTTGTGTTGACTGCACAGACAGCCTCTAGTGTGGAGGCTAGTTCATCTGTTGGAGCATGAGGAGCTCTGTAGATGAGGCAGAGGGCCATCTGTTTTCTACAATGATCGTGTTGCATTGGTCTGAGTTTGGGGAACTTAGGGGTTTAAGCTTTAGGGTGTTCTTTGCGATGATCAAAACCCCACCTCCTCTCCTGTGTGTGCGTGGGCTGTTGAATGCTGTGTAAGTGGGGGGGACTTATTGATTGAGGAGTACGTTGTCAGTGGGGGTGAGCCATGTTTCGGTGATGCAGAGGATATCGGGTTGTTGATCTTCTATGTGGTCTGTGAGTGTGTTTAGTTTGTTTCTTATTGATCTGGCGTTGATGAGCTCTATGGAGGTGGTTTTTGGAGTGTTTGCTGTTCTGGGGTCATTTTTTAGGTTTGTGTGTGAGTTGGGCTTGTGGTTTGATTGTTTGTTGTGTTTGTCTTTCTTGAGTGCGCTCCAGGTTGTGTGCTGTGGAGGGGTGTGGGTGGGCATGTAAAAGATGGTCCTTGCTCATCAGATTCTCTGATGAGCAGGGACCATCTTTTACATGTGTCTGTGCAGCACTGCGTACGCCTTGTAGCACTATACAAACGTTCAATAGTAGTAGTAACCTCAGCCTAGGCCAGAGATTGTGGGAGCACTCGAGAGAAAAAAAATTAGACAGGGAAGCCTTTTTCTTTTTCTTTTTCTATACTGCAAAGCAGGAATATTTTGTGGTGTTGAAAGCTCTGTCAGTGAGAGTTAATTGCTTTTTGTTCCAGCTACCTATTCACAGCTTGAAGCCACTGACCTCATCAGATGTTAGTGGTCTTTGATTAGCTTGCTAAGCAGCCAGGCAGTGCTGCATAAGGGTCTACAAGTCCTTGCAAGTACTGACATTCCTAACGGACTCCATTGCAAGCAAGGTAATACTGTGTGGTTTTTAAATACAAGCTCTCTGCCTGAAAGCTCTTAAGGGGTTTTGATTTTCATTTTTAAAAACTAATTATTTTTCTCTACTGCAGAAGTAAGCTCTGTCAGTTAGAGTTCATCGTTTTTTGTTCCACGTATCCATTCACAGCTAGTTCTTTGAATCCACTGACCTAATCAGGTGTTAGACCTGCCCCTACCCACCCCATGTGAGCATTCTTGCTTTATAGGACAAATCCCCAATTAGCTACACACAGGGACATAGAACAGTGCTGTTAGAATCCACTTGTTAAATGCTTTTTCTCTTAAAGGACAGCTGAGGAACAGGTAGTTCCTTAGCGTCCCTCTAGTCCAGTCCTGGAACCATAGAGTTGTTAACCTCCTCCAGCAGCCTTGGAGACTGAAATACATCATCGCTTTGCTGGCACCAGTATAAGTAGGCAAGGACCGCCCCCTCTCACCAGTACTTTCAGTCTCCAAGCAGCTTGGAGGTTCTGAGCCCAGGGCTGGGCTCAGTGAGAACAAATAAGCAGAGCTTGGGTTTTTGAATTTAACTCCTTTTGGTTTATTTCCCTGTTTGATTTGGTTACTTCGTTTTCTTTTATGTCAGATCTGCTGCTGCTGCTGTAAGGGTTCCTGTGTCTGTGGACCTTTATTTTTTGTTTCTAAAGGATCAGGGAGTTCTTCCCCCTCCCTCTCTGCATTGCCCCAGCGTCAAAACGAGCACAGGGGAGATAGTGCTGATCCGTGGCCTCCCTGCTCCCGAACCCGCGTTGAAGGGGTGAGGAGCAGGTGGAAGGCGGGCAGTTGCAGCAACAGCGATGCAGGGGCTGAAAAGCCTGAGAAGGTTGTGCCCAGATCAATCGGAGCTGAAGCCGTTAAAAAGGCTGTGCTCTGGTGCCCTGTTGGCTCCTTTCACTCACTCCCCTCCCCCTCCGGGATCGGCGGCGGTGGTAAGTACCCACGCAGATCTGCTTTGGGGAGCTGGTTTAAACTGGGAGGGGAGGCTTCGCGGCGGCTCCCGGGGTTGCAGGGGGCTCGAGGCCTTGCCGCGGGGGGGGTGAGAGAGTGTGCTTTTTTGAGCGGGAATGCTGGCAGTGGCCATTTTGAGGGCCGCGTTTTCAACAGCAGGATTTATTTGTTTTGGTAGACAGCCTTGCTCCTGGGCTCACTTGGGGGGAGTAGATAAGGAGCATTTAGTGTGCAAATTCTAGTCTGATTTTGATTTTTGCCTTTAATTTACTTTAACTTTATTTTTGATTCAGTTGCCTTTGATTAATTGGCAACTGGGGATTAGTTCCTTTGGTTAGGAGCAAATATCCTTATTTACAGTGGTTTTAAATTTGAGCCAGCCTATTTAAGTTTGTAGCAGCTCTCACCTTCCCTCCTCAATTATTTTTTGCTTGATGCAGGCCTTTGCTGGTGCGGATCTCTCTCCCTTGACTACGGGAGAAAGCTCCGGGACCCGTACATCCACACTGCAGCTGTGTGAGACGGAGCCTCTCCGTTGCTGCGGGATTTGATTTACACGGTGGAACCGGCTGAGCGATCCTTGCCGCAGCTGCCAGGCGCATCAGCGCGGTTTGAGGAGCGGAGCACTTTAAGGAGGTGGTAGGAGCAGGCAGTGTGGTTTCTGCCCTGCAGGTAAGGCCTTCGGGCTCTGTCGGTCTGCTGAGGCCTCCTTTTTTGGGGCCCTTTTCTCTCTGGGTGTTTGGACAACATGGCGGGAGTTGCAGTGAGAGGCCTGTGTGAGGAAGACAGCAAGCTGAATAGCTAGTTTTTTGGGCCTAGTGTTTCTTTCAGACCTCTTTATTTTTGAGTTTGTTCTTAGTTTATAGGACAGCAGTTGTGGCATTGATTCCACATGTTCTTTCCCTTCTAATCATGTCTCTGAGGAGCATCTGTTAAGTCCCAGGATGTTAGGCAAATTGCCAGTTTTAGGTTCCAGAGGCTGGAAATGGGCCTTTGTGTATTCTATACTGACAGTTGCCCAAAGGCCTGTCTTTCACAGGGACAGGTTTAGGAATCCTTAGGATATAAAGAAGTATATGGCAGTTACCTGTCAATCAAGGGGTGCCTGGGCTAAGATCTATGGCCACCAGAGGGCAGCGGATGCACTCAATGGGGCCTTTCTCTGTCTGTGTATGCAGCAATTGATTGCTTATTCTCTGTAATGCTGCAGCTCCTGTTTATATAGCCAAGATTGCAGCTCTTAAATTCTGTGTGGTTTGTTGGTCTCTGTTGTCCTAACAGCCACAGCTGCTCATGACTCACATGTAGTATTCAGGGCCCCCATCCCTGGGGGTGGGGGGTGGTAAAATAAGAAATTGTGTTACTCCTTAGATTCACACAGGCAGCCACCTCTTTGCAAGGTGCCTGGGTGTTTCCTAGCTTAAGGGGGGGGGGATCACTTATCGTGCCCTTCCCTGGCAGTTCTCATCTATTTCTAGAGCAGGATTTCAAAAGGAACAAGAAACTCTCTAGTGAGAGAGAGCCTTGTTCATTTTGAGCGACCACGGTTGATTTATTCGGGGGCTTTTGGTGCCCTGAACCCCACGAGCTGGACGCTATTTGTTTACTTCTAGGAGTTCTGCTCTCTATTTCGCTCTTCAGCTCCCCGGCAGTCGTAGCAGGCTGGCAGGGGGTGAGCAACGCCTCCTGCAACGGTGAATCCCTCAGGATAAGGGGGGAAGGAAAGCGAGGTGCAGTGGGACCTGGGAGCTTTTGCAAGGCTATAACAGCAGTTCGGGTAATTTTAGCTGATCTGCTTTGATTTCATTGGAGGTGGCCGGAGCTTGATTTTTGGAGTCCTATACATCCTTTCCCGGCTGTGCCCAAAACTCTCGGGATCCCAACTTCTGACTACATATTCCTCTCAAATGGTAGTTAGTAAGGGAACATGGCAGATGGAAAATCACTATTAGAACAGAGTGCATAGGATGGGTGCAATTTCCTGAAATGTGCAAAAATAAAATAAAATAAAATACATAAATAAATTAACCCAGCTGCAGAGTATGGATTACACTTTTTCAGTAGGCCTTCAAAGGTTGTTAAAAAAAAAAAAAAAAGAGGGGCCTAGCTATGTTGGTTTACAAGAATTTCCTTCCGCTGTCCATAGCAGGTCCTATAAGGCGTTAGTCGGTTGCTATGGCAGGGTAATATTTGAGGTTAGCTGTTGTGATATAGCGCTATGATCCGCTGTACACATATTCAAGTCAAAAGGAATTATGGTGGTAGCTCTCTTGGACAGTTCTAAAAGGTGCTTGGGTGAGTGCCTTGGCCAGGCCCCAGGTGTGGAATGCTCTGCCATACGCATTATGTTTTGAGAGGGGTTTTATAGTTCTGTGGTTTCTTGAGGGACAATATTCCCGTTTAGTTTGGCTTTGTCCGATTTATAAGGTTTGGTGGTAGATTTGTAATGTCTTCATTTTGGCTATATGTGGTTTTTTTTCCTTCTGTAAAAGGCGGCTCAGCGGAGAGAGGTCGCTGAATAGGACTCTGGCCTTTGCGGCTATTTTGGCTCCAGTACGGAGAGTATCTGCTAGTGTTCAGCGCCTGTCTTACTGGGGGCCAGAAGCGCGCAGCCCGGCTAGTTCTCTCGCAGCACTAGCAGCAGCTCAGATTCGGGAAGGCATACATCATATGCTGTGTTTGCGGGATGGCTTGCACGCTGCTTGGCGTCAGCCTGGGAGCTCCATCGGCTCGTATTAGCTTCCTTTGTCCAATCCTTCTGCAGAGCTCCGCAAAAGTTTCAGGCGGTCGCAGGAACGCTCCAGCGGCTGCTTCAACTTAAAGCGGAGGTGCCGGTGCCGGCAGCCCAATACGGTTGATACTCCCTCTACTTTGTGGTTCCAAAGAAGGAAGGCTCGTTTCGCCCGATTCTGAATTTTCAAAAGGTGAATCGGTGTCTGCCCAAAGAATTCTCCCGGAGCATTCCTTCAATCCCGAAAGAAACCGTAGTGACACACATGATAAGTTCGGTCAGCTACTGGCAGGACACAATGCACGCTTGCATGCTTTTTTGCTTCATGGGTCTAGAAGTGTAGTCTTTACCAGGTGGTATAATGGGAACTTCGCTGCGGGTTCTCGGCTTCTTCTTTGCTGACTCAATTGCCACTGTGGAATGGGAAAGCTATCTTTTCTAACACCAGGGGCTAGTTGACTTTAAAAAGAAAAAAAAAAAAAAAAAAGGAATGTCCAGCTTGGTGCAGGCAGATGGAATGGGGCGTTCCTCTAGCGGGAAGGCTGTGGATTTCTATGCCTGTCATAGGGAGTTCTTTCTGCTGCATTGTGTTGGCGCGGAAATAGCTTCTCCACATCGGCTGAAGGAATTTTTGGTTAAGAGATGTCTTGTGTACAAAAAAAAAAAAACCCACAGCGTATTCAGCTGTCCTGAATTGGCCTGTTCTTGATTGACATTTTGAGACTAGGCAGGCGCAGGCCTCGGTACTACGTTTGTGGGTGCACACCTTGCACTTCCAGGAGGTGTGGACTCACTGTCTGGAAGAGAGCCCTAGCGATCTTCTTTAGCGCGCGATAGGAGAGTAGGTGGTTCACTGGATCGATCGTTGGGGGCACTGCTCTGTCCTTGCAGGCTCCCATTGGGGGAGTCTGGGGAGACGAGAGCATGCTTCCGGTGGTCGCAGTATTTTACGGCAGTCTACTCGCCTGGAACAGGAAGGAACCGGGAGTTGAAGTGACTAGAGTCTGATTTGCCTTATGTGGCAAAGGTGCATTATGGTGTGATTCGAGTGCTGGCGGAAGTGCAGGGTCAGTCTCTCGGAGCCCACGCGGATGTCCGGCGGTTTTTGAGGGCGGTGTTGCTCATGCGGCCGCTTCGGCGCTGTGCTGTTCCTCCGTGGGATTTGTATTTGTTGTTGGAAGCCTTGCTGGCTCCTCCGTTTGAGCCGTTGTCCACTGCTTCGCTAAAAGATCTCACATTGAAGATGGTTTTCTTGGTGGCGATTTGTTCGGCTAGGAGGATCTCGGAGCTACAGGCCTTGTCTTGTAGGGAGCCCTATCTCTCTTTTACCGACCACAAGGTGGTTCTCCGTCCCGTTCCGGCGTTCTTACGCACGGTGGTGTCCGCTTTTCATGTTAACCAAGTGGTCTCTCTTTCGGTGTTCTCCGATCGAGATGGGGTCGGATCTGGGGGTCAGTTGCGGCTGTTGGACACCCGCAGGGTTCTCAAGAAGTATCTCTCCCGGACGGCGTCCTTTAGGCGGTCGGATCGACTTTTTGTGGCGTTCAGGGGACCGCGTAAGGGAGAAGTGGCGCGGAAGTCGTCTATTTCCCGCTGGTTGAAGGAAGCTATTGCATCGGCCTACATCTTGAAAGGCAAGGTGGTTCCGCAGGGTCTTCGGGCACATTCCACTCGGGCGCAGGCGGCGTCTTGGGCAGAGTTCAGTCTGGTCCCAGTGGGCGACATCTGTAGGGCGGCGACTTGGTCATCCTTGCATTCCTTTACCAAACAATACCGCTTGGATGTTTTGTCCGCGGAGGATGGGCGTTTTGGCTCAGCGGTGCTTCAGGCTGGGCATGCTTGTCCCTCCCGTTGATATTCACTGCTCTGTTACATCCTCTATGGTTCCAGGACTGGACTAGAGGGACGCTAAGGAAGGGTAAATTAGACTTACCTGCTAATTGTTGTTCCTTGCGGAACTCTAGTCCAGTCCCGGATCCCTCCCTTGGTTTGAGGAGTTGCCAGCCTGATTGTTTCGGCTCCCGCGGGTGCTCTGCGTTGTCTTTGCTCCGGGTGGCGCGGGATGAAGCCATTGGAGGACCCTCTTGCATAGCGCTCTTGCCTGTCCATCCTCTTAGGAGGTGGTGTGGTACGGCGCTTCTGTGTTGTCAGACGATATTCTTATTCAGACACAGTCGATGAATGCAACTAATTTGTTAAAAAATAAATAAATAAAAATAAAATAAAATAAAATAAAAAATAATAGTTACTTGAAGTGGAACTTGAAATATTCTGTTCCGTATATATATATTGCTATGTTGAATGTATTCTGGTTAATTCTCCTTATTTGTTGTTCTGCTTAGTGTGCTTTGTCAATAGGTACTGGTGAGAGGGGGCGGTCCTTGCTTACTTATACTGGTGCCAGCAAAGCGATGATGTATTTCAGTCTCCAAGACTGCTGGAGGAGGTTAACAACTCTATGGTTCCGGGACTGGACTAGAGTTCCGCAAGGAACAACAATTAGCAGGTAAGTCTAATTTACCCAGACTTCGGAAGGTCTCTCTCTTTTACTTCAACAGGTACCAAAGCTCACCAACTGAACAATGGCTGGGAAAAATCGTATTGCCAAAACTGTTGCCCCCCGTTACAGCTTCTGCCTCTGTCCAGACAGAGATCCCAATGCCAGTTGAAGGACCGGTTCCATGTGCAGGATGCCTGCATGCTGATGCTCTCAGAAAACAAGTGGAGGAACTCGGAGAACAGGTGGTGAGGCTGAGAAGCATTCAAAACAGTGTGAAGTTCATTGATGAGATACTTCTTTTTTTTTTTTGTGAATTTAACTTTTTATTAACAACAATTCCATTACAAACATATATATAATCTTGATATCAGTGTACACACATAGCATACCAAAAACATCCATGTATACAAACTATTCTACCCCGCAATCCCAGCAGTGCCACAGACGCCGGCAGCACTCCCTGTCCCAGCGAGCTCCTATCGTATCAGGGATTCCCTTCCCCCTCCCAAGGAAGCAGGGCGCAAGTCCAGCATCGTATGCCAAACCACTACTTCTGCCGATGAGATACTTCTTGAAACATCCAAGCTCTCCGACAGCTGTGAAGTTGGGAAGCAACAGAATGAAAAAAGTTGGACACAAGTCACCAGAGCCTGCAGAATCAGCACTCCAACTCTTCCATTCCTTGAATTGAAGAACCAGTATGCAGCCCTGGAAGTGGAGGAGGTGAAAGCATCCCAGGAAAGGGAAGAAGCAGAGCTTGAGCACCCTAAGGTTGTAGAATCAGTGACCACAAGGAAGCGAAGGATAGTGGTGGTTGGTGACTGTCTTCTGAGAGGTACTGAGGCATCCATCTGCCAACCAGACTTGATGTCCAGAGTGGTGTACTGTCTGCCAGGTGCCAAAATTTGAGATGTTAGAGACTTTGTTGAGACTCATTAAGCCTACTGACTATTATCCGATATTGCTCATCCATGTCGGCACAAATGATACTTCTAGGTATCCCTCCGAGTGTATCAAAAGTGACTTCATGACTCTGAGGCAGAGGGTGAAGCAGATAGGTGCACTGGTGGTGTTATCTTCAGTCCTCCCTATTGAGGGTAAAGGCTGAGGCAGAGAAGCTCGTGTCCTGGAGATGAATACACTGAGAGTGTTTTGGTTTCCTGGGCCATGGGATGATGTTACAAGGGCCACAGAGCAGAGATGGCATCCATCTTTCCAGGAAGGGATACAGATTCCCCTCACAGGGAGAAGTGTATGGAGATTTAATAGAAGACATACGCAGCATTACCATGAAAGGAGAAGCACTACTGATAAGTGATTTCAATATGCCGATGTGGATTAGCATATCCCTGCTGCGGTGTCATCTAGAAGTAAGCAGATCCTGGATTCTCTACAGGGAGAACTATTCAGGCAACTGATAACAGAACCCATATGTGAAGGGGGGCCATACTCGATGGGAAAAGTGTTTCTGATGTTATAGTGGGAGATGATCTCGCATCCAGTGATTGCCAGATGGTGTGGTTCAGTATTAGGACTAGGGCCGATAAAATCCATTCAGAAGTGAGGGTCTTACACTTCAGGAAAACTAATTTTGCCAAGATGGGACAATACCTCAAGAAGGAGTAAATGGGATGGGAATAGCAGGCAGATGTAGAAAAACAGTGGGCAAAACTGAAATGAGATATTTTAAGAGCAGCAAACATTTTTGTTAGAAAGGTAAATAAATGTAAAAGGAAAAAGGAGGCTGCTATGGTTCTCAAAAGAAGTAGCTGAAAAGGTGAAGAAAAAGAGAGAGGCCTTCAGGAAATACAAGAGATCACAGAGAGAGGAAGAAACTTAGAGAAGCTAGCAAAGTAGTTAGGAAGGCAATGATACAAAAAAAGAAGAAAATATAGCCAATGCAATAAAATGGGAGATAAGACATTTTTCAGATATGTTAGTGAGAGGAGGAAGGGCAAAAGTGGTATTGTCAGACTCAAGGGTGGAAGAGAGGAATATGTAGAAGCTGATGTTTGCTTTATGTTTATGTATTATTCATTCTTAATATACCGCCTTTTGTGGGTCATACAGAGCGGTTTACAAAATAAAAATAAGCACACAAAAAGAAAGGAACTACAATATTAGATAGGATAGCACACAGACAGTAGAGACCATACCATCAGATAGGAGATAACACACCAGCCCAATCAACTGTACCCATTGCTTATATAGCCTAGGAGGTGAATGGACCGAAAGCCTGTTAAAAAGTTAGGTTTTCAACAGACTTGAATTTTGGAAAGGAAAGTTCTCTCCGAATGTGAGAGGATAAGCAATTCCACAAAGAGGGAGAAAGTGAAAAGAAAGCAGTGTGCCTAGTTGAATCAAATTTAATGCAGGCAGGGATGAAATGATCAGACTGCGGTCCTGAAGGGAACTTAGAGATTGATAAGAGAGGAAAGATACAGTGGGGCTTTGCTGGAGAGTACCTTATGAACAAGAGTCAAGATTTTGAATGACACCCGCTGAGGAAATGGAAGCCAATGTTGATTGATAAGAAGGGGAGTAACATGATCATATTTATGCGCATATAAAAGCAAACGAACAGCAGTTTTATGTATGGATTGGTCTTTCTTCACCAAGCTGGAGCAGACCAGAAAAAACAATGTTGCAGTAATCCAAGCGCGAAATAACTGTGGCAAGAAGAATAGAAGTGAACGCAGATTGATCAAGTAATGGATGTAATGCCCTGCATCAACGAAGGGCAACAAATGATGATTTAACAGTGGTGCTAATGTAATTCATAAAAGAAAGGGAAGAATCGATGTAAACACTTAAGTACTTGAATAGAGAGATATAGGAATAGAACCGAAGGAGGGAGCCAGAGAGGGGGGTAGAACCAGAACCAGTGATCCAGGTTGCGGTAGTTTTGGAGGGATTTAATTTCAAAAGATTGTCTGATAACCAGGTGGAAATAGCTGCAAAGGAGCTATTTACAGATGAAAGATCAAAAGCTAAACTGTCAACAGTCCTGTGAGAACACACTATAGTACTTTTTGTCGGATGTTACAGGAAAGGAACATGTATCAGAACTATGTCCACCACTCAGTTACATCCTTTTAATAAATATTTTTTAAAAAATCAAAAAGGAACTCCGCTACTTAGCTGGATCAGAAGTGTCGAAACTCAAAATCTTTGAAGCACGACGTGCACGTTTTGGGTCTATAACCCTGTTTCAAGTGCTGCCATCACCATATTCTTCAAATCAACCGCCATCAACCGCCGAAACCAGCTGTTTCCTCATAAGGGTCAAACTCTTCCAAGAATGGCTAATTTTTGCTGTCAATCACACCAAACCACCAATGAAACACCAGGAACACCCCACTAACTCAGGGGAATCCTGTGTTCACCGGATGACGTCAAGAAATACTAAACCAATTAATTTCTTTGTTGAGGCCATCAGGATGTACAGTCCGTAGTTGAAAAATCCAACGTTGCTCACAGCTCTGCAACTTATTGATACGATCCCCACCTCGGGGGTCTGGAGGTATATAATCAATCACAGACCAACTTAAATCCTAGAAAACGTGACCAAAGGAAAGACAATGTTCAACCATCGGAGCTGTTTCTATTTTTTTTTTTTGCCGAGTTATTAATAGTTACCACTGAATTGGGGGTTTGTTGAGTTGAAACTGTCAACAGTAACAATGAGAAGCAGCACAGGCATAAATAGCTCAACCAGAGCTCTGTGATCCTCAGTCTTGCAGGACTACAAAAGGGGACTGTTACTTCTGAAGAGAGATCTGCAATTGTGAGTATATACCTATGGGAATTTTCTGTAAGGAATTCTTTGTATTAAAGCTAATTAATCTGTGAATCCACTATTTTTTGTTAAATCAGTCAGGGCCTAGTAGCAGCAGTTTAAGTTTAAATTTAAAACACAGAAGAGAACTTTCTGGTTACATATCAAACCCAGCAGAGAGCTTGTAGTTTAAATGTAATAGTCACTCAGGGCCTAGTATCAGCAAAGTAGTCTTAGTTTAAATTTAAAACACAGAAGAGAGCTTTCTGGTTTAATTTGGAACCCAGCAGAGAGCTTGTAGTTTAAATTTAATAGTCACTCAGGGCCTAGCATCAGCAAAGTACTTTTAGTTTAAATTTAAAACACAGAAGAGAACTTTCTGGTTACATATCAAACCCAGCAGAGAGCTTGTAGTTTAAATGTAATAGTCACTCAGGGCCTAGTATCAGCAAAGTAGTCTTAGTTTAAATTTAAAACACAGAAGAGAGCTTTCTGGTTTAATTTGGAACCCAGCAGAGAGCTTGTAGTTTAAATTTAATAGTCACTCAGGGCCTAGCATCAGCAAAGTACTTTTAGTTTAAATTTAAAACACAGAAGAGAGCTTTCTGGTTAAATTTAGAACCCAGCAGAGAGCTTGTAGTTTAAATTTCATAATAAGTTAGAGCCTAGCAGCAGCAAAGAGCTATAATTTAAAATTTAAAATCAAATAAGAATATAGCTTACCTCAGCAGCACAGGACAGGGTACTGTGTAACAGCCCTCTTTTAATAAAGAGGATTGTGGAAAATTGCAAGAGGATCTTGATAAATTGGAAGACTGAGCATCAAAATGGCAGATGAAATTTAATGTGGACAAGTGCAAAGTTATGCACCTAGGGAAGAACAACCCAAACTATGGTTACACGATGCAAGGTTCCACATTAGGAACCACCACCCAGGAAAAAGATTTAGGCGTCATTGTGGATAGCATGTTAAAAACCCTCGGCCCAGTGTGCAGCGGCAGCCAAGAGAGCAAATAGAATGCTAGGTATCATAAGGAAAGGAATGGAAAATAAAACAAAAGATATTATAATGCCTCTATATCGTTCCATGGTGAGACCGCACCTTGAATATTGTGTGCAATTCTGGTCGCCGTATCTTAAAAAAGATATAGCGTTATTAGAAAAGGTTCAGAGAAGAGCCACCAAAATGGTAAAAGGGATGGAAGGATACGCCTATGAAGAAAGGATAAAAAGGTTAGGGCTCTTTAACCTGGAAAAGAGACGGCTGAGGGGAGATATGATAGAGGTCTATAAATTAATGAACGGAGTGGAACGGGTAAACGTAGATCGATTGTTTACGTTCTCAGAATATAGAAAGACTAGGGGACATGCAATGAAGCTGCAGGGTAAACTATTTAAAACTAATAAAAGAAAATATTTCTTCACTCAACGTGTAATCAAACTCTGGAATTTGTTACCGGAGGATGTAGTAAAGGCTGTTAGTGTAGCTGGGTTTAAAAAAGGTTTGGACAAGTTCCTGGAGGAAAGGTCCATAAACCATTATTAAGAAGGGACCCAGGATATCAATGCTTGACCCAGTACAAGCATTGCGGAACCTGCTGGGTACGTATGGCCTGGATTGGCCACTGTTGGAAACAGGATACTGGGCTTGATGGACCTTGGTCTGACCCAGTATGACATATCTTAATGTCATCAGCATAGATATGGAAAATAATGCAGAGGGACTGCATCAGTGTGGCTAGGGGGGCTAAGAAAGACATTAAAGAGTTTTGGAGAAAGAGCAGAACCCTGGGGCACACCACAAGGAAGCAAGTACCAAGTGGAATATGAATTATGGGAAAGAACTTGATAGGTGCGGTCACTTAGAAAAGAGGAAAACTAAGAAAGAATGGTGTCACATATACCAATGTCAGAGAGACGGGAGAGAAATATCTTGTGATCAACCAAATCAAATGCGGCAGTAAGGTTCAAAGAAACAGTAAGAGCAAGTGACCCTCGATCCAAATTACAATGCAAGTCATTGAGTACAGAAGTGAGAACCATTTCTGTACTATGATATGAGCAAAGCCAGACTGGTGAGGATGTAAAATTGAGGTGTGTTCCAGATGGTTAGTGAGTTGGGGGATGACGATATGCTCAGTGAGTTTAGCAAGAAATTGAAAATTAGCAATGGGTCTATAATTTGCAGGGTTGAAAGGATCACATTGTGGATTCTTTAAGAGTGACCGAATTAAGGCATGCTTCTAGTTAGAAGGGAGGTACCTGTCGAAAGACTAAGTACAATCATAGAATGAAGAACAGGGACAAGGCAGAGAGCTGGTATTGGCAACCAGGGAGAGAGTGTCTAAAGGATACATAGTTGTCTTCATAGAGTTAAGGAGAGCAGACAGTCTTTCTAGAGTAATACGGGTAAAGGAACCCCTGGTATGGTCCAAAATGAGACCCGTGGAGGGTGGGGAAGAAAGTAGAGAAAAGGGGGGGGGGAAGACTGAAGGTGGGGAGGAAGAGGGAGAAACTGTGGAGGCTGTAGGAAAGGTGAAGAGACTGAAATATAGAAAAAACCTTAGTGGTGAAATAGGTTGCAAGATGTCTGAAGTAGCGATAGATTGTGGGGAAGGGATAGAGGGGGAAGAAGACAGATGTTAGTCAGGTAGCTGTGGAGAAAATAGTTTTGGGATTGTGGGGCGATGCTGCAATAGCAGAAGAGAAGTGGATTCTTTTAGCAGAAAGAATCTGAGCCGATAGAAACGGTGGCTATTTTTAAAGGCCAGAAGGGAAGTGGGGCTTGGAGCACAGGGCCAGACTCTTTCTAAGCCCTAAGTTGTCTTTTTAATAAATGAAGGTCAAAAGTAATGAATGTTAAAATACCCAAGAAGTAGGAGATTCTGGAAAGAGACTGTAGTATCAAGAAGAGACTGCAAAATAAAGTCCTATTGGGATTCTCTCATAGAAGGAGTGCAATACAAAAGAAGCAAGTGAAAAGGGTTAGGGGTAGCAATCTTAAGTAGAAGTTTATCAGGGCCTGTCCAAGAATCTACAGGGAGCTCAATAAGAGGAATGCTGCTTCTAGAAATGACACCTACCACTCGCGTGGGACGAGAGATAGAGAAAGCTGCAAAGCCTGGAGGCAGACAGCACTGTAAATATGGTTCATCACTGGATCTAAGCCATGTTTCCATAAGACAAAATGTCCAGGTTATGGCAGAGAATGGCATCTAAAATAAGATCAGTCTTTGATTTCAAAGATCTACAATTGAGAAGGGCCATACGGAAGTTACAGGCAGGAGAGGGAGGATGCCGAGGAAATCTGGTTGAAAAATTAAAGGAGACACAGCAAGGAACCAAATACCTTACCTTTGGTGTCAGATGGTAGCACTGGAAAAGCATGGGAGTGTGGTAAGACACACGGACTGGAATTGTAACCATAAAACAGAATGGTCGACCACCCTCCCAGTACGGACCAAACCACGCACCTAAGCTCATAATAGAAAGAATTAGGAGTAACCAGGAAAATGCCTCTTTCAATATTGCCCTGGAGACGCTCCAAGGAGCAGGACCTGCTCCTTGGGTGTGCGCCTGTGGTGCGAACACTGCTGAGGTAGTCGGATTGAACAATTCATTGTAGAGTGGTGGGCACAGTGCAGCAAAAATGGTTTTATCATCTGCCATATTGTCTGCCTTATGGCCATATGTGGCCATATTTGCAAAGCCAAGAAAGCATGGTTA
Source organism: Ichthyophis bannanicus (assembly GCA_033557465.1). NCBI lineage: Eukaryota > Metazoa > Chordata > Amphibia > Gymnophiona > Ichthyophiidae > Ichthyophis > Ichthyophis bannanicus. The sequence goes on along the minus strand of CM066037.1, from coordinate 49,078,244 downwards.
CATTCACCTGGGTGTCGCCAACTCATATATGTGATTAACTTTGCCATACAGGTGCACTATACTCTGCTGGAGTAGGAAATGCTGGATATAGTTTTAGTGGGACATGGCCTGAGTCGTCATGTGATGCAGTAGCCTGCCAGCCTCATCTCATATTCATTCAGGGTTTGGCAAGAGTACATGAAGATGAACCTGCAGTGGCTGAGCAAATATCAGCTAGACACAGTTTATTTTTTATAACCATCCATTTTCAGATTGAGTTGTTGGTAGGTAGACTTTTATATATTTATTTATTTACTTCCATCCAACAGGAGCTCGATGTCCTTTGCATCTTATAAAATTACAGCTAATCATAATAAAACCATGTATAATATAATACTTCCTTTTCGCTTCTCCGGGCCAGTCCAGGGAAAGGTAGGGTTGTCAATCCCCCATAGTAACTGAGGACTGAAGGCTCCAAGCTTTTACTGTGAGGTGAAGCCACTCCCCCTTCAGGCAATCTGTCAGTCTTTCAGTCCTCAGTAACTATAGAGGATCGATTTTATCTTCTCCCTCATCATTACTTGTATTGTTCTTTTATTTTATTGATTGGCTCTAGCAGGGCTGATCCTTTCCATAGTCTTGGTTTTTACTTACTTGAATTAGGCTACTATGCCTTTAAGAGCAGACTGAATATTGAACGGGCATTCCTTCAACAGTGTGAGGTAGAGCCTGCCTCTCTCACTGTCCCGATTCAAATGGCAGAGTGATACTGGGGGCCCGAGCTTTCTCCTCTAGCTCTACAAGCTCTTACCTCCTTCGGAGATCTGTTATTCAGTTCTACCAGTGCTCCGGTGCCTTTTTTCAGTCTCGGGTGAGTGTTTCCAGGCTAATTTATCTTTTTTACTCTCCTGTAAAACCGCGGGTTCCCTGGCGATTTTGGCGATTTTTTCTATTGTTTCTGGGTTCTTCAAAGTTGTTTCAGGTGACTGGGCTGGATTTTAGACGTTAAAATTTGCTGTTATAATGTCTGAGAAGGCTCATATTAATTTACCTGAGGCTAGTTTAATCGCCGAAAAGGCGGGAACGGCGGCCATCTTGGCTGCACCGGGCAGTGCTCTAGCAGAGCATCAGAAGCCTCACAAACGGAAAACAAAGTCTTCTAAAGACACAATTACTTCAGATAAGCCTTCTATTTCTTCCACTGTGCCTCAGGAACAGATGCTTTCATTTTTTTCACCTGAATTTATTCTGGCAATGCATAAGGCTTTTCTTGTGCATTCTACTCAGCCTTCAGAGTTACCTGCTGTTCCTGTTTCAGTCCCAGTTTCTCTCACTTCTCCAAGTGTTGAAGATCCAGGAGAAGGCACTTCTCATTCTCAGGGTTTAGCTACTGATCCTTTGTTATCACAGGCAGTGCAGCAGGGAGATCCTGAATTTCTGTCAGACTCAGCTATGGATTTTGAAGCTGAAGATTTAGAGGATGGGGAGATAGCCTCTGGTCAGGATCCTAATATTTTTAGAGTTTTCCGCAAAGAGGAACTCTCTGCTCTCATTTCCCATTCTTTGTCAGCGCTGCACTTGCCTCTGCCAACACCCTCTCAGGAGCCTTTGGAGGATCCCTTGCTGCAGGGTTTTAAGTCAGAGCAGAGGTGTTTTCCTTTGCACCGAGTGATCAAACAAATGATTGATTCGGAGTGGCAGTGTCCGGAGGCTTCACTGCGTGGCAGCAGAGCTTTATCTCGCTTATACCCCCTACCTCAAGAAGCAAAGGATTTATTTCGCATGCCAAAAGTGGATGCGCTTATCTCCGCGGTAACCAAAAAGACTACCATCCCTGTAGAAGGTGCAGCAGCCCTTAAAGATTTACAGGATAGGAAATTGGAGATACTGCTAAAGCAAGCCTTTGATTCTAGTGCTTTAGCGCTGCAGTCGGCTATTTGTGGAGCTTATGTATCTCGCGCTTCCATTCGTTGGTTACAGGGAGATACTTCCTCAGAGACTTCATCTGCGGTACCAGATGTCGCCAAATTAGAATCTGCCGCGGCTTATACGGCAGATGCTTTTTATGACTTGCTGCGCATGGCAGCTAAAATCATGGCTTCACTAGTAGCGGCTAGACGATTTTTGTGGTTACGGAATTGGTCAGCGGATGTTTCCTCGAAGTTACGTCTCAGCAAGTTGCCGTATCAAGGAACTTTGCTGTTCGGCGAGGCCTTGGAAAAGATTGTGAAGGATTTGGGAGATTCTAAAGGCGGTCGTTTGCCTGAGGATAAACCCAAGCCTACTCGTTCGACTCCCAGTTTTCGTGGTTCTGGCCGGGACTCACATAGGTTTCGTGGGGCACGTTTTGCTCCTTATTCCAGAGGACGTGCCACCTTTCGAAATCATTCCTTTCGGGGAGCCAGAGGTTTTAATAGATCTTATTTCGCAACCTCTCAGCCCGCAGGGAAAAAGCCACAATGAAGGTTTTGCCGGTCCAGTCGCTTCTGCCTGTGGGAGGTCGCCTTCAGCAATTTCTAGCGGCCTGGACCAACATTACTTCCGACAAATGGGTATTAGAAATCATTCGGGAAGGGTACGCGCTGGATTTCGCCAGTCCGTTGTTACCGCTTTTATGATGTCTCCCTGTGCTCCCGGGAGAAAGCAGCAGGCTATTTTGGTAACTCTCCATCGTCTCTTGCAGCTGAGAGCTATAGTACCAGTACCTCTAGACCAATACGGTTGCGGTCGATACTCGATTTATTTTGTGGTTCCCAAAAAGGACGATTCTTTTCGTCCCGTTTTGGATCTCAAAGGTGTCAACCGTACTCTGCGGGTTCCCCACTTTCGAATGGAAACTTTGCGAACGGTTATTCGGGCGGTTCATCCGGGAGAGTTTCTCACTTCCATCGATCTAACGGAAGCTTATCTACATATTCCTATCCGTCCCGCGCATCAGTGTTTTTTACGTTTTGCCCTTCCTGTCGGTCATTTCCAATTTCGGGCGATGCCATTCGGCCTTGCTACAGCTCCGCGTACGTTCACAAAGCTAATGGTAGTGGTGGCGGCTGCGCTTCGGAAGGAGGGTATCAGAGTTCATCCTTATCTCGACGATTGGTTGATCAGGGCCGATTCGAAAGAGGAATCGGTTCAAGCGACAGCTCGAGTTGTTCAGCTTCTGGAACAACTGGGTTGGGTGCTAAATCAGGACAAGAGTCACTTACGACCGATGCAGCAGTTAACCTATCTCGGAGCGCTGTTCGACACCGCACAAGGAAAGGTCTTTTTGACCGAAGTTCGCGTAGAAAAGCTAATGCATCAAGTCCAGGCCTTTCTGAATTTAACGGCGCCGTCGGCGTGGACATATTTACAACTCTTGGGTTCCATGGCGGCGGCGCTGGATCTAGTCCCGTGGGCCAAGGCTCACATGCGTCCCTTACAACAGGCGTTGCTCTCCCGCTGGTCTCCGCAACTTCATCCACTTTCTCAGAGACTGTCCTACCCAGAGGGGATACGTCTCAGTCTACAATGGTGGTTGAGTCGCGATCATCTCACCGCGGGGATTCCCTTGCAAGATCCGCCGTGGGTTTTAGTCACCACGGATGCAAGTCTCTCAGGCTGGGGAGCTCATTGTCTGTCTCGGATTACTCAGGGAACTTGGTCCCAGACAGAACGCTCTTGGTCGATCAACAGACTCGAACTTCGAGCGGCTCGTTTGGCTCTGCTTCACTTCGCTTCATTACTCAAAGGAACAGCGGTCAAGATTTTCTCCGACAATGCTGTGACAGTCTCGTATATCAATCGGCAGGGCGGAACGAGGATTCCTTCTCTTCTTTCCGAATGTCAGCAGTTGATGGAATGGGCGGAACGCAATCTCTTGGCTCTATCGGCGGCGCATGTAGCAGGCAAGGACAATGTTCAAGCCGATTATCTCAGCAGACATCTTCTCGATCCCGGGGAATGGGAATTGAATGCGGCCTTCTTTCACCAGTTGACATTGCGTTGGGGTCAGCCAGTGATGGATCTCATGGCCACCTTCAGCAATACCAAAGCCAGCCGCTTCTTCAGCAGGCGCAGAGAACACATGTCAGAGGGCCTCGATGCTCTGGTACAACCATGGCCCCTCGACAGTCTGCTTTATGTCTTTCCCCCTTGGCCGATGTTAAGTCGAGTTATACAGCGCATTGCGCAACACCGCGGCCAGGTGATTCTCATTGCTCCCGATTGGCCTCGTCGTCCTTGGTATGCCGATCTCGTCCGTCTTCTAGTGGCTCCGCCATGGCCTCTTCCCCTCAGAGTGAATCAACTACATCAGGGTCCAATTCTCATGCCACGAGTGGATCGCTTCTTGCTTACGGCATGGCTCTTGAAAGGTCTCGCTTGATAAGCAAGGGTTATGCAGATTCCGTAGTGGACACTTTGCTGCGGTCTAAGAGGCCAGGAACTTCTTTGATATATGTTAGAGTCTGGAGGCTCTTTGAATCTTGGTGTTCTCGGAGACAGGTGTCTCCAATGTCTGCTACTATTCCTCATCTGCTCAATTTTCTACAACAGGGTTTAGATAAAGGTTTAGCTCTAAATACCCTTAAAGTGCATGTTGCGGCGTTATCCTGTTTTAGAGGGTTAATTGGCCGACGCCGTTTGGCGGCACATCCAGATGTGCAGCGTTTTCTACGGGCAACCAAACTTATTCATCCTCCACGTCGCCCGCTTGTACCTCCTTGGGATTTGAATGTGGTTTTGGAGGCGTTGTCGCGATCGCCCTTATCGGCTCTCTGTGCTAAACAGATTCGAGAGTGTTCTTGGAAAACAGCTTTTCTCGTAGCCATTTGTTCGGCAAGACGAATTGCGGATTTGCAGGCGTTGTCTTGCAGAGAACCTTATCTGCAATTTCTGCCCGAAAGAGTCTTGCTACGCACGGTTCCTTCTTTTTTACCCAAAGTAGTGTCTGTCTTTCATGTTAACCAGTCAGTGGTGTTACCAGTCTTTTCTCAACGCGACGATTCCCCTATGGACAAGGCGCTAAAGCACTTAGATCTTGGTTGGGTGTTGAAGACGTACCTTAAACTCTCTCAACCGATTCGTAAGACTGACAGATTGTTTATTCAGTGGGCCGGTCCACGTAAGGGCCAAGCGGCATCTAAAGCGACGATTGCTCGTTGGGTGCGCTCCGCTATTACAGTAGCTTACTCTGCCCGGGGGCTTTCACCACCTACAGGTCTTAAAGCTCATTCCACACGATCCATGGCGACTTCCTGGGCGGAATTAGCCTTTGTTCCTCCAGTAGATATATGCAGGGCGGCGACGTGGTCTTCCTTGCATTCTTTCACTAAGCATTATCGTTTAGATGTTCAAGCCAGGGATGATGCCAGAGTGGGAGCTTCGGCTCTTATCGCGGGTTTGGCGGGTCCCTCCCATTCTTAGGTACTGCTTTGGTACTGCCCTACCTTTCCCTGGACTGGCCCGGAGAAGCGAAAAGGAAGATGAAATTAGTCTTACCTGCTAATTGTCTTTCCTTGAGCTCTTTCCGGGCCAGTCCAGGGACCCTCCCTATCCGTTCTGTTCCTTGGCTTGATCTTGGTGAACGTCCACAGTATTCCATCATATAAGCTCGCAGGAGATATCTGGGGCTTTTAGTTCACATTTTCAACCTGCTTAGTAACCTTGCTAGTTAACTAATGTTAAAAAAAAAAAAAAAAAAAAAAAAAAATAGAGACATCTTTGTCTTGTTATTACTGTTTAAAGACTATGGAATGTTATCAGTTTTTCAAGGGTTAATCTGTGTTTGTAGATTTTCTTTCTCTTTAGTTGCTTTGCCAGAAGGAGACTGACAATTGCCTGAAGGGGGAGTGGCTTCACCTCACAGTAAAAGCTTGGAGCCTTCAGTCCTCAGTTACTATGGGGGATTGACAACCCTACCTTTCCCTGGACTGGCCCGGAGAGAGCTCAAGGAAAGACAATTAGCAGGTAAGACTAATTTCATCATACAATTATAAAATCCTTTATCATATGTAGACAATAATCCAACTAAACCCATGAGAACCCAAAATCACAATCCTCAGCCTATCGAATAAAATTCTCTCTCACAAAAATCGAGCCTCATTTGTATGTCTCGTCCAGTCATTATCTTCTACAGAAATTCCTGTCTAAAATGCTTGGGCCCAGCATAAAAAAATGTTAGGTGCCTCAAATTTGTCCTCTATTTTCAGCCAAATATTTTCCAGTGATTAAGAGCTGATGTGACATGCGAGGCTGTCCCTATTACATTTTCCATTTCTGGACCCTCCTTGTTCTGGTGGCAGATCCACTCCATCCCCTTATAAGGCCCAGATTAATCCCTCTTCAGAGGGAAACATGATGTTCTCTAACATTTCCTAAAACTGGCTCTGCCATCAGTATGTGGTGCTACTTTGGATTTCGGGGTGAAGGAAGAGATTTCTCTTAGAGATATTTGGCAAATTGTTACCAGAGTGGAGGATTTGTTGAAGAATTTTGTGAGGTGATTTTGTGGATAGTAAGATTGAAGCTATGGAGAAACAATTTAAAACCTCTGAGTTTCAAGCATCAGCACTGCAAGCTGCATCAGTTTCTCAGGGATTAAGGACAGCTTGAGTGTCCTCTTCAAGTTAAAGATCTTTGAAAATCTATTAAGATTAAAAACTGCAATTTTTGATTTTTCCTCACTCACTGTCACCAGAGATATTACTTAAGTATTTCAAGGAGGTCTTAGAGATTACTCACATGTATGGCAATATGATATCTACATGCTATTATGTTTCTAAAATTGTAGTTAGAGCCAAAGGAGGTGTCAATAAATTAATTCCCTCTACAACTTTGGAGCGCTGTTTTTCTGGAAGATTCCCAAGATGTTATTGAGTTACCCCTCCTTGTCTCCTTTTTAGCTGCACAAGATTGGTGAAGCCTTTCTTTAAATAAGGGATATTTTGTTTTTTGAGCAGAGGATATGGATTTCCCCCGATGTGCCTTATTCCAGACAATGTGGAAGAGAGCTTTTCTACAATTGAAGTCTACGGTGTTAGCTAATTGTGGGCGGGAAGGGGACTTATTTTTAAGTTTCTGTGCAAATGTAGATTATTTATTATCAAGGAAATAGTTATATTTTCCTGGAAAAACTTTTACTTGTTAAAAGGAATAATGCAGTTTCATTTCTAGCAATGCTTAATATTGAGAAAGTGAAAGGAAAGTGGTATTAGTGGAGTTACATAAGTGGGAACATGTGCTAGGGCAGGTAGTTGCTATCCTGTAGTTACTGTGCTAATTGTGCTAATTTTCTTATTAGATTGAATACTGTTCTGTCCCCATAACATGGACTTGTAGCTTTATGTTGTGTTTACTTGACCTAATGTAACCACACATTTTTTTTGTGGGAAAATCTTGATTTAACAAAAAAGATTGGGGTGAGTAGTTGAGTAAGCAGGTGGATGAGGAACGGTGGAGGTCAGTTCACTTATATGCACATTGCACACAAATGCTTGACTGTGACTAATTGTAAATAACTACCGTATTGTATTTGTATTTAACTCACACTTTTCCAGTAGCAGTTCAACATGTAGACGCTATCTTACTCTGCTCGGGTTATTTCAGATTATTTCAGATGGACCATGAGAAGAAACTCTGGTCCACATTAAGAAGCATGGGTATACCAGAACACCTGATAGCTCTCTTACACAACCTTTACATTGATCAAGAAGCAACAGTTTGAAGGAGAAACAGAATGGTGTAAAATCAGCAAAGATAACATAGTCATAATGGCAGATAAAGACCAGCATGGCCCATCAAGTCTGCCCAGCAAGGTGGCAAGAGTAGGTGCACCTGCTGCTCCATGCAGGTCACCCCTCCCCATTCCTTTGTTTAGGGGTGTACTGCATATAAGTTAAACAGGTAGTGGAAAAGGCTGCATACTTTCCCCTACATGTTTAATTTATATGAAGAACACATGAGCATCAGAGAAGCAGGGCTGTATGAAGACAACCACGGTGTGAAGATTGGTGGAAGACTCATCAACAACCTCCGCTATGCTGATGTTATGACATTACTGGCTGAAAGTGAAGATGATCATAAACATTTGCTTCTCAAGATCAAGGAACATAGTCTTAAAAGGGACTGTACCTTAATGTAAAGAAGACAAAGATCCTAACAACTGGCAAAATCAATAAGTTCAGCGTTGATGGAGAAGAAATTGAAAAGTTGACGACTTTAACCTACTTGGATCATCTATCAATAAAGAAACGACAAGCAGTCAAGAAATCCGACAACGCATTGCTCTTGGCAGAATGGCTATGAAGGACCTACAGTAGACAAGAGTCCCAAGAGCAGAGATGTCTCTCTCCATACAAAGATTTGACTTGTTCAAGCCATGGTATGTTCAATAATGTCATATGGATGCGAAAGTTGGACAGTGAAAAAGATAGACAGGAAGAAAATCGATGCCTTTGAATTATGGTGAGGGTGACGAATGCTGGTATACCATAGACTGCCCGAAGAACAAGCCAGTCAGTACTAGAGGAGATCAAACCTAAGCTCAGATGACAAGACTTCGACTTTCTTACTTTGGACACATCATGCGAAGAGAGAGATCATTAGAGAAAGACATCATGCTTGGCAAGATAGAAGGACAACGCAAAAGAGGAAGGCCAGCAATGAGATGGATCGATACAATAACAGCAGCTATGGGTGCCACTGTATTACAATGAGTCGCCTGACTGAAGACCGAACACAGTTTAGGACAACTATCCAGAGGGTCGCCATGAGCTGACACCGACTCAACAGCACTTAACAACAACAACGGAGTGGATAACGATAAATGTTGGAGGGAATATAGCCAGAAAGGATTGCTACACCATGTGTGATGGACTGCCTATTATTTCGAGTGTTTTCAGGTAAAATATGGGACCAGATACAAGATTGGATTGGTTTGGTTCTGCATAGATTAATCTGCATATCCTGGCTCTGCAGTTGGTGTCTTAGTTGAAAAAAATAATAAACAGGAATCTTGTCATCTGTCAGCATTTCCAGTTGATTGAGAGGGGAGCCCTGATTATATATTTCTCCAGGACCAAGCAAGAAGTCAGTCCTCACATATGGGTGTCATCAGCGCCGATGAAGCCCCAGCGGAGCATTTCCCCAGCTTTCCATGAAAGCCTTTGGGAATGCAGGCACGCATGTGCGGTTCTCTTCCTGCCTAAAGGTGCCATCTTACCTCAGTCTCTTTTTTTCCGAGAAACCCACCGGACGTGTGTCCTGTCATCCCGGATAAAAGTTGATTTTTTTCGGCGATACTCGCTGTTTTTTCTCCCTGTTCGACGCCGGTTTCCCCTCCCGCCGGGTTCAGTACACCGGTATCGAGCCCGATTTTTCTTTTTCGGTTTTTGCCCTTCATGGCTGGCGTTCGCGCCCTTTTTTGCTTTTTCCCTGGTAGGCCGGTCCTTTGACCTCGCGGGGACTCTTTTTTTTCCCCGATGGCTTCCAGCGGTTTCAAGAAGTGTGATCGGTGTAAGAAATTAATGTCTCTCACCGACACACACGACTGCTGCCTCTGGTGCCTCCGTCCTGATCACGACCCTAAGTCGTGTGGGCCATGTGGGAAGATGTCCTCCAAGGCACTCCGAAGTCGCCAGCAGCAGAAAGAAAGGCTTTTCTCGGACTCAGCCTCCGGCCGGGCCCGGACCTCGTCTGAGGCCTCGACATCTTGGGCTTCGGATCCCGAGCGCCGTCGGAGCTCCTCGGACAGGGGGTCCCCCGACCGGGAACGCAAGAGGAAGAAGCGGCTCGCGAGGGTGTCATCGGAGGAGGTCCCTGGCTCCTCGAGGGCCAGGTCTAAGATCCCCGACCGTTGCCCCGGGCCCGTGGACCAAGAGAAGCCTGCCAAAGTTCCTCGCATGGAGCCGGAGTCTGCTGGACACGTAAGCCCTGTAATCCTCGAGGACTCTCCTCCCAGGGAGCCGAGTCGGTGGCTGCTGCGTCTCCCGGGCTGAGTCTCAGGATGACAGCCTTGGAGACCAGATTGTCTGCCTTCATGGAGCAACAGCGGGCACTGATGGCCAGCCTGTCTGGCGCATCTGCCCCGACCACCGGGACATCGACTTTGAAGTCGACCCCGGAGACCGAGCCGATACTCAAGTCCATCATGGCTCGAAGTCGACCTCGGTCGTGGTCTCCCTCGACCTCTCGCTCGGGACCGAGGGCGTCGATGCCGGTGCCTCCGGCATCGGGGTGGGTGCTCCAGGGCCCGTGGGGTCGGACCCTGACTCCTCGTCGGATGAGTCCGTCTGGGAGACGGAGGACGAGGAGTCCCCCGATACGTTCAAGACTCGGTGCGTCCCGTTGGACTCACCGCAGTCTGAGCCCCGGAGTAGATCCCCTCCAGAGGATACTCGGTTCTCGGAGTTTGTCCGGGATATGGCCACTGCCTTGGCTATTCCGGCGGAACCCGAGGAAGAGCCTCGAGCTGAAGAGCTCGAGGCCCTGCAGTATGACTCTCCTCTGAAGGAAGCCTTTACTGTCCCGGTTCCTCCGATGCTGGAACGGCTCCTCTTCCGTATGTGGGAGGCACCGGCCTCAAGCAAGTGAGTCGACTCGATCTATCGACTCAGGAAGAGCCCTGGCTTTCAGAAAGCACAGCTGCCACACCATTCCATGGTTGTGGAATCGGCCATGCATCGTCTGAAGAGCCAGAAGATGCACTCTGCGGTGCCCCCCGGCAGGGAGGCCCAGAACCTCGATGGCGTCGGTAGAAAGTCCTTCCAGGGCTCGATGCTTGCTTGCCGTGTCCAGTCTTACCAGCTGTACGTGGGCATGTACTTGCGGGACCTGGCCAAGGAGTTGGCCGGGTTCTCTGCTGGACTCTCCGGGGAACCCTTGCAGAGATTCAAATCCTTGTCCTCGGGGATTTGGGACTGCTCGAAGTTCATGTCCCGCGCCGCCTACGATGGCTTCGAGGCTTCGGCCCGAGTTGCGGCAGCCGGCATCGCGGCTCGACGCCAGGCATGGCTGCAGTCATCGGACCTCGAGCCATGGGTTCAGGACAAGTTGGTCGATGTCCCTTGCCGGGGTGAAAACCTTTTTGGCAAGCCCATGACCGAGAAGGCCGCCCAGCTCGAAACAGAGCACCTTACACGGACAAGGCTGTCTAGGAAGACCTCTGCCCCTTCTCATAAAAAGAAGGGCTCGGGTAAAAAGCCCTTTTACCCGAGGAAGGGCGCTGCCTAAAAACAGTACCCTCAATATCAGGCTGCCCAAGCTGCACCCCAGGTTCAGCAAGCCAAGGGGCAGGGTAATGGGCCCCGTAGGCAGAGACCCCCAAGCCTCCGGCCCCTGCTCCCACTCAGCAGGGTGGGGGGTTTTGACTCCTTGAGCGTAGCCTCTCCATCCCTGCTCTCCCAACCCTGCACAGGAGGTCGCCTTGCCCTCTTTGCCCACCAGTGGCCCCCTCATCACCGGGGACAGTTGGGTGTTGGACATAGTTGGACATATGCACTACATTTTCACCAACTGCCTCCACCATACTTTCCAGGGGAGCCTCCAAGGCCTTCCCTGCACACAGACCTTCTCCTTCAGGAGCTTCAAGGTCTGTTGGTGGACAGGGTGGTGGAGCCTGTGCCTCCCCACTTGCAAGGTCACGGATTCTACTCAAGGTATTTCCTGGTGCCCAAAAGAACCGGTGGCCTTCGACCCATTCTGGACCTCAGGAACCTCAACAAGTTCCTAGAGAAAGAAAAGTTCAAGATGCTTACTCTTGGAACACTTCTGCCCTACCTCCAGCAGGGAGATTGGCTATGCTCCTTAGATCTAAAGGATGCGTACACTCACATCCTCATTCATCCAGACCACAGAAAGTACCTCAGGTTCCTTGTGGGAGGAAACCATTATCGGTACCGAGTTCTGCCTTTTGGCCTCACCTCCGCTCCCAGGGTCTTTACCAAATGCCTGGCAGTGGTGGCGGCCTACCTGAGAAATCAGGGAGTCTTTGTCTTCCCCTACCTGGATGACTGACTCATCAGGGGTCAGACATGCCAGGAGGCCAGACAAGTCACCCTCAGAACTATTGCTCTTCTTCAAAGCCTGGGGTTTGTAATAAACTTCGCAAAGTCCACTTTGCTCCCCTCCCAGAACTTGGAGTTCATAGGAGCATGGCTGGACTCTCTCCTGGCAAAGGCTTTCTTGCCAGAAGACAGTGCACAAAGATTGATAGCCTTGGCAAACCAGTTTCTCAACAGGTCACTAGTCTCTGCCAGACTCTGCCTGAGGCTTCTAGGCCACATGGCCTCGACAGTGCATGTGACCCCCAATGCCAGGCTCCATATGAGGCCTGCACAGTGGTGCCTTTGGACTCAGTGGTCACAGGCCACAGGCAGCCTCAGGGACAGGATAAGGGTGTCCAGACAATTTCTGAACTCCCTCAGCTGGTGGCTGCACCCACCCAATCTACTAAAGGAGGTGCCTTTTCAGATTCCTGGGTACACGGTGGTACTGACCACCAACGCCTCCCTGCAGGGCTGGGGAGCTCATTGTCTAGACAAGTGCACCCAGGGCCTGTGGTCTCCTTGGGAGGCTGCTCAGCAGATCAATCTCCTCGAGCTCAGAGCTATTCGCTTAGCACTCAAAGCTTTCTCTCCTACCCTGGCTCATCAATCTGTCCTGGTTCAGACAGACAACCAGGTAGCCATGTTCTATGTGAACAAACAGGGCGGGACTGGGTCCAGACTCCTTTGTCGAGAGGCTCAGGACCTTTGTTCATTTGCCCTCAAGCACAACATGCTCCTCAAGGCTGTGTACCTTCCAGGCCAGGACAACTACCTGGCCGACAGGTTAAGCAGGATTCTGCAGCCCCACGAGTGGCAGCTGCATCCTTCAGTAGTTCAGAAGATCTTCCTAATATGGGGTCTCCCTTTGATAGATCTCTTTGCCAGCCCAATGAACAAGCAACTGCCAAAGTTCTGCCCCAGGCAACCACATCCTCTGAGAATAGCAGCGGATGCTTTTCTGATTCCCTGGTCTCAGGGCCTCCTGTATGCGTTTCCTCCCACGCCCTTGGTGGCCCGAACTCTCTTCAAGATTCTTCAGGACAAGGCCTCGGTGCTGCTGGTGGCTCCCAGGTGGCCGAGACAGCCTTTGGTTTCCACTTCTACTTCAACTGACGGTGGATCCCCCACTGCCTCTGGGGTTGCAACCCGACCTTCTCTCACAGGAGCAGGGTTCCCTTCTGCACCCCAATCTCAAAGCTCTCAATTTGATGGCATGGAGGCTGCAAGGGTAGTTTTGTCTCCCTGGGGCCTACCTCAGGAAGTTGAGGAGGTTGTCCTAGCCTCTAGGAAACAGTCCACTAGAAAAACCTATGCTCTCAAATGGAAAAGGTTTTCTGTGTGGTGTCAGCTACATACAGAGGATCCTTTCTCCTCTACTGTGTCAGTGGTGCTTCAGTACTTATTGCACTTGTCCAATCAGGGACTGAAGTCCAATTCTGTTCGGGTCCACCTCTCAGCTCTAGCAGCTCACCACTCACTGGTGGAAAGACATTCTCTGTCGGTTCACCCCTTGGTGTCCCGTTTTCTCAGGGGCTTGCTTTTGCTCAGGCCTCCAATCCGTCCTCCTGCCCCTGAGTGGGAGTTGAATGTGGTCTTGCAGCAACTGACTCGCCCACCTTTTGAGCCGATGGCTACTTGTCCACTGCGCTTCCTATCCTGGAAGACACTCTTCCTGATAGCCTTGACCTCGGCCAGGCGAGTGAGTGAGCTTCAGGCCCTGGTCTGTGATAGGCCTTACACCAGGATTTATAGGAACAGGGTAGTCCTCAGGACTCATCCAAAGTTCCTCCCAAAGGTTGTCTCCTCTTTCCACCTCAATCAGGAGGTGGTTCTTCCAACATTCTTCCCTAGGCCTCATGCAAGCCAGGCTGAAGCTGTCCTGCATACCTTAGACTGTAGGAGGGCCTTATCCTTCTACCTTGACCGTACGCAGGGGCATAGAAGGGCTACTCAGCTCTTCGTTTCCTTTGACCCTAATAAGTTGGGGTTGGCTGTGTCCAAGCGTACCTTGTCCATCTGGGTGGCTGACTGTATCACCTGGGCTTACAAGGCGGCTGACCTCCCTTTGCAGGGACGGGTTATGGCCCACCTTGTCAGGGCAGTGGCTGCCTCAGTGGCTCATCTCCGCTCTGTGCCCTTGGTAGACATCTGCAGGGCTGCAACTTGGTCTTCAAGCCAGACTTTTGCGGCCCATTACTGTCTGGAGAGGGAGTCCCGTAGGGACAGTGCTTTTGGCCAAGCAGTACTCCGGAATCTCTTTGAGGTTTCGGCAACTCCTGCCCTCCTGCCCTCTGTTGGGCTACCGGTGGAGGTTGTGTCAGTGAAAAGCCTTTCTTTGCAGCTGAGACTAGAGGGAGTCCTCTTGTTCAGCCTGGGTTCTTTGGTAGCCCAGAGCTAGGGAGTCACCCATATGTGAGGACTGACTTCCTGCTTGGTCCTGGAGAAAGAGTAGTTACTCACCTGTAACGGGTATTCTCCAGGAGCAGCAGGAATCAGTCCTCACAACCCTCCCTCCTCCTCTTGGAGTTGCAGTTGTAGATAGTTTATTTTTCATTTTTTGTGTGCTGTTCTTAGCTATGTCATTTGACTGAGGTAAGATGGCACCTTTAGGCGGGAAGGGAACCGCGCATGCGTGCCTGCATTCCCAAAGGCTTTCATGGAAAGCTGGGGAAATGCTCCGCTGGGGCTTCATTGGCGCTGATGACACCCATATGTGAGGACTGATTCCTGCTGCTCCTGGAGAACACCTGTTACAGGTGAGTAACTACTCTATCCCTAACCCCTTCTAGTCCCATCTCAGAAATAACACAGGATTTTATTTGTTGGGTTTGTGACCAATTAGGGACTTTAGAAGAGGAAATATCAGTTGATGTCGCTACTGCTATTGGTGGCTAAAATGGCAATTGCAAAACATTAGAAATGTAGTTCAGGTCCACAGTTAGAAACTATGTGTGCTTTTATAGTCCCCTAGTTGGCCCTCTTAGATGACATTCCACACAGAACCTCCTGATGATGATCCCCACTGCACAGTCTCAAGCTCCCCTTGGCACAAGATATCTCTATCTTCTCTTCCAACATGATTTACAGACATGCATGTTTTTATGGTCCCACGGCAGCCCTGTTATTTTTATTTATTTATTTGTAAACATTTTATATACCGCCACTTCCAAGGATCAGTGGCAGTTTACAAAGAACATAACAAAAAATAGTTTGCATTATAACATTGGTAGAACTTATTTACATTTAATAGTAAGCTTAACAGATAACTCTACATTGTAACAATATAGAACTTATTTACAGGCAGATGAAGATATAAGAGGAAGTTTTCCAGGAATGTTTTATGATGTCACTCAGAGGGCTACTTTGGGCTGTTCCGGGATTCCCCACGGCACAGTTTGTGTAGTTTTCACAGCTCCCCTTGGCACAAGATACTTCCATTTCCTCTTTCCTCCTCCCAATCTTTTACATGCTCTGTGACTATTGACCTGAACAGCTGGCTAAATTTTCTCCTATGTTTATGTTCCAACACCTCAGATAAAAGAATGCCCAAACAAACCACTCCACCCTGTCAAAAAGCGTTTTCGTCATTAAGAGTTATACAGATTTCTTTTCTTTTCTCTGCTTTCTCCGGGATTTCCTACTTCTATTCTGGTCCTCCATGTTTGTTTTTCAAGGTTTTGAATTGTTTTGCACATTTTTTAAATATTTTCTTTTTATTGAAATTTGAAAGCACTACAAGCCATCAAAAAAGTACTAATATGACAGAGAACTCTGAATGATATCTACTCACCGGAGCAAACATTTTTTCCCAATCCAAACTCCAAGCACCCAACCAATGTTTAACAGATTAACAACAATATATATTTAAGGAAGAGATCTACCCAGCACATGGAGTTCCTTAAACATCAAATTAAGAACTATCCAACGGCTCAGACCACTCTTAGAAGGTAACTATTTCAGAACAGTCCTACAATCTCTAATAATATCACACATAGATTACTTATCTTACAAGGACTTCCTAAAAAAACTACCCACCAGCTCCAACTAGCACAAAACCTTGCTTCACGCATAGCAACAAAAACAAGGCGAGTTGAACATATCTCCCCCATACTCTACGACCTCCATTGGTTACCAATAACCTCTAGAATAAAATATAAATACCTTGGACAAGTTGCTGTGCCTAAAAGTGGTGATGCCCTTTCGGGAGGGGCAATCACCACTTTTAGGCACAGCAGCTTGTCCAAGGTGGTCCACACTGAGGCACTTTTGATCGCATACCCACAAGGGGAGATGATGAAGGCCTCCGGAATTGGCATTTTGCATTCCAGGGCATAGCCAAACTGAATGGAGTCTAGCACCCAGTGATCCTTGGTAACCTAGGCCCATTCCTGAAAGAAAAGGTGAAGTTTGCCTCCAACTGGAGGAACCAGGGAATGAATCCCCCAAACCTTCCTTGCTCAGCTCGGGAAGGCCCTCCTCTTAAAGGGATCGAGTCACTGGGCCCACGCACTCCACGAAAGGATTGAGAACAAGAGTCCCAAGACCCCTGTGAATCCAGCCAGCACTCCCTTGGTGAATGAGTGGGTGGGGGCTGATGAGAAGGGGCACCAACCCACTTCACAGGTCCCTTAAACCTGTCTTTGAAGAAACGAAGAAACTGTTCCTAAAACACCTACAAAATCCCCTCCCATATCCGCAACACAAACCAATGTACTAGTTCCCGAGCCTTCTCTTACATTGCTCCAATACTGTGGAACTCACTTCCCAATGAATTAAGAGCAACAAAGGACCTCCTGAAATTCCGTAAGGACTTAAAAACATTTCTTTTCATTGATTATTTCGGTGATCCAAATAATATCAATAAATCCCAAGACATCTAAAACATTATAAAAATAACCAAGTGGTATTGCAAAATTTGTAACATAATTACACAACGCACCTCATGATACCAATATATACAACCATACCACACACAGACTATTGT
This sequence comes from Ichthyophis bannanicus, assembly GCA_033557465.1. Taxonomy (NCBI): domain Eukaryota; kingdom Metazoa; phylum Chordata; class Amphibia; order Gymnophiona; family Ichthyophiidae; genus Ichthyophis; species Ichthyophis bannanicus. The sequence continues at coordinate 49,061,258 of CM066037.1, read as the reverse complement.
ATATAGATATAAAAAGTTTATTGTTTATAGTTGTAACAAGTTAAATGTATATAGTTTCAAGTTTAATGTAAAAGTTGCTGTGATGTTTCATGTAAACCACCCTTGATCTCAGGAAGGGGCGGTATATAAAGGCTTGTTAAATAAATAAATGCATGCATGCCAGGATAACACATCAAAACATTTGACACATTCCAGATCTGCTACCCCTCACTAGGGCCGCACAAGCCATAATTCTCCAGGACCAAGCAGGAAGTCAGTCCTCACATATGGGTGACGTCGGCGCCGATGGAGCCCTCGCGGAGCAATTTTCCCCAGCTTTCACAGAAAGCCTTTGGGAATTGCAGCGCGCATGCGCGGTCGCCTTCCCGCCCAAGGGTGCCATCTTAGCCAGTCTTCTTTTTTCCGCGGAGCCTTACAGACGTACCCGTCGTGTCCCCGCTTAAAAAGTTGATTTTCGTGAGTTTTACTCGTTTTTCAATTCGGTTCGACGCCGGTCGTTTTCCTGCCTGGACTCGCGACGCCGTTGCGAGTCCTTCCCTTATTTTTCGGTTTTTCTGATTTTTGGTCAGTTTCGTTTTCGGTTTTTCACTGGCAGCCTGGTCCTTTGACCTTGCAGGGGCCCTTTTTCCCCCGATGGCTGCCAGTGGTTTCAAGCGGTGTGGTCAGTGTGACAGAAATATGTCACTCACTGACACACACGATAATTGCCTCCGCTGCCTGGGCCCGGATCATGAAGAAATGATCTGTGGAGCCTGTGGCAAAATGTCCTCCAAAGCGTTGAGGAGTCGGCGGCATCAGCGGGATAGAATCTTCGCTGACCCCAGCTGTACCCGGACCTCGTCGGAGGCCTCGGCATCCAGAGGCTCCAGCTCTGAACATCGCCGAAGCTCCTCCGACAGGGGTTCTCCCTCTGGAGACCATCGACGGAAGGCAAAACCCGCGAGGGCGGCGTCGGTGGACGCTCCTGGCTCCGCGGGGGCCAGGTCGCATAGCCCCGACAGCCATCCCGGGTCTTTGGAGAAGGAGCACCTCCCGAAGCGACCTCGCCTGGAGTCGGAGTTGCCTGCTCGGGTAAGTCCTGTGGTCCTTCTGGACTCGCCTCCGAGAGATCCGACGTCGGGCCCGATGCCGTCGGGGACTGCTGGGTCACCTGAGGTCGGACTCAGGTTGACGGCCTTGGAGAGCAGACTATCTGCCTTCATGGACCAGCAGCGGGCACTGATCGCTAGTCTCGCTGGCGCCGCTGCCCCGACCGCCGGGACGTCGACGTCTAAGTCGACCCCGGAGACCGAGCCGATCCTCGAGTCCATGCGAACTCGAGTCGATCCTCGGTCGAGGTCACCCTCGGCCTCCCGTTCGGGACCGAGGTCGTCGCCGCCGACTCCCTTGGCGTCGGGGTGGCCGACGCCTCCGCCTGCCCGAGCCGACCCCACTGATTCCTCCTCGGAGTCGGTCTGGGAGTCTGAAGAGGAAGAGTCACCTGATTCCTTTCGGACTCGGTGTGTCCCCTCGGACTCACCTGAGTCCGAACCTCGGAAACAGTCCCCTCCGGAGGATGCCCGGTTCTCGGACTTCGTCAGGGATATGGCCAAGGCTTTGGCCTTCCTGGCGGATCCCGAGGAGGAGCCTCGAGCCGAAGAGCTCGACGCCCTTCAGTACGACTCTCCCGCCCGGGAGCACTTTACTGTACCGGTGCCTCCCATGCTGGAACGACTACTCTTCCGCATGTGGGAGAGTCCGGCCTCGTCGCCGGTATTGAGCAAGCGGGTCGATTCCATGTATCGAGTCCGCAAGAGTCCTGGCTTCCAAAAAGCACAGCTACCACACCATTCCATGGTAGTGGAATCGGCCATGCATAGGCTTAAGAGCCAGAAAATGCACTCCTCGGTGCCCCCTGGCAGGGAGGCCCGTAACCTGGATGGCCTTGGTAAGAAGTGTTTCCAGGGCTCTATGCTGGCTTGTCGTGTCCAGACCTACCAGCTATACATGGGCATGTATCTCCGAGACCTGGCTAAAGAGCTAGCCGGATTCTCTGCTGGACTGTCCGAGGAACCTTTGCGGAGGTTCCTAACCTTAACATCTGGTATTCGGGAATGCTCCAAATTCATGTCCCGAGCAGCCTATGATGGCTTTGAAGCATCGGCTCGTGTGGCCGCAGCCGGCATCGGTGCCCGCCGACAGGCTTGGCTTCAGTCGTCTGACCTTGAGCCTTGGGTGCAGGACAAGTTGGTCGATGTCCCCTGCAGAGGTGAGAACCTCTTTGGCAAGCCCATGGCTGAAAAGGCTGCGCAAATCGAGACGGAGACTCTCACCAGGACCAGGCTTTCTAGGAAGACCTCCGCCCCTTCCCAGAAAAAGAAGGGCTCGGGAAAAAAGTCCTTTTACCCAAGAAAGGCGGCTGCCTATAAACACTACCCCCAATATCAGGCCCCTCCAGCTCCCCAACAGGGTCAGCAGGCCAAGGGACGGGGTAACGGGTCCCGTAGGCAGCAAGCCCCCAAGCCTGCACCACAGCCCCTGCTCAGCAGGGTGGGGGCTTTTGACTTCCTCAGCATAGCCTCTCCCCCTCAGCTGGTTCCTCCCAGCACCGGAGGCCGCCTGGTTCACTTCGCCCACAAGTGGTCCAACATCACTTCAGATGCCTGGGTGCTTCAAGTCGTGCGAGAAGGATATCTTCTCCACTTCCATCAGGTCCCTCCCTCTTATTTTCCGGGAGAACCTCCGCGACTCCCTCTGCACAGGGACTTACTCCTTCAGGAGTTAGCAAGTCTTCTTCAGGACCAGGCTGTGGAACCGGTGCCCCACCACCTGAGAGGTCAAGGCTTTTATTCCAGGTATTTCCTAATACCAAAAAGGACAGGAGGCCTCAGACCCATCCTGGACTTGCGCAACCTCAACAAGTTCCTTGTGCGGGAAAAGTTCAAGATGCTTACCCTTGGAATCCTTCTGCCCTACCTCCAGCAGGGAGATTGGCTATGCTCCTTGGATCTAAAGGATGCCTACACGCACATCCTCATCCACCCAAGCCACCGCCAATACCTAAGGTTTGTGGTGGCCGGAAATCACTACCAGTACAGAGTACTGCCCTTTGGCCTGTCCTCCGCACCGCGAGTCTTCACAAAATGTCTCGCGGTGGTGGCGGCCTATCTCAGGCTTCACGGCCTCTATGTCTTTCCGTACCTCGACGACTGGCTCATCAGAGCTTCGTCCCCTCCGGCAGTCACCAATGCCACACACCGCACGGTGACTCTTCTGCAGTACTTGGGCTTTGTCATAAACTTCGCAAAGTCCACTTTGCTCCCCTCACAGGATCTCGAGTTCATCGGCGCAAGACTGCACACTCCTCAGGCTCGAGCTTTCCTGCCTCTCGACAGGGCTCAACGGCTCATGGACCTAGCCGGCCGCTTTCGCAGCCAGTCCCTGGTCTCCGCCAGGCGCTTCCTGAGACTACTCGGCCATATGGCTTCCACCGTCCACGTGACCCCCAATGCTCGCCTGAATATGCGGCCGGCTCAATGGTGCTTTCGCAAGCAGTGGCAACAAGCCACCGGCGGGCTGGCCGACTTAGTGCGCCTCTCCAGACCGCTGGCCTCTTCCCTACAGTGGTGGCTTCATCGGCCGAACCTGGTGCTCGGAATGCCGTTTCAGTCGCCTCAGCTGGCTCAAGTGCTGACGACCGATGCTTCCCTCCTGGGTTGGGGAGCTCATTGCCAGGGGGCATGTACTCAAGGCCTCTGGACCGCGTGGGAATCTGCTCAACAGATCAACTTCCTGGAGCTCAGAGCTATTCGTCTGGCGCTCAAGGCGTTCTCCCACCTGATTTCTCACCAGCCCGTCCTTGTCCAGACGGACAATCAAGTTGCCATGTTCTACGTGAACAAACAGGGGGGCACGGGCTCCTTTCTTCTCTGCCGAGAAGCTCAGAAGCTCTGCTCTTGGGCCGTCAGTCACGGCATTCTTCTCAAAGCAGTTTATCTCCCAGGCCAGGAGAATTGCCTGGCGGACAAACTCAGCAGGATGCTCCAGCCGCACGAGTGGCGTCTGGATCCCTTGGTAGTCCAGAAACTCTTTCTGAAGTGGGGCCTCCCCACGATGGATCTCTTTGCCAGTCCTCTCAACCGGCAACTTCCTCGCTTCTGCTCGCGTCAGCCACATCCCCTTCGGGTAGCGGCAGATGCATTTCTGCTCTCATGGTCGGAAAACCTTCTCTGTGCTTTTCCTCCCATCCCGCTGGTCTCCCGAACTCTGTTCAAGGTTCTCCGGGACAAAGCGTCCATGATCCTGGTGGCTCCTCGCTGGCCCAGACAGCCGTGGTTTCCACTCCTGTTGCAATTAGCGGTAGAGGATCCGTTCCCTCTGGGGTTTCAACCGGATCTCCTAACACAGGATCAGGGGTCTCTGCTACACCCCAACCTCAGATCTCTCAATCTAATGGCCTGGCGGCTGAAAGGGTAGTCCTTGCTCCCCTGCTCCTGCCGGCAGAGGTGGAAGAGGTCGTCCTAGCTTCTCGGCGACCTTCTACCCGCAAATGCTACGCCCTTAAATGGCGTCGCTTTTCCGTTTGGTGTGTACAGCAGTCTCAGGATCCCTTCTCCTGTTCGGTGTTGGTGATCTTGCAGTACCTGCTCTACCTCTCTAATCTGGGACTTAAGTCCAACTCCGTCAAAGTCCACCTCAGTGCTCTTTCAGCACACCATGTGCCGGTGGACGGCAGACCTCTTTCCAGCGACCCTCTTGTAGCACGGTTTCTCAGAGGTCTCCTTCTACTAAAACCACCTCTGCGCCCGCCAGCACCTGACTGGGATCTGAATGTGGTTTTACAGCGGATCACCTGTCCGCCTTTTGAACCGATGGCTACCTGTTCTCTGCGTTTTCTTTCGTGGAAAACCTTATTCCTGATAGCCCTCACTTCCGCTAGACGCGTAAGTGAATTGCAGGCCCTCGTGTCTGATCCTCCCTTCACTCGGTTCTACAAAAATAGGGTAGTCCTACGGACTCACCCAAAATTTCTTCCAAAAGTTGTCTCCCCTTTTCACATCAATCAGGAGGTGGTACTTCCAACCTTCTTTCCCAGGCCTCACTCCAGCCGAGCTGAACAAGTCCTGCATACCCTGGACTGTAGAAGGGCATTGAACTTCTACCTTGACCGTACGCGGGAGCACCGTAAAGCTGCTCAGCTTTTTGTGTCTTTTGACCCCAATAAATTGGGGCTCCCGGTCTCCAAGCGTACCCTGTCCATCTGGGTTGCTGACTGTATCGCTTGGGCTTATGGGGCAGCCGGACTCTCCTTAGAAAGTCGAGTCACGGCTCATTGTGTTCGGGCGAAGGCTACGTCAGTGGCTTACCTCCGCTCTGTTCCGCTGGCAGACATCTGCCGGGCCGCTACTTGGTCTTCGAGCCAGACTTTTGCGGTCCATTACTGTCTCGAGAGGGAGTCCCGCAGGGACAGTGCTTTCGGACAGGCAGTCCTCCGTAATCTCTTCGAGGTTTGAGCAACTCCTACCCTCCATCCCGGATGGGGGCTACCGGTGGGTAATAATTCAGCGAAGATTCCATCCTTCTGTACTGCCGAGCTAGAGGGAGCTCATTTTTGTGCTTAGGGTCTCCGGTAGCCTTAAGCTTGGGAGTCCCATATGTGAGGACTGACTTCCTGCTTGGTCCTGGAGAAAGCGTAGTTACTCACCTGTAACAGGTGTTCTCCAGGAGCAGCAGGAATCAGTCCTCACAACCCTCCCTCCTCCCCGTGGAGTTGCAATCATCTGCTTAAGTTTTTTTGCAAATTTTTATGCTGTCTTTTAGCTATGTCATCAGACTGGCTAAGATGGCACCCTTGGGCGGGAAGGCGACCACGCATGCGCGCTGCAATTCCCAAAGGCTTTCTGTGAAAGCTGGGGAAAATTGCTCCGCGAGGGCTCCGTCGGCGCCGACGTCACCCATATGTGAGGACTGATTCCTGCTGCTCCTGGAGAACACCTGTTACAGGTGAGTAACTACGCTTTGTGCCCTATGATACTTGCACATCTGGCGCTCACCCCCCCAATACCTCAGTGTTCCTCCTTGTCCAGCTAGCTGCCTGCTCTTGTCCTGCTGTACCATGTTTTGTTTTCTCGGAGGCAGCAGCGGCAGCAGTGAGACAGACCAACTTCAAATTAAAAAAAGAAAACAAAAACATATGGTTCTTTCCTTCTCCACGCTTGTAGGCAGATCGGGTCCCTCCTTCCCTTCTCTGATGTAGGTCGCGTCAGAGGAGGGAGGGACCAGGCCAGCTATTCAAACTCAGGTCTTTGCAACTCTGTGTTTGACTGGCTGACCTGGTCCCTCCCTCCTCTGATGCGACCTACATCTGAGAGGGAAGGAGGGACCCGACCTGCCTACAAGTGCAGAGAAGGAAAGACCCGCGTTTTTTTTTTTTTAAATTCTTTTTTAATTTGAGCTCAGGTCTGCTCTGCTGTTGCTGGTGCCGCCACCACTGAGAAAACAAAAAGTGGCGGTGGCGGCAGGGCCAACAGCAGGCTGTGTGGGGGGGAGCAGAGGCTAGCAGCCTGACATGCACCCCCAATCCTTTTGCGCCCTGTGTGGCTGCGCTGCTCTCACAGGGCTAGGTATGGTGCTGTGCCTCATTTATCCCCTTTCCCCACCCCCTTCCTCTTGCCTCTCCCCCTTATTAAACCATATGCAGCCAAGGAAGGACACGCCTCAAAAGTCACATTTTCCCAGGCACACAACTTGGAAAGTGTCCATAAAGCACACACATTTCATCACCAGTTACACCCTACACTATAGGGCACACATCCACATACCCTCTAATAGCCCTCCTTATCTCCGTGGTTTATTAGCCACCTCCCTCTCCTACCCATACCATCCTGTTAGCTATCCAGGCCTGAATATCTGCTTGCCTTTCTGACATTGCTTCCTGGATGTCTCACCACCATTTGAAATTGAACATGGCCAAAACCAAGTTTCTTATTTTCCCCCTAAATCCATCTTTCTCTATCTCTGTGGATGACACTTGTCTACTTCCTGTGTTCTCAACCCGCAACCTTGGGGTCATCTTTGACTATTCTGTCTCCTTCTTCCCACACATCCAACTCATTGCCAAAACCTATTGTTTCTTTCTCTATAACATTAGCAAAATTTGTCCCTTCCTTTCTGAACATGCTACTAAGACAGTTATCCACTTGCTAGTCACCTCCCATCTAGATTATTGCAACCTCCTCCTTACTGGTCTCCCTATGAGCTGTTTCTCTTCACTTCAATCTGTTCAGAACGCAGCTGCACGGCTAATCTGCCAGCTCCGATAAACTCATATAATCCCTCTTCTCAAATCACTTCATTTCGTTAGCTCCCTTTTCGTTTCCGTATCCGATTCAAACTTCTCCTTTTGATCTATAAATGCATTCATTCTGTTGCTTCTCACTACCTTTCCTCTCATCTCTCCCTACCCTTCCTTGTGAACTCCACTCCTCTACTGGCTTGTTTTTCTCTATGCCCATTTCTTCCGCTGCGAACTCCAGACTTTGATCCTTTCACTGTACTGCTCCTTATGCCCCTCTTCAGATCCATGCTGAAAGCTCTCCTTTTTGAAGCTGCTTTTGGATCCTGATCTCTTATTCTCTTATCTGTCTCCTTTCCCTTCCCCTTCCCTAGTTGTACCCTTCTTCTCATGTGTAATAGAATAACCCAAATGAATCCACCACCAAGGTAATCCCAAGTCGAAAAGGTGGAACTCGAACGAGCAGACCACTATTATGTATAATATATAAGTTTTGTTGGAAAGACTGTCAAGGGAGAGCATACAACCCCCCAAATAACAGGCTGTCCTTTTTAATTGTTTATTATACACCGATGTTATGAATAAAATCACTTAGCTGGTTGAAGAAGCACCTGGTGAGCTGGTTACAGTGTATCCCACATACACACGATGTGCGTCATGTTTCGAGCTTGTATTTACTGTCCAAAAGCTCTGCTTCAGGTGTCACACTTCGCTCCAATGTGCTTGTTCTCAGCTATTGTGTTGTCTGTCTTGATTAGCTTGTTATCTCTGATGAGCAGGGATCGTCTTTTTTGCATTTGTCTGTAGAGTGCTGCGTATGCTCATAGGTCTGTATAAATGATTAATAGTAGTATTAGGAAGGTGCATGCAAACTAATGCCACCAAACAGCCTACTGTTGATTTAACTACCTGGCTTTCGGCCTCAAGGGCAAACATTGGCATATACAATACTCGCCACAATGTCTCTTTCTTCAGGAAGGTATTACAGGCTAGCAGGGTCGCCAAAGTCAAGAATAGTTGGGCTAGATACTAAAAAAATAAAGGGATGCCCGGGAACTCCAAGGAAATCCCACTTCCTTTGCTCACCACATCATGTGACCCTCTTGTTCACATTCTGAAATTCCGTCCTGCCTTTCACACGTTTATTCTCCAAGCCACTAATTCTGTGTCATTAGACTCTCAAATTTTTCTTCTATTTTCTCAGTCACTGTCTCCGGAATTTCTTTTTTTGATTCTTAGATTTCTTTCAGCAGAGGGTCGAGAGCTTCTTTGGACAGCATTTTGCTATTCTCTCTCTTGCTTCCCACTGTGGAATTGGGAATACCCCGAGCTGCAGCATCGGTCCCCGCTAACACTGCCTTGGCTGCATATCATTTTTTAATAGGTTTTGATGATTTCACTCCCACGTGCTTCAGCATATCGCTCAATTGTGCCTCTTAAGAATCAAAATTACTACTTTGCACAAAACATTAAGACTACTCCAAGGGGCTAGGCAGAGGGGAATCGTGAGTAACTCACCTCACATGTATCTGCATGCCATGCCCTTTAGACCAGAAGTCCAGTTGCTTTGATATTTTTTTATGTAAAGAGCCACTCCTTCCCTTTTCTGCTATCTCTGTCTCCCTAAAAGGATTTTTTTTCCACTGAAAAGGTGACGGATGCCTGGAAATACCTGCCTGAAGGTGGTGGTGGAGAAAAAAAACAGTGCTGGAATTCATAAAGGCATGTGACACATATAGGATCTCTGTATAGCAATAAGATGGCATTAAAGCAAATTTAAATGACTAAATGACTTTTATGCCTCTAAAAGAGTGAAAAGGCATAGAGAGGGGTAACTTGCACGTAATGGCAGGTATGACTGCAACTCTAGCTACCTTACTGGGCAGATTAGATGGACCATGCTGGTCTTTATCTGTCATTGTTTATTATGTTACTATGTTGCTATAGCCTGTTTTGGCAGTACCCCATCTTATGGAGTTTATTGAGCCATGCCTCTTTAATATCCTTAATATGCAAGCCTTGTTCCACCATTAGGGCTTGTTGATCTGCAGCATAATTGCTTAAGACTCTTAAGTATTTGTGCTCATTGTTTTCCAACTATTTTTTGTTGGCTTCCTTATACTCAGCATTGCCTCATACTTGGTCTCCACTTTTTCTTTGTTGCTACTGTATAAATTATTCAGATGATTTCTTTTGTTATTTTCCCTGCTGTTGTCATGCTGTTGCAGGGGTATAATGTCCTAAAGCCACTCGCTTTCATCTGCAACTCCTGCCCTCTACTTTAAAAGTCTGGCAATGGATTGTCTGAATTTTCATGTATAGGATCCTTTTTCCTGCCATAGAAAAATGTAAAGAAGATTTTCCAAAGCACTGGATGAATCCCTTGCCACTGGGTGATATGGTTTTTACACAGACAACACTGGTCTGAAAAAACTCCTCATAAAATATATTAGTAGAACATAGTTTTATCTGTGTAATTTTTTTTCTTTATTCCTTCTCTTCTCTTCTTATTTTATTAATCAAAATTATAATCAAAACGGTCACACTTTTCAAAAGTGTTCACGATCTCACGACAGGCTGAAACAATTCAATAACTTCAATAAAGGCAAAACCAATGGCATCATTTATCTGTGTTCATCTGTAAATCCTGAAAATCTCACATAAGAACATAAGAAATGCCATACTGGGTCAGACCAAGGTCCATCAAGCCCAATATCCTGTTTCCAACAGTGGCCAATCTAGGTCATACGTACCTAGCAGTTTCCCCAAAAGACACAGGTTCCACAATGCTTGTATTGGGTCAAGCAGTGATATCCTGGGTCCCTTTTTAATAATGGTTGATGGACCTTTCCTCCAGGAACTTGTCCAAACCTTTTTTAAACCCAGCTACACTAACAGCCTTTACTATATCCTCTGGTAACAAATTACAGAGTTTGATTACACGTTGAGTGAAAAAATATTTTCTCTTATTTGTCTTAAATAGTTTACCCTGTAGCTTCATTGCATGTCCCCTAGTCTTTCTATATTCTGATAACGTAAACAATCGATCTACGTTTACCCGTTCCACTCCATTCATTATTTTATAGACTTCTATCATATCTCCCCTCAGCCGTCTCTTTTCCAGGTTAAAGAGCCCTGACCTTTTTAGCCTTTCTTCATAGGGGTATCCTTCCATCCTCTTTATCATTTTGGTGGCTCTTCTCTGAACCTTTTCTAATAAAGCTATATCCTTTTTAAGATACGGCAACCAGAATTGTACACAATATTCAAGGTGCGGTTGCACCATGGAACAATACAAAGGCATTATAATATCCTTGATTTTATTCTCCATTCCTTTCCTTATGATACCTAGCATTCTATTTGCTCTCTTGGCTGCCGCTGCACACTGGATGGAGGGTTTTAACATGTTATCCACAATGACGCCTAAATCTTTTTCCTGGGTGGTAGTTCCTACTGTGGAACCTTGCATCGTGTAACCATAGTTTGGGTTGTTCTTCCCTAGGTGCATAAATTTACACTTGTCCACATTAAATTTCATCTGCCATTTTGATGCCCAGTCTTCATTTTTGTATATGCCCAACAAAGATCCTTGTTTCGTCATTGGCTGTATCAGGGGCTTCATGTACTCTGAATTTCCAACGTTTGCATCTGACATCATGCACACACGAGATCGACCAATCACAATCCAAAGGGAGGAGCTACAACAAAGGAGGGGGAAACCCATCAATAAGAGTCCCAGAAAAGACACCGTTGTTATCCAATCACTGTACCTTAATGAGGGAACCCTTTCGCACCAGTCCTTAAGGAGGGTCTACATTACAAGAACCCCCCCCTCCACTCTATTACATTGCTCAGTCTATGCAGTTTAAGAATATTCAATTCATTTATCCAACGTTGCTCCTGCTGCACCAGGAGTTTGCCGCGATCACCTCCACGGATGTCTTCCTGTACACAGTCTACTACTATGCAACGTAAATCTGTGAACATATGATGAAACTACACAATCCTGAACCAAACGCGTTTCTTCTTTTTTCTTGCGCTAGCAATACTTATGCTCTGTCAGCCGTGCAGATAGCTGTCTGGTAGCTTTTTTGACAGATATTTTCTGGCATGGACACCTTATAACATATACCACATATAAAGAAACACAAGTTGTGACATATCACAGCCTTATAACCTTATTAGACTGGATACATTTGGCACCCTCTTCAGTGATCTTGCAAATCTGACATTTATCACATATATAATGACCAATGGGGCAATCTTCAGACAGAGATCGCAATACCCCAGGGCATAGATAATCCTGTAAATTCGTCCCTCTACAATATACCACTCTTAATTTCTGCTGGCGAAAACAGGGATGTACTTGAAGAACACTCCAATGCTGTTTAATGCTAAAGGCAATTTGTGTAGACAGAGATGAATATTGCATTACTACTACTAACTAAATCATCCTCTGTCATTAAAATATTAGAGGGCTGCCCCAACAGCCATTCACGATGATGATTATAAGCTTTCTTATGTGCCCTTGAGATTACTTTATCAGGATAGCCCCTCACTTGAACCTTTTTCTTTAGACCAGCTGCTTGCAGGCGATAGTCCACTGTAGTTGAACAAATGCATTGATAACACAGAAATTGAGAGTAAGGGAGGCTCTCCCTCAAATGGGCAGGATGGAAGCTACTATACCTCAAAAAGGTACTTTGATCAATCGGTTTAGAATACACCGTCGTTTCAAATTGACTTGCTTCTTTCCACACTCGATAATCCAAAAAGGTAATGACAGATTGCCATTGTGAGATCGTAAACACTTTTGAAAAGAATGACTGGTTATTTTTTTGATTAATAAAATAAGAAGAGAAGATAAGGAATAAAATTAAGAAAAAATTAAACAGATAAACTGTGTTCTACTAATATATTTTATGAGGAATTTTTTTCAGACCAGTGATGGATCGTCAGCGGCGAGAAGGAGCAGGAAGGTTAGTTCCTCCCTGCTCCCCTGCACCAGGGCCAATCGGGCCGTGAGAACACTGGCGGGAAACCCCGCAAACTACATTTAAAGACCCCAGCGTTCCAGGCGCGCTCGCGTCTGGCGGGCCATCAGGCGGGGACCGGAGACACAACGAGCGGAATAGAGCAGTTCTATACAAGACTCTTCCGACCACCCAATTGGGAACCACACAACCAATAGAGAGGAACACTTAAAGGAACATATATCAACCAAAAGGAACAGAAATCAAACAAAAACACTCCATAAGTATAACCTGCTGTAAATATTATATGCACAGCTTTAGCATAGTATAAATAACGTTTGCTGTAAATAACTCATGCTACACAGCTTGCTTCAACTATATAGAATGCTCTAATCATATAGAATGTTGCAAATCACATATGCTGTAGATAACTATACTGTAGAAACTACAGGCATAATTCCAAATGCAAAGAATGCTGTAAATAACATATGCTGTAGTCACTTTATGCTGTAGATTAGATATGCATAGCCTGAACCTGTTGTAAATAATCATGCTTGATAACCTGCTGTAAATAATCATGCTTGATAACCAGTGATAGCTGCACAGTATACTACAAATAACATATACTGTAGACAATTTATGCTGCAAATGCCACAAATAACGTATGCTATAGATAATTCTTGCTGCAGTGCCGCAAATAACACATACTGTTGATGATTATGCTACAATTAACATAACTGTAAATAACTGCATTAAAAGCATCATAAAACACAGAGTGAAAACCCCAGTCCTAACACAGAGCTAAAAAGAAGAAGGAGGAAGAACCAAACAAAAAGAGCATCACAAAATCACAAAATGTATTCCATACATAACTATATCTTGACCTACATCACACTCCTACAAACATTCGCATACTGCACACAGGGCATCGGACCTAACAACCAGATCCCCTTGATGCACCTACATACCACATAAACCAGATGGACACCAGAATCATACCTAGCCAAAGAACATCAGTATCCTAAACAGGCAGCTCACAAGCCACATAATGCCATACGTAATATGACCGCTCATCACACAAGCAATGTACACAACAACCCAATCATATCAACCAATATAAGGTGTGCCCTACTAAACGCCAGATCAATCAGGAACAAACTAAACTCTATCTTTGACCTCATCACTGACAAAAAGTTGGATATAGTATGCATCACCGAGACCTGGCTAGATGACTCGGACCAGATCATACTAAACTAAGCAACACCAACAGGCTATGCAGCATTTACCTGCATCAGAGCACAAAAAAGAGGAGGAGGTGTTCTAATACTTACCAGAAAAGAATACAAATTTAAAACGATCACTACCTCTAATACAACCGAATCAAACACACTCACCATAGCTAATAAGCACATAAGCATATCCCTCACCTACAGACCACCGGGAGCCATAACTGAACATCTCTCCACAGTCCTTGAAACAATATGTACACAACAGCAAACTAAAATCCCTCATCGTTCTAGGAGACGATAACCTAGCCTCCACATCATTCTTAAAAGCTATGGAGTCACTAAATTATTACCAAACAATCACTGCTCCAACACACCAGCATGGTACAACACCAGATATGGTATTTATGCCAGTATAAATGATGGAGTAAGGTAGAACTACAATACCAACAATCATGCCAGTCCCTTGGTCAGACCACTATGTGATAGAATTCACCCTGACACTGAGTAACCCTAACCAACGCATAGAAGATGAGAAAATAGCCAGAAGATTCAGAACTTTCAACAAGGACTTGTTTATAAACGAAATCACTCCTCATCTCCAACAAGAATATGACACACTTGACATCAACATAGAAAAGTGGAACTCTATACTATCTAGCGCAGCATCAGCACCCACGAGTAAAGAGCCACATCCACCACATGCACGCAAGCAACCCAACGCCCCATGGTACTCTAATGATATGAGAGTTGCAAAGCGCACTCTCAGAAGACTTGAAAGAAAATGGAGACGAAACAAAACACATAGCTCCCAGATACAATACAGAGCGAAGCAACAAGAATATAACAATCTAATAAATGAACGCAAACAGCAACACCATACCAACCTAATCATGAATTCTGCCAACAAACCAAGAGAACTCTTTAGCATTGTCCAAAAGCTCACAAAGGACAACACGCAACAGTGCACCACCTTGACCCGCAGGAATTTGCGGACTACATGAAATCAAAATACACCACTCAAACTTACTCCATCACGCCACATAATCAACCATAAGATAAATGATAACAAACTTGGGAAGAATTCAGCATACCATCAAAGCAACAGGTAGAGGACATAATAGCTGGATTCAACACAACAACCTCACCGTCTGACCCATGCCCAGTGTCATGGATTAAGGCTTCAAAGAGCCAGCTCTCCCATCACATTCAAAAAATCGTAAAAGACTCACTCCAACAGGGATACATGCCACAACCCTTAAAACACGCCATGATACGACCAATAATTAAAAACAACAGCCTTAATCCTTCTGAACCAAAATCATACCGCTCCATCTCCAGGAATGGATAACATAAAGAGTGGATTCCTACTAGTATTCATGGACATATCGGCAGCCTTTGACACTATATCTCACACTAAGCTACTACAACGCCTACAGCAGATAGGATTACGCAAGAACACTCTAAAGTGGTTTACCTCTTATTTGGAGGATCGTACACAACAGGTGAAAAACGACCAAAAGAAATCACTGCAGGTCCCCGTCATGCAAGGAGTACCACAAGGATCAGCCTTATCATCAGTGTTATTTAATATCTACATCCAACCCATATGCAACATCATTAAACACCACAAACTCCACTACCACATCTATGCCGATGACATCATGGTGTATGCTCCAACCTACCAGCAATAGATATCACAACAATAACTAAATGCTTGGAAGACATGAATGCCTGGCTCACTGCCAACAACCTAATGGTCAACTTCGATAAAACAGAGGCAATGTTCATCACTAGGAACCCCACCTTCATTCCACCACAAACCTTCCACCACAAACCTTCATTCCACCACAAACCATTAGCATCCTGAAGGACTAGAAAGGGGGGCTGTTACTTCTGGAGAGAAATCTGAAATTGTGAGTATATACTTCTGGGAACTTTTCTGAAAGGAATTTGTTTTCTTTTAAAGCTAATTAATCTGTGAACCCACTATTTTTTGTTAAATCAGTCAGGGCCTAGTAGCAACAGTTTAAGATTCAATTTAAAACACAGAAGAGAACTTTCTGGTTACCTTTCATACCCAGTAGGGAGCTGTAGTTTAAATTTCATAGTCACTCAGGGCCTAGCATCAGCAAAGTACTTTTAGTTTCAAATTAAAACACAGAAGAGAGCTTTCTGGTTAAATTTAGAATCCAGCAGAGAGCTTGTAGTTTAAATTTCATAATAGGTTAGAGCCTAGCAGCAGCAAAGAGCTATAATTTAAATCAAATCAGAATACAGTCAAACCTCGGTTTTCATTTGCCCCGGTTTTCATACGCTTCGGTTTTCAACGTCTTTTCTGACTGAGATTTTGTCCCGGTTTTCATGCATTGCTTCGGTTTTCAACGTCTTTTGACTGAGATTTTGTCCCGGTAGCAGGGAAGAAAAGCTGTCAACGTAAGCAGGAGATGTTGCATGAATGTGGGAGGCAGTTCTTTCTCTTGCAGGGTACGTCTGAAGCTATATCATTAAGATTTTCTGCCATTCTGAAGCATTGAGCAGATAATGTAAAGGTATTTTAATGGACTGAATTCAATGTGATTCCGAAGAGAGCTGGGCACAGCAGCTTGTCAGGGGTGGCTAAGGCCAGATGTTAACATACTGTACTGTACAGTACTGTACTTAGCTTGCTTTCAGTGATGTTAAATGTTCATTTATCCATTTCATTAGTCATTTATATTTATTTCTCATTGTTTTCTGTATGTAAAAATATAGTTATTCTCTATAAAATGTATTTTTTGTGAATATTTTTGTGTGTCTGGAACGGATTAATTGGATTTACATTATTTCTTATGGGAAATATTGCTTCAGTTTTCATACGTTTCGGTTTTAGTCAGACTTTTTCGAACGGATTAATCATGAAAACCGAAGTTTGACTGTATAGCTTACCTCAGCAGCACAGGACAGGGTACTGTGTAACAGCCCTTTTTTTAATATCATTACTCAGCATGTAGATAGTCACGACCTAATGGGAGACAGCCAACATGGCTTTAGACAAGGAAGATCTTGTCTTACTAATCTGTTATGTTTTTTTGAAGGAGTGAATAAACAGGTGGACAAAGGTGAGTCGGTTGATATTGTGTATCTGGACTTTCAGAAAGCCTTTGACAAGGTCCTTCATGAGAGACGTTTGGCAAAACTAAAGAGTCATGGGATAGGAGGCAGTGTACTATTGTGGATCAGGAACTGGTTAAAAGATAGAAAGCAGAGGGTAAGGCTAAATGGCCAATTTTCCCAATGGAGAAAGGTGAATAGTGGTGTACCCCAGGGATCTGTGCTGGGTCCACTGCTTTTTGACATATTCATAAATGACCTGGAAAGTGGAATAACGAGTGAGGTTATCAAATTTGCAGATGACACAAAACTATTTAAAGTTGTTAAAACCCAGGAGGATTGTGGAAAATTGCAAGAGGATCTTGATAAATTGGAAGACTGGGCATCAAAATGGCAGATGAAATTTAATGTGGAGAAGTGCAAGGTTATGCACCTAGGAAGAACAACCCAAACTATGGTTACACGATGCAAGGTTCCACATTAGGAACCACCACCCAGGAAAAAGATTTAGGCGTCATTGTGGATACCATGTTAAAACCCTCGGCCCAGTGTGCAGCGGCGGACAAGAGAGCAAATAGAATGCTAGGTATGATAAGGAAAGGAATGGAAAATAAAACAAAAGATATTATAATGCCTCTATATCGTTCCATGGTGAGACCGCACCTTGAATATTGTGTGCAATTCTGGTCGCCGTATCTTAAAAAGGATATAGCGATTTTAGAAAAGGTTCAGAGAAGAGCCACCAAAATGGTAAAGGGGATGGAAGGATACTCCTATGAAGAAAGGCTAAAAAGGTTGGGGCTCTTTAACCTGGAAAAGAGACGGCTGAGGGGAGATATGATAGAAGTCTATAAATTAATGAACGGAGTGGAACGGGTAAACGTAGATCGATTGTTTACCTTATCAGAATATAGAAAGACTAGGGGACATGCAATGAAGCTACAGGGTAAACTATTTAAGACTAATAAAAGAAAATATTTTTTCACTCAACGTGTAATCAAACTTTGGAATTTGTTACCGGAGGATGTAGTAAAGGCTGTTAGTGTAGCTGGGTTTAAAAAAGGTTTGGACAAGTTCCTGGAGGAAAGGTCCATAAACCATTATTATGAAGGGACCCAGGATATCAATGCTTGAACCAATACAAGCATTGTGGAACCTGTGTCCCTTGGGGAAACTGTTAGGTACGTATGACCTAGATTGGCCACTGTTGGAAACAGAATACTGGGCTTGATGGACCTTGGTCTGACCCAGTATGGCATATCTTATGTTCTTATGTTCTTATAGACAAACTCATAGTAGTCAAAGATGAAGTTAGATACCTGGGTATCACTTTGGACAAAGCCCTAAACATGAAATCCCACATCTCTTAAAACTGCAAATAAGGTATATCAACGCTTAAGAGTCATCAGAAAGATCAAGCCATTACTCCATCAGGACCACTTCCGCACAGTATGCCAAGCACTCATCACACCTCTGCTGGACTATGGAAACGCACTATACCAAGGCCTCCCTCAACAAACCTTACACCCACTCCAGATGGTACAAAACACTACAGCACGCATCATAACAGGCACCCCAAGATATGAACATATCACCCCTGTCCTACAACAACTGCACTGACTCCCAATGGTAACAAGAGCAAAATTTAAAACAATCATGATTATCTTTAAGATCATTCACCATCTCTCAGCAGACTCACTACAACACATCATAACAAGAGATATCAGCAATAGACCAAAAAGAACCAGCACCAACAACATGATAGGCACACCTACAGGATATCACAAGACTAAACAAATAACCTCAAAGAGAGGCCCATCACTACTGGCGTCCACTCTATGGAACTCTCTCCCAACAAGCCTGAGGGCAATGGATGACATCAAAGAGTTCCTCAAAGCCCTGAAAACCCTGATTTTTATCTAAACATATGAACATACAGACAATATTCCCTACCCAAACATTAATACAACAATACACAGTAATACAACAACCTCCGACAACTGGATACCTCCACCAACTACACACATACTTAGCCTAACCGGACAATCGAGTCTATTATACAGTGCACTTAAATACCCCTATAATTATACTGGCTAAATGTCTAAATGTTAAGTACTCACATGTTGTCTAAATGTTGTTAAGCACCCACATATTGTCCTGTCTAAATGTTGTTAAGCACCCACATGTTAAATGTTGTTAAATATCCACATGTTTATTTATTTATTTATTTAGCTGTATTTATATCCCGCTTTTCACCGGGTCAAAGCGGTCAATTGGGGGATACATTTAACACGAGGGGATATGAGACACATACGCTAATACTTTTTATTTATTTATTTATTTATTACAGGCTCTTATATACCGCTCTATTCAGCATCAGCGCGGTTCACAATATAACAACAGACCAGAACAACAAACTGTTTGGTTTTACAGAGAACAAGGTCAGAGAACTTGGATAAAACATGGGACGTCATTACTGCAACTATTTACATGAGTATTTACAAGTATACACAACAGGATTTGTTATTAGTTATAGGGTAAGGATCGAGATTGGTTAGCTGGTCAGGTAATATTGGGGGAAAAGGTGGGATTTGAGTGCCTTTCTAAAAAGGGATAGATCAGTGATAGCACGAATCTCTGGAGGTAGGGCGTTCCAGCACTTAGGGGCATAGAATCTGAAGGCCCTGTTAGATGTCGTTGATAGGCATTTTGTTGCTGCTTTATGGATAACTAGTACATTTGTTGATATCGTTCTCCTGGATCTATTGGGTGGAACAGTCTGAACGAGGTCTATTAGAGAGGAAGAGGTGATGATTTTAGTGGCCTTGAAGGTTAGTAGTAATGTTTTGAACAATATTCTGCCATGTATGGGGAGCCAGTGGAGTTGCTCTAGGATGGGTGTTATATGGTCCCTTCTTGATGCTCCGTAGAGGACTCTAGCAGCGGTATTCATGGCGAGTTGCAATGGGTTTAATGTGGAGTGTGGGAGGCCTTGGAGAATGGCATTAGCATAGTCAAGGTGTGGTAGGGTTAAGGCTTGAAATATCGTCCGGAAGTCATCAGGATCAAGCAGGGGGCGAAGATGGCGGAGTGTCCGGATCTTGAGGTAGATGGCTCTGACTACGTTGGTTATATGTAGTTTCAAATCCATGCGCTGGTCCAAAGTGACCCCAAGGTAACGAATGGAAGGTTTGGATTGGAGCTCAGCTTCTTTCACCTTTATATGGGATGGGGGGGTGAAAAGTGGGTCCCTAGTGATGAAGAGAACCTCGGTCTTTTTGTGTTGAATTCGGAGGTTCTGGGAAAGGAACATGGGCAATGGAGGGTTAAGTGACTTGCCCAAGACCACAAGGAGTGCCTATAGGACTAGAAATCCCAGTCCCTCCGGCCTGAGATTGCTGTCCCCAGGTGGGACTTGAACCCCCGGCCCTCCGGCATGAAGTACCTTGTCCTAACCACTAGACCACTCCTCCCCATGTTAAATGTAACCCACCAGTTGTGATGTAAAGTGACCACTTTGATTGAAGGATAAGGTGGTATACAAATCTGTCTAAATAAATAAATAAATGTCGGTGTGAAAACCATATCCCTAGGTAACAATACTGAGGTCTTTTTCTCCTCATGAAAGTATGCTGTAACTTTAAAGCATCCTTAGGAAAGCCTTCTTTTGATTTTTGTTTTCTAAGGAATATTTCTTACTCTGTAGATATTTAATCCTAAGGTATAGTTTGTTCTTCAATTTTGATAGAGAAATGTAAGTCATGTAAAACATATTCTGGGGGATGATGCAAAAAAAAACATTGCGAGCTGACGTCATAGGAGCTTTGGAATCCAGCTAGTGCTGTTTTTGCAAATCTGAGGTGAAAATAGCTAAGTGTGAGTAGCAGGATATAGGTACTCCCAAATTTAGCAATATTTTTTTAATTTATATTTTTTATTATGATTTTTCAACCTTTACAGATATATATTTCAACTTTTACAAACTTTTACATCCACCGTCTCTCACCCCCTCCTCTCTTTCCAACATTGAGCAAAAACTCAAAACTTCAACATTTATCCCCCCCTTGCTCTTCCCTCTTCCATTTATACATTTCTTTATGCTCTTTGCTCCATGTCTTTGATCACACTGATACAATATCTCAATTCTATCAATCTACAGTACCATCTTACACCTTCATATGTATATATGAATTCTCCAGGACCAAGCAGGAAGTCAGTCCTCACTTATGGGTGGCATCGACGTCGATGGAGCCCCCATGTGGAGCAATTCCCCAGCTTTCTAAGAAAGCATTTGGGAATACTGCGCGCATGCGCGGTCCCCTTCCCGCCTAAAGGTGCCATCTTGCTCAGTCTTTCTTTTTCCATGGAGCCCACCGGACGTCTGTCCGTGTCACCCGGAAAAATTGATGTTTTTTCTAGCGATTTCATCGTGTATTTTTCTCCGGTTCGACGCCAGTTCCCCTTCCCACCGGGTTCGGTACACCGGTATTGAGCCCGTCTTCTATTTTTCGGTTTTTGCCCTTCATGGCTGGCGTTCGCGCCCTTTTTGTCTTTTCCCTGGAAGGCCGGTCCTTTGACCTCGCGGGGGCCCTTTTTTCCCCGATGGCTTCCAGTGGTTTCAAAAAGTGTGATCGGTGCAAGAAACTAATGTCTCTAACCGACACACACGACTGCTGCCTTCGGTGCCTGGGCTCAGATCATGATCCTAAGATCTGTGGCCCTTGTGGCAAAATGTCCACCAAGGCACTTCGAAGCCGTCAGCATCAGAAAGAGAGGATTTTCTCGGACTCTGCCTCCGGACGGGCCCGGACCTTGTCTGAGGCCTCGACGTCTCGGGAGTCTGATCCCGAGCATCGCCGGGGCTCCTCGGACAGGGGGGTCCCCCGATCGGGAACGTAAGAGGAAGAAACAGCTCGTGAGGGCGGCGTCGGAGGAGGTCCCTGGTTCCTCGAGGGCCAAGTCTAAGACTCCCGACCGCCACCCCGGGCCCTTGGAGCAGGAGAAGCCGTCCAAGATGCCTCGTGTGGAGCCGGAACCCGTCGGACACGTAAGTCCTGTGCTCCTCGTGGACTCTCCTCCGAGGGAGCCGACATCAGGCCCGGCACCGCCAGGGCCCAAGTCGGTGGCTGCTGAGTCTCCTGAGCTTGGACTCAGACTGACAGCCTTGGAGTGCAGACTGTCTGCCTTCATGGATCAGCAGCGGGTACTGATGACCAGCCTTGCTGGTGCATCTGCCCCGACCACCGGGACATCGACGTCGAAGTCGACCCCGGAGACCGAGCCGATACTCGAGACCATGAAAGCTCGAAGTCGTCCTCGGTCACGGTCCCCCTCGACCTCCCGCTCGGAACCGTCCACGTGGGAGACGGAGGATGAGGAGTCCTCCTTCGGACTCACCGCAGTCCGAGCCCCGGAGTAGGTTCCCACCGGAGGACACCAGGTTCTCTGAGTTCGTCAGGGACATGGCCAAGGCATTGGCGATTCCCGCGGACCCCGAGGAGGAGCCTCGAGCCAAGGAGCTCGCGGCCCTCAGTATGACTCTCCTCCGAAGGAGGCCTTTACTGTACCGGTCCCTCCGATGCTGGAACGGCTCCTCTTCCGGATGTGGGAGGCACTGGCCTCGGCGCCGGTCTTAAGCAAGCGGGTCGATTCTATCTATCGACTCCGTAAGAGCCCTGGATTCCAGAAGGCGCAGCTGCCGCACCTTTCCATGGTGGTGGAATCGGCCATGCATCGTCTGAAGAGCCAGAAGATGCACTCTGCGGTGCCTCCTGCAGGGAGGCCCAGAACCTGGATGCTTTCGGCAGAAAGCGCTTCCAGGGCTCGATGCTTGCTTGCCGTGTCCAGTCCTACCAGCTGTACATGGGCATGTACCTACGAGACCTGGCGAAAGAGATTGCCGGGTTCCCTGCTGGCCTCTCCGGGGAACCTTTGCAGATGTTCCAGACTTTGTCCTCAGGAATCCGGGACTGCTCGAAGTTCATGTCCCGAGCGGCCTACGATGGCCTCGAGGCTTCGGCTCGTGTAGCGGCAGCCGGCATCGGAGCCTGACGCCAGGCATGGCTGCAGTCATCGGACCTCGAACCCTGGGTGCAGGACAAGTTGGTCAATGTCTCTTGCCGAGGTGAAAACCTTTTTGGCAAACCCATGGCCGAGAAGGCAGCTGAGCTCGAAACTGAGCACCTGACTAGGACAAGGCTGTCCAGAAAAACCTCTGCCCCTTCTCACAAAAAGAAGGGCTCGGGTAAAAGCCCTTTTACCCGAGAAAGGCAGCTGCCTACAAACCTTTCCCTCAGTACCAGGCCTCCCCAGCAGGGTCAGCAGGCCAAGGGGCAGGGACATGGGCCCCGTAGGCATAAGACCCCCAAGCCTCCAGCTCCTGCTGCTGCTCAGCAGGAGGGGTTTTTTGACTCCCACAGCATAGCCTTTCCACCTCTGCTGCCCCGTTCCTGCACAGGAGGTTGTCTAGCCCTGTTTGCCCACAGGTGGCCACCCATTACAGGGGATGCTTGGGTGTTGAGCATAGTCCACAGAGGCTATATGCTTCATTTCCGGCAGTTGCCCCCTGCCTACTTCCCCGGAGAGCCTCTAAGGCCTCCTGTACACACAGACCTCCTCCTTCAAGAACTTCAAGGTCTGCTTCTGGACAAGGCGGTGGAGCCTGTACCTCCTCGCTTGCAGGGGCACAAGTTCTACTCCAGGTACTTCCTCGTGCCAAAGAGAACCGGTGGCCTCAGGCCTATTTTAGACCTCAGGAACCTCAAAGTTCTTGGAGAAGGAAAAGTTCAAGATGCTTACTCTTGGAACACTTCTGCCCTACCTCCAGCAGGGAGATTGGCTATGCTCCTTAGATCTCAAGGATGCGTACACTCTCATCCTCATTCATCCAGACCACAGAAAGTACCTCAGGTTCATTGTAGGAGGAAACCATTACCAGTACAGAGTACTGCCTTTAGGCCTCACCTCCGCCCCAAGGGTCTTTACAAAGTGCCTGGCTGTGGTGGCGGCCTACTTGAGAACTCAAGGTGTTTTTGTCTTCCCCTATCTGGACGACTGGCTCATCAGGGGTCAGACTTACCAGGAGGCCAGGCAGGCCACCTTTCGAACTGTATCACTCCAACACCTAGGCTTTGTCATAAACGTCGCAAAGTCCACTTTGCTCCCCTCCCAGAACCTAGAGTTCATAGGGGCGCGGCTGGACTCTCTGCAAGCAAGAGCTTACTTGCCAGAAGACAGGGCTCAAAGGCTCATGGAGTTGGCCTCCCGGTTTCTCAGCCTGCCAAGGGTTTCTGCCCGACTCTGTCTACAGCTCCTAGGCCATATGGCGTCGACAGTACATGTAACCCCCCAATGCCTGCCTCTACATGAGGCCTGCATAGTGGTGCCTCAGACCTCAGTGGAAGCAAGCCACAGGGAGCCTGGCGGACAAAGTGAGGGTGTCCAAACCCTTCCTGCATTCCCTGCAGTGGTGGCTACACCCCCCCAACTTGCTTCAGGGGGTGCCCTTCCAGGTGCCTGTCCCCACAGTGGTGTTGACGACAGATGCCTCCTTGCAGGGCTGGGGTGCACATTGTCTGGACCGGTGCACTCAAGGCCTGTGGTCTCCATGGGAGGCCACGCAACAGATCAACCTACTAGAACTTCGGGCTATTCGCTTAGTCCTCAAAACCTTCTCTCACACCTTGGCTCACCAGTCTGTTCTGGTGCAGACGGACAATCAAGTGGCCATGTTCTACGTGAACAAGCAGGGGGGCACGGGGTCCAGCCTCCTGTGTCGAGAGGCACAGGCCCTGTGCTCTTTTGCTCTCAAACACGTTTCTTTTTTTTTATTTTTTTTATTTATTTATTTATTATTTATACATTTTAAACAAACCAAACCAAGTAATATACTTGTACAGAAACAGCATCTTGTATAAGCAAAATACAACAAGAAAAAGAAATAAATCAGGAAATACCAGTAATACAAGTATGCAGTTAGCCCACTATATGGGGAGAAGACCAAAGAAAAATTATTTAGGAATAAAGTGGCAATACTTGGCGGGGGACAGAGAGCTATCTTAATTAATGAGAATTTCACCGAGGAGAGGAAGTTACAATATGAGAACTGATAAATGAAGATAAATCCTCAGGTCGCAAAAACACATATTTAGCATTCTGATAGGAAATAACACATTTGCAAGGAAAACGAAGTACAAAATACGCACCCAACTGAACTACACCTGGTTTTAACAGCAAAAAAGCTCTACGCCTTTTCTGTGTTTCTTTGGAAACATCGGTAAACATTGCCACTCTCTTCCCCATAAATAGCACAGAGCGTTTCTTAAAATATAGCTTTAACAGCCAGTCTCGATCAGAGGGCAATGCCAGAGTCACTAACAAAGTTGACGTAAATAATTCTGACTCTTTAGGTGACTGTAACAATGCGGAAACATCCAAGCTATCCATAACCAATTCACCAACCGCTACCTTACCCTCTATCTTGCCCTTAGGCAAAAAATATGCTTTTACCACTGGGGGAACTAGGTCATTTGGAACCAACAAAACTTCCCGCAGATACTTTTTAAACAATTCAAGTGGAGCAACATTTGTTACCACAGGAAAATTTAACAACCTAATATTAGAAGCACGTGCAATATTTTCTAAATTTTCCAATTTCATCTTCATAGAGAGATTATCTTTAATAAGAGACTCTTGTACTAAAGCAGACTGAGTCAATTTCTGTTCCCCTTCAGCATCCTTCAGACAACAGGTAGCCACGTCTGCCTGCATCGCAGAAGATAATACTTCTAATTTCCCAAGTCTTGCAACCGTCAGATCCAGCTGTTTACTCACAACGGAAGAGAGCTACCGGCGGTTGGGGTTTTGGCTCCTATTAACAACCTTGAGGCTGATACATCAGCGGACCGAGTTGAGGGAGTGACTATAACATCTTCGGTCTCACTGTTTGGATTACCTGTGGATATTTCTTTGAAGCGCCCTACGGAGATTTCTCTCGAATCTATTTGGGAAGCAATTTTTCAAACACATGTTTCTCAAGGCTGTTTATCTCCCTGCCAGGAAAACTTCCTGGCAGACAGGTTAGAAACATAGAAACAGGATTCTGCAACCCCATGAGTGGCAACTGCACCCCTTGGTGGTTCAGAATATTTTCCTCAGATGGGGGCTTCCCTCCATAGATCTCTTTGCCAGTCCCCTGAACCGGCAGCTGCCTAGGTTCTGTTCCAGGCAACCGCATTCCCTGAGGACAGCAGCGGATGCCTTCCTGATTTCTGGGTCCCAGGGCCTCCTCTATGCGTTTCCTCCCACGCCTCTGGTGGCCTGAACCTTGTTCAAGATTCTCCGGGACAAGGCCTCGGTACCTCTGATAGATCCCAGGTGGCCGAGGCAGCCCTGGTTTCCACTTCTGCTCCAGCTAGCCGTGGACACCCCACTGCCTCTGAGGTTGCAGCCCGATCTTCTATCTCAGGATCAGGGTTCCCTTCTGCACCCCAATCTCAAATCTCTCAAGTTGATGGCCTGGAGGCTGCAAGGGTAGTGTTGGCTCCCTGGGACCTACCCCGAGAGGTGGAGGCGGTGGTCTTGGCCTCTAGAAAGCAGTCCACCAGGAAAACCTATGCCTTGAAGCAGAGAAGGTTCTCCATCTGGTGTCAGCAGTGTAAGGAGGATCCTTTCGCCTGCACTGTACCGCTAGTGCTTCAGTATCTGCTACACTTGTCCAATCAAGGCCTTAAGTCCAATTCGGTTCGGGTCCACCTCTCTGCTCTAACAGCTCACCACTCACTGGTGGAGGGACGCTCTCTGTCAGTTCACCCCTTGGTGTCCAGGTTTCTCAGAGGCTTGCTTTTGCTCAAACCTCCTATCCGTCCACCGGCCCCTGAGTGGGAATTGAATGTGGTCTTGCAGCAACTGACTCACCCACCCTTTGAGCCGATGGCTACCTGTCCTCTCCGCTTCCTTTCTTGGAAGGCTCTGTTCCTTGTAGCCCTGACTTCGGCCAGGAGGGTGAGTGAGCTTCAAACCCTGGTCTGTGACAGGCCTTACACTCGTTTCTATAGGAACAGGGTAGTCCTTCGGACTCGTCCTAAGTTCCTCCCTAAAGTTGTTTCCTCCTTCCATCTCAACCAGGAGGTGGTTCTTCCAACGTTCTTCCCTAGGCCCCATGCCAGCCGGGCTGAGACAGTTTTGCATACCCTGGATTGTAGAAGGGCCTTATCCTTCTATCTTGAGCGTACGCAGGGGCATAGGAGGGCTACTCAGCTCTTCGTATCTTTTGACCCTAATAACTTGGGGTTACCTGTCTCCAAGCGTACCTTGTCCATCTGAGTGGCTGACTGTATCACCTGGGCTTATAGGGCAGCTGACCTTCCCCTGCAGGGTCGGGTCACGGCCCACCGTGTCAGGGCAATGGCTGCCTCAGTAGCTCATCTCCGCTCTGTACCGTTGGCAGACATCTGCAGGGCTGCAACTTGGTCCTCAAGCCAGACTTTTGCGGCCCATTACTGCCTGGAGAGGGTCCCATAGGGACAGTGCTTTCGGTCAGGCAGTGCTCCGGAATCTCTTTGAGGTTTAGGCAACTCCTACCCTCCAGCCCTCTGGTTGGGCTACCGGTAGAGGTATGTTTTCAGTGAAATCCTTTCTGTGATGCTGCGGCTAGAGGGAGCTCATTTTTCAGCTCTGGGTCCCCGGTAGCCTGAAGCTGGGGAGTCCCATAAGTGAGGACTGACTTCCTGCTTGGTCCTGGAGAAAGAGTAGTTCCTGTTCGGTAATCCAGTTTAGTCCTCCAACATCGGGTAGTGCCCCTCCTCCTGCAGCCTGGAGACTGGACCAATCAAGTCTTCTGTAGTATATAAGCAGACGGAGCTCCCAGAAGCCCCCAGTGTGTCCAGTCTCCTTGCAGCTTGCAGACTTCTGTGCCCTTTCTGGGCACACTAAGTGACACTTGAAGGAGCAACACTAGTTAGTTAGTTCTTTTGGGGTTTTATTTTGGGTCCTTTATTTACCATTTCTTTGCTAGGTAGCTGTATCTTTAAAAAACAGGGGACATCCTGGAGGAAGCCAGACCTGCATTGGGCTCCTGCCTTCCTGCTTGGGAATATCTGAAACCTGGGTTGAGCTCTCCCCAAGACTGTTCGGGGAAGAGCCATACCTGCTACAGCATTGCCTGTCACTTGGAGAAGTTGGCTGAGTTCCTTGCTGTTCACTGAGCTGGTAGGAATTTTCCTTGCTTTATCTTTTCAGCTCTGTTGTTTTTTGCATTGTCAGAGGCTCTGTCGGCTCCCCTGGCTTCCGAATTGCACTTTTTCCTGATTTTTTTCGCTTGCCCTGTATTAGAGGGTCGTTTTCTTTCTTTTCCATATTATTTGGTTACCTTTGTATTTTCGCGCCTTTTTTTATTGTGGGTGGAAAGGTGCGGCGGCCATTTTGGATTTCTAAAGTGTGCTTTTTAAGGGCACTTTTTAACACTTGTGCACGGGTTCCCCTGGCATTTTTGGGGTTTCTTTTGCTGGCGATTTTGCTCAGGGCACCCCTAGGATTCTGGGGAGTATTTTGTTTTCTGTAAAAAAACAAAACAAAAAAAAAACGTTTTAATTTTAAAGCTGTACTGATTTGAATATGGTTAGTCCCTTTGCTGTGGGCTTCCCTGTTCCTGTTTCCTTCTTTCCCCCTGGAAGCAGGTTGCCTTAGCATGGCTGCCAAACCTCAATGTGGGATTTGTGGGTCCCGCAGAGGTACAATGACTGACTCTGGCATCTGTAAGAGCTGTGCTGCAGTTTCTTCAGAACTAGAATGTCTTCTCCCTCTGCTGTTTGCAGCTCTGTGGTAACTCGATTGATTTTTCTTGATTTTTCAGCGATTTTAGGCATTTCTCTCATGCCTGCAACCCTCCCACCTTCTTCTTTGACTTTAAGTTAATTCCTTAGCTTTTGGGGGTTTTAATTCACTCTTTTGGTGTTTTATTTTTGCTGGTGGCCATTTTGAATAGCTAATGAGCCTCGGTTTTTGGCGGGAAGCCAGATTACTTTTCTGCTGGCTTCTAAAAGCTATATTGTTGTTTCAGTTTTTTTCTTCTTTCCACAACACTTGCTAGAGGTCAGTTGTGCAGAGGTTACTTTTTTCTCTGCCTCTGTATGAACATAATGGATAAAAAGTACAGAAGGCATGGATAGAGAACAGTATGCAATTCAGAGCCACAGTACAATGCTGAGTCACTGACGAAGGGTGCAGGGCTCATGGCTTCCATTCCCCACTGTGCCCAACAAAGAAGGCTGGCTGAGGCATTACCTATTATGGGGAATATTGTTAAATGCCTGTTCCGGGGACGCAGTTATTTCTTTTTAGTTCTCCCTGTGCCTTATTCAGGTTTAAGCTGCATAGGCTGTCAGAAGAAACACAGGGACCTCAGGCATCAGCTCTGCTCTTCCCCCCGCATCTTGCTTCCCCTGAGGAACTTGGGAACTCCGGAGCTTGGCTTCGGGGAGCTCTCCATTGGCTTTACGCTGCACTGAGTCTTTACCACGAGAGTTTGAATACCTCCAGTAAGTTCATGTATCATTTTCTGTAAGAAAACTGTTCGTACTCTTTTTTTGTTTTTTTGTTCCTTGCCTCAACTGCTCTGGGATGCTTTCAGCTGTATCCGGACCGGCTGCCCCTGAGTTGGAAGTGCCTACTTTGACTTTTTAGTCCACAAACTGCAGCCGGGTTACTTTGTACGTCCTACTGATTATTGTACCTGTCTTATTCAATATACCATTTGGTTGAGGTTTTAAGTCAGTGTTTTGGATCCTGACTGTTTTGGGGCTCGGCCTCATTAAGCATGCTCACTGTAATTTTCCTATGGCTGGATTGAGCTTCTACATCCCTCCCCAGAAACACCTTTCAGCCCCTACCATGGAGGTCTGAATGGCTGCGGAGGGATCCCACTCTAATTTCCCTACTTTCAGTCACTGTAATTGCCTTACCCTGACCTTGAAAGTTCCTCTATGCCAGCACAGTGAATGACTGACAGTTCCCTTCTCAGTTCTGCGAATACCTGACAGTTTTTCGGTGCCAGCGGCTGTTTTGTTTTTCTCTTCAGTGTTTCTTTTTAGAGGCAACAGCTCTAAACAGCAGTTTCCACACACTTAATCATGCTGTGGAGGCACGTGCAGTTTCAAAATCCTTTTCTTAAACAGTCTTGGGTTTCCCTGAGCCTTCCTTGCTTTTTGTTTTAATTGCAAAAAATAAATAAATAAATAAATAAATGAAACCCCACACAAGAAGAGGAAAGGTGGTTTAAGTCTCTACAATGCTTTTTTCTATGGCTGTATTATATGTGAAATGTAATCAGCCGAAGGGTACATTAATAGCTTGCTTGTGTTACACCTGCACGCTGCATCCCGGAGGCTTTCCCCATACCCACTGCGTTGCTAGCTGGGTCCCCCAGCACCTTATCTCCCCCCTCCTCAGAGCCCCTGCTGCAGGATCTTCCACAGCCGCTGCAGACCACATTACACATTCCCATCCGGCCGTCTCATCAACGGTTTCTCCACTTCGCTCTTCCGTGGGGCCACTTCCAATTTCCGGCCATGCCGTTTGGTCTCGCCATGGCCCCCCGCACCTTCACAAACGTGATGGTAGTGGTCGCGGAGGCCTTGTGCACAGAGGGCATCCTGGTCCATCCGTATCTCGACGACTGGTGGATTCGGGCAAAGTCCAGTCGGGAGTGTGTGCACGTCACGAGCAGGGTGGTGGCTCTGCTGCGGTCCCTCGGCTGGGTGGTGAAAGAATGCAAGAGTTGTCTGTGCCCGACTCAGGATCTCGAGTATCTGGGAGTGAGCCTCGACACAGCACGGGGCTTGGTGTGCCTGCCGGAGCGCCGCATTTGGTCTCTTGTCCGACTCTTCAGGGGGATGCCCGCTCCGTCTGCATGGTGATAGCTACAGTTCCTCGGTACGATGGCAGCAACCTTGGAGGTGGTGCCCTGGGCGCGCTTCCACATGCGCCCGGCTGCAGAGTGCCCTGCTGCGCCGTTGGTCCAACCAATTCGACTCGTTGAACAGGAGATTGACTTGCCCAAGGGCGGGTCGCCGATCACTCCGGTGGTGGCTCTCCTCCGAGAACCTGGCGCGGGGGATTCCCTGGAGCCTCCACTTTGGGTTCCGTTCACAACGGATGCCAGCTTAACCGGCTGGGGGGCTCACTGCGAGACCCGCTTCACTCAAGGGGAATGGTCTCCCCTGGAGACTTCTTGGTCGATCAACCTCCTCGAATGGCGGGCGGTGCGGCTAGCCCTCTTGGCCTCAAAGCCCTAGTTCTCGACCGGCCGGTGCGAGTCCTCTCGGACATTGCGACCACCATAGCTTACATCAATCGCCAAGGGGGCATCGGCAGCATGGCCCTGGAATCAGAAGCGATGGCCTTGGTCACTTGGGTGCAGTCTCGTCTTCCGGCCATCTCGGCAGCGCCTATTGCAGGCGCAGACAAGGTTCAGGCCGATTTTCTCTGCAGAGTGCGGGTGGACCCCGGAGAGTGGGAGCTAAACCCGCAAGTTTACGCGCAAATAGTTCGTCGGGGGCGGGGGCCGCCCTTCATGGATCTCATGGCGACATTTCAATCGGCCGAGACAGGACGCTTCTTCAGCAGGCAAAGGGAGCGTATGTCCGAGGGGCTCGACGCTCTCATTCAGCCGTGGCCAACGTCCGGCCTTCTTTATGTCTTTCCTCCGTGGGTTCTGATTGGCCGGGTCGTTCAGCGCATCGAGGGCCGTCGGGGTCGAGTGTTACTGGTGGACCCGGACTGGCCTGGGTGGCCCTGGTATGCCGATCTGGTGCGGCTGAGCGACGGCATTCCTTGGCTCCTATCCACGCTGCCGAATCTTCTTTTTCAGGGACCCTTGCGGATGCCCCAAGTGGGTCAATTCTCGCATACGGTTTGGCCATGGAGAGGGCTCGGCTGAAAAAGAAGGGTTACTCCCCCCGCGGTGATTTCTACCCTACTGCGGGCGGGGAAAACGTCCACTTCTCTTACTTACGTTCGGATTTGGGGGATCTTTGAAGACTGGTGCTCCCGGCGTGGAGTCCGGGCGGCGACGGTTTCCGTTTCTGTCGTTTTGAGTTTCTTCAGGTTGCTTTTGATAAGGGCCTTGCGGCTAGTTCTCTGAAAGTCCGGTTGGCGGCTATCTCTTGTTATCGAGGCAAAGTTTTAGGCCGTCTCTACGGTTCTTATCCGGACGTACGTCGTTTTCTTACGACTGTTTTTCATTTGCGGCCCTCCCGCAGGATTTTCGTTCCTCCGGGGGACTTGAATCTAGTGATGCGGGCCCTGGTTCGTGAACCTTTTGAACCCTGAGTAGGGCGTTTCTGAAAGATTTTACGCTGAAGACGGTTTTTCTTGTAGCCATCGGTTCGGCACGGCGTATTTCAGATCTACATGCGTTGTCCTGCCGAGAACCTTTTTTGTCTTTTTTGTCTTTTTCCTTTTTCCCCGGTCCCTTCCTTTTTGCCGAAGGTGGTTTCCCCTATTCATGTGAATCAGGCAGTGTTTCTTCCAGTTCTTTCTTCCCACTCTGTCGGGTCGGCGGACAAAGGTCTTCACCGTCTCGATGTGGGTCATGCACCTCGTCGTTCTTTGAAGGCTACCGAATCTTTCGGAAGACTGACCGGTTATTCGTGCTCTTCGGTGGTGCACGTAAAGGGGAAGCGGCGGCTAAGGCCTCCGTTGCAAGATGGCTCAAGGAAGCGTTCGCGTCTGCGTATCTGTTGCAGCAGCGGTCTGTTCCGGAGGGGCTACTGGATCATTCCACTAGGGCTCGGGCTACCGCTTGGGCGGAGTATAGCCTAGTTCCGCCAGCAGATATCTGTAAGGCGGCCACCTGGTCGTCTCTGCATGCTTTCAGTACACACTATCGTTTAGATGTGTCAGCGGCTCGGGATTCCTCTTTTGTTCGGCGGTTCTGCGCGCCGGATGGCAAGGTCCCGCCCGGTCTTAACTGCTCTGTTACATCCCGATGTTGGAGGACTAAACTGGATTACCGAACAGGAAATGGAAATTACACTAACCTGGTAATTGTAGTTCCTGGAGGGTCCAGTTTAGTCCTCCTTCCCTCCCGACTATCTGTTATAAAAATGCGGTGCGCTTTCCGAACGGTGGATCATAAGACGGTTCCTCTTGCCGTTCGAACCTTTTTTGCAGCCGCGTTTTTGGCTATGGCTCTTCCTTTCTCAGGTGTTCAGTCAGCTCCTGAGATTTCTGATACGGAGCTGTATTTTGATTTCTGGGGCGTTGGTTCCAGCGCAATACAGTGTTCTGACTTCCTCGTTTGGAGAGAAAGTTGGATATTTTTGTGGGGGGGAAACAAATTGTTCTTTAATTATGTCATTTTCATTATGTCATTTTGTATATTAATCTAATGTGTTGCTTCGTTAAGTATGCTTTGTTACTAGTACACTGGGGGCTTCTGGGAGCTCCGTCTGCTTATATACTACAGAAGACTTGATTGGTCCAGTCTCCAGGCTGCAGGAGGAGGGGCACTACCCGATGTTGGAGGACTAAACTGGACCCTCCAGGAACTACAATTACCAGGTTAGTGTAATTTCCATTTACTCACCTGTAACAGGTGTTCTCCAGGAGCAGCAGGAATCAGTCCTCACAGCCCTCCCTCCTCCCCTGGGAGTTGCAGTTGCACATAGTTTATTTTTACATTTTTGTGTGCTGTTTTTTAGCTATGTCATTGGACTGAGCAAGATGGCACCTTTAGGCGGGAAGGGGACCGCGCATGCGCGCAGTATTCCCAAAGGCTTTCTTAGAAAGCTGGGGAATTGCTCCGCATGGGGGCTCCATCGACATCGATGTCACCCATAAGTGAGGACTGATTCCTGCTGCTCCTGGAGAACACCTGTTATAGGTGAGTAACTACTCTTTATTTACAGTCTTATACTACCAATATACCGAGCGTATCCTATAACCATTTCCTTTATCTCCCCCTCCATCCTCTCCTTTGCTTTCCCTACCTCTGCCTTAATATGTTCCCCCCACCCCCCATTCCCCCTACCTCCCCTCTCCCCCCCTGATTCTCTATCCCCCTCCTACTCACCCTCTCCTCCTACCCTTATTCTCAACCCCTCGAACCCATCACTCATCCCCCTCCTTACCTCCCTCCCTTTGCCATATGTGCTCCACTCCCATCCCCCTCCAATTTTCATACCATTGCCACACCTTCTTTTTTTTTTTTAAACTTTATTTAAGTCCACCATTAAAATCAAACAACACATCAACAGGCGGCACCACGGGGGAGGTTTGCTCTTCTCCCCCCCGGGAGCCAACAGAGAGATAATACAATAGGTGGTCATTTTATATTACATCCCCACCCCCCTTCTCCCACCCCGCTCCCCTCACCCACCAGCCCACCCTCACTCCATTACCGGCTTCTTACATCAATTATCACCTAAAACAGTAAGGCAGCTGCCTCCTACCCATTCCTCAAGCCCACATTCAGTCAGCTCCCCCCTTGGAGGGTTGCATTACGGCTGTGGGGTCCCAACTGCTGAATATAGGGTTCCCAGATTGACAGAAAGACTGTCCAACGCTTGGCACTGCCCCTCGCCATCCAACGCTCCGTTAGCATTAATTGATGAAAGTTATTCCGCCATTCACTAAAAGTGGGCGGTCGGCGTTCTCTCCATAATCGAAGAATCGGCCCTTTACCCACCAGACAGGCCTTTCGCACAAGCAAACTCTCACCAACCTTAACAGGTCCAGGAGTCGGCAATTGATCCAGTGTTACAAATAATCCCGTCCAACGGAGCCGTCGCCGAAGCAGTGTGCAAAGGAAGCTGCATATTGCCACACCTTCTTATGTTTTCCCACCTGATGCAGTCTGTGCGCTTCCATCATACATAAACCCCACAACTGTTCCAACTTACTCACCACCTCCCTCATTGGAGGTACCGCATCATTCTTCCACCATCGCAAAAGACTCATACGTACTGCTATAATTCCATATCCCATAAAGATTGCCATATCCCCATCCCCCTCTCTCACCCCCTCATTAAGCACAACCATCTCTGGTGTTATCGGCACTCCCATGATCTCCTCATATAACCTTCCCACTTTCCTCCAATACCCCTGCACCTTGGGGCACTCTCATATCATGTGTATTAAGTCCCCCATTGCCCCACATGTCTTCCAACACTCACTTGAGCTATCCGGAAATATTGCCCTAATCCGCACAGGTGTCCAGTACATCCTGAACCTCAATTTCATACTATTTTCTAGCATTGGAGTTCCCCATGCCAACTTATAGGTTCTCGCATAGATTCCTGCCCACCTGCTATCCTCCCAAGATCCCGGAATATCTTCTTCCCACCGCTGCTGCCATCTCCCCTTCTCCCTCCCCTTTTGTAGGATCATTTTATATATTTTTTGATATTATCCCTTTCTGTGACCACTGTTTCCCCATCATCTCCTCAAATTGCGTAGGCTTCTGTTCCATATCAATTTTCACCTCCCGTGCATTCATAAAGTACCACAATTGCACATATATATTTATTTAGCCATATTTATATACCGTTTTTTGATGGGTCATAGCGGTTACTCCAAACACGTGGAGAGTACATTGAACAGATACAAGTGAGGGGGGGGGGGGGGATACCATTACCCGAGGTGGAGTATAGCATATTTACAATGATATATTATTTACATTCTTTGACATTACTGTCCTTCAGTCAAATTTGCATTTCAGTACTATTTACATTTCAGGTTCTCTCCGTTATCTCAGCCTGTTCTGTGTAGTTTTGTTCTGTTTTGTCCCAAGATGCTCCCCGAAGAGGAGAGGTTTTATCTGCTTTCTAAATGCAGGGAAATCCTTGCATACATATGCATACTGGTCCTTTTTTTCTATCTGAAACTCTTGCTGGAGTTCCTCAAATGTTTTAATCCCCCCCCTTTCGTAACAGTTGTCCTAGCCTCACTAGCCCTTTTACCTTAGAATTCCCTCTCATCCCCTTGTCCCCTACCACACTGATAAATGTATATTGTGAATACACTTTCTCGTCCATAAGAAACCTCCGCAATTTTTTCCACATCTGAAACATAAGTTCCCTAAATGGATTAGCCTTCCCTTCAGTCTCTCTCCAACCACCCGGGTCCCATATTCTCCTCACCTTAGATTCCTCACCCCCTGATTCAATCTGTACCCAGCTTAAGATATCCGCCCCCTCCCTCCCCGCTAACAGCGCCCTCAATTGTGCCGCTTCAAAATACTTCATCAAGCATGGCACTCCTAACCCCCCTTCTTCCCTCATTTGGTACAAGACCCCCCTTGCAACCTTGGGATGTTTCCCTTCCCAAATAAACTGCATAATCATATTCTGCAACTTCCCTATCTCCTTCTTAGTTATCTTACATGGCAGGGATGTAAACAGAAACAGCAGTCTCGGCAGAACATTCATTTTCACTGCCGCTATTCGGCCCAACCATGACTGTCTTAATCCCCCCCCCCACTTTGACAAATCTCCCCTTATGGCGTCTGTCAAGCCCTGATAATTCCATTGTTTAATCTTCTCTATTGGTTTCCCCAACTGTATCCCCAAGTACCAAAACTGCTGCTTCACCCATTTAAAATTTGAAATACGACTGTAACCTTTCCTCCAGCCCCCCTTGCAGATTAAACCCTAGTACCTCTGTTTTACCGGAATTAATTTTATATCCCGCTACACTACTAAACCTCTTTATAATTCTCATCAATACTGGCAAGGTAGTCAAGGGCTGCGTCAATGAAAATATCACGTCATCTGCAAACAACGCTATTTTCTCCTCCCTCCCTCCCACTACTACCCCTTTTACATCCGCTTCCCTTCTGACCATTTCAGCTAAGGGCTTAATGGCCAGCGCAAACAAAAGTGGTGATAGAGGACACCCTTGTCTAGTACCCCTCCCCAATGTAAACTGTTCAGAATGTCCTCCATTTATTCGGATCCTCGCCCTTGGGTGCTCATATAAAGCTTTTATCCACGCTATATACTTGTCCCCAAATCCCATCTGCTCCAACACTTGAAACATATATGGCCATTCAACCCAGTCGAACGCTTTCTCTACGTCCACCGTAACTAATATCACCTGCTCTCCTTTGCCCTGAAGCTGCCAAGCAATGTTCATCACTTTCCTTATGTTATCACTCCCTTGCCTTTACAAACCCAGTCTGATCTCTATGAATGATCTTAGGCAAGATCCCTTGAATCCGATTTGCCAATACCTTAGCCAAGAATTTGGCATCCAAATTTATCAATGAAATGGGCCTATAAGAACCACACACCCCCTTGTCTTTACCCGGCTTTGGTAACGCTGTGATACCCGCTTCCCCCATCGTCTGAGGAATCCCTTTACCTTCTATTACCTTATTGAAAACCCGAGTCAGTATGGGTGTAACTTGCTCCACCATCTTCTTATAGAACTGTGCTGTATACCCATCCAATCCTGGGGACTTCCCTAATTTCAAGGACTTTATGGCTTCCTTCACCTCCCCCTCCTTTATTGTCTCCCCTATTCTTTCCTATCCTCTAGATCAGGGGTCACCAACCTCCAAAGGGCCGCGGGCCGCACAGCCGACTACCGGCAGACTCGCGGGCCGCACCGCACCCCCCCCCCCGCGCGAAAAAAAAACAAACCCCAAAAGAAAACTGCTCGTACCTATACTTCATGCCAGCTCCCTCCCTTCTTCTGCAGCCGCGGTTCCCTGCCTCTTAGGGAACCGCGGCTGTGCTTGTAACATCATCGCGGCTCCGTGCAGCATTGTCCCGCCTCTAAAGGAAGTTGTTTACCACTTCCTTTAGAGGCGGGACAATGCTGCACGGAGCCGCGATGATGTTACAAGCACAGCCGCGGTTCCCTAAGAGGCAGGGAACCGCGGCTGCAGAAGAAGGGAGAGAGCTGACATGAAGGAGTCTGTGAGTTTGCCTTGGCGGGCCGCACCGGGGGAGAGTCTCGCGGGCCGCACGGAAGGCCCTCGTGGGCCGCAGGTTGGTGACCCCTGCTCTAGATCAACCCTACCCAGACCACACTCCTGCAAGTATCTCTTTATCTCCTCCTGTCCCTTTTGCAACTCACTTTGGTACAACTTTCGGTAATATTCCCTAAAAACATGACTAATCTTTTTTGTGCGATGTACCATCCTTCCCTTATTGTCCCTAATTCCTTCTATATATAAATATAAATGTAAATATTTATATAAATCTGCCTCGGCAGCTTGCAAGCTGTAAATATGTATATAACCTCAAAAATGTCAAACTGTATAATTCCAATTCTGTGTTATGTAAATGTACAAAATGTTTGCTGTGTAAAGTTCCATGTAAACTGCTACTGATCGCTGGAAGAAGCGGTATATAAATGTAACCAAATAAATAAAATAAATAAATATACTGCCTGCCGTTGGGCCCGCATCCTACTTGCCAGTATCTTCCCTGCTTTATTTCCCCCTTCAAAATATTTTTGTTTTAATACACTTAATTTAAACGCAATTTCTTGCCCTCTCAACCTACTTAACTCTGCTCTTGCTTTTATCAGTTTAGCCATTACCCCATTAGCCTTTGTCCTCTGATGTTGGGCCTCCAGCTGTTTTGTCTTCCCTAACAAGTCCCCTTCCACTTTCTTCTTCTCCTTTTTAAGTCGTGCTGCTATACTTATTAGTTTTCCCCTGATGACTGCCTTTAATCCATTCCAAACTGTTTTCAACTGTACCTCTCCTGTCTCATTGAAGGCCAGATACTCTTTAATAGCTGCTCTCACCACCCCCACATGCTCCTCTTCATCTAACAATGAATCATTTAGTTTCCAAAACTTGATCCCTTCTTCCTCCGCTCCTATATCAAAAATCACACTTACTGGGGCATGGTCTGTCCAAGTAATTTCTCCTTGATCTACCTCCTTTACTTTTGTTGACCATTTACCACCTCCCCATATCATGTCTAATCTGCTGTATGTGCCATGCACCTGTGAATAGAATGTGTGCCTACGCTCCCCAGGATGTCGAGCCCTCCATAAATCTATCACCCCTAGTCTCTCTTGCATCCTCTTCATGCTTAGTCTATCCTATCCTTCTTCCCTCCACTACTCTGCCCTCCACTATTATCCAGCCTTGGGTTACTCGTTAAATTAAAGCCCCCCCCCCCAATATTAACTGCACATCACCCAGTTCCTCCAACTCCTTTGTTATTTTATCAAATGCTTCTCCATGTCCCTCATTGGGGCCATATATGCTTACTACCCATACCTCTTCCTCCTCTACACGCAGTTTCACTCCCACCCATCTCCCATCTTTCCCGCTCCTCTCGCCTACTACAAAATGTCAAAATCCTGCCCCCACCAAAATTCCTACCCCTCCTTTTCGCTGATTCACTCTCTGCCACGCTAACACCACCTTTGAATATGTTTTTGATTGTAGCAAGTATTCTTGCCCCACCCGTAAATGTGTCTCCTGTATACAAATAATGTCTGCATTCCTACGCATACCCTCACGTTCCAACATCCTTCATTTCTGCCACATTCTTAACCCTTTTACATTAATGGTAGTAACCCCTAATTGCTTAGCTTTCCCTCCACCCTTGCACCCTCTTCCCTCCCTTCCTTTTCCATCCTCTTCCCTTCCCCCCCAGACTTCCCTCCCATACCTCTTCCTCTCTTCTTCTTTGTCTTCTGCTTCCCCCCTACCCCCTTCCTCCCCTCCCTCCCCCTCCCACCCTAGTCCCTCCCTCCTTGTCCAGGAGTAATTAGTGTGTCTCCTGCTCCCCCCATCTGTCCCACCTCCCCCCCATCGCCTTCCCTTCTCCTCCTCTAACTTTCCCCTATTGCCTTACCTTCCCCTCCCTACCCCCACATATTTCCATATTCAAAAACATCATGTAAAAGAGAAACCTTTAACATTTCAACTATTCCAATTATATATTTTGCAAACATTTCCAGTGCTATACAGTATACTCTACACAACTATTTTATCACTAGTTCACCATCTTTTCCTCTCTTCCTCTCCCAGTAAGATCTTCACCACCGTAGCTGGTCATCGCTTAGCTCGTTCTCTGCTCTCTTTGTTCCGTCCCTTCCTCAGTTCTTGCTGTTCTTCAGCATTTTGACGATTCTCCACCTCATTGCTTGTTTTGTCCATTTCGTTTCTACTATTCATTTTCTCAGACCGCACCCCCGCTTCTTGTAGCGCTGCTTTTGCCTCGTCTACCATTTGTACTCTCCAAGCTTTCCCTTTTAATGTGAAGGACAGCCCAAAAGGTGTAACAGGTTGTGCTTGTGTAACAGGTTGCATGGCTCTCCTTCTCTGCAATGTTCCAATGGACAGATCCTCGTATATAGTGACTGGGTATCTTTGCCAAGTTAAGGCCCCCAAGCTCCTTATTTTTGTTACAATCCTTTCCTTCATTTTGTATCCAGTAAAACATATAATAATGTCTCTTGGTTGATTCACTCTCGTTGCTCCCAGTGCTCTGTGTGCTCTGTCCAATGCAATCTCCTCAGGGCCCACATCCCCTCCCCCCCTTTCTGAGTATTTCCGAGCATACTGAAGCCGCCACTTTCACGCTGTCTTGAAATTCCATCTCCTCCGGCACTCCTTGGATCCTCAAGTTATTCCTGTGTGACCTATTTTCTAAGTCCTCCAGTTTATATTGCAGCTCCTTTTGCCATTGCTGTACTTCCTGAGCCCCTGCTGTTGCTCCTCTTATTGCTGCTCTAGACTTTGCAGCCGATTCTCGTGGTTTCCCGCCGTGTGTGTCAGTTCCGCTATGTCTTCTTTCAAGTTTCCTATAAGGTCACTTAACTCTGTTTTTACTGCTTGCACCTCTTTCTTTATTTCAGCGAACCATTCCTTTAACTCTGCTCTGGAAATGTCCTTAAAAATTTCCTTTCCTTGTTCCACAGTACTTCTATTTGTGGACCCCTCAGCTGCCTCCATTTGTTCAGCGTTTTTATTTTTATTCTCCAAAGTATTATGTTCACAGGCGCTCCCCACCCCACCCCCCACTCTGATAAGCATATTCTCGCAAGTCCATAGTCTTTCTTCTCGTAGTCAAGGTTCAGCAGGAGTAGCATCCTGTCTCTGACAGTTATCAGTCCAGTTAACAACTTCCTGGCAGATCCCAAAAGTAAATCTGTTTCTTATAGCTTATTACCAGGAATCAGCAGTGGCCCTACCAAATCTACCTTACTAATAATTTTTATGGAACTTTCCTTCAGGAACTTGTCCAAACCTTTTTTTCCTTATCTTATTACTCTAGTCCGGATGTGTGGGTTATGCTCCCTTGCCAGCAGGTGAAGGCAGACTTGAGCATCTTTCAGTGATGTCATCATTAGGTATATCTGCTGGCGCAACACTGCAGGTGACAAGGTGTGTGGACCCCTTTTGGGGTTTCTTTTTCTCTGTCATTTTTTTTCTGGTGGGCTTTTTATTGCAGTTTTAAATTTGGGTTGGTGCAATGCTTACTCGTGTCCCGATGCGGCCTTTAGCCTTAATGTTTTTTTTTCCCATGGTTTCACTTTTTTATGCTGGGTGCTGCAGATGGGAATTATTTTATTTGGCATGATCGAGTCGTGTTTTCCTCACGACAGAGAGGTCCCTCAAGTTTCAGAGCCTTCTTGGGGTTTCTTGTGCCCTGTCAGCTCCACAGGCCTGGAACTACCTCCAACTCCTCGGGTCCATGGCATCGATCTGCTGCTGGTCCCCTGGCCCAGACTGTGGTACTATGGCCTGTTTCCAGAGTCTCGTAGACCCAATGTTGCGCAGAACTCGGGTACACCCCTTCTGCTGGAGCAGACACCTCGCACTGAGTCCAGTGTTGCTGCCCAAAGGTTCCTAGTACTTGAAGGGCTGGAGAGCAGACAGGAGGGACCCCATGTGGCCCCTGAGGGGGTATGGTAAGTTT
This sequence comes from Ichthyophis bannanicus, assembly GCA_033557465.1. Classification (NCBI taxonomy): domain Eukaryota; kingdom Metazoa; phylum Chordata; class Amphibia; order Gymnophiona; family Ichthyophiidae; genus Ichthyophis; species Ichthyophis bannanicus. The sequence continues at coordinate 49,019,797 of CM066037.1, read as the reverse complement.
GGGTCCAGCCTCCTTACCTCTTGCTGACCCTATATCTGCTTGCTAATTTTGTCTTTGCCTTTTTTATGTCTTTTTTTCTTCCCTACTGATTTCATTGGACTGTGTTTGACTCTCTGCTGCTGGTTCCTTGGGCTAGAATGCTCATACATCCTCTTCAAAGTCTTCTGCTAGATCTTTGGTCTCCCTGCTCTCAGTATTTCAACAAGACTCTTCCTCTCCCCAAAGAGTTCAGAGAACAATTGTCCTGATGTTGACAGTCCCATCCTTTGTTGGCCGGGATGACTCTGGATGTGCCAGATTTGATGATGGGTCACCTTTGATGCCAGCCTTGAAGGACTGGGGTGCTCACTACCTAAGCCAGTTTGTCCAGGGACTCTGATCCCCTCAGGAGACCTCCTGGGCGATTTTCTGGTTGGCGGCCAGAGCAATTCATCTGGCTGAAGAGGTTCTGGCCTCTCCTGGTGGGTGGGCAGGCAGTTCAGGTGTTCTAAGACAAGACCACAGAAGTGGCATATGTCAACAAGCTAGGTGGAGCTCGCAGTGCCAGCATGGCTCTTGCAGTGGCACAGTTGTGGTGTTGGGTGGAGGAGCATCCGGTTGCCCTGTTTTCAGTGCACATTGCAGGCATTGGCAACGTGCACACCGACTTCCTGAGTTGGAACACTATGGATCCTGATGAGTCGGCACTTGGCCTGCTTGGGACTGGCTCATAGAGCAGAGGTGGGGCCTTCCAGTATTCAACTTGATGGCTACTCAGGAGAGTGCCCAAGTGGAGAACCTTTTCAACCGCAGGAGGGATCCATGGGCAGCAGATTGGGATGCTCTATTTCAAGAGTTAGCCCCAAGGGGGATTCTGTTTGATTTTCCTTGGTGGATAATCATTTGTGCAGAATTCAGGCTCTTTCAGTTGTAGTGATCTGGGTGGGCCCAAACTGGCCTCTTAGGTGCTGATACCATGTTTCTCTGAAACCGGTTGGCTGGGACCCTCCCCTTATTGCCTCAAGAGAAGAGCCTCCTGCAGCACGGGCCCCTAGTGATGGGGGATTCCATTCCGCTCTTGCTTATGACCTGGCATTAAGAAGTTTAGGCCGCCTAAGAAGGTCTATTCTGGAGCAGTACTGGACATCCTGCTTATTGCCCAGAGGTCCTCTATATCCTTAGCTTATATGAGAGTCTGGAGAGTTTTTGAGAGTTGGTGTTTCTTTTGGACCCTAGAGACCAGGAAGATGGGGCATAGTCACTGTTTTTTCCTCTTATAGTCCAATCTGGACAGGTGGTGGCCCTGGCTTGCTTCCGGGGATGCTTTCAATGGATGTCCTTGACAGGCAGCCCAACGTTTCCCACTTTCTTAAGGGGGTGAGGTAGATCTGTCTGTCAGTGATTCTGATTGTTCCTGAATGGAGTCTCTCTCTCTCTCTCTCTTGTGCTGAAGGCACTGTAAGGGCTTCCCTTTGAGCCCCTTTGTAAGGTCTCAATCACGGATTTGACCCTTAAGGGGGTTCTCCTGGTAATTATTGCATCCACTAAGCAGGTGTCTAAGCTGCAGGCCTTGTCTTGCGGGGAGCCTATTTTGGTCATTTCCACAACTTCTATCTGCTTGTTTACAGTACAGTGCCGCCCTTTCTTCCTAATATATTGTTTTCTTTTCTCTTTAAGCAGGCTGTTAATCCTGCTCTCTTCGGAGGAGGAGGATCTTTAGCTAGATTCTTCTCTTCATAGTAACATATAGTAACATAGTAAGTGACGGCAGATAAAGACCAGCATGGTCTATCTAGTCTGCCCAGCAAGATGGCAAGAGTAGGTGCACCTGTCGCTCTGTGCAGGCCACCCCTCCCCATGTTTTTGTTTTTGTTTAGGGGTGAACCCCCCACTCCATGTAGGACACCCTTATTTGTTGAGACCCTAGATAGTTCAGAAGTTAGATGGTACCGTTTATTTTGCTTTTATCCTGTTGCTGTAAAGGGATCCACTATGTTTGTCCCATGCCGTTTTGAATTCCATCACCGTGTTTGCCCCCACCACTTCCATCGGGAGGGCATTCCAAGCATCCACCACCCTTTCAGTGAAGAAATATTTCCTGACATTGCCTTTCAATTTACCACCTTGCAGCTTCATGTTATGCCCTCTAGTTTTACAGCTTCCCCGTCTTTGGAAGAGGTTTGTTTGTTCATCATTTCTCTTTAAGTATTTAAAGGTCTGAATCCTATCTCCCCTGTCCCTCCTCTCCTCCAAAGTGTACATATTTAGGTCTTCAAGTCTCTTCTCATAAGGCTTCTGACGCAGGCTCCAAATCATTTTGGTCGCCTTTCTCTGAACAGTTTCCAGTCTTTTTACATCTTTTGCAAGATATGGTCTCCAAAACTGAACACAGTATTCCAAGTGAGGCCTCACCAGTGACTTGTACAGTGGCATAAGTACCTCTTCCTTTCTGCTGGTAATCCCTCTTTGTATGCAGCCCAACATCCTCCTGGCTTTTGCCACCGCCTTGTCGCACTGTTTTGCCACCTTGAGATCATCAGAGATAATCACACCAAGGTCTTTCTCCTGAACCGTGCATACCAACCTCTCACCCCCTATCGTGTACTTTTCCCTTGGATTTCTGCTACCCAAGTGCATGACACTGCACTTTTTCACATTAAATCATAGTTGCCAAGCATTAGACCAGTCTTCCAGCTTTTGTAGATCTTTCCTCATGTTAACCACTCCCTCAGGGGAGTCCACTCTGTTGCAAATTTTTGTGTCATCTGCAAAAAGACAGACTTTTCCATTCAGTCCTTCAGCAATATCACTCACAAATATATTGAACAGTGCCGGGCCCAGGACCGAACCCTGAGGCACCCCGCTAATCACCTTCCTCTCATCCGAGTGAGCTCCATGTACCATCACCTTCTGTTGTCTGTCAGTCAACCAATTTCTAATCCAGTTTACTATCTTGGGACCCATCCCCAAGCTACTGAGTTTATTGACAAGCCTCCTGTGAGGAACAGTATCAAAGGCTTTGCTGAAATCCAGATAGATGATATCCATTGCATGCCCCAGATCTAGTTCCTTGGTCACCCAATCAAAGAACTCAATCAGATTTGTTTGGCAAGACCGTCCTTTGGTAAAACCATGTTGCCTTGGATCCTGCAACCTGTTGATTTTGAGAAAGTTCACTATTCGCTCTTTCAGGAGCGCCTCCATTACTTTTCCCGCCACCGAGGTAAGGCTCACGGGCTTGTAGTTTGACACTTCTTCCCTGTCACCACTTTTGTGTAGAGGTACAACATTAGCCATTCTGCAGTCCTGAGGAACCACTCCTGTTTCCAAGGATCTGTTGAAGACATCCTTTAACGGTCCTGCAAGAATCTCTCTGAGCTCTTTCAGTATCCTGGGATGTATCCCATCTGGTCCCATGGCTTTGTCCACTTTCAGTTTAGCAAGTTGTTCTAACACCTCATCTTCTGTGAATGGTGTGGTATCTACTTCATTCCTATTTTTATATTTGGGAGTCACAGCTGGTCCATCTCCAGGATCTTCTTTAGTAAAAACAGAGCAGAAGTATTTGTTCAGCAATTTTGCTTTTTCAGTGTCACTTTCAACGAGTCCTTTCCCAGCACTTCTGAGTCCTGCAATTCCAACTCTGATCTTCTTCCTTTTCCGAATATACCTGAAGAATGTTTTGTCGCCGCCTTTAACATTTTTAGCCATCTTTACCTCGGCCTTTGATTTTGCTATCCTTATTTCTCTTTTAGACTCTTTGAGCTTGATCCTGTATTCATTTCTGTGTTCTTCTGTTTGCAAACTTTTGAATTTTGCGAAAGCTGTGTTTTTTGCCTTTATTTGAGCAGCCAACTCTTTGGAAAACCAAATAGGTTTCCTTCTCCTCTTGTTTTTATTTATCTTTCTTACATATTTATCTGTTGCCCCTTTTATTGCCGCCTTTAGTTTAGTCCATTGCAATTCCACTTCCCTTATCTCCTCCTACCCCGTCATCTCCTCCTTTAAGTACTCGGCCATTTTATTCAAGTCAGTGTTTTTGAAGTTTAGGACTTTGAGCTTGCTATGAATGGCCTGTACCGTGGCTTTTATCTCAAACCACACCGTGTGATGGTCGCTGTTGCTCACAGGGGCACTCAGGCAGACATTCGACACGTTATCACTGTTGGTGAGCACTACATCCAGCTTTGAGCTTTCCCTGGTTGGTTCCATCACCATTTGTCTAAGTAATGCATCTTGGAGAGCATCCACAATTTTTTTGCTTCTTTCCAGATGTGCAGAAGGAGTAATCCAATCCACATCAGGTAGATTAAAGTCACCCAATATGATCGCTTCCCCCTTTCTTGCTATCTTGGCAATATCTATAATCAATTCGTTATCTCTCTCTTCAATTTGAGTCGGAGGTCTGTAGACTACAGCAATATGGATGACAGTGCCATCTCCTCTTTCCAACGCAATCCAGAGCGCTTCTTCTTTTCCCCATGTTCCCTGCATTTCAGTAGCTTTAATACTGCTTTTGACATACAAGGCTACTCCTCCTCCTTTTCCATTTTCTCTGTCTCTTCTGAATAGATTATAGCCAGCTATGGCTATATCCCAATCATGCTATTCATTAAACCATGTTTCTGTAATGGCCACGATGTCCAAATCCGTTTCCACCATTAGGGCTTCCAGGTCTGGAATTTTTTTGGCTAAGCTTCGAGCATCTGTGCTCATTGCTTTCCAGCATTTACTTGGCTTGTGTGTATTTTGCATTGATTTTATTCTGCCCACTTCTTCCCACTTGTTTTTGATGTGTGGTTTAAGAGTGTGACTGTTTCTGATGATCTGCTTTTGCAGGGGGTGGCATGCAGATGTTGACCTTCCACATCCGTCACCCCCTTTTCCTAGTTTAAATGCATATCCACATACTGCCTGAATTTTTCACTTAGGTTTCTTTTCCCTGCGACAGAGAGATGTAGTCCATCAGCACAGTATAGTCTCTTGTTGGTCCATCTGTTGCCCCAGTTGCCAATAAATCTGAATCCTTCTTGTTTGCACCAGGTCTGGAGCCATGTATTAAAGCTGTTAATGCGATGCAGCCTTTTTGTCCCCTTACCAAGAACAGGTAGAACTTCTGAGAATGCAACAGTGTTAACAATGGGCTTGAGTTTCTCTCCCAGAGATTGGAAGTCCTTTTGGGCTGTAGAGGCACTGTTTCTAGCCAGGTCATTTGTGCCCAAGTGGATAATAACATCTGGTTTGGAGTGCTCACTTTTTGTGCTAAGTATTTCAACAACTTGGTTTGTATTCCTGCTGGCTGAAGAGCCTGGTAGGCACATGACTATCTTCTCTCCTTTGAACTGTGTTCCCAAGTTGGTGCCTCTGATGATGGAATCTCCAAGTAGTAATAGTTTTCTGTTCGGTGAGGTTTTCTTCATATTTGGTGCTTTAGCAGGAGATTGGGCATTGTCTGACTCATTTAAGGGCCCTTCAGTTTCTTTGGATTGGGCATCCTCATTAGCCAAGGCAGAGAAGATGTAGATGTGCAAAGGGCATTAATCAGATACCTTCCATCAGTCCTATCTTCTCTTTATCCTCGTCAGTGGTTTGAAAAACAGGCAGGCAATGGCCAAGTCCTCAATTGACTGCTGGATTAAAGAGGCTATTGGTTCAGCATACCTGCTGATTGGAAAGTGCCTGCTAGAGGGGAGTTAGAGTTCGCAGAGCTCACTCTATTAGGGTACAGACTTCCTCCCGTACTGAGTCTGCCCTGATGTCTCCAGAGACACTGGCAAGGCAGCTACCTGGTCTTTTATGAGCACTTTTGTGAAGCACTACAGGTGCATGTGGGAGCTGGAGTAGCTGGTGCGGTAGTTCTGTCCAGAGCCTCATCTTCCTCCCATCTTGGGTCCTGACTGCGTAGGTAAATCCCATTCATTTGGACTGTTCCAAAAAAATTAGTTATTAATGCTAAAGGTTTGAGTTTTTCTGAGTTTTTCAGTCTTGCTTACTGCTTGGGAAGTCTCAGTGCTGCAACAGCAGATATATCTATTGATGCCATCACTGAAAGATTTCAAGTCTGTCTTCACCTGCTGGCAAGGGAGCATAGTCCACACATCTGGACTGGACTGGTCTAGCAGGAGTCAAGGAAAGAAAATGATCAGGTATGTAAAATTTCTCCTTAAATCCACTGCTAGTTGCCTTGACAGATTCCATAGCTTGATTATATTTGTGTGGAAAAAAAAAACTTTCTACAATTGGTTTTCAGTATTTGTCACTGGAGTTTCCTCCTCTTTGGATGGAAAGGTTAAACAGCTGTTTGCTATTTTACCATTCTATCACACTTTTAGCATAATAAACAGCTATCATAACCTTTCTGCATCTTTTCTACAAGCTTAAGAGCCCTAAAATATTTAGGGCCTGTTTTACTAATACTCAGCTTGAGCTATCTGCTGCTTAGCCCATTTTATTCCTATGGACCGTGTGGCAGCTTGAGCTAAGTGTTAGCAAAAGGGGCCCTTAGCTTTTCTTCATATGAGAAGAGTTCTAGACCCTTTATTATGTTTGTCATCCTTCTCTGAACCTTTTTAGTTCTGCTATATCCTTTTCAAGATGGGGCGACCAGAACTGCATGCAGTAGTTGAGGTGCGGTTGTACTGCTGTCCAGATTTCCTCCCCCTCACAATATTTTATTTCTCTTTATTTCCAATTTGACCCAGCCATTGCAACAGCAGCATGACCTGGGCTGTGGCTTCCTCTGGAATTGTGCAAGTAGAGGACTGAGCCAACCAGAAGGAGTTACATTTGAATGATTGGGACACCTTCGCTCTTGAGAACTGCGAGCATCATCTTTGCAGAATCTTCAAACACTGCTGAGCAAAGAGTGGAAGCTAGGCTTGGGAATCAAACCTGGGTTCCTCCTGCTCAGAGCATCCTGTAGCATTGTTGTTTGGCAATCACACCAGTCCTCATTGATAGTTTTGACAAGACAGACTTGGGCAGTAAAGAATAACCTTGGATCTAGAGAGTTTGTCCTGTAACTTATGCATTCAGTGTAGACTTGGAAATGGTGTCCATAGAGTTTGTCAGGTCATAGTGAATGGGTGAGTAAGAAAAAAAGAATTTCATTCCGAAGGTAAGAATGATATTGGAGCACTGAAGGTATTGTATAAGGATTTATTAATTTATTTATGATCATTTATACTGCCACTTTGAGGCAGTCATTCAAAATGGTATACAATAAAACCAGTAACAACAACTAAATAAAATAGAAGATAGCAAAGTCTTAATACAATAAAAGAAAGGAAAAGAGGAAAAAAACCCTCTCAAACTTACTATTGGAAATGTGCTCTACCCATCGAAGATTAACTTTTCCTCTCAACCAGCCAGGAACCTAATGGTAGGGGAAGACAAATGCTTTCTGAAAGAGACAAGATTTTTCTAGTTCCGAGTTCCCCGGGAAGAGTTCCATAATTCTGGTGGTGCCACTGAGGAGTCCTAGTATGACAGCTCAAATTGTTTTTAATTGATCTTACTATAAGGATAGCTAATATGTTACCTTGGGAGGACCATACTTATTTCCCTGGACTGTATCACTCCGAATGGTCCCTCATATGCAGAGGTCTTTGATTGTGAAGAACCTTAAATGTTGTTATCATCAATTTAACTTTAATTCTCTCTCTTCATGGATAACCAATGGAATTTAGCCAAAGAAGACTGAACACTTTCCTTCCTCTTAGCTCCCAGCAAAAGTTGGGCAGCTGTATTCTGGATTCTGTGTGATTTCTACTATGTTTTTGCTGGTAATTCAGCATATAAAGCAGTGTGGTAATCCAGAATACTAATCACTACAGCTTGCATGACCAAATTGAAGAACGTTTTCCTCAAAAAATGGTTGTAATATTTATTTATTGAAAAACCTTTCTATTCTGCCAAAAACTACCAGTTCTAGATGGTAATTTTCTAATCTATGTAGTTTGATAAGTACTTCTGGGTACACTTGTAATCTATTCCTGTCCAATACTGCCTTTTTCCAAAATGACCCTTAGGGGTCTCAGTGGTCATCAATAATAGGGTTGACAACTAAAGCCTATTAGACCAAATTACCAAACAGAGACATTCTGTGTTTTCTGGATTTAAAGTCAAACCCCCTTTCATGCACCCATCCTTTTACCAGTATCAGGAACTTAACACTCCCAGTAATTTAAGGTGGCTCCTCTTGCAATGAAACAAGTAACTGAAATAAAGATCCTTGAATGAAGACCTTGTAACCCTGACTGAGAGATAATGGGATGGTCACTTGAAGCAATTTGAAGATAACTTGAAAAAAACGTATAGAGTTTTATAACGGCAGTGAAGAGAAATATGGAGCTTTCCCAAGGAGAGCAGAAAATCCTTCTGCATCATGTCAGAAGCAGTCAAAAGTTCTAAAAGAATTAGGAAGGTGACATGAAAGGCTAAATGAGATGATTCTTAGAAGAATCCCTTAGGAGAGGAAGAAACCAGGTTATCTAGGATCAAATAAGACATAAATCTGGGGTACTTTATGGATCTTTGCCCTATATACATAAGAGTTTGAAGTTACTATGTCAAAATATAATTGTATAGGAAGTCAACCCTATATGTTTGAATGGACCTGAGAAAGCTTAAATCAATTTGTCTGATTGCTTTGGCATTTCTTGGCATGGAAAATCCCTTTCTGGGGATCTTTTCATATGGTGAGCTCTTCTTATGTTTTGTACCTGGTGCTTTATCTCAAGATCTCTAGAGGTTGGCAAGAATTAATGGAGACTTTTTGGTGCTCATGCATAATATTTGTATTTTATTTATTTCCAGGCCTGTGTTTGGAAAAGCTGCCCTATTCTTCCTCTTTAAATAACCTTAATGTGGACCGTGAGCAGGAAATCATCACGTGCTATGAGAAGGCTGGTGACATTGTGCTGCTCTACCTCCAGGAGATGGAACGGGTAAGCCAGAGTGGAACCATCCAATATTTTCATCTTTCTTTGTTGGTTTCTTCGTCATGTTTTCTTGTTAATAATAGTAGAATTACATCATGAAATTCTGGTCTGCATATCAGACTGTACCATCCTTTCAGTGGTGGTGATATCATGTTTCTGTGCTTATAGTTTGATGGTGTTTTCTGAACTAGGAATTTCTTCCTTCCCCTGCCCCCATACGTTTAGGTTAATTAGAACCAGGATTCTGATCTGATGCCAATAGCTTCATTCACGACTACCTGGGGAGTTTTCTTCCATTATATCCTCTCCCCCATTCCAATATATGTACTCTGTTCATTGCCATGACAATCCTGGGCCAGGGGTCATGTACTATGGCTCTTTCCAGAACTTTGTAGTCATGGGTCCATCATCCCTGAGCTATGGTCATGACTCCTCCCTGTCCACCCCTTCCCAGGATCTATAAATGCTTTCTCTGCAGCATTCTTAAACAACCCGGGTAGTGAAAGACTTGACTCAAGAATCAAGCTAAGGCAGGCCCTGGTAGTGTGATTTTATTAGCATTTCAGAAGTGCACTTCTGAGACAATAAATTATTGGGTGAACTGTTAATTTGGTTTGCTGTTCTCTTCCTCCAGTAGAAGACTTTGGGACAAGATAATGATATTACTTTGCTCTATGTTGGTAAATATTTTCCTTCTTTTTGTCCGCTTTTTTTATTTTGCTTTGTTTTTATTGAAAAATGTTTAAAATTTACATTAAATTCCACAATCCAGGAATTAGGATAGTTCACATAAACACCTCTAATCACATAACCAGCAAAATCAAAACTAGCTTACACTAGCCCACATAAAGTTGGGAGCAGTAGCTCTAATTAGGAAACATAAAATAAAATAAGGCTGGACTTCTGGTGATGTCACGGAGCTGATGGCTGGCGTGTAGCTCAGCTCCGTCCGATTCCCGCAGCATTTTGTGAAATATAAAGGATTCCCCTTTATAATACTGTGGAGGAGAGACGGGCACCCCCTTTAGCCATGTCAGTACGGAAGAAATTGGCGGGCTTTCAATCCACGTACGTGGGAGAGAGTTGGCGGCAGAGGCGGAATCGGGCGGCCAGGAGGAGGCAGGAGAGCAGGCGAGCTCGGAGGAGGAGGAGGGCCCGATTGTGAGTCAGAAGGAAGGATCAAATATGAAAGCATGGTTGCAGGTGTTCAAATCGGAAATGGATGCGGAGCTGAAGGAGATATGAAAAGACTTGAAAGAAACTCTGTTTACCATTCAGAAAGACTTGAGCTGTCTAGGACAACGAGTAGAGGACTTGGAAGGGCACGTGGAGCTGCAGGAGGGGGAGCTGAGGGAAATGGCAGCGGAACAGTGCTAAATAAAAGCCCAGCAGGAGGAAATGAGAGAGAAGCTTGAGGAGATTGAAGATCGAGCTAGGTGGAGTAAACTCCGAATCAGAGGGATGTCAGAGATGGAGGTCCACAAGGATTGTGTGCAGGTAGTGAAGCGCTTAGGCGTGCATATATTGAGGCTGGCAGAGGAGGAGGAGGAGGAAGGCCGGGCTGCAGTAGTGGGGGTGGAAAGAGCGCATCGAAGCCTGGGTCCCCGAAGAGAGAAACAAGCGCGAGTTATTATCGTGTGCTTGAGCAGTTATCCCATGAAGGAGAAAATATTGAATGCAGCCTGGAAATATGGGTGGATTGCCTGGGAAGGCAGTGAAGTCGAAATATTTAATGACCTCTCCAGGGGCACGTTGGAAAGGCGGAGGAACCTGAAGGAGGTCACATCCTACTTGAGAGGGAAAGGACTGAGATATAGATGGATGTTTCCCTTTGGATTACTGTTGACAGTGAATGGGGTATCACGGAAAGTGAAACTAGCAGATGAAGCATGGGATGTGCTACAAGAACTGGGATGTGAACATTTACCAAGGTCCTCGATGGGATATTTCGGAGCCGGCATACAACGGGAGCTGGTGGCAAGGCACAAGCTACATCCCACTGGCAGCGGGGGGGGAGGAGGGGGGGCGAGCGAGCGAGAAGGGAAAGAGACTAAAGAGACTGTCTCAAGACAAAAAGATGCCGCAAACTGAAGAAGAAATGTGAGAGTGCCAAAAAGAGAGTGAAGGAGTGGAGGTGACCAGATGGCATAGGGCGGTAGAGCCCGTATGGACACTGGACTTATAGGGCACAAATGGGGAGAGTTAATATGTGAGGTGGGAGGGGCAATAGAGGAGGGGAATGTATATGGTTTAGGAAAGAGGGGTGGAGGGTGGGGGGGAGTGGGGGTGGTGGGTATATGGTACTTGTTGGGCTGATGGAGGCGAAGGGGGCAGGTAAAGGGATAGGACATGTCATGTACGGAAGAACAGTTGGGAGGGTGAATGCGTGAGAAGGAGGGGAGGGAGGAGGGGGGAGTGGAGAGAGGGGGGAGGGAGGAGGCGAGAGGAGAAGGGGGAAGGGAGGGAAAGGACACGTCACAGTGGAGGGCGGAGGGGGCGGAGAAAGGGAAAGGGGATATGCTGCGGATAGGATCAATAAATGTTAAGGGATTGAACTCACCTGAGAAACGGAGCTTATTATATAGGGAGGCGCAGAAGAAACAGTGGGATGTTGTGCTAATACAAGAAACACACCTGAGGGGGAAGGACACGGGGCAGATGAAGAATAGGAGATACCCGGACCAGTTTTATTCATGCAATAGGGATGGGACGAAGAAATGAGGGGTGCGGTCCTGGTGCGGAAGGGATCTGGGATACAAGTGAATGGAAGCTTTAGGGACTTAGAGGGGAGAATGTTGGGGATAAAAGGGAAAATGGGAACAGAGGAGGTTGTGATTGTGTCAGTGTACGGGCCAAATGGGAATCAGGTTACTTTTTGGAAGGAGATGCAGCAGTTATTGGAAAGGGAAGTGCAAGGGCGGCTCATTGTTGGGGGGGATTTTAATGTAGTATTAAATCCAGGGGCAGACAAGGACTCGGGTGGTATAGAAGGGGGGGGGGGCGAAGAATAGAAGAGGATTAAAACAACTGATGAGGCAGTACCGATTAGTGGACTCCTGGAGAGTGTTGCATCCCAAGAGGAGGGATTATTCTTTCTATTCCGCACCGCACAATAGCTGGAGCAGGATTGATATGATCTTGGTGGACAAGGAGTGGATGCTAGAGGTAACGGAGGGGAGCATAGAGCCGATAGGCTGGACAGATCATGGGGCAGTGGAAGTGGGAATTAAGAACATAAGAACATGATATGCCATACTGGGTCAGACCAAGGTCCATCAAGCCCAGTATCCTGTTTCCAACAGTGGCCAATCTAGGTCATACGTCCCTAGCAGTAACCCCAAAAGACACAGGTTCCACGGTGCTTGTATTGGGCCAAGCATTGATCTCCTGGGTCCCTTTTTAATAATGGCTTATGGACCTTTCCTCCAGGAACTTGTCCAAACCTTTTTTAAACCCAGCTACACTAACAGCTCTTACTACATCCTCCGGTAACAAATTCCAGAGTTTGATTACACGTTGAGTGAAAAAATATTTTCTCTTATTTGTCTTAAATAGTTTACCCTATAGCTTCATTGCATGTCCCCTAGTCTTTCTATATTCTGACAGCGTAAACAATTGATCTACATTTACCCGTTCCACTCCATTCATTAATTTATAGACCTCTATCATATCTCCCCTCAGCCGTCTCTTTTCCAGGTTGAAGAGCCCTAACCTTTTTAGCCTCTCTTCATAGGAGTAGCCTTCCATCCCCTTTACCATTTTGGTGGCTCTTCTCTGTACCTTTTCTAATAACGCTATATACTTTTTAAGATACGGCGACCAGAATTGCACACAATATTCAAGGTGCGGTCATACCATGGAATGATACAGAGGCATTATAATATCCTTTGTTTTATTTTCCATTCCTTTGCTTATGATACCTAGCATTCTATTTGCTTTCTTGGCTGCCGCTGCACACTGGGCGGAGGGTTTTAACATGTTATCCACGATGACTCCTAAATCTTTTTTCTGGGTAGTGGTTCCCAATGTGGAACCTTGCATCGTGTAACCATAGTGTGGGTTGTTCTTTCCTAGGTGCATAACTTTGCACTTGTCCACATTAAATTTCATCTGCCATTTGGATGCCCAGTCTTCCAATTTATCCAGATCCTCCTGCAGTTTTCCACAGTCCTCTTGGGTTTTAACAACTTTAAACAGGTTTGTGTTGTCTGCAAATTTGATAACCTCACTAGTTATTCCCTTTTCCAGGTCATTTATGAATATGTCAAAAAGTAGCGGACCCAGTACAGATCCCTGGGGTACTCCACTATTCATCTTTTTCCATTGGGAAAATTGGCCATTTAGCCCTACCCTCTGCTTTCTATCTTTTAGCCAGTTCCCGATCCAAAATTGTACACTGCCTCCTATCCCATGACTTTTTAGTTTTGCCAAAAGTCTCTGATGAGGGACCTTGTCAAAGGCTTTCTGAAAGTCCAGATATACTATATCAACCGACTCACCTTTGTCTACCTGTTTATTCACACCTTCAAAAAAACATATCAGATTAGTAAGACAAGATCTTCCTTGTTTAAAGCCATGTTGGCTGTCTCCCATTAGGCCATGACTTATCTACATGCTGTGTAATTTTGTTCTTTATGATGGTTTCCACCATTTTCCCCGGTACTGGCGTCAGGCAAGAGGGAACTAAATTCTGGCGTTTGAACGAAAGTTTACTCAGGAGTAAGGAAGTGGTGGAGGATATACGAAGGGCCATAAAGGAATATCTCCTCTTTAATGATAATGGGGAGGTGGTGGAGGTGACTTTGTTGGAGGGGTTGAAGGCCTTTATTAGGGGGTAGGTTTATCATGTGGGGTGCACAAAGGAAGAAAGCTAAACAACAGAAAGAGGAGGAGCTAGATAAACTTCCTAAAGAGGCGATGTGGAAGCTGCAGAGGACGGGAGCGAAGAGGGAAAGGAGTGAGGTGGAAAGGTTGAGGGGGGAGTTGCAAGCGTTACAGGTGGAGCAAATAGCATTGGCAATGAGATGAGTTTAGCAGGTGTATTATGAGTTTGGCAATAAATGGGGTAGATTGTTAGCGCGCAAGTTGAGGCAGCGAAAGTTGGCCTCTACGATATATCAGATAAAGGGGGCTAATGGGGCGGTATGTAGGGAGGAGAAGATTAGAGAGAGATTTAAGCAGTTCTATCAGGATTTGTATAGGACGGAGGGAGGGATAGAGGTGGATCGGATACAAAGATATTTGGAGGAGGTAGAATTATTAATGCTCCCAGAGGCGGCTAGAGAGGGGTTGGAACTTAGGATTTTGGGGGAGGAAGTAGGGAGGGTGGTAAAAGGGTTGGTGGGAGGCAAGGCACCGGGATTTGACGGGCTGCCTGGGAGTTTCTATAAGATCTTTTTGGGAGAGATAGGGGGAATACTAGGAAGAGTTTTCAATGGTGTGCTAGAGGAGGGAGGAGAACTGTCATCGGGAATGTTAACAGTGGGAATTACCATAATACAGAAGCCAGGGAAAGATCCTATGAACTGTAGTTCGTATCGTCCAATATCTCTTCTTAATGTTGATGTTAAGATCCTGGCGAAGATATTGGCGGGGAGGTTAGCCCCATGGTTGCCGGGAATAATAAAAGAAGATCAAGCCGGGTTTATTATGGGGCGGCAGGCAGCTGATAATGTTAAGAGGGCGGTTGAGGTGGTGTGGGAGGTGGGGCAGGGAAAGGACGACTTCCTATTGATGTCAATTGATGCTGAGAAGGCATTTGATAGGGTACATTGGGAATTTTTAATGAGGGTTTTTCAGAAGGTGGGTTGAGGACCAAATTTTGAAAAATGGATAAGGGGATTATATGCGGGCCCAGTAGCCAGGGTTAAAATGAATGGAAGTTACTCAGGGGATTTTGGATTAGGACGAGGGACCAGGCAGGGGTGCCCGATGTCCCCTTTGATATTTGCCATGGTGGTGGAGCCGTTGGCGGAAAGGATCAGGGCGAATGATAAGTTACAGGGGTTGGACAGGGGAGGGACTAGCGCGGGCCCGTGGCGTAAATTGAAGAACAGCAAATATATATAAGAGCTATTAATTTGTGTAGTTATACTCTTTACAATTTCCTCAGTCTATCTTTCCCTTTGGCTGCTCTTCCGTTTAGAGGTATGTCTGTATTACATGTTAACCTGATGTAGTCTCTTTGTTACCTATAGATCCATTGCTTATCACTTTGATATTTTGATAAGGTGGTATAAAACTGGATGCATTGTTTTGTCTTTATAGTCTGATGTTTTTATGTCTGTATTTTATGTTAACCTAATGTACTCTTGTAACCGCTTTGATTGTGAGAAAGGCGGTATAAAAAACCTGTTAAATAAATAAATAAATAAATTATATGCTGATGATATTTTACTGTATATCAGTAAGCCACAGCAGACATTACCGGAGATAATGGGAGAGGTGGAAAGATTTGGGGAGGTATCGGGCTTTAAAATGAATGTGGATAAGATGGAAGTGTTAAAGGTGAGGGGGAGTAAGGAGATGGAAGAGCAATTGAGAAGGGAATTCCCTTTAGGATGAGTACGGAAATCTTTGAGTTACTTGGGGGTCCAAATCCCTGCGAGATATGAGGATCTGTATATGGTAAATTACCCGAGACTATTAGATGACATAAGGATTTAGAAGGGTGGATGAGGTATGAAATCTCTTGACTAGGAAGGATAGCGGGGGTTAAAATGAATATTTTACCGAGGATTCTGTATTTATTCCAGGCCTTACCAGCGGGAGTACCTGAGAAGGTGCTGAGGGTGCTGCAAAGAAAGGTCTTTCAGTATATTTGGAAAAAGAAGCCACCAAGGATTGCGAGGGAGGTCATGTATGCACCTAAAGAGGAGGGGGGGGGCTAGGCGTTCCTAATTTGGAGGATTATTATAGGGTGGCGCAAGTAAGGTATGTGATGGATTGGAGGGCTAGAAAAGGGTTGAAACCTGGGGCAATTAGAAAATACACGGGTTAGGGAAGGAAGGGTTAGATGCCTGGTTGTGGGTGACGAGGGTAGAGCGGAAGGAAATGGGCTTGGGTATGCCAGCTATGAGGCATGTGGTGGGGGTGTGGGATAAGGTAAGGGCTCAGGATATTAGAGAATGCGGGAGAGGGTTTTCGCTGATGACACCGTGGAGAGGGTGGAGATCCTTCCAACCAGGGTGGGAAGGGGGACAGTTTGATGAATGGAGTCGTAAGGGGTTTGAATGTTTTTATCAGTTGGTGGAAGAGGGAAGGGCGCGGGATTTTGAGGAAGTAAGGAGGGAGTATGGGTTGGAGGACAAGGATAGGTTTGCATATTTGCAGGTGGGTTCCTTCCTTAAGGGGTTATTGGGGAAAGAGGGGATGGAAAGGGATGTGTCCGTAGTGGAGGCAGTGTGGTATGGGAAGGAGGGGTCGAAAGGGTTGATTACCGCATTATATAAAGGTGTGAGGGGACAGCAGGGGGGGGGAAATTTAGGTATATGGTAGAGTGGGAGGGGGATCTGGGAAAGAATTTGACTTCGGCAGAATGGAGGAGGGTGTGGAATTTTATTTATTTATTTTATTTATTTAACTGCATTTATATCCCGCTTTTCACCGGGTCAAATCAGGTGAAAAAGGCTCCAGGCTCGAGTAGTATACGGGAAAACTGCTATAAAGTTTTATTTAGATGGTATTATACCCCGTAGAGATTGCATAAGATGTATACTGGAGTTAGTCCATTATGTAGGGAGGTGGGGTCCTTCTGGCATATTTGGTGGGGGTGCACAAAGATTCAGGCATATTGGGGTAGGATCCAACAGTGGATTCAACGGAACTTAAAGGTGAGGGTAGACATGATACCGAGTATATGGTTATTATTGTGGTGGGGGGAAGGACAACAGAGGGGGGGGGGGGGCGGATGGTGATGGCTTGTTTATGTGCAGCTCGATGTGAGCTAGCTGCAGCCTGGAAACAGAAGGAGGCACCTGCTGTATGAGAGAAGATTACGGTATATTATTGTTATGGAAAAGTTAAGTGGCCAGGAGGCAGAGGGAGGGGACGTTTGAACTGAATTGGGGGGAATTATGGCGTGCTGTAGGGGAAGGGAGTGGGTGGGGGGGTATGAGGTGAAAGGGGGAAAGAATAGGTGGGGATTTGGAGGGGGAGCTTTCTTTGATCATTCCTTTGTATTTACATGTGGATATTGTAGGTAGGTTGAGGGGTATCTTAAAAATCTTTAAAAACTTAAAATTGTTAGGGGACTGCTATGTTGACATATTATGTTTGGTTGAATAAACAGTTAAATTAAAAAAAAATAAAATAAGGATAATAATATCCATTAAATAGTAGTAATACCTATCTAATATCTTCCAGATGTTAAAGCTGAACAGGCAGTATATTCAACCATGATTTTTCTGCAAGAAACTGTTCCAGTTGTAATGAGGCAGAAAAAATGTAATCCTGCTGTTGATGGGCAACCACACAGTTGCATAGAAACTTTAAGAAGAATTTAGCTCCTTAGGCTAAATATCGGCGGTTTAGTCCCAGGAATGCTTGCCTGGCACAGTTGGGTAGAGTGTGAGAAGTTTGGAAAAATATGTGTGGGCATTCCACAAAAGGGACTGCCATCTTAAAGTAAGTCCACAAAATATTTATCTTATCATTTAGAAAAAGTAACTAACAAAATGGTTCTATCAATAATATTATTCTGAGAATCCACAAGAAATGCAGTTAAATTAAAATCTTTATCAGATGGCACATGATCAAACGATTCCTCTGCCGGAAAAACTTGCGTAAATTTAGAGGAAATATAATAGAAATTAGAAAACCTTAAGGCACTATATCTACAGATGGAAAATTCAAACCTCTTTAAGATATTTCTTAAACAAAATTTCAGCAAATAACAAATACATCTGAGGAAATTAATGAAACGTAAATTAATTTTTTGATGCAAATTTTCCAGTTTTTTCTAATTTGGAATGAACTAAAAAGGAATCCTTAATGGTAGAGTTATGGACCTGCCAAAGAGTAGCCGCTTGAGGTTCTAACTTAAGAATCTTTTTATACGTTTCTCCTACATTAGAAACTAAATACGAAAGATTAGCCATAGTCTCTGTAGAAAAAACACTACTTGGAAACAGAGTCTTGCAACATAGATTCCATTCTCGTCACCACTTGCCAGCTATTCTTTAAAGCTATATCCTGAGGACCCAAATATGGGCTTTTACTCAAAGACATAGTTGACAAAGTCATTGGCTTAGTCAGAACTTTCCAGACCCAAGTCAACTCTCCTGGCTAAAATTTTATCCACGGAGATGGAAACAGTGGCAGGAAAGTGTCTATGCATCTCAGTAGGGGAGACAATAGAGAGTGAAGAGGAAGATGTAGTGGTGGTAGTCTCCAATGAGACACTTTTTTGATAGGGGTTACTCTACGCTGAAGGCGGCTTAACCACTGCTAGATGTTTATCAGTAAGACCTGCCACCACTTCTTATTAGCTGTCATACTGTGAAATTTGGTTTTGTGATTATGCTAATCAAATTTATGAGGCATACAAGATTCAGTTCAAACTCAAACCATGCTCCAATGGTGCTCCAAGGGGTGCCCTGCCCCTTAGGGCCATGCGTGGCAGGGGACTAACATAGTATATGATGGCAGATAAAGACCAGTATGGTCCATCTCGTTTGCCCAGCAAGATGGCAGGTGTAGGTGTACCTGCCGCTCCATGCAGGTCACCCCTACCCATGCCTTTGTTTAGGGGTGTACCCACTGCTTCATGTAGGGTGCCACTATTTGTTGAGATATAAGAGATAGTTAAATTTATTTTGATTTTATCCTGTTGCTATAAAGGGATCCACTGTGTCTGTCCCATGCCAGTTTGAATTCTGTCACTATATTTGCCCCCACCACTTTCATCGGGAGGGCATTCCAAGCATCCACTATCCTTTCAGTAAAAAAGTATTTCGTGACATTGCCTTTCAATTTACCCCAGCTTCATGTTTTGCTCTCTAGTTTTACAACTTCCCCTTCTTTGGAAGCGATTTGTTTGTTCAATAATACGCTTTAAGTATTTAAAGGTCTGAATCATATCTCCCCTGTCCCTCCTCTCCTCTAGTGTGTACATATTTAGGTCTTCAAGTCTCTTCCCATAGGGCTTCTGATGCAGGCTCCAAATCATTTTGGTCGCCTTCCTCTGAACCGTTTCCAGTCTCTTTATATCCTTTGTGAGATATGGTCTCCAAAACTGAACACAGTATTCCAAGTGAGGCCTCACCAGTGACTTATACAGTGGCATTAGTACCTCTTCCTTTCTGCTGGTAATTCCTCTTTGTATGCAGCCCAACATCCTCCTGGCTTTTGCCACCGCCTTGTCATACTGTTTCACCACCTTGAGATCCTCAGAAATAATCACTCCAAGGTCCTTCTCCTGGTCTGTGCACACCAACCTCTCG
Organism: Ichthyophis bannanicus; assembly: GCA_033557465.1. NCBI lineage: Eukaryota > Metazoa > Chordata > Amphibia > Gymnophiona > Ichthyophiidae > Ichthyophis > Ichthyophis bannanicus. The sequence continues at coordinate 49,000,434 of CM066037.1, read as the reverse complement.
CCCCCTATGGCGTACAGGTTGTACCATTGGTTCAAGTAAGTAGTCAACAGTCCTTCACACCACAAGAGCGCTATTCACGCTGCTGCCTCTCCAAGATCTCGCAGCACGGCAGGCGCTTTATGCAGGTGTTTTGGGTAGTGTTGATGATGTCACCCTTCCAGTAAGCTGCCAATAGTCCTTCACATCACTGCAGTGTTACTGTTCCTTCTAATGTTTTATTAGTTTCTTTATAGTGTTTTTTCTTTGAAATTTTAAATTAAATTAATAAAAGAACTGAATGTGGCCAGCCCCTTTGTCTGGCATTGATGGCCAGATTTGATTCTTGGATCCAAGCTACTGTTGTTCAGGTTGCTTACAGCTCTCTAGAGGAAAAGGAGTCCGAGCAATAACAAAAACCAGTCCCTACTGGCTCTCTTAAAAGCACCCTTATGCTGGTTTCCTGCGCGAACCGTAATCTTTGCCTCTTAGCTAGAAGACTACCACTGCAATAGCAGACAGAATGGAGATTATAAATGGTAAACGCTCCAGACAGCTGTGAATGAAGGTTCTGGCACTGTAGCCCCAGTAGAGGCAGGTTCTGAATAGAGCCGAAAGCCCAAAACAGCAGGAGGAAATTGCCAGAAGGAGGGGGGACAGGGGAAGGGTTGAACTGTCTGTTGCCATGGAAGTAAGGAGAGAGAATATTCCAGTATCATTGCAGCAGAGCAGAAAGACTTGTAGCAGGATTCTGTAGCGGAGAGAGGGTAAAGCCTGCAGGTGCTGGTAGCTGACTTTTGTTACCCTATACGTTAGGGATATTTTTTTAAAATAAAGAATAAAAGCCATAGTTTTTCTGAAAAAGTGTGTTTTCCATAAAAATTGTCTTTTTTTTAAAGTGATATCAAGTCAGTGCTGATTCCTGACAACCCAGCAGCCCCTGGGTTTTCTTGGCAAGTTATGACCGGAAGTAGATTACCAGGCCCTTTCTTCTGAGTCAGTGGAGGGTAGAGTGACTTGCCCAAGGTCACAAGGTGTGCCAGTGGGAATTGAACCCGGATCTCTTGGGTGTTAGGCTGTGCTCTAACCATTAGGTTACTCCTCCACTCCTATTTTAAAGCAAAACTCTTTATCAGTTGCTTCCAAGTAGTCCAAAGCACAGCAATACAGATGTGAGATTCTAAGATCATGTGTCTCCAATTCTTGGCTCCCTCTTGATTCTGGAATTACTTTTAAAGTTACTTGATCTTTGTGGGGCTCGAGCCCACACTACCCAAGCAGTCATCTAATTCTCCGTACACTTCAGTTTGATAACTGTGATCCTCTCAGTCTGGTTTTTGACTATGTATTTGTGATATGTACTAGAGCTGTGCTGCTTTGGTTATCTGGAACTGGATGCCTTTATCTTTTGTTATTATTAATTATCATTTATAAAGCACTACAAGGCGTACACAGTGCTGTACAAACACACAAAAAAGATGGTCCCTACATAAAGCTTACAATCTAAAAAGAGACAATAAACAATACAATTCAAGAGAATTAAGTGTTCAGAGGAGAGGAGACGCAAGGGAAAAGAGATTAGGATCTAAAAGCTGCTTTGAAGAGATAAGCCTTAAGCATAGATTTAAAGAAGGAGAGAGATGAGATTTAATGTAAGGATAGAGGAAGCTTGTTTGAAGAATAAGGAGCTATATATATCCGCCATCAGGGAGAGTAACCCCTTTCAAAAAAATATCTCGTTGGAGACTATCATCACGACATCTTCCTTTTCACTCTCTATTGTCTCCCCCTTTGGGGATATATGGAGACTTTCCTGCCAGTGTTTCCACCTCCGTGGATAAGATTTTAGCCAGGAGAGTTTACTTAGGTCTGGAAAGTTCTGCCTAATCCAGTTACTTTGCCAACTATGTCTTTGAGTATTATTTATTTATTTAAAGTCTCTTTTATACCGCGCTATTCAGCATCAGTGCGGTTTACAATAAACAACGAACATACACATTTCCAATAGTACTTTGTGTTTACATATGAACAGGAAATTCAACTTGGCTAACAGGGTAACTATATACAATAACAATATATACAATTTACAGGCTGGTCATGTGTTCGTATGGTTTCAGACAGAGGAGATTTGTGAGGTTTCGGTAATTGGTGCTGAGCTTTCATTGGTTTCCGGGTAATGTAGGAGGAAGAGGTAGTGTTTCACAGCCTTCCTGAATTGGAATATGTCTGGGATTGTTCGGATGTTGTGAGGGAGGCTGTTCCAGATCATTGGTGCATAAAGTTTGAATGCCCTGCTGGATGTTGACTTGGTGCATTGAGTCATTGATCTTGGGACTATCAAGGTGTTTTGTGCTACTGACCTTCTGTCCCTATTGTGGGGCGTCCTCTGGACTATCTCTGTTAGTGATGTTGACGAGAGACCATTGGTGTAGAAGCACTTCTTTGGGTCCTGAGGATATATCTGCTAAAAAATGGCTGTATTTAGTTTTTCTTAAGATCATTCAAACTTGGCTTTTTGATCTTTCTGTTTGAGGAGGAGTGGCCTAGTGGTTGGGGCAAGTTACCTCAGGCCGGAAGGTCGGGGTTTCAAATCCCACTAGAGGACAGCAGCCTTGGGCTGGAAGGACTCGGGTTTCTAGTCCCACAGGTGCTCCTTGTGGTCTTGGGTAAGCCACTTAACCCTCCATTGCCCATGTTCCCTGCAAGTATTAGTGTATGTGTCTCATATCCCCTCGTGTTAAATGTATCCCACAATTGTGTTGTGACCACTTTGATTAAAGGATAAGGTGGTATACAGAACTGTCTAAATAAAATAAATACAATTGCTGAGCCTGGAAAAGTAGTTTCTTTGCTATTTTATTTGAGAATTTATTTTAATAGTCCGATGTTTATTGTAAAGTATTGACTTGTTTATTGAATTGCATCTTGTTTTAATATCATTTGTGATATGTATTTATATGCTGTAAGTCCCGGAGAACATTTGTGTTTGGTGGGTAATAAACCAAAATAGCGGCCTGGGAATACCTTTTGTGATTTTTTTTTTTTTGCAAGTTTCCCACTTGTAAGCTGGCATTTACTAACATCTACAAGTTGGGGAGCAAAGGCAGGTGTGAAAATGTTCTTCTCTAGCCCCTTCTGTATCAATGAAGCTCTTAGTGCAGCTGGACCCTGGTTTCCTGCTGACACATTTCAGAGCAGTTAACCCTGATGTAACTGAAGGTCCATCATTCTTCAGGAATGGTGACAGTAATAGTTGTGCTGATGAACAGCAGCAGCCCATCTACTGCAGTGTGACTTGATCTCCTGGCAGATATAAATACTCAGAAGGCAGGCAGAGTGTTCTCCGCAGAGATAAATGTCCTAGCAATGTGCTGACAGGCGCAGTGACACCATCTCTCTCGCATGGGGATCTGCAAAGAGCAGTGCAGCGTTGCCAGGAAATTCCAGCATTTCAGATGAGAAGGCAAATGTTTCCTAAATGTATTTTTTTATCAGCTTATTTGTTAGAACGAGCAATTAGGGCAGTGCTGCATGCCTAACACTTTACATTCAGGACGTGCTCTGGAGCTGCGATGGAGTCTGCTGGGTTTGCTTTGCCCTCTGCTTTGCCATCATGCCCCTTGTTTAGCTGGGATGTTGTTTCATGTGTATTTATATTTGGCAGTTCCCTGGCACAAAACTCAGAGTAATTAAGAAATAGCAGGGATGTTTCAGATGACACCGGCTGAATGATGCATTCTTTTTCTAATATCACTCTAAAGACATAGAAAAAACGGCTTTTACCAGTTGGCTCTTAGAAATTTTTAATAGTGGTATTCATTGAATTAAATTATTTATAATGTATTCTGCGTTTCTTTGTAGGCAGTAATCAGCCTGCAGATATATAGTAAAGGAATTACATAGTTAATAGGAGTCTGTACAGGATAAGTCAGATAGTGTAAATCTTCGGTCTCAGAGGGCTTACAGTCTTAAGTTTGGCCATGAGGAGGTTAAGGTATGGTGGACAAGGGAACCGAATGTTAGCTTTGCAGCTCCTTGTTGTTCATCGTATGGTTTATTGTTTATTGTTTAAAAACACTTGATATACCGCCCCCCATTACATCGGGGCGGTTTACAATAAAAATTTAAAATTATAAATTAGGAAAGGAAAAGGAAAAATTACAATAACTTAAGAAAAGGGAAAGAGAGAGAAGAGAAAGAGGGTGAGGACAGATTGTCAACACTAGTAGATACAGAGAAGTCAGGGATCACGGGGGAAGGTTGAAGGCAGAGGAGAAAAGATGGGTTTTGAGGAGAGAGCGGAATTTAGCAGGAGACTCTTCTAGTCGAAGGACAGTGGGAAGGGAATTCCATAGGGCGGGATCAAGGTAAAAAAAATGCTGATTGCCGAGTTGATTGAAGATGAGCCTGTGAGGGAGAGGAAAGGTGTAAGCGATTACTATGAACCGATCGAAGACTACTGGTAGGAGTGTGAAAAGTTAATATATCGGATAAATACTGAAGAGTGTGGAGATAAATGGCCCGATGTACCAGGGTAAGAATCTTGAATTGGATCCGAAAGTTTAGTGGTAACCAATGAAGATGCTGAAGGATGGGAGTAATGTGATCGCAAAAGGAAGCGTGCAAGATCATCCGGGCTGCGGTGTTTTGTAGTAATTGTAGCTAGTGACGTTGGTATTGAGGGATGCCAGCATAAATAGAGTTGCAGAAGTCCAGTCTAGTGATGATGAGGGAAAGAAGGAGAGTGGTAAGAGCCTGGGAAGATAGAAATGGTCTGATGGCACGAATTTGTCTAAGACAGAAGAAAGAGCGTTGGGAGACCTGGGAAATATGGTCACGGAAGGTAAGGTTGCTATCAAGAAGGACACCAAGATAGCGAAGCTTAGAGACTGAAGAATTGGGGTACCTGAGAAAGAGGGAGTGAGTGACGGAATGATAGAACTGTGAGGAAACCAGATGGACACGGTTTTAGAAACATTAAGAACGAGACAGTTTGTAGAGAGCCCGGAAGAAACCAGGGATAAGCAGTTGTTGAGGGGGGTAATGTCAGGATGAGAAGAGGATGTGTGGTACAAAAGGAAGATGTCATCAGCATAATAATAGCCTGAAATACCTGATTGCTGGACTAGTAAAGCTAGAGGGGTCAGAAATATGTTAAATAAGAGAGGGGCCAATATTGAGCCCTAAGGGACACAACAGGTGAGAGGGAAGTTATCTGTAGTAGCGGAGGCGGAAGTGACCGCAAATGACTGGGAGTGCAGGAAGGAGTGAAACCAGTGATAAACAGTGCCTCGGAGACCCGCATCCCGTAACCTAGAAAGAAGAAGAGAGTGGTCTACTAAGTCAAAGGCGGCTGAAAGATCTAAGGATACTGCCACAGTGATGTCACCATGATCATGGGAAGAGTGGATTTCATTCATAACTGCAGTGATAGTGGTTTCGACGCTGTGGCCAGGTCGAAAGCTGGATTGCAGAGGATGCAAGAACCGTGTGGAGTCCAGGTGATGCGAAAGCTGGGAGAAGACAGTTTTTTCGAGAAGCTTAGAAGCGTACGAAAGGTTGTAGACAGGCCGGTAATTCGCTGGTACAAACGGGTCCAGAGAGGGATTTTTAAGGAGGGGACGAACCACAGCATATTTCCATGGGTGAGGAAAAGATCCAGATAACAAACTAGAGTTGATGATGGTAAGAAGTGGTTGAAGTAACGGGAGAGGGTTCTGAAAACCCTCTCCCTGCCCTTTAGCACAGCTCTGGATTGCAATCAGTTTTTTTAAAACTCCAAGCAGTATCATTAGCCCACCCAGACCAAATCAAAGCATCTTATTGACCCATGTGGGCCGAAAAGAGTGTCATTGGCCGATGTCCAAAAAAAGTGGTTAGATCAAAGGAGGCAAGTGAGTTGCGGTGTTGGAGCTATAGTTAGGGGTGGACGAGTGTGGCAGTTGCAAGGATGTTGCCCGGTTGCGCTATCATGAGTGAGGAACTGCTTCTCTTACCTACTCAAATCTATTGATTAGTACCCGACAAGCAGGAGCAGCAGTGATGATGGGAAGCACTTCCCGTAAGCCTGGGCGGGTTACTCGCCACCTTGGAATTTTCAGAAACGTGCCTTATGGGTATGGATATATATATATATATATGTGTGTGTGTGTGTGTTAGACAGTTGCATTATGGAAGATGTATTACTTAATCCCTACAGTCCAGCTTCCCAGGTGTGCAATTAATTTATATAAGCCAAGCAAGCGCATAGCCCCTAGGTGATATCATCACTGTAATTAAACTCCTGAATTATCTTTTTGAGGATTATTAACCTGCTTAGATGGCAACAGAAGCAAAATGCAAACAAAGCAAAGCATATAAGCACAGTGCTTCCAGAAGACTTCTGGAGAATTAGACTTAGCATGTGAATTCTCTTTTAGTGTTAGTGTTCTTGGAGTACTCACCTTCCAAGCAGGCCTCTAAGAAGAATCTGTATTTATGTATCTTCTGTTTGTGTTCAAATTATGGAGTAGCAATATAAGTAAAATACAATGTCATTAATCAAACACGATTCAAATAAAATAAAATGGCAGTCTCCATATTTTCCGTCGGCAGGCAGCATATAATTAGGCACATAAATGGGTGATGTTGTGATACACCAGTTTGGTTAATCTTTCCATTCGTGGAAACATCTGCTAAGGCAAGAAGCTTAGCTTGATGTCCTGAGCATAATATACAAATGCTGAGTTTTCACTTTCTCTGGCCCTTATTCCCACTCGACTGCATCCTTACTGGCTGCAAAGCTGCTATGGGACATGAAATGAGTATATCCATCTGTGTACAGTTTCTTGCAAAAATACCTTTCTTACATTCTGCTGTCTAAAATAATATAATTAGAAATGCATGGGGGATATGCTGAGAGATTTCTGCTAGGAAATGTTACAAGACAGGGTGCCCTTTATCTCCTCTATTTTGCCATCATGTTTCTATAGCCTCTTTCGATTGAAAGCAAGCTCTGCTATGAGGGGACGTAGGATGAGAGTGAAAGGGAATAATCTTAGGAGTAATATGCAGAAATACTTCTTTACAGAAACAGTGGTAGATGCATGGAATAGTCTCCCAGTGGAAGTGGTAGAGATAAAGACAGTATCAGAATTCAAAAAAGCATGGGACAAACACAGAGGACCTCAAAAGGAAAAAGGGAACTATTGTAGTTGATATGGAAGGGCAGACTAGATAGGCCATGTGATCTTTTTCTGCCATCATGTTTCTATGAAAGTCTGCCTGTAAACTATACCCTAAAACTGACTTAATAAAACACAGAATTTTAAAGACACAATCACCTTAATGCAAAGAATTCCCTTTTCTCCAAGATTCTGAGAATGTCCCAGCAGGTAAATATTTGCCAGTACAAATTCCTTCACAGCATAGCAGCTCATCTCTCAGCAAGCAGTCCATTCTGCCAAGAATGAGCAAAACTGCACCATCCTGCTATGTAAATTTGGTAGCTACTTATCCTAAAGCACTCATGGCTATATAAGGGATTTCCACCAAATACTGTGGTAAGGTGTGTGAAAAATTATGCAATCAAGACTGTTTTTTTATTCTTAACTGCTTTTGAATATTTTTAATAGTTCTTTCACGTTGAAAGTGTAACGTATTTTGTCTAGATCAGTTAAGAACTTCAACTTTAATGCATTTAATGCATTTTCACATACGGAAGAACAGCCGTTCCAGCATCGGTATCCTCCGCGGGGGGGGGGGGGGGGGACGACCGTCTGCGAAGCTCGGACTCCCGTGCGGGGCTGAGGTTGTCGGGGTGGGTGGCACCGAGGCCCACACGGCCGGAGCCACTCGATTCCTCGGAGGAGGAGTCAGCGTGGGAGACGGTGGGCGAGGAGTCCCTGGACACCTTCCAGACCCGGTGCGTCCCTTCGGACTCACTGGAGTCCAAGCCTCGGAGACGCACCCCCCCCCACCCCCGGAGGATACCCAGTTCTCCGACTTCGTGAGGGACATGGCCAAAGCCTTGGCCTTTCCTGCGGACGCTGAGGAGGAGCCTCGAGCCGAGGAGCTTGATGCCCTCCAGTATGACTTTCCTCTGAAGGAAGCCTTTATTGTACCGGTTCCTCCGATGCTGGAACAGCTGCTCTTCCATATGTGGGAGGCACCGGCCTCGATGCCGTTTCTTAGCAAACGGGTCGATTCCATTTATCGAGTCTGTAAGTGCCCTGGGTTCCAAAAGGCGCAGCTACCGCACAACTCCATGGTTGTGGAATCGGCTATGCATGTCTGAAGAGTCAGAAGATGCACTCCTTTGTGCCCCCCGGCCGGGAGGCCCGGAACCTGGATGCCCTCGGTAGAAAGTGCTTCCAGGGCTCTATGCTATCTTGCCGTGTCCAGACCTACCAGCTGTACATGGGCATGTACCTACGAGACCTGGCAAAGCAGATTGCCGGGTTCTCAGCTGGCCTCTCCGAGGAACCTTTGCAGAGGTTCAAGGCTTTGTGAACAGGGATTCGAGAGTGCTCAAAGTTTATCTCTTGAGCAGCCTATGATGGCTTCGAGGCTTTGGCCCGGGTAGCCGTGGCCTGCATCAGTGCATGACGTCAGGCCTGGCTACAGTCATCAGACCTGGAGTCATGGGTGCAGGGCAAGTTGGTCGATGTCCCCTGCCGAGGTGAAAACCTTTTCGGTAAGCCCATGACTGAAAAGGCTGCAGAAATCGAGACTGAGACTCTCACCAGGACAAGGCTGTCCAGGAAGACCTCTGCCCATTCTCAGGAAAAGAAGGGCTCGGGAAAGAAGTCCCAAGGAAGGGAGATGCCTACAAATCCTACCCTCAATGTCAGGTCTCTCCAGCTTCCCAACAGGGACAGCAGGCTAAGAGGCAGGGGCAGGGACATGGGCATGGGCCCCGTAGGCAGAAGACCCCCAAGCCGCCAGCTCCGGCTCCTGCACAGCAGGGAGCGGGGATTTGACTCCCACAGCATAGCCTCTTATCCACAGCTGGCTCCACTCAGCACAGGAGGCTGGCTGACCCTGTACGCCTACAGGTGGCCAGCCATCACAGGGGATACCTGGGTACTGAGCATAGTCCAGAAGGACTACATGCTCCACTTCCACCAGCTACCCTCCCCTCCTACTTTCCAGGGGAGCCTCCAAGACTCCCTCTGCACAGAAACCTCCTCCTTCAGGAGTTGGCAAGTCTTCTAAAGGAACAGGCGCCTCACTGCCTGAAAGGGCAAGGCTTCTATTCCAGGTACTTCCTGGTACCAAAAAGGACAGAAGGCCTCTGGCCTATCCTAGACTTGCGAAACTTAAACAAGTTTCTGGAGAGGGAAAAGTTCAAGATGCTTACCCTTGGGATACTGCTACCCTACCTCCAGCAGGGAGATTGGCTATGCTCCTTAGACCTAGAGGATGCTTATACTCACATCCTCATCCATCCAGACCACAGACAATATCTCAGATTTGTGGTGGGAGGAAACCATTTCCAGTACACACAAGGGTGCTGACGACCGATGCTTCCTTAAAGGGATGGGGTGCACATTGCCAGGGCATGTGCACTCAAGGCCTCTGGTCTCCTCAGGAGGCCACACAGCAGATCAATCTTTTGGAGCTGCGAGCAATCCGCTTGGCTCTACAGACGTTTTCTCATGCACTCTCTCACCAGTCTGTCTTAGTTCAGACAGACAATCTGGTAGCAATATTCTATGTGAACAAGCAAGGGGCACATGGTTCAGACTCCTATGTCAAGAGGCGCAGGCCCTTTGCTCCTTTGCAGTCAAACAAGGCATGTTTCTCAAAGCAGTTTATCTATCTGGTCAGGAGAACTTCTTAGCAGACAAACTAAGCAGGATTCTCCAGCCCCATGAATGGCAGTTGAATCCATTGGTGGTCCAGCAGATCTTTCTACGATGGGGACTTCCATCCATCGATCTCTTTGCAAGTCCACTGAGCCGTCAGCTGCCCAGGTTTTGCTCCAGACAGCCGCATCCCCTGAGAATGGCAGCAGATGCTTTTCTGATCTCTTGGTCTACGGGCCTCCTGTATGCGTTTCCTCCCACTCCCCTGGTGGCCCGAGCTCTGTTCAAGATTCTCTGGGACAAGGCCTCTGTGATTCTGGTAGCCCCCAGATGGCCGAAGCAACCATGGTTTCCACTTCTGCTGCAGTTGCCAGTGGAAACTCCATTCCCTCTGGGGTTGCAACCCGATCTCCTGTCTCAGGATCAGGGTTCCCTTCTTCACCACAATCTCAGATCCCTCAATCTGATGGCCTGGCTGCTGAAAGGATAGTGCTAGCTCCCTTACTTCTACCTAAGGAAGTTGAGGAGGTGGTCTTGGCCTCTAGGAGGCAGTCCACCAGAAAGTCCTGTGCCCCCAAGTGGCGTAGGTTTACGGTATGGTGTGCTCAACTCAATGAAGATCCTTTCTCTTGCCTTGTGCCAGTAGTACTGCAGTATCTACTTCACCTGTCCGGCCTAGGCCTTAAGCCTAATTCTGTTCGGGTCCACCTCAGTGCTCTGTCAGCACACCACTCACCGGTGGAGGGACAGTCTCTGTCGGTTCATCCCTTGGTATCCAGATTTCTCAGGGGTCTGCTTTTACTCAAGCCTCCGGTTCGTCCACCACAACTGAATGGGATTTGAATTTGGTCTTGCAGCAACTTACTCGCCCACCGTTTGAGCCGATGGCTACTTGCCATTTGCGCTTCCTCTCTTGGAAAGTGCTCTTCCTGGTAGCTCTTACCTTGGCCAGATGTGTGAGTGAACTACAAGCTCTGGTTTCTGATAGACCGTATACACGGTTCTGTAGGAACAGGGTGGTCCTACAGACCCATCCAAAGTTTCTTCCAAAAGTGGTCTCCTCTTTTCACCTCACCCAGGAGGTGGTTCTTCCAACCTTCTTTCCCAGGCTGCATACCAGCCGGGCTGAAACAGTCTTGCATACCCAGGACTGTAAGAGGGCGTTGTCTTTTTACATAGAACGTACGAGGGGTCATCGAAGGGCTACTGAGCTCTTCGTCTCCTTTGACCCTAATAAGCTGGGGTTACCTGTCTCCAAGCTACGTTGTCCACTTGGGTAGCAGATTGTATCGCCTGGGCGTACAAGGCAGCCGACCTCCCCTTGCAGGGTCGAGTCACGGCCCACCATGTCAGGGTGAAAGCCGCATCAGTAGCTCATCTCCGCTCTGTTCCGTTGGAAGACATCTGCCGGGCCGCTACTTGGTCTTCAAGCCAGACTTTTGCAGACCACTACTGCCTCGAGAGAGAGTCCCGATGGGACAGTGCTTTCGGACAGGTTGTACTCCGTAATCTCTTTGAGGTTTAGGCAACTTCAACCCTCCGACCCTTGTGTTGGGCTACCATACGGGGGCGTTCTCAGAGAATATACTTATCACGGATGCTGAGGCTCTTGAGAGGGAGCCATTTTTTCAGCTTTGGGTTCCCGGTAGCCTAGCGCTGGGGAGTCCCATATGTGAGGACTGACTTCCTGCTTGGTCCTGGAGAAAGAGTAGTTACTCACCTGTAACAGGTGTTCTCCAGGAGCAGCAGGAATCAGCCCTCAAGACTCTCCCTCCTCCCCTGGAGTTGCAGTCATGTACTTCATTTTGTTTTTTTGCTGTCTTTTAGCTATGTCATCAGACTGAGCAAGATGGCACCCTTGGGCGAGAAGGGGACCGGGCATGCGCGCTGCATTCCCAAAGACTTTTTTTGAAAGCTAGGGAAATGCTCCGCACAGGGGCTCCATCGGCGCCGACGTCACCCATATGTGAGGACTGATTCCTGTTGCTCCTGGAGAACACCTGTTACAGGTGAGTAACTACTCTTTATGCTTTACTGTAAGAATGGTACTATCAAAATCATATGATGTTTGTTTAATGTCACACATATTAGTAACAAGTTCAATTTTAGTGTCATAAGTCCACAAGACATTCTGAAAGTTCATATAGTGAACATAAGAAATGCCATATTGGATCAGACCAAGGTCCATCAAGCCCAGTATCCTGTTTCCAACAGTGGCCAATCCAGGTCACAAGTACCTGTCAGGGTCCCAAAAAAACACACAGGTTTCACAAAGTTTGTCCGTGGGTAAGCAGAGAATTTCCCGAGTCCTCTTTAATAATGGTTTATGGACCTTTCCTCCAGGAACATAAGATATGCCATACTGGGTCAGACCAAGGTCCATCAAGCCTAGTATTCTGTTTCCAACAGTGGCCAATCTAGGTCATATGTACCTAGCAGTTTCCCCAAGGAACACAGGTTCCACAATGCTTGTATTGGTTCAAGCATTGATATCCTGGGTCCCTTCTTAATAATGGTTTATGGACCTAAGCATTTCTTTAAAAATGCTAGCCCCCCCCCCCCCCCACAACTGCCCTGATCTCTGGTACCTCTCCGTGTTGCCCTCAGACTCTACCTCCTCCCTCACCCAATGTCCAGGCTCCCTTCCCCTTGAAGCAACCTTGATGCCCCTCCAGCTCCCCCCATTGCCCACCCAGAAGCACAGTGGTTAGACCCTCCTGCAGTACAATACCCTCTACCTGATCCTCCAAATAGCCCCCCTCTGCTTCCCAATCCTGGGCTTACTGAGGGCCATTGGTAGACAATGAACATAAGAACATAAGATATGCCATACTGGGTCAGACCGAGGTCCATCAAGCCCAGTATCCTGTTTCCAACAGTGGCCAATCTAGGTCATACGTACCTAGCAGTATCCCCAAAAGACACAGGTTCCACAATGCTTGTACTTGGTCAAGCATTGATTATCCTGGGTCCCTTTTTAATAGTGGTTTATGGACCTTTCCTCCAGGAACTTGTCCAAATCTTTTTTAAACCCAGCTACACTAACAGCCCTTACCACATCCTGTGGCAACAAATGCCAGAGTTTGATTACATGTTGAGTGAAAAAATATTTTCTCTTATTTGTCTTAAATAGTTTACCCTGTAGCTTCATTGCATGTCCCCTAGTCTTTCTATATTCTGATAGCGTAAACAATTGATCCACGTTTACCTGCTCCACTCCATTCATTAATTTATAGACCTCTATCATATCTCCCCTCAGCCGTCTCTTTTCCAGGTTGAAGAGTCCCAACCTTTGTAGCCTCTCTTCATAGGAGTAGCCTTCCATCCCCTTCACCATTTTGGTGGCTCTTCTCTGTACGTTTTCTAATAATGCTATGTCCTTTTTAAGATATGGTGACCAGAACTGCACACAATATTCAAGGTGCGGTCGTACCATGGAACGATACAGAGGCATTATAATATCCTTTGTTTTATTTTCCATCCCTTTCTTTATGATACCTTGCATTCTATTTGCTTTCTTGGCCGCCGCTGCACACTGGGCAGAGGGTTTTAACATGTTATCCACGATGACTCCTAAATCTTTTTCCTGGGTGGTGGTTCCCAATGTGGAACCTTGCATTGTGTAAACTATAGTGTGGGTTGTTCTTTCCTAGGTGCATAACTTTGCACTTGTCCACATTAAATTTCATCTGCCATTTGGATGCCCAGTCTTCCAATTTATCCAGATCCTCCTGCAGTTTTCCACAATCCTCTTGGGTTTTAACAACTTTGAACAGTTTTGTATCATCTGCAAATTTGATAACCTCACTCGTTATTTCCTTTTCCAGGTCATTTATGAATATGTCAAAAAGTAGCGGACCCAGTACAGATCCCTGGGGTACTCCACTATTCACCTTTTTCCATTGGGAATATTGGCCATTTAGCCCTACCCTCTGCTTTCTATCTTTTAACCAGTTCCCGATCCACAATAGTACACTGCCTCCTATCCCATGACTTTTTAGTTTTGCCAAAAGTCTCTGATGAGGGACCTTATCAAAAGCTTTCTGAAAGTCCAGATACACTATATCAACCGACTCACCTTTGTCTACCTGTTTATGTACACCTTCAAAAAAACATATCAGATTAGTAAGACAAGATCTTCCTTGTCTAAAGCCATGTTGGCTGTCTCCCATTAGGCCATGACTATCTACATGCTGTGTAATTTTGTTCTTTATGATGGTTTCTACCATTTTCCCCGGTACTGACATCAGACTCACCGGTCTGTAATTTCCCGGGTCACCCCTGGAAACCTTTTAAAGATTGGTGTTACGTTGGCGACCCTCCAATCTTCAGGTATTACAGATGATTTTAATGAAAGTTCACAGATTACCAATAGCAGGTCCGCAATCTCATATTTCAGTTCTTTCAACACTCTTGGATGTATACCATCCGGTCCAGGTGATTTGCTACTATTCAGTTTATCAAATAATTGTAATATATCTTCCCGGTGTAGCGATATTTCTCTCAATTCCTCTGCAGTATCACCTTTAAATACCACTTCAGTCTTGGGTAACATCCCTACATCTTCCTCAGTAAAGACCGAAGCAAAGAATTCATTCAGTCTCTCTGCTATAGCCTTGTCTCCTCTTACTGCCCCTTTTACCCCTCTATCATCTAATGGCCCAACGGACTCTCTCACAGGCCTTTTGCTACGAATGTACTTGAAAAAGTCTTTATTTCGTGTTTTTGCTTCCGTAGCAAGTTCCTTCTCAAATTCTCGCTTTGCGAGCCTTATCAATGCTTTGCATTTAACTTGCCAGTGCTTGTGCTGTTTCCAGTTTTCTTCGTTGGACTCTTTTTTCCATTTCTTGAAGGATGCTTTTTTGGCAGCAACAGCCTCTCTGACCTCACCTTTAAGCCATGCTGGCAGTTTTTTGGACTTTCTTCCATTTTTCTTAATGCGTGGAATACAGCTGGTCTGGGCTTCGAGGATAGTATTTTTAAATAACACCCAAGCTTGCTGTAAGTCTTTAACCTTTGCAAATGCTCCTTTTAGTTTTTTCTTAACTATATTCCTCATTTTATCATAGTCTCCCTTTTGAAAGTTGGAAGGTAGTACTGTGGATTTCTTTACTATCCCTCCTCCACTAATTAAATCAAACATGATCATGCTATGATCACTATTGCCAAGTGGTCCCAACACCCTTATTTCTTGCACCAGATCTGGCGTTCCACTAAGGACTAGGTCCAGTATGGCTTCCCCTCTGGTCGGTTCATGAACCAGCTGCTCCAAGAAGCAGTCATTTATTTCATCTAGAAACTTTATCTCCCTAGCTTGTCCTGCCGTAACACTGACCCAGTCGATACCAGGGTAATTGAAATCACCCATTATTACTACTCTGCTGTGACTTTTGTTAGCTTCCTTGATTTCTTTGAGCATTTCATCATCCATTTGTTCATTCTGGCCAGGCGGTCGATAGTACACTCCCACTGCCATCGCCTTCCCCTTTTTACATGGAATTTCAATCCATAGAGATTCTACAGCAAATTTTGTTTCCTGCAAAACTTTAATCCTTTCTGACTCAATGCCCTCTCTAACATAGAGTGCAACTCCTCCACCAATTTGATCAGTTCTATCATTACGATATAGTTTGTATCCAGGTATCACAGTGTCCCACTGGTTATCCTCCTTCCACCATGTCTCTGAGATTGCAATCATATCTAACCTCTCATTTAGTGCTATATATTCTAACTCTCCCATCTTATTGTTTAGACTTCTAGCATTTGCATACAAGCATTTTAGAGACTGTATTTTATTCATATTAATCTGGCTATTGGTAGGCATGGGTAATTTGGAATCTTTACGCTCTGTCTGCACCTTACTCAAGGGCATTTGGGCTACTATACTCTTTTTTGGAACCTCACTGCTTTTGGTAGTATCCTTCAAGGATACCTTCGTCCGAACCATGCGCTCCTGGGCGACTGTCGGCTTTCCCCCATTTTCTATAGCAGAAGCAATGCCCATTCACTCCTGCTCAACATGTGGTTAAAATCCAAAATGGTACCGATGACCTCCTATTAGAAAGTACGTGGTGCTGTTTTCCATAATCTCTCCAACACTAATGAGAGACCCACACCACTCGGAAATCTTTTGAAGTCTTGCAGGGGTCAGATACCATCTGTAAAGAACCTTATACACATTCTTTAACCAAAGTACTGATAGAGCATGTCCCTACTGCCCTAAAATACTTTTCCAGACCACCTCTAAAAACTCCTTTCCAATCTCTCTCTCATTCCAGCATGAACCTAGTTAGCAGCCCAGACCCATCTTTCAAATAATTATAGATTTTTGCAATGGCTCCTTTCAAACAAGACATAACTCCTCATCAATCCTCCAGTCCCTGAATCTTCTCCCTGTTCCATACCCCAATAGAGGTTAACCACATAAAATATTGAAACTGCATGATGGAAAAAAAATCTCCCACGGGGAATTCATATTGAACCTTAAGTTCTAGAACAAGAGAGGTTGACTTTCATCGACTAACTAAACTGCACCAATCCCCTCCTCTCCTATCTATCATAAAATGCCTTGCCCCTCCCCAAATCCCCCCTGTTTCCAAGCGAATTGGTGCCCTCCCGAATCTGGCCCCTTTCAACCCTTTAAGCTGAAGCACCTCGTCCCAGACACCCACCAAGTGGTGCATAAGCAGATTATTCATCACTATCCATCATTTCCCAAGCCCCAGCAGCCAGGGCAGGTTTTCCAACTCACCACCTCCCCATCCTGCCTGTTGTATGCAAATCTGATTTATCATCCCCATCCCCTATCTCCCAGTCCAGAATATTCTTAACTTGGGCAGATAAGTAATGGAGGTAGAAATTTGGGATAGACAACCTTCTCCCATCCTTACATTCCCTAATGAACCTAAAAGTCTCTTTAGGTCCTTTAAAGCCCCTCTAGGGACCTCCACTGGTAATACCTGAAGTAAAGCAACCTTGGCAAAATGTTAATTTTTACCACAGCTATTCTTCCAGGATACATACCCTTCATGCTGTTTGCTCATATCATTTTTTAACTTTTTAAATATCTCTCCATAGTATAATACAACTGCCCCAGTATGCACACCTAGATATTTAATTGACCATTCTGTCCATTTAAAGGGAAAATTTGCTTTCAACAGTTCTACCTCCCTTTGGTCCAGGCCTATATTTAGTACTTCAGTTTTCCCCTAATTAACCTTGGAAGCCCACTGACCTTTCAAAATTCCTTAACATCCTCATTAGAACTGATAATGATAGTACTGTTTGGGCTGCATATGTCAAAATATTATCGGTAAACAACAAAATTTTCTGCTGATACTCACGTGCCCTAATTCCTCTTAATGCCCTGAAGGCTCCTTATGTGTGCTGCAAATGGTTCCACTGGAAGGATGAACAGAAGTGTCAATAGGGGGCATCCTTGCCTAGTCCCTCTTTCCAGGCTAAACATTTCAAAGCAGCTCCCATTTACTTTCCCTCGAGCCTTCAAGCTTTCATTCATTTTCCCTAACCATTTGGTGGTTACCCTCAATCCCATAGGGTGAATCACTCTCATTATAAATAGCTAATGAATCCTATCAAACAATTTTTCCATGTCAGTAGCCATCAACATTGCTATCCTTCTCTCTCTGGGCCACCCAGAATGCTTAAAGTGTCCGGTTTATATTATCCATTGCTTGGCATCTTTGGATGAAACCCGATTGATCTACATGCACAAAGTCTGGGATTCCCCTTTGTAAAAGTATTGGCAAAACCTTAACCAGCATCTCAACCTCCATTTTAAGTAATGAAATTGGCCTACATGACCAACACAGACATGGGTCTTTCCTTGCCTTCAGTAATAATAATAATCCTGGTATACTCCATAGATGGTGGCAACCATTCCCCCCTAAGGAGATCTTTAACATATCTGTGATTAAATCTATTACCTCTCCCGTAAATTTATTTTAGTAGAATTTACCAGAAAGGTCATCCAATCCTGGAGTTTTTTTCAACAATAAGTCTAATCACAATCTATATCTCGAGTGCGCAGATCAAAGTGTTAAGCCTGTTCCTAGCCTTCAGGAACAGAGTCTGGGAGGGGTAGACCTTCCAGAAATGTATCTACGAGGGTTATTTTTAAAGTAAGGTCCGATTGGCTGTAGCTTTGTAAATTTTTTCCCCTGTAGAAACAAGCATGCGTTCCGGTTCCCAGCATGCCTTGTGCAAAAGTAGATGCCATTTGCAGTAGTAGTGTCACTTTGTACAGTTTATACCGAGACGTTAAAATATTTAAGACATGCAGATCCCAGGGGGATACAAAGACATCTATCAGGTGAATTATCCCAGGGTGTTAGGGGAACTGTATAGGGATCTGGCTTGCTGGATGAACGCAGAGGTTTCCTGGCTAGGGAGGATCGCGGGGGTTAAAATGAATATCTTGCCCCGGATATTGTATCTATTTCAGGCACTACCGGTAAGGGTGCCAGACAAGGTGCTGCGGGTCTTACAGCGGAAAGTCTTTCAATATATATGGAAAAGAAAGCCTCCGAGGATTTCGAGGGAAATTATGTACGTGTCTAAAGAGGAAGGGGGTTAGGGGTGCCAAATTTTAGGGATTATTATAGGGCGGCGCAGCTCCGTCATGTGATGGATTGGAGGGGAAGGGGGCAGGTAAAAATGGGCGTCAGGGTGGAACAAACTTATGTGAAGGGGGGGAGGTTGGCAGCCTGGATGTGGGCACAGGGGAAGGATAGGAAGGAATTGGGGACTGGTTCTCCAGCTATGAGACAGGTGGTGGCGGTTTGGGTCGAGGTGCGGGCTCAGGGGCTTAAAGGGAAGAGGAGGGGTTTTTTTTTAGCGGCCCTGTAGAGGGGGAATAAAGCTTTTAACCCGGGCTGGGAAGGAGGGGTGTATGATGGGTGGAAGGCAAAAGGGTTGGAATGTTTTTTTCAGCTAATGGAGGGGGATGATCTTCTGAGTTTTGAAGAGGTGAAGGAAAGCTATGGGCTTCAGGAGAAGGATAGGTTTGCCTATGGTACAGGTAAAGTCTTATCTTAGAGGGGTCCAAGGTAAAGGGGAGCTAGAGGAGGATCTGACTGAGGTTGAAGCTCTATGGGTTGGGAAAGGGAGTTCTAGGGGAATGATCTCGGCTCTATATAAAGGGATTAGGAGGGGGGGGGGGGAGGAACAAAATTTAAATATATGAGGGAGTGGGAAATGGATTTAGGGGAGCAGTTGGATTATAAAGATTGGAAGGGGATATGGGACCAGATGAAAAAGTCCCCTATGTCTAGCAGCATCCGAGAAAATAGTTATAAAATACTGCTCAGATGGTACTATACTCCGGAGAGATTACATAGGATGTATCCTGGAACGTCCTCTGCCTGCTGGCGGGAATGTGGGGAGGTGGGTTCCTTCTGGCATATTTGGTGGGGGTGTGTAAAAATCCAGGCATTCTGGACTAGGATACGGGATTGGATAAGGGATAAATTGGGGGAGGAAGTAGAGTTGTCACCGGGCCTATTCTTGTTGTCCTGGGGGGGCGAGAGACAACGGGTTTGGGGGCGTGGGGTAGTGGCATGTCTTTGTGCGTCAAGATGTGCGGTGGCAGCCGCATGGAAACGCAAAGAGGCGCCGGGAGTTGGGGAGTTTGAAGGGCGGATACAACATATAATCCTAATGGAGAGGTTAACGGCGGCGAGGAAAGAGAGAGGGGGTCAGTTTGAAGTACGATGGGGAGAGTTGTGGCGGGTGTTACATCAAGAGGGGAGGAGGGAGATGGGGCGGGAGAGAGGGAAGAGCTTGGGCTTAGACAGGAGGGGGAGGGCTAATAAGATAGGGGTACGGGGCTAGAAGCTTGGTATCATATTATCTCCAGGAACAAGCAGGAATAAGTCCTCACATATGGGGTACGTCGGTACCGACGGAGCCCGTGCGGGAAAGCTCCCCAGCTTCTTAGAATAGAAGCTTTTGGGACCTCCCACTGCACATGCGCACTGCCTTCCCGCCTTCCTGAACAGCTCTCCTCAGTTTCTCTTTTTCCGCGGAGCCAGCAGGTCGTGTTCCTGTCACCGCTGAAGAAATTGTTATTTTATTTGTTTCTTTAGACCGCGTACCTGCCTTCCCCATACCGATACCGGTATCGCCGGTCTTTTCTTTCTTTCTTTAAAAAATTATAATTCTTTTTTCTTATTTTTTAGCTTTTTGGTCACTTCAGAGAGGCCTCTCGGCCTACTCAATTTTCTCCTCATGGAGAAGCCAGCCCCTGGATTTAAGAAGTGTACCAAATGTAATGCTGTTATTTCAGTCACAGACACCCATGACTGGTGTCTGAAATGTTTGGGGCCTGACCATTCCATACCGGACTGCCCATCTTGCTCCCACATGTCTAAACGTGGGCTGCAGAACCGGGCCAACAAATTCCATGTGCTGTTTGCTTCAGAGAATACAGCATCACAGTCATCCAGGTCTTCTTCTCCGGATGGATCTCAGGTAACCAAACCTTCTGTGGGCAAGTCCTCAAAGAGCAAATCTCCTTCAAAGCATCGAGAGGCTCTTAGCTTAGAACTTGAGGACCCTGCCCCAGCCAAACAACCCCGGCGGGAAGTCCAACTTCCAAAAACGCCAATTCAGGGGTCTCAGGTTGATATCGATGCTACGGCCTCGACAGATCACCTGTTAGCCTGCTCTGGGGTACCGGGTCACTCCGGTACCGACATCCAGGCAGCTATGGCGTCCATGGGCGATACTGTACAGTCCATGCAGCAGGCCGTCATGGCTTTCATTAAAGCTGCAACGCCATCGGTTCCGCTTTCAGCGGTTCCGGGCCCGATACCGGTATCGTCCGCCATGCCGGTATCGAGGCCGTCCACCTCTAAACGCAAGTCGGTACCGTATGGGCTTTCGCTCCATACCGGTTCCATACCCGATACGCCCGATATCGATACCGATCGGTACGCGTATCGTGCGTTAGAGGAAAGCACCGATTCCTCTGAGGATTTTCACTCCTCTGATGATTCTGCTGAGTTTTCACTCAACTTACCTGAGGAGCCCTCTTCTCCTAAAAGGAGAATGTCCCCTCCAGAGGATTTGTCCTTCCAGGACTTTGTTTTAGATATGGCTACAGCCCTTTCTATTACCACATCCTCTGAAAAGGAACCCAGATCCAAAAAACTGGATATTTTGGGATACTCAAAGGCCCCTAAGGAGGCAGTTACCCTGCCTATCCATGAAATCCTTCAAGAACAACTGATGGATTTCTGGGAAAATCCTTTGACTTTGTCTCCTTATTCCCGTAGGTTGGACACCATGTATAGGGTCCCTCCTTCTCCTGGTTTCCAAAAGACTCAATTGCCCCACCACTCTATTGTGGTGAAGTCTGCAATGAAGAAGATTAGGAGTACCAAAAGGCACTCTTCCACCCCTCCAGGACGGGAATGTAAGACTTTGGACTCTTTTGGTAGGAAAATTTTCCAGGCTAGTATGCTTATAGCCAGGATTAATTCCTACAGTCTCTATATGGGCATGTTCCTGGAGGAACTTGCCAAAAAGGTGCGGCATTTTGCCCCCTTTATCCCTGAGGATAAAAAGCAGGGTTTCCTTTCCCTAGTGAAACAACTCTTAGAGGTTTCTAAGTTCTCTAATAGGGCAGCATATGATTCCTTTGAGGGAGCCAGTAGGGCTTCGGGCATTGCTATTGCAGCCCGACGTCTTGCTTGGCTCCAGGCCTCTGATCTGGAACCTTGGGTTCTAGATGGCTTACGTAATCTGCCCTGTACAGGTGAGAACTTATTTGGGGAAGAGTGGCAAATCAAAGCCACCCAGATGGATGCTGAAAATGCCACCTTGGAAAGACTTTCAAAGTCCACTTCAATTCCTACTAAGAAAAAGTCTTTTAAAAGGCCTTACTATAAGAAGGCCAGAGTTGCTTCAAATACTGGCCAGCAGTCTTCTCAACCTCGCTATACTGCTAAGCGTCAGCAATCCAAACAAGCACGAGCTAAGCCTGCAGCAGCTACTGTAGCTCAGCAGGCTCCAACCCCTCAGGGGTTTTGACTTGCTCCTAGGGAACTTGCCACTTCTGGTTCTAACACAACCAGAACCTCTCACCATACCCGGAAGGTTGGTTCACTTTGCTCCCAGATGGGAACAAATCACAACAGAACAATGGACCCTCTCTATCATTCGAGAGGGTTACAAACTTCATTTCTCCAGCCTTCCTCCCCATCATATGGTGAGACCATTCAATTCTCCCCCATCTCTCCTAACCCTGTTGGGTCAAGAGGTTTCCTCTCTCTTCTTGCCCAAGGGGCCATAGAAGAGGTTCCTCTTCCTCAACAAGGGTCCGGTTTCTACTCCCCTTATTTTCTCATTCCAAAGAAGACAGGGGGATTCAGACCAATCCTAGATCTGAGAGAATTGAACAAATTTCTCTTCAAGGAGAAATTCAAAATGCTGTCTCTCGCCATTCTCCTTCCTTACCTCCAGGGTCAGGACTGGCTTTGTTCTCTAGACCTACAGGATGCGTATACACATATACTCATCCATCCATCCCACAGAAAGTATCTTCGCTTTCTGTTTCAGGGAAAACATTTCCAATACAGAGTACTCCCCTTCGGTCTAGCCTCTGCTCCAAGAGTATTCACAAAATGCATGGCAGTCGTAGCCGCATTTCTAAGAGGCATGGGAATCTTTGTCTTCCCATATCTGGACGACTGGCTCATCCGAGCTCCAACTCAGTCACAGGCCCAGATTTCCCTGGACCACACAAGGAGCCTTTTGCAGTATCTGGGACTGGTAGTAAACCTTCCCAAGTCCCAACTCATCCCTACTCAATCTCTAGAATTCATAGGGGCCCAGTTGGACACCATCACTGCAAGGGCCTACCTTCCACAGGTTCGAGGCCAGCGCCTCCTGAGTTTGGCCTCCCAAGCTCAGTCCAGCACTCACTTGACAGCCAGGGAAATGCTACGCCTACTGGGTCATATGGCCTCCACAGTGCATGTGGTGCCCTATGCTCGTCTTCATATGAGAGCAGCTCAATGGACCCTGGCCACTCAGTGGACTCAGGCGTCAGGAGCGCTCTCAGACCAAATACAAACCTCCGATCGTCTGTTTTGGTCCCTCCACTGGTGGACTTCCACCAAGAATCTGTTGTTGGGGGCTCCATTTCAACCATTGCTACCCCAAGCAACCCTCACAACAGATGCCTCCCAAACAGGGTGGGGAGCCCATCTGCAAACTCTCTCCACTCAGGGCACTTGGTCTCTACAGGAGACCACCCTTCATATCAATCTTCTGGAACTGCGAGCAATTTACCTTGCCCTCAAGGTCTTCCACTCCCTCCTAGCCAACCTCACTGTCCTAGTTCAGACGGACAATCAGGTGGCCATGTTTTACATAAACAAACAAGGAGGGACGGGCTCTCTGTCGCTTTGCAACGAAGCTCTAAGACTATGGGCCTTCGCCAGAGAGCATCAGATTCACCTGCTAGCAGTGTATCTCCCAGGAGTTCAAAACTCTCGGGCAGACAGGCTCAGTCGAGTTCTGCTCCCACACGAATGGTCCCTACATTTGGACCAAATAAACCGAATCTTTCAGGAATGGGGGACCCCGGACATAGACCTCTTTGCAAGTCCGTGGAATGCCAAACTTCCC
The DNA here is from genome assembly GCA_033557465.1 of Ichthyophis bannanicus. Taxonomy (NCBI): domain Eukaryota; kingdom Metazoa; phylum Chordata; class Amphibia; order Gymnophiona; family Ichthyophiidae; genus Ichthyophis; species Ichthyophis bannanicus. Next base: position 48,977,014 of record CM066037.1, on the reverse strand, counting down.
CGGTTCTGTTCCAGAACTCCGTGTCAGGGAGCTCAGGCTACGGACGCCTTTCTCCTGAATTGGAATCAGGCATTCCTATATGCCTTTCCACCCATTCCTTTGATTCCCAAGACTCTGTTCAAACTCCAGAGGGATCATGGAACTATGATCCTCATAGCTCCACGCTGGCCACGCCAAGTGTGGTTCCCTCTACTTCTACAGCTCTCCCAGGGATCCTACTTGGATCTGGGAGCTGCGCCAGACCTCCTGTCTCAGGAGGAGGGGACTTTGTGGCACCCAAACCCCAAATCCCTTCACCTCAGTGCTTGGTTACTGAAGGCTTAAGCCTTCAAGACTTTCATCTTTCCCAACCAGTGAAAGATATCCTTTCTGCCTCTAGGAAACCCTCTACCAGGCGTTCCTATGCTTTCAAATGGAAACGTTTTTCCATTTGGTGTGCTCAGCAGGGTCTTGACCCTCTGGCACTTCCTTTGAATTCTCTTCTTGATTATCTCCTGCATCTATCCAATGCAGGCCTCAAGACGAATTCGGTAAGAGTCCATTTAAGCGCTATTGCAGCATCCTTGAAACATATAAATGGACAACCTATCTCCTCTCATCCTCTTGTTGCAAGATTCATGAGAGGCCTGACTCTCACTAAACCTCCCATCAGACCACCCCCGGTCGCATGGGATTTGAATCTAGTGCTCGGTCAACTTATGAAGCCACCTTTTGAGCCAATGTTTTCCACCTCCTTGAAATTTCTTTCCTGGAAGGTCATCTTCCTCATTGCAGTCACTTCGGCTCGCCGCATCAGTGAGCTGCAGGCTTTAGTGGCTAATCCACCTTACACAAGATTTCATCATGATAAGGTGGTCCTTAGGACGAATCCCCACTTTATGCCTAAAGTGGTCTCGCCTTTTCATCTTAATCAAGAGGTATATCTACCTGTCTTTTTTCCAGCTCCTCATGCATCCAATGCAGAGAGGAACCTTCATACTCTGGATTGTAAAAGAGCTCTCGCTTTTTACCTTAATAGGACTCAGCCACATCGAAAGTCTTCTCAACTTTTTGTGGCCTTTGATCCTTCCCATTTGGGACTTCCAGTCTCCAAGCGTACACTTTCCAATTGGATTGCTCAGTGTATTTCTTTTGCTTACCAGAGCAAAAACATTTCTCTGGAAGGCCATGTCACTGCTCACAATGTGAGGGCCATGGCAACTTCTATGGCTCATCTGCACTCTGTTTCCATAGATCAGATCTGTCGAGCCGCTACCTGGGCCTCGGTTCATACCTTCACAGCCCATTACTGTTTGGACAAGGACTCCCGCCGGGATGCCTTGTTTGGCCAGGCTGTCCTCAAGCACCTGTTCCATTCCTAAACAACTCCTGCCCACCTTCCCAGAATGGATGCCTGAGATCCATACGAAGATGGCGAACCTTTACAGGGGATCCCATGCATCTAAGCTAGGGAGTCCCCATATGTGAGGACTTATTCCTGCTTGTTCCTGGAGATAGCACAGTTACTTACCTGTAACAGGTGATCTCTGGGAACAGCAGGAATTAGTCCTCACAACCCACCCACCTCCCCTAGGAGTTGTATCTTTTATCTATCTATCTTCCTGTCCTCTCTCTGTTGACTCAGCTATAAACTCGAAACTGAGGAGAGCTGTTCAGGAAGGCGGGAAGGCAGTGCGCATGTGCAGTGGGAGGTCCCAAAAGCTTCTATTCTAAGAAGCTGGGGAGCTTTCCCGCACGGGCTCCGTCGGTACCGACGTACCCCATATGTGAGGACTAATTCCTGCTGTTCCCAGAGATCACCTGTTACAGGTAAGTAACTGTGCTATCCCTGGAAGAGACAAAGCATTCTTCCTCATGGGGGGTGTTTGGTGGGGCACTACTGGAGGGGTGCTGAGTTGTTGTGGGGGTTTTCTTTCGTAAATAGGTTAAGGGGGTTATTGGAGGGCTGCGGGGACAGTTGTTGTTGGGCGGGACTGCAGTCATATTCTATGTTTTGGTGTTTTTCCAAGTATTTTTTCTTGATGTGTTTAAGGGGGAGGGGAGGGCGGGTTGTTCGCAGGGAAGAATTGTGAGGGATGGTTTAAGGAAATGTAAGGTTGGTTTGGTACTTGATGTACTTTCATGTGGATGTTTTTACATGTGAAAAGTTAATAAAAGATATAAATATTTAAAAAAACGTTTAAGACAATTGAGCGGCCCTCCGACTGTGAAATACGGCCTGTGATTCAGTTTTTGAAAGCAAGGACCATGTCATCAGCGGACATTCATCGCCAGATATGTGAGGTGTATGGCCCCAATGCGATGAGTGACAGCAAAGTGCGTGAATGGGTGAGATTGTTCAAGGACGGGTGGGACAATGTCCGTGATGAACCGCGATAGGGTCGACCTTCAGTAATCACAGAAGATTTGGTGCGCACAATTGATGCAAAAATTTATGAAGAATGGCAATTCACGATTTCCACTTTGTCACTGAAATTTCCACAAGTTTCAAGGTCAGTGCTATGCAAAATCATTTTTGGAAAATTGCAGTTCAGAAAACTGTGCTCGCGATGGGTTCCCAGGCTGCTTTCCGAGGAACACAGTTGCCATAATCTTGCGTGTTGAGATTGTCTGTTTGGCTTTCACTTTGACTGGAGATGACGTGTGTCTCCATTCCATCGACTGCAGCTTTGATTCTGGAGTCATGTGAGAAACCCATGTCTCGTCCCTGTGACAATGTGGTCCAAAAGTTCATCTCCTTCCTCATTGTATCGGATCAAAAATGTCAAAGCACTGGCCATTCTTTTTTGGTGTTCCTCGGAAAGCAGCCTGGGAACCCATCGTGAGCACAGTTTATCCCGCCCATCCTTGAACAATCTCACCCATTTACGCATTTTGCTGTCACTCATCGCATTGGGGCCGTACACATCACATATCTGGTGATGAATGTCCGCTGATGACACAGTTCTTGCTGTCAAAAACAGAATCACAGACCGTATTTCACAGTCGGAGGGCCGCTCAATTGTCTTAAACATTTTAACGTCTCAGTATAAAACGTACAAAGTGACGCTACGACTGCAAATGGCATCTGCTTTTGCACAAGGCATGTCGGGAGCCAGCATACATGCTTGTTTCTACAGGGGGAAAAAATTTGCAAAGCTACAGCCAATCGGACCTTACTTTAAAAATAACCCTTGTATATCTATCTGTCCTTCTTTCGTATAGAGTTGTTTGTAGAATTGTACAAATTGCCCTGAAGAGAGAGATGATTAGACGTCTATAAAATAATGGAATGGAACGAGTAAACGAGGCTTGGTTGTTTACTCCTTCAAAAAGTAAAAAGACTAATAGACACGCAATGAAGCTACAATATAAAAATATTTTTTCACTCAATGTGTAATCAAACTCTAGATTTCGTTACCAGAGGATGTAGTAAAAGCTGTTAGCATAGCTGGGTTTAAAAGAGGTTTGGATATGTTCCTGAAAGAAAAGTCCATAAACCATTATTAACCCTTTGAAGGCCTGCTTTAAAATTTTAATCCACATTCTGCAGCCGGGTTAATTTTTGCATATTTCAGGAAAATTGTACCCATCTTATTCAATATGTTCTAATAGTGATTTTCCTTCTGCTATGGTCATGTATTATGTATCATTTGATAGGAATATTTAGTCAGAATTTTGGATCCCGAGAGTTTTGGGCTCGGCCTGGAAAGGGTTAAAGAGAACCAGGGAGATCCACTGCTTACCCTTGGGATAAGCAACAGCGGATCTGTGTACCTTTTTGGGAACCTACCAGGTACTTGTGACCTGGATTAGTCAATGTTGGAAACAGGATGCTGGACTTGAGTACAGTAGGGCATATCTTATGTTCTTATATCGGAATCACTATTAAACATCTTATTCCCTTCCCCTTTGATTTTCTGCACAATGGTGGTAATTATCCACTCTAAGCTTCCTTGCTAACATCCTCCTTGGGTTATTTCCCATTTCATAAAGTTTTTGTCTCATCTCTATTGAAAATGTACTTCCTTTAACCTGATCCTCGCTCTGCCCAGCTCTTCTAATCCTATCACTGATGACTTTCCCTTATGTTTCTCCTTGAGCTATCACAACCTCTTTAGACATGACAGATTTCCTCTCTCACCCCCTCCTTGCCTCCCACATGAATAAACACCTACTAACAACTGCCTTCAGAGTATCCCATAGGATACTCAATCCCATCTCTCCCTTCCCATTGTTCTCCAGATATATCCCGATACACTGCTTAAAATCTTGCACCACCTCCTTATCTCTCAGCAAAGATTCATTCAGTCACCAAAAACCCCTACCCTTGCCTCCCCATCCCATTAATTCAGCCCATACCAGATCAGTACTTTATATTTCCCCTTTCTAGTTCATCCTGCTAGACCAGTCCAGACAAGCGGGTTAAGTTCCCCTGCCAGCAGATGTTGGAGACAGAGAAAAAACTTCCAGAGCCCTGATTGGTTGGGCTTTGGTAAGTATAGGCAGAGGAAATGGCTGTCCTTTTCCCGTGGGCGGAAAGGCACATACAGGCCCTCTCTGCTCAGCATATCGTGGGGATGAGCAATGTAAAGGCCGACTTTTTCAGCCGACATACTCTCGATCCTGGGGAATGGGAACTCGCTCAGGAAGCCTTTCAGGAAATAGTTCAAAGGTTGGGTCGGCCAGCAATGGATCTCATGGCGTTGGCATCAAATGCCAAGGTGCTGGTTTTCTTCAGTCGCTGGAGGGAGCATGGATCACAGGGAATAGATGCCCTAGCAAAATCATGGCCGAAGCAAGTTCTCCTCTATGTGTTTCCACCTTGAGCCATGATCAGGAGAGTTCTCCATTGGATCGCGGTGCACCAGGGACTGGTTATTCTAGTGACTCCAAACTGGCCCCGGAGACCCTGGTATGCAGATCTCAAGAGGTTGTCTCAGGCAGTTCCTCTGCGATGGAAGCTCCCTCAGACCTTCTACATCAAGGTCCGATCACCATGGACAGTCCCGCTCCCTACTCGCTTACGGCTTGGCTCTTGAGCGCCGCAGGCTGACCCACAAAGGTTACTCTTGCAGAGTTTTTGCCACTCTGCTCAACGCTCGACGATCTTCGACGTCTCTAGCGTACGCTTGCGTGTGGTGCGTGTTTGAGTCATGGTGTTCGTGGTGCCAGGTCTCCCCATGGGGCACTGGGATCCCAGAGGTTCTCGCCTTTCTACAGGAGGGTTTTGATAAGGGTTTAGCCCTCGGGACCCTTCGGGTAAAGGTTTCGGCCCTAACATGCTTCCGAGGACCGGTGCGCGGGTGCTCTCTTGCGTCGCACACGGACATGGCATGGTTTCTCAAGGGTGTCAGAGTACTGCGCCCACCGGTCCGTCTAGTGGTGCCTTCCTGGGATCTCGCTCTGGTTCTCAAGGCTCTTATGAGCCAACCCTTTGAACCTCTCAAAGAGGTCTCTCTTTGGGACTTAACGCTTAAGACAATTTTCTTGGTGGCAATAACCTCGGCTCGTAGGATCTCTGAATTTCAAGCCCTCTCTTGTCGGGACCTCTACTGCTCTTTTTCTGAGGAGGGCGTCTCTCTGCACTGTTCCCTCCTTCTTACCTAAGGTCCTTCCGCCTTTCCATCTTAATCAACCTCTCCTGCTGCCTGCCTTTTCTAAAGAACAAAGTTCAGGGCAGCATAAGAACCTTCGAGCAGTGATCTCAAGAGAATTCTCTGCTGCTATTTGAAGGTGATCAATTCGTTTCATAAGTCCGACCATCTCTTTGTACTTTTTGCGGGCCCTCGGAGGGGTCTTGCGGCCTCTAAATCCACTATTGCTAGGTGGCTCCTACAGACCATTGAGGCGGCCTATATCAGTCAAGGTAGGCCGATGCCTACTTGTCTCTGGGCGCACTCCACTCGAGCCCAGGCAACGTCTTGGGCCGAATGCTCTCAAGTCGCTCCTCTCAAAATCTGTCGCACGGCAACCTGGTCTTCCTTGTTCACGTTCTTATGGCATTATCGGCTTGACATCCAGGTGCGAGAGGACAGTCAGTTTGGAGCTGGGTGCTTTCAGTAGCTCTCTCTGCCCACCCTGAAGGTCGTTTGCTTGGGTACTTCCCGCTTATCTGGACTGGTCTAGCAGGATGAACTGAAAGGAGAAATTTCACGTACCGTTAATTTCCTTTCCTGGAATCCTGCTAGACCAGTCCAGGACCCACCCGATTGTCAGTTGGCATGGTGATGGTGCAGTGGAGCCGACGCTCGTCTTTCAGGCAGTGCCTCAGTAGCTGTCTTTAGTACCCTTTGGTATCCTAGAGACGCTTGATTCAGTTCTTCTGTTCCTGTTTATAGTTGAGCAGGTCTTCTCGCATGTACATAGTTGGCCTTTCTTAGCCAGTTTTTCAGTAGTAACATTTGTTGCTTGTCAGAATATACTGAAGAGGACCCCTAGGGGTATGCTTATACCTACCAGAGCCCAACCAGTCAGGGCTCTAGAAGTTTTTTCTCTGTCTCCAGTATCTGCTGGCAGGGGAACTTAACCCGCTTGTCTGGACTGATCCAGCAGGATTCCAGAAAAGGAAATTAACGGTAAGTGAAATTTCTCCTTCAGCTTCAAAGTAACCTCCTTGAACTCTCTGTGTCTCTGGAATATAACCAGGGACAGGTCAGCAAAAACAGTTATTTTATGACTCTTCCAATCTCGTATCCTGGATGAACCACATATTTTGTTAGCAATTTATTCCTCAGTCAAAGTTTCACACACAGGTGATTATATCCTTTGCAAGATTGGATCAAGGCTATCTCGGCACCCTGTGTGCTCTCTCCAGTTGGGCCTTCACCTTTGATGCCTCACTATCAAAGTGGAAAAGCCCTGAAAATGTGGCAAACCATACTCTGTCTGATGTTTGAAGATAGTTAGTTCATCATTCCTAACATCAAGATTCAGCGAGGATGTTTTGTATGTTGCTTAATCCACTAAGGATCTGATTCCCATCGGGCACGTCTGGCCTGTCCGGACGTCCAAAATCTGGACAGGCTGGCTTTGCACCCGATTCGCACCCACGGGAGCAGAATCGGGTGCAAAGAGTATAGATGAGCAGGACCTACCCTGATTCTGTGCTGCTGCATGTCCAGTTCCCACCCTGTCCAACCCAGGCGGAGCGCTTGCATAGAGCCTGGGTGCTGTGGCATCCCATGGTCATGGCAACGGGATGCCATGCAGGAGCCCTGATTCCCTGCCGCACAGCACATATGCCGTTCCCCATCGCCTGACCCTTGCAGGGGCCTTCCAAGGCCGGGATTGGACTGCGGGGATCCTCCTGCTGCCACCTACCTGTCTTCCCTTGCTCGCAGGTCCCGTTCTTCTCGACTGGAGAGACGTATTCCACTTCCAAGGTAGAATAGGTTTCTGGCCCTCTGTGAACCCCCGGATGTACAGGGCCGTGACCGGAATCGGCCCTGTATGGTTGGGGTCACGGCCTGCCTCTGCCCCGTCCACACTCCTACTCCGGCCCTCCCTCTCCCATTCTCCCTGCACAACGCGGCTGTATGTCTGGGGAGCCTGGTGCTGGGAATTTGCTCCCTGAGAATAACAGGGACTGGACATCCAAACTGGACAACCACCTCTGCTATTCGCTGATCAGAATGACCCCCAAGTATTATCATTAACGTTTTGGGATATGGATTTAGACTTAATCATAAGAAGGTAACATCACATGTACTCGCTCACTGTTTTACCTGAAGTTCTACAGTCCCAGTGACTAGCAATTAGTGAAACAATTCCATGTAGTGAAAAGCTTCTTGGATGTGCTAAGGTAATCTTCCTTAGAGAAAAATTGAACAAAACAGAAAACATCTCTCAGATGATTGTGACATCAGGGAACTTAAACAGGAAGGCATATATAAATACTTAGGAGTAGATGAAGGACCAACAATCGAGCAAAAATTACTGAGAGAAAAGAACATTACAGGAGATTAAAATTGTTATTGAAAAGTGCTTTAACATCATGGAATAAGATACAAGCCATTAATCAGATGGCAATTCCTGTACTTTCATATAGGTTTGGGATTGTAAACTGGCCTCTTAAAGATCTTGAGAAAGGAATGTATGAACAAGAAAACTCCTTCATGCCCATGAGGTAATTTATAAGAACCCAGTGTATGTCAAGACTGTGGATCCATAGAACCAAAGGATGACTGGACTTCAGAAATTGATTATATATACAGAGCTATTATAGGCCTTCAGTCCTGTTTAACAGCATTGTCAGATCAAAATATGTAGAAGGGCTGAAATATGCAAATAAATGTTCAGAATGTCTCCATCATTAAACTTTGACAAGCATTCCAAAAAATAGAAGGAATGGATGAGAATCCAGCAACACAAATAAGGAAGGAAGCAACAGAATTTGCAAAGCAAAAAAAAAACCCTTTTCAAATAATTATTATCAACAGACAAGGCAAAACAATTGGCAAAAGCACAAATAAAGTGGAAAATGCAAAGTATTTCTCCAGGAACTCTTCGTCGATTATGACTGGACACATGAATGGCTAAGGACAGGCAAACTGAAACCTAAAGATGAAAGATTAATAGTTGTAGCATGGGATAGTGGATTACAGACAGGATGGTTCACAGTGAGCATAGAGAAACTGGTAAAATGGACATACACTGATTCTGTAAAAAAAGAGCTGGAAACTGTTGCTCATCTAGTAACTGGCTGCAAAGTTCTGATGGCAGAAAATTTCTATACAGAGAGGCATAGCAAGGTAGAACGCTGCATCCCTTGAAAACTTTGTAAACAATATAACATTGCTGTACCAGAAAAGCAGTAGGCTCATGACCCTAAGAGAATTACAGAGAATGAAGAAGTTATAATAACTTGGAACATTCCCAGTCCAAGGATGAAGAAGCTGGATGCGAGGAAATCTGACATGGTAGTAAAGGAGAAAAACGCCAGAAACAGCATTCTGTGAATCGTGTGGAGAGGGAGACGATCCTGAAATACCAAGAAATGCAGTCGGAGTCTAAGAAAATGTGACAGAAAGATACAGAAATATTTCCCACCATATTGTAAGCTACGGACATGATTAAGAAGAATTTTCCAATTGCACCTTGACAAGTTGCCTAAATATGTTACATTTTATGAATTCCATAAGAAAGCTCTCTTTGGTGCGATGCAGGTATTATGGTGAGTGTTAACAATAAATCTGAGAGATCATATTCTACATACCCTGGCTTAGGAGTGAGGTTCATGACACTCATGGTATGCGCAAAACTTAAATTTCATAAACAAATCTACTCTTTCTAATACTATTTTTCTAATACTATTTTTACTTTCTAATAAGGCATAAAATACCTCAGGATGGTTTTACCCTGACATGTGGCGAACTAATCACCATAGGGTTTAAGAGCAGACACTCACATCATGGGTCACTGCCTTTATACTTTTTAATTGAAACTACCATATTACACCATTCACCTATACTACATATATAACCCAAGCTTACACCAACCGAAAAAATACTTTGGGATTCCCAAAAACAACCACAAAAGGTTAGAAGTGTCTGCATAGCAACATAAGACCGGAGCATATAGATTCTTCAGTCATTTTTCCTATAAAAAGAAAGAAAACATTTTCTCTTCAAACAGCAGAATTTATACCCTTTTCAATGTAAGTTTTATCCACTTATCTGAGCGATCCAATGGTCTGGCTTATGTCAGCAAACAGACATCCATTTCAACTGCAACTTTCTAATCGCGGGCGCCGAACTACAAAAGGAGCATGCCGTCCCGACAAAAGTATAAGGTCCCCGACAAAAGCTTTTGTTTCGCCAGCTAGGCTTCTTCAGGGTTTCTTAACAGCAATATCCTCATCTCACATCTTCAGTGTCGAATACAAAATACCTCTCTACCTTCACTGCTATAGCGTCTGACGTCAACAACTTTTAAAAAGGCATCAGAACACATGATTCGCTCACAAAAGGTGATGTAATGTCCTCCCAATACCTTCATTCTAACCACACTGAAACTATCTCAACAGCGAACCTTAGTAAAAACACTGAAAAAAAAGATTTAAAAAGGCTAAAAAAGACTAAAAAAGAAAGAGGAAATCAGACCAGAACTCCACAGTCACCCAGCGCACAGTTAAATAAAAATTGTCCATTCTATTTTATCATTCAATCCATATGGATCTAGAGTATTTAAATCATATATCCATCTCTATTCTTGTTGAAGCAACAGGCGTCCTCTGTCCCCTCTCTGTATGCTTAAAGGGACATATTCTAGTACCGTACAACGTAGATCTTCAAAAGCATGACTACAAGATATACAATGTTGAACAAGAAAGGTTTCTAATTTAGCTTTGTTGGTACTATATTTATGTTCAGCTAGTCGTGTCTGCAGAGGGCGAGTAGCTTTCCCGATACATAGCTTAGGGCAGAGGCACCATAGTGCATACACCACAAAAGAAGTATTACAGGATGTATCTTGATCATACAAGCGACTTTTATTCTTATAATTCGTGCACAATTGGCTTTCCATAATATCACAAAACGAACATCGTCCACATTTCTTATGTTGATATACTGTATTGGAAATTTGTTGTCGAGGAACTGCAGAGCAAAGTTGATCTCTGAGGTTTCTCCCCCTGCTATATGCCACACGTAAGGTATTACCAGATAACTTAGGATGAGAACTAAGAACACTCCACCTCTTACGGATAGAGGCAGCGATCCGACTAGAAAGACTGGAATAAGGCAGTGCACATGTAATTGGAGATATCCCAGAAGAAGCATCTAATTCTGTATCGCCGAGTCTAGGCGTAAGCAGCCATTCACGTTGATTATATTTAGCTCTTTTATAAGCTCTTTTTAGAACCGAACTGGGGTATCCACGCTGTCAAAACTTTGCTACCATATTCGGTGCCTGTATATCAAATTCATATTCAGACGAACAGATACGTCTACACCGAAGCAATTGTGAATATGGTAAACTGCATTTCAGATGAGCAGGATGAAAACTAGAAAAATGTAGAAGAGTATTCTTGTCTATAGGTTTGGTATAGATAGTCGTAGAAAATCACGCTCTGTTTCATAACTTGAACATCTAGAAAGTGTATTGTGAATTTCTGAATATCAATCTCAAACTTAATATCATTATTGCAATTATTCAAATAACTAAAAGATTCATTCAAAAATTCTAAAGATCCAATCCACAAGAGAAAAATGTCATCTATATAACATTTTTTGACAATTTTGGAAGATTATGGTACTACTGAACAGATAACTTGGATGGCAACTTTAGACATAGCAGCTTTATATACATTGATACCTCAAAATGAAGCTTTGCGGGTCTTATCAGACGTTTGGAATGCAAGACCAAGACCGCATACAGTTCTGACAAAATTTCTTTTAACTTTGGCGGAGTTGGCATTGAAGAAGAATTATTTTATTTATAAACAAGAATTTTTTCAGCAGATTTCAGGTACAGCTATGGGGGCAACATTTGTACCATCATTAGCGAATCTTTATATGCATAATTTTTTTTGCGATATTATGGAAAGCCAATTGTGCACGAATTATAAGAATAAAAGTCGCTTGTATGATCAAAATACATCCTGTAATACTTCTTTTGTGGTGTATGCACTATGGTGCCTCTGCCCTAAGCTATATATCGGGAAAACTACTCACCCTCTGCGGACACGACTAGCTGAACATAAATATAGTATCAACAAAGCTAAACTAGAACCGTTTCTTGTTCAACATTGTATACCTTGTAGTCATGCTTTTGAAGATCTACGTTGTACGGTACTAGAATATGTCCCTTTAAACATACAGAGAGGGGACAGAGGACACCTGTTGCTTCAAAAAGAACAGAGATGGATATATGATTTAAATACTCTAGATCCATATGGATTGAATGATAAAATAGAATGAGGATATTGCTGCTAAGAAACCCTGAAGAAGCCTAGCTGGCGAAACAAAAGCTTTTGTCGGGGAGCTTATACTTTTGTCGGGACAGCATGCTCCTTTTGTAGTTCGGCGCCTGCGACTAGAAAGTTGCAGTTGAAATGGATGTCTGTTTGCTGACATGAGCCAGACCCTTGGATCGCTCAGATAAGTGGATAAAACTTATATTGAAAAGGGTATAAGTTCTGCTGTTTGAAGAGAAAATGTTTTCTTTCTTTTTATAGGAAAAACGACTGAAGAATCTATATGCTCTGGTCTTATGTTGCTATGCAGACACTTTTAACCTTTTGTGGTGGTTTTTGGGAATCCCAAAAAGTATTTTTTCGGTTGGTGTAAGCTTGGGTTATATATGTAGTATAGGTGAATGGTGTATTCTACAGGACCAAGCAGGAAGTCAGTCCTCACATATGGGTGACGTCGGCGCCCTCGCGGAGCAATTTTCCCCAGCTTTCAAAGAAAGCCTTTGGGAATTGCAGCGCGCATGCGCGGTCCTCTTCCCGCCCAAGGGTGCCATCTTGCTCAGTCTTCTTTTTTCCGCGGAGCCCTACAGACGTTGCCTGTGAATCCCCGCAGAAAAGTTGATTTTCCTCTATTTTTATCTATTTTTTCTTCGGTTCGACGCCGGTTCTGTTCCCGCCCGGACTCGCGAAGCCGGTTTCGAGTCCGTCCTTTATTTTTCGTTTTTTTGTCCTTCGTGACAGTTTTCGCGCTTTTTTCCTTTTTTCCCTGGCTGCCCAGTCGTTCGACCTCGCAGGGGCCCTTTTTCCCCCGATGGCGGCCAGTGGTTTCAAAAAGTGTGACCTCTGTAAGAAACTTATGTCTCTTACAGACACTCACGACTTCTGCCTCCGCTGCCTCGGCCAAGATCATGACCCCATGATCTGCACGCCATGCGGCAAAATGTCCTCAAAAGCATTGAGGAGTCGGCAGCACCAGCGGGAGCGTATCTTCTCTGACTCCGGCTGGGCTCGGACCTCGTCAGAGGCTTCGACGTCTCGGGACTCTGGTCCTGAGCATCGTCGGAGTTCCTCTGAGAGGGGGTCTCCTACCCGGGAACATCATCGGAAGAAGAAACCCGCGAGGGCGGGATCGGTGGACGCTCCTGGTTCCTCGAGGGCCAGGTCGCATAGCCCCGATTCCCGTCCCGGGTCCTTGGAGTCGGAAAGGCCGTCAAAACATCCTCGACTCGAGGTGGACTTGCCCGCTCACGTAAGTACGGTTGTCCTCGTGGACTCGCCTCCGAAGGACCCGACGTCGGGCCCGACGCCGTCGGGGCCCGAGTCGGGGGCTGCTGGGTCTCCTGAGCTCGGACTCAGGTTGACGGCCTTGGAGTGCAGTTTCTCTGCCTTCTTGGACCAGCAGCGGGCATTGATCGCTGGCCTCGCTGGCGCTTCTGCCCTGACCGCCGGGACGTCGACCTCCAAGTCGACCCCGGAGACCGAGCCGATCCTCGAGTCCATGAGGGCTCGAGTCGATCCTCGGTCGAGGTCTCCTTCGGCCTCCCGTTCGGGACCGAGGTCGTCGACGCCGACTCCCTCGGCGTCGGGGCGGATGGCATCAGTGCCTGCCCGACCAGAGCCGGTCGACTCCTCCTCCGAGGAGTCGGCCTGGGAATCTGAGGACGAAGAGTCACCTGGCTCCTTTCGGACTCGGTGTGTCCCTTCGGACTCCCCCGAGTCCGAACCTCGGAGACGGTCCCCCCCGGAGGATACCCGGTTCTCAGACTTCGTGAGGGATATGGCCAAAGCCTTGGCCTTCCCTGCGGATCCCGAGGAGGAGCCTCGAGTCGAGGAACTCGATGCCCTCCAATATGACTCTCCCCCGAAGGAGGCCTTTATTGTACCGGTTCCTCCAATGCTGGAACGGCTTCTCTTCCGCATGTGGGAGAGCCCGGCGTCGTCACCGGTGTTAAGCAAGCGGGTCGATTCCATTTATCGAGTCCGCAAGAGCCCCGGGTTCCAAAAGGCACAACTACCGCACCATTCCATGGTGGTGGAATCGGCCATGCATAGACTGAAGAGTCAAAAAATGCACTCCTCGGTGCCCCCCGGTAGGGAGGCCCGAAGTCTGGATGCCCTCGGTAGGAAGTGCTTCCAGGGCTCTATGCTTGCTTGTCGAGTCCAGACATACCAGCTCTACATGGGCATGTATCTCCGAGACCTGGCTAAAGAAATAGCCGGGTTCTCTGCTGGTCTCTCCGACGAACCTTTGCAGAGGTTCCAATCCTTGTCTACTGGCATTCGGGAGTGCTCCAAGTTTATCTCTCGAGCAGCCTATGATGGTTTTGAGGCTTCGGCTCGAGTAGCCGCAGCCGGCATCGGTGGACGCCGCCAGGCTTGGCTTCAGACGTCCGACCTCGAGCCCTGGGTACAGGACAAGTTGGTCGATGTCCCCTGCCGAGGTGATAACCTCTTTGGCAAGCCCATGAATGAGAAGGCTGCACAAATCGAGACGGAGACTCTCACCAGGACTCGTCTCTCAAGGAAGACCTCTGCCCCTTCTCAAAAGAAGAAGGCCTCGGGGAAAAAAGCCCTTTTACCCGAGGAAAGGTGCTGCCTATAAATACTACCCTCAGTATCAGGCCTCACCAGCTCCCCCACAGGGAAAGCAGGCCAAGGGACGGGGTAATGGGTCCCGTAGGCAGCAAGCCCCCAAGCCTGCACCACCGGCCCCTGCTCAGCAGGGTGGGGGTTTTTGACTTTCTCAGCATAGCCTCTCCCCCTCAGCTGGTTTCTCTCAGCACAGGAGGCCGGCTGGTCCACTTTGCCCACAGGTGGTCCAACATCACCACAGATACCTGGGTGCTTCAGATAGTTCAAAAGGGCTATCTTCTTCATTTTCACCAGGTACCTCCCTCCTACTTTCCAGGGGAGCCTTCCAGACTCCCTCTGCACAGGGACTTACACCTTCAGGAGTTAGCAAGTCTTGTTCAGGAACAAGCCGTGGAACCGGTGCCCCACCACCTGAAGGGTCAAGGGTTTTACTCCAGGTACTTCCTGATTCCAAAAAGAACAGGAGGCCTCAGACCCATCCTGGACTTGCGAAACCTCAACAAGTTCCTTGCAAAGGAAAGGTTCAAAATGCTTACCCTTGGAATCCTGCTGCCCTACCTCCAGCAGGGAGACTGGCTATGCTCCTTAGATCTGAAGGATGCGTATACTCATATCTTTATTCATCCAGACCACAGACAATACCTCAGGTTTGTGGTGGACGGACGCCATTACCAGTACAGAGTACTGCCTTTCGGCCTATCCTCCGCCCCCAGAGTGTTCACCAAATGCCTAGCAGTGGTGGCGGCCTATCTGAGACTTCAGGGTCTCTTTGTGTTCCCATACCTGGACGACTGGCTCATCAGGGCCCAGTCTGCCCAAGAAGCCACTCAGGCTACTCATCGCACGGTAGCTCTGCTCCAGCACTTGGGATTTGTCATAAACTTCGCAAAGTCCACTTTGCTCCCCTCTCAAGATCTAGAATTCATCGGCGCCAGGTTGGACACTCTTCAAGCGCGGGCCTTCCTGCCTCTGGACAGGGCCCAAAGGCTCATGGATCTCGCCAGCCGCTTTCACAGCAATTCCCTGGTCTCGGCCAGGCAATTTCTGAGACTGCTCGGCCATATGGCTTCCACGGTCCATGTAACCCCCTATGCCCGCCTGAACATGCGACCTGCTCAATGGTGCCTTCGCAAACAATGGCATCAGGCCACTGGGAGCCTAACGGACTCCGTACAGATCTCCGACCAGCTGGTCTCCTCTCTGCGATGGTGGCTTCACCTGCCAAACCTAGTACTCGTGGTGACTTTTCAGCCCCCTACACATTCTCAGGTCCTGACGACCGATGCTTCTCTCCAGGGTTGGGGAGCACATTGCCAAGGGACTTGTACTCAGGGTCTCTGGACTCCTTGGGAGTCCGCTCAGCAGATCAACTTCCTGGAGCTCAGAGCCATCCGCCTAGCGCTCAAAGCCTTCTCTCACCTGATTTTTCACCAGTCAGTACTTGTCCAGACAGACAATCAGGTTGCCATGTTCTACGTGAACAAGCAAGGTGGAACCGGCTCCTTCCTTCTCTGTCAGGAAGCACAGAAGCTCTGCTCTTGGGCCGTCCATCGCAACATCGTCCTCAAAGCTGTCTATCTCCCAGGTCAACAAAACTACCTGGCAGACAAACTGAGCAGGGTCCTCCAACCGCACGAGTGGAGGTTGGATCCGCTTGTGGTTCAGCGGATTTTTCTCCGGTGGGGCCTCCCCACCATGGATCTGTTCGCCAGTCCTCTGAACCGACAGCTTCCCAGATTCTGCTCTCGACAGCCGCATCCTCTCCGGGTGGCGGCGGATGCTTTTCTGATTCCATGGTCCACAGGCCTCTTCTATGCCTTTCCACCCATGCCCCTGGTGTCTCGGACGCTCTTCAAGGTTCTCAGAGACAAGGCGTCGGTGATCCTAGTGGCTCCCCGGTGGCCGAGACAACCTTGGTTCCTGCTTCTGCTGCAGCTGGCGGTGGACACACCTCTTCCTCTGGGGCTTCAGCCCGACCTCCTCTCGCAGGATCAGGGGACGCTCCTGCACCCCAACCTTCGGTCCCTTCATCTGATGGCCTGGCTGCTGAAAGGGTAGTCCTTGCTCCTCTCCAGCTACCTCCAGATGTGGAAGAGGTCGTCTTGGCCTCCAGGAGGCCTTCCACCCGGAAGTCCTACGCTCTTAAGTGGCGTCGGTTCTCCGTCTGGTGTACTCAGCAGTCACAAGACCCCTTCTCCTGTTCAACATCAGTGGTCTTGCAGTACTTGCTTTCCCTTTCCAATCTTGGACTTAAGTCCAACTCGGTCAAGGTCCACCTCAGTGCTATTTCTGTGCACCACCAACCGGTGGATGGTAGACCTCTTTCCAGCCACCCGCTGGTGGCTCGTTTTCTCCGGGGCCGCCTCCTCCTTAAACCACCTTTGCGCCCGCCAGCTCCGAACTGGGATCTCAATGTGGTTTTACAGCGGCTTACCTGTCCGCCTTTTGAGCCTATGGCTACCTGTCCTCTTCATTTTCTTTCCTGGAAAACCTTGTTCTTGGTGGCCCTCACTTCTGCTAGACGCGTTAGTGAGCTGCAGGCCCTGGTATCTGATCCTCCTTACACTAGGTTCTACAAGAACCGGGTAGTCCTACGGACTCACCCTAAGTTTCTTCCTAAAGTGGTTTCCCCTTTTCACATCAACCAGGAGGTGGTACTTCCGACCTACTTTCCCAGGCCACACTCCAGCCGAGCTGAAATGGTCCTGCATACCCTGGACTGTAGAAGGGCGCTGAACTTCTACCTTGACCGTACGCGGGAGCACCGAAGGGCGGTTCAGCTCTTCGTGTCTTATGACCCCAACAAGTTGGGGCTCCCTGTCTCCAAGCGTACTCTGTCCATCTGGATTGTGGACTGCATCGCTTGGGCTTACGAGGCTGCGGGCCTCGTGCTGGAAGGTAGAGTCACCGCTCATCGTGTTCGGGCGAAGGCTACGTTAGTGGCTTACCTCCGCTCTGTTCTGTTGGCAGACATCTGCCGGGCCGCTACTTGGTCTTCAAGCCAGACTTTTGCAGCCCATTACTGCCTGGAGAGGGAGTCCCGCAGGGACAGTGCTTTCGGGCAGGCAGTCCTCCGTAACCTCTTCGAGGTATAGGCAACTCCTACCCTCCATCCCGGATGTTGGGCTACCGGTTGGAGACGTATTCAGAGAAGATTCCTTCCTTCTGTGCTGCTGAGCTAGAGGGAGCTCATTTTTGTGCTTAGGGTCTCCGGTAGCCTTAAGCTTGGGAGTCCCATATGTAAGGACTGACTTCCTGCTTGGTCCTGGAGAAAGAGTAGTTACTCACCTGTAACAGGTGTTCTCCAGGAGCAGCAGGAATCAGTCCTCACAACCCTCCCTCCTCCTCTTGGAGTTGCAGTTTTATGCTTTCGTTTTGCTAATTTTTGCTGTCTTTTTGCTATGTCATCTGACTGAGCAAGATGGCACCCTTGGGCGGGAAGAGGACCGCGCATGCGCGCTGCAATTCCCAAAGGCTTTCTTTGAAAGCTGGGGAAAATTGCTCCGCGAGGGCTCCGTCGGCGCCGACGTCACCCATATGTGAGGACTGATTCCTGCTGCTCCTGGAGAACACCTGTTACAGGTGAGTAACTACGCTATATGGTAGTTTCAATTAAAAAGTATAAAGGCAGTGACCCATGATGTGAGTGTCTGCTCTTAAACCCTATGGTGACTAGTTTGCCACATGTTGGGGTAAGACCATCCTGAGGTCTTTTATGCCTTATTAGAAAGTAAAAATAGCATTAGAAAACTAGCATTAGAAAGAGTAGATTTGTTTATGAAATTGGAGTATTGACAAAGATAAGTCAAGGGTGTTGGTTTATGTTGTGTTAGTTTAACCCTTGTGCAGTTAGTTTTACTAATGCGCAAAACTTACCCATTTGGAGAAATTGCTCTGAGTGTCACCATATTCCAAGATAGCCGTACAAATGTTTTGGCCACCTCCACACAATCCTTATAGTCCAGCAACTCAGGCATTGTTTGAATATGTAAATTGACACCTAGACCCGTTTTCTGGATCCTCCACTTTCTCCAGAAATATCTTATGAGCCTCCTCCATTTCTTGAATAGCTTCCTGCATACCTGCCACAGCCTCTCCTTGCTCCTCCAACCTTTCATCTGCACGGTACCCCATTTCTGACAACTCTACCTGTATCTCCTTGATATTCTCCAGTAACTCGTGTTTCATAGCCCCAAAATTGACACGCAGCTCCCAAAGCCACTGATGGAGTTGTGACAGGAGATTGGTCATTTATTGATTTATTGATTTATTTATTTATTTTACTTATGCTTTTCTTCTATACCGCCCCTTCCAGAGATCAAGGGCGGTTTACAGGGAACAATTCAACAATTTTACATGGAACAGCAGTTATAACTATTTACAGGCAACGTTACATGAAACTGTGTCAAATAACTATTTACAGTGAACAATAAATGGGTCATCTGCTGCTGCTCCTTTCTTTCAGTCACTCACTCACTCTCTTTACTGTCGTCTCATCATGTATGTACTGTGACCACCATCTTGCAGTGCTGCTGCTGTTGCTTGCTACAGTGGTATGAAATCTCACAGAAATCAACTGCTTTCCGCTTCTCAGCCATCACTGTTGGTAAGGCCTGTGGTTAACCACCACTATCAGTCCTTTGAGGTACACTTTACTTTGTGGGGGGTCAGCTGAAAATCCAGATCAATTATCCACCTAGACTTGCAAATGGGGCTGTGATGCCACTTTCTCTGGCTAATTTGGGTTTTCTGTGACAAAGAGTGTGAAGACTTGTGCCATCCAAACTTTTTGATTATTCTTTCACAGTATATGTTGTGTACATCAGTGAAACAATCTTTTACTTGAATGCATTTGAACAGTATTTTTTGGACAGCAGAATGTGAAAATGTATAATATTGTGAGGACTTTTGCAGGCATGGCACCTTTGGATTGCTTCAGTTGACTACATGTTTTTAATAGTGTTGAATAATAGGATATTTTGGAGGTTCAGCTGTCCTTTGTTAGATAAATAAAAACAGACTAATCTCTTCATATCTACAGCAACTATTTCAGATGTCCTAATATCTGAATGTTGTATTTAGAGTGTTTCTGTTGGTTCAATAATAAAATATTGTCACTTTCAAGGAATTCATATTTTCCTGCCCAGTACAACAAGAAATGTTTTAATCTTTATTTTGAATAAATTACAATTTTCTACTTGTCAGGCAATTTCTTCCTGCTCCTTTTGGGCTTCCAGTTTAGTCAAGACCAGTACTGGGAATCTTGTACTATAAATGTCCATTCTCAACTCCTTAGAGTTTTTCCTTATTTTAATCCTTTTCCTCATCTATGTAGGCCAGTCATTGCACTAATGGTCTTGAGGCAGAGACCACACACCATGCGTGCTTCCATCTGGAAGGCAGTATACATGTGCTCTGAATTTGGACATTAAGAATCTGATTCTAAAAGGGGCATGTCCAGATGGCCCCGAGCAGGATGGACCCGTTAGGACCCAATTCTATACCGTGGGAGCAAAACGTTCCCACGGCATACAGAATCAGGCCCAAGGACGGCGCAGCATATGCCTGCGGGGATGTCCTTCCTGCAGGTTCCCCTGGCTTCCTGGCAACGACCCTCTTTGAGGTGGAATAAGCAGCACATTCCCCCTGGCCCTGCAGGACGTACAGGGCCGTAACTGGAATCGGCCCTGTATGTCCTGCTGCCTCGGCCCGCCCCCGCTCCGCCCAGACTCCACCCCCTCCTGCCCCCCGCCGGCTCTCCCCATACTACTGCTCTAGCCATGTGGGGAAGGCATGAGGGGGAATAGGGGCAGAATGGCTTGCGGGGCTATAGGTAATTTTATATAGTCTCTTATGCGTGCATATGCACTTTTGTAAAATACCAGCTGGTGTAGAAGTATGTGCTTTGCTAATAAGAATAGCCGGGGGCATTATCTGGATGGAGCTCAGGCTTGCATTGATTATGAAATATCTTAATCTAAGCACAAACGTGTGTGCTTTATGCACATTTATATTACATCTGCTCTAGCACAGTGAAAGTGTCCCAGTCAGATTTGACATGATTTCTGATTCATATGCTAATACTTTATGAAGACACATAGGTGCTTATGTGTTTTATAAAAGAACGCCTAAGTAGGCGCCTACTTGCCCTGTTATAAACATACTCTCTATTTGTCATCGTTCTGTGATAATTGGGATAACCCCTTTATCAGGGGCTGTGAACATTGTTTTCCAAGTTGCAAAAACCTAGATCTTCTACTCTGCCCTTGATTTTCCCCTCTCCCAGTCCTAGCTTTCTCTCTCCCTTCTCTTTCTC
Source organism: Ichthyophis bannanicus (assembly GCA_033557465.1). NCBI lineage: Eukaryota > Metazoa > Chordata > Amphibia > Gymnophiona > Ichthyophiidae > Ichthyophis > Ichthyophis bannanicus. The sequence goes on along the minus strand of CM066037.1, from coordinate 48,956,213 downwards.
CATTCTTCCAGTGCGATTGCCTTGTACTTTCCTATCGAATCCTGGCGTTCCTTTTCTTCTTCCTTATTCACTTGTAATTTTTCATTGCAAACCACTCTGCTACGTTAAGTCTGAGCAGTATATTAAATGATGCAATAAAGATAAAAATATGACAGCACTTAGCACTGGTGCTGCCAGTGGGTAAGCCAAAAATATAGATTAAAAAAAAAGCTATTCAGTGAAGGCACTACTTCATGCATGCACTCCATATAATATAGTATATGACGCAGATAAAGATCAGCATAGTCCTTCTAGTCTGCCCAGAAAGATGGCAAGAGTGGGTGTGCCCGCCGCTCTGTGCAGGTCATCCCCCCCATGCCTTTGTTTAGGGGTGTACCCATCGCTCCGTGCAGGTCACCTCTACTTGTTGAAATATCAGAGACAGTTAAGTTCATTTTGATTTTATCCTGTTTCTATAAAGGGATCCATGACTAACTCATGAATTCCTTCTCAAGACCCAAAACCCAAACACTGCAAAGTGACAGTGCGCGGGGACAACACACGAGGTTGAAACTGAGACTGCCTTCACCACAGCACCGTGTTGAAGCATCACCAACACTTAAGAAAAAGGCAGTGCCCAGAGAGACTACAGTAAAATCGGTGCATAGTTTCCCAGGTCGGCTCTGGCCTCTATATCATTCTTATTTTAGGACTGAAAATCATAACTTCAAGGAACCTTTTGTTCCCACTCCACTGGTGTTCTTTCAAACTCCATCTGGCCTTATCAACCAGCCATTTATGCTCTCTGAGTAATCTTTTGGTAAAACTCAGCAGAAAGCCGACTGCTGCGCTTCCAACTGCTTTTTCAAATTATGAAGTAAAATCTTTCTTCTTTTTTTTTTTACTCTGTAAAAGTAAAGCAAGGTCTTGTCCTAGTGCCAGACACCAAAGGATGACACTGCTTTAGAGAAGTTGTTTTAAAAGAATTGTGGCTCTGAGCTCACGTCCGGCAAATGTACTTTCCTCATGCTGACAAATCCATGGCATATCAAAATAAAATCAAATTATTTCCAGCAATTGATAACATCTTGTAATTAAATTGACCTTGATTTGATTTGGTCGACCGAAGGTAGTTTGGTAGATACACGTACATGAAAAGGAGGGAGTGATTGCCTTAGTATTTTTATGGAGGCGCTCTTGGTCATAGCGTCCCTGCCAAGTGGCATCTAAATGACACGTGGAAATATCAAAGGTTAGAGCAGGCTGAGAACATGACTATTCAGAAATCTCAGTTGTTGTTTGACTAAGCTGTTTGATTGATTGTAATGCAAACCTTTGATAGTCCAGTGTACTGCCTCCTACCAATAATCCCATGTGTAGGGTGCTTAAAAACTATTAAGTAGGTTAGAAATCTGTATAGTGTTTTTTTAATAGCTTCTCAACTATAACCATGGAAATGACAACACTGCAGCATCTGAGCCAGCCCTGTAGCTAGTCTCTAAGTACAAGCGCTTTACTTTTTATTTAAAAGAATTTGACATCCTTTTTATTCTTTCCAACCCAATGGAAGTTGTAAAGAATTGTACAAAAGGGTTCGAGATCTTTTTTTCTCTGTATGTTCATCTCTCTGTCGGTAGGCAAAATAATTCTCCCAAAAATTAATGGAATGGGATGAAATTTGGCATATGGGAAAACTGGTAAAAAGATTGAATTTGAAAATTAGCCAAATCAGAACAGGGGTTCCAGGGAAATAAGGCCCCCTCCCCCCCAAAATGGCCCTTTGCATTTTTATGGGAAAAGGAGTTCCAACTTCAGTAGAATAGAAACATATGTACAGTGAAACATAGCGGTTACAGAATTCCTCCTTGCAAAATCCCTTTCCCAACCCTCCAAACTGCTTCTTCCTCCAAAACATGCCCCATCTCCAAAGCATATACCCTCACAACTGCCCTACTATAAAGTCCCTACCCCCCAAACAAATCCCCACATGAGCTCTCCCATCCCAAAAGTTACATCCCTACAGTTGTCCTGCTACACTGCAAGCTACTCCAAAAAACAATTTCCTGCATCTACCTCACCACCCTGAAAGCTGTCCCACCTCTGCAGCTGCCCCACCATCCTCAGCCTACCCTACCAAAAATATTCCCACAACTGCCCCACCCCCAAAACCTAAACGCCCTGCAACTGCTCCACCAGCCTTCCAACTGTCCACCCCCCCAAAACTACCCCATGCTGCTGCCTCACCAGCTCACACACTGCTATACAGTTAAAAAATGTTCCAGCGCAACTACCTTACCACCCTGTAGAGTGCTCCCACTCATAAAAAATATCCATTCACAAATGTCCCACCATCCCCCAAACGCTATCCCCCACAACTCTCACCACCTTGCCAATTGTCCCCACATTTGCCCCACCACCCTGCAAACCACCCTCACTCCAAAAATCGACTGTCCTTCAAATTGCCCCCTCTGCCAAACAGTTCCCTTGCAACGGTTCCACCCAGGGCCAGCTGGTTCACTAGGCTGGCTAGGTGACCGCCTAGGGCAGCAGACCATGTGTTCATTTATTTATTTATTTGTGCTTATATACCGCCTTTCAGGAATAAAAGCGGTTTACAATGAACTCAAAGAAAAAATACATTCAGCAAAATCATACAAGAAACATTGTTAACAAGGAGTGCTGGTGGATAAAGCAAAACACATGGGCACCAAAGCGGCATGGAATTGGGAGGGGCAGCACAGGGGGAGCCTGGAGCGGCATGGCTGGGGTAGTGGAAAATCTTTGGCCAGTCCTGCTTCAACCCCCTAAAGCTCCCCAACACAGCTGCTGTGCCACTGTGCAAATGACCCCCATCCCCAAAACTACCTCCCTGCATATGTTCCCAGCTGTCAAACGTTGCCCGGGAAGATCTGTGTATACGGGGAGAGTGTACTAAGTCAACAGCAACGAAGGTGTTTTTTAAATTGTGTCAGTTGTGACAAATTACAGCAAACTGAGAAACCGACCAGCTGAAATTGCTAGTACAAACTTTTATTATGACATGATTAGATTATTGTAATATTGTTTATTTGGGTAGCACAAAGAAATGTATAAATCGTTTACAAGTATTACAGGATTTAGCAGCAAAGCCCTATTTTAAAAGAAAAAAAATGATACAGCCACTCCTTTCCTGGTGCAACTTCACTGGCTGCCAGTACTAACTAGGATTCTTTTAAAATTATTATGTTTTGTTTTTAAGAGTTTAAAATGAAATATTCCATCTTATATGGTGTGGTGGATGCTGTCTCTTTTATTGTTCCTTCAAAGGTTGTTCAGTCAGGGAACAATAATTCTTTGGCAATTCCTTCGGTGAAGAAATTTAAATGTAAGCGTATGTTGGACAGTGGTTTGCATACGTGATAGCCATTGACTGGAACAGATTGCCTTATGAGGTAAAACGTTCTCCCAGCTGTATGGCATTCTGGCAGTAACGTAAAATGATTTTATTTAAAATATATTTGTTAAATAGGAACTGTCTGTAATGATTCTGAATGTAACATTATCAGAATAATGTAATTTGAAATCATCGCTACCCGCTGAGAACCAAAATTGTATGAGCGAGCTATAAACGCAGAGCTGATAGCATTGAGGAGCAGCTTGTTCCATGGAGAAGCAATAGAAGAAGAGGGCATAGGCTCAAAAGGGGGCTACGTGAGCTGTGCTAGGATAAAATTGAGTTCCTGTGATGTGGTTGGATGCTAAAAAGGCAGGTTTACATTGTTGAGGCTTCTCAAGAAACGGACGACTATGCATGGCAATGAAGACACCACTCCCACCACCATTCATTAGGCTGATATGGCATTAAGGTGTATCTTGAAAGTGATAGCCCTTAGTCCTTCTAGTCTGCAAAATAATGAATAGAGTGGAATGGGTAAACATAGATCCGTTTTTTATTCCTTCAAAAAGTATAAAGACTAGGGGGCATGCAATGAAGCTACAGTGCAGCAATTTAAGAATAATCGGAGAACATATTTTTTCACTCAACGCGTGATCAATCGGAGGATTTAGTAAAAGCTGTTAGTGTAGCTGGGTTTAAAAGAGGTTTGGACAAGTTCCTGGAGGAAAAGTCCATAAATCATTATTAAAGAGGACCAGGGAAATCCACTGCTTACCCTTGGAATAAGCAGCATGGAATCTGTGTACTTTTTTGGCACCCTGACAGTTACTTGTGACCTGAATTGGCAGCTGTTGGAAGCAGTTTACTGGGGTTGATGGAGCTTTGATCTAACCCAGTATGGGATTTCTTATGTTCTTATGAAATGTCATAGAATATCTGCAGTAAGGTATGTATGGTGCAGGTTGCAGCCAGTGTACCAGACAGAGAATCTCTTCCATTTAAGTTTGTATGATTTTCTAGTAGAAGAGTAGTGGGATGCCAACAGAATGTGTTGGATGTCTGAGGGGCATAGCCTTGGACTATTCTCCTTTCACTACGCATGCCAACAGTGCTAGCTGGGAGGGGTTGGGATGTGGGAGAGGGTTGCTCCAGTGGGTGGTGAGGTCTGGGCACAGAGGCAGATGGATGGGATGGTCCAGTGCATGCCAAAGCAGGAATAGAAGCCAACTCTGTCTGGGCCAGTGTGGGACAATGAGGATCCTATGTGCTTGTTCAGATGCAGCTTGTGGATTGTTTTGGGAACTGGCGGCTGAGGGGGAAAGATGAAACAGAACCCTTCGTTTTATGGAGTTGCAAAAGCATCCTGAGCGAAACTGTGAATGGACAGTCTCTTGGAACAAAATAGATAGCACTTGGCATTGTTCTCAGTTTCGAAGAAATTAATTGTTGGAGTGCCCTAGCTCAGGAAGAGGACCTTGTGTGCCAGCCACTGACTAAAAACTTGAAGGGTGTAGAGGATGGCTTTGAGTTTCAGATGATTGATGTGTAACTCTTTCTCTGAGTAACTCTACTTGCATTAAGCTCGGAGGTGAAGAAGATGCGCACCCCATCCCAAGGTTGAGGCATCTGTTGTCTGAATCATTTGGAAGTGAGGCTGCTGGAAGGGCTTCCCCACTGAGAAGTTGGGGCCATGTAACCATCACCCGAGTGCCTCATGAAAGACTGAATCAAGCAAGATTTTGCAGGGAAGAGGCTGAGTCTTAGATGGGACAACACGATCAGAAGCAGCCATGTGGCCTAACATCTGCAAGATTTAAATTCATAATTCAAAGGGTCTTCCAAGGTTTTCAGTGTTCCCAGTCGCCTGGTCAAAAGCAGCACCTAATCATTCCATCTATGCTTTTGACTGGGCGATTGGGAACACTGAAAGCCTTGGAAGACACTTTGAAGACAAATGAATTATGAATTTTAATGACTTTAAAGGTATGAAGATGGAGTTCAGTGATGGAGGGGACACTTGCTTGTGAATGAATATAAACTGTTTTACATTTATACAGTAAAAAGGACCCTGGGTGGTGACTTGGTATGCTTGATGATTGTGGCTACCAAGTAAAATATATTAGAAGTCCAACAAAAATTATTATTTCTAAGTCTATTTCTTTGAATTCTTTGGAAGGGCTCAATTTATATAGGATGTAGTCAAGGCAACTGACATAATGGGATTTAAAAGAGATTTGGGCAAGTTCGTGGAGGAGAAGTCCATAAAAAATTATTATCCAAGTAGACAGGAAACCCATCACTTATTCCTTGAAATAAGCTAGCAGAAACATGATCTACCTTTTAGAATCTTCTAGGTATTTGTGGCCTGGACTGGGCAGTGTTGGAGACAGAATGTTGGGCTCAGTGGACTTTTGTCTGGCTCAACATGGCTCATCTTTTGTTCTTATATAGTAACCAACACCAGTCTAGAGCAAAGTGTGAAACAAACTATGATTTATTTATTCATTCATCCCTAGGGGGAGCTGCAAGTGGCCATGAGACATGGCAGTGTTTCGGCGCTGCTTTCATCAGGGGTTTGGCCTATGTGAACACTTTTTTTTAAAATGTTCTATTTATTGAATTTATAATTAACAATCAAGACATAATATTGAATAGAAAAGAGATAGAATGGCACAAATTACCAAAATACAGAAAAAAGGAAAAATATAACCACGGTCTCTTGTAGTCCACATTTGAAGGGGAGAGATAAAGAAAACAAAAACCTTAGGCCGGAAATCCCAGGCACATATCAAGAACAAAAAAGTATATAGAAAACTAAAATAAACACCACGGTTTCCAAGACTATCCTAATACAAAGAGAGACTGTCCTAGGCCATCTAGCCTGACTCTTTAAGTGATAGTTTAGCATTAAGAAAGGCAGCAAGGTCAGTAGGTTGAGAGAAAACATATCTAACAGAATTATAAAATAACAAACATTTACAAGGAAATCTTAAATGAAAAGTACCCCCAATCTGCAAAACACCAGATTTGTGAAAAAGAAACAACTTCCTTCTCTTTTATGTCTCTTTTGCAATATCTGGAAACACAGATATAGTAAAACCACAAATGGTTTCCCTCCGTTTTTTGAAGAACATCTTGAGAAGCCAATCTTTTATCTGAAGACAAAGCTCAGGAGACCAACAGTGTAGCAGGAATATAATTTTCTCCAACCACAGAGCTATCCCAAAGCTCTGAGACATTTAAAACTTCCAAGATAGAATCTTCTCTTGCCATCGCTGGCGCCTGTTTCACCGTAGGGAGCTAATAAACCTTGGTTAAAGTTGGAATTAAGTCTGGAGGTACTTTCAAAGCTTCATTTAAATAATGTTTGAACATATCCAAAGCAAGAACAGCTTGCATCTTAGGAAAATTAAAAAACCGAAGATTAGTAGCCCGTGCGGCATTATCCAACACCTCCAGCTTATATCGAAGAGCCAAATTATCTTTAACCAGTTCAGCATTAACATCAGATATTCTTTCCAAGCGACTTCCATAATCCTCTATCTGTAATTTAACAGTATCCAAACACTTAACATTAGCGTCTATACGCTTACCATTCCTTCCATTACTAGAAAAACCTCGCACTTCGCCAAGAACAGAGCCTTCTCCCTCTTCGCCCCTCTACTATAACAACTAAAGACGCACCTCTTCCAATCACATTACAACTTAACCTCATGAAAAACACTAACCTCATGAGATACACTCAGTCATGTGTAAATATGTATATCAGGATCCTTTGTAAAGTCCTAACAGTCATTCAATTGTAAATATGTATTTAAGTACCCTGTATGTAGCTGCAACTTGCAATCAACTGTAAATCCTGTAACCATGCTTGCTGTGCACTATCTCCCCTCCCTAATCGCAATGTATATACTCTAATTACTGGCCGGTACAGCCAACTCCACCATGTATAGCAACCGCTGCTGATCACTGGAAGCAGCGGGATACAAATGTACGCTAAATAAATACAATAAATGAATAAATACTATGGAACTCCCTACCACCTACTATTCGTCTCATACCGGAGCTGGCCACCTTCCGCAAAGCAATAAAGACACATCTATTCCACCTTGCTTTCGACCACATAACATAAAGTTACCCAGTACAAGCATTGCGGAACCTGTGTCTTTTGGGGAAACTGCTAGGTACGTATGACCTAGATTGGCCACTGTTGGAAACAGGATACTGGGCTTGATGGACCTTGGTCTGACCCAGTATGGCATATCTTATGTTCTTACCCATCAACACTATAGCCATGACCCTATCAGCCTGTAAATAGTTACCAGTATATAATCTACATTAAATGATCATTGAGCTACCAATGTAGTTAACTGTATATATACCTTGTTCACATGTTTATTATGTTAAATGTAATATGTTAAATACTGTTCCATGTACAATGTTGTTACCTTGTAAACCGTGCTGATATTGAATAGTGCGGTATAAAACCAAGTAAATAAATAAAATTCTCCTGAGCCTTAGAAGAAAGAGCAAGGGTTTGCTTAGTCACTGCTTCAGAAAGAGATACAATAGCTTCCCATATGAGTTCCAAAGTAAACACCTGAGGGTGAGAAGGGAGCGTCAAAATCGGCGTATAACTTGCAGTGGAGGTAGGAAAAGATTACGTTGCCTCAGAAACAATCTTGCTAGGCAGGCGAGGCACAGCCTGCGGCAAACTGCCCAAAACCTCCCTGAACTCCACGGGGGTCACCTGTGCCGAGTCATCGCTTCCATCCCTTCGAAAGACATCAACTTTTTCACCCATCAGTGTAATAGGCAACGCTTGACTCACCGGGGCAAGGCACAGGGAAGCTGGACATTGCGGCGGCACTCTTTGAATTGGAGACAGAGAAATATCAAGGTCCAAAGGCGGCAGCGTTCCTTCCTCCGATGCCGTCGCCAAGCCGGTCCGAATCTCCTGTTTCTTCTCTTGAGAGACTTTGACAAAACGATCCATAGAACCGCGAATAGAAGGCAAGGGCTCCGTGGGAAAAACTCTCGCTTTCCCCTTCCGTCTAGGCATCCGATTAGCAGCGAAACGCGGCAGCCATCTTAGTTAGGCCAGTCCCCCCTATGTGACCACTCTTTCTAATTCTGTGCATGACTCAAAGAGTATCACTTTACATTGTATCTTAAGGCAGTATCGCCCGGTGCGAAGCGCTATGGTTAAATATATCCAGCCAACCAGAGGGTCAGGCGATTGTGTTGTGAGCCGCTCCTCATCCTCTAGGAGATCTGGGGTGGCTGTGCCCCCTGGTGTTGGGAGTTAATTTCCGAGAGGAGAGCTTCAAGATTCCAGATTGTCCTCCCCGTAATTCTTTTCCTTTCTGCAGCAGGCCTGGTCCTTCTGGCATGGAAATTCAGACCCTTTGGCCTCTGTGTGCCCCCAGTTGCAGTCTTGTGAGGGGCAGGCTGAGAGTGGAAGCCCATTGGCTAAGCGTCGTCAGTGAGGGGTTGCTCCCTTGGAGATAGGGTACAGCTGGGAGCTGTCCGAGACTTTGATTTTGACTTGGATTCAGATGGCTCGGTACTGGGCTCTGACATGGATGAGGAAGTACTCTTCATTCAGAGGATTCTGAAGAGGCCAGTGTGATCCACCTATTCTCCAGGACCAAGCAGGAAGTCAGTCCTCACTTATGGATGACGTCGGCGCCGACGGAGCCCTCGCGGAGCAATTTTCCCCAGCTTTCAAAGAAAGCCTTTGGGAATTGCAGCGCGCATGCGCGGTCCTCTTCCCGCCCAAGGGTGCCATCTTAGCCAGTCTTCTTTTTTCCGCGGAGCCCTACAGACGTCCCCGTCGTGTCCCCGCGAAAAAGTTGATATTTCTTCATAATTTTATTCTTTTTCCTTCGGTTCGACGCCGGTCTTTTTCCCGCCCGGACTCGCAACGCCGGTCACGAGTCCTCTTCTTCTTTTCGGTTTTTCTGACTTAGTCAGTTTTCGTTTTCGGTTTTTCCCTGGCAGCCCGGTCCTTTGACCTCGCCGGGGCCCTTTTTCCCCCGATGGCTGCCAGTGGTTTCAAGCGGTGTGGTCAGTGTGACCGAAATATGTCACTAACTGACACACACGACTTTTGCCTCCGCTGCCTGGGCCCGGATCATGAAGAAATGATCTGTGGGCCCTGCGGCAAAATGTCCTCCAAAGCATTGAGAAGTCGGCAGCATCAGCGGGATAGGATCTTCGCTGACCCCAGCCGTACCCGGACCTCGTCGGAGGCCTCCGCGTCCAAAGGTTCCAGCTCGGACCGTCGCCGGAGTTCCTCCGACAGGGGTTCTCCCTCCGGGGACCATCGACGTAAGGTGAAACCCGCGAGGGCGGCGTCGGTGGACGCTCCTGGCTCCGCGAGGGCCGGGTCGCATAGCCCCGATAGCCGCCCCGGGTCCTTGGAGAAGGAGCACCTCATGAAGCGACCTCGCCTGGAGTCAGAGCTGCCTGCTCGGGTAAGTCCTGTGGTCCTCCTGGACTCGCCTCCGCGACAGCCGACGTCGGGCCCCGAGTCGGGGGCTGCTGGGTCACCTGAGCTCGGACTCAGGTTGACGGCCTTGGAGAGCAGACTGTCTGCCTTCATGGACCAGCAGCGGGCACTGCTCGCTGGCTTCGCTGGCGTCGCTGCCCCGACCGCCGGGATGTCGACGTCCAAGTCGACCCCGGAGACCGAGCCGATCCTCGAGTCGATGCGAACTCGAGTCGATCCTCGGTCGAGGTCACCCTCGTCCTCCCGTTCGGGACCGAGGTCGCCGACGCCGACTCCCTCGGCGTCGGGGCGGCAGGCGCCGCGCCCTGCCCGGGCCGACCCCACCGAGTCCTCGTCGGAGTCGGTCTGGGAGTCTGAAGAGGAAGAGTCGCCTGATTCTTTCCGGACTCGGTGTGTCCCCTCGGACTCACCGGAGTCCGAACCTCGGAAGCAGTCCCCCCCGGAGGATGCCCGGTTCTCGGACTTCGTCAGGGATATGGCCAAGGCTTTGGCCTTCCCTGCGGACCCCGAGGAGGAGCCTCGAGCCGAAGAGCTCGACGCCCTCCAGTATGACTCTCCCGCAAGGGAACACTTTACTGTACCGGTTCCTCCTATGCTGGAACGACTACTCTTCCGCATGTGGGAGAGTCCGGCCACCTCGCCGGTCCTGAGCAAGCGGGTCGATTCTATCTATCGAGTCCGCAAGAGCCCTGGCTTCCAAAAAGCACAGCTACCACACCATTCCATGGTAGTGGAATCGGCCATGCATCGTCTTAAGAGCCAGAAGATGCACTCCTCGGTGCCTCCTGGCAGGGAGGCCCGTAACCTGGATGGCCTTGGTAAGAAGTGTTTCCAGGGCTCTATGCTTGCGTGTCGTGTCCAGACCTACCAGCTATACATGGGCATGTATCTCCGAGACCTGGCTAAAGAGCTAGCCGGATTCTCCGCTGGTTTGTCCGAGGAACCCTTGCGGAGGTTCCTGGCCTTGTCCACTGGCATTCGGGAATGCTCAAAATTCATGTCCCGAGGGGCCTATGATGGCTTTGAAGCATCGGCTCGAGTGGCCGCAGCCGGCATCGGTGCCCGCCGACAGGCTTGGCTTCAGTCGTCTGACCTTGAGCCCTAGGTGCAGGACAAGTTGGTCGATGTCCCCTGCCGAGGCGAAAACCTCTTTGGCAAGCCCATGGCTGAAAAGGCTGCACAAATTGAGACGGAGACTCTCACCAGGACCAGGCTTTCTAGGAAGACCTCCGCCCCTTCCCAGAAAAAGAAGGGCTCGGGAAAAAAGTCCTTTTACCCGAGGAAGGCGGCTGCCTACAAACAATACCCCCATTATCAGGCCCCTGCAGCTCCCCAACAGGGCCAGCAGGCCAAGGGACGGGGTAACAGGTCCCGTAGGCAGCAAGCCCCCAAGCCTGCACCACCAGCCCCTGCTCAGCAGGGTGGGGGTTTTTGACTCCTTAAGCATAGCCTCTCCCCCCCCGCTGGTTCCTCCCAGCACCGGAGGCCGGCTGGTTCACTTCGCCCACAGGTGGTCCAGCATCACCTCAGATGCCTGGGTGCTTCAAGTCGTGCGAGAAGGCTATCTTCTCCACTTCCACCAGGTCCCTCCCTCCTATTTTCCGGGAGAACCTCCACGACCCCTCTGCACAGGGAATTACTCCTTCAGGAGTTAGCAGGTCTTCTACAGGAGCAGGCGGTGGAACCGGTGCCCCACCACCTGAAAGGTCAAGGCTTTTATTCCAGGTATTTTCTAATACCAAAGAGAACAGGAGGCCTCAGACCCATCCTGGACTTGCGCAACCTCAACAAGTTCCTCGTGCGGGAGAAGTTCAAGATGCTTACCCTTGGAATCCTTCTGCCCTACCTCCAGCAGGGAGATTGGCTATGCTCCTTGGATCTAAAGGATGCCTACACGCACATCCTCATCCACCCAAGCCACCGCCAATACCTAAGGTTTGTGGTGGCAGGGAATCATTACCAGTACAGAGTACTGCCCTTTGGCCTGTCCTCCGCACCGCGAGTCTTCACAAAATGTCTCGCGGTGGTGGTGGCCCATCTCAGGCTTCACGGCCTCTATGTCTTTCCGTACCTCGACGACTGGCTCATCAGAGCAGCGTCCGCTCTGGAGGTCACCAACGCCACGCGCCGCACGGTGACTCTTCTGCAGTACTTGGGCTTTGTTATAAACTTCGCAAAGTCCACTTTGCTCCCCTCACAGGATCTCGAGTTCATCGGCGCAAGGCTGCACACTCCTCAGGCACGAGCGTACCTACCGCTCGACAGGGCTCAACGGCTCATGGACCTAGCCGACCGTTTTCGCAGCCGCTTCCACCGTCCATGTGACCCCCAATGCCCGCCTGAATATGCGGCCTGCTCAATGGTGTCTCCGCCAGCAGTGGCGACAAGCCACAGGCGGCCTAGCAGACCTAGTGCGCGTCTCCGAGCCGCTGATCTCGTCTCTCCGGTGGTGGCTTCAGCAGCCGAACCTGATATTCGGAATGCCTTTCCAGTCACCTCAGCCGGCCCGGGTGCTGACAACAGATGCATCTCTCCTGGGCTGGGGAGCGCATTGCCAAGGGGCACGTACTCAGGGCCTCTGGACCAGGTGGGAGTCTGCTCAGCAGATCAACTTCCTGGAGCTCAGGGCGATCCGCCTGGCTCTCAAGGCCTTCTCCCACCTGACTTCTCACCAGTCCGTCCTTGTCCAGACGGACAATCAAGTTGCCATGTTCTACGTGAACAAGCAGGGGGGCACGGGCTCCTTCCTCCTCTGCCGGGAGGCACAGAAGCTCTGCTCTTGGGCCGTCAGTCACGGCATTCTCCTCAAGGCAGTTTATCTCCCAGGCCAAGAGAATTACTTGGCGGACAAACTCAGCAGGATCCTCCAGCCGCACGAGTGGCGTCTGGATCCCTTGGTAGTTCAGAAGCTCTTTCTAAAGTGGGGCCTCCCCACGGTGGATCTCTTTGCCAGTCCTCACAACCGGCAACTTCCTCGCTTCTGCTCTCGTCAGCCACACCCCCTTCGGGTTGCGGCGGACGCTTTTCTACTCTCATGGTCGGGGAGCCTTCTGTACGCTTTCCCTCCCATCCCGCTAGTCTCTCGGACTCTTTTCAAGGTTCTCCGAGACAAAGCCTTCATGATCCTGGTGGCCCCTCGCTGGCCCAGACAGCCGTGGTTTCCGCTCCTGCTGCAATTAGCGGTGGAGGATCCATTCCCTCTGGGGTTACAACCGGATCTCCTCACTCAGGATCAGGGGTCTCTGCTACACCCCCACCTCAGGTCTCTCAACCTAATGGCCTGGCTGCTGAGAGGGTAGTCCTCGCTCCCCTTCTCCTGCCGGCAGAGGTGGAGGAGGTCGTCCTAGCTTCGCGACGACCTTCTACCCGCAAATGCTACGCCCTTAAATGGCGTCGTTTTTCCGTTTGGTGTACCCGACAGTCTCAGGATCCCTTCTCCTGCCCGGTGTCGGTGGTCTTGCAGTACTTGCTTTACCTCTCTAATCTGGGACTTAAGTCCAACTCCGTCAAAGTTCACCTCAGTGCTCTTTCAGCACATCATGTGCCGGTGGACGGCAGACCTCTCTCCAACGACCCTCTCGTAGCGAGGTTTCTCCGAGGTCTCCTTCTACTTAAACCACCTCTGCGCCCGCCAGCGCCTGACTGGGACCTGAATGTGGTTTTACAGCGGATCACCTGTCCGCCTTTTGAACCTATGGCTACCTGTTCTCTCCGTTTTCTTTCTTGGAAAACACTGTTCTTGATAGCCCTCACTTCCGCTAGACGCGTAAGTGAATTGCAGGCCCTCGTGTCTGATCCCCCTTACACTCGGTTCTACAAAAATAGGGTAGTCCTACGGACTCACCCAAAATTTCTTCCAAAAGTGGTCTCCCCTTTTCATATCAATCAGGAGGTGGTACTTCCAACCTTCTTTCCCAGACCACACTCCAGCCGAGCTGAAACGGTCCTCCATACCCTGGACTGTAGAAGGGCTTTGAACTTCTACCTTGACCGTACGCGGGAGCACCGTAAAGCTGCTCAGCTTTTTGTGTCTTTTGACCCCAATAAATTGGGGCTCCCGGTCTCCAAGCGTACTCTGTCCATCTGGGTTGCGGACTGTATCTCTTGGGCTTATGGGGCAGCCGGACTCTCCTTGGACGGTCGAGTCACGGCTCATTGCGTTCGGGCAAAGGCCACGTCAGTGGCTTACCTCCGCTCTGTTCCGCTGGCAGACATCTGCCGGGCCGCTACTTGGTCTTCGAGCCAGACTTTTGCGGTCCATTACTGTCTCGAGAGGGATTCCCGCAGGGACAGTGCTTTCGGACAGGCAGTCCTCCGTAATCTCTTTGAGGTCTGAGCAACTCCTACCCTCCATCCCGGATGTGGGCTACCGGTGGGTAATAATTCAGCGAAGATTCTTTCCTTCTGTGCTGCTGAGCTAGAGGGAGCTCATTTTTGTGCTTAGGGTCTCCGGTAGCCTTAAGCTTGGGAGTCCCATAAGTGAGGACTGACGTCCTGCTTGGTCCTGGAGAAAGCGTAGTTACTCACCTGTAACAGGTGTTCTCCAGGAGCAGCAGGAATCAGTCCTCACAACCCTCCCTCCTCCCCTTGGAGTTGCAATCGTCTGCTTTACTTTTTTTGCAAATTTTTATTTTGTCTTTTTTAGCTATGTCATCTGACTGGCTAAGATGGCACCCTTGGGCGGGAAGAGGACCGCGCATGCGCGCTGCAATTCCCAAAGGCTTTCTTTGAAAGCTGGGGAAAATTGCTCCGCGAGGGCTCCATCGGCGCCGACGTCACCCATAAGTGAGGACTGATTCCTGCTGCTCCTGGAGAACACCTGTTACAGGTGAGTAACTACGCTTTCCGGAAGGAGGAGCTGGAGGCATTAATTACAATGATCTCATCCAGCTTGAACTTGACAGATGCTCCACTTGCAGATCAGGAGCCGCAGGTGCAACCACTCCTTCAAGGGGTACAGAAATCCATTACTGTTTTCCCATTCCTGGACGTGATCAAATGTAAACGGTAACAAATGAATAACACAACAAATCACAGTAAACAATAGTGGAGTCCTTTTGTTCTTAAAAATATTTTCATTTATCAATTCCCATTTGGGCCCAAAGCAAGAGTTTATTAATAGAGTGGAAGTTGCTACGTTATCCATTTCTGATCTTTCCAAAAGCTTTGTAAACTCCAAATTGTCCATAGTTAACTGAGATAGTTGACCCTGATCCTCTGCCTCCTCCTTTTCACTTGTGGCAAATAAGTTTTAGACAAAGACAGTACAGACTCTCTAATGGAGTCTTCAGAATGTTAATCACATATTTATTATACAGTTACATCGTGGAAATAGTTGGAGCCCGAGGAACATTCAAAAAGGCATAAATTTTGCTGCCTTGGAGTTCTCAAGGAACTTGGTCTTCCTATGCAACATTCCCACATCTTTCATAAACACCTTTTCTCTTCCTGTGACACCTTAGCCATCTCTTCCACCACTATGACTCTCTGTTTAACATCCAATGAATCCTGTTGGAGTACAGCCTGTTGCTGTCTAGCATGACAGGAACGTTCCAAACAAACAATTCCTTCCCATAGTGTTTCAAAATGAAACTGCTTAGGACTCACAAATGTTAATCCAAGGGAGGAGGAATTATATAGTAACATAGTATACGATGACAGATAAGACCAGTATGGTCCATCTAATCTGCCCAGCAAGGTGGCAAGAGTAGGTACAGGTCATCCCTCCCCATGCCTTTGTTTAGGGGTGTACCCACTGCTCTGTGCACATCACCAATATTTGTTGAGATATAAGAGATAGTTAAGTTTATTTTGATTTTATCCTGTTGCTGTAAAGGGATCCATTGTGTTTGTCCCATACCATTTTGAGTTCTGTTACTGTATTTCCCCCACCACTTCCATCAGGAGGGCATTCCAAGCATCCACCACCCTTTCAGTGAAAACTATTTCCTGATGTTTCCTTTCAGTTTACCCCCTTGCAGCTTCATGTTATGCCCTTTAGTTTTATAGCTTCCCCTTCTTTCAAAAAGGTTTGTTTGTGGTTTTCACAGATCTGGCCTGAAGGAACACGCCTTCCCTTGACATATTATGCTGCATGCTCTCCAACTCGCTTTCTACAGTACCCCTGGCCACTCTGCCTCACCTGCCCATCGCATACTCTTCCTCTTGGGCCAGCAGTAGGTACTACCGATTTGGTGTCTCTCACCAGCTAGTCGAGCTCCTTTGTGGCCTGCTCAGGAGAATTTGGTGCTATGGGCTAAGAGTCACATCCAGCTCAGGGGGTGCTAATGGACCTCCTCCTGCCTCTGTGATCCCCAGCAAGCACACCGGAGAAGGCACCATCTCTGTAGGCTGGTCTACAAAAATATGCATTGGCCTGTGAGACACAGAAATCAACTGTGAAGTGGTATTCTGACATTTGGCTTTCCATTTCAAACCCATGTTCCCTGTAAAATAGTTATCTCCAAGTTATAATGCCCTGTTCAGTGTAATTTCAGTTTGTTCAATATAAACCGCACTGATGCAGAATAACGCGGTATATAAGAGAATGTAAATAAATAAATAAATAAGAGGAAATTAAGTTTTTAAAGAGAAATGAGCAGGAACGCAGCATGCTGTTGTGCCACAGTTCTGCCGTCTTCAATCCTCTTTGCACCATCTAATGAATATTAATTAGGGATATTCTGAAAACCAGACTGGTTTGTGGCCCTCCAGAATTGCAGTTTGATACCCCTGGCCTAGGTCATTATAACAGGAAGTAAATTAAGCAGACTAAACAGGCTTAGAATGACAAATGAAGACCCTTTCAAGTCAATATTCAATAGCACTTAATATAGTAAATGATGGCAGATAAAGCCCAGCATGGTCCATCTAGTCTGCCCAGTAAGGTGGCTAGAGTTGCAGAGTTGCACCTGCCACTTTGTGCAGGTTACCCCTCTCTATGCCTTTGCTAAGGTTGTACCTGCTATCCAGGCACGTTACCCCTCTCTATTTATTAAGTTATTTACGTTTGTTTAGATTTCGTTCTTCCTGGTAAAGATCCAAGTTCTTAAACCATTTGGACAAGAAGGTATTCCAACACTTTGTAAGGTAACACAAAACCCTGCAAATGGATGCTCAGAAGCCTACCATACCATAACATACCAGCACCAAGTCCAAGAACTCAACCTACATCAACCGTATGTATGAAAAGTCAACGTTGCAGATATTCTATCCAAACACTGGCAGCTGCTATCTGAATATCCATGAATTTCCAGTGGCAATTCTTACAGACCACTCTGGCACTATCCAGATAGTGTTGGGTTGGAGCATGGGTGTTCCGCCTATCTCTTTGAATAGTTGGTAGTATTGAGCTGCTATTTGTATAGCTATGTAGATAAAGTAAGGCCAGCAAGAAGGCTGTCTTAAAATAGCTATGCGGTTTGTTCTTTTTATTTATTAAGCATTTGCTATACCCCCCTTCAGTCCTTCAACAGAGCGGCTGACAATAAAAAGGGGATAACATAACCAGGTGGTAATAGCCATAAAAAGAAAATTAGAATTCAGCAGAACAAAACACAATAGAAACATAGAAACATGATGACAGAAAAGCTCACATGGCCTATATAGTCTGTCCTTTCATATCAACCACTACAACAACTAATACTCGTATAGAGGCAACTTAGCAGACCAAGCCGTGAATCCTCCAACCTAGCAGGTCATTTCACCCAATTACCCGATTCTTCACACACCAGGTGAGCACGCTGAGATTCACTTGCAGTTAGGCAACTTACCCAATCCAACTGCTTAATAAACCAAAAGAGATTTGGCGTGGCCCTAGGGTGCTCAGTTTGTTTATAATTTGCCTGTGTGGAATGGTGTCAAAGACTTTACTGAAATCTAAATACACCATATCTAGGGCTCTCCATCGGTCCAATTCCCTGTTCACCCAGTTGAAAAAATCTATCAAATTTGTCAGACAAGACCTGCCTCTGGTGAATCAATGCTGCCTGGGATCCTGCAATCCACTGGACTCCAGAAACCTTACCATTTTCTCCTTTAGTAGCCTTTCCAATAATTTACTAACCACAGAGGTTAGACTAACCGGCCTGTAGTTCTCAATGTCATCCTTACATCCACTTTTGTGTAAGGGGACCACATGTGCCTCTCTCCAAACCTCTGGCACCACTTCCAACTCGAAAGAGGCATTAAAAAGGTCAGGCAGTGGAGCCTCTAGAACGTCCCCAACTTCCTTCAGTATTCTTGGATGTATCCCATCTGGATCCATGGCTTTGTCTACTTTTAGTTTAACTAGTTCCTCTCAAACACAGTCTTCTGAAAATTGTTCAAGATTCCCATTGCTGCTGTTGCTATTTGTGGGTGTTTTCTGAGGTCCTTCTCCTGGCCCTACATCTGTGAACACAGAACAGAAATATTTGTTAAGCAATTCTGCTTTATCCTCATCAGTTTCTGCATATTCCTTTCCTGCACCCTTGAGTCTGACAATACCACTTTTGTCCTTCCTTCTCTCACTAATATATCTGAAGAATGTCTTATCCCCGCAATTTTATTGCATTAGCTATTTCTTCTTCTTTTTGTACCTTTTTGCTTTCCTGACGACTTTGCTAGCTTCTCTAAGTTTCTCCAAATATAGAAAGACAAGTAAGGTCAAGTGAAGTTTTTTTGAGGAAAGGAGTGATCACAGCATACTTGAAGGCAGCAGGGAAGGTAGCAATAGAGAGTGAAAGGTTGAGAATATGTGAGATGGAAGGGATGATTGAGGAGGAGATGGAGTTGAGGAAATGGGTGGGGATAGGATCAGAAGAAAATGTAGTGGGTTTAGAGGAGGAAAGAAGAAGAGAGGTTTCCTCTTCAGAGATTTTAGAAAAGGATGAAAGGGTGGTAGAGGTCGATGGGGAAAAGTTGGTATTGGAGAGGGGGAGGAAGGGGAGAAGAATAATTAGTGGGAAATTGAAGAGTAATCTTATGGACTTTGTTGTGGAAAAAGTCTGCTAGGGTTTGAGCAGAGAGAGAAAAAGGGATTGGAGGCGGTGATGCCTTAAGAAGGGAATTGAGAGTAGAGAAGAGATGGTGGGGGTTAAAGACAAGACAGTCAGATGGATAAAATAGTTTTGCTTAGGGAGTGCAATGGCGGACTGGAAAGAAGTAAGCATAAATTTGAAGGAAGTCAGAAAGGGAGCAGGATTTGAGTCATGTGTGCTCAGCTGAGTGGGCACAGGCGCGTAGGTAGTGGGTAGTTGAAGACAGCTTGGGCTGAGGTGAAGTGCGCTTCACAAGACGTGCTATGGGCGGAGCAAGCGTATCCAGAGTAGAGGAGAGAATGGTATTAAGGGAAACTGTGGCCTCATCTGACAGAGGACATAGTGGAAGAAAGAAGAGAAGAGATAGTAGTGGATAGAGTCAGAGGGGCAATAGCATGAAGATTCCTAAAAAGATAGGAGGAGGTTGGGCGAGATTGAGGCAGGGAGTAATGAAGAATGAAACTTAAGAGATGGTGGTCAGATAAGGGAAGAACCGAGGTGCGGAAATTAGAAGGTAAACAATTGGAATAAAAAACGAGGTCAAGGCAGTGACCAAGCTAATGAGCGGGGGAAGAAGAGCAAAGCTGGAGGGTGAAAGAGGAAGTAAGGGAAAGGAGCTTAGACACATGAAAATCAAAGTCACCAAGAATAAGGGATGGGGAGAAAGAAGCCAGGAATAAGGAGAGGCAAGAGTCAAAATCATTGAGGAAGATAGAAGTGGGCTTGTCGGGGTACATAGATATCAGCAATCTGGATGGGAAGGGGATTAAAAAGATGGATGGAATGGACTTCAAAGGAGGGAAATGGACTTCAAAGGAGGGAAATGTGACTGAGGTAGAAGGAGGGTTAGAAATTGGCAGGAAGGGGAAAGTAGAAAGCCAACACCACCACCGCAGCCATTGGCACGAGGAGTGTGGGAGAAATGGAAGACACCATGAGAGAGAGAGCAGCAACCAAAGCAGTGTCATCATGGAGGAGCCAGGTTTCAGTAAGAGCAAGAAGATGGAAAGCACGAGAGATAAAGAGATCATGGGCAAAGGGAAGTTTGTTAGAAATGAAAAGGAGAGAGAGCAAGGAGAAAGGAATGGGATATGGATGAGATTTTGGTGGTGGAGAGAGAAAAATGAAGGGGGCCAGGATTGGGATTGATGTCACCAGAAGATAGAAGGAGGAGGAGAAGAGGAGTGTGAGGGAGAGAGGAGGCAGCACAGTGGAAAAGAGGTTCAGGTTGTTTTAGAGAGGAAGGAGAGGGATGAATGAGAGGAAGGAGGAGGTGAAGCTCAAGAGTTAAGGAAAGGGTTGAGGATAATATCTGTGAGGAAATAGGGAAGGTGAAGAGAGGGAAAGAGAGAGGAGGGGTAGAGGTAGGTGGAATGAAGGAAGAAGGTAAGGGAGGATCAGGAAAAGAAACAGAGTGATGTGGGGCCATAAGAAATGGCAGCAGAAAGAGATTTAAAATAAGTCAGTAAATGTGAAGATAAAATAAATGAATGAATGAATGAAGTAAAATAAATAAAATGGAAAAACTGCAGATAAGTTAGTCTTAAGACATCCACATGTACTCAATCTAACAGCCAAATCAGAAACTCCAGCACATCATGCTGCAAGCTCCCATGATACAACAGTCTTGGACACCGCAGTCCTATGCAGGGCATATTGCAGATTCCAGGGAGGGAGGGCATCCACAGAAGGCCAAAGTACAGGATAAAATAGCAGGTCAACGAGATATTGCTCAGGCAAAGGAGAAGGCACTGATGTTTGATCACTTATCATCGGATAATGTTTAAGCAGTGGTTGTGCCTTTAAGTACCCGGATTGAAAAAGCGAAGAGCTGAGTCATCAGCAAGGCTCCAGCGGCTCACGGCTATCCTCCCCTTGCCTTAGTACAGCAAAACATTGATAAAACGGCTAAAGATACTGTCAAATAACATAAAAACAGCTTACATATAGAGTATTGATTATTCTTTTAATTAATTAGCCTTAAAATCCAAATAAAACTCAGTGTGATCAGACTTCAGTAGCTCCGATCACTGCTTCGAGCAGCACAATCCCTCAGAGGCTTCCTATCATTGACATCAGGCACTCCCCAAGCAAGCAAGGGTCTACATTTAGATGCTGGTTGACAGGCTGCTCATTTGTATCCTCACTACATAAAAGCCACTTCAGGTAGCAGAAGGGCAGCACCGCAGGACAGGACGTGTAGCGGCCTATGTGTAGTAGGAATCCGCTGCCCTTTGACGGTGTCGTCCTGTCAACCAAGTCTCCTCAGGCTCTGACTGGGAGGATCAAAAGCAAAGCCCACCTTAGCGCACCGCCCTAGCCTGGATTTCCCTTGGCCTCTTAAGTCCTCTGGCCGCCACCTTTCAGATTTTCCTTCACCCAGAAATCAGTGGGTATGTTGCTGCAGATTTACACTTGCTCCAGATGTAAGAATTGTATCAGCTGATGATTCAAACGGTTGTGTGGAGCCAGTGAGTGAATGCAGAGGCTGCCGGTGGTCACTGGGGCCGGATTGGGGATCTGCGACATTAGTGACTGGTAATGGTCACTGACCACTGCACAGCTCAGTTCACTCCTCTCATGGCCACTCCCTTCACCCTCCAGTTCCAGCAAAGTGTAGTCATTAAATCGCTTTATTTTTGACGGTCATGCTGGAGATGTTTCTGCTGACAGACTTCAGCAATATGAGCCCAATAGAAGCACTTTAACTCAGGTTTGGGGTACTAATTATGCCTCCATTCGACGGAGCTCAGGCTTCAGTAGCCATCTTCATCAGAACGTCAAAGTAATAATGGCACAGTCCTAGGGAGAAAGGTTGCAGGGCTATAGACTGAGGTACTGAGAGGTAAAATTATTTTAAGGATGTGGAGATTTGGTGACATAGGTGGAGGTCATAATTCTGTTCTACTTCCCTTTTCACTGCACTTCCTTCCTAAATCATGAGGATCATAGCAGAGATTGAGTGCCAACAAAAACCTAATGCAGTGTTTTTCAACCTTTTTTGTGCAAAGGCACACTTTTTTCATGAAAAAAATCACGAGGCACACCACCATTAGAAAATGTTAAAAAAATTTACCTCTGTGCCTATATTGACTATATATAAAGTAATTCTCTTGAATAGGAATCAAACACTCACACCAACCCCCTCCCCGGCTGGTTCACACCAACCCCCCGCCCCTGCTGGTTCACTCACACCACCCCCCCCCTCCACTGCTGGTTCACTCACCCACCCCCCTGTCACTTACTCACCCCTCCTGCTGGGTCACTCACTCACTTACCCCCCCCTCCCCTGCTGGTTCACTCACACCATCGCCCCCCCCCCTTGCTGGTTCACTCACACCACCCCCCCCCCCTCCACTGCTGGTTCACTCACACTCCCCCCCCCCCCTTGCTGGTTCACTCACACTCCCCCCCCCCTTGCTGGTTCACTCACACACACACACACACCCCTCTGCCCAAGCCGCTGCTTCTGCTTTGTACAGAGCAGCGGCTGCACTACACTTACATTGAAAAGTAAAGAGAAACTGTGTCAGGAGCCCTCCGGTCATCGCAGAGCCCGAGGAAGTGATGTCATGGGGGCGGGCTCCTCACAGGCTGTCTTTCCTTTTCAAATTAACTTTATTGCAGCTAAAGTTAATTTGAAAAGGAAAGACAGCCTGTGAGGAGCCCGCCCCCATGACATCACTTCCTCGGGCTCTGCATGATCGGAGGGCTCCTGACACAGTTTCTCTTTACTTTTCAATGTAAGTGTAGTGCAGCCGCTGCTCTGTACAAAGCAGAACCAGCGGCTGCACTGCTATAGGGAATCGCGTTCGCGCCGCGGACTTCGGCACAAAAGCCGGTTTTTTGCTCTGGCCGCTCCCGATCTTGCGGCCAGAGCAAAAAACCGGCTTTTCAATGGCCGGTTTTACAACTGTGCCGGCAGCCGGCCTGGCCATGGAAAAACCGGCCAGGCCGGCTGAAAACCGGCCGGTTGGCAACCCTAATTTGTGAGCCGAGACCACATGTTACGGATGAAATTGGAATTTTTCCCACGGCACACCAGACAATATCTCACGGCACACTAGTGTGCCGCGGCACAGTGGTTGAAAAACGCTGACCTAATGGAGAGTTATAAAAATCGTAGCCTTTCTTAGGAAGATGAAATAATTTCATCTCTATTCTTACTGAGCAAGAAACATACATAGCTCTTTTAAGCACAGAATATTTTGCCAGAATGGAAGCTTCCAGCTCTTCCTTGGCTAAAATTTAACATCAGATATAGATGACACATCAGTTTGGACTCTTCTGTTGAGAAATGATGACATGAATTTATGGGTTGCATCCAACAGCTATATCATGTGGTGATTTGTGACTGCCGAGTTTGCAGATATTAGATCAGGGGTTTTGATATCTGACAGGCACAGATACACTGATTTGCATGTAATAGTGCTATGCAAAATAGACAACACTTTACCCTGAGAAAAGGCTCACTTTTTCATGATCCTGTCTCTTCAGGACATCTGTCTTCATCCTCTGCCCACTTTCTCTGCAGACTGACTGATCCTACTTGTTTCTTCTCAGCAATTAAAGCTGTCTCCCATAAGCGGTTCAGTCTCTGTAGCCCCTAATGTTTCCTACCATCCTCCCTCTGCCTCTCTTTAGATGACAGGTTAAGTGTTGCTCCAACAGTGCCAAGAAAAGAAGCCATCAGACTTTGCTATATTACTCTGCTTGTATTCTGCAGGAACTCGGGGGGGGGGGGGGGGGGGTAGAAATACTTGCAATTTCACATTTTGGCTACCCCATAGGAAGCCAGGGCTAAACTAACACATATTCCTTTTGGCCTCTAGAGAGTGAATAGGTCAGATAATCTGAACTGTGAAAAGAGATATTTGTCTAAAATTCAGATTTTCATTATGGACCCAAACAAGATTCAAAGCCTTAACGCTGTCAATAGGCATGTGCACTTTGTCCCCATACAATTAAATACAGAAGTATATACCTTTATTCACTTTCAGCAGCTCTGAGGCCCAAAAGTATTTTACCTTTCACAGTGTCAGAAAGAAGCCCGGGCTGGACTGTAGCTGTAGTAGTACAGCTCTGGCAGTGGCTTCAGCACTTCAAACTTAGCAAATCTAGTTGCAGCAAAGCAGCAGTTCTAAAAAAATGTTAACAGCGTTCCCTTATCTTAAATGCTGCATTTTTGTATCTCTCTTGTGTACAGCATTTTATATGTACCACAGAAGATCTTTGAGAGACAGGATACTTCAGCTGAGTACTAGCAGTTGGATGTGAATTTGTATGGTGTGGATGTGTTGGTAAATAGCTGTAATGTATGTGTATAGAAATCATGCAATTTGCAATATACTTCTGTTGTGTTTTGCATCATAAACTGTTGAAAGCTGAGGATGGTTTCTATGTGGGTGGTTGATAAGCATCATATTCCCTATCCCTTTATCTTGCTCATGTTTTCTATAGTGCAGTTCTAAGTTACCAGGGTATTCTAGAGAATAGAGTTTCAAAGCGGTGAAAAAGTAAGCATATTTGATCAACAGTGTTGCTACTAAGGCAATGAGTATATGGTAATATGTAAAAAGGAAAAGGCATTTTATTTCATTTTTTGTCTGCTTTCTGATGAAGGAAAAGATGCCTATGTGTGTGTGTGTGTCTGTCACCTGAGGGTGATTGACTCCCTGCTAGAAAGAGTGCAACAGATCCCCCAGATCATGTCATCGGGCTGATATGGGAAGTGGGAGAAGCCTTGCACTTGATGGTCTGTGCTGGGGATGTTTAGGGATAAGAGACTAGAGCAGTGTTAGAAGATGGAGCCCAGCACTTCTCAATCCCTGCCCTTGTTAAACCAATGGTAGTTTCTTCGGAGGCAGTTTGGATTCTCTTGGCCAAATTTGAATCCTCTATTAACAAGGGTTCCTTTAAGGTGAAGTTCTTATCTCAGGAAGTGAAGAAAAGTGTGGACAGGATTGAGACCAGTTTAAAAGAACAACTGGCTAAAACTAGTATACTGGAGATAGAAGTGTAGTGTATCAAGGGAGTTAATACCTCCATGATTCAAGGCAAGACTAACAAGTAGAAAATTGAAGCATTTGGAAAATTCATTAAGAGGCCAATTCTTGATTGTGGGGTGTCTGGCCCATCTGGACATCCAAAATCTGGATGGGCCGGATTTGCACCCGATTCTGCGCCTGTGGGAGCTAGACATTCCCGCGGGAGTAGAATCAGAGAATTTGGATGGGCTGGACTGGACATGCCCCGATTCTGCGGGCCCAGACATGCTGCGCCTACCTCAACTAACCCTCGCCATGCTCTACTGGAGCCCTGGTGCCATGTTGTCCCATCGTCATGGCACTGGGATGCCATGCAGGAACCCAAATTCCCCATACCACACTTCAAAGTTCTTTTCCTACCACCCAACACCCGGAGGGGTCTGCCAAGGCTGGGATCGGACGGCGAGGCTCCTTCTGCATTAGGTCACCTGTTGGGGGGGGGGGGGTTCATCCATTGCTAGCCACCAACATCAGGGGGACTTACTCCACCTCCGAGGTGGAATAAGCTCCCCGGCCATCCTTCAGGGCTACAGGGCTGTGACATGGATAGGTCCTCTGTCTGGGGTCGTGGGCCCGCCTCTGACCTGACCACTCTGTGCCCTGTCTCTGCCCCTGCCCGTCCCCGTCCAGAGCTCCTCGCATATCGGCACTGTACGTGCAGGGAGCTTTGTAGCAGAATAGGTCCCCAGCAAATAGCGGGGTGGGGGGGGGGATGTATATCCAAACTGGATGTACATCCACACTATTTGCAGTTCTGGATGACCCCCTAAGATGCTTAAATATTTAGATTTTAAATTTTCCTGAAGTTCAAGCAATGCCTCATTTGGATATTTTTAAAAGATAGATGACTGTGATATTAACAATTTCGCACAAAGTCTTGCCCCTGTGGATAAAGGTTTTTTCTATTTGCCAACTGAGTGATGTGTTTAACAGAAATGGAGGAGAATGAAGCCACTAGGTCTCCATCCCCAGCAAGTTTTGTTTTTGTGGGGTTTGTTTTTTTGAGTCGTCTAACTCAGTGATGTGTAAATGAGCAAGTCTCTTTGGTCTTTGAGCAAGATCTTAATATGATATTGTAGGTATACTTTTGAATGCTGCCTTCATTATGGGACATAGTCTCTAGATTTGCCAAAAACCTAGCTAGGATAATGGAAGAATTTTTTTTTTTAACTTTTATTTATGCAATTTTCAACTTAAACCAAAGATATAGTTCTTGTACAGAAATAGAGCAAGTTGCCAGAAAATAAAAAGAACAAGAAAAATGTAAGAATCAAATTCATTACTATGATGTTAAGCAACTGCTCTACCATAGACAGGGAGAGTAATATAGAAATCATACAATCAAAATCATACAATCAAAAAGCAAAAAAATTAAATGATAACCAGCACATACACAGAATCATTCACGAAGCTCCAGGAGATTCACAAGAGGCTTCCAGGCAGCGGGCATTAACAAAGGCAAGCGGCTGGGAGGGCTCATAAAAAACAAACTGAATGGCATTTAACCAGGCATTTACAAGGATGCTTAAGAAAAAAAGAGCCCACCCAGCTGCAATACTCCCTGCTGAAGAAGAAGAAATTCCCAACACCTTTTTTGAGTTTCCTTAGCCAAATCTGGGTACATTCCTACAGTTAGACCACGAAACGCTAAACTTCTTTTCCTAAAGAACAGTCTCAAAAGCCATTCTTTATCGGATATTAATGCAAGAGTCACCAATGATGTAGATGGTACTACTATTTCCTCTTGAGTAGTTTCCAAAAATGTGGTGACATTCAATACATCTGCTGGCTGTGTTCCGACAGTTGCAACTGTAGATGAGCCTTTTCCCATAGGTAAATAGTAAGCTTTGACTATAGAGGGATATGACTAACTCGGGACCCCCAAACCTCAGTTAAATAAGTATGAAGCAAATCATGAGCAGTCACATCAGGCACCCGAGGAAAATTAATAATTCTTAAATTTGCCACTCTGGAAAGATTATCCAGATGCTCCAATTTTAAAGTCACAACAGACAAGTTCTTAATAGAAGCATCAGAATGCGGTACCAAGTTTTACTTCCTCCTGAGTTTCTGCCAAAGACAACTGAGTTGTCACCTGGATCATCTTAACATTTTCAATAGCATTAGAATTACTCACAACTTTAGTCGCCAAAGTTCACATCATTGGTATCAGCGTCTCCCCCAATAATACAATTTGAGCCCATATTGTCTCTAAAGTAAAAACTTCAGGACATGTAGGGGCAAATGCAGATGAATTTCCAAGGTGAAAAAAAGCCGCCTCCTGTTGATTGCCCGCAGCCATTTGTCTTCTCACAGGGGCAGCCGTAGAAGCCAACATCCGATCTCCTGGGTCCTCCACTCGCTCAGCGTGCTGTGATTCTTCCGAGATCGAAGCACCGATCTCCCTTGCTCTGTTATCTGGCCCTTGAGGCAGAAACCACTCACTCCCTAACAGGGAGGCACTCTGCCACAGACTACCACTGGAGACAGTTGGACGCACACCGCTTTGGAAGCCCTTCATGACTCGGGGGAGGTAGAAGATACTCCCGAGGTAGTTGCTGGATTACCCAGCCCCAAAGCAACTGCAGCCGGGCTCATCGCCCCCAAAGTCATTGGTTGGTGGGCCAGACTGGAAAAGAAAGTGTCAAGTGGCCTCTACACAACAACGGGTAACAACAAAGAGGCTAAGGGGGTTTGGGAGGGCTGCACAACCCCCTTTGCCTTCCGTTTACAATCCATAAGAAAACCGCTGACCCAGAAGAGTCTAACCACTGCTATCTTGACTCTAGGATAATGGAAGAATGATGGAAGCTGTTTCTGGCATTTTGCCAAAAAAATGTGTGGTTTGGGAGCATCTTCTTTAATAAAATATCCTTGCAAATGCCTTGTGAAATATTAAGGGATTTCTCTTCTCTTAACTGGCTATGGGGCTGATGCTATGTTATGACAGGCTAAGAACCCACCTCTTTGAAGCCACTTTTGGATCCTGATGCTCCTCACTCTCTTGTCCACTACTTATGTGTATCTTACCATACTCTAGTCCCCGTTTCACTATGAGTTTTGTCTTGATTAGATTGTAAGTTCTGATGAGCAGGGACTGTGTCTTACATCTATATGTACAATGCTGTGTATGCCTTGTAGCGCTATACAAATGATGAGTGGCAGTAGTAATATAGTGCAAATGGTGGTATTAGGACACAACAGAAGATGGTTCATTCAAAAGTAAGGGTCCTAGACCTCGGGAAAATTCTTTGCAAAGATGGGGGAATATCTCAAGAATTCGTTACTTGGATGGGAACATCTGAGGGAAGTGGAACAGTGAGCAAAACTGAAAGATATTTTAAATGCAAAGAACCCTTTCCTTAACGTCCCTCCAGTCTAGTCCCGACCATAGAGTTGTCCACCTCTCACAGCAGCTTGGAGACTGAGAAACTTCACATCTTTTCTGATGTCACCAGTATAACCAGTCCAGATCCGCCTCCTCTGATCAGTTCTCTCAGTCTCCAAGCAGCTGGAGGTTTGGTGGGCCAGGGGGTCTGGCTCACTTGGAGGAACAATTAAGACTTTCTAGTGTAGCTAAAGGGTTTGGTCTGTTATTCAGTTTGATTATCCCTTGGGAGTTCGGTGGCAGTTGGACGGTCATCCGGATGTTAGATGCTTCCTACGGGCGGTGTCGTTGCTGAGGCCGGTGCGTAAGCAGATCGTGCCCAATTGGAGCCTCCCCGCTGTCTTGCAGGCATTGGAAAAGGAGCCGTTTGAGCCCTTGTCTAGGGCCTCCTTGAAGGATATTACTTTGAAAGTGGTGTTTCTCGTGGCGATATGTTCGGTTCGTAGGATTTCAGAGTTGCAGGCCTTATCCTGTCGGAAGCCATATCTGTGTTTTTCAGACTCTAAGGTGGTGTTGAGACCGGTGCCGTCCTTTTTACCGAAGGTAGTCTCGGCATTCCATGTTAACCAGGTAATTTCGTTGCCGGTGTTTTCCGTCCGGTCGAGTGGTTCCCAGGCGGAGAGGTTACATCTGTTGGACGTTCGTCGGGCTCTGAAGAAGTATCTCCATTGGACAGAGAGTTTCCACAAATCCGATAGGCTCTTTGTCTTGTTTGGGGGGCCTAGAAAGGGCAAAGCGGCGTCGAAGGCCTCCATTGCCAGGTGGATTAAGGGGGCTATAGCGTCGGCTTATCTGCTCAGCGGTAAGGTGGTTTCGGAGGGGCTGAGAGCCCATTCCACTAGGGCTCAGGCGGCCTCTTGGGCGGAATTTCGGTATGTCCCAGCACTGGACATTTGTAAAGCAGCCACCTGGTCGTCCTTGCATTCCTTTGTCCAGCATTATCGTCTGGACGTTCAAGCGCAAAGGGATACCTGCGTGGGGTCAGCGGTTCTTCAGGCTGGGGTCTCGGATCCCTCCCGTTGACTTCTGTACTGCTCTGGTACATACTCTATGGTTGGGACTAGACTGGAGGGACGTTAAGGAAGGGTAAATTAGACTTACCTGCTAATTGTGTTTCCTTAAGGAACTCCAGTCTAGTCCCGTATCCCACCCGGGTTGCCTGTGTGTCTTCGTCAGCCTGAAGGGGAAGAAATGACAATTAGCGCTGATGACAGGTAAGACAACAGGGGTTTAGTGCCTGGGGGAGTGTTTCTTGTTCATCTGCTGTTTTCTGTAAAGGTTGCACAAGATGCCTCAATATTTGCATGTACGTATCCTTATGAGTTCCGGGGGAGGCGGCTTGAATGGGCGTTAAGAATCCCCTTCCGTAGTTAGAGTTGGTAGGTCCAGTTCAGGTAAATAGTTGATGCTTACTTGTTGCTCCGGTGAGTCTGCTTTGTCAATAGGGTACTGATCAGAGGAGGCGGATCCGGACTGGTTATACTGGTGACATCAGAAAAGATGTGAAGTTTCTCAGTCTCCAAGCTGCTGTGAGAGGTGGACAACTCTATGGTCGGGACTAGACTGGAGTTCCTTAAGGAAACACAATTAGCAGGTAAGTCTAATTTACCCTTTGTTAGGAAAGTAAATAAAAGTAAGAGGGAAAAAGAGGCACTATGGCTTTCAAAAGAAGTAGCTGAAAAGATAAGGAAAAATAGGTTAACCTTCATAAACAATAAGAGATCGCAGAAAGAGGAAGACAAATTAAACTATCTAGAGAAGCTTAGGTATACTGGTAAAGTAGTCAAGAAAGCAAAGATGCTATTGGAAAACTTTTTTAGGTATATTAGTGACAGGAGGAAATGCAAAGAAAGCAGCATGAGACTGAAGAGTTGAAGGGAAGAATCTGTAGAGGTTGAAGGGATAAAGCAAAATTGCTTAACAAATATTTCTCTGTGAACAAACAGGAAATAAGCCCTCATGTATGGGTGATGCCACCGACGGAGCCCCGCACAGAACATTCCCCAGCTTCCAAAGGAAACCTTTGGGTACACCGCGCATGCGCACCTGCCTTCCTGCCTGCCGTGGTGCCATCTTCTCCAGTCTGATAACATAGCAGGAGCCAAAAAGGCAACTCCCCGGGGAGGTGGGAGGGTTGTGTGGACTTAATCCTGCTGTCAGTGGAGAACAACTGCTACAGGTGAGTAACTACGCTTTCTGTTCTGTGTTCACAGATGAAGGGCCGGGAATAGGACCTCAGAAAACGAACAGAACAGGAATGGAAGTGAGGTAGAACTTGAACTATTTTCAAAAGATTGTGCTCGTGAGCAGCTAGCTAAACTAAAATTGGACAAAGTGATAGTGCCAAATGGGATTCATCTGAGGGTATGGAAGGAACTTTAGGGAGGTATTTATTTATTTAACAGATTTTATATACCATCTTCTCCTTAAGTCAAAGCGATTTACATTCAAACTTTCAGTTTACATAGAACATATCAAGTGAGGGGTAATGAGTGCAGGTTAAAACAAAACAAAGTGTTAAAGGGGGTTGTATGTGATATTTCAGCATGCAGGATAATATGCACATTTGGAATAACATGAGCGGGTATGAACAGGCAGTAGGTTGGTTTACCAGAGTCCGACTTCAGTGGGGATAGCCAATCATCCCTTCTTGTGTGATGTTCCCATAGTATTCCATGAACAATAAGGTTTTTAAATTCTTTCTGAAGTCTTTGGTAATATGTAGTGCTCAAAGGCCTTCCGGGAGGGAGTTCCATAGTATTGGTGCATTAAGTGAGATTGTTCTGTTACCTGTTGACTGCTTAGCTTTGGGGTAATCACTGGGTGTGATCAACATGTTCTTGGTATTTGTTGTTCTTGGCTGGTTTTCAGGATCCCTTTTTATGAGGACGTGGAGTGTCTCAGCTGAACTTTCATACAAGATTTTGAAAATGTTAAGAGTAGACTTTTACCTGATGCGGCCCTTCATTGGGAGCCAGTGTAATTGTTGTAATATGGGCGTAATGTGTTCATATTTTGCTGTGCCTGAAAAGATGCGTGCAGCCATATTCTGGACCATTTGAAGAGGTTGGCTTGTTTGAGACTCCACTGGCTAAACTTTTCAGTGTTTCTTTAGAGTGATCCTTGAGGACTGGAAATAGGCAATTGTGGATCCTGTCCACAAAAATGGAAGCAAGAAAGAGGTTGGTAACTATAGACCAGTTAGTCTGATCTTTATGGTGGCTAAATAAATGGAAATGCTGCTAAAGCAGAGGATGGTAAAGTTTCTTGAATTCTAAGGATTACAGGATCTGAGACAGCATGGCTTTACTAGAGGGAGGTCTTATTAAACAAATATGATTGATTTCTTTGGCTGGGAGGCCAGAGAATTGGATCGGGGAGAGCAATAAATGTGATATACTTAGATTTCAACAAGTGACTCACTCACTCAAATTTTTTTTTTGTCGGACTAAATTCTTCAAAGCTGCTGCAAGTCAGCTGCTCTTAACATTGTAGTCCATTTTATTCTTTAACATTGTGATCAGAAAATTAAAATTCTATATATTCTATGAAGTATCTGTCTCTCAAATAAAGGGAATCATCTGAATAAAGCCGACTACGACAGTCGTGTTTTGAAATGCTTTAGCTCATTTCTGAATTAGGGCTACAGTGATTCAATACTATTAAACCATACTCCATCAACATTTATCTTTAGAAATTCGCAGAAAGGAGACTTCTTCCAGTTATCCTCAGCAGAGCAAGCCGTACATCTTATTGTCAGTGAGCTTCCAATAGAAAATGGCCGCAACATTCTTTTAAACTCTTAATGGAACTACCTCAACTCCATTCTCATTGGAGGAAAGCAAATTATATAACGTGTGCCAATCAGTTTGTTGATTAAGTCCACTGGGATACACGGTTTTCAGAGTAAATATCCTAAACTACTACTACTACTATTAAACATTTATAAAGCGCTACAAGGCATACGCAGTGCTGTACAGACTTATATAAAGACGGCCCCGCTCGTTAGAGCTTACAATTTAATTAAGACAGACAAGACAAAAGATAAGAATAAGGGAAAAGCGAAGGGTGAAGAGACATAAAGAATAAGGGGTCAGGATCCAAAAGCAGCTTCAAAGAGGTGAGCCTTCAGCATGAACTTGAAAAGGGTCAATCCTTGCCTTCCGAACTGAGTCCTTCTTTACAACTACTACTGATCATTTGTATAGCGCTACAAGGTATATACTGCACTGTACAGACACATGTAAGAGACAGTTCCTGCTCATCAGAGCTTACAGTGTAGTCAAGACAGCACAACAGCTGAGGACAAGGATACATCTAGGGGAATGGTAAGGAAGCACATAGGAGACTAGGTGGATCAGGATCCAAAAGCGGCCTCGAAGAGGTGAGTTTTCAGCCTGGATTTGAAGCCTGACGCACAGACTCAGAGAGCTTGTTCCTGGCATAAGGAGCACCAAGATGAAAGGACCAAAGTCTGGAGTTGGCAGTGGAAGGAAAGGGAAAAGAGAGAAGTAAACCAGTAGACGAGCAGAGTTCACAAGGAGGGGTGTAGGGAGAGAGGAAAGGTAGTGAAGAGCAGAAGAGTGAATGCACTTATAGGTCAGGAGAAGGAACTTGAATTGGATACGGAAATGGAAAGGAAGCCATGAAGTGATTTGAGAAGAGTGGTTATATGAGTATATAGAGGCTGGCAAAAAATTAGTTGCATAGCAGAGTTCTGAACAGATTGTAGGGGAGAGAGGTGGCTAAGAAGGAGACCAGCAAGAAGGAAGTTGCAGTAGTTGAGACGGGACGTAATTAGAGAGTGGACAAGTGTTTTAATAGTGTGTTCAGAAAGGAAGGGGCAAATTTTTTAATGTTATAGAGAAAGAAATGACAGGCTTTAGCTCTCTGTTGGATATGTGAGGAGAAGGAAAGGGAGGAGTCAAAGATGACCCCAAGATTGCGGGCCGAGGAAACAGGAAGTAGAAGAGTGTTATCTACAGAGATAGAGAAAGGAGGAAGGGAGAAGGAAAGCTTAGGGGGAAAGATAAGAAGTTCAGTTTTGGCCATGTTTAATTTCAAACGGTGGTGAGACATCCAGGTGGCGATGTCAGACAGATAGGTAGAGATGCGGGTCTGGAGTGTCAAAAAGATATCAGTTGTAGAATAGATCTGAGAATCATCGGCATAAAAATGATACTGAAATCCATGGGAGGAGATGAGAGCACCAAGGGACTGCATGTAAAGAGAGAAAAGGAGAGGGCCAAGAACAGATCCCTAGGGTACACCAACTGAGAGAGAGAATAGCAGTAGAGGAGGAACCACCAGAAGAAACACTAAAAGAGTGATGGGAGAGATAAGAAGAGAACGCCATACAGTCCCTAAAACCAAGTGAGGACAATGTGTTAAGGAGGTGGTGGTGGTCAATAGTGTGAAAAGCAGCAGAAAGGTCAAGAAAGATGTGGACAGAGTAAAGGCCCTTGGATTTAGCCAGGAACAAGTCACTGAGACTTTGGCAAGTGCCGTCTCGGTAGAATGTAAGGGACAAAAGCCAGATTGAAGTGGATCCAGCAGAACTTGTGAGGAAAGAAATTCAAGACAACTGTGGAGCACTGCATGCTCAAGAAGTTTAGAAATGAAGGGAAGAAGGGAGATGGATTGATAATTAGAATGACAACTAGGGTCAAGAGAAGGTTTCTTAAGGAGAGGTGTGACCATAGCATGCTTTGAAGTCTGTGGGAACTGTGGCAATGGAGAGCAAGAGGTTGAGAATATGTGAGATGGGGAAAGGATGATAGAGGGGGAAATGGAGCTAAGGAAAAGGGTGGGGATAGGATCAAAAGAGCAAATAGTAAGTTTAGAGGAGGAAAGGAGATGAGAAGTTTCCTCATCAGAGATCATAGAAAAGGAAGAAAGAATAACTGAGATTGAGGGGAAAAGTTGGTATTGAGGTGGGGCAAGAGGGGATGAAGCTGATTTAATGAGGAACTGGAGTGTAATCTTGTGAATTTTTCATGGAAATAGTAAGTCAGCGAGGGTTTGGGTAGAAAGAGAAGGAAGGAGAGAAGCCTTGAGGAGAGAGATAAGAATTGAGAAGAGCTGGCGGGGGTCATTGGCAAAAGAGTTGGTCAGATGGACATAGTAGTTTTGCTTGGCAAGTGCTAAGGCTGATTGGAAGGAGGTAAGCATGAATTTGAAGTGAAGAAAGTCAGAGATCACTATTACATTATGGTTCATATCTACACCAAATGATTGTCCTACTGATAAAGTTAGCAATGTTTTTCCCACGTCGGCAAGCCACGTTCGGGGCATCTGTAAAGCAAGCATGGGACTGCAATAGCCGCCAGTGTTTATAAATAAAAGATGCAATAATGAGAGCTTTAACTGACAATGGTAACACACAGACTAGTAGAGCATAAAGACCACGTTTGTAAGTTTTGTTAATAATGTCCTTTGGATAACCCCGATCTATGTAACGTTTAAAAAATCGTTTTGCAAAATAAAATTAAAAAAAAAAAATCTTTTTGCTTGAAACTTATATTCTTCTTTATCATGGCATAGACATCACGATCCTAAGAACTGGCTTACTGGCAACCCTTTCTTAAGTTTATAAGGGTGATGGCTGGAAAAATATAATAAATTATTACAAGTCATTGACTTCTGGTGCAAAGTAGTTTGTAGAATAGAACCAGGTTTAGAAATCATAAGATCCAAAAAAGTTATTTCATGTGAGTTAATAATGCATTCAAATTTTAAATTTGATCTTTGAATATTTAACCAATCAACAAACTCATGCAAGGAAGACAGAGATCCCCTCCAAAAACAGAAAATATCATCTAGATATCGTTTTCATACATGGATATATTGCATCCAATTGCAGCAGTATAGAATATCCTCCTCAAAAGCAGCGACACTGTTCTGCATCATCAACTTATAAATAAACTGAGTGCCCTTGGGATGGACCATAAAGTTTAGTAGCAAATGGAGCTCACTCAAAAGATAGGGGCATTACCAGTGATGTGCCACAGGGATCAGTCCTTGGTCCTGTTCTTTTTAACATTCTTGTAAGGAAAGCCTCTTTGTGGATGATACCAAAATCTGCAATGGTATAGACACACTGGAAGGTGTGGATAACATTAGGAGGGATATAGCAAAGCTTGAAGAATGCTCAAGAATTTGACAGCTAAGGGTTAGTGCTAAAAAATGCAAGGTCATACATTTCAGCTGTAAAATCCCAAGGAAGTGGCATAATATAGGGGGTGAAGTTCTTCCATGCATAAAAGAAGGGCAGGACATGGAGGTTGTCATATCAGATGATCTTAACGTGGCCAAACAGGTGGCAATGGCAATAGCCAGAAGGATCCTTGGGCGCATAGGGAGACGAATGGCCAGCAGGAAAAAGGAGGTGAAAGTACCATATAAGTCTCTAGTGAGACCTAATCTGGAGTACTATGTACAATTCTGGAGACTGCACCTTCAAAAGGATATAAACAAGATGGAGTTGATCCAGAGGGTAGCTACTAAAATGGTCAGTGGTCTTCATCATACGGCATATGGGGATAGACTTAAAGATCTCAATATGTATACTTTGGAGGGAAGGCGGTAGAGAGAAGATACGATAGAGACATTTAAATATCTCT
The DNA here is from genome assembly GCA_033557465.1 of Ichthyophis bannanicus. Lineage (NCBI taxonomy): Eukaryota > Metazoa > Chordata > Amphibia > Gymnophiona > Ichthyophiidae > Ichthyophis > Ichthyophis bannanicus. The sequence goes on along the minus strand of CM066037.1, from coordinate 48,920,267 downwards.
GTGGTATAAATGCACAGAAGGGGACTTTTTTTCCAGTTGAAAGGAAGCCCTGGAATAAGGGGGTCATAAGATGAAGGTGATAGGGGATAGACTCGGCAGTAATCTGAGGAAATGTTTCTTTGTGTGGTAGATACATAGAATAGTCTCCTAGTGGAGGTGGTAGAGATGAGAACTGTATCTGAATTCAAGAAAACATGGGACAAGTGCAGAGAATCTCTGATGGAGAGGAAGGGACTGTAGAAATTAATAGTTTTCTTGGATGGGTAGACTGGATAGGCCATTTGGTCTTTATCTGCCATCATTTTCTCTTTATTTAGCTGGCACAATGACTGGTTTAAATTAAATGCCGGCGTCTAACTTAATCCATAAATTTAGCACTTCTATCAATAAAGGAAAAACACAGGGCCCAGTGAAGAAAAAAATCTGGAATGGATCCATGTCAGGGACAGACAGTAGACAAGGATAGTGGCAAAACAGAAAATGGAAATAAGACCCTGGAAAATGACTTTGGAGCCAATCAACCAGAGGAAGTGGTAAAGAGATCAGAATCAACCATACTGAAAAAATAGATTAGGCAACAAAGGTGTAAAAGAATTTAGTTTCAATTTTTAGAAGATGAAATATGTCAGCTTTTAAAATATGCATCACATTGCATTTTGCTTTGTACAGGAGGAAATGCATTTCTGTTTTTCTTTCTTCAGTGTTCCCCTGTTCTTGGAGTCAATTTTTTTTTGGAGGGGGGTGGTCCATTTCATTTTTCTGTCTGCATATTTGTTTCAAACTTATAATTTCTTATTCTTTACTAAGTGATTGTGTTTTTCATGTGTATCCTTGGTGTGAGAGATTCTGTTAACATATAGGTTCTGTGTAGGAATCTGCAACAGTTTGGTTTGTTCACTTTTCTCAGCTAGAGGTGTACTGGTATTCAGAATATTTGCAGTGTTGACTTTTATAGGTAGAGTTTGTGCTGTTTGAGTTCTTGGATTTGGTGATTGTATAGTATGGTAAGCTATTGAGTGTCCATTTGCACAGTTGTATGTTATTTCATGCAGTGACAATGGAGAAGAGTGTGTATTGCTGTTACTGATATGACACCAGCATTTAAATAGAATATTTTTGTTTCTCTGGGAACAAGCATGAAGTCAGTCCTCACATATGGGTGACGTCAATGCCAATGGATCCCGCACGGAAGCATCTCCCCAGCTTTCAAAGAAAGCATTTGGGAGATGCACCACACATGTGTGGTCCCCTTCCCACCCAAGGGTGCCATCTTGCCTCAGTCTTCTTTTTCCATGGAGCCCATTGGACGTCTGTCCCGTTTCTCTGGAAAAAAAAGTCTATTTTTTTGTCTAAAATTCCTCTTTCTGGTATGCATACCGGTTCCTCGTCTCGCCTCCGAGCCAGCTCGCCTCGGAGTCGACTCCTCGGGTTCATTTTCTTTGTTATTCTTGAGGTGTCCCTCGACTGGCACTTTGTGCCCTCTTTTGGCCAGTAGGCCTCAGACCCTCGCCCGGATTGAAGGGCCCGTTTTTTCCTATGGCCTCCAGCGGCTTCAAAAATGTGATAGGTGCAGTAAGATGATGTCTCTCATCGACCCACATGACTGCTGTCTCCATTGCCTCGGGCCAGACCATGACAACTTGGGCAGCGAACTTTACAACTTTGAAGCTTTGATGGGAGTGGCTGACTTGGATTTAGTGGCAGTTACAGAAACATGGTTCACAGAAAACCATGACTGGGATGTAACTATACCAGACTTTACTTTATTCAGAAAGGACAGATTAGGAAGAAGGGGAGGAGGAGTGGCACTATTTGTAAAAAATAATATTAAAGCTTTGGAATTACAGAGCTTAAAAGGGAGAGAGAAGGCACTGTGGGTTAAACTAGAAAGAGGGAAAGAGAAATCTATTTGCATTGGCGTGATATACAGACCTCCCTCACAAGAGGAAGAAGTGGACAGAGAGTTAATTGAAGACATATGCAGTATTGCTAGGAAAAAGGAAGAGCTACTGATAGGGGTTTTCAATATGCCAGATGTTGATTGGCACATTCCTGCTGCAGTATCATCTAGAAGTAAGGAGATCCTGGATTCTCTACAGGGAGAACTATTCAGGCAATTGGTAACAGACACCACACGTGAAGGGGCCATATTGGACTTGGTGCTTACCAATGGTGAAAGTGTTTCTGATGTTATAGTGGGAGATCATTTTGCATCCGGTGATCACCAGATGGTGTGGTTCAGTATTAGGACTAGGGCTGTTAGAATCCATTCAAAAGCGAGGGTTTTAGACTTTAGGAAAACTAACTTTGCCAAGATGGGCCAATATCTCAGGGAGTCGTTAGCGGGATGGGAACAGCTGGGGGATGTAGAAAAACAGTAGGCAAAACTGAAAGGGGATATTTTAAGGGCAACCAACCTTTATTTAAAATGGTAAATAAAGGAAAAAGAGACCGCTATGGCTTTCGAAAGAAGTAGCTGAAAAGGTGAAGAAAAAGAGGGAGGCCTTCATGAAATACAAGAGATCAAAGAGAGAGGAAGACAGGCAACTATATTTGGAAAAACTTAGAGAAGCTAGCAAAGTAGTCAGGAAAGCAAAGATTCAAAAAGGAGGAAATAACCAATGCAATAAAATGGGGGGATAAGTCATTTTCAGGTATGTTAGTGAGAAGAGGAAGGGCAAAAATGGTATTGTCAGACGCAAGGGTGAAGGGGAGTAATATGTAGAAGATGATGAAGATAAAGCAGAATTGCTTAAGAAATATTTCTGTTCTGTGTTCACAGATGAAGAACCAGGAACAGGACCTCAGAAAACACCCACAAACAGGAACAGAAGCGAAGGTCGTCTTGAACAATTTTCAGAAGACTGTGTTCATGAGAAACTAGCTAAACTTAAAGTAGACAAAGCGATGGGACTGGATAGGATACACCCTAGAATACTGAAGGAACTTGGGGACGTTCTATCAGCTCCACTGACTGACTTTTTCAATGCCTTGTTGGAGTCGGGAGTGGTGCCAAAGGACTGGAGAGAGGCTCATGTGGTGCCTTTACACAAAAGCGGAAGTAAGGAAGTGGTTGAAAACTACAGGCCGGTTAGTTTAACTTCGGTGGTGAGTAAATTATTGGAAACGCTGCTGAAAGAGAAAATAGTGAGGTTTCTGGAGTCCAGCGGATTACAGGATCCGAGGCAGCATGGATTCACCAAAGGCAGGTCTTGTCAGACAAATCTGATTGATTTATTTGACTGGGTGACCAGGGAGTTGGATCGAAGGAGAGCCCTAGATGTGGTGTATTTAGATTTCAGTAAAGCCTTTGACACCGTTCCTCACAGGCGGCTTATAAACAAACTGAGCACCCTAGGGATTGACCCTAAAGTTACTGCTTGGGTTAGAAATTGGTTGTGTGGGAGGCGACAAAGAGTACAGGTAAATGGAGCTCACTCTGAGGAGAAGGAAGTTACCAGTGGTGTGCCCCAGGGATCTGTCCTTGGTCCGATTCTTTTTAACATCTTTATTAGTGATATAGCGGAAGGACTGTCGGGTAAGGTTTGCCTCTTTGCAGATGATACCAAAATCTGCAATAGAGTAGACACCCAAGAAGGTGTAGATAACATGAGGAGGGATCTAGCTAAGCTTGAAGAATGGTCTAGAATTTGGCAGCTGGGATTTAATGTTAAAAAATGCAAGGTCATGCATTTGGGCTGCAGCAATCCAAGGGAGCAATATAGTATAGGGGATAAAGTACTTTTGTTTACTAAAGAAGAGCGGGACCTAGGCGTGGTTGTGTCTGATGATCTTAAAGTAGCTAAACAGGTAGAAAAGGCGACAGCAGAAGCTAGAAGGATGCTTGGGTGCATACAGAGAGGAATGGCTAGCAGAAAAAAGGAGGTGATAGTGCCTCTGTATAAGTCTATGGTGCGGCCTCATTTGGAGTATTGTGTGCAATTTTGGAGACCGCACCTTCAAAAGGATATAAACAGGATGGAGTCAGTACAGAGGGTGTCTACTAAAATGGTTAGTGGTCTTCATTATAAAGCATATGTGGACAGACTTAAGGATCTTTTTTTTTTTTTAAACTTTTATTTTCATTTTGCAACAAACAAAAGAAACAACACACCAAAAGAGACAAAACAAGTATACAATAAGGAAAAGTAAACCCATTACCCCCCACCCCGATGATGCTTCTCTACCCGATTATATCAGCATGTGAGCGCTTCCAATTAACAGTGATTATACATCAAACGATCAAAAGAGTATCTACAATACAGCATGATCATGGGACAAAGATATATACAAAGTCAGACAGTCAAATGAGAGCATTTAGCAAAATGTACATAGTCATTGAACAGCTTCCATTGAGACCAATGAGAAGGAGTCTGAACGGAGAAAGCGAACAGACGAGGTATTTGTTCATATTTACTGTGAAGACAGGCATGATTCCACCATTCATTGGGGCTCAAATGGGAGCTAAGTTTCCAGTATTACTTAATTAGGGAAATAGCAATGCTAAGCATAAAGTTCGAAAGGAGATAAGCCATTTTTGGGAGAGAGGGGATCCCCGCAACTGGGCGAAGTCCCACTATCCTCCAAGAAAGGGGCTCCTGAGAGTGCAAGATAGACTAAATACGACCCCAGACCCGACGCCAGTAATACTGTAGTGCGGGATATTCATGCATAACATGAGGCAATGAACCAATGGCCGCAGGACGTGTCCAGCAACCATTGCCCTGAGTAGTGTTCCATTTGTCTAATCTGTGAGAAGTGTAAAAACACCGGTGGGCTAGAAAGGAGAGGGTCTGAATGAGTGAGGCGGATCGGGAACCCGTGTCCCTCTACTCCTGATAAGGCTCTATTGCTCCGAGATCAAAGTCACATGCAATTCTCTCTCCCATACTTTCTGCGCTATAGGGGTATCTCTAGGTATAGCATTACAGAAGGTTTAGTAAAATTGGATGCTACACCCGGTGAATTACCGAGAGATCGGAAAGTCTCCAATCAACCTTATATAGAGAATGCCGATGGCGGGAGTACTCTAGTGGATCAAAGGCGATGCTGAAGTTGCACTGACCAGAGTCGGGAGTCTAAAGATTGCATAAGAGTATTAAAGGCACCCAAAGTGTCTAAAAGCATTGGTGGATAGTGGGAGTCTGATGGGAGAGTCATACCAGGGAGAAAGGTAAGAGGAATCGGTTCGCAAAGGCCCGCTTCTGTATCTAGCCACACAGGTCTACTCGGTACTGGCTCTTCCAACCAACGAGCACCTTGTTTGAAAAGAAAAGATTGAGGGAACACTTGAGTAAAATCGCCACCAAGTATTAATGGAGCATTGGCAGAGGCCGAGGCCAACTGCGCAATACTTGCATAGTAAGCAGGGTTGTCCACATTCGGGGCATAATGCAAATACACGTGAATTCACTATCTCCAACCTCAAGGTGTACACGGGCCCATCTACCCTTCTTGTCAGCGCTAATATCAGGTACAGAAGCATGCTAAGACTTCTTAACCAAAGTGGCAATCCCGTACCATTTGAAAACGGTGGGAGAATAGGCAGCTACCATGTGAGGCTTAGCATTGAGTTTCAGTGTTTCAGCAGAGTTTAAATGCGTTTCCTGAAGAAACACTAAATCAACATGCTCATGGCTAAGATAGCTAAGGATTTTCTTTCCTTTGAGTGGACCATTAATGCCTTTGACGGTGAATGATAAGATTTTACATTAGGCCATACAGAAAAGTTAAAAATTCTGAGCATGATAGCACACATAATTTCACTGTGTCCCTCAAACTGACTGTATCTGGCTGTACACATGACATAGGAAAAATACACTAATATAATACAATGAAGCGCCCCACATTAACAAAGAAAACCGCAGTACGGTAGAGGAGAAGCAAAACCCCAAAATTACTGGCGACCATGTGTCTGCGGGGAGAAACCCCAGAGAAGGCCAAAATTGAAAAAACACATAACCTGTAGGACTGTGCGTGCTCCGAATCCGACCGAGGCACACATCATGAAGGGATAGGAGACCAAAAAACAAAAGTCATATAGAGAAAGAAAGAAAGTCCAGGCTATTTCTGTGCTTGGCTATGACCGCCGCATCGGGCCCTTCAAAATGGCGGATAGAGCCGGCAAATAAGAGTCCAAACTTTGGGATTAGCGCATCTGCTCTGCTTCTTTGGAGTCTAAAAATGTTGATAGTAGATCAGGATCTTCGAACGTCCTGGTTTGGTTATGGAGAGTCACTCGGAGCTTCGCTGGATACAACAGGCCAAAGCGAGCCTGTAGCTGTTGAAGTCGAGGGCGAAAAGCAAGGAGTTTCTTCCGACGGTCAACGGTAGGCTTTGCCAAATCAGGAAAGAAGGAGACCTTACGACCTTCAAATTCCAAATGATGATTCGCTCGGGCAGCATGTAAAATTTGTTCCACTTGTTGATATCGTAGCAAGCTAAAGACAATAGGCCGGGGGGTCGTGCGGTTGAGCGCCATGTGAGCAGGAACACGGTGTGCACGATCGATTTCCAGTTCTTTATGAAAGGTGATCTTCAGCAAGGAGGGAAGAGTTTTGAGCAAGAATTCTCTTATATCTCCTGCTTCCACCCCCTCCGGCACTCCGAGGAGCCTCACATTGTTGCGACGGGCTCGATTATTGCTATCTTCTAACTCCTTTTGAAGATTCTGTATCTGACGCTCAGCCTCGTCCAGTTTGCCCAAGCGCACCTCGTGCGAGTCGAGGACCCCCGCCATGTTGTCCTGCCGTAATGAAAGACTTTCAAGTCGGTCTTGGAGCACTCCAAAGTCTTCTCGCATGGCTCGAAGCGCTTCTCCATTGGACTGCACCAATTCCTTCACGCCGCGTATTTCTTCCAAAATCTCCAGGTGCATCTCGGGGTTTTCACGAAATGGAACCATCTTCTGTGGGGAGGACACCTCTGTTTTGGAGCGTTTTCCGTGAGAAGAAGAAGGAGACCCGAAGTCCAAGCGCGCTGGTTTATGGGCCGCCATTCCCCCGAGGTGCCCCGGTCAGCTCGGAGCGAAATAGTAAATTTGTGTAGGTATTAAGTCAGGATTCTAAGTAGGCCTCTCGGGAGCTTCAACGCAAAGCGTCCTACCCGCTGGACATCAGGCTCCGCCCCCAGACTTAAGGATCTTAATATGTGCACATTAGAGGAAAGGCGGGATAGAGTTGATATGATTGAGACTTTTAAATACCTCCGTGGCATAAATGCACAGGGGGGCGAGCCTCTTTCGATTGAAAGCAAGTACTGCTGAAAGGGGACATGGGACGAGGGTGAAAGGGGATAGATTCAGGAGTGATATGCGGAAGTATTTCTTTACGGAAAGAGTGGTGGATCCGTAGAATAGTCTCCCAGTGGAGGTGGTAGAGATGAGGACAGTATCTGAATTAAAAAAAGCATGGGACAAACACAGAGGATCTCTAAAGGAAAAAAGGGGCCTGTTGTAGTGGTTGATAGGGAAGGACAGACTAGATAGGCCATGTGGACTTTTTTTGTCATCATTTCTCTATGTTTCTATGTTTTAAGTCCATGTCCGCAAAGGCCATCAAGAGCCGTCAATTGCAGCAGGAGAAGTTCTTCCATAAATCTGACTCTGCACCAGAGTCCTCGGCGACACCACACTCCCGGGCCCCCTCCAGTACCTTGATGCCCCACGATCCCCAGGCTGGCTTGGAGTCCTGCGGCCGCAGGTTCTCAGAGAGGAACTCCCCGGAGGTGGAACGCTAGAAGAGCTCAAAAACCTTGAAGGCTGCCTCAGAGGGTGGTCTGGAAAAGTGGGTAAATCCCACACCAGGCCCCGCAGTCCCTGGCGTGAGTCCGAGGGGTTGGAGCAGGAGTGGCCTCATAAACTGCCCTGGAAGGAGTTGTCAGTGTCGGGTGACTGGCCTTGGACTCCTGAGACCATCCTGGTCGAGGACTCCCCCTTGACGGAAGTGACACTAGGCCTGAAGCCATCGGTGCCCACGTCAAAGGCTGCGGAAACATCTGTCATGGAGACCTGGATGGCGGCATTGGAGTGCAGTATCACTGTCCTCCTGGCCCAGCAGCAGACTTTGTTGTCCGATTCCTCTAGTTCATCTGCCCCAATGAGTGGACTCTCGACCTTAAGGGCTTCCCCAGTTGTCGAGCCGATCCTCAAGTGCCACTGGCCTCAAGAGAGCCATCGGCATTGGACAAGGTCCCAGTCCCTTTCCTCAGGACACCTGTCCTTTCCGGCAAGTGCACGCAGTTTGGACCGCATGTCTTCTGGGGGTCACAGGCCTTTGGGCTCAGGGCCCGACCGTGGGAGCCGCAGAGCCTTCCTCTGATTTCGAGTCAGACTGGGATACCAAGGATGAAGAGTCCCCAGACACCCAGCAACACCAAGATGTACCCTCAGACCCATCTCCACCAGTGTCTTGGTGCCATTCCCTGCTCAAGGACGTTGTTTTCCTCGACTTTGTGTGAGATATGGCAAAGATGCTCACGTTTGAGACCAAAGTGGAGGAGGACCCCACACGAAGGAACTTGAGATCCTCCAGTAAGAGGCTCCTCAGAAGGAGACCTTCACGGTGCCCGTCCTTCTGATCCTCAAGCGCCATCTCCTTCATATGTAGGAAACACTGGCGTCAATGCCAATTGTGAGTAGACGGCTCGACTCCATGTATTGAGTCTGCTGTAGCATGGGGTTCCAAAAAACCTAGCTCCCTCACAATTCTATGGTTGTCGAGTTGGCCATGCATCAACAAGAGGCAAAAGACTCATTCCTCGGTGCCCCCGGGTAGGGAGGCCCGGACCTTGGATGCCCTCTGCTGAAAATGCTACCAGGGCTCGATACTGGCTTGCCGAGTCCACTCCTACCAGTTGTACATCAGTATGTACCTCAAAGAACTGGCGAGGGAGCTCATCAGTTTCTCTGCAGGCTTCGATGTGGAACCTCTAAAGCGGTTCAAGTCACTGGCCTTGGCTGTCAATCAGTGCTTGAAGTTCCTGCCTCAAGCAGCATATGATAACTTTGAATCCTCAGCCAGAGTGACCGCCGCGGGCATCTGGGCTCGACGCCAGGCATGGCTGTAGTCGTCTGACCTCGAGCAACCTTGCACTGGAGAAGACCTCTTCGGAAAAACCATGTCGGACAAGGCTGCAGAGATAGAGTCTGGTCCTGGTCACGAACTCAGTCTAAGAAGACCTCAATGCACCCCTGTAAGAAAGCCTTGGGGAAGAAACCTTTCTTCCTGAGAAAAAAGGGGAATTTTGGTAATGCCCCATAGTACCAAGTGTTCTTGGTCCCACTGCGGGACAACAGTCCAAGGAGCAAGGGCACAATCCCTGCAAGCCTAAGACCCTAAGACCTGGGGCAAGGGCACAATCCCCGCAAGCCTAAGACCCTAAGACTTAGGCCCCGGCCTAGCCTGGAGGACATTTTTGACTCCTTGGGCATGGCCTCCTCTCCCCCAGGAGGCCCTCAGCAACCCACAGGGGGACATCTGGCCCTTTTTGCCCAGAAGGTGGTCCTCCATCACCATCGATTCCTGGGTACTGCGAGTAGTCAAGGAGGGTTACCTGCTCCACTTGCAATGGACTCACTCGATTGGTGGCAGCTTCCCTGCCACCATCGGGCTGGGAAGCCCTTCCAGGCACCCACCAGAGGGTCCTTACCATGGATGCCTCCCTGCTAGGATGGAAAGCTCATTGCGAGGACCTCCGCACTCAAGGCAGTTGGTCCCAAATGGAGTGCCAGTTGCAGATCAACCTCCTGGAGCTCAGAGCGATATTTCAGGCCCTCCGAATCTTTCGCCACCGGTTACAGCACCAGTCGGTGCTGATCCAGACGGACAACCAATTTGCAATGTTCTATGTCAATAAGCAAGGGGGCATGAAGTCGTACTCCCTCTGCCAGGAAGCGGTAGCCCTCTGCTCATATGTGACATGCAACGGAATGCTCCTGCGGGCGGTCTACCTCCTGGGCCAGGACAATGCCCTGGTGGATGTGCTGAACAGTGTCTTCCAGCCGCACAAGTGGCACCTGGAATCCAGAGTGGCCTCCAGGCTTTTCCGACTCTGGGACATCCCTCTAGTGGACCTGTTTGCCAGCCCAGATAACACGCAGTTGCCTCTCTCCTGTTTCTGCCAGCCGTACCCATCCCAGGTGGCGGTGGATGCGTTCCTCATTCCATGGACAGAAGTCCTTCTCTATGCCTTCCTGCCGAAACTGCTGGTCGCCAAAACCCTCTTCAAGGTCCAGCGTGACAGGACATCTCTGATACTGGTATCCCCCAGTGGCCTAGGCAACTCTGGTTCAAGCTGCTTCTCTGCCTGTTGGTGGCATCTCCAAATACCCTGGGATGCACCCTAGGACTACTTTCACAGAAGGAGTACAGCTGAACACTATTGCAGCCCACCAACACTCCGTTGAGGGCAAGCCCTTCTCGGCCCAGCTCCTCGTTTCTCGTTTTCTGCAGGGCCTCATGTTGTCTAAGCCCCCCATCCACCCACCAACGGCGGAGTGGGATCTCTATGTGGTGCTCTCACTGCTCACTAAGCCGCTGTTTGAGCCCCTGGCTACTTGCCATTTACGGAACCTCTCCTGGAAGGCTGTCTTTCTTGTGGCACTCACGTCGGCTTGCAGGGTCAGCGAGCTCCAGGCTGTGATGGCATAGCCTCCCTACACAAGCTTCTACAAGAACAGGGTGGTGCTCTGCACACACCCCAAGTTTCTGCCAAAAGTGGTGTCCCCCTTCCACCTCAGTCAGGAGGTGGTGCTCCCCACCTTCTTCCCAAGGCCTCATGCCGGCAAGGCGGAGAACATTATCCATACTCTGGATTGTAAGAGGACCCTGTCCTTCTGTCTGCAACAGGGCCAACGCAAAACGCCTCAGCTTTTCGTTTCCTATGACCACAGTCGAATGGAGCTTCCAGTGACTAAGCAAACTCTGTGCACTTGGGTGGTGGACTGCATTGCCCGCGCCTATGAACAGGCTGGGATTTCACTGGACCACCGGGTCACGACGCACTGCCTCAGCACCATGGCTACCTCCATGGCAAGTCTGCGTTCCATACCTGTGACGGAAATCTACTGGGCCGCCACCAGGGCATCGGTCCATACCTTCGCAGCTCACTACTGCCTGGAGGGGAGTCCTAATGGGACAGTGCCTTCGGTCAGGCTGTGCTCTGTAATCTCTTCAGGGTGAAGGCAGCTCCTGCCCTCCGGCCCTTCTGTGTTCAGGCTACTGAAATGCTGGTTCCTCGCTGGACACTTGGGTCTTGCAGAGAGTCTCTCAGTTGCGACCCAACAGTTAACATAAGAACATAAGATATGCCATACTGGGTCAGATCAAGGTCCATCAAGCCCAGTATTCTGTTTCCAACAGTGGCCAATCTAGGTCATATGTACCTAGCAGTTTTCCCAAGGGACACAGGTTCCACAATGCTTGTATTGGTTCAAGCATTGATATCCTGGGTCCCTTCTTAATAATGGTTTATGGACCTTTCCTCCAGGAACTTGTCCAAACCTTTTTTAAACCCAGCTACACTAACAGCCTTTACTACATCCTCTGGTAACAAATTCCAGAGTTTGATTACACGTTGAGTGAAAAAATATTTTCTTTTATTAGTCTTAAATAGTTTACCCTGTAGATTCATTGCATGTTCCCTAGTCTTTCTATATTCTGATAACGTAAACAATCGATCTACGTTTACCCGTTCCACTCCGTTCATTAATTTATAGACTTCTATCATATCTCCCCTCAGCCGTCTCTTTTCCAGGTTAAAGAGCCCTAGCCTTTTTTAGCCTTTCTTCATAGGAGTATCCTTCCATCCCCTTTACCATTTTGGTGGCTCTTCTCTGAACCTTTTCTAAAATTGCTATATCCTTTTTAAGATACAGCAACCAGAATTGCACACAATATTCAAGGTGCGGTGTCACCATGGAACGATATAGAGGCATTATAATATCTTTTGTTTTATTTTCCATTCCTTTCCTTATCATACCTAGCATTCTATTTGCTCTCTTGGACGCCGCTGCTGCACACTGGGCCGAGGGTTTTAACATGGTATCCACAACGACGCCTAAATCTGTTTCCTGGGTGGTGGTTCCTAATGTGGAACCTTGCATTGTGTAACCATAGTTTGGGTTGTTCTTTCCTAGGTGCATAACCTTGCACTTGTCCACATTAAATTTCATCTGCCATTTTGATGCCCAGTCTTCCAATTTATCAAGATCCTCTTGCAATTTTCCACAATCCTCTTGGGTTTTAACAACTTTAAATAGTTTTGTGTCATCTGCAAATTTGATAACCTCACTCGTTATTCCACTTTCCAGGTCATTTATGAATATGTCAAAAAGCAGCGGACCCAGCACAGATCCCTGGGGTACACCAATATTCACCTTTCTCCATTGGGAAAATTGGCCATTTGGCCCTACCCTCTGCTTTCTATCTTTTAACCAGTTCCTGATCCACAATAGTACACTGCCACCTATCCCATGACTCTTTAGTCTCGCCAAAAGTCTCTCATGAGGGACCTTGTCAAAGGCTTTCTGAAAGTCCAGATACAGAATATCAACCGACTCACCTTTGTCCACCTGATTATTCACTCCTTCAAAAAACATAACAGATTAGTAAGACAAGATCTTCCTTGTCTAAAGCCATGTTGGCTGTCTCCCATTAGGTCATGACTATCTACATGCTGAGTAATTTTATTCTTTATGATGGTTTCTACCATTTTCCCCGGTACTGATGTCAGGCTCACCGGTCTGTAGTTTCCCGGATCACCCCTGGAACCTTTTTTAAAAATTGGTGTTACATTGGCGATCCTCCAATCTTCAGGTATTAGAGATGATTTCAATGATAGTTCACAGATTACTAATAGCAGGTCTGCAATCTCGTATTTCAGTTCTTTCAACACCCTTGGATGTATACCATCCAGCCCAGGTGATTTGCTACTCTTCAGTTTATCTAATAGTTGTAATACATCTTCCCGATGTATCGATATTTCCTTCAATTCTTCCGCACCTTTAAATACCACTTCAGTCATGGGTAATATCCCTACATCTTCCTCAGTAAAGACTGAAGCAAAGAATTCATTCAGTCTCTCCGCTATCGCCTTGTCGCCTCTTAGTGCTCCTTTAACCCCTTTATCATCTAATGGACCAACTGACTCTCTCACAGGTTTTTTGCTACGAATGTACTTGAAAAGGTCTTTACTTGGCGTTTTTGATTCCGCAGCAAGCTTCTTCTCAAATTCTCCCTTTGCCTGCCTTATCAATGCCTTGCATTTGACTTGCCAGTGCTTGTGCTGTTTCCAGGTTTCGTCGTTTAGCTCTTTTTTCCATTTCCTGAAAGATGCTTTTTTGGCAACAACAGCCTCTCTGACCTCACCTTTAAACCATGCTGGCAGTTTTTTGGACTTCCTTCCACTTTTCTTAAAGCGTGGAATACAGCTGGTCTGGGCTTCCAAGATAGTATTTTTCAACAAGAGCCAAGCCTGATGTACGTCTTTAACCTTTGCAACTGCTCCTTTTAGTTTTTTCTTAACTGTTTTCCTCATTTTATTATAGTCTCCCTTTCGAAAGTTAAAAGGTAGTACTGTGGATTTCCTTACTATCCCTCCTCCACTAATTAAATCAAAGGCGATCATGCTATGATCACTATTGCCAAGTGGCCCCAACAACCTTATCTCTTGCACTAGATCTGGTGTTCCACTAAGGATTAGGTCTAATATGGCTTCCCCTCTGGTCTGTTCATGAACCAGCTGCTCCAAGAAGCAGTCATTTATTTCATCTAGGAACTTTATCTCCCTAGCATGTCCTGCCGTGACACTAACCCAGTTGATACCGGGGTACTTGAAATCACCCATTATTATTACTGTGCTGTAACTTTTGTTAGCTTCCTTGATTTCTTTGAGCATTTCATCATCCATTTGGTCATTCTGGCCAGGCGCTCGATAGTACACCCCCACTGCCATTGCCTTCCCCCTTTTACATGGAATTTCAATCCATATAGATTCTACAGCAGATTTTGTTTCCTGCAAAACTTTAATCCTTTCTGACTCAATGCCCTCTCTAACATAGAGAGCAACCCCTCCAACAATTTGATCAGCTCTATCATTACGATATAGTTTGTACCCAGGTATCACAGTGTCCCACTGGTTGTCCTCCTTCCACCATGTCTCTGATATTCCAATCATATCTAACCTTTCATTTAGTGCTATATATTCTAACTCTCCCATCTTATTTTTTAGACTTCTAGCATTTGCATACAAGCATTTTAGAGAATGTATTTTATTCATATTAATTTGGCTATTGTTAGACATGGGTAATTTAGGATATTTAAGCTCTGTCTGCTCCATACTTTAGGGCATTTGGGCTACTTTACTCTTTTGTGGAACCTCTCTGCTTTTGGTAGTATCCTTCAAAGATACATTCTTCTGAACCATCCGCTCTTGGGCGGCGTCGGTTTTCCCCTAATATCTAGTTTAAAAGCTGCTCTATCTCCTTTTTAAAGGTTAATGCCAGCAGTCTGGTTCCATCCTGGTTAAGGTGAAGCCCATCCCTTCGGAAGAACCCTCCTTTCCCCAGAATGTTCCCCAGTTCCTAACAAATCCAAAACCCTCATCTCTGCACCATTGTCTCATCCACGCATTGAGACTCCGTAGCTCTGCCTGCCTTTTGGGTCCTGCGCGTGGAACAGGAAGCATTTCAGAGAATGCTACCCTGGAAGTTCTGGATTTCAACTTCCTACCTAAAAGCCTAAATTTAGCCTCCAGAACCTCCCTACCACATTTTCCTATGTCATTGGTACCAACATGTACCAAGACAGCAGACTCCTCCCCAGCACTATCTAAGACCTTTTCTAGGTGGCGTGTGAGGTCTGCTACCTTCGCACCAGGCAGGCATGTTACCAGGTGATCCTCACGTCCACCAGCCTCCCAGCTATCTACATGCCTAATGATCGAATCACCAACTATAACGGCTGTCCTAACCCTTCCCTCATGGGCACATGGCCCTGGAGAAACTTCCTCGGTGCGAGAGGGTTTTACATCACCTGGAGGACAGGTCCTAGTTACAGGATCACTTCCTGCCACACCAGGGTGATGCTCTCCTGTCACGTGACCTCTCTCCTCCATGGCAACAGGGATGCTGCCAGACTGGAGGTGGGACTTCAGGACTATATTATTTATTTATTTATTTATTTTATTTAATGTTCTTATATACCGCACTCTTTCTCATCAGCGCGGTTTACAGTAAACATAAAGTGCTCACAGATAGCAACATGCTGTCGTGAGCTTACATGTAACAGGAGATCTAACAGGATTCAACTTAAGAAAACTTTGTACATCTTAATTATACAACTATATACAATGGTAGATTTCTTGTTATACAGAAGAGATGGATAAGAGCAATTTTGGTTTATAAAGGGGGCTTAGGAAGAGTTGAGAGGGTAAGAGATGGTAACTGGTGTTGGGAGAAGTGTAAGAGGAACAGGTGGTGTTTTATAGCTTTTCTAAATTGCTTGAGGTCCTTGATTGCTCTTATGGAGGGAGGAAGATTGTTCCAGCATCTAGGAGCGAAGTATGAGAATGCTCTTTCCGTGGTTGCATTTGAACGCTTTGTGGAGTCGGTTGGGATGGTTAGGGTATTGGCCACTACCGATCTCCTGGATCTGGTATTAGGGGTGTGAGTGAGGAGTGTGCAGATTGCAGGGGGCGCTAAGTTATTGATGGCCTTAAATGTTGTAAGTAGTGCTTTGTATGTAATTCTATAAGGTATTGAGAGCCAGTGTAATTCCTTTAATATGGGGGTTATATGATCACTCCTTGAGGCCCCATGGAGGATGCGAGCAGCGGTGTTCATTGCTAATTGAAGCGTGTTTAGGGTGCTTTTTGGGAGGCCGTGGAGAACTATGTTTGCGTAGTCAAAGTGGGGAGTGACTATCGCTTGAAAGATGGTGCGGAAGTTGTCGGGATCGAGCATGTTTTTGAGGTGTCGGAGGGTCCTAATCTTAAAGTAGATGGTTTTTACTGTTCGGTTTATGTGCTTTTTGAAGTTTAGGCGATGGTCCAGAGTAGGTCCCTGTAGGTCTCGTCTATGTACCTCTCTGTCTGTCTTATGCTTTCCAAGTCTGCTACTTTAGCCTCTAGAGAACGGACTCGTTCCCTGAGAGCAAAGAGCTCCTTGCACCTAGTGCACACGTAAGACCTCTCACCAACTGGGAGAAAATCATACATGTGACACTCAATGCAAAAGACTGGAAAGCCCCCATCCCGCTGCTGGACTGCTGTCTGCATCTTAGTTTTCAGTTTGTGTTTAGATCTAAGTTCTTTACTTACTAAGGGTTGCTATGGATATTTATACTAATAAAACTGTACCTAATACGTGTAATATACCTTGTTCACCTGAAGCTTAACTAATCTCAGGTCCTTAGTGTATGACTGATTTGGGTAATGAGCTTCACCTGAGAGCACCTCCTGTCTTGTAAGATGTGTAAGTACCTATAAAGCTACGATTATCCCAGGGGAGGGAGGGAAATAACACTTATTAAAAGAGGGCTGCTACACAGTACCCTGTCTTGTGCTGCTGAGGTAAGCTATATTCTGATTTGATTTAAATTATAGCTCTTAGCTGCTGCTAGGCTCTAACTTCTTATGACATTTAAACTACAAGCTCTCTGCTGGGTTCTAAATTTAACCAGAAAGCTCTCTTCTGTGTTTTAAATTTAAGCTAAAAGTACTTTGCTGATGCTAGGCCCTGAGTGACTATTAAATTTAGACTACAAGCTCTCTGCTGGGTTCCATATTTAACCAGAAAGCTCTCTTCTGTGTTTTAAATTTAAACTAAAAGTACTTTGCTGTTACTAGGCCCTAAGTGACTATTAAATTTAAACTACAAGCTCTCTGCTGGGTATGAAATGTAACCAGAAATTTCTGCTCTGTGTTTTAAAACTAAAAGTACTTCTCTGATGCTAGGCCCTGAGTGACTATCAAATGTAAACTACAAGCTCTCTGCTGGGTTCCAAATGTAACCAGAAAGCTCTCTTCTGTGTTTTAAATTTAAACTAAAAGTACTTTGCTGTTACTAGGCCCTGAGTGACTATTAAATTTAAACTACAAGCTCTCTGCTGGGTATGAAATGTAACCAGAAAGTTCTCCTCTGTGTTTTAAATTTAAACTTAAACTGCTGCTACTAGGCCCTGACTGATTTAACAAAAATAGTGGGTTCACAGATTAATTAGCTTTAATACAAAGAATTCATTTTAGAAAATTACCAGAAGTATATACTCACAGTTGCAGATCTCTCTCCAGAAGTAACAGTCCCTTTTTCTAGTCCTTCAAGCCATTAGTTGCAGCTAATGGCTCACCTTCTCTGGTCACCCATGGCATTTTTTGCAGTTTTTCGGTAGTCTGTAGCTATGAGAGGACTGACCTTACTGCTTATTCTGTACAAAGCATAGTTACTCACCTGTAACAGGTGTTCTCTGGGGACAGCAGGAATCAGTTCTCACAACCCTCCCTCCTCCCCTTGGAGTTGCTCCTTTATCATATTTTAATTTTGTCATCTTAGACTGAGTTAAGGTGGCACCCTTGGGACCACGGGCTTTCTTTGAAAGCTGGGGATATGCTTACACATAGTAACATAGTAAATGACGGCAGATAAGGACCAGTATGGTCCATCTAGTCTGCCCAGTAAGATGGCAAGAGTAGGTGCACCTGCCGTTCTGTGCAGCCCACCCCTCCCCATGTCTTTGTTTAGGGGTGAACACACCGCTCCATGTAGGACACCCCAATTGGGAAATTAGATGGTTCAGTTTATTTTGATTTTATCCTGTTGCTTTAAAGGGATCCACTGTGTCTGTCCCATGCCATTTTGAATTCTGTCACTGTGTTTGCCCCTACCACTTCCATCGGGAGGGCATTCCAAGCATCCACCACCCTTTCAGTGAAAAAGTATTTCTTGACATTGCCTTTCAATTTACCACCTTGCAGCTTTTTGTTATGCCCTCTAGTTTTACAGCTTCCCCGTTGCCTCTTACGTGCAGTTTAGGCAGACGTCAATGTCACCTATATGTGAGGACTGATTTCTGCTTTCCCCAGAGAACACCTGTTCTAAGTGAGAAGCTATGCTATATTGAATTATAAAGTGAAACATTCCATTTCTACTCTCGGAGTTTTATTGGTTGGTCTGGGAATGTCCTATATGAATGAATTATTATCCTCTATATAATTTTCATAAAAAAATGTATGTAAAGGTGATTGAGTAAATGTAAAGTGAGTAATTGGGGGAGGGGGAAGTGAGGGGGTGTTGAGTTGAGGACAGAGCTTATGCCCCCCAACCAAAAAGACATTCTGCCACCCCTTCCTTAAAGGTTGTAACTGTGTATGAGCATTAGTTTTATGGATTTAGTGTTTTAGATGATAGTTTGTTGTCTGTGTCTTGCCATTTTTTTTGCCAGTCTTGTATTTGAATTATTATATGTAATTTTTTCTTGCATAGATGTTCAGTTGTAATTGCTGATGTGGAGAGGCAAAATAAATTTAAAATATAACATAGTAACATAGTATGGTCCTAGTCTGCACCCCTATTTGTTCAGATATAAGATAGTTATGCTTATTTTGATTTTATCCTGTTGCTATAAAGGGATCCACTGTGTCTGTCCTGTGCCAGTTTGAATTCTGTCACTGTGTTTGCCTCCATCACTTCCATCGGGAGGGCATTCCAAGCATCAATGAAAAAGTATTTCCTGACATTGCCTTTCAGTTTACCCCCTTGCAGCTTCATGTTATACTCTCTACTTTTACAGCTTCCCCGTCTTTAGAAGAGGTTTGTTTGTCCATTAATACTCTTTAACTATTTAAAGGTCTGAATCATATCTCCCCTGTCCCTTCTCTCCTCCAAAGTGTACATATTTAGGTCTTCAAGTCTTTTCTCATAAGTCTTCTGACGCAGGCTCCAAATCATTTTGGTCGCCTGCGCTGATTTTTTACCATGGTCCAATTAAATCGACACCTACATCAGTACTTTAGCTATCTGACTAGATTTCTTAATTTTTTTGCCTGTGGCTTATTGAAAAGTAGCAGCACTTTACATTCTTTGAGGCCATGGTGTTTTGGGGTAGACTCTTAGAGCCTAGAAATAAAGAACTTTTGGCTGAGTATATGAATTATGGAATTTCATATGCCTCTTCTTTCTGTCTTTGTTGCCTCAGGTAACGATCACTAATATTCAGAACAGAAGTCCTAAACCAAGTCCGACTGTGCAGGATCAGGAGTTGGGATTTTTCCTGGAAACAGGGCTTCAAAGAGCTCATGTCCTTTATTTCAAAAATGGGTAAGTGCCCCATGTTTATTTTTCCAATTTCCAAACTAAATAGTGGTAGATTTTGTTGAATATTCTATTTTTTTGAACTGTAAGCTGTGGATCAGTGTATTCTGTTTTCAGCAAAATGTGTGTGCAGAAAGTGAGGGCAGGTTTAGACGTCCTAATAGGAAGGAATTGTCCTTAAGGACAGTAGAATACCATTTGTTCCAAAGAACCATTAACCAGAAGTTGGTTATCAAGAAAATTCCAGACTGCTACTGTCCAAGCATACTTCACCAGCAAGTGGAGCCAAATCTGCTCTCTGCTTAGCTGTTTCAACAGCATGGTGTTCAGTAGATAATCACTGAAAGAGTGATTTTAAGAATTAAATGGTCATTGTTGGGCTGGCATCATAATTGATTCTGTGTAGAGAAATGGCTCTGGTCAGGCCCAAGAGAAAGGGAAGTTCCTGTTATCCAGAATAAAAGATATTGAATGACCTTAGTTCCAATCATTCTGATTAACTGGTGTTCCACTCTGTTTTTAATTTATGAGGCTTGGCCCAAGAGAAAATCGTTCTTCAATGTGGATTAAATTAGATTACCTGCAGGTGGCCATTGGGGTTTGGCCTTTTTTCTCTTTGTTTTCACATGTCCATTTCTGCAACTAATTTTGTCCCGTCTCTGTGATGGGAGGCCTTGATGAGATGAAAGGATAAGAGAGAAGAACCAGAAAGACCACTTTGGCTATTTATAGATATCCCTTTGAATTTGGACTAAGGTGACAAAATTCTTATCTGTAAAATTCCTTTTTTTTTTACATTTCTTAATTTCTTAATATTTAGTTCATGCCTTCCTAGTAGTAGTTCAGTGCAAGTTGCAGTCAAGTACAGTATGGTATTTCCCTGTCCCCAGAGGGCTTGCAATCTAAGTTTGTACCTGAGACAGTGGAGAGGCCACAAGGAATGCCCTGATCTCTTTGCTCAGAGGCCACTGCTCTAACCACCAGGCTACTCCTCACTCTAATGTAAAAAGAAAAAATACTAGCAGATTTAAATTTTGCAGCAAATATGGATATTGGCTGCTGCTGTATCTGCATGTTATCGGTAACTTGCTTGCCTTACACTGCACAGAAGTGCTATATGTATGCATAGGTGCTCTTCAGCAGGGGAAGAAGTGTATATATGCTGTATCACTGTAAAGCTTGACTACACTAGACTAGAATTCTACCTTCTCTGTGGACATGCAGGAAGGAAGTCCTCAAATATGGGTGATGTCTCCATTGGAGCCCCGTGCCGGAACGCTCCCCAGCTTCTATTGGAAGCTTTTGGGAGGCTCCACCATGCCTGTGCGCCTGCCTTCCTGCCTGCTGCGGCGGTGCCATCTTCTCCATTCTTCATTTTTCTGTGGAGCCCCACGGATGTTGTTTCAGTCCTGTACCGGTAAACATTGTTTTTCCCTTGCGGGGGGCCTTCCGTTGGTCGCGCCGGTTCTGTCGATTGCCTTTCGGGCTTGCCTCAGTGCCCAGTGTCTTTACAAAGTGCTTCCCGGTGGTAGTGGCCTATCTCAGAACACCAGGGATCCTTGTCTTCCCTTATCTGGACAACTGGCTCATAAAAAGCACCACTCCAGACAGAGTCCATCAATCAACATGGTTGACCATTCAGGTGCTAGAGCTGTTGGGGTTTGTAGTCAATTACCCAAAGTCCCACCTTCAGGCTGCCCAACAGCTGGAGTTCATAGGGGCTTTCCTCAACATGGCTCAAGTAAAGGCCTTCCTTCTGCTAGACTGACTTCAGAGATTGATGGCCTTGGTCTGAGATACCCAGCAGAGTCATTAAATAATGGCTTGAGGGTTACTGACTGTACTCGGCCACATGGCCTCTATGGTGCATGTCACACCCATGGCTTGTCTTTCGATGAGATAGGCTCAGTGGACATTGAGGACTCAGTGAAACCAGGCCACTGGCTGCCTTTGGAATCGGGTGGCTATTACCGACCCTCTTGTCCAATCCCTGAGCTGGTGTTTGGATCATCAGAACCTGTTCATTAGTTTGCCCTTTCAGAAGGCGTCAATCCAGAAAACACTGAGAACAGACAAATACATAATGGGTTGGGGAGTGCATTTGGATGGCCTTCACACTCAGGATGTCTGGTCCAAACAGAAGAGCCTGCACCAGATCAGTTTCGTGGACTTGAGAGCCATAGCGAATGTCCTGAGAATGGCTAACCAATAGATTATCCTGATTCAGACTGACAATTAGGTCGCAATGTACTGCATAAACAAGCAGGGTTCGTATCTCTTGTGCTGGGAGACAGTCTGATTATGGAGGTTTGCCACCACTTACAGGATGGAGCTAAGGGCCACATATTGGCCAGAATACCCTGGCGGACCAGTTGAGTTGCATCCTCCAGACGCACAAGTGGACGTGTACATCGGTAGACCTGTTCGCCACCCAACAAAATGCCCAAATGGATCAGTTCAGCTCCAGAGTCGCCTTATGCAGCACGTTGCCACCAGATGCTTTCCTCCTGAACTCTGGGGCAAAGTGCCTGCTATACAAGTATCCTCCCATACCTCTCATAGCAATTTCCTTGCTGAAATGCGAGACAGACAGAGGTACGATGATACTCATCGCGTTCTATTGGCCCAGATAGCCGTCATTTCCCTTTCTGTTTCAACTCTCCCAGTGGAAACCTCTACAGTAGAGCTCTGCCCTGCCCCGCCCTAGACCTTATATCACAGGAAGACCGGAGGATGCTTCCTCCCAGTGTCCAGTCCTTGGCCCTAACTGCATGGATGTTAAGAGGCTAGTCCTGTCAGAGCTTAACTTGCCTGATAGAGTAACAGATGTTCTCCATGAACAAGCAGAAAGTCAGTCCTCACATATGGGTAACGACAGCGATGGAGCCCTCGTGGAAGCATGCCCCCCAGCTTTCAAAGAAAGCCTTTGGGAGATGCCACCATGCATGCATGATCCCCTTCCCATCCAAGGGTGCCAACTTGCTCATTCTCCTTTTTTCTGCAGAGCCTGCTTCCCCCTGGAAAAAGTTGATTTTCTCGACCCAAGTTTCATACTCTCCTGCGGTAGTGCACCGGTTCTCTTCCCACCACCTGAGCCCGCTGCCCCGGCATCGAGTCTTGGGTATGTAGTTTTTTCTCCCTTCTTGGCTCCTTCACGCCTTTTTTCCAACTGGTAGCACCATGGGTCTTTGAACTCGCTGGGATACTTTATTCTCCCGTGGTTACCAGTGGTTTAGAAAGTGTGATCGGTGTGCCAAAATAATGTCCCTGACCATCACACATGACTTCTGACTTTGTTGCATGGGACCAGACCATGACCTCATGGCATGCGGCATCTGTAAGGAGATGTCCACCAAGGCCCTCAAGAGCCGCCAGCAGCAGCATGATAAGTTTTTCCCAGATTCCCAGGTACTTCTGAAGGCCAAGGCCTCCTCCAAAACTGCAGAATACCCTGGTGGAGCAGCTGAGTTGCATCCTCCAGACGCACGAGTGGACGTGTACATCGGTAGACCTGTTCACCACCCAACAAAATGCCCAAATGGATCAGTTCAGCTCCAGAGTCGCCTTATGCAGCACGTTGGCACCAGATGCTTTCCTCTTGAACTCTGGGGCAAAGTGCCTGCTATACAAGTATAGCCTTATAGACCCCGACCAATTCCGTGATTCCTCGGAAAGGGGATCTCCCTCGAGGGAACTCAAGAAGAAGAAGGCCTCAAAGGCGGCATCTCTGAATGGCTCAGACGGGCCGGGTAAGTCCCGAGCCAGGTCCCGCAGTCCTAGACGCTTGTCCGAGGAATCGGAGAAGGAGTGACCTGCAAAGGTCCCCCGAAAGGACTCTTTCTTGGGCCGGCTTCGGTCTCCTGACACCATCCTTGTCAAGGACTCCCCTTTGGGGAAACTGGTGTCGGGCCCGATTCCCTTGGCCTGGAGTCCAGAATGGCTGTCCTGGAGCGCAGTTTGTCTGCCTTCAAGGACCAGCAGCGGGTGCTGTTGTCCGCTACCACTGGTTCCTCTGCCCAGACCACCGGGCCCACGATGTTGAGGTCCCTGGAGGCTGAGCCAATCCTCGAGGTTTTTCGGCCTTGTCGATCCTCGGCCGAGGTCTTGATCCAGCTTCCATTCCATGGAGCTGTGATCTTCCCCACCCAGTGTGCTTTATGCTGGCCACAGGACCACCGAGGGCTGCGGATGGGGATCAGCCCCAGAGCCACCCTTCCCTTGAGTCCTCAACAGACTGTTCTGAGTGGGAAACAGAGGATGAGGAGTCACCGGACCCCTGTCGCCACCATTACGTTCCCTCGGACTCCCCTCACTGGGAACCCCAGTATCGGTCCCCACCCGAGGACATGATGTTCCTCGACTTCATCAGGGGCATGTACAAGGCCCTAGTGTTCCTGATGGAATTGGAGGAGGACCCAGAAATTCTCCAATACAAGGCCCCTACAAGGGAATTGCTTACAGTGCCCATCCCTCCCATCCTGGAATGGCTAGTGCTCCGTATGTGGGAACCACTGACATCGGTGCCAGTGGTGAGCAAGCGTCTCGACTCGATGTATCGAATCAGCTGGAGCTCGGGCTTCCAGAAGTGACAGCTGCCGCACAACTCCATGGTGGTGGAGTCAGCCATATGTCGGCTGAAGTGTCAGAAGACACACTCCTCGGTGTCCCCTGGCAGGGAGGCATGTACCCTGGATTCCCTCAGCAGAAAGGGCTGTCAGGGCTAGATGCTCATCGGCCGGATCCAGGCATGCCAGCTGTACTTGGGCATGTACCTGAGAGACCTGGCGAAGGAACTCACCGGTTCTCAGCTGATCTTTCCGAGGAATCCCTGCAGCGGTTCAAGAACCTGGCCAAAGCCATCCGTGAGTGCCCCAAGTTTATGTCTCGGGCAGCCTACGATGGCTTTATGTTGGTGGCTCGAGTACCGGCGGTGAGCATCAGTGCCCGACACCAGGCTTAGCTACAGTCATCTGACCTCGAGCAATGGGTTCAGGACAAATTGGTCAACGTCCCATGCCAAAGAGAGAACCTCTTTGGCAAACCCATGACCGACAAGTCTGCCGAGCTGGAGACCGAGTCCATAACAAGGACCAGGTTCTCTAAAAAGACCGCTGCCCCTCCCTGACGGGAGGGCTCATGTAAAAAAGACCATCTACCCAAGGAAAGGGGCTGCTTACAGAAACTACCCACCTTTTCAGGCCTCCCTGGCTCCCCAGCAGGGTCAGCAGGCCAAGGGACATGGGCATGGCCCTCATAAGCAGAAGGCTCCCAAGCCCCAGACGTCAGCCCCGGCCTAGCCAGGGGGAGCTTTTGACTCCTTGGGCATAGCCTCTCTATTCCAAGGAGGTCAGCAGCCCACAGGGTGATGTCTCATTCACTTTGCCCAATGGTGGCCAGCCATCACCACCGATTCTTGGGCACTCCAAGTAATCAAGGAGGGCTACCTCCTTCACCTGGTCCAGACACCTCCCCCTTTTTGGGAGAGTCCCTCAGGTCTCCCTTCACCGGGACCTTCTACTGAAGGAACTGGCAGGTCTTCTTGAGGACAGAGCGGTAGAACCAGTTCCCCTCCATTTCAGGTGCAAAAAGAATACGGGGCCTAAGGCTCATCCTCGACCTGCACAGTCTGAACAGATTCCTGGTGAGGGAGAAGTTCAAGATGCTCGCCCTTGGAACATTGGTGCCTTACCTCTAGCAGGGAGATTTGTTGTGCTCCTTGGAGCTGAAGGATGCCTACACACAAATCCTCGTTCACCCCAACCACAAGCAGTACGTGAGGTTCGTTTTTGGGGGGGGGGGGGGCAGCCATTACCAGTACAAGGTGCTGCCCTTCGGCTTGGCTTCCGCCCCAATGGTTTCACCAAGTGCCTGGCAGTCGTGGCCACCTTCCTCCACCTCCAGGGGGTGTTTGTCTTCCCCTTCCTGGATGATTGGCTCATAAAGGGAAGCACAGCCTCAGAAGTGCAGCAGGCAACTGCACGTACCATCCAGGTCCTGCAAAGTCTGGGGTTTTATGATAAACTACCCCAAGTCCCACTTCCTCCCGACACAGTGTCTGGAGTTCATAGGGGCAAGACTAGACACCCTCCAGGCGAAGGCCTTCCTTCCAGGGGACCGAGCCGCCCGGCTTAGGGCTCTGGTCTTGGACATACAATGTCGTCCCTCGGTGTCTACTAGGCTTCTGTTGTGCCTACTCGGACACATGGCCTCCACGATCCATGTCACCTCAGATGCCCGCCTCCTCATGAGGGCCACACAATGGTGCCTTTGGGACCAGTGGACGCAAGCCACATGCCATCTGGTGGCAAAATCCCCAGTACCTCGAGGCAGGGATGCCCTTCCAGACTCCGCACCCCTTAAGGGTTCTCATGATGGATGCCTCCCTGCTGGGATGGGGTGCCCACTGCGAGGACCTCTGCACCCAGGGCAGCAGGTCGCAGGGCGAGAGCAACCAGCAGATCAATCTCCTGGAATTACGGGCCATACACCTAGCCCTCCAAGCCTTTTGCTTCCTCCCTACGGCACCAACCAGTGTTGGTCCAAACAAACAACCAGATGGCGATATTCTGTGTGAACAAGCAGGGGGGCACAGTGTCCTGCCCCCTCTGCTGCAAGGCGATGGCCCTCTGCTCCAATGCAATCCAGTAGGGCATACTCTTACGGGAAGTATACCTGCCAGGCCAGGGCAACGCACTGGTCGACAGATTAAGCAGGGTCCTCCAGTCGCATGAGTGGCAGCTGGACCCCAGAGTGGCCAGCCGGCTCTTCCACCTCTTGGGAGAACCATGGATAGACCTGCTTTGCCATCCTGGACAACTAGCAGTTGTCCTGCTTCTGTTTTCGGCAAGACCATCCTTCCAAGATGGCGGCAGATGCGTTTCTCATCTCATGGTTGGACTGTCTCATATATGCCTTCCCATCCACACCACTAATTGCCAAAGTGTTATTCAGGAATGTCCGCAACGAAGTCTCACTGATCCTGATAGCCCCCCGATGACCCAGGCAGCTGTGGTTCCCGCTACTCCTCTAGCTGTCGGTGGAGACTTCCATCCCATTGGGGAGCTCCCCAGGGCTCCTGTTGCAGGAGGGGGGTTCTCTCTTGCACCCCAGCTTGTGGTCCCTGTCACTGACAGCAAAGCTGCTGAAAAGGTGACCCTCTCGGAGGAAGCGGAAGAGATGTTGCTGGCTTCCCGTAAGTCCTCTACCAGGAGAGCATACGCCTTCAAGTGGCGCAGGTTTTCAGTCTGGTGTGAAGAGCACAGGATTAGCTCATTCTCCTGTCCGGTGCAGCTGGTGTTGCAGTACCTTCTTCATCTCTCACACTCCGGACTTAAATCGAACTGGCAGCACATCACCACCCGGTAGATGGCAAACCCCTCTTGGACTAGCCGTTGGTGACCTACTTCATGAGGGTCAGGCACAAAAAGAGCAGCAACTCTTGCAAGTCCAAACAGGAAACACAAGGAGCAAGAGTAGTGATGACACAATGGCTTTATTGATATTCCCCAATGCATTTCGGCGGAACGCCTTCCTCAGGGGGTTAAAATCACTTGCAAACATATACGTAATAAAAACATATCAAAAACAAGTAAAAGAGTATAAAATAAACAATTAAAAGAAACGTATTCAAGCTAACCGGGCATCATATTAAAAGGAATAACATACCTACATCACGTGACACTCAAATCAAATAAATAGATAAATATTTAATAAGAGCATATATAAATAGAAGTTATTACATAAAAGGACCATATATATTACATATATATGCATTATATAGTGCAACTTGTACATAAGCGCAATTAAAGGAACCAAGAAAAAACATAAAGAAACAATAGACACAGGGCAGAAAGAAACTAAAAAATAAATAAAGAAATAAAAAGTAAAATACTCAAAACTAAACCGTTTAAGGAAACATGTAAAAGATATGGATAATCAGTACTCACTAAGCAGATACCATAGGAAAGTTTCCATACGGTAGGGTTTAAATGGCAATAGCCGTGAATTCAGCAGTAGGAGAACCTAGTGGAGATAAAATTGAAAAGAGCTACAAACCAAACAAGTCTTTTATTATCAAAAGAGCTGACACACCTCAATGCAAAACTTATTATCTAACAAAAAGATTCGGGGAGCTCAACATGTGTTCATTCCATATTATAAAAGAAATATAAATTAATGGTGAACTGACGCAGAACCGTCAGTGCAATGTTTAAAAACCATATACGAAAAGCTACATGGGATAGAGGAATATCTTATCTTAAACCAGGTACTTATAAGACTTGGTTCGATAGTGTTAATAAAACAGCAGGGTGCCTTTTCGGGAGGGTGGGGGGTGCTATATAGGTTAAAATTACACTTACTAAAATAGAGTGAATCGTTAGAGTATTGACGCGATCCTTTGACAGGAATTGCAGCGCCGGTGCAACTGTATGGTAAATTGCTAAATATCTAGGGAGAAGAATAATGACTCAATTTAAAAGGCTAATATATCAGCAATAAAGCCATTGTGTCATCACTACTCTTGCTCCTTGTGTTTCCTACTTCATGAGTGGACACCTTTTATCGAAAACCCCGGTATGTCCCCCGGCGACCGAGTGCAACCTCAGTGTCGTACTGGTGCAGCTTACTTGCCTGTCTTTTGAGCCACTGGCTACTTGCCATCTTCAGTACCTTTCGTGGCATTAGTACCTCCTCCTTTCTGCTGGTAATTCCTCTCTGTATGCAACCCAGCATCCTTCTGGCTTTGACCACCACCTTGTCACACTGTTTCACCACTTTGTAGGTATTTGTATGGTGGGTATGATGTGGTTTCTCCTAGGAGTACTGTACCTGTTATAATTCTGGCGGCTGTGTTCTGCGCCATCTACAGGGATGTAGGGCTGTTTTGGGGAGTCTTTGGTATATTATGTTACAGTAGCCAATGATTGGGGTGATGATGGCTTGGCAGACATCTCTGAAATCTGTGTGGTTTGAGATTGGGCAGGGTCCTTATTTTATGGTAGAACTGCTATGACGACATTTTTTATGTGGATGTGGAAATCTAGACCCTGATCAAGTGTGATACCTAGGTACTTTACTTGGTTCTTGACTTAGATGGTTGCTCTCGCTAAGGTTAGGGTTGCTGGTGGAGAGAAAGATTGATTTCTTGTGAAGTGTAGGACTTCCATTTTGTTGTAGTTGATACTTAGATCATGTTGAGTGAGCTGCTGTGATATTGCTTTGAAGCACTATCCTATCGTTATGTAGTCTGGATTGTTTATAGAAAATGTATATATAAGAATGTCATTGTCGTAAAAGTGATATTGGATTTTGTATTTTTGGATTATATTGCATAGTGGCTGTATAAATATGTTAAATAAGAGCAAGGATAGGGCTGAACCTTGTGGTAGGCCTTGTTTTAGCTGAAATGGAAAGGAGGTGTGTGTCTCTATTTTCACTTGTTAGTGTCGATCCTGTAGATAAGATTGGAACCATTCCAGGATTTTGTATTGGAGACCAATCATTTGGCATTGTGAGAGAAGTTTATGGTGGTCTACTGAATCGAACATAGCAGAGGTGTCCAAGAATATGAGTATGAATCCTTGTGTTAATTTCTCTGTTCCTCTGATTAGTTTGTCCAATAGAGCCTGATTCTGGTAGGGGCATGTCCGGGCCGTCCGGATGGCCACAAGCAAGACAAGCCCATTTGGACCCGATTCTGGACCGTGGGAATGTAACCAGAATCAGGCCTGAGGATGGCCTAGTGTGCCCCTGCCGCCTGCAGGGACTTCCTCCCCGCAGGCACCCTCGACTGCCACATCCTCGGACCCCCTTTTCCCCACTGCCCGACCCAAGGCTGGCCTGGAATGAGCAGCGCGTCCTCATGGGCTCAGCAGGATGTACAGGGATGGCCTACCCTCCTCTCCGCCCCCTCCGGCTCGCCCCGTCCCGATGCTCAGGACCTGTGGGGAGAACCAGTGGGGGAATGGGGCCCGGACGTCTTGCATCCCAGAATCGGGCCCATAGTGAGGTAATTATGGTCTCGACCCCATGGCATGGTTTGAATCAGTGTTGCTGCATGTCTTGGAGTGTGTGGGAGTCTATGTAGTCTTGTACTTGTATTTGGACAGATTTTTCTATGATTTTTTGCTACAAAGGGTATGCTGGAAATAACATGAGGAGGAATCTTGCGAAGCTTGAAGAATGGTCAACAATTTGGCAGCCGAGATTTAATGCTAAAAAATGCAAGGTCATGCATTTGGGCTGCAATAATCAAAGGAAGTTGTACCGTGTAGAGGGGTACAGTATAGGAAGGTGAAGTACTTCTATCCATGAAAGAAGAGCAGAACCTGGGTGTGGTTGTTTCTGATGATCTTAAGATGGCTAAACAGGCAGAAAGGAGACCGCAAATGTCAGAGAGATGCTTGGGTGCATAGGGAGAGAAATGGCAAGCAGAAAAAAGGAGGTGAAAGTACATTTTGTATAAGTCTCTAATGAGATCTAATTTGGAATCTGATATATAATTCTGGAGACCGTACCTTCAAAAGGATATAAACAGAATGGAATTGATCCAGAGGGTGGCTGCTAAAATGGTCAGTGGTCTTCGTCATAAGACATATGAGGACAGACTTAAGGATCTCAATATTTATACTTTGGAGGAAAGGTGGGAGAGGGGAGATATGATAGAGACATTTAAATACCTCCGCCATAAATGCACAGGAGAGCCTCTTTCAACTGATAGAAAGCTCTGCAATGAGGGGGCATAGGATGATGGTGGACAGTGATATACTCTGGAGTAATTTGTGGAAATATTTCTTTATGGAAAGAGTGGTAGATGCATGAAATAGTCCCCCAGTGGAGGTGGTAGAAACAGACTGTATCTGAATTCAAGAAAGCATGGGGCCAACATAGAGGACCTCTCAAAGAGAAAAAAGGGACAGTAAGTTAGTACTGACGCAGTGTTACCCGGGGAACAAGTTAAAGAAGTAATAACAGAAAAGGCACGAAAAGATTAAATTATAAATTCAAAGTTTGTATGCATTTTGCTTTGTTTTTGTTTTTTTTAGTTTTTGTTTTTTTTACTGGTAATCTTCAACTCTGAAATTTAAAAATTCAAAGTGAGGGGAGGCGCCAAGATGGTGGCACGCTATGGGCTGCTCATCAGCTTTTCCTGTGGAATTTTTACCTCCTACTTTTTTCCTATGCCTGCGAAAAAGAAAGGGAAAGGGCCAGCCAAGTCTCCGAAGGCTGATGCCCCTATTCACCCTCAAAAGCAGAGGATGGGCTTCTATTGCTCAAACCTCAGAAAAATGTCCCAGCGTGTGAAGCCTCTGCTGCGGCCCACTCAGATGAAGAGCTGGGCACACTTGGAGATGAGCCAGCTGCACCGGAGTGTTCCAAAATTGAGCTAGTTTTGGCAGAAGGCTCGGGAAAGCCAGGGAGTTGCGCCGCTGTTGAACACAACCCAGTCGAGTGACTGGGCAATGAAGAATAGCATCAGCGTGGATCAGAAGACTCCTCCCCCACGGAGGCCTTAGCTGGTGAGTTTAGCTTGATGGATGGATCTGCCTCGAGGCAGAGAACACTGGTAGGGGTCGATTTGACCCTGGGTCCCTCTGATATTGTAACTGTTGCTGGCTCCTCTCCCTTGGTAGTGGCCCCTGTGGATATTTCTTTACAATTTATCTGGCTTCTCTACAAAAGTTGGACTGGTCGGTAATGCACTGTTCGACGGATATTAATGCAGTATTGTAGAAAACTGACGGCATGATATTTAATCATGATGCCTTTAAGAGAGAGTGTAATGAGAAACTTGGTTTGATGGAACAGCAAGTCTCCGCAGTCATTCCACAAATAACGTTTACAGACGTTTCCGGTGCAGGGACGTCCAATGAGGCGAGGGCGCATGCTGGAGGCATGTCCAGGGAGGTGCTGTGGACTTACACATCTCCGATTTCAGGAATGACGGGGATGCTTGTGGGCATGCCCACATTTATACCTGCTGCAGGCATGAATAGACATCAGGAAAGTGCTTGTTTTGGCTTTAAAACATCCAGAGAGTATAGAGAAGACGGAGAGTTAAGTGACTAGTCTAAGATCACAAAGACCCACACTGAGATTTGAACCCTGGGCACCTATCTCCCAATCCACCATTATGCTTTTAGACGTCCATGTGCCATGTCCACCTGCCGCTTCTGATCCCCCTCTGACGCAACTTATTGTTGGAGGGGGTCAGAAGCGGCAGGCCATGTGTGCTGAAGCACATGGCCTGCCGCAGGCAACAAAGTGGCGGCATAAAGCCTCTACTTTTAAAATAATGCTGCTGCCACTCTCCTCGTGCTCTCTGTCTTTGAATTCCTTTAGTTTAGTAGTTTCGCTTGACTATGTATAGGGTTCAGAAGGCTCCTGGATTTGAAAAGTTCAGCTGCTGCACCATTTCATGCTCATCGAATCCACTCCCAAAAGAGCCAGAAGTTCCATGTCATAGGATTTTTGGATTTTTCTAGGAGGAAATTTTCCCAGAACGCTCCATTAACATCTCATGTAGCATCCTACCAACTCTTCATTTGCAGAACAACATGCACAATCTGCACAATATCGATCCCTAGTGGGAAGGAATGTGGAAAATACATAGCCGGTGCAATGTATTATATTTTTGATACGACATCGAGGACCTCCTCCTTAAGTATTGGCGCCCAGAGACTCTTGAAGTCCTTGCTCAAGGGTAATAACTAGACTTCTCTCCCATCCCCTGGGGGCAATCACGTGGGAGAATAAGAACTGACTTGAAAGATTCAGCTCAAAGTGAGGCCAGCATGGTAGTGCACATCATCTATACCTGAACCACTGGACGGGACTACAGTATATATTTATTTAATAAACATTTCTGAGACATCTTTTGGTATTTGGAATATTAAGTGGAGAAGGAGAAAAAATTCTCCAAGTGCTTTCATGAGTGCAGAACACTGGCCCACTGTATAGTTTTCTGCGTATAAATGGAGTCATAGCTTTTATAGCATCAAGTAGATCTGCAACACTTATGAATTCATCTTATAAAAGTTTTACTAGTGAGCTGTCTGCTATTTTTGTATAAGTTAATGTTAAATACCATGGAAACCACTTGATAATATTGCAGTCTAGTGGGGAAGCAATGACATTTTCACAGGAGTCTGGAACAACTGCCAACTTTAATTTTGGTGGCAATATAATTTCCTTTATTAGGCAGCATGGTCAGAATTTCTGAAAGAGCACCTGTTAATCCTGTCTTTTTGATGCCCTTCCCCAGGAGCATGTATTGAAAAGGCAGAGCAAATATGCTGTTAATTGTTTTAGTTTGAAAGTAAAACCAGTTTTCTGCAACATGTGAGCAGATGTCTCTGTTGGCCAAGTTTTTTTTCCCCTCCTATATAGGAAAAATACAAAATTATCTGTGCTGCTGTTGTATACCGAATTCTGGAAAAACGGTTTTGTCCAGTTGTTAAACCTGTTGTTTGTAGCTGTTGAGAAGCTGCTGTTAAACACCAGGGCCTGAATGTTACAGTAAAGTCATAACAGGCCTTTTCGCTGCTCCCTCCAATTCCCTGCTTTCAGAAAGCGCTGCATGTCCTGATCTTTATTCGTGTCAGGTCTCTCTTGGGAAGCTAGCTGGAATTTTTGTTAGACTAATGAACTTGTGAAATCTTTCCTCTCTGAAATAGAAGAGTGATGTTTTCTGCAGGAATTCTTTGCTGTGAATTTATGAATGTGGACATTTGGTATCATATGCAGAATCATCCTGGAAGATAATGTCTGTCGCATTAGCACCTTAGCTGAAGAGTAGGGAATGATCAATTGACTTTTTCTCTGTAAGGCATGCATATTGTTTTCTTTCTGCTATGTTACCATAACCTACCATTGCCTGATTCTTCACCTTTAATTCCCTTGGAATGATCTGCTGCCGTTCTCTTTCCCACCTTTCTCTCCTGCGTCAGTTTCCACCTTTCTCTTGTCCACCTTCTGGGAGGAGTGGTCTAGTGGTTAGGACAAGGTACTTCAGGCCGGAGGACCGGGGGTTCAAGTCACACCTGGGGACAGCAATCTCAGGCCGGAGGGACTGGGATTTCTAGTCCTATAGGCACTCCTTGTGGTCTTGGGCAAGCCACTTAACCCTCCATTGCCCATGTTCCCTGTAAGTATTAGCGTATGTGTGTCATATCCCCTCGTGTTAAATGTATCTCCCAATTGACCGCTTTGACCCGGTGAAAAGCGGGATATAAATACAGCTAAATAAATAAATTTTATTTATTTATTTAGTTATTTACTTCTCTTATATACCGCGCTATTAAAATCAGTGCGGTTTACAATTGAACAAAAAACATACTGCAATGTCACACGACAATTGAGTTTTTACATTGAACATGGACGAGATAACCTGGAGGTAACAGGGGTAACTAATTACAGAGTAATTATTCATGGAGTATGGTGAGAAATTATACATATAGTATGGTGAGAAATTATACATATAGTATAGCTTGGTTTCAACATATTTATAAGAGGTTTAATCAATAAGATGTGTGATCAGTACCAATAATAAATAAGAGAGGGGATATGGTGGTAGAGCTAGTCAATAACAGGCTGCCTGCCATATGCTTTCCTGCCTGCTTTCCCCTGCACCATTCTGCCTCTGCTTTTTTTTCTGCCATTCATCCCCCCCCAACACACTGACCAACCACCACTGCCTATATTTCCTTCCATTATCAAACACCAGATTTCCAATGATGTCTTTCTGTCCGATCGCACCAGAACCAGCCTGCCACTGTTTTCCTTCTCATCTCCTGATCAGCCCACTACCATTCTGCTTTTCTGAGGCTTCCTGCAGCTGCTCTCCACCATGCCTCTCCCTGCTTTTAATATTTTATTTTTCATTGAGGTATAACGCTTATGAATAAGTAAGAGGATACATACGTACAGTAAGCAAGACAGAAGCGAACTTGCTACTGAGGGGGGCGTTAACAATACATGATCCACATTGCACAGCAAACAGGTTATCTAAGTATAGCAATAGCTTGTAAGCAATACTAGACGTTCTCCAGGACCAAGCAGGAAGTCAGTCCTCACATATGGGTGTCATCGGCGCCGATGAAGCCCCAGCGGAGCATTTCCCCAGCTTTCTATGAAAGCCTTTGGGAATGCAGGCACGAATGCGTAGTTCCCTTCCCGCCTAAAGGTGCCATCTTACCTTAGTCTCTTTTTTTCCGTGAAGCCCACTGGACGTGTGTCCTGTTTTCCCGGTTAAAATTAGATTTTTTCGGCGATTATCGCTCTTTTTTTTTCTTCCGGTTTGACGCTGGTTCCCCTCCCGCCGGGTTCGGTACACCGGTATCGAGCCCGATTCTTCTTTTTCGGTTTTTGCCCTTCGTGGCTGGCGTTCGTGCCCTTTTTTCCATTTTTCCCTGGAAGGCCGGTCCTTTGACCTCGCGGGGACTCTTTCTCGAACTCAGCCTCCGGCCGGGCCCGGACTGAGGCCTCGACATCTCGGGAGCCGTCGAAGCTCCTCGGACAGGGGGTCCCCCGACCGGGAACGCAAGAGGAAGAAGCGGCTCGCGAGGGCGTCGTCGGAGGAGGTCCTTGGCTCCTTGAGGGCCAGGTCTAAGACCCCCGACCATCGCCCCGAGCCCATGGAACACGAGAAGCCTGCAAACGTTCCTCGCGTGGAGCCGGAGTCTGCTGGACACGTAAGCCCCGTAGTCCTCGAGGATTCTCCTCCCAGGGAGCCGACGTTGAGTCGGTGGCTGCTGCGTCTCCCGAGCTGAGTCTCAGGATGACAGCCTTGGAGAGCAGATTGTCTGCCTTCATGGAGCAGCAGCGGGCACTGATGGCCAGCCTGTCTGGCGCATCTGCCCCGACCACTGGGACATCGACCTCAAAGTCGACCCCGGAGACCGAGCCGATACTCGAGTCCATCGTGGCTCGGAGTCGACCTCGGTCACGGTCTCCCTCGACCTCCCGTTCGGGACCAAGGGCGTCGACGCTGGTGCCTCCGGCGTCGGGGCGGGTGCTCCAGGGCCCCGCGGGGTCGGACCCTGACTCCTCCTCGGACGAGTCAGCTTGGGAGACGGAGGACGAGGAGTCTCCTGATACCTTTAAGACTCGGTGCGTCCCGTCGGACTCGCCGCAGTCTGAACCCCGGAGTAGGTCCCCCCCCGGAGTGTTCTCGGAGTTCGTCCGGGATATGGCCACTGCCTTGGCTATTCCGGCGGACCCCGAGGAGGAGCCTCGAGCTGAAGAGCTCGAGGCCCTACAGTATGACTCTTCTCCGAAGGAGGCCTTTACTGTTCCGGTTCCTCCGATGCTGGAACGACTCCTCTTCCATATGTGGGAGGCACCGGCCTTGGCGCCGGTTCTCAGCAAGCGAGTCGACTCGATCTATCGACTCCGAAAGAGCCCTGGTTTTCAGAAGGCACAGCTGCCACACCATTCTATGGTTGTGGAATCGGCCATGCATCGTCTGAATAGCCAGAAGATGCATTCCGCGGTGCCCCCTGGCAGGGAGGCCCGAAACCTCGATGGCGTCGGTAGAAAGTGCTTCCAGGGCTCGATGCTTGCTTGCTGTGTCCAGTCCTACCAGCTGTACATGGGCATGTACTTGCGGGATCTGGCCAAGGAGTTGGCCGGGTTCTCTGCTGGTCTCTCCGGGGAACCCTTGCAGAGATTTCAGTCCTTGTCCTCGCGGATTCGGCACTGCTTGAAGTTCATGTCCCGCGCCTCCTATGATGGCTTTGAGGCTTCGGCCCGAGTTGCGGCAGCCGGCATCGTGGCTTGATGTCAGGCATGGCTGCAGTCAACGGACCTCGAGCCATGGGTTCTGGACAAGTTGGTCGATGTCCCTTGCCGAGGTGAAAACCTTTTTGGCAAGCCCATGACCGAGAAGGCCGCTCAGCTCGAAACTGAGCACCTCACACGGACAAGGCTGTCTTGGAAGACCTCTGCCCCTTCTCATAAAAAGAAGGGCTCGGGTAAAAAGCCCTTTTACCCGAGGAAGGGCACTGCCTACAAACAGTACCCGCAATATCAGGCTGCCCAAGCTGCCCCCCAGTGTCAGCAAGCCAAGGGGCAGGGTAATGGGCCCCTTAGGCAGAGGACCCCCAAGCCACCAACCCCTGCTACCACTCAGCAGGGTGGGGGTTTTTGACTCCTTGAGCGTAGCCTGTCCTCCACTGCTCTCCCAACCCTGCACAGGAGGTCGCCTCGCCCTCTTTGCCCACCAGTGGCCCCTTATCACCGGGGACAGTTGGGTGTTGGACATAGTCCACAAGGGTTATGCCCTGCATTTTCACCAACTGCTTCCACCATATTTTCCAGGGGAGCCTCCAAGGCCTCCCCTGCACACAGACCTCCTGCAAGAGCTTCAAGGTCTGTTGGTGGACAGGGCGGTGGAGCCTGTGCCTCCCCACTTACAGGGTCACGGTTTCTACTCCAGGTATTTCCTGGTGCCCAAAAGAACCGGTGGCCTTCGACCCATTCTGGACCTCAGGAACCTCAACAAGTTCCTAGTGAAGGAGAAGTTCAAGATGCTTACTCTTGGGACACTTCTGCCCTACCTCCAGCAGGGAGATTGGCTATGCTCTTTAGATCTAAAGGATGCGTACACTCACATCCTCATTCATCCAGACCACAGAAAGTACCTCAGGTTCATTGTGGGAGGAAACCATTATCAATACAGAGTGCTGCCTTTCGGCCTCACCTCCGCCCCCAGAGTCTTCACAAAGTGCCTAGCAGTGGTGGCGGCCTACCTGAGAAACCAAGGCATCTTTGTCTTCCCCTATCTGGACGACTGGCTCATCAGGGGTCAGACGTCCCAGGAGGCCAAACAAGCCACCCTCAGCACTATTGCTCTTCTCCAAAGACTGGGATTTGTCATAAACTTAGCAAAGTCCACTTTGCTCCCATCCCAGAACTTGGAGTTCATAGGAGCAAGGCTGGACTCTCTGCTGGCAAAGGCTTTCTTGCCAGCAGACAGGGCCCAAAGGTTGATGGCCTTGGCAAATCAGTTTCTCAACAGGTCACTGGTCTCCGCCAGATTCTACCTGAGGCTTCTGGGTCACATGGCTTCGACAGTACATGTGACCCCCTATGCCAGGCTCCATATGCGGCCTGCACAGTGGTGCCTTTGGACTCAGTGGTCACAGGCCACAGGCAGCCTCAGAGACAGGATAAGGGTGTCCAGACAATTTCTGCACTCCCTCAACTGGTGGCTGCACCCACGCAATCTTCTGAAGGGGGTGCCTTTTCAGATTCCAGGGTACACGGTAGTGATAACCACAGACGCCTCCCTGCAAGGCTGGGGAGCTCATTGTCTGGGCAAGTGCACCCAGGGCCTGTGGTCTCTTGGGAAGCTGCAGAGCAGATCAATCTCCTCGAACTCAGAGCTATTCGCTTAGCACTCAAAGCTTTCTCTCCTACCCTGGCTCATCAATCTGTCCTGATTCAGACAGACAACCAAGTAGCCATGTTTTATGTGAACAAACAGGGCGGGACTGGGTCCAGGATCCTTTGTCGGGAAGCTCAGGACCTTTGTTCATTTGCCCTCAAGCACAACATGCTCCTCAAGGCTGTGTACTTACACTTCAAGGCCAGGACAACTACCTGGCAGACAGGTTAAGCAGAATACTGCAGCCCCACGAGTGGCAGCTGCATCCTTCAGTAGTTCAGAAGATCTTCCTAAAATGGGGTCTCCCTTTGATAGATCTCTTTGCCAGCCCATTGAACAAGCAACTGCCAAAGTTCTGCTCCAGACAACCGCATCCTCTGTGGATAGCAGCGGATGCTTTTCTGATTCCCTGGTCTCAGGGCCTCCTGTATGCGTTTCCTCCTACGCCCTTGGTGGCCCGAACTCTCTTCAAGATTCTTCAGGACAAGGCCTCGGTCCTGCTGGGGCTCCCAGGTGGCCGAGACAGCCTTTGTTTCCTCTTCTGCTTCAACTGGCGGTGGATCCTCCATTGCCTCTGGGTTGCAACCCGACCTTCTCTCACAGGAACAGGGTTCCCTTCTGCACCCCAATCTCATAGCCCTCAATTTGATGGCCTGGAGGCTGCAAGGGTAGTTTTGGCTCCCTGGGGCCTACCTCAGGAAGTTGAGGAGGTTGTCCTAGCCTCTAGGAAACAGTCCACTTGGAAAACCTATGCTCTCAAATGGAAAAGGTTTTCTGTGTGGTGTCAGCTACGTACAGAGGACCCTTTCTCTTGTACTGTGCCAGTAGTGCTTCAGTACTTACTTCATTTATCAAATCAGGGACTTAAGTCCAATTCTGTTCGGGTCCACCTCTCAGCTCTAGCAGCTCACCACTCACTGGTGGAGGGACATTCTCTGTCAGGTCACCCCTTGGTGTCCCGCTTTCTCAGGGGCTTGCTTTTGCTCAAGCCTCCAATCCGTCCTCCTGCCCCTGAGTGGGAGCTGAATGTGGTCTTGCAGCAACTGACTCGCCCACCTTTTGAGCCGATGGCTACTTGTCCACTACGCTTCCTCTCCTGGAAGACACTCTTCCTGATAGCCCTTACCTCGGCTAGGCGAGTGAGTGAGCGTCAGGCCCTGGTCTTTGATAGGCCTTACACCAGGATTTATAGCAACAGGGTAGTCCTTAGGACTCATCCAAAATTCCTCCCTAAGGTTGTCTCCTCTTTCCACCTCAACCAGGAGGTGGTCCTTCCAACATTCTTCCCTAGGCCTCATGTGAGCCAGACTGAAGCAGTCCTGCATACCCTGGACTGTAGGAGGGCCTTATCCTTCTACCTTGACCGTACGCAGGGGCATAGAAGGGCTACTCAGCTCTTCGTATCCTTTGACCCCAATAAGTTGGGGTCGGCTGTGTCCAAGCGTACCTTGTCCATCTGGGTGGCTGACTGTATCACCTGGGCTTACAAGGCGGCTGACTTTCCTTTGCAGGGCAGGGTCACGGCCCATCGTGTCAGGGCGATGGCTGCCTCAGTGGCTCATCTCCGCTCTGTGCCCTTGGTAGACATCTGCAGGGCTGCAACTTGGTCTTCAAGCCAGACCTTTGCGGCCCATTTCTACCTGGAGAGGGAGTCCCGTAGGGACAGTGCTTTTGGCCAAGCAGTACTCCGGAATCTCTTTGAGGTTTAGGCAACTCCTGCCCTCTGTTGGGCTACCGGTGGAGGTTGTGTCCTTGAAAAGCCTTTCTTTGCTGCTGAGACTAGAGGGAGTTCTCTTGTTCAGCCTGGGTTCCTCGGCAGCCCAGAGCTTGGGAGTCACCCATATGTGAGGACTGACTTCCTGCTTGGTCCTGGAGAAAGAGTAGTTACTCACCTGTAACAGGTGTTCTCCAGGAGCAGCAGGAATCAGTCCTCACAACCCTCCCTCCTCCCCTTGGAGTTGCAGTTGTACATAGTTTATTTTTCATTTTTGTGTGCTGTTCTTAGCTATGTCATTTGACTGAGGTAAGATGGCACCTTTAGGCGGGAAGGGAACTGCGCATGCGTGCCTGCATTACCAAAGGCTTTCATGGAAAGCTGGGGAAATGCTCCGCTGGGGCTTCATCGGCGCCGATGACACCCATATGTGAGGACTGATTCCTGCTGCTCCTGGAGAACACCTGTTACAGGTGAGTAACTACTCTTTAAGTGCTGCCATTCCCCTATAGAAATGAAAGGGCAAAGGCAGCACTTAATGTGTGTCATGTAAAGTGTTTTTATTTAACAGGGGTTTTATACTGCTTTATCATTTCAGTCAGAGCGGTTTACATTGTAACTTAAACTTGGTAATGTACATTAAACAGGGACATCAATAACTTGGAGGCAGTGGAGGCTTAAGTGACTTGCCCAAAGCCACAAGGAGTGTCGTTGGGAATAGAACCCTGGTCTCTTGGTTCCCAAGCGAATAACCATTAGGCTACTCCTCTGCTCTGTTAATGCGTGTTAACCTTTAATAAACACGCCCCTTAGAGTTTATGAAGACTAACCTCTTTTTCCTTACCCCTGTCCCTGAAAAATAATTGCAGAGAGGGCAATGTGCAAACTGAACAAGCAAGATTGCCACACATTCTTAGACAGAAATTTTATACTAACAGAATACGCAGCATTGGTTGTACACACACACTCTACAGACAGGCCTTCCTCAATAAATGATTACAAAACGAAAAGAGAAATATATAGACAAATATTAAATTGAAACCCCAAGAAGCCAGACTCCGCAAGCAGTGCAACATCAGATAAATAAGAGATGCAGTTCCCCATATTGTGTAAAATATAAAGGTAGCACAAAGTCCAGTCATTAAATTGAAAATAAAATCTGTTTTCTACCTTTGTTGTCTGACCATTTATTCTCTGATCATGCTGGTCCCAATCTGAGGCTTCTGTTCTCCCGTCCTCTCTTTGCTCTCTTTCTGTGGTCTATATTCCATCTTGCCATTTCTTGTCTCTTCTTCCTTCCATCAGCCTTTTTCCAGTCCCAATGCCCCTCCCCAGTATCAGCCCCCTTTCTAGTCCTCTCCTCCCATTACCTTCCAGTGTCAACCCCCTTGCGTTTCCAGGACTGCCACTGGTGTCCATTCTCTTCCAGTCCCCCTCCTTCCCCACCATCCAGCCTCCTCTAGTCCAAATACCATCCCAGGTATCAGTTCACTTCCACTCCCTGTGCCATCCCCATTTCAGCTCCCCTTCCAGTCACCCTATCCTCTCTCCATCCCCTTCCCAGTGCCATCCCCACATGTCTGCATCTTCCAGTCCCAGTGCCCCCTCCCTTCCAGCCTCCTCCCCATTACCCAGCAACCTACCAGTCCCATCCCCAAGTGTCTGCTCCCTCCAGTCTCATCCCCAAGTGTCAGCTCCCTTCCAATCCCCCCTCTTTACTATCCCCAGGTGTTGGCTCCCTTCCAGCCCAATGTCATCTTCCCTTCTGCTGGGAATATTAGATGCCTCTAGAAGCATTTCATCATGTACCACTTGTTGTCCTGGATAAGATCTGTTATAAATCTAGGTGTTGTATTGACCAATCATTTAAAGTAGTACTACTAGACATATGCAGTCCAGTACACATACACAGTCCCTTCTCCACAGAGGTTGCAATCTGTTAATACAAACAGAATAACAGGAGACTAGGGAATTGCACCTTGAAGGACTAATAGTGATGGTGAATTGCTAGTGTTTGAGAGGTATAGGAAAAACAATAAGTGTGGTCAAAATGGGGAAGAGTTTTCAAAACTGGAATATTATCCCCATAGAGCCCCTGATTTATTTTTCCAAAGTCATGTATGAAATAATCTATCCAAACAGAGGACAGCATCTGAGGTGCTTGTGTCCTTTAATACTGAAACAGCATGGAAAAAAGTGCAGCAACTGTTAGAGGATAATCTGAGCCTGCTAAATGTAAAGAAATAACAGCTCGGAAATCCTGTTGAAGAATGAAATATTTAGATTTTTTTAAGTACATTTGCATTGCATTTTTGTTAGCACTGGTAATTCATATATGATTTGACAGCCAGCATGCAGTTGTGTGATATGGAATATGTTTTGTTACACTAATTAAGCTGTGGTATATCCCATCTGATTCTGGTGTTTGTGCACAAACCAAGTCTTTGGGCAGAATCAACAATTTGGTTTCTAGTTTTGGTTTATGTTAGGATCAACACTGACCATAATTTCACAGTATCCCCATCAATGAGGGGATAGAAAAATACCCATTGTGCCTTATGTAAAATAAAAAAAAATTGTAAGCTGCTCTGTAGCACCTTTCGATGGAAAAGGTGGATTACAAATTTGTGAATTAAATGGATAATAATAAATACTGGAAAAAGTAGATGTTCCCCAGTTAGCCTTGCTTGACATAGCATAGGTAGTTCTGCCAGTCTGCTTGTGCTGTTTCTCCTTGAGTCAGAGTTATTGAAGAAAGCGGCACTTTGCTTCCAGCAAGGTTGCTGTCTGTGCAGAAGTGTATGATTTGTGGATTAGAGACAAGCAGTGTGAGTCTGCAGGGTTTCGAATGTGCACTATATCTGAAAGCCCTTCATCAGAAGAGGGTGATAATACTGCAGTGGATAATACTACCAGTCTCTCCTGAGATCCATTGCTAGCTGGTTTCATACACCCTGCAGGTGTTTTACTTTAGCTTTTGGGGACTACGTTTCTAAAGCTTTTTCCATATGTAAAGCATGTTGCAGAAAATGGTTCTTACAAAACTGTGTGGGGATAGATGTGTAAAATGTAGGAGTCCTTTTGTGTAGGTGTTGGCAAGGACATAGGGGGTCTTTTATTAAAGGGTGCTAGCTGTCGGTGCTGTGGGCCGGGGCAGAAATTGATAGCTAATGCGTGGCCGGATTTCTGCACTGTCCATGGCAGGTGAGGGGAGAGTGCATTGCAGTCAGGACACCCGTGCTAACTGCAAGGTGGCCATTTAGCATGGTGCAATTTGCTATCTGAAAAGGTGGAGGCAAGTGCAGCCGCTGGAATGTGGCACACGTGAGGGGACAGTGCTGTGCGTTAACTGACGGGAACATACTTTCCAGGCTCCTGACAGTTAAAGTGGTGGTGTTGCATGTACCACTCCATGGCTTTGCATGCTATTGGCGCCTTAGGTGCAAATCGCAATGCGCTTTAGTAAAAGGCCCCATAGTTTGAGTGGAGCAGGGATGGAGTTGCATTGTGCAACTGATGTGCAATGTGTGCACATATTTTATAATATGTCCAGGTAGAGTATTTGCATACATTTACACCTTCTTTGGAACAGGCGTAAATTTGTACAAGAGCATTTGTGCACTACTGGGGGTCATTATATGAACCCAATTTATAAAGGCACATAGGCACCTGCATTCCTTTTGAGAGGAAAAAAAACCTACAATAGGTATAAAATAGGTCCTCTTGGATTTTCATGTTATGAAATGAGCTCCTTGGAGTCCTTGCACCTGCCAGAGAGAGCTGATGAATTGATCCCATGAGAGATACTACAAGCTCTCCACCATGCTGTAAATTTCCTGGAACACGTAAAGCCGCAGACTTTGGATTCAGTGGGTGAAAGGTCACATGGGGATTCTTTCTGCTTTTAAGATAAAGGAATGCTATTAGACACTTGAAGGGTTTTGTAATTAAATAAGACAAAGAGACTTGATGGCATTTTATAGAGACGTGAGCTTTCCAGGACAAGTCAGGCATCTGATAAAGTGCTGATATTCAAAACCATGTTCACGCGTTTTATGCATGGATAGAGCTTGTTATAAAATGGTTTGAGTGGATGTGGCGAGAAGTATACATGGCAGGTGGGACTTTTTATTTATGCATATTTAAAGGAAATTATAGTCCAGATTGGCAACCAG
This sequence comes from Ichthyophis bannanicus, assembly GCA_033557465.1. NCBI lineage: Eukaryota > Metazoa > Chordata > Amphibia > Gymnophiona > Ichthyophiidae > Ichthyophis > Ichthyophis bannanicus. The sequence continues at coordinate 48,876,684 of CM066037.1, read as the reverse complement.
AAACTAGTTACCTTCAGGAGATAATTCAACATAGCAATATCAAAACCAATGCAGGTTGAAAACAAGAACAAAACTTGATGAGCCATTTCTCGTAACCTAGAGATTTTCTCCTGCCCCAGGAGTCTCAGGTTTACCATGTAACATTGAGAACAGTACTAGGACTTGAGACTGGATTCCTGAGGTCAGGTTGATTAATAAATTGAAACCTCAGGTACTCTGGAAGTGGCAATTAAGCTTTTAAGCTAAGAGTCTTTGAGTTATGGAGCCGTTTTCTTCTATAGCAGCAGCAGTTTGCTGCTCTGTAGTACATTAGTAAAGAGTATGGTAATATTTCACTCTAGAATAATTCACATAAATTGTAATTATTGATCATTCTTATAAATCAAATTTCTGCATCCCATGGCAGTTTGTCTTATTTCTGACCACATGCAGGAGAACCGTCCAAGGCCTATTAACCCTGGATCCTTTGAGCTGCCTGGAACCCTTCTGAGTGGCGATAATAAGTGTTAAGTCTCCACTTGCTGGTTTTCCTTGTGTGCTTCACGTAATGATATTTCATTCATAAAATTGCTATATTTCCTCTATTCCTAAAAAATAGAAGAATAGCCTTATGTTTAACTGAGCACAACTTTGGCACAGGATGTTTTAAATGCAGCCAGATTTTTGTCTGACCCTTTTATTGCTGTAGTTCATAAGAGCATGATGCTTCTCAACAGATTCTCTGTTCCTTTCCCCATTCTCTCCCCAGATGGGTACAGTGACCCTCCGGATAAAAGGAGCAGCCCAGCTGAACAACAGAGAAAGGAAATTTGGGGCTTAGTTTTATGCATTGCTAATGGAGGATTTTTTTTCCATTTTCATTTTTTTCATGGGAACTTAGATTTTTCTTCTCCTTTCAAGCATTTTTTATTGTTTGGACTGTGCATGACATTTAGAGAAAACAATGAAGCACAGTCACCAGAAAATACTCCAGTTGTGCAGGTAAATCTAAACTGCAATTGTGAGTCAGTTTTGACAGAATGGTGGTGGTGGTTTTCAAAGCATCCCCACATGTACATAGCAGCAGTCACACATGTAGATTGTCTTACACGTATAAGTGCAATTTTAGAAAGGGGCTATTTGCACATGGTGATGCATGCCCTGTTTAGTTGGGCAGGAGGCGTAGATAGGGAGTGGTTTGGGTGGGCCTAAAATATTGACAGTTGACAAGGGGCATTCACATCGATATGAAAAAATCCAGACCCTGGTATTTACAGCTGCCCCAAGGCACGGATACGTACTTGCTTATCTCCAGGAACAAGCAGGAATGAATCTTCACATATGGGTATCGTCAGTACCGACGGAGCCTGCGTGGGAACGCTCCACAGCGTCCAAAAGGAAAGCTTTTGGGAGCATCCCACAACGCCTGCGTGCTGCCTTCCCGCCTTTCCCAACCACCTCTCTCCAGTTCTTCTTTTCCGCGGAGCCAGCAGGTCGTGTTCCTGTCACCGCTGAAGAATTTCTTTATTTTCTTTTATTTCTTTGGTCGCGTGTCTGCCTTCTCGACGCCGGACCGGTACCGCCGGTCTTTTCTTTCTTTATTCTAAAAAAAAAACAAAAAAACAAAAAAAAAACCCTACTGTTTTTCTCACTTCAGTGCATTTTTTCTTTCTTTGGCCTTAGGCCTATGAAAAGTTTTCCTCATTGAAAAGCCCGCCTCCGGGTTTAAAAAGTTCACGAAGTGCAGCGGCACTATTTCTGTCACCGACACCCATGACTGGTGTCTAAAATGTTTAGGTCCTGACCATTCCATTACGGACTGTGAATCCTGTTCCATGATGTCTAAGAGAGGTCTACAGAATCGAGCAGCCAAGCTCAGTACCCTGTTTCCCTCTGATGCAGCTTCGGTGGCATCAACGTCTTCCAGGGCTGCTTCTTCCTCCCATGGATCTCAGGTAACCAAACTTAAGTCCAGCCGGTCCTCAAAGGGTAAATCTCCCTCTAAGTATCGAGATGCCTCCGGGCTTGCTCTCGAGGAATCCGCACCAGCAAAATTACCCCGGCGGGAGGCTCCGGCTTCCAAAGCTTTATCTATGGGGTCACAGGTTGACATCGATGGCTCGGCCTCGACCGATCACCTGTTGCCATGTTCTGGGGTACCGGTGGTTCCCACTGGTACCGACATCCAGACATTGGTGGCGTCGATGGATCAGAATATTCTGACCATGCAGCGTGCCATCACGGCATTCATACAAGCTGCGACGCCTTCGGTACCGCAACAAACTCCGTTGTCGGTACAGGCACCGGCACCGATATCGGTGCCGGTGCCAGTACCGATTGCATCGACATCGGCTTCGGTGTCGACTGCAGCGGTACACTGTTCTGTGATGCCCATCGGTACCGAATCGGTACCGATCACTCCCGATGTCGATACCACCCGGTACGCGTATCGGGATCTGCAGGAGCATCCAGATAGGCGATACTTCGATTACTCTGAAGACTCTGATGAATCAGAGGCCTCTATCGAAGCATCGGTGATCCTTCCTCAGGAGCCCTCTTCTCCAAAAAGGAGAATGTCTCCTCCAGAAGACTTGTCTTTTCAAGACTTCATTAGGGAAGTGGCCAGGGGCTTTTCCATCTCAGTGGCCCCTGAGACAGAGCCTAGAGCCAAAAAATTAGATATTTTACAATATCCTAAGGCTCCTAAAGAGGCAGCCACTTTACCAATACATGAGATTCTTTATGATCACATGTTGGGCATATGGGAGACTCCTCTCACCACCTCCCCTCATTCTCGTAGGTTGGACACCATGTATCGTGTTCCTCCTTGTCCTGGCTTTCATAAGACTCTGCTTCCTCACCACTCCATTGTGGTGGAGTCTGCTATGAAAAAGATCAAGAGTACAAAAAGGCACTCTTCTACTCCTCCAGGAAGAGAATGCAGAATCTTAGATGCCTTTGGCAGGAGAATTTTCCAGGCCAGTATGCTTGTAGCCAGAATCAACTCCTATAGTCTCTATATGGGGATGTTTCTAAAAGAAGTTACAGATCATCTGCAAACTTTGTCTTCTTTTATTTCAGAAGATAAAAGGGAAGAGTTTCTCACCTGGCTCAAACATGCCCAGGATGTTTCCAAGTTTTCCAACCGTGCAGCCTTTGACTCTTTTGAAGGTGCCAGCAGAGCTTCGGCTATTGCCATAGGTGCACACAGAGTTGCTTGGTTACATAGTAACATAGTAACATAGTAGTTGACGGCAGATAAAGACCAGCATGGTCCATCCAGTCTGCCCAGCGAGATGGCAAGAGTAGGTGCACCTGTCGCTCCGCGCAGGCCACCCCTCTCCATATCCTTGTTCAGGGGTAAACCCACCACTCCATATAGGACACCCCTATTTGTTGAGACGTTATATGGTTTGGAAGTTAGATGGTTCGGAAGTTAGATGGTACCGTTTATTTTGTTTTTTTTTTCCTATTTCTGTAAAGGGATCCTCTGTGTTTGTCCCATGCCTTTTTGAATTCCGTCACCGTGTTCGCCCCTACCACTTCCATCGGGAGGGCATTCCAAGCATCCACCACCCTTTCAGTGAAAAAATATTTCCTGACATTGCCTTTCAATTTACCCCCTTGCAGTTTCATGTTATGCCCTCTAGTTTTACAGGTTCCCCGTCTCTGGAAGAGGTTTGTTTGTTCATCATTTCTCTTTAAGTATTTAAAGGTCTGAATCATATCTCCCCTGTGCCTCCTTTCCTCCAAGGTATACATATTTAGGTCTTCAAGTCTCTTCTCATAAGGCTTCTGACGCAGGCTCCAAATCATTTTGGTCGCCTTCCTCTGAACAGTCTCCAGTCTTTTTACATCCTTTGCAAGATATGGTCTCCAAAACTGAACGCAGTATTCCAAGTGAGGCCTCACCAGTGACCTATACAGTGGCATAAGTACCTCTTCTTTTCTGCTGGTAATCCCTCTTTGTATGCAGCCCAACATCCTCCTGGCTTTTGCCACCGCCTTGTCGCACTGTTTTGCCACCTTGAGATCAGCAGAGATAATCACACCAAGGTCTTTTTCCTGAACTGTGCATACCAACCTTTCTCCCCCTATCTTGTACATTTCTCTTGGATTTCTGCTACCCAAGTGCATGACACTGCACTTTTTTGCATTAAATCGTAGTTGCCAAGCTTTAGACCAGTCTTCCAGCTTTTGTAGATCTTTCTTCATGTTAACCACTCCCTCAGGGGAGTCCACTCTGTTGCAAATTTTTGTGTCGTCTGCAAAAAGACAGACTTTTCCATTCAGTCCTTCAGCAATATCACTCACAAATACATTGAACAGTGCCGGGCCCAGGACCGAACCCTGGGGCACCCCGCTAATCACCTTCCTCTCATCCGAGTGAGCTCCATGTACAATCACCTTCTGTCGTCTGTCAGTCAGCCAATTTCTAATCCAGTTTACCATCTTGGGACCCATCCCCAAGCTACTGAGTTTGTTGATAAGCCTCCTATGAGGAACAGTATCAAAGGCTTTGCTGAAATCCAGGTAGATGACATCCATTGCATGCCCCTGATCTAGTTCCCTCGTCATGCAGTCAAAGAACTCGATCAGATTTGTCTGGCAAGATCGTCCTTCGGTAAAACCATGTTGCCTCGGGTCTTGCAAGCTGTTGGTTTTCAGAAAGTTCACTATTCGCTCTTTCAGGAGCGCCTCCATTACTTTTCCTGCCACCGAGGTAAGGCTCACGGGTCTGTAGTTTGACACTTCTTCCCTGTCACCACTTTTGTGTAGAGGTACGACATCAGCCATTCTCCAGTCCTGAGGAACCTCTCCTGTTTCCAAGGATCTGTTGAAGACATCCTTTAACGGTCCTGCAAGAACCTCTCTGAGCTCTTTCAGTATCCTGGGATGTATCCCATCCGGTCCCATGGCTTTGTCCACTTTCAGTTTAGCAAGTTGTTCTAACACCTCCTCTGCTGTGAATGGTGTGGTATCCACTTCATTCCCATTCCTATACTTGGGAGTCACAGCTGGTCCATCCCCAGGATCCTCTTTAGTAAACACAGAGCAGAAGTAATTGTTTAGCAATTTTGCTTTTTCAGTGTCACTTTCCACGAGTCCTTTCCCAGCACTTCTGAGTCCTGCAATTCCAACTCTGATCTTTTTCCTTTCCCGAATATACCTGAAGAAATTTTTGTTGCCACCCTTAACATCTTTAGCCATTTTTTCCTCTGCCTTTGATTTTGCTATCCTTATTTCTCGTTTTGTCTCTTTGAGTTTGATCCTGTATTCATTTCTGTGTTCTTCGGTCTGCAAGCTTTTGAATTTTGCAAAAGTTGTGTTTTTTGCCTTTATATGAGCAGCCACCTCTTTGGAAAACCAAATAGGTTTCCTTCTCCTCTTGCTTTTATTTACTTTTCTTACATATTTATCTGTTGCTCCTTTCAATGCCTCCTTTAGTTTAGCCCATTGCAATTCCACTTCCTTTATCTCTTCCCACCCCGTCATCTCCTCCTTTACATACTCTGCCATTTGATTGAAGTTAGTGTATTTGAAGTTTAGGACTCTGAGCTTGCTATGATTGGCCTGTGCCATGGCTTTTATTTCAAACCACACCGTGTGATGGTCGCTGTTGCTCACAGGGGCACTCACGCAGACATTTGACACATTATCACCGTTGGTGAGCACTACATCCAGCGTTGAGCTTTCCCTGGTTGGTTCCATCACCATTTGTCTAAATAATGCATCTTGGAGAGCATCCACAATTCTTTTGCTTCTTTCCAGATGTGCAGAAGGAGTAATCCAATCCACATCAGGTAGATTAAAGTCACCCAATATGATTGCTTCCCCCTTTGATGCTATCTTGGCAATATCTCTAATCAATTCATTGTCTCTCTCTTCAATTTGAGTCGGAGGTCTATAGACTACAGCAATATGGATGACAGTGCCATCTCCTCTCTCCAACGCAATCCAGAGCGCTTCTTCTTTTCCCCATGTCCCCTGCATTTCAGTAGCTTTAATATTGCTTTTGACATACAAGGCTACTCCTCCTCCTTTTCCATTTTCTCGGTCCCTCCTGAATAGATTATAGCCAGCTATGGCTATATCCCAATCATGTGATTCATTAAACCATGTTTCTGTAATGGCCACAATGTCCAAGTCTGTTTCTGCCGTTAGGGCTTCCAGGTCTGGAATTTTGTTGGCTAAGCTTCGAGCATTTGTGCTCATTGCTTTCCAGCACTTTCCTGGCTTGTGTGTATTTTGCATTGATTTTGTTCTGCCCACTTCCTCCCACATGTTTTTGATGTGTGGTTTAAAAGTGTGGCTGTTTCTGATGTTTTGGATGTTCTGATGCTTCTGATTTGGAACCCTGGGTTCAGGATGGACTAGGAAACCTTCCTTGTACAGGTGAAAACCTTTCTGGCAAAGATTGGCAAGCAAAGGCCACCCAGATGGATGCTGAAAATTCTGCTTTAGATAGACTTTCAAAGTCTACTTCTGCTCCTTTTAAGAAAAGGTTGTTCAAAAAGGGATTTTTCCCCAAAAAAGGGAAATATTATTCTGCTTATGCTCAGCAGGCATCTTCTGCAGGTCGTTTTGCTACAAAGAGACAGCAACAACCGAAACAGGCCAAGCCTAAGGCTGCTAGGACTGCTACGGCCCAACAGCCTCAGCGTCCGCCTCCTCAGGGCCTTTGACTTACAACTAGAGAACTTAGCCTTTCTGGCTCTAGAACATCCAGAGCCTCTCACCATTCCAGGAAGGTTAGCTCACTTTGCTCCCAGATGGGAACAAATCACAGCAGAGCAATGGATCCTCTCCATGATAAGGGAGGGGTACAAGCTTCATTTCTTAAACCTTCCCCCTCACACCATGGTGAGACAGTTCAATTCTCCAACATCTCTCCTCGACCTTCAGGGTCAGGAGATTGCTACCCTTCTTGACAATAGAAGAAGTACCCCTTCTTCAACAGGGCTCAGGGTTCTACTCCCCCTACTTTCTCATCCCAAAGAAAACGGGGCTACAGACCCATCTTAGATCTCAGAGAATTGAACAAGTTTCTATGCAAGGAGAAATTCAAGATGACTTCTCTCGGTACTCTCCTTCCATACCTCCAGAGTCAGGACTGGCTTTGTTCTCTAGATCTCAAGGATGCGTACACCCATGTCCTCATCCATCCAACACACAGAAGGTTCCTTCGGTTCCTTTTCTAAGGAAAGCACTATCAATACAGAGTGCTTCCCTTCGGTCTGGCCTCTGCACCAAGGGTGTTCACAAAATGCATGGCAGTAGTAGCTACATTTCTACGCACTCTAGGAATATTTGTATTCCCATATCTGGACGACTGGCTCATCTGAGCCTCCATCCCAGTCAGAGGCCCAGGCTTCCCTAGCCTGCACAAGCCGTATCCTTCAGTATTTGGGACTTGTAATAAACATCCCAAAATCCCATCTCACCCCTACTCAATCTCTGGAGTTCATAGGGGCCTTACTGGATACCACCACTGCAAGGGCCTATCTTCCCCAGGCCTGTTGCCTACGCTTGGTGCAGTTAACCTCCCAGATTCAGTTAAAGTCCCATTTAACTGCTCGAGAGATGTTACAACTGTTAGGCCACATGGCATCCACTGTGCATGTGGTCCCTTATGCTCGCCTTCACATGAGGGCAGCTCAATGGACTTTGTCCACCCAATGGACCCAGGCATCGGTGCCTGGCAGACAAAATAGCAACCTCCAGTCGCCTTTTTTGCTCTCTCCAGTGGTGGAGGTCCACCCAAAATCTGTTGCTGGGGTCCCCCTTTCAACAGGTGTTACCCCAAGCAACCCTTACAACAGATGCCTCCCCAAAGGGTTGGGGGGCTCATCTACAAGATCTCTCCACCCAGGGCATCTGGTCTCCACAGGAGACATCTCTACATATCAACCTCTTAGAGCAATTTTTCTAGCTCTCAGAGTCTTCCACACCCTGCTCAACTACAAGACAGTCCTCATCCACACGGACAACCAAGTAGCCATGTTCTACGTGAACAAGCAGGGGGGAAATGGCTCTCTGTCGCTTTGCAACGAAGCTCTGAGATTGTGGGCCTTCGCCAGAGAGCATCAAATTCATCTCATGGCAGTGTATCTTCCAGGGGTTCAAAACTCTTGGGCAGACAGACTTAGTTGAGTTCTGCTTCCACACGAATGGTCCCTCCATGGGGACCAGATAACCAGGATCTTTCAAATTTGGGGAACCCCAGACATAGACCTGTTTGCAAGTCCGTGGAATGCCAAACTTCCCCGGTTCTGTTCCAGGATTCCGTGTCAGGGAGTTCAGGCCAGGGATGCCTTCTTCCTTCATTGGGGCAAGACTTCCTCTATGCCTTCCCACCCATTCCCCTAATTCCCAAGACTCTGTTCAAGCTTCAGAGAGACAAGGGGTCTATGATCCTCATAGCACCACGTTGGCCACGCCAAGTGTGGTACCCTCTACTTCTGCATCTCTCTCAAGCTCCCTCCCTGGACTTGGGATCTGCTCCAGACCTCCTATCCCAGGAGGAGGGAATTTTGTGGCACCCAAATCCCCAGTCTCTTCATCTCAGGGCCTGGTTGCTGAAGGCCTAGACCTTCAAGATTTGCATCTTTCTCAGCAAGTGAAGGATATCCTTCATGCTTCCAGAAAGCCTTCCACCAGATGTTCCTATGCTTTTAAATGGAAGAGGTTTACAATTTGGTGTGCAGAGAAGGGTCTTAACCCTCTTGCAATACCTCTGAATTCTTTACTAGAGTATTTGCTGCATTTATCCCATGCAGGCCTTAAAATGAATTCAGTAAGAGTCCATTTGAGTGCTATTGCAGCATCCCTTAAGCCTCTCAATGGACAGCCTATTTCCTCTCATCCTCTTATAGCAAGATTCATGAGAGGCCTTCTTTTGACTAAACCTCCCATTAGACCACCTCCAGTGGCATGGGACTTGAATCTGGTTGTTGGCCAGCTTATGAAGCCACCCTTTGAACCCTTAGCCACTACCTCCTTGAAATTTCTTTCCTGGAAGGTTATTTTTCTCATTGCAGTCACTTCAGCTCGCCGCATCAGTGAGCTGCAAGCCTTGGTGGCTAATCCTCCTTATACAAGGTTCCATTATGACAAGGTAGTCCTCAGGACCAATCCACACTTTATGCCTAAAGTGGTTTCACCTTTTCATCTGAATCAGGAGGTGTATTTACCTGTCTTTTTTCCAGGACCTCATGCATCAAGTGCAGAGAGGAATCTCCATTCCCTGGATTGTAAAAGAGCGCTCGCTTTTTACTTACAAAGGACACAGCAACATAGAAAGTCCTCTCAACTCTTTGTTGCTTTTGATCCCTCTCATTTAGGACTTCCAGTCTCTAAGAGAACTCTGTCCAATTGGATTGCTCAGTGTATTTCTTTCGCCTACCAGAGTAAGAACCTTTCTCTAGAGGGCCATGTCACAGCTCACAATGTGAGGGCCATGGCAGCCTCTATGGCTCATCTAAACTCTGTGTCCATCGACCAAATCTGTCGAGCAGCCACCTGGGCCTCGGTTCATACCTTTACAGCCCATTACTGCTTGGACAAGGACTCCCGCCGGGATGCCTTGTTTGGTCAGGCTGTTCTCAAACACCTGTTCCATGCTTAAACAACTCCTACCCCCCATCCCTGGTTGGATGCCCGAGATCCATGGAGGGAGGTAGAGCCCTTCTGAGGGACTCACAACCTTGGGGCTCTCCCTGGCATCTCTAGCTGGGGAGTCCCCATATGTGAAGACTCATTCCTGCTTGTTCCTGGAGATAGCACAGTTACTTACCTGTAACAGGTGATCTCTGGGAACAGCAGGAAAAAGTCTTCACAACCCACCCACCTCCCCTAGGAGTTGTATCTCTCTGTCTATCTTTCCTTTCCTCTCTCTCTCTCTTTGTCTCAGCTTAAAACTCGAACTGGAGAGAGGCGGTTGGGAAAGGCGGGAAGGCAGCGCGCAGGCGCTGTGGGATGCTCCCAAAAGCTTTCCTTTTGGATGCTGGGGAGCGTTCCCGCGCAGGCTCCGTCGGTACCGACGATACCCATATGTGAAGACTTATTCCTGCTGTTCCCAGAGATCACCTGTTACAGGTAAGTAACTGTGCTGAAGGGGCATCTGTAAAGGCTGTCTGCCCCCCCCCCCCCCCCGAAATAGATCATGCCCCCCACCCCAATCACCCTTCCTGGACATCCACTCCCCTCCCTCTCCCCGAGGCTTCTGAACCCTCTCCCCTGGCAAGCACTTTAACTCCTAGTCCATTTCTAGGTCTTACTGGGGTTCCTAAGATTCAGATGGCTGGGTACTGGGCTCTGATGTGGATGTAGAAGTACCCTCGTCTTCAGAAGATTGTGAGGAGGCCAATGTGATCTGCCTATTCTGGAAGAAGGAGCTGGCCAGGGTTTCATCTGTCTTGAACTTGACGGATGCTTCTGGCAAAGAGCAAGAGCCAAAGGTGCACCCGCTCCTTCAAGGGATGCAAAAATCCGGATGTGATCAAGGATATGATCCAGTTGGAGTGGGACTCTCCTGATTCCCTGCCTAAAGGGTTGTTGTTGTTGTTAAGTGCCGTCGAGTCGGAGTCGACTCATGGCGACCCTCTGGATAGCTATCCTAAATTGTGTTCGTTCTTCAGTCAGGCGGCTTATTGTTGAGAGACTGGTACCCGTAGCTGCTGTTATTGTATCGATCCATCTCATTGCTGGCCTTCCTCTTTTGCGTTGACCTTCTATCTTGCCAAGCATGATGTCTTTCTCTAATGATCTCTCTCTCCGCATGATGTGTCCAAAGTATGAAAGTCGAAGTCTTATCATATGAGCTTCTAAAGAAAGCTTAGGTTTGATCTCCTCTAGTACAGACTGGTTTGTTCTTCGGGCAGTCCATGGTATACACAGTATTCGCCGCCAGCACCATAATTCAGAGGCATCAATTTTCATCCTGTCTATCTTTTTCACTGTCCAGCTTTCACATCCATATGATGTTATTGAAAATACCATGGCTTGAACAAGTCGAATCTTTGTATGGAGAGAGACATCTCTGCTCTTGAGAATCTTATCTAGGTCTTTCATAGCCATTCTGCCAAGAGCAATGCGTCGTCTGATTTCTTGACTGCTTGTTGCTTCTTTATTGATAGTTGATCCAAGTAGGTTAAAGTTATTCACGATTTCAATTTCTTCTCCTTCGACGATGAACCTGTTGATTATGCCAGTTGTCATGATCTTTGTCTTCTTTACATTAAGATGCAGGCCCATTTTGAGACTATGTTCTTTGATTATGAGAAGCAAATGTTTCAGATTATCTTCACTTTCCGCCAGTAATGTGGTATCATCAGCATAGCGAAGGTTGTTGATGAGTCTTCCACCAATCTTCACACCTCTGTTGTCTTCATACAATCCTGCTTCTCTGATGATTTGTTCTGCATATAAATTAAACAGGTAGGGGGAAAGTATGCAGCCTTGCCTTACACCTTTGCTTATTTTAAACCATTCTGTTTCTCCTTGTTCTGTTCGAACTGTTGCTTCTTGATCAATGTACAGATTGTGCAAGAGAACGATCAGGTGTTCTGATATACCCATGCTTCTTAATGTGGCCCAGAGTTTCTCATGGTTTACACAGTCAAAAGCTTTGCTATAGTCGATAAAGCACAAATAGATATCCTTTTGGTATTCTTTAGTCTTTTCAAGGATCCATCTCACATCCGCAATGATGTCTCTCGTTCCTCGCCCTTTTCTGAACCCTGCTTGCACTTCAGGTAGTTCTTGTTCCAGGTATGATTGTAGTCTCTTTTGAATAATCTTCAATAGAATCTTGCTGGCATGTGGGATCAGAGCGATTGTGCGATAATTTCCACAGTCAGTTGGATCACCTTTCTTTAGTATTGGTATAAACACAGATCTTTTCCAGTCAGTTGGCCATGATCCTGTCTTCCATATTTCTTGGCAGAGCCTTGTAAGTATGGTAACAGCTGCATCAGATTGCTGTAATATTTCTATAGGAATGCAATCAATGCCTGGTGCTTTGTTCTTTGATAAGGCTTTCAATGCTGCTTCAACTTCTTCTTTCATCACCAGTGGTTCCAGATCATAAGGTACAGGTTGAAACGGCTGTTGGTCCACTTGATCTTTATCATATAAAAACTCTGTATATTCCTTCCATCTTTTCTTGATCTTCTCAGCATCATTCAACATAGAACCTTGAGCATCTTGTAACATTCCAATTCGAGGCTGGAACTTTTTCTTTAACTCTCGTAGCTTTAGGAAAGCTGATCTTGTTCTTCCTCTAATAGTTTCTGCTTCTATTTCCTTGCATGCGTCATTGTAGTACTTTTCCTTGTCCTGTCTTGCTGCACGTTGGAAATCTCTGTTGAGTTCTGTGATTGTCTTTCTTTCTCCTCTGGCTTTAGCTTCTCTGCGTTTCTGGACAATTTTCAGAGTTTCTTCCGTCATCCATTTTGGACGTTTTTTCTTTTTTTACCTTTTGTAGAGACTTCTCGCTTTCTTCCAACACAACCTTCTTGATGTCATTCCATAACTCTTCTGGAACTCTATCATTTGTATCTAAAGCAGCAAATTGATTTTGCAGGCAGTCTTTAAATTCCAGTGGTATATTCACAAGGTCATATTTTGCTGCATTCATGAGTGGTTTGCTCTTTTTCAGCTTTAGCTTGAGTTTGCATACTAGTAGTTGATGATCTGTACCACAGTCAGCTCCAGGTTTTGTCTTTGTTGATGTTATAGAGCTTTTCCATCGTTGACTTCCACAGATGTAGTCAATTTGTTTTTTATACAATCCATTGGGTGAAGTCCATGTGTACAGTCGCCACTTGTGTTGCTGGAAGAAGGTGTTCGAGATGAATAGATCGTTGGTCTTGCAGAATTCTATCAGTCTTTCTCCAGCTTCATTTCTGTTGCCAAGTCCATATTTTCCAACTACTTTGTCTTCTTCTTTGTTGCCAACCTTTGTGTTCCAATCACCCATGACTATCAGGATATCCTGTTTGCATGTTCTGTCAATTTCAGCTTGTACTTGTTCATAGAACTCTTCAATTTCATTCTCTTCTGCAGCTGTTGTTGGGGCATATACTTGAATTATAGTTGTGTTGATAGGCATTCCTCGTAGACGAATAGAGATTAAGCGTTCGCTGACTGCATTGTATTTCATTACAGTTCTTGCAAGTTTCTTCTTTATTATAAATGCAACACCATTTCTTCTTTGTCTTTCATTTCCAGCATAGTAGACCATGTGATCATCTGATGCAAAGTACCCCATGCGAGTCCATTTCAGTTCGCTGACACACAACAGATCAAGTTGTACACGTTCCATTTCATTCTTGACCACCTCCAACTTCCCTTGGTTCATGCTTCGTACGTTCCATGTTCCAATGTGTAAGACATCTTTACAGCTTCTGACTCTCATTTCATGCGCAGCTACATCAGCAGTCAGACGTCCCGAGGGCTTTGATCCAACCACATCATAAAAGCTGGCTTTACTCTGAAAAGTCTTCAGTTCTTCCCCAGTAGCTAGTTGAATGCCTTCCAACCTGGGGGTCTCATCTTCCAGCACTACAGCACAATTTGTTTTGTTGTAACTATCCATTGAGTTTTCATGGCAAGATACAGAAGTAGATTGCTGGGCCTTTCTTCCACGCAGTTTAAGTTTGGTGTTGTTGCCATTGTCACAGAAATGTGATCCTCCGCCGTCAACACTATCCCATTCTGCTGCTGCCCAGATGGTTTGCTGCCTCACTTGGTTTGCAGCTTGTCGTGCTGTGAGGGCTTGTGTGCATCAGTGATGCTGAGAGCTAATCTATCGGTAGTTTAACTACTGGCAGGGTCTCCCAAGATGGACAGGTCTCAGCTGAGATGCCAGACCAAGACAAACCACCCATCTGGGCAGCAGCCTAAAGGGTTAAGGGTCTGTAAAAAGATCTCTGCTTTCCCGAAGGAGGAGTGTGTTGAGTGGTTTGGCATTCCCAAGGTAGATGCGCAGGTTATGGCATTTGCCAGATGGACCACTACTCCTGTGGAAGGCGGCTCAGCCCTAAAGGATTTCTGAACAATAAGGTGGATTTGTGGTTGAAGAGCCAATTTTGCTATGGCGGCGGCTATTCTGCAGCTGACAGTATGTACCTGCCTGACGTCTCGAGCCCTGCTCCAGTGGATTCTGTTTCTTCTTCTGGATGACATTACCCCTCTTTTGGAGTCTGCAATGGCCTTCCTTTCTGATGCCATGTATGACTTGGTATGTTTGGTGGCCACAGATGGTGCCCTGATGACGGTGTCATGGCATTTGATTTGGCTCTGGCACTGGGCAGTGGACATATCTTACAAAGCCTGGTTGGTCCAACTGGTCTTTAAGTGGAAGCTTCTGTTTGGAGCCAATTTGGAGAAGCTAGTGAAGGACCTGGGCGAAACAAAATCTACCACCTTTCAGAAGATGGGTCCAAGGGTCCTGTGAAGCGGGCTGGTGCCCCTTGTCAAATTCAGCCCATCCACTGAGGGCGTGCTTGCCGGACTCCCAGGAGCCTCAGGATTATTGTTGTTACTGACATGGAAAACCTTTCTTCCCCTCTGCTTCTGTGCTTTGGGCTCATTCTCTGTCCTTTCATGGAGCATGTGGGCACAGGGACTTGATTCCTTTCAGAGTAGGACCCTCCCAGACTGCACAGTGAAGGTTTTGGGGCCCATTCCATGGTTCCTCCAGTTGGAGGCAGACTTCGTCTTTTCTTGCAGGAATGGGCCCGTGTTACCAAGGATCACTGGGTGCTTGACACCATTCAGTTCGGCTGTGTCCTGGAATGCAAAGAGCCGCTTCCGGATGCCTTTGTCATCTCCCCTTGTGTGTCTGCAAACAAAAATGCTGCTGTGTGGATTACCTTGTATAAGTTGCTGCACCTAAAGGCGGTGATGCCATTTCTGGCAGACGAGTGGGGCTAGGGCAGATACTCCATCTATTTCGTGGTGCCCAAAAGGATGGTTTGTTCTGGCCCATTCTGGACCTCAAGGGGGTCGATGAGCAATTGCGCATCCTGCGCTTCTGGATGAAAACCTTGCGCTCCGAGATTTAAGCAGTGTACCAAGGGGAGTTCTTGGCTTCTCTGAATCTAGCGGAAGCGTATTTTCATATCTCGATCTGGGTGGATCAGCAAAAGTATCTGCGTGTTGCCATGCTTGGCTCTCACTATCAGTTCACCACCCTCGCTTTCGGGCTTTCCACTGCCCCGATGTTCTCCCAGATCATGGTGGTAGTGGCTGTGGTGCCAAGGGATCTGTGCCCTTCTTAGAAAGCCTCACATAGGTGATCAATCGGGGAAGAGCCAGCTGAGGCCTTCCAAGTCCCTGGAATTTCTGGGAGCATGTTTCAACTCTCGAGAGGGCAGAGTTTTCCTGCCAGAGGAGAATGTCAAAGTCTGTTGGATTATCTGGCAGTGATCTGTGTGCAGCAGGCTTCCAGAAGATTCTCTTCAGCTGCTTGGATTGATAGCAGCAACCATAGAGATGGTGCTGTGGGCATGTGCTCACATGTGGTCACTCTAGTGGTCCATGTTGACTCAGTGATCCCTGAGTTCTCAGGAATTCGCAGGCTCCCACTCCCATTGATGGTGAAGTCCAGCCTGCGATAGTGGTAGCAGCCCTGTCATCTGATGTAGGGTGTGCCACTGGACTATTTCTCCTGGATCCTCCTGATGATGGATGCCATTCTCTTGGGCTGAGGAGCTTGTTGCCAAGAATGTATGCACTAAGACCATTGGATCTGCAGGGAAGCAATGTGGTTCATCAACTGCCTTGAGACGTGGGTCTTTATGTTGGCTCTTCTGTGTTTCTGACCTCTGATCAAGGATCGGGCAGTTCAAGTGTTTGCAGAGAATGCCATGGCGGTGTCTTATGCCAATTGGCAAGGCGGCACGAGGAGTGCCGGGGTTGCTCTGGAGATGGCTCTACTGTTTGCTTGGGTGGAGAAGAATCTTCTAGCCTTGTCAGCTCAGCACTTTGCCAGGGTGGAGAATTTAGAAGCAGACTTCCTCAGCTGGCACACTCTGGATTCTGGGGAGTGGGAGTTGAGTCAAGAGACGTTTCAGTTGATTCTGTGCTGCTGGTGTCACCCCGAAATGGATCTGATGGTGACCCGCTCCAATGCCAAAGTTTGCTGCTTCTTCTGTCTTCACACAGATATGGGGTCAGAGGGCGTCGACGCCTTGACATAGCCTTGGCCAAGTCAGCTCCAGCTGTACTTGTTTCCTCCATGGCTCCTCGTGGGGCGTGTGATTTGGTGTATATAGTGCCATCTGGGCAGGATTATTCTGGTGGTGCCAGATCGGCTGAGGAGAGCGTGGTTCAGAGACCTGCTATGGCTCCTGCAGGCACCTCTTCAGTTGCCTTTGTCTCAGGGCCTGTTGCAGCAAGGACTGATCATCCTGGCGGACCCGATTCCCTTCTCACTTACACTTGACTCTTGAAAGGAGATGGCTAGCATGTAAGGATTACTCTCCAGGTGGTCTCTTCTCTGTTTGGAGCCTGGAGGAAGTCTACCAGGCTTGTATATATGCATATCTGGTTCTTCTTATGAGCGATGGTGCAGTGCTAGACAGTTGGCTTCCAAGGTGGCCAAGCTGCTATCTCTCTCAGCCTTTCAACAGAATGGCCTGAAGAAAGGCCTTTCTCTTAGCTCCCTGAAAGTTCAGGTAGCAGCTTTAACCTGTTGCTGAGGTACGGTGGCTGATAAGTCTCCAGCCTTGCACCCAGATGTCTCGTTTGTCCTCCCTTCCAGTCTGTAATTCCTTCCTGGGATCTGTGTCTGGTTCTCAGGGCCCTGATGATGGCTCCTATGAGCCATTGAAGCATGCTACTTTAAAGGGTTTGATGCTCAAGACGGTCTTCTTGCCCATGTTTTGTTCTACAAGGTGGATTTCCGAGCTGTAGACTCTGTCTTGCTGAGATCCTTATCTGTCTTTTTCAAAGAGGCCATTTCCATATGGCCTGTGCCTTCCTTCTTGCCTAAGGTGCTCCTTCCTTTTATGTGAACCAGGTGGTATGCTTGCTCTCCTCCTCTAAGGAGTAATGTTGTTCGGAGGGTACTTCTCCAGTACTTGGAGGTTTTGAATTGCTTTTGTAAGTTCGATCATCTTTTTGTGCTGTTTGCTGGCCCAATCAAGGGTGATGCGATGGCTAAGTCAACCTCTGCCTCGGCGTATCTGTTATGGAACCAGCTGGTTCCAGAGGGTTTGTGTGCCCATTTTACCCGAGCGCAGGCATTCTCATGGGCGGAGCATAGCTTGGTAGCCCCTGCAGACATTTGTCAGGCAGTAATGTAGGCATCACTTTCCACCTTTTTTTGAGCATTACCGCTTGAATGTCCACGCAAGGACGGACAAGCGACTCTGTCTTCTTCCCGCCCAGTGAAGTTGTAGCTTTGGTACATCCCACTTGTCTGGACTGGTTTAGCAGTACGATATGGTAGGTGACATTTTACTTACCAGTTAACGTCTTCTCTGTATTGCTCTGATCTTCTGCTGCGGTACTCTTGGGTCTGCTCTGATTTTTATACTTGGCTCTACAAGTTCATGGTCTACTGACAGCCTTATGTTTATGTTTTCCTGTTCATAGTTCTCTACTGTTGATCACTCATTGTTGCCCACAGTTGAGGTTGTTTGAGGCTTGCCATGTTTCTCTTATATGCTTCGGGACGTATATTGGAGAGACCTCTGGTGCTGAGGCAAATAGAGGCATGGGAGCGATGTCATTGAAACCTGGGCTTTTCACTGGTCTCCAACAATCTGCTTGCAGTAGAACACAACCCACCTGTCTGGACTGGTCTAGCAGGACTCAAGGAAAGGACATTAACTGGTAAGTAAAATGTCACCATAAACATGAAAAACAAAAGAAAAATATGTCAAAGCTGACCAGACTCAGGCCTCATCCCCCTCCTCCAAAGAAAGGGTATAACCCCCCCCCCCCCCGGTCCATATTCTCCCCAGGAGTCTCTTAACATTTGTTGCACCTTTGGCTAACAATAGTTTATCTCTGCTGCCTATCAGGATAATAGCAAGTTGAAAAGTGTGCCCTCACAGTGTGACACAGTGGTGCGTTTTTCCTTTCCTCCAAGGGGACTCGAGTGGAGGAGTGGCCTAGTGGTTGGGGCAAGGTACTTCAGGCCGGAAGGTCGGGGGTTCAAATCCCACTAGAGGACAGCAACCTTGGGCCAGAAGGACTGGGGTTTCTAGTCCCACAGGTGCTCCTTGTGGTCTTGGGCAAGCCACTTAACCCTCCGTAGCCCATGTTCCCTATAAAATAGTTATCTCAAGTTATAATGCCCTGTTCAATGTAATTTCAGTTTGTTCAATGTAAACCGCACTGATGCAGAATAGCGTGGTATATAAGAGAATGTAAATAAAATAAAATAAGTGTGTCTCAGTGGAGCACCAGGGGATGTGTGGATGGGTGGGAATATATACATACATATATATACATACAAAGATTCGACTTGTTCAAGCCATGGTATTTTCAATAACATCATATGGATGTGAAAGCTGGACAGTGAAAAAGACAGACAGGAAGAAAATTGATGCCTTTGAATTATGGTGCTGGCGGCGAATACTGTGTATACCATGGACTGCCCGAAGAACAAACAAGTCGGTACTAGAGGAGATCAAACCTAAGCTTTCTTTAGAAGCTCAGATGACAAGACTTCGACTTTCATACTTCGGACACATCATGCGAAGAGAGAGATCATTAGAGAAAGACATCATGCTTGGCAAGATAGAAGGTCAACGCAAAAGAGGAAGGCCAGCAATGAGATGGATCGCTACAATAACAGCAGCTACGGGTACCAGTCTGTCGTCAATGAGCCGCCTGACTGAAGACCGAACACAATTTAGGATAGCTATCCAGAGGGTCGCCATGAGTCGACTCTGACTCGACGGCACTTAACAACAACATATATATATATATATATATATATGATTTGAGTAATGACTGATGGTGTATAAGAGGTGTGTTTGTGTGTATATTTATCTCTATGGTGATAGTTTAGCTCTTTTTCTGTGGGAGGTCAGAATTGACTTAACACCCAAGCCCACATTTTCATTTTTCGTGTGTGGGATGTCAGAAGGCAGAGAGATGAGTGTGTGCATATGCATGTGTGCATACGTGTTGGGGATGGAGAAAGGAGCATGTGGCTGTGGGCCTGTATAGGTTTCCCCTTTGTATTTACTTGTCTTTCTGCACTCACGCTTTGATCCTCCCACCCTTTTGCATACTTCCTCCTCCCTACACTACACCAACCCTCCCTCTTGCACTGTCCCCTACTTCCCTGCCACCAACCTATGCCGCCTTCCCTCCTGCACATGCTTCCCTGCCACACCCCTTTAACTCCCTATCTCCAGGAACAAGCAGGAATGTAGTCTTCACATATAGGACTGTAGTTTTCACATATGGGCATCGTCGGTACCAACGGAGCCTGCGCGGGAACGCTCCCCAGCGTCCAATAGGAAAGCTTTTGGGAGCATCCCACAGCGCCTGCGTGCTGCCTTCCCGCCTTTCTACCTCTCTCACTTCAGTTCTTTGTTTTCCGCGGAGCCGACAGGACGTGTACCCTGTCACCGCAGAAAATGTATTCTTATTCTTTTGGTTTTTTGTGGTCACGTCTGCCTTCACTCGACGCCTACCGGTACCGCCAGTTCTCTTTTCTTCTTTAAAAAAAAAAAAACTAGCTTTCTAAAAGATTTTTTCTTTCAGGGGCCTCTCCCCTTTCGGTGCTAGGCACCATTTTTGGCACTAGGCCCACTTTTCTTCAAACATGGAGAAGCCAGCTAGTGGTTTCAAGAAATGTTCTAACTGTGGCGGTACTATATCCGTCACCGACACCCATGATTGGTGTCTTAAATATTTAGGTCCTGAACATTGTCCATTGGAGTGTGTCTCCTGCAGAAAGATGACCAAGAGGGGCCTGCAGAATAGAGCTGCAAAACTCGGTACCCTTTTTGCCGCGGATACGATGTCAGTTGCATCGACGTCTTCCAGAGCTTCATCTTCCTCCCATGGATCTCAGGTAACTAAACTTAAGTCTTCCAAGACTGGCCGGTCCTCAAAGATCTTCTAAGCATCGAGATGCCACTGGCATTGCCCTCGAGGAAAGTTCACCAGCAAAACAGCCCCAGCGGGAGTCTTTGGTCTCCAAAGCATTAACGGGGCTCCAGGATGTTCCAGAGGCTTCCACCTCTGTGGAACTACTGGTGCCATGTTCTGGGGTTGTGGCCGCTTCCACTGGTACTGACACCCAGGCATCGGCAGGAGTGATGGATTAGAGAATCCTCGCTATCGAATGCAGTCTAGCGACCCTCTTAGCAGCTAAGACTGCTACAGACGGTTCCACAGGTATCGGTACCGACATCGGTGCTGGTACCGAGTGCACCTGTTTCGGCAGGTATGCTTCCGCCCATGCCGAGCCTCGAGTCTATCTCAGGCATCGAAGGGCCGGTACCAAGACACCCCGATACCGACTTCGAGCATTATCGGTACCGAGCGTTGCACGAACACCAGTCGCCGAGATATTTTGAATCTTCCGATGGTTCTGATGACTACCAGTACTAGAGCGATCCTACAAGAGGATCCAACTCCTTCTCCTCAATGCAGAATGTCTCCTCCAGAAGACATGTCCTTCCAGGATTTCATACGTGATTTAGCCAAAGGTCTTTCAATCATGGTGATTCCAGAAAAGGAACCTAGGGCAGAAGAATTAAGAATTCTACAATATCCCATGGCTCCTAAGGAAGCAGCTACGCTTCCCATTCACAAGATCTTACATTCCCGACGCCTTGATACCATGTACCGAGTGCCAAGCTGTCCTGGTTTATGAAAAGTTACCACACCATTCAATGGTAGTGGAATTGCCCATGCGTAGAATTAAGAGTGCTAAAACGCATTCTTCTAATCCTCCAGGCCGGGAATCGAGAACACTCGATGCCTTTGGGCGTCGATGCTTCCAATCCTCCATGTTATCAGCCAAGATCAGTTCCTACATTCTTTATATGGGTATGTTCCTGGAAGAAGTCGCATGTGACTTAGAGCTCATGAGCCCTAATATGTCTGAGGACAAAAGGAAAGTTTTCCTTACCCTGGTCAAGCACGCCCAGAATGTCTCTAAATTCATGAACCGTGCAACCTTTGATTGCTTTGAATGCATAAGCAGAACTCTGCTATCTCCATAGGTGCACGTCATATTGCCTGGCTTCAGGCATCAGACTTAGAGCAGTGGGTGCAAGACAAGCTGGAAAGCATTCCTTGTACAGGAGAAAATCTCTTTGGCAAGGACTGGCAGGACAAGGCTAATCAGCTTGAATCTGAAAATACTACCTTGAACAGACTATCAAAGTCTACAGCCAACCCAGCAAAGAAAAAGTAATTCAAGAAACCCTTTTTCAGCAAGAAAAAGAGGTTTTACCAATCATACCCCCATTTGGACCACTGTCCAGTTCATGTTCCCCGAAAGGGACAACAACAGAACAGACAGTAAAGAAAGCCACAAGCTCAAAGAGTTAAACCGGCCCAGCAAACTCAGCCTCCTCAGGGGTTTTGACTCTTGCCTAGAGAACTTAGTCATTCTACCCCTGAAAGGACCAGAACCCTTAACCATTCCAGGCAGGTTATGCCATTTTGCCAAAAGATTTATTTATTTATTTATTTAGCGTACACTTATATCCCGCTGCTTCCAGCGATCAGCAGCGGTTGTAACACATGGTGAGGGTGGCTGTACTGGCCAGAAATTAGGTTGAATACACTCTGATTGGGGGGGGGGGGGGCACAGCAAAATACAAGATGACAAATAACATCAGAAAACTGGACTCTGTCCATTGTACGACTGGGGTACCAGCTTCAATTTCTCAACATGCCCCCACCTACTCAAACAGTTCAATTCTTAGGTCCCTGCCTCTGGCCTTTTGTGGCAGGTCATCACATCACTTCTCGCTCAAGGAGCAATAGAAGAAGTACCCATATTCCAACAGGGTACGGGGTTCTACTCCCCCTATTTTCTTATTCCAAAGAAAACAGGGGGACACAGACTGGACCTCAGAGAATTAAACAAATATCTGTTCCGAGAAAAGTTCAAAATGATCTCCCTCAGGACACTCCTACCATACTTTCAGAGTCAGGACTGGCTATGTTCTCTAGATCTAAGAGATGCATACACGCATATCTATTTATTTACAATTTCTTCTATACCGCACTATTCGGCATCAGTGCGGTTTACATGGAACATAACAATCAGACGGGTACATAAGTCTGAGTTTACAATTAACAGGAGAGCCAACTTGGATAACTAAAGATAACTATTTATTCTCATCCACGCAAATCACAGAAAGTTCCTTCGATTCCTAGTCCACGGAAGACACTTCCAGTACAGAGTTCTTCCTTTTGGTCTGGCTTCTGCCCCAAGAGTCTTCACAAAATGCATGGCAGTGGTAGCAACATTTCTGAGAATTCTAGGAATATTCATCTTCCCTTACTTAGACGAATGGCTCATTCGAGCATCAGCAGCTCGAGAGGCCAGCTTCGCTCTTTCTCGAACAATGAGAATCCTTCAATACTTGAGATTGGTCATAAACCTCTCAAAATCTCATCTCACCCCCTCTCAATCTCTTGAGTTCATAGGGGCTCATCTAGACACATGGCAGTCAAAAGCTTTCCTGCCACATCCGCGCTGTCTACGTATAATACAGCTGGCATCCCAAGCAGCCATGAACATCTTCCTGACTGCTCGGGAGATGCTTCAGCTTCTGGGGCATATGGCATCCACTGTCCATGTCCATATGCGAGCAGCCCAGTGGACCCTATCCTCTCAGTGGACACAGGCCTTGGTCAGCTAACGGACAAAATCAGAAACTCCACACGTCTAATTTTGTCCCTGCAATGGTGGCAGTCACTGGAAAACCTCCCCGTAGGCTCTCCTTTCCAGCAGCCTCTGTGCCAAGCCACCCTAACAACAGATGCGTCTAAGTTGGGTTGCACGATCTCTCAACTCAGGGTCTCTGGACCCCACAGGAGGCTTCTCTTCACATAAACCTCCTAAAGCTGAGAGCCATTTTCAATGCTATTCGAATATTTCAGGCCCATCTCAGCCACAAGACAGTTCTGGTCCAAACCAACAATCAGGTAGCTATGCTCTATCTCAACAAGCAAGGCGGAACGGGCTCTCTGTCATTATGTAATGAAGCTTTGCGACTATGGGCCCTCGCCAGAGAGCTTCAAATCCACCTTCTTGCTGTATACCTTCCAGGCATTCAAAATTCACGGGCAGACAAACTCAGTCGAATACTGCTGCCACACGAGTGGTCTCTCTACTCAGACCACCTTGCTGGAGTGTTTCAAATCTGGGGAACAACAGATATAGACCTCTTTGCAAGTCCACAGAATGCCAAACTTCCCCCATTCTGTTCCAGAATCCCGGCTCACAACTATCAGGCAAGGGATACCTTCCTATTCCACTGGGGTCAGGGCTTCCTCTATGCCTTCCCACCCATTCCCAAAACTTTATTCAAACTTCAGAGAGACAAGAGGTCGTATGATACTTATCGCTCCACGTTGGCCATGGCAAACGTGGTATTCTCTGCTTCTGCGTCTCTCTCAAACCACTCCTCTGGAGTTGGGAAATGCTCAAGATCTCCTTTCCCAGGAGAACGGATCCTTACTGCACCCGAATACCCAGTCCCTGCATCTCAGGGCCTGGTTACTGAAACCTAGATTTCTTGGATATCATCCTCTCTCAGCAGGTAAAAGATATCCTTCTGGCTTTCAGAAAACCTTCCACAAGGCGTTCCTACGCTTTTAAGTGGAAAAGATTTCCTGTCTGGTGTTCACAAAAGGGACTTAACCCCCTTTTGGTACCTGTGGAGTCACTACTGGAGTATCTCCTCCAACTATCCACTTCTGGTTTTAAGACCAATTCAGTGAGAGTCCATCTTATTGCTATTGCTGCTTTTCACAAACCTTTTGATGGACAACCTATTTCCTCTCATCCACTTGTGTCAAGGTTCATGAGAGGCCTAATCTTAACAAAGCCTCCCATTAAACCACCACTAGTGGCATGGGATCTAAATTTTGTTCTCGGGCAGCTCATGAAACCGCCTTTTGAACCCTTAGCCACTACAACCCTAAAGTTTCTTTCATGGAAAGTCATTTTCCTAATTGCTATCACATCTGCAAGACGCATTAGTGAACTGCAGGCTTTAGTGGCTGACCCTCCTTATACAAGGTTCCACCATGATAAAGTAGTCCTCAAGACTCACCCTCACTATGCCAAAGGTGGTTTCGCCTTTTCATCTAAACCAGTCGGTTTATCTTCCTATATTCTTCCCTAGGCCTCATGCCTCCAGTGCAGAAAGGAATCTTCACACTTTGGATTGTAAAAGGGCCTTAGCCGTTTATCTTCAAAGAACTAAGCAACATAGAAAATCTTCTCGGATTTTTGATGCTTCTGACTCTAGTCATTTGGGACTTCCAGTTTCCAAAAGAACTTTATCTAAATGGATTGCAGATTGCATATCCTTTACATATGAGAGTAAAGGACTTTCTCTTGAGGGCCATGTCAGAGCTCACAATGTGAGAGCCATGGCAGCCTCGATGGCTAATCTTCGTTCTGTGTCTATTGACGATATCTGTAGAGCAGCTACTTGGGCTTCGGTGCATACCTTCACAGCCCACTACTACTTAGACAAGGACTCCCGTCGGGATGCCTCGTTTGGCCAAGCTGTTCTTCAGCATCTCTTTCATACTTAATACAACTCCTACCCGCCGGTCCCGAGTTTGATGCCAGAGGTCCATAGGAGGAAGCATGACCCATCTCACCTGGGTTTGTAGCTTTCTGGGGTCATTCCCTTGGCATCTATAAGCTGGGGAATCCCCATATGTGAAGACTATATTCCTGCTTGTTTCTGGAGATAGCGTAGTTACTCACCTGTAAACAGGTGATCTCCGGGAACAGCAGGAATTTAGTCTTCACAACCTACCCACCTCCCCTAGGAGTTGTCTCTATCTATCTATCTATCTATCTCTACTCTCCTTTGGTCTCAGCTATAAACTCAACTGAAGTGAGAGAGGTAGAAAGGTGGGAAGGCAGCACGCAGGCGCTGTGGGATGCTCCCAAAAGCTTTCCAATTAGACGCTGGGGAGCGTTCCTGCGCCGGCTCCGTCGGTACCGACGATACCCATATGTGAAGACTAAATTCCTGCTGTTCCCGGATATCACCTGTTACAGGTGAGTAACTGGCTTTCTCCCCTTCCCTTGTCCCATCTTGCATTCTCTCCGTGCATTCCCTGTCACCCCCTTGCACTCTCCTAGTTACACCCTTCCCTATCCCTATACCCACAACTTCAGCTTGTCTCGTCCACTCTTTTTTCTGTCACCATGGGTGGGGATTGGTTCCCCATCAGCACACTGCTTGTTTATTTGATGCAGTCACAGCCATGATACAAGTCCTCCAGACAGTGTAACCTGACCTCCCCATCACTCATAGTCTTTTTTCAGGGCTGCCATCACTCGTAGTCTTTTTTCAGGGCTGCCACTTCTAAATTTTGTTTATTTGCACATGCAGACAGACAGAGGGACCCTTCCTCAAACGTCCCTCAAACATGGCACTCGCTAGACCTGAGGCTGGCACCATTTTCTTTATTATTGTCTCGGCTGGGCAGGAGTGACTGGGGGGCTGTTTCCACCCAAAGATACAATAAAGAAGAGGCTGGGGCCTTGGAGGGTGCTTTTTCACAGTTGGGTGGCCCTTAATTTTAAAGCAAAAAGAAATGAAAACAAATTTAATTTTCTTCATTTATCTTCTCTTTCATTTTAAAAAACAAAATTAAACGAAACAGGGCATTTCGTTTTGAATAAATGCATTTTTCTGACTGATGATTCTAAAGTGATTTCACCACAGACATAAAGGAAAGAAACTACTAAAAGCTGTAGTAATGAGCTTGCCCTGATCCTTTTATTAAATGTACCTGGTGCCTCTTTGGAAATAAATAGTCATCCTTTCTTCTCTAAATGTATTTCTGATGACACGTATGCAGTATTTAAAGCCTAGTCACAGTTTTGATATAGTAAGGAAACCTCCCCAGTGCCCCTCTGTAAAAGAGCGCATGGTCAGCTTACTCATGATGTCACAGGTAGCTCAAATGCAGAGAAAGCAGAGCGGAAAACACTTTTGTTCCAATGCGCCAGTGTGAGAGCCAAGCCTGAAGGACATCCTGGTAGCTGACATCTTGTAAAGAACTGCCGACTCTGCAGAAGAAGTTTGCTAAAGCAATGCAGAGGTAGTGCAGATGGATCCAGCCCTGGTTCTGACAGTGTGCCAGAGGGCTGCGCTATGCAGGCTTTCCACCAACCTGAGGCTTCATTCAGTTTCACTTCATGGGATTAAAGCCCCCATCTTGGAGCTGTCTATGGAAAAGGGGGCTGTGTTTTTTCATATTACACACAAATTATAAGGGCACACGGATCTTTTGGTACAGCCTTGTTTTGTTTTTGCTTAAAGATGGATGTTAACGAGCTCCTGAGAGCTCTGTCAGTAGCACAGGAGAGAGCCATGAAAGCAACCTGCCTCGCATTAAAATCCATCATCTGGGTCACTTTGTCTTAATTTTCTTTCTCACCAATGTCTTCCCATAAATTTGTGTTGCTCTTTTCTAGATACTGTGTTGGTGGTAGATGAAATGTCATGCCAGAGTTTTCTAAAACCCTCCAGGCAGTAAACATGACAGGTTTCATGTTGTTGCCGGCTTCTTTCACATACCAACATGCAGAACTTAATCAACATAATCAGAAGAAAATCCCAGCAAAAATGACAAGTAGAATCACAGCCGCTCTCCTCTACCTGGCTTGATATAACCTCCCCCCTCCCCTGTATAACCAAAATATCGATCTCTGCATCTGACTCAAATTGTAACATCACGGTCCCCAGTTTTCACGTTTCCCACACCAAGTTTGCCGTGATCTTCCAGAACAGGAGTGATGCTCAGCTGCTCCTGGTACACCAGTGCCACATGCAAGTTGGCGTTGGCTTGCCAGTGCCTCTCCCTTCCCAGTGGGTGAAGCAGCCGCAGCTTTCCACTGCTTTAACTCTATAGAGAAGCAGGATTGAATTTATTAGTCTGCCTAAGGGGCCTATTTACTAAGCTGCATTAGGTGTTGAATGTGGCTTTTAACATGGGCTAACGGTGTGGTGCCCAGGGCTGCTGCAAGGGTTGTAGGCATCCTAGGTGAACCTTCAGCTTTGTGCCCCCGCTTCAATTAACTTTCAGACCCTAGGTGTACCCCCCTCCCCCCCACCTGAAATTTTCACACTTATGATCAACTCAAAATACCCCTCGCAAACAATCCTGTAAAAATGCATAATTAGACATAAATATTGAATTTGTTTAATATACATAGCCCATGTTCCCTGTAAAGTAGTTGTCTCCAAGTTATAATGCCCTGTTCAATGTAATTTCAATTTGTTCAATGTAAACCGCACTGATGCAGAATAGCGCGGTATATAAGAGAATGGAAATAAATTAAATAAATAAATACACACACACATATATAATGAGGTGATATCCAGAAGCCTTTTAGCTGGGTAAATGTTTTTTTTGAAAACTCTGCCCCCTCCCCCACCTCAGTAGTTAGTGCGGTATATAAGAACTTGTAATAAATAAATATGAGCCGATGGTTCTTTGTGATAGTGTGACTCTCGGGACTTTTACTGTTTGTCTTGGACTGCAGCTGCTGTTTGATGCGCATATCTCCCACCCCCACCCCTGTTAGCTGACACCCGAGGTAGCCGCCTGTTTGCCGAATGGTTAAGCCAGCTGAGGAACATGGAAATGTGTAATTAGTGAGCATTGAATGAATAGAGCCTGACCTTGCAGTTAATGCAGAGATTGTTACTGCAGGTTAGATGAAGCTCCTGAGGTGTAGCTCACTGCATTCCAGGTTGCTGCCTGTATTGCTAAAGCACACTAGCAGTAACTGCAAGACTGCCTCCCTTAGAGCAGTAAAAGCGCCCCCAACTGTTCATGAAGTCGTTTTGCATGTATTGTTTCTTACATTTTGCTGGTAATAATGTATTAACAGAAAAACCTTAATATAGCTAAATAAGTATCCTAAATGTTTTCTCCCATTTTGTGTGCATGGGAAAATTGCTTAGTACACAGGTCTCTAAATGTTCTTACGTATTTCATTTCATGAGCCAAGTGTGCTCCTTCCCTGCCCCCCCACATATTTTGTTATGGCAATTGCTTCATCTTCTTATTCTAATGAAAGGCTAGAAGAGGCGCAAAGGAAGGCCGTAGTGTCACAGTGGAGTCACTCTGAAGCCGCACATGGCCATAAAGTAGGTGGGAGCAGACTCCTCTTTGGCCTTGGTGTTTGGCACCTTCAGGATTAGGTGTCCTAGGCAACCGCCTATGCTTGAATTTGAGTCTCTTCTAATGAGTGTTAAAGCTTGTGAGGGGGGGGGGGGGTGCTTTTCCTTCGGTGAGAGAGTTGGTTGGAACAGTAGACCCAGAGATCTTGTTCTTGAGGGGGTGGGGGGAGGAATTTGCAGCCTACATTGGTACTTGTGAAAGCTGTCGTTGGTGTTGCAACAGTAATGGGTTTTATGCCATCTTGATCTGTTGATATCGATGCCATAAACTGCTTTGGATCCCCTTTCCACATTGTGCATTGAAGGTAGTGTTTTGCAGGTGTTAGAAACCAACCATTGACACATGCTAGCAGACGATTTTACTGTAGCCTTGCACATCGAGCTCTGAATTTTTTTTTTTGCAATGTGTTGCTTTGGACACTTCGTAAGTTACCATCATCTGCTAAGAAGAAAGAATGTCTCAGAGCCATTATTTATGATCTAGATAAAATTTTTACTTTTGTCATATTTTCCAAGGAAATAATTAGAGAATGTGTCAGAATGCCTTCAGCACTGTGCCTCTGTTCTGTTGCAAAACAAAACTGCTTGTCAGGTCTCTCTAGCAAAAAGGACACAGGCTTAATTGTATAGTTTTCCATTTTTAATTGCACCTATTATATTTTGTTGGATTAAGCATCCATATTTAATACTAAAATTAGCCATCTAATTGGCCCAAGGCATCTGTCAGCTTGTGCTGTCTCTCCTGCCAGATTGGTTGCTGTCGCATGCATAGGACAGAGTATTGTTCTCGCTTCATAATACCTACCAAGTCAAATTAAATATTTAGTACAGTTACAGTCCTGCCAGTTTGTACATGGGCTCCCTTTGGGTTTCTGTTGTCATGCTATCAAGATGTTGTTGGTCTCGTGCACTGCAGGGCAAACCAAGCTGAGGAAGATCAGACTGTTCTGTCGTAACATAATAACATAGTATATGATGGCAGATAAAGACCAGAATGGTCCATCTAGTCTGCCCAGTAAAGGTGCTTAGAGTGGTTGTAACTGCTGCTTCGTGCAGGTCCGCCCCCCTCTATTCATTGAAGTATAACATATATTTAAGTTTACTTTGATTTCATCCGCTTGCTATAAAGGGATCCCCTGTGTCTGTCCCATGCCATTTTGAATTTTGTCATTGCATTTGCCCCCCACCACCTCCACCAGAAGGGCATTCCAAGCATCCACCACCCTTTTAGTGAAAAAGTATTTCCTGATGTTGCTTTTAAGTTTACCGCCTTACAGCTTCGTCATATGCCCTCTACTTTTACAGCTTCCCCTTTTTTGAAAAAGGTTTGTTTGTTTATTAATACCCTTTAAGTATTTAAAGGTCTGTATCATATCTCTCCTGTCTCTTAACACATTGTCACAGACAGCCATTCTCTATGGCTGATGGAAAAAATACAGCATGATTTTCCACAGCCAGGTTCACTAAGCTGTATCTTGAGATGAGAAAAATCACTAGTAAATTAATCAGATGTAGAAGATACCAAGGGAAATGTGAGAGTACGACTTTGGCTTAACAATGCAAAATTGCCTGACTCATGTTTACAAATACAGTGTTATTTTCATTGTCTACTACTACTACTAATCATTTGTAAAGCTCTACAAGGTGTGCTCAGTGCTGTACGTATAGATGTAAGACACAGTCCCTGCTCATCAGAGCTTACATTCTCCAGGACCAAGCAGGAAGTCAGTCCTCACATGTGGGTGATGTCGGCGCCAACGGAGCCCTTGTGCGGAGCATTTCCCCAGCTTTCAAGGAAAGCCTTTGGGAATGCAGTGCGCATGCGCGGTCCCCTTCCTGCCCAAGGGTGCCATCTTGCTCAGTCTTTCTTTTTCCGTGGAGTCCAACGGACGTGAGTTCGTGTCACCTGGGAAAAGTAGATTTTTTTCTGCGATTTTCGCCTTTTTTCTTATCCGGTTTGACGCCGGTTCCCCTTCCGGCCTGTGCTCGGTACACCAGTATCGAGTTCAGAATTTCTTCCTTCGTTTTTTGTCCTTCGTGACTAGCGTTCGCACCTTTTTTGTTATTTTCACTGGCAGCCCAGTCTTTGACCTTGCAGGGGCCCTTATTCCCCCGATGGCTGCCAGCGGGTTCAAAAAGTGTGGTCTGTGGCCCGTGCGGCAAAGTGTCATCGAAGGCACTTCAGAGCCGTCAGCATCAATGTGTGAGAATTTTTTTCAGAGTCTGCGTCCGGCCGGGCCCAGACTTCGTCAGAGGCCTCGACATCTCGGGAGTCTGACCCTGAGCGCCGTCATGGTTCCTCTGAAAGGGGGTTTCCCACCCGGGAGCACAAAAGGAAGAAGAAGCTTGTGAGGGTGTCGTCGGTTGAGGCCCCTGGGTCCTCGAGGGCCAGGTCACGAAGCCCTGACCGCCGCCCCGGGCTCTCAGAGTCGGAGAGGCTGTCCAAACTACCTCGCATGGAGCCGGAGTCCCCGAGTCACGTAAGTTCTGTTGTCCTCGTGGACTCTCCTCCAGGAGAACCGATGTCAGGCCCGATGCTGTCGGGGCCCATGTCGGGGGCTGCTGAGTCTCCTGAGCTTGGACTCAGGCTGACGGCCTTGGAGAGCAGCTTGGCTGCCTTCTTGGAACAGCAGTGGGTGCTGAGCGCCAGTTTGACAGGTGCATCTGCCCCAACCACCGGGACCTCAACGTCTAAGTCAATCCCGGAGGCCAAGCCGATTCGCGAGTCCATCAAGTCTCGAATCGATCCTCGGTCAAGGTCCCCCTCGACCTCCCTTGCGGGGCTGTGGTTGTCGACGCCGGTGCAGGTGGCACCGAGGTCCACACGGTCAGAGCCGCTCAACAACTCCTCGGAGGAGTCGGCGTGGGAGACGGAGGACAAGGAGTCTCTGGACACCTTCCGGACCCGGTGCATCCCTTCGGACTCCCCAGAGTCCGAGCCTCAGAGAAGGTCCCCACGGAGGATACCCAGTTCTCGGACTTCATGAGGGACATGGCCAAGGCTTTGGAATTCCCTGCGGACGCCGAGGAGGAGCCTCGAGTCGAGGAGCTCGATGCTCTCCAGTATGATTTTCCTCCGAAGGAAGCCTTTACTGTAACGGTTTCTCCAATGCTGGAACAGCTGCTCCTCTGTATGTGGGAGGCACCGGCCTCGGCGCTGGTTCTTAGCAAACGGGTCGATTCCATTTATCGAGTCCGTAAGAGCCCTGGGTTCCAAAAGGGGCAGCTACCGCACAATTCCATGGTTGTGTAATCAGCCATGCACCACCTGAAGAGTCAGAAGATGCACTCCTTGGTGCCCCCCGGTCGGAAGGAACGGAACCTGAATGCCCTCGGTAGAAAGTGCTTCCAGGGCTCTTTGCTATCTTGCCATGTCCAGACTTACCAGCTGGAAACACACAGAGCAAGAGAAGTGATGACACAAGCGCTTTATTGGGATCCCCAACGCGTTTCGGCAGGTTGCCTTCCTCAGGGGGTTAAAATCACTTGCAGACACAAAATAAACAAAACATATTAATTATAAAAATTATAAAAATCGAAACACATAATTAAAACAATAAATACAATTAAAATGTCAATACCAATGTTAAAAAGTTAGCACCGCCGGGATTTCTCCTTTTTATTAATAAAGACCAAAGTACTTAGCTTGGTAAACCAATGCCATAGCTGCCAAAATCGACTATGTATCGACGAAGCCTTCGTTTCGGGTTCAATGTAGAAATTTCCTTATGAACCCTGCATCAGGTATGTCCTTAAGCTGCTGTTGGCAATGTATTCTATGTGTTTTAATTATGTGTTTCGATTTTTATAATTTTTATAATTAATATGTTTTGTTTATTTTGTGTCTGCAAGTGATTTTAACCCCCTGAGGAAGGCAACCTGCCGAAACGCGTTGGGGATCCCAATAAAGCGCTTGTGTCATCACTTCTCTTGCTCTGTGTGTTTCCAGCTGGTAAGTCTGGACATGGCAAGATAGCAAAGAGCCCTGGAAGCACTTTCTACCGAGGGCATTCAGGTTCCGTTCCAGCTGGTAAGTCGATACATAGTCGATTTTGGCAGCTATGGCATTGGTTTACCAAGCTAAGTACTTTGGTCTTTATTAATAAAAAGGAGAAATCCCGGTGGTGCTAACTTTCTACATAACGTAGCACTGGGAGGCCATTCTCCGACAAAAAAAGTTTTGCTAACACAGGGTGCTTTTTGTACCGGAATTCCTTTAATTATTGTTATTTATTCAATTCTGGTTGGGTTTATTCTTTTATTGTTTGAAATACCAATGTTAAGCCAATAACATAAAACAAATGAGAGCTGACCGGGCATGTTAGTAACCGAGATGTTAAACAATGGTAGTAACTTATCTTACAATGCTCTAATTAAAAAATGTATAGTAAATGAATAACATGAAAATCAAAAATGTTGAATAAGAAAATAAATAATTAAAAATATGTACAGAAGTGTTAATATGCTTGTAGCAACATCATGTACTCATTAACAGACGAGTATAAGCTAAAATGTTTGGTATTGACATTTTAATTGTATTTATTGTTTTAATTATGTGTTTCGATTTTTATAATTTTTATAATTAATATGTTTTGTTTATTTTGTGTCTGCAAGTGATTTTAACCCCCTGAGGAAGGCAACCTGCCGAATCGCGTTGGGGATCCCAGTAAAGCGCTTGTGTCATCACTTCTCTTGCTCTGTGTGTTTCCTGATTGACCCTGCAAGAGCTGCTGCTCTCTGTGTGCCCAGACTTACCAGCTGTACATGGGCATGTACCTAAGAGACCTGGCAAAGGAGATTGCCGGGTTCTCAGCTGGCCTCTCCGAGGAACCCTTGCAGAGGTTCAAGGCCTTGTCGACAGAGATCCGAGTGTGCTCGAAGTTTATCTCTCGAGCAGCCTATGATGGCTTCGAGGCTTCGGCCCGGGTAGCCGCGGCCGGCATCGGTGCACGCCGTCAGGCCTGGCTACAGTCATCAGACCTGGAATCATGGGTACAGGACAAGTTGGTCGATGTCCCGTGCCGAGGTGACAACCTATTCGGTAAGCCCATGACTGAAAAGGCTGCAGAAATCGAGACTGAGACTCTCACCAGGACAAGGCTGTCCAGAAAGACTTCTGCCCCTTCTCAAAAAAAGAAGGGTTCGGGAAAGAAGCCCTTTTTCCCGAGGAAGGGTGCTGCCTACAAATCCTACCCTCAATATCAGGCTTCTCCAGCTCCCCAACAGGGCCAGCAGGCCAAGGGGCAGGGGCATGGGCCCCGGCCCCGTAGGCAGAAGACCCCCAAGCCGCCAGCTCCAGCTCCTGCACAGCAGGGAGTGGGGTTTTGACTCCCACAGCATAGCCTCTTCTCCACCGGTGGCTCCACTCAGCACAGGAGGTCGGCTTACCCTGTACGCCTAGAGGTGGCCAGCCATCACAGGGGATAGCTGGGTACTGAGCATAGTCCAAAAGGGCTACATGCTCCACTTCCACCAGCTCTACCCCCTCCTACTTTCCAGGGGAGCCTCCAAGACTCCTTCTACACAGTAACCTCCAACTTCAGGAGTTGGCAAGTCTTCTAAAGGAACAGGCACCTCACTGCCTGAAAGGGCAAGGCTTCTATTCCAGGTACTTCTCGGTACCAAAAAGGACAGGAGGCCTCCGGCCTATCCTAGACTTGCGAAACCTAAACAAGTTTCTGGAAAGGGAAAAGTTCAAGATGCTTACCCTTGGGATACTGCTGCCTTACCTCCAGCAGGGAGACTGGCTATGTTCCTTAGACCTAAAGGATGCTTATACTCACATCCTCATTCATCCAGACCACAGACAATATCTCAGATTTGTGGTGGGAGGAAACCATTTTCAGTACAGGGTACTTCCCTTTGGCCTAACCTCTGCCCCCAGGGTTTTCACCAAATGCCTGGCGGTGGTGGCGGCTTATCTCAGGAATCAGGGATTTGGACGACTGGCTCATCAGGGGCCAGTCTCTCCAGGAGGCCCGACAAGCCACTCTTCGCACTGTCTCTCTTCTTCAACATCTGGGCTTTGTCATAAACTATGCAAAGTCCACTTTTCTCCCTTCTCAGAACCTAGAGTTTATAGGGGCAAGACTGGACACCCTTCAGGCAAGAGCTTACTTGCACGAGGACAGGGCGCACAGACTGATGGACTTGACCAACCAGTTCCAAAGCAGTTCTCATGTTTCCACCAGGCGCTACTTGCGGCTCCTGGGCCACCTGGCATCCACGGTACATGTGACTCCGAATGCCCGTCTGCACATGCGGGCTGCTCAATGGTGCCTCAGAGCTCAGTGGACGCAGGCCACAGGCGACCTCCAAGACAGAGTAAAGGTGTCCAAACCACTTTTGGACTCCTTACAGTGGTGGCTACATCTCCCAAACCTTCTCAGGGGGGTACCTTTTCAGGCTGCAGCACACACAAGGGTGCTGACAACTGATGCTTCCTTAAAGGACTGGGGTGCACATTGCCAGGGCACGTGAACTCAAGGCCTCTGGTCTCCTCGAGAAGCCACGCAACAAATCAATCTTTTGGAGCTGCGAGCAATCCGCTTGACTCTACAGACATTTTCTCATGCCCTCTCTAACCAGTCTGTCCTAGTTCAGACAGACAATCAGGTGGCAATGTTCTATGTGAACAAACAAGGGGGCACGGGGTCCAGGCTCCTATGTCAGGAGGCATTGGCCCTTTGCTCCTTTGCAGTCAAACAAGGCATGTTTCTCAAAGCAGTTTATCTACCTGGTCAGGAGAATTTCCTACCAGACAAGCTAAGCAGGATTCTCCAGCCTCACGAATGGCAGTTGAATCCATTGGTGGTCCAGCAGATCTTCCTCCCCTGGGGACTTCCATCCATCGATCTCTTTGCAAGTCCACAAAATTGTCAGCTTCCCAGGTTTTGCTCCAGACAGCCGCATCCCCTGAGGATGGCAGCAGATGCTTTTCTGATCTCTTGGTCTACGGGCCTCCTGTATGCATTTCCTCCCACGCCCCTGGTGGCCCGAACTCTGTTCAAGATTCTCTGGGACAAGGCCTCGGTGATTCTGGTAGCCCTCAGATGGCCGAGGCAGCCCTGGTTTCCACTTCTGCTGCAGTTGGCGGTGGAAACTCCGTTCCCTCTGGGGTTGCAACACAATCGCCTGTTGCAAGAGCAGGGTTCCCTTCTGCACCCCAATCTCAGGTCCCTCAATCTGATGGTCTGGCTGCTGAAAGGATAGTGCTAGCTCCCTTACTTCTACCTAAGGAGGTTGAGGAGGTGGTCTTTGGCCTATAGGAGGCAGTCCACCAGAAAGTCCTATGCCCTCAAGTGGCGTAGGTTTATGGTATGGTGTACTCAGCGCAGTGAAGATCCTTTCTCTTGCCTTGTGCCAGTAGTACTGCAGTATTTGCTTCACCTTTCAGACCTAGGCCTTAAGTCTAACTCTGTTCGGGTCCACCTCAGTGCTTTGTCAGCGCACCACTCACCGGTGGAAGGACAGTCTCTGTCGGTTCACCCCTTGGTGTCCAAATTTCTCAGAGGTCTGCTTCTACTCAAGCCTCCTGTTCGTCCACCGGCAACTGAGTGGGATTTGAACGTGGTCCTGCAGCAACTTACTTGCCCACCGTTTGAGCCGATGGCTACTTGCCATTTGCGCTTCCTCTCTTGGAAAGCACTCTTCCTGGTGGCTCTTACCTCAGCCAGACGTGTGAGTGAACTACAAGCTCTGGTTTCTGATAGACCGTACACACAGTTCTATAGGAACAGGGTGGTCCTACGGACCCATCCCAAGTTCCTTCCAAAAGTGGTCTCCTCTTTCCAGCTCAACCAGGAGGTGGTTCTTCCAACCTTTTTTCCCATGCCACATACCAGCCGGGCTGAAACAGTCTTCCATACCCTGGACTGTAAGAGGGCATTGTCTTTTTACATAGAATGTACGTGGGGTCATCGAAGGGCTACTTAGTTCTTCGTCTCCTTTGACCCTAATAAGATGAGGTTACCTGTCTCCAAGCGTACGTTGTCCACTTGGCTAGCAGATTGTATCACCTGGGCTTACAAGGCAGCCGACCTCCCCTTGCAGGGTCGAGTCACGGCCCACCGTGTCAGGGTGAAAGCCGCGTCAGTAGCTCTTCTCCGCTCTGTTCTGTTGGCAGACATCTGCCGGGCCGCAACTTGTTCTTCAAGCCAGACTTTTGCAGCCCATTACTGCCTCGATAGAAAGTCCCTAAGGGACAGTGCTTTCGGACAGGCGGTACTCCGTAATCTCTCCGGCCCTTGTGTTGGGCTACCGTACAGGGACGTTCTCAGAGGCTATTCTTATCACGAATGCTGAGGCTCTTGAGAGGGAGACATTTTTTCAGCTTAGAGTTCCCGGTAGCCTTGAGCTGGGGAGTCCCATATGTGAGGACTGACTTCCTGCTTGGTCCTGGAGAAAGAGTAGTTACTTACCTGTAACAGGTGTTCTCCAGGAGCAGCAGGAATCAGTCTTCACGACCCTCCCTCCTCCCCTGGAGTTGAAGTCATATCCTTCATTTTGTTTTTTGCTGTCTTTTCAAAAGAATCCAAAAATAAGTAAACCAATTGGAATCAACCTAAATGTCCCAAAAACCAAAAGATTCCAATAGCCAATACCCCCAAATACACAATTCTTTTTGTGAATTGTGTATTTGGGAGTATTGGCTATTGGAATCTTTTGTTTTTTGCTGTCTTTTAGCTATGTCATCAGACTGAGCAAGATGGCACCTTTGCGCGGGAAGGGGACTGCGCATGCGCGCTGCATTCCCAAAGGCTTTCCTTGAAAGCTGGGGAAATGCTCCGCACGAGGGCTCCATCAGCGCCGACATTACCCATATGTGAGGACTGATTCCTGCTGCTCCTGGAGAACACCTCTTACAGGCGAGTAACTACTCTATCTATTCAAGACAAAACACACAGTGAAACTGGGAACTAGAGTATGGTAAGATACATATAAGTAATGGACAAGAGACTGAGGAAGAAGTTGATTTGCATTAAAAGAAAAGTCAAATAAAACTTTGATTAGGTCCTTCTAGAGAGAAGAGAATGTATACAAAATCCTGATCCTAATTTTGCAAATAAAAGGCTTTGTGTATTAGGCATTTCTGCCACTACAAGGGAAGTGATTTTATAACAGCACAGTGCACGACATTTTCAGGCTGTTTTGCACCTAAGTTCTAACAGTTTTCAAAGTGAATTTCTGAGCACAAGTTTCTTTTGAAAATTGCACTGTTTATGAAAGAACTCTATACTATCTCTTTTCCAAAAGAGGGTCATTTTATAGGTTACTTTTCTTTTACACGCTGGAGTAGGTGCTTGGACAACAGCTCCTGCACATACCGTGTTTCCCCGAAAATAAGACCGGGTCTTATATTTATTTTTGCTCCAAAAATAGCACTAGGGCTTATTTTCGGGGTAGGGCTTATTTTTTTTACTGATACCGGTAGCACTTGCTGATTGGCTGCCATCTCCTGACAGTCAGCCAATCAGTGAAGTGTTACCACAGAGCGCACAGGGAAGCAGTGGATGCGGGCAGCGACAGCCCCTTGGAGAGAAGGAAGAGGCCTGCAGCGCAGAGACAGCACCGGCAGCTGATTGGCTTTGGTGGGAGGACCGGGGAGGAGCTTTCCTCCTGCTCCACTCCCCGACGCGATCAGCTCTGCCGGTGCTGTGCTGCGCTGCGGGCCTCTTCATTCCAAGGGGCTGTATTTCCTTTTTTGCTGCTGATTGGCTTTGGTGGGAGGACCGGGGAGGAGCTTTCCTCTTGCTCCACTCCCCGATGCAATCAGCAGCAAAAAAGGAAATACAGCCCCTTGGAATGAAGAGGCCTGCAGCACAGCAGAGCTGATCACGTCGGGGAGTGGAGCAGGAGGAAAGCTCCTCCCCGGTCCTCCCACCAAAGCCAATCAGCAGCAAAAAAGGAAATACAGCCCCTTGGAATTTAGAGGCCCGCAGCGCAGCACAGCACCGGCAGAGCTGATCGCGTCGGGGAGTGGAGCAGGAGGAAAGCTCCTCCCTGGCGGGGGGACCCCCCCCCCCCCAGGTACCGAATCTGTCCGTCCGTCGATGATCTGCACTAGGTCTTAGTTTCAGGGTAGGGCTTATATTACAGAAATCACTGAAAAACTTGCTAGGGCTTATTTTCGGGGTAGGTCTTATTTTCAGGGAAACACGGTACATGCATAAAAATAGGCCTAGGAAAACCTAGTGCTCACTTTCCTGCGATACTGGCACATGCAAAGGTATTTTAGAATATATATACATAAGCGCCGGTTCTTAACAGCACACACATGCACAGTGTTAGTCCTGCTTCGGAGGTGGCATGACTTGATGCAGGAGATTTTCAGGAGGTAAAGGCAGACAGATGCCTATGTGACTTTATAAACTAGTCGTGTGCGTTGTCAAAATGGTAAATCACAGCAGATCTTCTGCTTATTGAAGGGGCTGTGCCCGTGTTTGATCTGCATTTAATTATTGTCATACAAGGTGTTCTCAGCAGCTGTATTTTTTTCTGTAGAAGACCTACTCAAGGCTGTCTGTGACATATTACCAGAAACTATTACGCCATGCATCTCTAACACTGTAAATGTGATCCACTTTTGAGTATGGATAGATTTTGGAATTTGTTTCCTGGGTGCTTAGATCCATGTACATTCTCTGCTACCCTTTATCCCTTTGTGATGGGGCCCTCCAGGCTCTCTGCACTAGTTAATGCCAAAGGAATCTGGAAAAGCACAGTGCAGAGTAGATCATAGATACACTTTCATGGAGGACTCTTCATCCTGATTTCCCATTACTCTATTGTACTCTGCTAGGGTCTTTTAACTAGGAACTTCCTTTAGTAACAGAATGGTTCTATTGTAAACTCTTGTTATCACTTGATCTATCACCAGGGGGCACTACTGCATTAACAGTTTTCTTTGCTGTCCAACTTGAGCATTGGTGAACTTTTCCTGGTACACTGCCAGCCTAGGGAACAGGAGATCATTATGCATGATCAGGCTTTCTTTTGCTAATATGAGTTACTCCTGCTAGGCTAAACCATTTCTTATTTAATATTATTTTTATGCCGTCTCTCTACAAGTTAAAACAGTTTACATGTAACAACACGCTCTATAACATTACTAGATAGAAACAGTGTGCACATTACATTTAGCAGTGTGGGGGTTGGGGATAAAAGGTGAAGAGGAGCTGAGAAGGTTAAAGAAGAGATTATCTAGGTACAAATTCCATAATGGTAGAGTTTGTTTGTTTTGTGATGGGTTATTCTTAGTGAGGGTCCGCTCCATAGAATTCTAGGAAAAGTTGAGTTTTCAGCTTCTTGCGGAATTCTCCCGTAGATGTGGTTGCTCTTAGGTGAGGTGGTATATTATTCCAGACGGTTGGGACGTAATGGGAGAATGCCCTGTTACATGTCCTTTGGCTTTTAGCAGTTTTTTTCAGTTGAGATGTGTAGTATGTTGACTGTATTACGTCTTCTTGGTCTACTGTTGATGGGTTTCTTATTAGTGATTGGAGACACTCGGCTGACTGGTTCTTCATGATTTTGTATGTGTTAAGGATTTCTTTATATTTGATTCTTGCTGTAATGAGTAACCTGTCCAGTTGCTTGAGCATTGGGGTGATGTGTGTCTGCTTAGATGTTCCTTGAATGAGTCTTGCAGCTGTATTTTGGTCTAGTTGCAGGGAGTGTGTTTTGGTAGTCCCTGGTAAATTGAGTTACAATAATCAAGTATGGGGGTGATGATGGCCTGGCATACTGTGCAGAAATCTGATGGGTTTAGTAGGGGATGTAGGTTCTTTAGAGCTGTGAGTTTATGATATAATGATTTAGTAGTTTGTTTTATATGTACTTGTAGATTTAACCCTTGA
This sequence comes from Ichthyophis bannanicus, assembly GCA_033557465.1. Lineage (NCBI taxonomy): Eukaryota > Metazoa > Chordata > Amphibia > Gymnophiona > Ichthyophiidae > Ichthyophis > Ichthyophis bannanicus. The sequence continues at coordinate 48,836,453 of CM066037.1, read as the reverse complement.
TCTAGTATCACTCCTAGGTATTTAACTTCCTTCTTGACTGATAGCTCTTTGTTATCTATTTTGAGTGTTGGTTGGTTGAAGGTCGGGCCTCTTGTTATATTTCTTCTGGTAAGTATTTCCCTGAGAGCACTGTCATTATTTTTACTTTGGTAGATTGGTGCAAAGAAATACAATTATTAATGGTCATCAAGCACTTGATTTGAATGGATCATATTGGCATATAGCAACTGGAAATTGTATTTAAATAAATCTCTTTAAAATATACATTTTTACCCCACCAAATGCAATCATACAGCAAAAGTGAATACCCTTTCAAAAAGACCTAATGCTTCACCCTCCCCATAGTGATTCAGCACTCACAGACCTCTGCCTATTAAAGTGCATTAGGGTTTTATACCGAATGTATGTTAGTTGCAAATCTCTACAATAACTGCTGGGCACTTTGCCAGCACTTTTGGGAGGGCAACTGAGCCGTTAACATAGAGCAAACGTCACTACTGCACAGGATGGTATAGCAGACAATGCTGATTGCAGTTTGCGATGCCGCCATATGAACTGCAAGGTGTATTCCCCGCCCATTCCATGCTCCCTAATGCGTGAACTCTTCTACCCCTGCTGGAATTCTACACGCACAATTCCAACTTCTGGTTCAAATGTCTGACTTGCACAAACTTCTGCAGGATTTGTTTGTGAAAATAGCACAGCATATTGTTTTTGAGTGACAATTTAAAATACAATACAAAAATAAAATATCACAAAAAATTGAAAAACTTTGAATTATTGTGTGCAGAATTCCAGCAGGTAGTCCTTGCTGAGCATTAGCATGCATTAATTCTCCAGGACCAAGCAGGAAGTCAGTCCTCACATATGGGTAACATCGGCGCCGACGGAGCCCCCGTGCGGAGCATTTCCCCAGCTTTCAAGGAAAGCCTTTGGGAATGCAGCGCGCTTGCGCGGTCCCCTTCCCAGCCAAGGGTGCCATCTTGCTCACTCTTTCTTTTTCCGTGGAGCCCAACGGACGTGAGTTCGTGTCACCCGGGAAAAGTAGATTTTTTTTTGGCTATTTTGGCTTTTTTCTGTTCCAGATCGACGCCGGTTCCCCTTCCCGTCTGGGCTCAGTACACCGGTATCAAGTCCGGAGTTTTGATTTTCGGTTTTTGTCCTTCGTGACTAGCGTTCGTGCTCTTTTTGTGTTTTCACTGGCAGCCCGGGCCGGCATCGGTGCATGCCGTAAGGCTTGGCTACAGTCACCCTGGAGTCATGGTTGCAGGACAAGTTGGTCGATGTCCCCTGCCTAGGTGTAAACCTTTTCGGTAAGCCCATGAAAAGGCTGTGGAAATCGAGACTGAGACTCTCACCAGGACAAGACTGTCCAGAAAGACTTTTGCCCTTTCTCAATAAAAGAAGGGCCCGGGAAAGAAGCCCTTTTTCCCGAGGAAGGGTGCTGCCTACAAATCCTACCCTCAATATCAGGCCTCTCCAGCTCCCCAACAGGGCCAGCAGGCCAAGGGGCAGGGGCATGGGCCCCGTAGGCAGAAGAACCCCAAGCCGCCAGCTCCGGCTCCTGCACAGCAGGGAGCGGGGTTTTGACCCCCACAGCATAGCCTCTTCTCCACAGCTGGCTCCACTCAGCACAGGAGGTCGGCTGACCCTGTATGCCTACAGGTGGCCAGCCATCACAGGGGATACCTGGATCCTCAGCATAGTCCAGAAGGGCTACATGCTCCACTTCCACCAGCTACCCCCCCCCCATCTACTTTCCAGGGGAGCCTCCCTTGGCACTGAAACCTCCTTTTTCAGGAGTTGGCAAGTCTTCTAAAGGAGCAGGCGGTGGAACCGGTGCCTCACCACCTGGAAGGGCAAGGCTTCTACTTCAGGTATTTCCTGGTACCAAAAAGGACAGGAGGCCTCCGGCCTATCCTAGACTTGCGAAACCTAAACAAGTTTCTGGAGAGGGAAAAGTTCAAGATGCTTACCCTTGGGATACTACTGCCCTACCTCCAGCAGGGAGACTGACTAGGCTCCTTAGACCTCAAGGATGCTTATACTCACATCCTCATTCATCCAGACCACCGACAATATCTCAGATTTGTGGTGGGAGGAAACCATTTTCAGTACAGGATACTTCCCTTTGGCCTAACTTCCGCCCCCAGGGTTTTCACCAAATGCCTGGCGGTGGTGGCGGCCTATCAAAGGAATCAGGGAATTTTTGTCTTCCCATACCTGGACGACTAGCTCATCAGGGGCCAATCTATCCAGGAGGCCAGACAGGCCACTCTTCGCACTGTCTCTCTTCTTCAGCATCTAGGCTTTGTCATAAACTACGCAAAGTCCACTTTGCTCCCCTCATAGAACCTAGAGTTTATAGGGGCAAGATTAGACACCCTGCAGGCAAGAGCTTACTTGCCCGAGGACAGGGCCCACAGACTGATGGACTTGGCCAACCAGTTCCACAGCAATTCTCAGGTCTCTGCCAGACACTTTATGAGGCTCCTGGGCCACATGGCATCCACGGTACACGTGACGCCGAATGCCCGTCTGCACATGCGGGCTGCTCAGTGGTGCCTCAGAGCTCAGTGGGCACAGGCCACAGGCGACCTCCGAGACAGAGTAAAGGTGTCCAAACCACTTTTGGACTCACTGCAGTGGTGGCTACATCTCCTAAACCTTCTCAGGGGGATATCTTTTCAGGCCCCAGCACACACAAGGGTGCTGACGACTGATGCTTTCTTGAAGGGCTGGGGTGCACATTGCCAGGGCACGTGCACTCAAGGCCTCTGGTCTCCTCGGGAGGCCACACAGCAGATGAATCTTTTGGAGCTACGAGCAATCCGCTTGACTCTACAGACTTTTTCTCATACCCTCTGTCACCAGTCTGTCTTAGTTCAGACAGACAATCAGGTAGCAATGTTCTGTGTGAACAAGCAAGGGGGCACAGGGTTCAGGCTCCTATGCCAGGAGGCGCAGGCACTTTGCTCCTTTGCAGTCAAACAAGGCATGTTTCTCAAAGTAGTTATCTACCTGGTCAGGAGAACTTCTTAGCAGACAAGCTAAGCAGGATTCTCCAGCCCCACGAATGTCCTTTGAATCCATTGGTGGTCCAGCAGATTTTTCTACGATGGGGACTTCCATCCATTGATCTCTTTGCAAGTCCACTGAACCGTCAGCTGCCCAGGTTTTGCTCCAGACAGCCGCATCCCCTGAGAATGGCAGCAGATGATTTTCTGATCTCTTGGTCTATGGGCCTCCTGTATGCGTTTCCCCCCACGCCACTGGTGGCCCGAACTCTGTTCAAGATTCTCCGGGACAAGGCCTCGGTGATTCTGGTAGCCCCCAGATGGCTGAGGCAACCCTGGTTTCCACTTCTGCTACAGTTGGCGGTGGAAACTCCTTTCCCTCTGTGGTTGCAGCACGATCTCCTGTCTCAAGATCAGGGTTCCCTTCTGCACCCCAATCTCAGGTCTCTCAATCTGATGGCCTGTCTGCTGAAAGGATAGTGCTAGCTCCCTTTCTTCTACCTAAGGAGGTTGAAGAGATGGTTTTGGCCTCTAGGAGGCACTCCACCAGAAAGTCCTATGCCCTCAAGTGGCATACGTTCACAATATGGTGTGCTCAGCGCAATGAAGATCCTTTCTCCTGCCTTGTGCCAGTAGTACTGCAGTATCTACTTCACCTGTCAGACCTAGGCCTTAAGTCTAACTCTGTTCGGGTCCCCTCAGTGGTCTATCAGCGCACCACTCACCGGTGGAGGGACATTCTCTGTCGGTTCACCCTTTGGTGTCCCGCTTCCTCAGAGGTCTGTTTCTTCTCAAGCCTCCGGTTCGTCCACCGGCAACTGAGTGGGATTTGAACGTGGTCTTGCAGCAACTTACTCGCCCACCGTTTGAGCCGATGGCTACTTGCCATTTGCGCTTCCTTTCTTGGAAAGCGCTCTTCCTGGTAGCTCTTACCTCGGCCAGACGTGTGAGTGAACTACAAGCTCTGATTTCTGATAGATCGTACACACGGTTCTTTAGGAACAGGGTGGTCCTACGGACCCACCCGAAGTTCCTTCAAAAAGTCATCTCCTCTTTCCACCTCAACCAGGAGGTGGTTCTTCCAACCTTCTTTCCCAGGCCGCATACCAGCCGGGCTGAATCAGTCTTGCATACCCTGGACTGTAAGAGGGCATTGTCTTTTTACATAGAATGTACGCGGGGGCATCGAAGGGCTACTCAGCTCTTCGTCTCCTTTGACCCTAATAAGATGAGGTTACCTGTCTCCAAGCATACGTTGTCCACTTTGATAGCAGATTGTATCGCCTGGGTGTACAAGGCAGCCGACCTCCCCTTGCAGGGTCGAGTCACGGCCCACCGTGTCAGGGCGAAAGCCGCATCAGTAGCTCATCTCCGCTCTGCTCCGTTGGCAGACATCTGCCAGGCCGCCACTTGGTCTTCAAGCCAGACTTTTGCAGCCCATTACTGCCTTGAGATAGAGTCCCGAAGGGACAGTGCTTTCGGACAGGCGGTACTCCATATTCTCCAGGAACAAGCAGGAAGTCAGTCCTCACATATGGGTGACGTCGGCTGCGACGGAGCCCTCGCGGAGCAATTTCCCCAGCTTTCAAAGAAAGCCTTTGGGAATTGCAGCGCGCATGCGCGGTCCCCTTCCCGCCCAAGGGTGCCATTTTGCTCAGTCTTCTTTTTTCCGCGGAGCCCTACAGACGCTGTTTGTGATCGCCGCTGAAAAAGTTGATTTTATTTAGTATTCTTTTCTCAGTTCAACGCCGGATCCTTTTCCTGCCCGAGCCCGATACGCCGGTATCGAGTCCGTTCTTTATTTTTCGTTTTTTGTCCTTCGTGACTAGCGTTTGCGCCATTTTTCTTTTTTCACTGGCAGCCCTGTCTTTTGACCTCGCAGGGGCCCTTTTTCCCCCGATGGCTGCCAGCGGGTTTAAAAAGTGTGTTCGCTGTAAGAAACTTATGTCTCTTACCGACACACACGACTGCTGCCTCCGCTGCCTCGGACCCGATCATGACCCGATGATCTGTGGTCCGTGTGGCAAAATGTCCTCAAAAGCGTTGAGGAGTCGGCAGCATCAAAAAGAAAGAATCTTCTCTGACTCCGCGTCTGGCCGGGCCCGGACCTCGTCAGAGGCTTCGACGTCCCGGGACTCCGGTCCCGAGCATCGTCGGAGTTCCTCTGAGCGGGGGTCTCCTGCCCGGGAACATCATAGGAAGAAAAAACCCGCGAGGGCGGCGTCGGTGGACGCTCCTGGTTCCTCGAGGGCCAGGTCGCATAGCCCCGATGGCCGTCCTGGGTCTTCGGAGTCGGAGAGGCCTTCAAAACATCCCCGTCTCGAGATGGAGTCTCCTGGACACGTGAGTACTGTAGTCCTCGTGGACTCGCCTCCGAAGGAGCCAACATCGGGCCCGACGCCGTCGGGGGCTGCTGGGTCTCCTGAGCTCGGACTCAGGTTGACGGCCTTGGAGAGCAGTTTCGCTGCCTTCATGGACCAGCAGCGGGCATTGATCGCTGGCCTTGCCGGTGCATCTGCCCCGACCACCGGGACGTCGACGTCCAAGTCGACCCCGGAGACCGAGCCGATCCTCGAGTCCATGCGCGCTCGAGTTGATCCCCAGTCACGGTCTCCCTCGGCCTCCCGTTCGAGAACGAGGTCGTCGACGCCGGTCTTGGCGTCGGGGCGGAGGGCATCGGTGCCCGCCCGACCGGAGCCGCTCGATTCTTCCTCCGAGGAGTCGGGCTGGGAGACGGTGGACGAAGAGTCACCCGGTACCTTTCGGACTCAGTGCGTCCCATCGGACTCGCCCGAGTCCGAACCTCGGAGACGATCCCCCCCGGAGGATACCCGGTTCTCGGACTTCGTGCGGAATATGGCCAAGGCCTTGGCATTCCCCACGGATCCTGAGGAGGAGCCTCGAGCCGAAGAGCTCGATGCCCTCCAGTATCTCTCCCCCGAAGGAGGCCTTTACTGTACCAGTTCCTCTGATGCTGGAACGACTTCTCTTCCACATGTGGGAGAGCCCGGCGTCGGCGCCGGTGTTAAGCAAGCAGGTCGATTCCATTTATCGAGTCCGCAAGAGCCCCGGGTTCCAAAAGGCACAACTACCGCACCATTCCATGGTGGTGGAATCGGCCATGCATCGACTCAAGAGTCAGAAGATGCACTCCTTGGTGCCTCCCGGCCGGGAGGCCCGGAACCTGGATGCCCTCGGTAGGAAGTGCTTCCAGGGCTCTATGCTTGCTTGTCGAGTCCAGACCTACCAACTCTACATGGGCATGTATCTCCGGGACCTGGCAAAGGAGGTTGCCGCGTTCTCTGCTGGTCTCTCCGAGGAACCTTTGCAGAGGTTCCAGGCCCTGTCCACTGGTATTCGAGAGTGCTCGAAGTTTATTTCTCAAGCAGCCTACGATGGCTTCGAAGCATCGGCTCGGGTAGCCGGAGCCGGCATCGGTGCCCGCCGACAGGCTTGGCTTCAGTCATCCGACCTCGAGCCATGGGTACAGGACAAGTTGGTCGATGTCCCCTGCAGAGGTGAAAACCTCTTTGGCAAGCCCATGGCTGAAAAGGCTGCACAGATCGAGACCGAGACTCTGACCAGGACTCGGCTGTCCAGAAAAACCTCTGCCCCTTCTCAGAAGAAGAAGGGCTCGGGGAAAAAGCCCTTTTACCCGAGGAAGGCGGCTGCCTATAAACACTACCCTCATTATCAGGCCTCTGCAGCTCCCCAACAGGGTCAGCAGGCCAAGGGACGGGGTAATGGGTCCCGTAGGCAGCAGGCCCCCAAGCCCACAACACCGGCCCCTGCTCAGCAGGGTGGGGGTTTTTGACTCCGTCAGCATAGCCTCTTCCCCTCCGCTGGTTTCTCTCAGCACAGGAGGCCGGCTGGTCCACTTTGCCCACAGGTGGTCAGCCATCACATCAGATACCTGGGTGCTTCATATAGTTCAAAAAGGCTATCTTCTTCACTTTCACCAGGTACCTCCCTCCTACTTTCCAGGGGAGCCTCCAAGACTCCCTCTGCACAGGGACTTACTCCTTCAGGAGTTAGCAAGTCTTCTTCAGGAACAGGCTGTGGAACCGGTGCCCCACCACCTGAGAGGTCACGGCTTTTATTCCAGGTACTTTCTGGTACCAAAAAGAACAGGAGGCCTCAGACCCATCCTGGACTTGCGAAACCTCAACAAGTTCCTGGAGAGGGAAAGGTTCAAGATGCTTACCCTTGGAATCCTGCTGCCCTACCTCCAGCAGGGAGACTGGCTATGCTCCTTAGATCTAAAGGATGCGTATACTCACATCCTTATTCATCCAGACCACAGACAATATCTCAGGTTTGTTGTGGGAGGAAATCATTACCAGTACAGAGTACTGCCCTTTGGCCTATCCTCCGCCCCCAGGGTGTTCACCAAATGCCTGGCGGTGGTGGCGGCCTATCTAAGACTTCAAGGCCTTTTTGTGTTTCCATACCTGGACGACTGGCTCATCAGAGCCCAATCTTCCCAAGAAGCCACTCAGGCCACTCATCGCACTGTGACTCTACTCCAGCACTTGGGATTTGTCATAAACTTCACAAAGTCCACTTTGCTCCCCTCTCAAAATCTCGAATTCATAGGCGCCAGGTTGGACACTCTTCAGGCGCGGGCCTTCCTGCCTCTGGACAGGGCCCACAGGCTCATGGATCTCGCCAGCCACTTTCACAGCAATTCCCTGTTCTCTGCCAGGCAATTTCTGAGACTGCTCGGCCATATGGCTTCCACGGTCCATGTGACCCCCAATGCCCGCCTGAACATGCGACCTGCTCAGTGGTGCCTTCGCACTCAATGGCATCAGGCCACAGGGAGCCTGGCGGACTCAGTACAGATATCCGACCTGCTGATCTCTTCTCTGCGGTGGTGGCTTCATCTGCCAAACCTAGTGCCAGGAGTGGATTTTCAATCTCCTCTGCCTTCTCAGGTACTGACGTCCGATGCTTCTCTCCTGGGTTGGGGAGCACATTGCCAAGGGATATGTACTCAAGGCCTCTGGACTCCTTGGGAGTCTGCTCAGCAGATAAACTTCCTGGAGCTCAGAGCCATCCGCACCAGTCTGTGTTGGTCCAGACGGACAATCAAGTTGCAGTGTTCTACGTGAACAAACAAGGAGGCACAGGCTCCTTCCTTCTCTGTCAAGAGGCACAAAAACTGTGCTCTTGGGCCGTCGGCCACGGCATCCTCCTCAAAGCTGTCTATCTCCCAGGTCAGGAAAATTACCTAGCAGACAAGCTGAGCAGGATCCTCCAACCACACGAGTGGAGATTAGATCCATTGGTGGTTCAACGGATCTTTCTCAAGTGGGGCCTCCCCACCATGGATCTTTTTGCCAGTCCTCTGAACCGGCAACTTCCCAGATTCTGCTCTCGACAACCGCATCCTCTCAGAGTAGCGGCGGATGCTTTTCTGATTCCGTGGTCCACGGGCCTGTTGTATGCCTTTCCTCCCATGCCACTAGTGTCTCGGACGCTCTTCAAGGTTCTCAGGGACAGAGCCTCGATGATCCTGGTGGCTCCCAGGTGGCCGAGACAACCCTGGTTCCCGCTTCTCCTGCAGCTGGCGGTGGACACTACTCTTCCTCTGGGGTTTCAACCCGATCTCCTGTCACAGGATCAGGGGACTCTCCTACACCCCAACCTCTGGTCCCTTCATCTGATGGCCTGGCTGCTGAAAGGGTAGTCCTTGCTCCCCTCCTGCTGCCTCGGGAAGTGGAAGAGGTCGTCTTGGCCTCCAGGCGGCCATCCACCCGGAAGTCCTACGCTCTTAAGTGGCGTCTATTCTCCGTATGGTGTTCTCAGCAGTGTGAGAATCCTTTCTCCTGCTTGGTGGCAGTAGTCTTGCAATACTTGCTTTACCTCTCCAATCTTGGCCTTAAGTCCAACTCTGTCAGGGTCCACCTCAGTGCTCTCTCTGCGCATCATGCACCGGTGGACGGCAGGCCTCTTTCCAATCACCCTTTGGTGACTCGTTTTCTCCGAGGCCTCCTTCTCCTTAAACCTCCTTTGCGCCCACCAGCCCCAGAATGGGATCTGAATGTGGTCTTACAGTGGATTACCTGTCCGCCCTTTGAACCTATGGCTACCTGCCCTCTTCGTTTTCTCTCCTGGAAAACCTTGTTTTTGGTAGCCCTTACCTCTGCTAGGCGCGTTAGTGAACTGCAGGCCCTAGTGTCTGATCCTCCTTACACTAGGTTCTACAGAAATCGGGTAGTCTTACGGACTCACCCTAAGTTTCTTCCAAAAGTGGTTTCTCCTTTTCATCTCAACCAGGAGGTGGTTCTTCCGACCTTCTTTCCCAGGCCGCACACCAGCCGGGCTGAAATGGTCCTGCATACCCTTGACTGTAGGAGGGCCTTGTCCTTCTACCTTGACCGTACGCGGGAGCATCGGAGGGCTGTTCAGCTCTTCGTTTCTTTTGACCCCAATAAGTTGGGGCTACCTGTCTCCAAGCGTACTTTGTCCATATGGGTTGCTGACTGTATCGCTTGGGCTTATGGGGCAGACGGCCTCTCGTTGGAGGGTCGAGTCACGGCTCATCGTGTTAGGGCGAAGGCTGCGTCAGTGGCTCATCTCCGCTCTGTTCCGTTGGCAGACATCTGCCGGGCCGCTACTTGGTCTTCAAGCCAGACTTTTGCGGCCCATTACTGCCTGGAGAGGGAGTCCCGTAGGGACAGTGGTTTCGGACAGGCAGTCCTCCATAATCTCTGTGAGGTTTAGGCAACTCCTACCCTCTGGCCCTGGTGTTGGGCTACCGGTCGGGGGCGTTTTCAGAGAAGATTCCTTCCTTCTGTGCTGCTGAGCTAGAGGGAGCTCATTTTTGTGCTTGAGGTCTCCGGTAGCCTTAAGCTTGGGAGTCCCATATGTGAGGACTGACTTCCTGCTTGGTCCTGGAGAAAGAGTAGTTACTCACCTGTAACAGGTGTTCTCCAGGAGCAGCAGGAATCAGTCCTCACAACCCTCCCTCCTCCCCTTGGAGTTGCAGTCCTATGATTTCGTTTTTGCTAATTTTTTTGCTGTCTTTTAGCTATGTCATCAGACTGAGCAAGATGGCACCCTTGGGTGGGAAGGGGACCGCGCATGCGCGCTGCAATTCCCAAAGGCTTTCTTTGAAAGCTGGGGAAATTGCTCCGCAAGGGCTCCGTCAGCGACGTCACCCATATGTGAGGACTGATTCCTGCTGCTCCTGGAGAACACCTGTTACAGGTGAGTAACTACTCTATCTCTTTAAGGTTTAGGCAACTCCTACCCTCCGGCCCTTGTGTTGGGCTACCGTGTGGGGGCACTCTCAGAGGATATTCTTATCACGGATGCTGAGGCTCTTGAGAGGGAGCCATTTTTTCAGCTTTGGGTTCCCGGTAGCCTAGACCTCGGGAGTCCCATATGTGAGGACTGACTTCCTGCTTGGTCCTGGAGAAAGAGTAGTTAGTCACCTGTAACAGGTGTTCTCCAGGAGCAGCAGAAATCAGCCTTACCTACCCTCCCTCCTCCCCTGGAGTTGCAGTCATATACTTCATTTTGTTTTTTGCTGTCTTTTAGCTATGTCATCAGACTGAGCAAGATGGCACCCTTGAGCGGGAAGGGGACCGCGCATGCGCACTGTATTCCTAAAGGCTTTCCTTGAAAGTTGGGGAAATGCTCCGCGCGGGGGCTCTGTTGGCGCCGACGTCACCCATATGTGAGGACTGATTCCTGCTGCTCCTGGAGAACACCCGTTACAGGTGAGTAACTACTATTTCTCACGTTAAATGTAACTGGAGTTGGTTTATATGATGATGTGCGTCAGTGCTGTTCTTTGGTGTAGTCTTAGAATGCCCTAAGCTATGTACAATAACAGGTCCTGCTCTAGTAAAGCTTGACACGCATGTAGATTGTGTGCACATGTAAATAAGGGTATTCAGAAAACTGCTGTTTACACATGGAGAGGCACATTATGCAGAGATCCAGTGGGGCGTGGCATACACATCTTTTCTCCATCGTACAATAGGAATAATGAAAATGGGAAAAAACTGGCCACGTTGGGTTTTGTCTGACTCGAGGCAAGCACAGGTGCCAGCTGTCAGTTCAGACCTGAAGTCTAAACAAAGGGGCAGGGCCCAGTGCCCTCAGCACGCATTTCAGTACCCTCTTGCCGTGAGACTAAAGCTAGGCAGAATTTTGAACTTGGATGTTGATGGGGCAGGAGCATCCAGGGATCGCTCCTGCCCCCTGCTAGTCACCAAGGAGAACCCCCAGTAAGAGCCAAGTGAGATTGGGGTACTATGGTTGGTGCTGGGGAGATTGAGGGAGTTACTTGATCCCATCACTGGCCCATTTACCAGATAGCGGGTTCTGCGATCTCTATTATTATTGCAGCCAGTAACTCTGTGATGTCCCTGGCTGCAGCAACACGTGATTTGTCAGATGGGGATGCTCTTTTTCTCATTGTCTTCATTCTGCTGCATATGCAGGCAAATGGACATGCACTTCATAATTTACAAAAGGTTCTACATTCACAGAACGTTTTGTCAAATGCAGGGGAACTTGTGCTCTCCCTGTCCTGGACATCTCAGTTCCTCTCTGTGACCTATCCTACTCCTAGAGGAATTCTGCACAACGCAGAATTCTGCATTTGCTGTGCAGAATTTTCCACAGGCACAGGCATCAGTGAGTGAGGCAGGCTCAGGCGCACAAGCTTTATCACAGGATTTCTGTGTGCTAGATTCCAACACTGGCACACCATGTTTTATAAAGAGAAATAGAAGTGCTAGGGTTGGAATTTAGCATAACTGGAGGAACAAATGGAAATGCTCCCATGGTTGTGTTAAAAAAACACTGCGATTGGGCAAAAGAGAGAGGCTGCTGGTGAGTCGGGGGGTGGTGGCTGGGGACAGGAGAAGGGCTGTGAGTCGGGGGGGGTGGCTGGAAATGGGCTGCTGGTGAGTCAGGAAGTAGCTGGAGGCAGGTGAAGGGCTGCTGATGAATCGCAGGCAGCTGGGGCTGTTTGTGTTGGGGGTGGTTGCGTGCTGTGGGCTGGAGATGGGTGTATGCTTGGGGGGGTTGAGTGTGAAAGAATGGTGGAGGTACATGCTTGGAAAGCAAGGAGGAAAAGTAAGAAAGAGATAAGATTTGCTGCATGGGGAGGAGGTGAGGTGGGGGTATGTGCTTGAGGCTAGACCTAGGCTAGGCTAAATTGAAAGTTCTTCAACCACTTCGCAATATCCTTGAGAAATCTGACTTCAGAACTGTTGCGCAAGCTCTCATCATTCCTCACCTAGACTATTGCAACGCCATTCTACAAGGCCTTCCCAAGAGCACCCTAAATATCTTGCAAATGGCCCAAAATGTTGCTGCAAGAGTCATCATGGAAAAAAGCGTCTCTGAACACATCACGCCAGTACTAATGGAGCTGCATTGGCTCCCAGTTTGCCGCCCGCATCATATTCAAACTTCTCATAACCACTTTTAAACTCATTCACAATATCGCACCATCCTACCTCGACAACCTAATCACTATCCAACCACACAACAGGAACAGAAGAACCATAAATCGCAACACTCTCTGTGTACCAACCAGCATAAGAGCTGTCAAAGCAGAAACAAGCAATAGAGCATTCTCATATGCAACACCAATCCACTGGAACCAACTCCCTCACGAGCTACGATCAACGAATGATTTGAGAAACCTTAGAAAAAAACTCAAAACCCACTTATTCCAGGTTCTATACCACCTGACTTAGATTGCGACCCCCCTATGCTCGCTGAACCTAGATAGTTTCTGACTGCCGTGAAGGCATTTAGTAAGCCGGTATTTAACCTTGTATATTTGTATATTTCTGCCCCCACCCACACCCCTACACTTAAATGTATATTTAGATTTGTGAGCTCTCATCTAATGTATTGAAACCAATTGATCTTCCTATGATGTGTAAATCAATACTCAATCTAACTGTATATCTTAAAAATTCACTGTATTGTACGATACATTATGATTATGTAAAGTAAACCGCTGCTGATCGTAGGAAGTAGCGGTATACAAATGTTTACTAAATAAATAAATTACTAAATAAATTACTAAATAGACCATAGGGACAGACAGCAGTAGGAATCTTTCTAGATGTTACAAGGAGAGAGAGGGGGGAGGGCAAGGAAGGCTTGAGGGGTTGTAGAGAGAACTGTGATTGGAGCGTGAGAGCTGAGGAAGTAAAAGGCTAGAGGTCTAGAGAAGTTAGGCTTTAGGATGGGGAAATTCTGTGCCTATATGTATTAAAGCATACAGAATTTTGCAGCATTTTAAAATACTGCGTGCAGAATTTTACATTTTTTGCACAGAATCCCCCCCGGTATTATCCAGAATGGGCCTTCATGGCTGCAGAGTTCTCTGGGATCAGGCTGATCAAACAAGTTTAGACCATGGGAATCTAACCTGAAGAACTTGGAGGAACAAATATCTGTAGTTTCTGAAGGTTGGCAGGTGTAAGCTCTTAGTTTATATGTTTTGGGTTCATTTTCTTAGCAGTGAATGATTTTTTTTAGTAGGTTGCTGTACGGTTCCTCTCTGTGGAGGTCTTTGGATCCCCCCTACTTCATTGCCACCCGGAGGCCTCCAGTATCGCAAATATTCACACTGGAAAGAATGATCAACCAAAGGCTGCCTTTGTTCAAAGCTGAGGACTAATCAGGAAGAGAGATTTGATTGGCCTTTGCAGATTGTGCAGCTATCTCAGCCTTTGAAGACTAAAGGGCACATAGTGGAGAAAATCTAAGTAAATTCTTTTAAAAATAATCCAATAAAGAAAACTAGTGAGCTAGCCCATTACCGGGATTACTGTGACTTCCTTGTTGGCCTGAGGAGCAGGAGAAAGGTCTGTCTTGCACAGCAGTCCATGCACAGTGTTGCTGCTGCAGCTCTCAGGCCAGCTATGTGGGCTTTCCTTTAACAAATTATATTTTGCACTAATTAATGTGGTTCACACTGATCTCCATGGAATATCTTTGTGAGAATGTTTTGGTCGGTCCGTTCTGAATTCCTAGTTTCAGAAGAGGTGTTTGCCCGGACATCATCTTAGTACTGATTCCTCCACTCTTCCGAAGACATATTCCTCTTTGATCAAACTTACGGTGCATGATAGTAAGAAAACTGACATCTAGAAATATTTCAGAGTGAAAATTCTCACCAGCAGCTAATACAGGAGGATTAAGAAGTAGGAAAGAACTGATTGTTGTGTTAGAAGCATATTTGGGGACAGTGCTAGGACTAAGCAATCACTTGGGACATATCTTCTAATACTGTGACACCAGTCGCTGTGCCTCCTAATACAGCATTTGCCTGGAATTTTAACAAAAGGGAAGAATTGGCTCTTTGTACTGGTAGCTGTAAAATAATCAAATGTTAGGGGACGGTGAAGAAGGAAATTCTGTGAGCCGAGAGGCTGAGGAAGGAAGGGTCTGATTCCCAAGCCTGGCTTCTGCTTCTCAGAACCAACGAGGTCTGCGGATGCAGAAGAACTGGAAGGGGAGGCTGAGTTATTGTACAACAGTGACACCAAGGCAGCAGTAATCAAAATCGCTTGCAGTAGTGCAAACTGTGGCCCCAAAGTTTTGCTTGAGGTTTTCCTGTGCCAGTCTTGCTCCCGATGCTGAAAGCAAGCTTGTGCAGGAAAACTCCATGCACAACAATTGCACTAAAGCTTGCGAATCAGATGGAAACTAATGAAGTTTTAATTGTTCCTGATGTAAATAAACTGTGCTGAAACTTAGCACATTTGTTTACTGCCCTCTTTACCCCAGCTCAGGACCAGTGTAGCGATGCAGCCAGGAGCAAAAGGTTCACCTCAGTTGATCCAAGCAGTGCCAGACCCCACCATATGCTGCCCAAGTGATCTCTAGTAACCCCACCCCTGATCCTCTAACAAAAGGACAGGGAGTTTGGTGCCCCCAGACCCTCCCTTGATTGCCACAGAAATCATTCATGGCCCCTGCACTATTTATTTATTATTTATTTTATTTTATTTGTATTTCTTATATACCGCGCTATTATAATCAGTGCGGTTTACAGTTAAAACAGAACATACTACAATGTAACAGGTCACATTGAGTTTACATTGAACAGGGGTAGTAAAACATGGAAGAAACCAGGGTAACTATATACAAATTATGGTACTCTTATGAAGGACATATAAGGATCTTTAAACAGAGGCATACGCTCATGGTCAGGGAGAGAAGGTAGGGGAAAGATGATTAACCATTCTCTACGGGAGGCTGATCTATGGGGTGGGCTAGGTAGGGAGGCAAGGTGATGGCTGTGTGCTTTCTGGAATTGGTATCAGGGTAATGTTGTAGGAATAGATGGTGCTTGAGAGATTTTCTGAATAACGCTAGGTTTGAGATGGCTCGGATTTCAGCTGGGAGGGCATTCCAGGCCATAGGTGCGAAAATGGAGAAGGCTCTACTGGCTGTTGTCTTTGTGCATTTTGTCAACAACTTAGGGACTTCAAGTGTATTCATCAATGTCGATCTCCTGGGTCTGTTGACTGGTGTGCTGTGGAGAAGTTTACTGATGGGCATGGGGGGCTGGTTCTTGAGGGCTTTGAATGTCAGGACTAGAGTCTTGTAATGGATTCTAGCCTGCAGCGGTAGCCAGTGTAGGTTCTTCAGGACTGGTGTTATGTGATCTGACCTTGAAAGTCCTACCAGTACCCTTGCAGCTGAGTTCATGGCAAGTCGAAGCGGGCTTAGAGTCGACTGTGGAAGCCCATGTAAGATGATGATAGCAAAGTCGAGATGTGGGATAACTAAGGCTTGGAAGATTGATCGGTAGTCAGCAAAGTCAAGTAGTAGACGGAGATGACGTAGTGTTCGGATCTTATGATATATTGCTTTAGAGGTGTTTTTGACGTGTGCTGTCATGTCTAGCCGCTGGTCAAGGGTAATGCCTAGATAGCGGATAGTGGGTTTGGTCTTCAGTTCAGTATTGTTGACTTGTAGTGAGGGAGGTGGCGTGAACTTCTGGTTTCTCGTGACAAATAGAACGTCCATTTTACTGTGGTTGATTCGTAGATTTTGAGAAAGGAGCCAATCTGCTACTGCTTCAAAGCATCTTAATATTGGAGAGAAGTTGGGTTGATCAATCTTGAAAGGTGTGTAAATGAGGATGTCATCTGCATAGGCAAGGCATTGGACATTGAAGGAGCGGATTAAAGTGCAGATGGGTTGCATATAGATGTTAAACATCAATGCAGATAGGGATGAGCCCTGAGGTACACCTTGCTTCAGTGGAAATGGCTCTGATGTCGTGGAACCTGCTCGGACTTGTTGCCATCTGTTGCACAAATAAGATTTACACCAGGCTAGTGCTGAGCCTTGTATCCCTTTTTCTTTGAGGCAAAGTAAAAGTGTCTCGTGGTTCACCGAGTCAAAAGCGGCTGCTATGTCCAAGAAGATGAGGACAAATCCTTGGTGGATGTTGTCAAGTCCTGTGACTAGGTTGTTGAAGAGGGTTGTGAGGATGGTGTCAACACTGTGTGCTTGTCTAAAGCCGTGTTGGGATGGGTCCAGTGGTGCTTCAGTGTCGACGTGGTGTTGGATTTGTTGCTGGACTACCTTCTCAATGATTTTGGCAAGCAGTGGTATGCTTGAAATTGGTCTGAAGGACTCCACTTTAGATGGATCGAGTCTGCTGTTTTTTAACAGAGGGCGGATTGAAGTGTATTTTAAGCTTTGAGGGAAGGACCCTGTTGAGAGGGATTGGTTCAAGATTCTGCATATGGTTGGACTAAGGTCATGGCGCAACTCTTTAATCCAGCTTGCAGGGCAAGGATCGTTAGGAGCCGTGGTGAGGTTAATAGACAACCAACACGGATTTCGTCCCAACCATGGAGTCGAAACTCTCCTGATCTACCTCTTCGACAGCATCATAAGAATAATTGACGACATCAGGAATGGAATTATAATGATCTTCATCGACATCTCCTCAGCGTTCGACACAGTTGATCACAATATACTCCTGGAGAGACTGAAGAACACTGGTATACACGGTACCACTCTAAAATGGTTCCACTCGTACCTAACAGAAAGACAGCTACAGGTCAAGGTGGGACAGGACACCTCCCGGCCCATAAACGTCCAACAAGGAGTACCACAAGGATCCGCACTCTCAGCACTCCTTTTTAACATCTACATCCAACCAATATGCAACATTATGAAAGAGAACAACATCCAATACACAATATACGCAGACGATATAATGGTATACTCCCCGATATCAATCGAAAACCCGGACTTCTCTAAGATAGCAGACTGCCTTACCCAAATGGCGAAGTGGTGCCAAAACAACAATCTAGCTATAAACTACAACAAGACTGAAGCTTTAATCATCACTCGAAACCAAAGCTTCACACACCCACCAAACATAAAGATACAAAGCACCACGATACCGATAAGATCGGAGGTGAGATACCTTGGGGTTACTCTGGACAGTAAACTCAACCTCAAACCACACATAGACAAAACAATCCAAAAAGCATATTACAGGATGCGAATCATCAGGAGACTGAAACCACTCCTCGCTCCAGAACACTTCCGTACAGTCTGTCAAGCACTGATAACCCCAATACTGGACTTCTGCAATCCGATATACCTCGGACTACCAAAACAAGCTCTCAAACCACTACAGCTGGCACAAAACACTGCAGCTCGAATCATATCCGGAGCCGCAAGGCAGGAGCACATCACACCTACACTAAAGGACTTACACTGGCTCCCAATCATTGCTCGCATCAGATACAAGACTATCATAAACCTATTTAAGATAAAGAACACACATCAGCCAACAGCCTCCACCTGCTCATACAACCGGAAACCAGCGCACGTCCCAGAAGAAGTCAAACGCGCAACCGAGTCAGCACCCCAAATGAGTACAAGCACACACGCAAGGACACAACAGACAGATCTCTCTCCATGGCTGCTCCAACAATATGGAACAATCTACCGGACGATCTAAGGGCAACTCCAGACCTCAAAGACTTCAGAAAACAACTGAAAACCATGCTGTTCATAGAGCACTATGGTCACATCACATAACCTAAGAGAATGGATAACAGCACTCCAATCCTCCCAAACAACTGAATATATATAAAATATGATTCTAGCACCACTGTAAATAGCCCACCCTGTATATAGCTCAAACAAATCAAGCACCCAACACATCCCTCACACAACTAAGTTTTATCCTCACTGCATGTACAACACACACACTTTACCTGATTGCTTGCTGTGATACCACCTTGATTATTAAGATAAGGCGGTTTAGAAATACTGTTAAATAAATAAATAAAAATAAATAATATCTATGATCTCTTCGTTGGATACCTCGGAGAATTTTAGCAGAGAGGTTGGTTGGGAGGACAAATGCGGGGTGGGGAAGGATATGATGGTTGAATTCATATTGGTCTGGATCATCTTCGATTGTAGGTAGATGGAATAGTCTTGTGGCTGGGGCATGGGTGGTTGGGCTAGTGCTGGATCACTCCCCCATAAACAAGCATTAGTGGCACTAATGGCCACTAGACCCTCAATCCTCGTCTGAAAATAAACATTAGTATGCTAGTGGCTGCTCAAGCCACCTGACCCCCCCCCCCCAATTGAAATGGATTCCTGGAAGCCCCCCAGCACCTCAAATGATGACAGGCAGGAGTGCTGCCTACATGTACGTGCCCCCATGCCGCAGTCTTGTAAAACAGCAGTGCCTGAGTCCACGCAGTGCATCTCTGGATGCATTCTGTGGGATCAGTCTGCCAAATAAGGCAAAAATTGCCATACTTAGCTGATTGAAAGCCCCCCCCCCCCCTCTGCTGTGCATTTGAGGGCATACTGCACGGGCTCAGGCACTGCCCTTTTTTTTTTTAACATTTAGCATTTTTATTAAGGTTTTAGAAGAAAAGACAATAAGATAAAGTACCATACAGTGTAAACCAGTCAAAAACCATAAATCTACAGTATGGTCCAACTAAACTAACAGGAATCATCCTAACTTCAACATCAATGTAGGCTACAGCACTGCATACTCGCTAACCCAACTACCCCCCCCCCCTCTTCCCCCTGCCCAACCTCCCCCCACATCCAATACAAGCGTAAGGACCTAACTAACTAGTCCACTAACCCTCCCCCCTCCCCCCACCCCCCCTTCTTCCTCGCCTATCCCCCCTCTTCCCGACCTAGCTTCCACTCCACACTCACCCATCAGCATAATTACCCTCCCCATTTGCAGGCATCCTACTCCCTACCCCCCTCCCCTTCCAGCCCTCCAGCCAGCTCCAGACCTGCTTCCAATGTACCCCATGGTTCCCCCCCAACCCCCCGCAGCTCCGTTAACTTGCACATCAAACTCACCTCAGCCACTCTGCGCACAAACCCTGCCAACTGGGGGGTGCTCTTCCCTCCCCAGTGCTGGGCAATCTCACATCTAGCCGCAGCTATACAATGATGTAGGACCCCTTCCTCCCTTCGCGAGAGGCCCTCATCGAGTTGATGCAGCAAGCAAGCCTCCGGTTTCCCTTGAAGTTTCTGCCCAGTCATACTGTGGATCGCCTCCCAAACTTACCCCCAATAACCCTGTAATCTATCACACTTCCACCACATATGCAGCCAGTCCCCTCGTGCAGCACATCCCCGCCAGCATAGATCATCTCGTCCCTTCCCTGCCTTGAAACGACGCACTGGAGTCCAGTACCATCGGTATAAGACTTTGTAGGCGTTTTCCTTAATTTGGGCCGCTATTGACACAGAAGCAATCTTCTGTATGAGCTTCTCCCAGCACTCCATACCCCAACACACCCCCAAGTCCTCCTCCCATTGCAGCATATATCGAAACTTGCACTCTCCTGTCCCTAGCAAACCTTTGTAAATTCTGGACAAAACCCCCTTTTTCCCACCCTGACCATTACATATCACCTCAAACCACCCTCTGTTCTCCCAGAGATCCTTCCATACCTTAGGATGACGCAAAAAACTCCTCAGCTGTAGGTACGCAAAGTGGTCACTCTCTTTCAGCTTATATAAGTCCCTAAGGCCTTCAAACTGGTGAATCCCCTGTGGGTGAACAACCTGTTGGACATGTGTTAGACCTGATCTGGCCCATCTACGCAAAACGTGCACGTCGGGGCCCTGACGCTGTTCAAAGCATGCCTCTATAGTCATCCCTTGTATATACCCCTTATCCGGAACAAGTTGAGGTTTGTTATGTTTCCAAATTCGCAAACCGTTCGCGATCATGGGACTCAAGGCGGGCAGGTCCAATCCCCTATGCCCCCGCCAAATCGCTCTTTCAAGGTCTGATCCCCCGACCGACTCATACTCCATTTGGACCCAGGATTTGGACTTTCCCGGTGCCACTCATACACCACTTTGAGTTGCGCTGCCTCATAGTATTTGCGTATGTTAGGAACCCCCAACCCCCCCTCCCCTCGGGACCGTTGCAAAACCTGCATGGCACCCCTTGGGCGATTCTGTGCCCAGATAACCCGAGTGCCCAGCCGCGGCACCCTAGATAAACTCCGTGGGGGGACCCGACTGGGAAGCGTCTGGAATAAGAACAACAGTCGAGGCACCAGCATCATTTTCACCGTCGCTATGCGTCCAAACCAGGAGAGATATCCCCGTCCCCACCCCTCTAACCAGCCCTCTATCTTCCCCAGCACCCTCTTATAATTCAGGTTGTACAGCTCACCAATTTTATTGCTAATCCAGATGCCTAGGTATCGGATACTCCCCCGGGCCCATTTAAAGGGATACTTCTTGGCCAGAGTATTGGCTAGCCCACCAGGCACCGCCAGGTTCAAAATTTCCGATTTCGTCTGGTTAATCGTAAACCCCGAAACTTTCCCATATTCTTCCAGCTCCCACCGCACGATAGGCAGGCTCACCCTGGGTCTTGCTAAACTTAGGATAATATCATCCGCGAACAATGATATTTTATAGGCCTTCCTCCCCACTGTGATTCCCAAAATGTCCTCCCTGTCCCTTATCCGCTGCGCCAGGGGCTCCATGGCTAGGGCAAACAGCAGTGGGGACAGGGGGCAACCCTGCCGCGTTCCCCGTCCCTGATCAAAGAACTCTGAGTGGGCCCCATTGACCCGCACGCATGCCTTGGGATGTGCATAAAGCGCCTTTACCCACGCTAAAAAGTCACCCCCCAGCCCCACCTTCTCCAGCACCTGAAAGAGGAATGGCCAGGACACTTGGTCGAAAGCCTTTTCCGCATCCAGGGAGAGCAGAAGCGCCTCCTCCCCTCCCTGCTCACCAGCCCATATGATATTGAGGATCTTCCGGATATTATCCGCAACCCCTCGGCCCGGGATAAACCCTGCCTGATCCTGGTGGATCACTTTCCCAATAACTTTGTTCAACCTTGCCGTAAGGATCTTAGCCAAAAGCTTGGCATCCAGGTTAAGCAAAGAGATAGGCCTGTATGAGGCACACTCCCGCGGATCCTTCCCCTCCTTATGAAGCACCGTGATACCTGCCCAGCCCATGGTGTCTGCCAACTTCTTGCCCTCCCGGGGTTGGTTGAAGAGCTTCACCTTAGGCCCAATCAACAGGCCTCCGAAGGTCCTATAAAACCTAGCGGATAGCCCGTCTAACCCCGGAGCTTTCCCCAATTTTAGCTGTTTGATCGCCCACTCCACTTCATCCGGCCGGATCGGGTTATTGATGGCCTCTTGGTCACTCACTCCCAACTGAGGCAGATCTATAGAGGCCAGATATTCTGCCCCTCTCCCAGCTGGGTGCAGTTCTTTTGCTTTATACAACTCCCGATAATAATCCTTGAAGGCCTCCCGGATCTCCCCATCCTTAGTAACCAGTTCCCTTCCCCCCCGTCGAACCCCGAGTATATGGGAGCGAAGCTTCTGTTGCTTCAACCTCTGGGCTAAATACCTCCCAGCCTTGTTCCCCCCCTCAAATACCTCCTGCCTCACAAGCTGCATCTGATATCTTATCTTTTCCGCCTGCAACTCGTTCAGTTGTGCTCTCACCGCCAAAACCTGCCCCCTGTAGGCTCCGTCGTGCCCAGACCCATCTAAATCTTCCATTTCCAATAACCGTTCCCGGAGGAGGCGCTCTTTCTCCTCCCTTTCTCTCTTTTTCCGCGCCCCCCATTTGATTAGTATGCCTCTTACCACCGCCTTATACCCATCCCAAATACCCCCCCAGGTGACCTCCCCATTATCATTAAATTGGAAATACTCCCGCGTACCTTTCTCCACTTCAGCTCGTACCTGCCCCTCCTCTAAGAGGGATTCGTTGAGTCTCCAAAACCTAATTCCCTTCCCCTCGTCTGCCCCGTGCAGCCATACCACCACCGGGGCATGATCGGACCAAGTAATAGACTCCATGTCCGCCTCCTTTATTTTCCCCCCCACCTCTTTGGACACCCATATAGCATCAATACGGGAATAAGACCCATGTACTGGCGAATAATAAGAAAACTGTCTCCGCCCTGGGTGGCGCAACCGCCACGCATCGATCAAACAATGCTGTGTCACGAAGTGGCGATATCGCTTGCGGTCCCCCCTCGTGCCTTCCCGTGGTCCGGTAGCATCTCGGGTGGGGTTCCAAGTTAGATTAAAGTCACCCCCGCATATCAGGGTACCTTCCCCCAATTTCCCCATTTCCCCATTCAAGTTTGTCCAGAATTCACTCTGCCCCCCAGTGGGTGCATACACATTCACTACTGTCAGACGGCTGCCTGGGTGAGAATCTTCACAGTCTTGGCAAGTGCATATATCTATATGGTTTGCAAGGGATTGTGGGCAATGCGGTTTATTCACACCAGACACAGCTGCTCACAATAATTAGTTGTGCTTTTGGGTAAAGCCAATAAGATATTTATTTATGGGGTTATTACTCCCAACACAGATATGCTTGGTAGCACATAAATCAGGTTACTTGCTTTCAGTGTTAAACTTGAAAAAACACCAAAATGAGGAAAACAACATTTGAACTTGTCAGGCAATCAAAGCAAAAGAAATAAGACCTGGTTGATAACAAACTGGTCTTTTCTGTAGGCTTAGCTAATATTTTCTTAGCATATATCAAACAACAAACCAAAAGCCACAAAGAAAGAAAAAAACCTGTTCTTTTCAGGTAAACTTCTTATATCTTCCCACATAGATTCAGAAGTGATTCTCTCCTAGCTCACAAGCAATTAGGTAAGGCTCAATTGCTAGCAGTTATCCAGCTGAAACCCCTTAGCTGGCTTGCTTTCTACTGCGTGGCTAGAAATCCTACACAGGAGCTTTTCTGAGTAGATTAAAGAACAAGTTTGTATTTCTTTGTGATGGTTGCTGTACTTTATAACAGAAAATCACCAAAGGAGTTTAGACAGAGAGCAGTCCATGTAAACAGATTCTTCATCTGCTATCACCCCCTCTTCTTCAACAAACATGGGTTCAATATCATGGATTGGCACAGATGAATCTCCCAATGGAGCACTTTCAGGAGAATACTTGTTTCCCTGCTGTCTTTCAAGGTTATAGCTAGGGCATAGATCAGTGTTCATACCTGAGCTTCCATTGCTGTTAGAGTTCCTCTCTATATAGCCTGGCCAGTATGTAGTCCAGTTCTTATGTCCAGCCTTCCAATCCAGATCCCTGGACACTGGATCTGTCTTCACATACCTTCTGGCACGGGTCTTAGGGTCCCTTCCACGTGCAGCCGTCTCTCTCACAGGTACCGTCTGGAGATTCCTAGCTCTGCGGCACCATTCCTCTGGCTTTCCCCAGTCCAATGGTGTATGCTGGCCCTTGGAATGCCTCCCAGTATACGTACTGCTCTGGACTCTTCTAGACCTCTCAAAGGCTTTTCTCCTCTTTCTTCCAAAGGGTTTCTTTCCCTCTCTGTCCGTCCGGTTTGGCTTCTGCTTCTGATGATCCTCCTGATGATGAAGATGATCAAGCTCAAGCTGATTCTCAGGATAATTCTCTGTAGAATAAACTCTACCTTTATTCTGCTTAGATGAGTGCTCCTCCCTAACACAGCGCAGCTGTGCTGAATCAGGCCCTGCCCTTTGAGATGAGTGCTTAGGGATTACCTCATAGCCCTCCTGATTGAACACACGTTTCCCCACTTCAGCTCCTCTAATGGCTGCTGGAAACCTGGTGCATTCTGGGATTGGTAGTCTTTTATGGCAAAATTCTGTTTTCTTATTTCTACCAGAACTGACAGGTTGCTTATTCAGAGTCACATCACCTTTTCTATAGCTCCTTCCTGAGCTATGATAAGCTTCCTTATCACACTACACAGTACCATACATTCCCCATTTTCACCCGTACCATCACATACCTCCCCCCTTTATCTCTTACCACAGTCTGCACTTGGAGCTTTGATCGTGTTGCAAAAAGTATTGCAACCCCTCCCTTCTTCTTCTCTAGTATATTGGAAGCATGAATGCAGACCCCATACCCTCTATGCTTCACTAGGTATTCGGTGGCCCTGGTCAAGTGTGTTTCTTGGAGCAGGACTATGTCCGCCTTCTGGCGAGAAAGCTCTGAATAGAGTTGTTGTCGTTTAAAGGGTGAGTTAAGCCCCTTAACATTAAGTGTAACTATTTTGATGTCGCCCATTCTGTCACTCCCCCCTCCAATCCCTATCCGCTTCCTAACCCCCCCCACCCGCCCCCTCTACCCCCCCACCCCTCCCCCCTCTCCTTAAGAGAGACACGTCTTCCATACTGGTGACCTGTCGACGGGCCTTGCCTGCTTCCTCCACCTTACCCCCCTATCTCAGCACTACCCCCCCAACCTTCCTTGCCCCATATCGTCTCAGCCCCCCTACTAGCCTCCCACCACCCTCCTCCCAACATTCCAACCCCTCCCCCCCTCCCCCAACCTCTAGCCATACAGAGTTACCCTAGTGTAAAGACCCCCATGCATCATCAATACTCAATCCCAGTCCATGATTTCAGCTTGCGTCCAGCACCCCCGCTGGCATTCTTGGGCTTTCTCTGTTCAGCCTCGCCGTCCTCCTCCCAGCCGCGGGGACGCGATGGCATCTCTGTGTGTTCCTCTGCACATTGGTAGGTTTTGCAGACGTGGTCAAATCTCCTGCCGGGGGTCTCCCCCCTTCTGGTATATTAGGTAACCCAAAGTCTCGGAGGACACTCCAGACCTCCTCACTGGTTTGCACTCTCCTTGACTTCCCCCTGCAGGTGACAAGCAGCCCAAAGGGAAACAGCCACTTGTAGCGAATGTCCTCTTTCCTCAAATATGCTGTCACCCCTTTCAGGCTGCGCCGGCGCTGCAGCGTTCCCGCAGAGAGGTCTTGAAACAACTCCAGAGGATGTTCCTCCCACGTGATCTGTCGTACTTTCCTCGCCGCCTGCAACAATCTTTCTTTTATCTTAAATGAGAGTAGACAGACCACTATGTCTCTGGGTTTATTATCTCGTATTGGTCCCAAGCCCCTGTGTGCTCGCTCGATTTGAGAGGAATCCATCAATATCTCATCTTGTAAATCCGCAGCCAGCAGCAAAGATTTGAACACCCTCACCAGAACATCTTCACAGTTACGGTACTGGGGCTCCTCTGGAATCCCCCGGATCCTTAAGTTACATCTCCGGGACCGGTCTTCCAGGTCCTCCAGCTTCATCTGCTGATCCACCTGGTTCTGTTGGATAGTCTCCCAGCGCTGCTGGAGGTCCACCATGTCCTCTCCTTGTTGTTCCATCTGGAGCTCCATCTCCTCCACTCTATTACCAATGTCCACAATATCTTGCCGCAGTGACTGTATTGACTCTTTGAGTTCATGCTTCACCCCACTTATTTCGTTTTTAATCTCGTCTTTCATGTCAATGAGCCAGGCTTTTAATTGGGACAGATCCCCCAATCCAGCTCCGATATCCGGCTCCTCTCCCTGGTCTTTGAGGTCTCCTGCCTGTGTTCGGCTCTCTTTCTCCCCCTCTTTTCCACTTTTGGCTGTCGCATACGGGGAGCGAAAGTCCGCCAGTTTTTTCTTTGCCGCCACTGCCCCCTTAGTTTTCTCCATACTTATGTGGGGGGCCCTGATCTTCCCTGGAGTCTCGATCTTGCGGAGGAGGCCGCCGCCTGGCTGCACCCCCAGATTTGCCACACCCAATCCGCTCTGCTGGGCTAGCGCTGCTGGTCTGCCACCGCGCCGTCTGCCACCAGTCCCCTCTGTGTGGCCCCTTGCCGGGATCTGCTGCTTCACAGACCGCTCACCTTGGTCGTAGCACGCTCCGCACGCGGTCGCCCCCCTGGTCTGCCTCCTGGCGCCTCAGACTCCGCGCCATTCTGTCTCGCCTCCCTCTGGTACTGCACTCCGGGCTGCTCTCTTACTTGTCTCTCTGGGGTGGGATGTATGCTCCTGACTTATTCTGGCCTCCTCCTCACTGAAGCCTATCCAACTGGCAGTGCACTTGCCTCTTCTCCGGGGTCAGACTTGGCCTCGGGCCCTGCAGTTCCCACCGGCCGCCTCCGTCTGCTGGTGCGTTGTCCCGCCTCCTCTCTGGCGCTGGGGCTTCAACTCCTCGCCCTGCAGCTTCCCGGTGCTCAACACTCCGCCCCCTCCCTAGTCGGGAGGGACAGCGTCCAGCGGCGTCGGATCCTCCGATCGCAGGGGTCTCCGGGGCTCTGCCGCTCCCCCTCACTCCGGGTAGGCCGCCACTGCTCCACTCTGACTACTGCTGGGCGTGCTCACCACGCGGTCTGCTGGGCCTTCCACGCCGCTCACCAGCACTGCTCGATCCGGCTTCCTCGACACGGTGGTTGACTTCGCCACGGAGGCAGGGCAGCTTGGGGCTCTTCGCCTGCTCAGCCCTTACAAGGGGCGCGCTATTTGCCACATTGCAGGGGTATTAAATCCCCTTTTTTCCCTCAGACTTTGGCGGCGCTGAGCGTTCACGCCGCCATCAGCCCCGTTGACGTCACCGGCAGGCACTGCCCTTTTACAGGACAGCAGCTCAGGAACAGGAGCATGTGGGCAGTGCTCCTGCCTCCCATCATTTCAGGAAGAAACCTGGCAGGAATACTATTTGTATTGGGCTGGGGTGGGGGGTGGAGCTAGTTGCTACTGCGGCCACCAATGCTTATTTTTGGAGCGGCCTGGGTCTAATGGCCACTAGAGGGGGTTGCTGGACCCCTACCTTTTGTTGGGAGTTGGGGCTGTGGATTGAGAGTCTGCCAAACCTCACCTTAGATGGCTCTTTTTGCTCACGGATGTAGTGCAAACCTATATGGGCATGCACCTGCTTTATTTGCACAAATTTTTGCATACACACAATTAGCTTTTTTTTTTTTTTTTTGCTGCATCAATGAGAATAATGTTGTGTTTTCCTTGCATTAAAAAAACTGTGCTGAGTTATAGTACACGGCTCTAACAGAAAGTTTTTACATCGAGACCGCTATTCCATACTTGAATCTGCAGGGACTGCACCATTAATCAAAGCAAAATTGCATGCAGAGACTTGCGAATACACGTGTAGTTTGGATTCTGTAAAACTTTGTGCTTGTCTTTGCCATTATTTCACTGCTGGCAGCATGGAAAAGTAAGGACGCTGCGGAAAAATGCATCAGCGGTTACCTGCTGAGAGGTCGGACATGAAGAAGAGCCTTGTTATCTCTGCAACATTACCCATAGAAAGGACTTTGATTATTGCGCACTTCCAGGACAATTTTCAAAGGGATTTCTGCAGGTAAACAAGACTTTACCTATTGAAAATCTCCCTTTGAAAATTGTCCTTCCCCCTCGGTGAGCTTTCAAAGCATGTACAAATGTCTCTGCCAAACGTGGGAGCCCTCGTAGCAAATGCATGCACTCCCAAAGGGAAATACTTCATCTCTTCATTTAAACTTGATATGCATGCCTTCTCATAGCATGCAAGGCGAGCTGCCTGCCAGTCTTGTGGCCAGGCTGATGGATGTGATTATGATGGGATCCTGAGGGTGCCATGTTCTGGGGCCCCAGCTGACTGGGCTACAGAAGAGACAGCAGGAGAGAGTTAAGAATAGAAACACCCTCCTGACACCAGGTATTTGCGAATACAAATGTAGACACAGCCTGTTAGAGGCCACTTGTGCACATTAGAAGAGAAATGGCAGATGACCTTGGGCAAGTCGCTTAACCCTCATTTGCCTCGGGAACAGACTCAGATGTAGATTTCCTAACATGTGTTAGTGCGTTAGCACATTTAACCCACACTGGTGTTTGTAGTGCACATTATTAGTAAATAGGTCCCTT
Organism: Ichthyophis bannanicus; assembly: GCA_033557465.1. NCBI lineage: Eukaryota > Metazoa > Chordata > Amphibia > Gymnophiona > Ichthyophiidae > Ichthyophis > Ichthyophis bannanicus. Next base: position 48,808,197 of record CM066037.1, on the reverse strand, counting down.
GACAGTAAAGGGGTTTGCATTAGATAGCATACGTTTATGTGTTAGCTTATTTTATTTTATTTATTTATTTATTTATTTAGTAAATACTTGTATACCGCTGTTTCCTACGATCAACAGCGGTTTACTTTACAGAAATCATAATGCATTGTATAATACATTGAAATTTATAGTTTTACATTTTGATTAGACAATGATTTACGTAACGCGGGATAAACAGTTGGATACAATATACAGTTGAATTATTATAGCACACAGATCAGGGTATACATTTGATTTCAGTAGGTTGGGGGGCCAAATATACATTATATACAATGTTGACTTCCAAAGAGTACAGGCTAATACATGACTATATGCTATTAGATTTTATGCTGTCGTGGGCGGTAAAGTTCATCTGGTTGAGGTAGGGTATTGCGGTTAGATCAGGTTGTAGTGGGTTTGAAACAGATATGTTTTAAGCTTTCGTCTGAATTCAGTCAGGCTGTTTGTGAGTCTTAATTCATGCGGTAGTTGGTTCCATTGAATTGGCGCTGTGTATGTGAATGCCCGCTTGCTTGTTTCGGCTTTGACAGATCGAATGCTTGTCGGGATACACAGGGTGTTGAGATTCATAGTTCTCCTGCTCCTGTTGCATGGTTGGATAGTGATTAGGTTATTGAGGTAGGATGGTGCGATGCCATGGATGAGTTTAAACGTTGTGATGATCTGTTTGTAGATGATGCGGGCGGCCACTGGGAGCCAGTGCAGGTCAATTAGTACTGGGGTTATGTGGTCGGTGACTTTCTTTTCCATGATGACTCTTGCAGCCACGTTCTTATGTTGTAAGTCCTCTTGGGCAGGAATCTACCTAAGACTGTAGTTCACTTCGAGCTTGGATTTGGAAAGGTGAGTAATCTAATCTGAAATCTAAATCTGAAAAAAGGAAAATGACCAGCACGCATTTTTGTAGCTTTCAAAGTAATACTAGACCCTCTTAAGGTAAATAACTATTTTATTAGTATCTGGATATGACAAGTAAAAACAAGCATTCAGTCCTAGAGCAAGCTCCTCAGCCTGTTTGTTTCTGAACTCTGTAAATGTCATTACAACCAGATGGAAAGCATGTCTTGTTTCATAAATTCTGTATGCATACAGGAATTTAACAAGAGGCGTTGGAAGGTTTCGAGAGATCCTAAGAGCTGTTGAAACCAGGACGACGCAAAACCTGCGAATGGTAAGCTTTTGTCATAACAAGACAATGTAAAGCCATTCTTTAGAATATTTAGATCATTGTGCGAGCCTTTTCCCAATTCATTAGATTCTTTGTAAGAGACCTGAATGAGAGACCTGAAATTGTGCTGTTGCCATCCTTCTTCTCAGGTATAAATGAATTATACACCCTCAGAAATCAACACAATGTATCAATCAAACTTTTGATTTCTATTATTATCTATTAATCCTACAGGAACCAATTAAACTCTACCCCATCCAAAATACGTATGAAAGTGTCTACTTTTTTTGTTTTTTGTTGGATCACTCACCATGAGAAGGGAGTAGCTGAAAAAGTGAAGAAAAAGAGGGAGGCCTTCATGAAATACAAGAGATCACAGAGAGAGGAAGACAGGCATCTATCTGTATTTGGAAAAACTTAGAGAAGCTAGCAAAGTATTCAAGAAGGCAAAGATTCAAAAGGAGGAGGAAATAGCCAATGCAATAAAATGGGGGGATAAGACATTTTTCAGATATATTAGTGAGAAGAGGAAGGGCAAAAGTGGTATTGTCAGACTCAAGGGTGCAGGGGGGGAATATGTAGAAGCTGATAAGGATAAAGCGGAATTCCTGAACGGGTGTCCAGTTTAGTCCTCCACATCCGGGTAGTGCACCTCCTCCTGCAGCAAGGAGACTGGACCAATCAAATCCTTAGAATCGTAGCCTGCTTACTGCTGGAACTCCCATGAGCCCTCCAGTGTGTCCAGTCTCCTTGCAGCAGGAGGTGGTGTGAGCCTGGAGCTAGGCTCACTTCTTCATATTGCTTGTGTTCTCTCCATTTTCCTATTCATTTACTTTGATTTCTTTTCCTGTCTCTTTAATTGGATTGCAAAAAAAAAAAAAAAAAAGGGTTTGGCAGCGTGTGTCTGTGACACAGAGTTGAGAGGCTGAACGGCACTGCTCTTCCCCCCTGGTTTCCTGCCTGCAGCCTCTACCGGCTGCTCTGATCGCTCCCCCAGGACTGTTCGGGGGCAGGATCAGTCTACCCGCGGCGCTTCCTTGTGCTTGCTATTGTCCTGCACTCGCGGCCAGACACTCCGGCTGCGATCCGGTGTTGGTCTGTTTTGCAGCACTCCGGCTCTCTGTCTTTTGCCGGTCCAGCTGAGCGCCGAACTGTTTGCCTGAATTTTCCACATTTCCAGGGTAAGTGTTCTGTCTTCGGGGCTTCCCTTTGCTTGTTGCTGTTTTTACTTTCTTTTTGGGGACTTCTGAGTTTTGGCGCCCTTTTTCCCCGTCGCGAATCCCTCGCGGCGGCCATTTTGATTTTTTATTTTTGGCGGTCATTTCCTTTGCTGGCCTTCAATTACTTTATTTTTGTAGCGTTTTTGTTTTCCCCTCCGTTTGGGGCCCTTTTCCTTTTATTTCCTTTTGGTTTCAAAAAAAAAAAACAACAAAAACCAACAGAGGTTTCAGCCCGCGGGCTCTGGGTACAGCTGGGCTCTGGTTCCCGGTTCTCTCAGCGTGCCTTATTTTTATTCTTTCTACAGCTGCCCTATTTAGCTGTAAGCCAAAAAAAAAAAATCAATAAAAATAACACACTAGCCACATACTAATAATGTCCTCCAAACCGCAATGCCTGGTCTGCGGTTTGCGTAGGCGTTCCGTCTCTGCCGCTGGCTTCTGCTCCAGCTGCGCTGCAGTCTCCTCCGGCCTGGAACATCAGGAGGACGCCCCTTCTTCAGCAGAGCATGTGGGGGCTCCGCTGTCTTCTGAAGGTGATCTTCCTCCGGGACCTCTGGTGCCGCCTGGGGCTTTTGGCTCTCAGACTCCGGGGTCCGGAGTCTCTGGAGCACCAGGGGATGCTTCCTCGGCTCTCACGCATTTTTCTCCAGATTTCGTGCTCATTATGCACCAGGCGTTCAAGTTGGGGCAGTTGGCCTGAGGCCTCTTCCTCTGCTGTCGTCCCTCTGCCGTCTGTATCGGTTCCGCTGGAGCCTCCCTCAAAGGCGGCTAGGAAGTCGCGCCCTGCTGGCTTGGTGAATGAAGATTTCGAGGTTCAGGACCTCGAGCTGGAGGCTGACCTTGAAGGCAGTGGCGATGATCTGGAAGAGGGTGAACTTCCAGACCCTGAGGATCAGGCTAGGATCGTTCGGGTCTTTCGTAAGGAGGAGTTGGTTCCCCTTATCACGGAAGCCCTTCAGACTCTCAATCTCTCAGCGCCGGCTCCTGGGGAGGCCGATGCTTTGGAGGATCCTCTTATTCAGGCGGTTCGGGATTCTCAGGTGGTCTTCCCTGTTCACCGCGTGGTAGCTCAGATGATACAATCCGAGTGGGACCATCTGGATGCTGGCTTGAAGGGCATTCGAACGATGCATCGTCTTTATCCGTTGAAAGCAGAGGATAAAGAGATTTTCAAGTCTCCTCGGGTTGATGCGGCTGTCTCTGCAGTGACCAAAAAGACCACGATTCCGGTAGAAGGCAGTGCGGCCTTAAAGGACCTTCATGACAAGAAGGTGGATGGATTATTGAAGCAGGCCTTCGAGACGAATGCTTTATCGCTGCAGGCTTCGATTTGTGCGGCCTGGATTGCTAGAGCTTCTTTGAGATGGGCTCAGCGTTTGCGTCAGAATTCTTCCATTGATCAGCAGGCATTGCTTGAGGTTGCTCGCCTAGAGTCGGGGTCCGCTTATCTGGCGGATGTCCATTATGATTTGATTCGTACCATGGCGAAAGGCGGACGTCTTCGGAACTTTTTTCCCTCTTGGGTCCACATTACTTCGGACCGTTGGGTCCTCGAGATTGTCAGGGACGGTTATATGTTGGACTTTGCCATCCCTCCAAGAGATTCCTTTGTCCTCTCTCCCTGCAAAGGGGCGCAGAAGGAACTAGACATTCGGATAATGTTGCAGCGCTTCTTAGCGCTGGGAGCCGTCGTTCCGGTTCCGGCGACCGAGCGTGGTCTCGGTCGTTACTCCATTTATTTCGTGGTGCCAAAGAAGGACGACTCGGTTCGTCCTATTCTCGATCTCAAAGGCGTGAACCGTTGTCTTCGGGTTCCTCATTTCCGGATGGAGACTCTCCATTCCGTCATTGTCGCCGTGCGCACAGGAGAGTATTTGACTTCTCTGGATCTCACCGAAGCCTATCTGCATATTCCCATTCGGCCCGAACATCAGAAGTTTCTCCGATTTGCGTTTCCCTGGGGTCATTTCCAGTTTCAGGCACTACCTTTCGGCCTGGCCACCGCTCCTCGCATTTTCACAAAGGTGATGGTGGTAGTCGCGGCGGCCTTACGCAAGGAGGGTGTGCTGGTGCACCCCTATCTCGACGATTGGCTAATCAGAGCGAAGTCCGCAAAGGAAAGTCTACAGGCCACGGACAAGGTGGTTCGTCTGCTGCAGGATCTCGGCTGGGTAATCAATTTCTCCAAGAGTCAGCTTGTGCCGACCCAGCGCCTCGAATATCTGGGTGTTTGTTTCGATACGGCCTCAGGGATCGTATCTCTCCCGGATCGCCGTGCCCAGAGTTTGCGTCAGCTCCTGCGGCGGTTCCTAGCGGATCCAGCTCCATCGGCCTGGTGGTATCTCCGCTTGTTGGGAACCATGGCTTCGACTCTAGAAGTAGTTCCTTGGGCCCGATTTCATATGCGACCTCTTCAGCGTGCTCTGTTGCGTCGTTGGTCTCATCAGTCGGACTCCCTCAACCGCCGGTTGTTGTGTCCCCGCCGGGTTCGGCTGGCGTTACGATGGTGGCTATCCCCGCTGTCGCTTCGGTCGGGAGCTCCCTTGGAGCAGCCCCTCTGGTTGCCGATCATCACGGATGTGAGTCTCTCCGGATGGGGAGCCCACTGTCAGGGACGGTTTGCACAGGGGACATGGTCTCCGCAGGAGGCTCTGTGGTCGATCAACCGGCTCGAGCTGCGTGCAATTCGCCTAGCGCTGCTCGCCTTCGAGGGGTCGGTCCGCGGTCGAGCGGTTCGTGTTCTGTCGGACAACGCGACGGCGGTGGCGTATGTCAACCGGCAAGGCGGCACAGGCAGCATGCCCCTGGAGGTCGAGGCGGATGCGCTGTTTGATTGGGTGGAAACGCGACTCCTGGCCATTTCGGCAGCGCATATCGCGGGAAAGGACAATGTCATGGCGGATTTTCTGAGTCGTGTAAAAATAGACGCCGGGGAGTGGGAGCTCAACCCACAGGTTTTTGCTCAAATAGTTCATTGGTGGGGTCTGCCCATCATGGATCTCATGGCGACCTTTGCATCGGCCAAGACGGGTCGTTTCTTCAGCAGGCGAAGGGAACGGATGTCCGAGGGTATCGACGCGCTTCTCCAACCTTGGCCCGAGTTCGCCCTTCTGTATGTCTTTCCGCCATGGGCTCTGATTGGCAGAGTGGTTCAGCGCATCGAGTCCCACCGCGGAAAGGTCCTGTTGGTGGCACCAGATTGGCCTCGTCGCCCGTGGTACGCGGATCTGGTGCGCCTGCTCGACGGCGTGCCGTGGCGGCTCCCCCCCCGGTGGATCTTCTGGTGCAGGGGCCTCTGCGCATGCCTCAGGTGGATCGGTTCTCGCTTACGGTATGGCCATTGAAAGGGCTCGGTTGAGGAAGAGAGGGTATTCCCCAGCGGTTATTTCCACCCTACTGCGTGTGCGGAAACCTTCTACTTCCCTCACCTATGTTCGCATTTGGCGGATTTTTGAGGATTGGTGTTCTCGGCATGAGGTCCGGGCTGCTACTTCTTCCGTTGCGGTCATTCTTAGTTTTTTGCAAGACGGTTTCGACAAAGGTCTGGCCGCTAGTTCGTTGAAAGTCCAGATTGCCGCTTTGGCGTGCTACCGCGGCAAAATTCACGACGTCCCTCTTTCATCTCATGTGGACATTTGGCGTTTTCTCAAAGCTGTCTTTCGATTGCGTCCCTCTCGCAAGGTTGCCTTGCCTCCCTGGGATTTAAACCTGGTTCTACAGGCATTGACTCGGGCGCCCTTTGAGCCTCTCCGCAATGCCTCTCTAAAGGATTTAACTTTGAAGGCAGTTTTCCTCGTAGCCATCTGCTCGGCACGTCGTGTCTCGGAACTTCAGGCGCTTTCTTGTCGAGCCCCCTTTTTATCCTTTCTTAGCGATAGGGTGATTTTGCGGACAGTGCCTTCTTTCTTGCCTAAGGTGGTGTCTCCCTTTCACATTGATCAGCCCGTGGTTTTGCCCGTTTTCGCCCCGGGGTCTTCTTCCGAGTCCGACTCCGTGCTTCATAAGCTTGATGTTCGTCGGGTCTTACGTCAGTATATTAAGGTGTCCGCGCTCTTTCGAAAATCTGATCGTTTGTTCGTGCTGTTTGGGGGTCCGCGAAAAGGGGAGGCTGCGGCTAAGGCCTCCATTTCTCGGTGGATTAAAGAGGCAATTGCGTCGGCCTATCTTTTGCAGGGAAAGTCTGTTCCCTTGGAGCTGCGAGCTCATTCCACTAGGGCGCAGGCCACGTCTTGGGCGGAGCATAGTCTTGTTTCTCCTCTGGACATTTGTCGAGCGGCAACGTGGTCCTCCCTCCATGCCTTTAGTAAACATTATCGTCTGGATGTGGCAGCGGCTCGGGATACCAGTTTTGGGTCTGCGGTCTTGCGTGCCGCCTGCCAAGACCCCCCCACCCCCGTTGTTAACTGCTCTGGTACATCCCGGATGTGGAGGACTAAACTGGACACCCACTCAGGAAATGGAAATTACACTTACCTGGTAATTGAAGTTCCTGGAGGGTCCAGTTTAGTCCTCCTTCCCGCCCGAGATTTTTCTTTTGCTCTGTCTTGGCGGCGCGCTTTGGCCGTTCTTCTCGGTTGTCAGTTGCCTTGATGGCTCCTACTCAAGGAATCCAACTAAATAGTTAAATCGCATTGTGGAGTCCATCTCCCTTGGATTAGCATTCCATGGGTTTTCATTCCCTCGGGTTTGTTCCCGATTTTCTCTTTTCCCTTTCTGTTTCTTCAGCTTCCGGTGTTGCCTGTCGGTATTCGGACCGGGTACGGAAGCAAGGTGCAGCGTTTCAGCCCTCTCGTTTGGGGTGGGGGTTCTGCAACGTCTTGCTGGGGACCTTTTCTAGTTTTTAGACCTTTCCTTAACCTGTTCTTTCTTCAGTCTGCTTTGTTACTAGTTCACTGGAGGGCTCATGGGAGTTCCAGCAGTAAGCAGGCTACGATTCTAAGGATTTGATTGGTCCAGTCTCCTTGCTGCAGGAGGAGGTGCACTACCCGGATGTGGAGGACTAAACTGGACCCTCCAGGAACTTCAATTACCAGGTAAGTGTAATTTCCATTTGCTTAACAAATATTTTTGTTCTGTGTTCACAGATGAGGAACCAGGAGCAGGACCTCAGAAAACACCCACAAATAGGAACAGAAGCGAGGGATATCTTGAACAATTTTCAGAAGACTGTGTTTGTGAGAAACTAGCTCAACTTAAAGTAGACAAAGCGATGGGACCGGATGGGATACACCCTAGAATACTGAGGGAACTTGGGGACGTTCTAGCAACTCCACTGACTGACCTTTTCAATGCCTCGATGGAGTCAGGAGTGGTGCCAAAGGACTGGAGAGAGGCTCATGTGGTGCCTTTACACAAAAGCGGAAGTAAGGATGTGGTTGAAAACTACAGGCCGGTTAGTTTAACTTCGGTGGTGAGTAAATTATTGGAAACGCTGCTGAAAGAGAAAATAGTGAGGTTTCTGGAGTCCAGCAGATTACAGGATCTGAGGCAGCATGGATTCACCAGAGGCAGGTCTTGTCAGACATATCTGATTGATTTCTTTGACTGGGTGACCAGGGAGTTGGACCGAGGGAGAGCTCTAGATGTGGTGTATTTAGATTTCAGTAAAGCCTTTGACACTGTTCCTCACAGGCAATTTATAAACAAACTGAGCACCCTAGGGATGGACCCTAAAGTTACTGCTTGGGTTAGAAATTGGTTGGGTGGGAGACGACAAAGAGTACAAGTAAATGGAGCTCACTCTGAGGAGAAGGATGTTACCAGTGGTGTGCCCCAGGGATCTGTCCTTGGTCCGATTCTTTTTAACATCTTTGTTAGTGATATAGCGGAAGGGCTGTCAGGTAAGGTTTGCCTCTTTGCAGATGATACCAAAATCTGCAATAGAGTGGACACCCAGGAAGGTGTAGATAACATGAGGAGGGATCTAGCTAAGCTTGAAGAATGGTCTAGAATTTGGCAGCTGGGATTTAATGTTAGAAAATGTAAGGTCATGCATTTGGGCTACAGCAATCCAAGGGAGCAATACAGTATAGGAGGTGAAGTACTTTTGTCCACTAAAGAAGAGTGGGACCTAGGCGTGGTTGTGTCTGATGATCTTAAAGTAGCTAAACAGGTAGAAAAGGCGACGGCAAAAGCTAGAAGGATGCTTGGGTGCATACGGAGAGGAATGGCTAGCAGAAAAAAGGAGGTGATAATGCCTCTGTATAAGTCTTTGGTGCGACCTCATTTGGAGTATAGTGTGCAATTCTGGAGACCGCACCTTCAAAAGGATGTGAACAGGATGGAGTCGGTGCAGAGGGTGGCTACTAAAATGATTAGTGGGCTTCATTATAAAGCATATTAGGACAGACTTCAGGATCTTAATATGTACACCTTAGGGGAAAGGCGGGATAGAGGTGATATGACTGAGATGTTTAAATACCTCCGTGGCATAAATGTTCAGGGAGAGAGCCTCTTTCAATTGAAAGCAAGTTCTGCTACGAGGGGACATGGGATGAGGCTGAAGGGAGATAGATTCAGGAGTGATATGCGGAAATATTTCTTTACGGAAAGAGTAGTGGATCCATGGAATAGTCTCCCAGTGGAGGTGGTAGAGATGAGGACAGTAACTGAATTCAAAAAAGCATGGGACCAACACAGAGGATCTCTAAAGGTAAAAGGTGGACTGTAGTAGTTGTTGATATGGAAGGACAGACTAGATAGGCCATGTGGTCTTTTTCTGTCATCATGTTTCTATGTTTCTGTGTAACCCTTCCTCTCTTGAAGTGAGCCCTCCATTTTAATCATTTATAAAGGACCTAAAAAGATCCTGTGTGCCACAGAATCGACAGCACCTTCAGCTGCCATTCAAACCCAAAGCTATTTTCTTCTCCCAAATACTTTTAAAACGGCAATTGCTTTCTCCACTTGCCTACAATATCAAAGTACTTAACTGATGAAACCCCCAATGATGGCGACCAAGCAGTAGGATTCTCAAGCCACAGCAGACCGACTCTTCCGTCAAGCTGCTATTCACAAGTCCATTATTTAACTACTCCCAGATCATCTGCTCTCCAAGCCAATCGGATTAGTCACACTAGCAAGGTTCACGCTACACCAATCAGTGTTTCAAGCCGTGCAGCTCTCCAGCTCTTCCTCAGGCGAATGAACCTCACCAACATCTGGTTCCAGTTAAATAATGAAGTAAGAATGACGTCAAGGACAAATTATCTCCAAAGCGCACCTGATAACCACCTCACACGATAACATTCTTAATCCCCACCAATCGATCTCTGCATTCATGCCATTGGTGACTAACCCAATTGGCTTGGGTTAGTCATACTAGCAAGGTTCACGCTACACCAATCAGTGTACACGATCACATTATAATGGACTTGTGAACAGCAGCTTGACGGAAGAGTCGGTCTGCTGTGGCTTGAGAATCCTAATGCTTGGTTGCCATCATTGGGGTTTCATCAGTTAAGTACTTTGATATTGTAGGCAAGTGGAGAAAGCAACTGCCGTTTTAGAAGTATTTGGGAGAAGAAAATACCTTTGGGTTTGAATGGCAGCTGAAGGTGCTGTCGATTCTGTGGCACACAGGATCTTTTTAGGTCCTTTATAAATGATTAAAATGGAGGGCTCACTTCAAGAGAGGAAGGGTTTCTTCTCATGATGAGTGATCCAACAAAAAAAGTAGACACTTTCATACGTATTTTGGATGGGGTAGGGTTTAATTGGTTCCTGTAGGATTAATAGATAATAGAAATCAAGAGTTAGATTGATCCTTCTTCTCAGAGCAGCTGTTTCTGGTGATCATGGACACCATTGCATTCTGAGAGTTAGGAAAAACATTTCATGAGGCACATGAGAGTCAACCCTGCAATATTTATTTTCCTGCCCTTACAGGCCCTTAGCCTATTCCTTGGTAATGCATGCTGTACTTGAATGTAACACACCTTGATCATCTCCTGGAAAAGCGTAAACTAAATACTACTGCCACTAATAATAATAATATGTTTTGGGATGGGCGCCAGTATTCAGAAGACTTGATCCTGAGTTTCTTGTAATCCATTGCTTCACTTGAGTTACGGTGGCCTCTTTTATCTTTGCTCTCTCAATTGTTCACCTCTTGGAGAGCTCTTGGTATAAACCCTGGTTGTGGAGCAAAAGATCCAGTTTCCAAGGTCACCATGTGGAGGGTTGAAAGAATATAGCAAGCATTCCTCCTCATATTTAGCAAGTGTAGAAACATCAACCCACCAGTCCATCCAGTTAGAGAGCATATGTCATCACTTAATATTTAGCTGGAGAATCTCTAGAAGATGTTCGTGGAAGTGATTCAGTGGAAGGATGTATGAATCTAGTAATATATAGTAACTACAATAACAGAAGCTAGAAGATAACAGTGACGAACTGCAGCAGCAGCAATAGTTATCCTTATTTTCTGAGGGCTTTTGCTTTAAAACTCAGTGTAGAGGTTGAATATCTCATATGATGCCCTCTCTGCTGCTTTTGAGTACAGGGGTCCACAGCGAGGTACAGTAAGGCCGTTAACATCAGTCATGAACAGGGAATTGGAAATATTTATCCAATATTAATGCATGCTTTATTCAATAGAGTACATGGAAAAGTTAGGGAAGCATCAAACTCACCGAGACAGATTTCATCGGACACCAACCTCATGCGGTTTCCAATTTCTCAATGGTTGGCCATAATCTAAAATTATTGATTTCACTAGGCAAAGGTTGCCTGGAAGGTCCAAGCATGACGCTTAGGAAGAGCGATGGAGTCTTACCTGGAGACCTATTAATTATGAATCTCTTAATGATACAGTATGTGTTAAGCGCAGTTTCTTCCAAACTCTACCTTAGGTAATAGTACATTTTTTTCTGTGTGAATAAAATAAGTAATATGAAAAATCTTAGTGAGTTCTTAAAATATTTTTATTTATTTAAGAAACTTAATATGCCGCTATTCAGACCAAAGACTATCAAGGCATTTTATAAACCAGACAGATAATGCAGTATAGAAAAAAAATCAAAACAAAAAAAAAAAAAAATCACGATACAGACACAATAGGAAGGAATGAATTGCACAGCAATCTATCCAGAAACAGATGAAAAAGGATTTCAATACACAAGGAAAAAGATATCTAGCCCTCCTCCAACTTCCTGAAAATAATCAATGCTGGTTACCAAATGTATGAAGCAGCAACCACTGCTTCAATAACAACTTCTCCTTAGATGCGGTAAGGTTACTGAACAATCCTGCTGTTCTCCATCTACGAGCGACTCAGTTGTTACAGAGAAAGAAGCTGTTTGGGATTTCATGGCTCTGCCACTGATGTCGGGCTTTAGCAGATACATCAGATCAGAACTTGCATGTCTTAAGTGTAGATGGTATACAAGCATTGTCAGTGTTGCTGTGGACCTGATGCTATAGATAGGGTGAGTTTTGTTAAGATGTAATGAGAAAGCGTGTGGAATTTTCTTTGAGAGGTGATAACTGATAGAATTCTGCATTGATAGATGATGTTACCACTTCTATATGTATTGTACTGTACCCTCATCAGGTGAAAACCTTAAAAATTGTTTTCATTTTTGTTTCAACTGATTGTGGACTTTGTATAAATACAGTATCTATTTTTCTGTTGCCTAAAAATGAATGTTTTATAAGTTCTGTTTCTTAGAGTGTTGCTGTCCTCTAAATGTCCCAAAATTCCCTTTGACCAGTCTTAATATTGCCTCTAGACCCAAATGGCAAAGTGAAGTTCATGTTCTGAGCTCTCTGGTAATAAAAGTCACTTTATAATAACTCAGATTGCTCAAGTATGCCTGATCTCTAGCATGGAGGACAGCTGCACGAAGAACTATTTAAATGAAGCTTCTGCAGTCTTTTGAAATCGAGAAAGTGTCTCATAAACATTTATGTGTTCTCTTCCTGCTTGCTTCTGGTACTTTCCTGAGCAAAAAACATCGCCATTAGCTATTTTCACTCTGCAGATGGAGTAAGGAATGCTTTAGAGTAATAGCACAAGAAAAAACAGGTCTATGTTGTAATAAACATTCTCTAGGAACAAGCAGGAAGTCAGTCCTCACATATAGGTGACGTCAGCACCGACGGAGCCTGTGCAGAGCATTTCCCCAGCTTTCAAAGAAAGCCTTTGGGACATGCTACCATGCATGCGTAGTCCCCTTCCTGCCTAAGGGTGCCATCTTGCTCAGTAGTCTTTTTTCCGTGGAGCCCAATGGACATCTGTCCTGTTTCCCAGAAAAAAATCCTTGCTATATCCTTAAAAGTTAGCTTTTTCTGGTTTGCATACCGGTTCCTCTTCCCGCCTCGAGCCAGTGCTGGAGCTAGCGCTGTTCTCTGCTTTTTTTCCTTTTTTCGATTGAGGCTTGCCTCGACCAGAGTTCACGCCTTTTTTTGCCCAAGGGTCATCGATCCCGACCGGGTGTTTCCCACCACGTCTCCCGGTGGGTTCAAAAAATGTGACCGCTGCAGTCAAACCATGTCAGTAGCCAACACCCATAACTGCTGCTTACACTGCCTGGGACAGCACTTCCTGTGTCCTGTGCCAGACCATGACTCCTAAGACCAATAAAAAGAGGTCAGAGTTGCAGGAGAAACTGTTCCCAAGGTCCAACTTGGCACTGGCTTCCCCGACGCCGAGCTCCAAGCCCAGCACTTCCCATGAGGCCCAAGTGTCCTAGAAATCCCGTGGCAGTGGCTCCTCCGAGAAGACCCCGTACCCCGAGAGAAAGAAGAAAAAAGCCTTGAAGTCGAGGTTCCACCGGAGAAACCCAGTAAAACCGCTCGGAGGTACTCGGATGGCTCCGAGAAGCGCCCTACCAAGGTCCTCAGAAAGGATTCATCGGCCAGCAGAGACCACACAAGGTTCCTGGAGACCGTAGTCCTAGTCAAGGATGTACTCATGAGAGTGCCAGCGCCGGGCCCGAGATCCTCGGTGCGCATACTAAAAGCTGTGGAGCCTTCTGGCTTGGAAACCAGAATGGCGGCCCTGGAGCAGAACATCTCTGCTATCCTGGCGCTGCAGCAGTAAATGATGGCTGGTTCATCCGCATCATCTGCCCCGACAACCGGCCCCCAAACTGCAGGGGAGTCCCCGGTCGTCAAACCGAGTTCCGAGTGCCACTAGCCTCAGGTAAGCCCTCAGCGCCAGTCGAGGTCCCAGTCCTTTTTCCAATTCTCCCTGGCCAGTTTCCATGACTCGGACCCCAGGTCCTCGGCCCCTCGGCGTTGGTCTCAAGGCAAGGAGTCACAGGGGCTCGTATTCGTCGTCACCCCTTGACTCCAAGTGGGAGACCGACGATGAGGCATCCCTGGAAACTAAACTGCACCGAGATATCCCCTCGGGTCCATCCCCCCCCCCCCCCGGTGCCCCAGCGCCATTCTCCTCTGGAGAACATGGTCTTCCATGACTTTGTCAAGGATATGGCCAGAGCCCCCTCGGTGCAAACCAAGGTGGAGGAGGATCCACGCACTGAAGAACTGGAGATTCTCCAGTACGAGTCTCCACCCAAGGAACCTCTAACGGTGCTGGTGCAGCCAATCCTCGAGCGGCTCCTTTTGAGAATGTAGGAGACCCTGGCATCTGTACCGGTGGTTAGCCGGTGCCTCAATGCCATGTACTGCTTCAGGAAAGGGCCGGGGTTCCACAAACTCCAACTCCTACATAACTCCATGGTTGTTGAGCAAACCATGCAAAAACGTAAGAGCCAGAAGACCCATTCTTCTGTTCCCCCTGGTAGGGATGCTAGAGCAAACTCTGTCCACATTGGGTGACAGACTGTATTGACCTCGCCTATGAGTAAGCTAGCCTCTCCCTCGAGCACTGGATCACAGCACATCGCGTAAGGGCAGTGGCTGGTTGGTGGCCAACTTCCGCTCAGTGCCGGTGTCGGAAATCTGCAACGCTGCCACATAGTCTTCAGTTTATACGTTCACAGGGCACAACTGCCTGGAGAGCGAGTCCCGCAGGGACAGGGTCTTTGGCCAGGCAGTACTTCATAATATTCTCAGGGTGTAAGCAACTCCTGCCCTCTGACCCTTCTGTGTTCAGGCTACTAGAGTGATAGTGTTACTAGACACTAGGATCTTGCAGAGTCTCTCAGTGGGGACTCATCTTCTGCAGCTACCCTATTGGTCGCCACTGGTGCTGTTGTGGTTCAGTCTTCGGCAGCCTGGAGCTAGGGAGGTCCCATATGTGAGGACTGACTTCCTGCTTGTTCCTAGAGAAAGCACGGTTATTTACCTGTAACAGGTGTTCTCTAGGGGCAGCAGGAATCAATGCTCACAACCCTCTCTCCTCACCTGGAAGTTGCCTTCCTATCTTATTTTAGATTTAACTGCCGTCCTAGCTATGTCATGTGACTGAGCAAGATGGCACCCTTGGACGGGAAGGGGACCACGCATGCATGGTAGCATGTCCCAAAGGCTTTCATTGAAAGCTGGGTAAATGCTCCACTCAGGCTCCGTCAGCCCTGACGTCACCCATATGTGAGGACTGATTCCTGCTGTCCCTGGAGAACACCTGTTACAGGTGAGTAACTACGCTTTTTTAGCATGAAAGCAAAATGGCCCTGCTCATTTTTTTCCTGCAGTGGTTAAATTCAGGCACAGTGGCCAACAGGATCCAACTTCATCAGGGCTTTGCGCTGGTCAGGAGCTCTGGAAGAGGCCAGTGGAAGTTGAAGGGGGCAGGGGAGAGAACTGATAGTCTTGTCATTTATTAGAATCGCATTGTTGTAAACTGCTGTTAGCCCTTGGAGAGAAAGAAAGAGTACATATCCAAAGT
Organism: Ichthyophis bannanicus; assembly: GCA_033557465.1. Classification (NCBI taxonomy): domain Eukaryota; kingdom Metazoa; phylum Chordata; class Amphibia; order Gymnophiona; family Ichthyophiidae; genus Ichthyophis; species Ichthyophis bannanicus. The sequence goes on along the minus strand of CM066037.1, from coordinate 48,792,971 downwards.
AGGTAATTGTGGAAAGGCGCTAGGGTTAGGTAACTGTGAAAGGAGCTCGCAATCTGAGAAGTAGGGCCTTTGGTGGGTAAGTATTTCACAAAATGGGCATAGCTTTTGTTTTTCCCTTTCTGGAAGTCAGTTCAGTGGCCCAGGAGCTGCTTGGTGAGGCGACCTGCTGATCTGGGTGCATCAGGTTTTCCCCATTAGAATTTAGCTTTCAGGTAAAATAAGCAGTTGCTAAACTCCTCCTTTTTACTTCATTCCTGATGGAAGAGTGTGTAAAGTTTTCAAAAATTCTTTCTGCTTAGCCGCTTTCTTGATCAGAAAGCATTTATCACTAAGGAAATCGGAGCTAAGTTGAAGCTGTGGGATATCATCTGCACTCCTTTCTTAAATGCCTATGTTAACCAATTTATGGCACAAGCTGTCGCAGAGATAAAAAGGAAACCAGAAGTACAGTAGAATACTCCTATGGGCTCGTGCTCCTTGAGGATATGGGGAATTCAAGAGCAGCTTGGATTTCACTGGCTAAAATGAGTAACATTAGTCGTAGTGAGGAAAGCAATTTTGAAGTAGTGGACTCAAGAAGAGGTTCTGTTTCCTTGCTCCCAGAGGCAGGCTATGCAGGAGATAGCTGCCTTTGAAATACCGACGTATAAAGCAAATCACCAAGCAGAATGGTTACTGTACTGGCAGTTGTGGCAGGCTCTGATGTAGCGGCAACCTCAGCCTGGAATGTCATGAAGGAACAAGGTGGCCAGGCCGGAGAAACATGACAGCCGAAAAAGACCATATGGCCTATCTAGTATGCCCTTCTCTCTCTATTAACTTTAGTGAGCAGCTGAGGACGACGAGTAAGGAGGAAAAGGGGATGACTGAGAGTGGTTGTGGGAATGTGAATGGTGTGGTACGGATGCTGAAATGGAACAGATGGGGTTTTATTGTATAAGAAAAAGACATACAGTACAGAGGTCGATTTCGTTATGTGACATTGTCAGTTTTTGTATTAACATTATTAGTAGGAGAGAGATTAAAGCAGAGATGTGCCAGTGTTTCCAGATAGAACAGTATAGTCTGCCAAAAAGACGTATTGGCGATGTTTGTGCCACTTGTTGAGTTCTGAGCCTTTGTATGTTTGGAGAAGGAACAAGATACTATAGCAAGCCCTGCTGCTTTAAGCAGCCTCTTCGTAGGAATGATCTGGTGTGAGCAGGTGAAAATGCTCAGGGAAACCAGTTGCCCAGCCGTAACGCGGTTCTGTACTAGCAGATGCATTGCCTCCAGTTATAGGACCAGTAGCCGTGTGCTTCCTCACTGGGCCAGTGCTCTGACTGCAGATACGGACTGTGAAACCCTCACATTGGGAAGCCTGTGGGCAGAGGCACACACACTAGTGCAGTTTTACCAGTGCATAGCTAGATTTTGCATTAGCTTTGTTTCTCCCACATGCAGAAGAATAGCCAGTGATATTTTACCTGTTTTAGATGTGACAACTTAAACTCCTAATAAATGCTAAGACAACTCAGATGGTCAAATAGCAGGAATCACTTCCTGCCCATAGGAGTTGCTGAAATAATTTCCCAAGCCAAATTTACCACTTCTCCTTCATGGTTATGTGTATTTTCTTTTACTGAAAAAACTCTTTTTTTTTTTCGTCTGCTGACCTCCCCAGACAATAGCCAGGCAGTTAGCAGAGATTTTACTGCGAGGCATGTGTGAGCAGAGTTACTGGAATCCACTGGAAGAGCCACCTCACCAGTCCCCCCTCGACGATCCACTGCGACAAGGATCCAACACAAAGACGTATGCTCTCAGCAGACGGCCACGTGTTTACAGCGGAGAAAAGTATGCACGTCCTTTCTTATTTAATAATGCTTAAAGTACTGTAAATGCAGCTGTTAATGGCAGAGACCATTTAAAAAATATGTTCTTTTTTATTTTCTACTTGCTAAATAACAAACTGGTTTGGTTATTGAAGCTGTAAGAACTTCACTGTGCTTCTGGCCTAGTGTCTTACAAACAGTGAGGGCAGTGGGATTGTGGAAATTCATTACATCCCAGTGACAGCTCTGAAAAGCTTTCAAGCACTTTGCAAAAGAACACATTTCCCAAGGCCGTTGCTTCTTAATCCTCTTAAGCCAACCGTGGCATTCATCTGCCATGTCTGTTTTTCAAGAGTTTGCTTTCTCCTGCCTAGTCAGACAAAGCGGCACACTATTGGATTACTCTCTACATTGATTTAATTCAGCCTGGATTTTAATTTTAATTTTTACATTTATATTCATTGCCTCTTCCCTGGCTCCTAATCGCCTTTGCTTTCTGATGGTTTTCTTTACCTGTTCTGTATGGAATCAGTAGCATGAATTCCTGTGATGACGTTAGAGAAGAGGTTGTTGCTTCATGTTTTATCCATTTCTCATTTATTGTTGGATTTAAAAAACCACAACTCAGGGTTCAAAGATAATTTCTGATGAGCAGCATATATGCATCTAGGGCTGGTATATTTAGGATCCATCTTCCTTCTGCCTGCTTCTTTTTTTTGTTCTCATGGCTATGAACATCATTGTAAACTAGATCAGCCAACTGACTTCCTCGCATCTGGTCACAAAATCAAGAGGTGCCCTGATGAAAGCCCCCAGAATTGTAAACAGCTGGTATTAAAAAAAAATGATGATTTTAAAGAACTAAAGGACACTGATAAAAAAAATGGTATTGAGAAGAACCTTAACAGATCCACATTTATAATCATTGTGTTCACATGCTAATTTTTTGAATACGTTTAAAAGTGTATATTCTATTTGAAGGCTGGCAAACATTAATTCACTTTTGGCCCTTTTAGAAAAAAGAATGTATTCTATTAGAACACTTAATGGGATCAATAAACTAATGTATATCCAATCAAATGGAGCCAGTCAAAGCCCACATTTCTGTTAAAGATCTGCAGTGATGGTGGTTTTGACAATAATATTCTTCATATCCACAATCATGATACTATTCATTATACATTTTTCACAACACATCTCAGACTTTTGCTTGTGCATAAAAATGACTCTCAAATGTACTGGCATTTAACTGATCCCACTGCATATATCGGGACTGAAAAAGATGTCTGAAATGTAATGCATCATTTCATTTGGAAGTAAGTCTACATCATAGAGAAGCAAAATAACATTTCTGTCCCAAGATGAGGAACCCCCCCATGAATATTACCCATCTACATAGTTCTGCTCTTATGTAATGTTGTTAGCTTCATGTTTTGTAGGGGTATGCAAGGCCAAAACAATTTTGGTATGCATCCATTTAAAACAAATTTTTGTGCAGTTTTTTTTTCTCTTTTCGTATATTCTGACAGATACACCCACTATAATACATCCCACCCAAAATCAAAATCAAAGAAAACATATTCAAGACTACTCAAAATCAAAACTATTTCAAACCTAATACCACATAGCAACACCCCAACAAGCCCTCTAAATTGTTTACTAATAAATGCAAGGTCAATCAGGAATAAAATCCCCCTTATTCAGGACCTCATCGACGAAAAGCCGAATTTACTATGTATTACGGAATCCTGGCTTACAGATAAGGACACAGTTCTCCTTAACCAACTAAGGAAACCAGGTTCCTGATCGTGTCCCCCGTCTAGTCCCGGAACCTCTGGATTGCCAATCTTATCCAGCAGCTTGGAGACTGAGAAACTCCCACTTTTGTGACCTCACGAGTATATCCCTCCGGTGTCCGCCTCCAATCGTCAGTTACCTCAGTCTCCAAGCAGCTGGATACATGGGAGCCCGGGGGTCCGGGCTCACAAGAGAAACAATTAGATAATTGCTTTTAAGTGATTGGGTTTAATTCTTTGGTGTGGTGCAAGTAGTTCAGTCCCGGGGTCTCCCTCTACCTTCGGTCTGTGGCTTTTATCTCTGCACAGGTCAGCATCTTTATTTCTAGCTTTGTCTGCTTCTCCCTCCCTGTCTCTTCCCTCCTCTCTGTCTCCCTGCTCATTTCTTTGGGGAGTGGGGTCCCTTCAGGCACCAGCGATAAGAAGAGCGGTCTCCCTGCAGCAGCTGCATAGCGCTGCTTCATAGACTGATTGTCCGGAGTTGAGCCGACGCCACGCAGAGGTCTTGCCTGCTCGTGCGTCTGGCGGCTCCCTCCGGTGCACGCGGCCGGCGGCTGAAAAACAACAAATTTGCTTTACTTCGGGAGTGCTTCTCGGGCCTGCGGCGTCTCGAGCGCTCCCGGGGCAGGCGGCCGCAGCCCTGCTTCCTGCACGCTCGTTCCTCGTGATCGCAGGCCGGAGGTGAGTGTTGCGACGGGCAGCGAGCTCCTTTCCCCTCAGAGCGTTTTCGCGCGCTTTTGCTCCCTGCGGCCCTGCCGCGTGGCGTTGGCGTGCCGTCTCTTCTGGCCTTCGGCACAGGGGGTCCGGGGGCCGCAGCAGGCGGTTGAGTGCTTCAGCGTTTCTTAAAAAAAAAAAAAAAAAAATACAAGCACGGCGCTGTGAAGGGTGAATCTCTTGACAGGGGGGGCTTTGGGCCTTTTCTGCTGCTGGGGTTAAGGCGGTTTGGTGTGGTAATTCCACGGTTGGCTCTTACTCTGAGAACTCTTTGCCTGCCTGCCTTGGTGTTTGCTACCCTAGGCAAGCCCCGGGTCAGTGTATTTTCTGTCATGCCTTCCAAGTCCCCGTGTTTGGTGTGTGGGACGCGGAAAACGTCTACCGGCGTCTGCAAGTCTTGTGTGGGTGACTCCGGGGAGACGGCTTCGGAACAAGCTCAGCAGGAGGCCGTCCCGGCTTCCACTGCGGACATTGCCGTGCCAGGGGGGCAGGACGCTTCTCCATTGGAGTCGGTGGCGGGTCCTTCATCCGGCTCGGTTGTCTCTTCCGCCTTACCGGCGTTGCCATTGGACTTGTCCTCTATTTTTTCCCAACAGTTCGTTGCTCTCCTGCAACAGTCCGTCTTTGGCGGCCCTACGCAGCAGCAACCTCCGAAGGGTGGTACCCGTAAGTGCTCGGCTTCTCCTCGAGCGGACTGCGCTTCGGTGGAGGGTAAGAAACCTCGAATAACAGGTGACCTCGGGGCGCAGTCGGAGGTTTCTGAGGATCCTCTTTCGGATGAGGAGTCGCACAGCCTTCAGTTGGATGAGGAGCTGGAGGAAGGTGAGATCTCAGAGAGGGAGGACCAGTCCCGGATTGTGAGAGTCTTTCGGAGGGATGAACTTCCCGCCCTCATCGTCGAGACGCTTAAGGCGCTCAATATGCCGGTCCCAGGGACGTCGGCTGATGAGTCCTTGGAGGATCCTTTGTTGCAGGTGTTTCGGAGGACTCAACGAGCGTTCCCGGTTCACAGGGTTTTTCAGGAGATGATTCAGGAGGAATGGAATCTGCCCGAGGCCCCGCTCAAAGGCTCCCGGGTTATGGGGCGGTTGTATCCCTTGTTAGATCAAGATAGAGAGGTGTTTAAATTGCCTAAGGTGGATGCGGCCGTCTCCGCAGTTACTAAGAAAACGACCATTCCCGTGGAGGGCAGTGCGGCCCTTAAGGATGGGCAAGACAGGAAATTGGATGCCTTGTTGCGGCAGGTTTTCGAGGTCAATGCCACTTCGCTCCAGGCAGCGATCTGTGGTGCGTGGGTGGCTAGGGCCTGCCTGCGGTGGTCCCAGCGGATGCAGGAGGGGCAGCCCAGCGCGGTGGCGGAAGAGGCTGCCCGCCTGGAGTCCGGGACAGCTTACTTGGCAGATCTTCAGTATGATCTTATGCGTGGGCTTTCCAAGAGTATGGCCTCCTCTGTCGCAGCCCGACGCTATTTATGGCTCCGCAATTGGTCAGCAGATAACTCCTCTAAGGCTCGATTGAGTAAACTTGCTTTTAAGGGTCGTCTTCTGTTTGGTGAGGACTTGGAGAAGCTGGTCAAGGATCTCGGTGAATCCAAGGGCGGGCGGTTACCGGAGGATAAACCCAAGGTGGCCCGTGGAGCACCGGGAGGTAGGGGGCTCGTGCGCGATTCTCGGCGTTTTCGCTCCCAAAGGTTTTTCCCGAGCCAGCGCGGCCGTTTCTCCAACAGGTCGCAGGGCTTTCGTGGGTTTCGGGGAGCGGGCAAGGGCTTCGGTGCCTCGACCTCCTCCTCGACTACCTTCAAGAAACCGCAATGAAGCGAGGGGGGCCCAGGCGCCCCTCATCCCAGTGGGGGGGCGTTTGCAGGGGTTTCTTCCTGCCTGGGCCCAAATCACCTCGGATCAGTGGGTCCTAGAGGTCATTTGAGACGGTTATGGCCTGGAGTTCCTCCGTCCGGTGCGGGACGCGTTTGTGCTGTCTCCCGGTCGGTCCGTTGTGAAGCGGGCGGCCCTTCGGGAGACGGTACAAAGGCTACTCGACCTCAAGGCCATCGTCCCCGTGCCTCCAGACCAATGCGGGTGCGGTCGCTACTCCATTTATTTCGTGGTGTCAAAGAAGGACGGGGGAGTACGTCCCATTTTGGATCTCAAGCGTGTCAACCGCTGTCTTCGAGTGTCTCATTTTCACATGGAGACTCTGCGGTCCGTCATTGTGGCGGTTCAGCGCGGGGAGTTCCTTACGTCGCTGGACCTCTCGGAGGCTTATCTGCATATTCCCATCCGACCGGACCATTACCGATTCCTCCGGTTTGCGGTCCCGTTCGGTCACTATCAGTTCCAAGCGTTGCCCTTCGGGCTTGCCACGGCTCCGCGGGTCTTCACCAAAGTCATGGTTGTGGTAGCGGCGGCTCTGCGCAAGGAGGGCATCCTCGTCCACCCGTACCTGGACGACTGGCTGATCCGAGCAAAATCCCACGCCGAGAGCGTGCGAGCAACAGCCAGAGTAGTTTCGTTCCTGGAAAGTCTGGGGTGGGTAGTCAATGTGGCGAAGAGTCGCTTGCTCCCATCTCAGAACTTGGAATATCTCGGTGCGCGTTTCGACACCCAGTTGGGCAGGGTGTTTCTCACGGCGCAAAGAGCTCAGCACCTCCGCAAGCTGGTGGAGCGGTTCCGGTTGCGCAGGGCTCCCTCGGCTTGGCATTATCTGCAAGTGCTGGGCACCATGGCGGCGTCCATAGAGACGGTGCCGTGGGCACGGGCTCATATGAGGCCGTTGCAGCGCGCCTTGTTAAGTCGGTGGTCGCATCAGAGGGACCCGCTGTCTCGGAGGCTGGTTTGTCCGGCGGAGGTCCTGCAGGATCTGCTCTGGTGGCTGGTTCCCGAGTCGTTGGAGCGGGGAAAGTCCCTGGTGGCCCCAGACTGGGTAGCCGTCACGACGGATGCCAGTCTGCTGGGCCCCCCAGGAGGCAGCGTGGCCGATCAACCGCCTCGAGCTGAGGGCGGCGAGTCTGGCCCTGCAGAGGTTTCGCCCCTTGCTTGCCGGCAAGGAGGTCCGGGTGCTGTCCGACAACGCGACAGCCGTGGCCTATATCAACAAGCAGGGAGGCACCAGCAGTGTCGCCTTAGAGGCCGAGGCCGCGGCTCTGTGTGCCTGGGCGGAGTTGACTCTCTCCGACCTGTCGGCCGCTCATATTGCGGGGGTGGACAATGTGGAAGCCGACTTCCTCAGTCGGGTGCGCGTGGATCCGGGGGAATGGGTCCTTCATCCCGACGTCTTCGAGATGGTAGCTCGCCGGTGGGGCTTCCCGGTCATGGATCTCATGGCGACCTTAGCGTCCGCAAAGGCAAATCGCTTCTTCAGCAGGCGCCGCGAGCGGATGTCAGAGGGTCTGGATGCTCTGATTCAGGTTTGGCCGGCGGATCAACTGCTCTATGTCTTTCCCCCTTGGGTCTTGATCGGCAGGGTGCTACAAAGGATAGAAAAATTCCAGGGGTCCGTGATTTTGATAGCGCCGGATTGGCCCCGCCGTCCTTGGTACGGGGATCTGATGAGGCTGGTGGCGGCGAAGCCTTGGCGTCTCCCTTGTCGGGAGGACCTTCTTTCTCAGGGACCTCTTCTCATGCCCAACGTGGATCAATTCTCGCTTACGGCTTGGCTATTGAAAGGGTGCGGTTGACATCCAAGGGGTACTCCGCGGCGGTTGTTTCCACCTTATTGAAGTCCAGGAAGCGTTCCACGTCCCTGGCGTACATTCGTGTATGGCGCATCTTTGAGGCGTGGTGCGGGGACAGAAAGTGCAGACCCCTGCAGGCCTCTGTTCCTCAGATTCTAGCGTTTTTACAAGATGGCTTTGACAAGGGGCTGGCGGCGGCCTCGCTGCGGGTCCAGGCGGTGGCTTTGTCCTGTTTCCGGGGCCGAGTCCAAGGTCAGTCCGTTATGTCGCACCGGGATGTGAAGCGTTTTTTTCCGAGCGGTTGCTCTGGTTCGGCCGCCTTCTCAAACTGTTTTTCCTAGGTGGCATCTACCTCTCGTCCTGGAGGCTTTAGAGCAGGTTCCTTTCGAGCCCGTAGCGGAGGCCTCTCTTAAAGACCTCACGCTGAAGATGGTGTTTTTAGTGGCCATCTGTTCGGCGCGTCGGGTGTCCGAGCTTCAGGCGCTGTCCTGCAGGGAGCCCTACCTTTCCTTTTTTTCGGGTAAGGTGGTTTTGCGGCCTGTGCCGGCGTTCCTCCCGAAAGTCATATCGCCTTTTCATCTGCACCAGGAAATCGTTTTGCCTGTTTTTTCTAAGGCTGGCTCTGCCTCTTGCTCACGGAACCTACATTTATTGGATGTTCGCAGAATCTTGAAGAAATATCTGCGGCGCACAGAGTCCTTTCGGAACTCTGACAGGCTTTTTGTGTTGTTTGGGGGTCTGAGGAAGGGCGACGCGGCTTCCAAGGCCACCATTTCCCGATGGATCAAGGAGGCGATTGCCTCCGCCTATGTACTGAAGGGTCGAGTTGTGCCGGAAGGGCTACGGGCACACTCCACTAGAGCGCAAGCCACTTCGTGGGCCGAGCATCGCTTGGTGTCACCAGGCGACATTTGTAAGGCGGCCACGTGGTCCTCTTTGAATACCTTTGTTCAACACTATCGTCTGGATGTGCAAAGGATGGAGGAGTCCTCCTTTGGAAGGGCTGTTCTTCAGGCTGGTTTGCCGGGTCCCTCCCGTGCTTAATTATTTTCTACTGCTCTGGTACTGACCCAGAGGTTCCGGGACTAGACGGGGGACACGATCAGGAAGAGGAAATTAGACTTACCTGCTAATTATGGTTCCTGGAGTGGAACCCGTCTAGTCCCGGGTCCCTCCCCGGCTGGGCATGCGCTCTACTGCCTGAAGTGTCTCACAGGCTTACCGGTAAGATTTGTCCTTTCTTCCTTCTGTTGTGTAAAAAAAAAAAAAAAAACAGTGCATACACCAGATTACTTGTTGTATGAGTACTCGGGGGTGGGGGTCAGAGGCCTTCCTTTCGGGGGGTTTCTTTCTCTCCGTTCCTTCTTTTCTGTTAAGATTCTGATCTGTTCGAGGGTCTATCGTCACAGTGAGGACGGGGCTGTTTCTTCGTCCCTGTTGTTTTACCTTTGGCCATTACCTGTAGTAGGTATATTTACTTGTTTCTCTGGTGAGTCTGCTTTGTCAATAGGTTACTGACGATTGGAGGCGGACACCGGAGGGATATACTCGTGAGGTCACAAAAGTGGGAGTTTCTCAGTCTCCAAGCTGCTGGATAAGATTGGCAACCCAGAGGTTCCGGGACTAGACGGGTTCCACTCCAGGAACCATAATTAGCAGGTAAGTCTAATTTCCTCTTATAATCTATTTAACTGTCCTCGCACCAATAGGAGAGGAGGTGGAGTAATAATAATAGCAAGAGCTACCTTAAACCTATCCACCTGCACACATAATACACCGGAAGATATAGATATACTCAAAATTGAGAACAGAGCACTTACAATCTGCCTCATAAACAGATCCCCTTCGTCTAACCATGAAATACTAGCAACTGTACTAGAAATCTGTATGTGCAACACCAATAAGAAAACCCCAAATTATTCTAGGGGATATCAACTTAGCCTCCCTCCAAAACACACACTCAAATGCATTCTTAGAAGCAATGGACCAAATGGGATACCAGCAAATAATACAAAATCCCACGCATAACAAGGGAAATATACTTGACTTGGTATTCCTACCTAAGCCGCCGTCCAACCACACAGACATAAACTCTCTACCTAACATAACACAGGTTCCATGGTCTGACCATAATCTAATTCAATTCACATTCAATATGCCAATGCACCCCTCTAATCAAGAATCAGCACCTCATGCACAACACGCACACAAGTTCAAAAACTGTGATAAAGACGCACTAATAAGATCAATTAACTCTCATGTAAATGCTGACCTTGAGGTACTAATAAAACAGTGGAATACAGGAATAGAAGCAGTCACAAAGCAACCACCTAAATTACTACCTAATCTGCAAACCAAAATAAAGAAAAAAGAAGAGCTTGGTACACCTCAGACTTATTCAAGAAAGAAAAGAACATAGAAGAGTGGAAAAAAAATGGAGAGCTAAAAAGACCCCAGAAAACAAAACTCACTACATGTCAAGAGGCAATCAACACAGCAAAAAAGAATTACCACACCAAAACACTAGATAATGCTTTACATAGACCAAGAGAACTGTTTGAGCTTATAAAATTCATTACCAAACCCTCTCAGGACAGCAATATAAATACTCAATACATTCACAAACTCTGGCTGACTATTATGCCAGTAAACTAAATCCCAAAGGAATACACACCCCTCAACAGACAACAACAACTGTGGTCCATCAACAGACACCAGCAACTATGGCCCCTGCAGAAACTTGGCATACCTTCCTCCCTATTGACTCAAGACAAATATTGGACATAATCTCAAACTTAAACACTACTACTTCTCCACTTGATCCCTGTCCAGTATCCTGGATCAAGGCAACAAAAACTGAAACTGCTCCTATTATACTAAACATAGTAAACCAATCACTCCAGCAAGGAACTATGCCTTCGGAACTCCAAAGATCCCTCATATGACCAATTCTTAAAAACAAAACACTTAACAAAGAAGACCCCTCTGCGTACAGACCCATTTCAAGCATCCCTTTTATAGCTAAAAACATTGAAAAAACAGCCCAGCATCAGCTACAAGACTATATAGAGTCTACAAATGCACTTGATGACCAACAATATGGATTTCGTCCATTTCATGGAGTTGAAACACTCCTACTAGTACTATTTGATAAGCTAATAAAGGGTCTTGAAAATACCAGAAAGATGTTCATCCTAATATTCATTGATATAACTGCAGCATTCGACACAGTAAATCATAGAACTCTTATCGCAAGACTTGAATCCATAGCAATAAAAGGAACATCCTTACAATGGTTCTCCTATATAACCAATAGGGTACAACAGGTACACTTTAATCAAAAAAAACTAGCGCATTTCCACAAACTCAAGGAATACCCCAAAGGTCAGCGTTATCTGCCCTCAGAAGCGAGGGACATCTTGAACAATTTTCAGAAGACTGTGTTCGTGAGAAACTAGCTCAACTTAAAGTAGACAAAGCGATGGGACCGGATGGGATACACCCTAGAATACTGAGGGAACTTGGGGACGTTCTAGCAACTCCACTGACTGACCTTTTCAATGCCTCGTTGGAGTCGGGAGTGGTGCCAAAGGACTGGAGAGAGGCTCATGTGGTGCCTTTACACAAAAGCGGAAGTAAGGATGTGGTTGAAACTACAGGCCGGTTAGTTTAACTTCAGTGGTGAGTAAATTAATGGAAACGCTGTTGAAAGAGAAAATAGTGAGGTTTCTGGAGTCCAGCGGATTACAGGATCCGAGGCAGCATGGATTCACCAGAGGCAGGTCTTGTCAGACAAATCTGATTGATTTCTTTGACTGGGTGACCAGGGAGTTGGACCGAGGGAGAGCTCTAGATGTGGTGTATTTAGATTTCAGTAAAGCCTTTGACACTGTTCCTCACAGGCGACTTATAAACAAACTGAGCACCCTAGGGATGGACCCTAAAGTTACTGCTTGGGTTAGAAATTGGTTGGGTGGGAGGCGACAAAGAGTACAAGTAAATGGAGCTCACTCTGAGGAGAAGGATGTTACCAGTGGTGTGCCCCAGGGGATCTGTCCTTGGTCCGATTCTTTTTAACATCTTTGTTAGTGATATAGCGGAAGGGCTGTCGGGTAAGGTTTGCCTCTTTGCGGATGATACCAAAATCTGCAATAAAGTAGACACCCAGGAAGGTGTAGATAACATGAGGAGGGATCTAGCTAAGCTTGAAGAATGGTCTAGAATTTGGCAGCTGGGATTTAATGTTAAAAAATGTAAGGTCATGCATTTTGGCTGCAGCAATCCAAGGGAGCAATACAGCATAGGAGGTGAAGTACTTTTGTCCACTAAAGAAGAGCGGGACCTAGGCGTAGTTGTGTCTGATGATCTTAAAGTAGCTAAACAGGTAGAAAAGGCGACGGCAAAAGCTAGAAGGATGCTTGGGTGCATACGGAGAGGAATGGCTAGCAGAAAAAAGGAGGTGATAATGCCTCTGTATAAGTCTTTGGTGCGACCTCATTTGGAGTATGGTGTGCAATTCTGGAGACCGCACCTTCAAAAGGATGTGAACAGGATGGAGTCAGTGCAGAGGGTTGCTACTAAGATGATTAGTAGTCTTCATTATAAAGCATATGAGGACAGACTTAAGGATCTTAATATGTACACCTTAGAGGAAAGGCGGGATAGAGGTGATATGATTGAGATGTTTAAATACCTCCGTGGCATAAATGTTCAGGGAGAGAGCCTCTTTCAATTGAAAGCAAGTTCTGCGACGAGGGGACATGGGATGAGGGTGAAGGGAGATAGATTCAGGAGTGATATGCGGAAATATTTCTTTACGGAAAGAGTAGTGGATCCGTGGAATAGTCTCCCAGTGGAGGTGGTAGAGATGAGGACAGTAACTGAATTCAAAAAAGCATGGGACCAACACAGAGGATCTCTAAAGGTAAAAAGTGGACTGTTGTAGTTGTTGTTATGGAAGGACAGACTAGATGGGCCTTGTGGTCTTTTTCTGTCATCATGTTTCTATGTTTCTATGTTTCTTATTTAACCTATACATAAGGCCTATTTGCGCAATATTTCAAAAGCACAAACTCAGTTTTCATTTATATGCAGACGATATAATGCTGTATACCCAACTGGACACATGTAACCCGATTTATGACTCTATAGCAGCCTGCCTCGAAGAAACCCAAATATGGCTTCAGGAAAATAACATGAACATCAACCTTAAGAAAACAGAAGGTAATGTTCATCTCTAAAAACCCGGAATTCAACCTCCCCTCCACTATCCTACTAAATAACAACATATACAACATTAATCAAGAAATAAAATACCCAGGAGTTACCCTTGATAAAACACTTAGTATGGAGACCCATCTAAGATTACTAAACAGAACAATATTCTGTACATTAAGAATATTACAACCACTACGTAACCTCATTGATCAGTCTGATTTCAGAACAGTAGTTCAGGCGCTCATAACTCCACATCTGGACTACTGCATACTTCAAGGGGTACCTAAAAAAGCTCTCAACATGCTTCTAATGGCACAGAACATTACAGCGAGAATCTTAATGAAAGCGCGTCTCACGGATCATGTTACTCCTAATGGAGCTCCACTGGCTCCCCATCCAAGCTCGTGTAAGATACAAGATAATAATGACAATGTTCAAATTAATACACAACATAGCCCCCGCACACCTTTCCACACTCATTGAAATACAGCCTCCTAATAGAAACACAAGAACACCCAACCTAAACACTCTACATGTTCCTAACACTATACGCAACGCCAAAACAACCACGAGCAATAGAACATTCACATACATAGCCCCCACACAATGGAATAACCTTCCAGATACACTAAGAAATAACAAGGACCTTCAATCCTTCCAAAAAGATCTAAAAACGCACCTATATCGAGAATTCTACAATACTAACTAGCCCAATTCCTCCATCTACTCCCTTCTAATCCTACTTTATTCTTTATTTTCCATGTCCCATAGAAAACTACTGAACTAGCAAACATATAGATATGTTCAAACCACTATGAACAACAATGTAACTACAATGTAAATAGTTACAGCGAACCTGCTCTGTATCGCATTATGTAAATAGTTTGAGGGTTTCCCTCAACCAACCAGTTCTATGTACAAAGTTCTAAACCTGTTATATGTAACTGTTACTGTTAAAGTTCACTGTTATAATGTAAACCGCTCCTGATCACTGGAAGGAGCGGTATAAAAATATAACCAAATAAATAAATAAATAAATTCTTTTTTTTTAAAAATCCAGGCTTTATTGTAGCAAATAAAAACAAAATACAAGCTAATGTCGCACAACAAAATGCATAGCTACAGTGCAGTAAAGTAGCACTGTTACAGCCTCGTCTTTGTAAAGTTTTTCATTTTAACCATCAACTTCGGAAACACCCCTCCCCAATCCTCATTCAGCTAATACTACCTCAATGCCCAACTCCATCTGGGGTCCCACCTAAGTCAACACTTCCTGGGTCACATTAGTGAGTTATCCCACTGGCCATATAGCTTCATGAAGGGTGCCCAAGTCTGCTCAAAGCAGGGCGAGCCGTCAAGAAGCAATCCCCTGCTCCAGGGTATACAGATCCCACATATGCACCAACCATCTTGCCAGTGCAGGAGCTGCCACCTGCTTCCAAGCTGAAGCCAAGTTCAGCTTTGCAGTATTCATACAATGGCGCACCAGTGCCAGTTGCGCTGACCGAGCCCCCCAGGCATCGAGTGACCAAACAGGAAGATCCTCGGATCCCAGGGAATGTCCTGGCTCAGTAGTCTTGCAAATCTATACCATACCCCCCTCCAGTAGCACCGTACTCAGGGACAAGTCCATCAGACGTGCACCAGGGTCCCAAGCATACCACAGCCACGCTAACAGTGATCCAAGGACCCCAGGAATGCCCTAGCTAACCGCACGGGAGTCATATACCATCCGTAAAGTAACTTGTAGTTGGTTTCCCGAGCATTAACTGCTAAGGAACTTTTCCAAAGCCTCCCCTTGATCTACTCCCACTACTGACTCGTATATGGGAGTTGTAGTTCCTGAGTCCAATAGTCCCTATGTCGTTCCACCAAAAAATCCCGGTCCTGCATGCTAGCGTATAGTGCTGCAACCAGCTCTTTAGTAAATGTGCATTCTTCACAAATAAGTTCCACTGCAGTAAGGGGCCTAACACTTGCTTCTTAAAATCCCGATAGCTTGCCCAGTGCACAACCTGCACATGATAGTGTGCGTGTTTGGCTGGGCAGGGCAAATTCCTCCTGAAGATCAAGAAATGGGAGCAAGCGATTATCCTCAAATAACTGACCCATGCAACTCAATCCTGCCCGCCCCTGTGATGGAAAATGGGCAAAGAGGTGCCCTGCGGGAAAGCCTTATTGTAGACCGTAGGGGACAACGGTGACACGGACTCCTCTGGGCCCTAAAGTATCTATTCCAGCAGCGAGTGGTATGTGCAGCATACGGGTTCACAGACCTCGGATAAGCTCGCAAGCCTGTTCACTACCATAATTATTCTCCCAAGCCTGGTCCCCACCAAATCCCTCTCAAGCTGCACCCAGTGCTTGGAGCTATCGGAATTCATCCAGTCAACATCAGCGAATCACGCTCTTAACACGTAACCTCTGCTAACTCAGTAATTCTTCATACCCCTCTCTCATACTAACAAGATTCTTTTCAGGCTATATTCTGTTCATATGTAATTAGTCAGTGTTTAGTTTTCTTTGTAAATAATTACCCTGGTTACCCAAGTTTTTTGTTCCTGTTCTATGTAAAAATAATACGGATAATATGTATCTTATCTGATGTTTCATTGTTCTATGTAAACCGCGCTGACTGTAAATAGTGCGGTATATAAAAGTTGTTAAATAAATAAATAATACCAGTGCAAGTTGGGGGTCCCCACCTCTGCCTATGAGCATACAGTGTCCGCTGCACTATCCAGGGCTGCTGTGACTGCCATATGAACTTCAAGAGCATCCTCTGCCAAGACTCCAATGTCCCCCGCAGCAAGGGAATAGGAAGTACCTGAAAAAGGTAGAGAAAGCACAGGACAATCACCATCTTAACCACTGCAATACGACCAAACCATGAAAACAACAACCTTGTCCAAGACTCCATGTCTCTCCACACATGATAAAGCAGAGGGCCATAGTTAGCCTGATAAAGAGCCACCGGCTCTGCAATCAAATGCTCTCTAAGATAGCTTATGGCTTTCTTCACCCACTTAAAGGCAAAATTTTCATGTAACCGAGCCGTCTCGTCCAGGCTCATGCCAATGTTCAAAAATCTCAGACTTCGAAAAATTAATCTTAAATCCCGATACATGGGAAAAGTCCTCAAAAAGCTACATTGCACGAGATAGAGAGATCATGGGATTCGTCAATGATGAGAATATTGTCTGCAAAGAGAGCAATCTTGTATTCCCGACTACCCACCCAAACGCCCCGCACCTCACTGGTGGCACGAAATTGCTGAACTAAGGGTTCCATCACAAGGGCAAACAGAAGAGGGGACAGTGGGCATCCCTGGCACATTCTCTGCCCCAATGAAAAGCTCGCAGACTGTCCACCATTGACCCGAACACACGCCCAAGGCCCGCAAAATAGACTGCAATCCAGCTTTGAAAATGGGGCCCAAATCCCATTTTGTCCAATACCGTCCACAAAAACTCACTCCTGACCCTATCAAAAGCCTTTTCAGCATCCACACATAATAGGAGCGTCAGCTGGGGGTAACTGCGGGCCACATGCGTCACCTGAAGCATCTGGCGGATATTATCAGCCGCTTGGCGTCCCGGCACAAATTCCACCTGATCTGCATGATCCAACCGGGGCAGTGCCTGATTCAGTTGAGCTGCCAGTAGTGGCGTCAAGGGAAATGGGACGATAGGAAGCTGCCTCAGTACCCAGTTTGCCCGGCTTAGGAATAACTGAGATCACTGCCTCCAGGTGTGTTGGGGGCAGTGCAGCCCCTCCCCACAACACTTCATTAAAGAGCTCAGCCAAAACCAGCGCCAGCCTACCCGCATATTTTTTATAATACTCCAAGGGGAAGCCATCACTCCTCGGGGCCTTCCCTGTGAACTGACTGCCAATGACTTGCTGAACCTCTTGCACCATAATGTGTGATAAGGAAGCTTATCATAGCTCAGGAAGGAGCTATAGAAAAGGTGAAGTGACTCTGAACAAGCAACCTGTCAGTTCTGGTAGAAATAAGAAAACAGAATTTTGCCATAAAAGACTACCAGTCCCAGAATGCACCAGGTTTCCAACAGCCATTAGAGGAGCTGAAGTGGGGAAGCGTGTGTTCAATCAGGAGGGCTATGAGGTAATCCCTAAGCACTCATCTCAAAGGGCAGGGCCTGATTCAGCACAGCTGCGCTGTGTTAGGGAGGATCACTCATCTAAGCAGAATAAGAGTAGAGTTTATTCTACAGATGATCAGCTTCATGATCACCTTGGATATCCAGAGAATTTCCTCAGTATCCTGAGAATCAGCTTGAGTTTGATCATCAGTTTCATCTGAAGGATCATCAGAAGCAGAAGCCAAACCGGACGGACAGAGAAGGAAAGAGACCCTCTGGAAGAAAGAGGAGAAAAGCCTTTGAGAGGTCTAGAAGAGTCCAAAGCAGTACGTATACTGGGAGGTATTCCAAGGGCCAGCATACACCATTGGACTGGGGAAAGCCAGAGGAATGGTGCTGCAGAGCTAGGAATCACCAGAGGCTACCTGTGAGGGAGACGGCTGCACGTGGAAGGGACCCTAAGACCTGTGCCAGAAGGTATGTGAAGAGAGATCCAGTGTCCAGGGATCTGGATTGGAAGGCTGGACATAAGAACTGGACTACATACTGGCCAGGCTATATAGAGAGGAACTCTAGCAGCAATGGAAGCTCAGGTATGAACACTGATCTATGCCCTAGCTATAACCTTGAAAGACAGCAGGGAAACAAGTATTCTCCTGAAAATGCTCCATTGAGAGATTCATCTGTGCCAATCCATGATATTGAACCCATGCTTGTTGAACAAGGGGGAATAATAGCAGATGAGGATCCTGTTTATATGGACTGCTCTCTATCTAAACTCCGTTGGTAACTTTCTGTTATAAAGTACAGCAACCATCACAAAGAAATACAAATTTGTTCTTTAATCTACTCAGAGAAGCTCCTGAAGCAGGATTTGACCCACACAGTGGAAGGCAAGCCAGCTAAGGGGTTTCAGCTGGTGACTGCTAGCAATTAAGCCTTACCTAATTGCTTGTGAGCTAGGGGAGTGAAAAGAACAGTTTGTTTCTTGCTTTGTAGCTTTTCGTTTGTTGTTTTCCTGATTTTGACTTTGTTTTTCCAAGTTAACACTGAAAGCAAGCTACCTAATTTATGTGCTACCAAGCATATCTGTGTTGGGAGAAATAACCCCATAAATAAATATCTTATTGGCTTTACCCAAGAGCACAACTAAATTATTGTCAGCAGCTGTGTCTGGTGTGAATGAACTACATTGCCCACAATACCTTGCAAATCATATAGAAATATGCACTTGCCAAGAGTGTGAAGATTCTCACCCAGGCAGCCGTCTGACAAATGTCAGCCTCCAGTATGGCCCGCTCTGACTGTCAACACGAGCAGTTCCGCTGCACCAAGAAGATAGTCCACAAGGTGACCTCGATCTATCGAGTCCTCGGTGTATAGGTGCTCCAAATAGTCTGCAAACTGCCTAAATCTCCCTAGACTCCACTTGGAGCTTCCCCGCCGTCTCACGCACCAGGCGAGCAGCCTGATGCTTCCTAAGATGGAGTGCAAGGTAGCGCCCAACCTTACTGCCCTATTCATAAAAGGTTTGTCGAAGCCAATGACGCTTAAAATCGAGATCCCGCTGAACATGCTCATCTAAGCGAGCCCAAACTGCCCTCCACTGTTTCCAGGCACAATGTGATCCTGTGTGTGCGTGCTCCAGCTGTAGGCACTTGGTCTCTGCCTCTAGGTGCCTGGACTCCTGCGCCCACCTCCTCTTAGTGTCTGCTGCTTCTGCTTTTAAATGCCCATGGGCCATTGCTTTAAAGGCATCCCAAACAATTGGTAGGGCCACCTCCTGCGAAATTCAGCTCAGAATATTCTTGTATAAAGAGGTCATGTGCCCGGACTGCCTCCGCCGATGGAAAAACTCCCCTGCAGTGCCCACTGCCAGGCACAAACATCAGCATTCAGGTCCGCAACCTCCACCCAACACAGGGCATGGTCCAACCATATGATGGGCCCATGGCCAGCCCTTACCCCTCCATCCAGTAAGTGCCATCACATCAAAGTAATTCCCTTATAATAGCGTGCACCACGGCCTCCAGGGTTTCCACGACATCTGACCGCTCAGGAACTCCTCAGAGATGCACATTGTTCCACTGGACTCTGTTTTCAATGTCATCAATTTTATAAGTCACGTCCAAGGATTGCAGTCATTGCTTATCCATTGCACACTGTAAGTCCGTCAGTGCCCCAGCATGATCTTCTAATTTGGTGTCTGCCTCCTCCACTCTGTGCCCCAGGTCCTTAAGATCACCGTGGACTTCAGCAATAGTACTCATAACATCCTCCTGCATAGAACGGAACTCTGAGGCCATCTCCTCAAAGCTGCAGCGGAATTTGCCTTGCAGAAGAGACTGTTCAAGTCTCTCCGAGCCCCGCTGATCACCCGTCCCGCCAGAATCATCAGAGGCCATGCTCCACGGCGAGCTAGCATGCAGCCCAGCCTCGCCAAGCAGCTGTTGCGGTGCATGCAGCTTGTCCTTATTGTACTGCACTTTATTCTTGGCAGCCATCCAACCCTAAATACGCCGCCTGCTGCACGGCTCACACCTCGCTGTCTCCCGCAGAAGCAGGGTCAGAGGCTTTTGTTAGCTCAGGGTAGCGGAGAGAAGAACCTATGCTGCCATTAGTGTCTATGACATCACTTCCTCCTCACGTATTTGTTTTTTAGGCATGCATTGTATGTGTGCTAAAACTTTAAGCATACAAATCGATTGTATATTTGTTAATTCAGAGGTACATGCATCTACAAGCAATTTGCACGCATTTTAAATTTTCAGTCACCAAAATAAACCAAATGTACACTCATGAATGCACAACCCCTAATGTTTTGGCTCTTTGTTGGGTTATGATTGGCTTCATCAGTTAAATTACCTGATTCTATTAAATATTTCTAGTGGAATTAAGTTCTTTAAAAAAAAGGAGGGAGAGGGGGGCCAAAAGGAAGTAGAGGAGATTGAGGTGGAGGAGTTTAGCTACTCGTTTTGTTAATAAGGTGGAGAAATTGAAGGAAGGTTTGAAAGCAGGGTTATGAGAAGAAGAGATCACAGTGAAATGGGGTGGGGAAGGTTAATTCCCTTTTTAAGGTTAATATGGAAAGAGTAACGATATTAGTAAAAAGACTGAATATAAAATATTCATCCTTAGATCCTGCCCCGGTAAAACACTTTAAAGAAGGAAAAGGCACGATCATGACTATGGCTTGGTTAATAGATCTAATAAATGCATCTTTGGAACCAGGGGGGTTGTGCCATAGGGATTAAAAGAGGCAGTAGCAACCCTGGTATTAAAGAAGGGACTGAAATAACAGTATGTGAAAATTGTAGGTGTATCTCAAATCTGCCAATGTCGGCTAAATTGTTGGAGAAAGAGGTGGTTATGCAACTTTATTCATTTTTGAAAGATAATATACAGTATAGTAAATAAAAGTGGTGATAGAGGCGAACCTTGCAGGACTCCCCAATTCCACAGATGCCCCTTCAACCATTCTCCTTGATATCTTACCTTAAAACTTCTTGGAGAAAGTAGAGTTACCATGTTAGTCCACTTATGTCTTTTAAAATGTATTTAATCCATTGCAATGTAATACCCCCCAAATCAGCTGAACATATCTACCCACAACACATTTGGGTTCCACTAAATCAAAGGCAGCCATGAAGTCCATGGATATAAACATTGCTTTCTTATCTTTAGCCAACCAAACATAAATTTCATCTAATATGCCTACTAACATTGTTTCTGTCCTCGTCCTTTTCGGAAATCTGCCTGCCCTACATCTAACAAATCATTTATGCCCATTAGGGCAAATAGTAAAAGCCCATTGATTTTCTTGTTATGCCTATGCTGATGATGTGCAAGTATTGTTGGCAGTTGATGGAGATGGTAGCTCACAACAGGGCCAATTAGGTCATTGTATTGTCAGTGTAAGGGAATGGTTAATAGTAAATGGTTTGTGATCTTTGTAGTTTTCCATGTCCTCCTGCGTCTTTTTAACTGGAACCGATGTTTCAGCAATCATTCTGTAGCTTTCTTCAGAGTGAAGTGGTTAAGCAATGCATGTCTTTTCTTTTATATAGTAGTCCTCAAATAGGATTGGTGGGATTGAGGCAGGAAATTTGAATTAGAATTTTGGAGAGCAAGTCCATTGGAGAGAGGCTGGAGACCTCTCTTTTTTCTGGTGAGTTTAAAGATGCTCTTCCCATAGAGTTTCTTTAAATGAAAGTTTATAAAAAAAAATTATTGAGGGAGTTGAAAAGTACAAACAACTCACACATTTACAGTACCTGGTTTGCTAAATCATGACTTTTTTTTTTTTGTTTCCTGCTAACTTAATGTTTTCATGGGCACACATTTTACCATTGCCATTTGTGCACAGCTGGTCTCAATAGGCCACGATTCTCTCCTGTCTGTACAGAAATGTAACCCTGAGTAGAGCAGCCTCACAGAGCCTGCGCCTATAGCATTAGAGACCGGCTCTGCCACGCATGAGCTTCTACTGAGAGAAAATTATTTTTATGAACCTGTCATTTTTTTGGTTCGTCAGTTAAAAAAAAAAAATCAAGTAATACCCGAAAGAGTACTTGAGTAAAACATGTTTGCAATGATGTGGCCAGTATCTTCTGTGAGGAGTTGGAACAGTGCTAGAATCTCCCCAACCTACTTATCCTCAAGAGTTTCTTAGCTTTTATGTAATGGTTCATTTTGTATCGTTCTGCTAGACCAGTCCAGACAAGTGGGTTGTGTTCCCCTACCAGCAAATTGATGGAGACAAAGAACCAATGAAAGGTCCAGGTTTCAATGACACTCCCAGACCTCTATCTGCCTCAGCCACCAGAGGGCTCTTCAGTATTCTTCTGTCTCCAGCAGAAATTGGATGGATTTTCTCCACTCTGAAGAAAATCTGAATAATTGAGAGGAAAAGATTGATTTAAAAGCTCTGAGGGTAACTCTCTCACTTGAACACAACGTGGGAGGCTCCACTAGACTGCGGTCTTTTCGGTAGTCATAAGAGGAGGGAAAATTGGTTCAGCTCCGTGCTCCTATCATGATAAGAGCCTGTTGAGTAGCCAGAGAATTGGAAGGATTTGGTAGAACTCAGCAGCCTCACACAACTTCAACACCCCCTCCCTCCTCCTCTGTCCCCTGCTCTCTCCCGAAGATTGCAGAAGGCTGTCAAAGAAATCTGCCTGTCAGCCACCTTAAAAGCAGTGCCTGCAAAGCAGAAGAAACAGTTTCAGGGTAGGAGAGCAGAGCCCGGCACGGCTTTCTGCCTAGGGCACTCGGGGTGAATACAAAGGCTTGACCTTGTCATTGTCCTTGTTGGCAGCTCCCGATTCCATCCGTCTTGAGCGTAATTTGGGGTGGACCTCTGGCAACTGTTGGTATGGTGTGGTTGTTTCCTTTTTTTTTCTGCATGCGTTAGTAGTGTCTTTACTGTTGTGCGCCTGGCAGTCATGCAGTCCATGCACGCGTTCTGCCCGAGCAGCTGTAACGTGTGTTGATGTGTAAGTACTGTTAACGTGCACCTTCCAGGCCACCATGATCTTAGTGTGCACTGTTGTGATACTTGCTTAACTCTCTGTCTTCTTCCAGGAAACATTGTTTGGCCTGTTGCAGGCAAGATGCCTCATCTTCAGCTTCTGGACTCTACTCTTGCATGACAGCTTCTGAATCATCCCTGGAGAGCTTGCTCCCCCTCTCTCAGCCGGGGGATGCAGTTAGTCCGGCCTTGCCTACCTTAGGGGCAGGAGGTGGTGGATGGTGTTGTGGATAAGAATATCCAGCCGGCCGGAGGTTCCTGCAACCATCCTGTGGACTGCTCCTCATCCTCTAGGGAATCGTTGACAGCTATATCTCCTGGTGTAGGGGATCCTTTCCACAAGGAGAGCTTCCAGAGTCAGGATTGCCCTCCTAGGAATTCTTTAACTTTTTTCAACAGGTCTGGTCATTTTGGCATGGAAATTCAGACCCTGTGGCCTCTGGGTTCCCCTGAGCACAGTCTCATGGAAGGGCAGGCTGAGAGTGGAATCCTAATCCTGTTCGATTCCCTATAGCTAAGCGTCCCCGGAGAAGGGGATCTTTCCAAGATTTGGACTGTGCTTGGATTCAAATGTCTCGGTTCTGAGCTCTTTTGTGGATGTAGAAGTACTCTCGCCTTTGGAGGACTATGAAGAGGCCGGTGTTATCCGTCTTTTCCAGAAAGAGGAACTGGTGGAGTTGATTGCCAGAGTCTCATCCACCTTGAACTTGCTGAATGCTCCAGCAGCAGGAACCAAAGGTACATCCACTCCTGCAAGGGTTGCGGAAATCCACCACTGTCTTCCTTTTCCTGGAGGTGCTCAAGGACATGATCCAGTCGGAGTGGGATTCCCCCGACTCCCCACCGAAGGGGCTAAGAGTGTATAAGAAGATGTACACTGTCCCAGAGAAGGAATGCGTTGTGTGGTTTGCTATTCCCAATTTTTAAAAATTGGATTAAAATGGAGGGTCTGTGATACGAGCATGTTGTATTCATTCTCAAAACAGACGATCCGACAAAAAATATAAGATATTGAAATGTTCCTGTTTGTTAGATAATAGGAATTTAAGGGTGGTACATTAGGGAATTTGAGTTGTGCACCTTTTTACAGGAGATATTATAGTGGTCACACTTTCTAGGTTTTTTTGGACCTTGTGATTCCCAAGGTGGATGCACAGGTCACAGCAGTTACAAAATGGACCATCATTCCTGTGGAAAGCGGATTGGTCTTAAAGGATACTTTGGACCAATAGGCAGATTTGTTGTTGAAGAACCAATTCACCATGGCAGCTCCTATTCTTCAGTTGGCGATATATGCAGGCTTGACATCTCGAGGCCTGCTCCAGTGGATGCCAGATGATGCTACCCCTCTTTTGGAGTCTTCTATGGCCCTCCTTTCTGATGCCATGTACGACCTGGTACGTCTAGCAGTCAGAGATAGTGCCCTATTGACAGTGACATGGCATTGGGTTTGGTTCCCACACTGGGCAGTGGACACATCTTCCAAAACCCAGCTGACCCAACCGGCTTTAAAGGGAAGCGTCTTTTTGGGGAGAAGCTGGTGAAGGACTCGGGCAAAATGAAATCTTACCGCCCTCCGGAGGACAGGTCCAGTGGGCCTGTGAAGCAGAAAGGAGCCCCTTTTCAGTTAGCCTTCACCCACTCCTCGCGGGCACGCTGGTTGGACTCCCGAGGGTCTCAGGACTCCTGTTGAGGCCTGGAAAGCCTTTCTTCCCCTCTGCTTCCAAACATACATGCTCATTCTCAGTCCTTTTCGTGGAGCATGCTGGCCCAGGGTCCCCTCTGGAGGAGGACCCTCTTGGGCTGCACAGTGAAGGTTTGGGGACCTTCTCCCTGGTTTCTTAGATTGGGAGGAGGCTTCTCCTTTTCTTTCAGGCATGGGCCCATGTCACCAATGATTGCTAGGTTCTAGACATCATTCAGTATGGCTATGTCCTGGAATGTAGAGCTGATCCTGGACGCTTTTGTCTTCTCCCCTTCTTTGCCTCAGAACAAAAGTGCCACTTTGCAGATCACCTTGGACAAGTTGCTACTCTTGAAGGAAATGGTGCCAGTTCCTCCGGATGATTGGTACAAGGGCAGGTATTCCATCCTACACTGCTGGTCTCCCTCTGAATCATCTCTTTTCCCTTCAGTTGTTCAACACTGCTGTGCAGATAATTTTCTGCCAGCCTTGTCATGCACGTTTTACCTCTCTTCTCAAGTTCACTTCATTAGGTCCTGTCCATTCCTGCATTCAATTCAAACTTCTCCTGCTGACCTATAAGTGCATTCACCCTACAACTCCTCACTACCTTTCCTTTCTTATCTGTCCCTACACCCTGCCTCGGGAACCCCGCTCTTCTATCTGTGCCCTTCTATTGCCAACTCCAGACTTCACTCCTTTGACCTTGTTGCTCCTTATGCCTGGAACAAACTACCTGAGTCTGTACGTCAGGTGCCTTCTCTGATCATTTTCAAATCCAGGCTGAAAGCTCACCTTTTTGCTGCCGCTTTTGGATCTTGATTCACCTGATTGCCTTTGTGTTTCCTTACCATTCCCTCTAGATGTACTCCATGTTTCCAGTTACTGTGTTGTCTGTCTTGACTAGATTGTAAGCTCTGATGAGCAGGGACCGTTCTTTATATGTGTCTGTGCAGTGCTGCATACGTCTTGTAGCACTATACAAATGTTCGGTAGTAGTAGTAGTAGTGGTGCCGAGAAAAGACTGATCATTCTGGCCCATTCTAGACCTCAAGGGTGTCATCGAGCACTTGCGCATCCTGCGCTTCCAGATGGAAACTTTGCGATTCGTGATTCAAGTGGGGCACCGAGGGGTGTTCCTGGCATCTCTGGATTTGGACAAGGTATATTTTCCTCTCCCGATCTGGGAGGATCAGCAAACATATTTGCATTTTGCCATGCTTGGCTCTCACTTAGCCACCCTCCCATTTGGAATCTCCAGTGCCCCAAGGATGTTCTCCAAGGTCATGGTATTGGTGGCTGCGGCACTATAGTGCCAAGCAATTTGTGTGTACCCATATCTGGACAACTGGGTAATCCCAGTCCATTCTCTTTTCAGAGGCATCTTGGGTAGAGACCCGAGTGGTGCCCTTATTGGAAAACCTCGGCTGGGTGATCAGTCGGGGAAAGTCAGTTGATGCCTTCCTGGTCCCTGAAGTTCCTGGGAGCACGTTCCGATACTCAAGTGGGTAGAATCTTCCTGCCAGAGGAGAAAGTCAAAAGGTTGTTGGGTTGCCTGGCACTGTTCTGTTCATAGCAGGCTCCTAGAGTACAGGATTATCTTCAGCTATGCATGCTTATATGTAGCTATGCCAGTGATCCTTGTTGACTTGGTGATCCCTGAGTTCTCAGGCGTTCAAGCTCAGGCTCCCGCTTTCGGTGATGGTGAAGGCCAGCCTGTGGTGATGGTGGTAGCCTATCTGAGGAAGGGCATTCCATTGGAAGATTGCTCCTGGATCTATCTGACATTGGATGCCAGTCTCTCGGGCTGTAGAGCCCATTGCCAAAACCGAATGACCCAGGTTCATTGGAACCACAGGGTGGCGGTGTGGTTCATCAGCTACCTCGAAGCGAGGGCCATCAATTTGGCTTTTCTGTACCCCGGTTGGGGGCCAGGCAGATTGAGTGCTTTTGGACAATGTCACAGTGATGACTTATGTCAATTGGCAAGATGGCACAAGGAGTGCCGGAATAGCCCTTGAGATGGCTCTCCTGTTTGCCTGGGTGGAGCAGAACCTTCTAGTTTTGTTGGCTCATCACATTGCTGGGGTAGACAATGTGGAAGTGGACTGTCTCAGCCAGCACTCTCTGGATCCAGGAGAGTGGGAGTTGAGTCAGGAGGAGTTTCATTTGATTCTGCATCACTAGGGTCGCCTGAGGTGGATCTGATGGTGACCTGCTCCAATGCCAAGTTGTGCCACTTCTTCAGTCTCTGCACAGAGACGGAGGCTGAGGGTATCGATACCCTGGCTCAGCCTTCGCCGAGTCAGCACCTGCTATATGTGTTTTCTCCGTGGCCCCTGGGACGTGTGATTTGTCATATAAAGCGCCACGCAGGAAGGATTATTCTGGTGTTACCGGATTGGCCGAGAACAGAATGGTTCAGAGATATGATTTGGCTCCTGCAAGTGCCACCTCTTTGTTTTCCCCTGTCTCGGGATCTGTTGTGTCAGAGACCAATCATCCTGGAAGACCTGGTTCCCTCCTTGCTTACAGCTTGGTTCTTGAAAGGAGATGAATAGCACATAAGGGCTACTCTCTGGCGGTGGTTTCCAAACTACTGTAGAGTCCAGAGAAGGTCTGTGGGTCTGACAAACGTGCAGGTCTGGTGCTTCTTTGAGCGATGGTGCGGCGCATGGCAGCTGGCTCATGAGGCAGTCAAGGTGCCCTCTCTGTTGCCTTTCTGCAGGACAGTCTGGAGTAGGGTCTTTCTCTTTGTTCCCTGAAGGTTAGGTGGCAGCTTTGGCCTGTTTCAGAGGTCTGGTGGCTCATACGTCTCTAGCCTTACACCTGGATGCTTCGTGCTTTCTTCAGGGGGTTTGGCATCTGCGTCCTCCCCTCCGGTCTGTGGCCCCTTCCTGGGATATGTCTCTGGTGCTCAGAGCCCAGATGTTGGAGCTCATTGAGCCATTGAAGCACACTACTCTGAAGTATTTGACACTGAAGATGGTGGTCTTGGTTGTAATTTGTTCCGCAAGGCGGATTTCTGAGCTGCAGGCTCTGTCTTGCCAAGGTCCTTACCTATCTTTTTCTGAGGAGGTTGTTTCCATTCGGCTTGCACCTTCCTTCTTACTTAAGGTGATTTCTCCCTTTCATGTGAACCAGGTGGTTTGCCTGTCCTCATTCTCTAAGAAGCATTGTCATGGGAAGGAGAAGGATCTTTGCCTTGTTGATGTCCAGAGGATGCTTCTCTGGTACTTGAAGGTTACAAATCTTTTTTGTAAGTCAGACCATTTTTTTGTGTGTTTGCTGACCCGCGCTAAGGTGATGTGGTCAGCAAAGCCCACCACTGCCACAAACCACCCACCTAACAATCTCCCCCTCAAATTAACCTCCCTCACCCATTCCCTCCTTTCCCATCCACCCTAGTAAACAACAATCTACCTAAATCCTCAACAAAACACATCCCCAGGATCAAAGGTTTTCTGCAATCCTCAACCAGCTAACCTATCCCTTCCAAACTACAATTGAAACAAGGACACTCACTTATCTTCATATTATGTTCACCTGAAGTTTATTTATTATAAGTCCCTTATGGTTCAACTTGTTTTCCTTTTTCTATAAGTTCAGTGTAATTACAAAACCCTTCTTTAATGTAAACCGCCTTGACATCATGAAAAGGAGTATAGAAGTGATGTTAAATAAAATAAAATACGATCTCCAGGAACAAGCAGGAATGTAGTCTTCACATATGGGTGACGTCGGTACCAATGGAGCCCGCACGAGAACGCTCCCCAGCGTCCTATAGGAAAGCTTTTGGGAGCATCCCACTGTGCCTACATAGCTGCCTTCCCTCCTTTCCAGATCTCCCTCCTCAGTTCTTCATTTTCCACGGAACCAACAGGGAGCAATTCCTATCACCGCAGAAAATTCCTGTTTTTTTTATATTTTTGTGGTTTGCATCTGCTTTCCCCTCGACGCTGGTACTGACATCCGTCGGTACTTTCTTTCTTTCTTCTTCTTTCTCTCAAAAAAAAACCTGTAAAGAAAAGGATTTTTTCTTTTCTTCAGGTGCATCGACGCCATCTTAGGCCTAGGCCCTCCATTTTATCACAGACACAATGGAAAAAACGTAGTGGTTTTAAGAAGTGTTCTAAGTGTGGCGGTACCATCTCGGTCACAGACACCCATGACTGGTGTCTAAAATGCTTAGGGCTTGGTCATCAACCATCAGAATGTCCTCTCTGTAGAAAGATGATGAAGAGAGGCCTACAGGCCTATGTGAAGACTACATTCCTGCTTGTTCCTGGAGATAACATAGTTACTCACCTATAACGGGTGTTCTCCAGGAACAGCAGGAATTTAGTCTTCAAAACCCACCCTCCTCCCCTAGGAGTTGTAAAGTTTCTCTTTTTTCTCTTTCTCTCCTTTTATCTCAGCTACAAATTCAGCTGAGGAGGGAGAGCTGGAAAGGCAGGAAGGCAGCTTCACAGGCGCAGTGGGATGCTCCCAAAAGCTTTCCTGTTGGATGCTGGGGAGCGTTCCCGCATGGGTTCTGTCAGTCTCACATCACCCATATGTGAAGACTAAATTCCTGCTGTTCCCGGAGATCACCTGTTACAGGTGAGTAGGCCTTTTTTACATTGGAATGCTGGATTAAGGAGGCCATTGCCTCAGTGTATCTATTGTAGAACTGGCTGGTTCCAGAGGGTTTGCACTACTACTACAAATATATATTTGTGTAGTGCTGCAAGGCATATAAAGCACTGCATGCCTATTTTACCTCAGCACAAGCATCCTCGTGGGCGGAGCGGAGCTTGTAGCCCTTGCAGATATTCGTCGGGCAGCAACGTGGGCATCACTTTCCACTTTTGTCAAGCTTTACCGCTTGGATTTCCATGCTTGGGCGAAAATGGCCTTTGGCTCTAAGGTTTTGCGAGCTGCTGTGTCTTCTTCCTGCCCAGTGGAGGCAAAGCTTTGGTACGTCCCACGTATCTGGCCTGGTCTAGCAGGACGATATGGAAGATGACATTATCTCCAGGAACAAGCACGAATGTAGTTTTCACATATGGGTCTCGTCGGTACCGATGGAGCCTGCGCGGGAACGCTCCCCAGCGTCCAATAGGAAAGCTTTTGGGAGCATCCCACAGCGCCTGCGTGCTGCCTTTCCGCCTTTCCCAACCGTCCCTCTCCAGTTCTTCGTTTTCCGCGGAGCCGACAGGTCGCACATCCTGTCACCGCAGAAAATTCCCTTATTGTACTTCTTTTTTGTGGTCGCATCTGCCTTCCCTCGATGCTATACCGGTACCACCGGTTCTTCTTTTCTTTTTTCTAAAAAATAAAAAAAAACAAAGCTTTGTTTCTGGAGTCTTTCTCCAGTAATTTTCTTTTCGGGTAACACGCACCATTTTGGGCACTAGGCCCAATTTCTTTCCCTCAAAATGGAAAAACCTACTTCGGGTTTTAAAAAGTCTCCTAAGTGTGGTGGTACCATCTCCGTCACCGACACCCATGAGTGGTGCCTCAAATGTTTAGGTCCTGACCACTCTATTTCAGAGTGTGTTGCCTGTGGGATGATGTCGAAAAGGGACCGGCAAAACCGAGCTGCTAAGCTTAGCACCCTTTTTCCCTCCGATGCAGCCTCTGTGGCATCAACGTCTTCCAGGGCTTCATCTTCCTCCCATGGATCTCAGGTAACTAACCATAAATCTAGCCGGTCCTCAAAGGGTAGATCTCCTTCTAAACATTGAGATGCCTCTGGCGTTGCCCTTGAGGGACTTTCACCGGCAAAATTGCCCCGGTGGGAGGCTTCGGTTTCCAAAGCACTAACGGGGCTCCAGGATGTAATCGAGGCTTCAACCTCGGCAGAACTACTGGTGCCATGCTTTGGGGTTCCGGACGCTTTATCTGGCACCGATACCCAAGCGTCGGCAGCCCAGAGATTCTTGGCTATTGAACGCAGTCTGGCGGCTCTTCTCACGTCTCGATGCCCCTGAAACCGCTTCAGACAATTCAACCGGTACCGGCACCAGCTGCATTGACATCGGCAGGTATTCTATTGGGACCGAGTCATGCATCTCTATCCAGCATCGACAAGTCGGTACCGGACCACTCCAATGCTGACTTCGATCGGTACCGGTACCGTGCCTTGCACGATCACCCGGATCGGAGATACTTCGAATCCTCGGATGAGTCTGAAGACTCCGAAGACTCTGCCG
Source organism: Ichthyophis bannanicus (assembly GCA_033557465.1). Taxonomy (NCBI): domain Eukaryota; kingdom Metazoa; phylum Chordata; class Amphibia; order Gymnophiona; family Ichthyophiidae; genus Ichthyophis; species Ichthyophis bannanicus. The sequence goes on along the minus strand of CM066037.1, from coordinate 48,762,243 downwards.
ATACCAGAGGATTCCTCTTCCTCAGCGTAGGATGTCTCCACCAGAGGATATGTCCTTTCAGGATTTTATCCGAGATGTGGCCCGAGGTCTTTCCATCACAGTGGCTCCTGAAAAAGAGCCTAGGGCAAAGGAATTAGAAATCCTACAATACCCTAAAGCTCCCAAGGAGGCAGCTACCTTACCTATTCATGAGATCTTGCATGATCTTATGTTAAGGATGTGGGAAACACCTCTGACCACATCTCCTTATTCTCGAAGACTCGACACCATGTATCGAGTTCCTCCTTGTCCTGGGTTTCAGAAGACTCAATTGCCACATCATTCCATGGTGGTGGAATCAGCCATGAGACGGATAAAGAGTGCAAAAAGGCATGCATCTAATCCTCCAGGACGTGAGTGTAGGACTCTTGACGCGTTTGGACGTCGATCCTTCCAGGCTTTCATGCTTTCTGCTAGGATCAGTTCCTATATCTTGTATATGGGAATGTTCCTTAAGGGAAGTCACAGGAGACATAGAGCTCCTTTCTGATGATAAAAGGCAAGATTATCTTGCTCTTGTTGAACATGCTCAGAATGTTTCCAAGTTTGTGAATCGTGCAGCCTTTGACTGCTTTGAATGCATAAGCAGAACCTCTGCTATTGCCATAAGTGCACGTAGAATTGCCTGGCTCCAGGCATCTGACTTAGAAATCAGAGTACAGGACAAACTGGGGAATATACCTTGCACAGAAGAAGAATCTCTTTGGCAAGAATTGGCAGGAAAAAGCTAATGAGATAGATGCTGACAATATCACTTTGGATAGATTGTCTAAATCTGCAGCTGATCCTGCGAGGAAAAGATCCTCTAAGAACCCATTCTTCAGCAAGAAGAAAAAGTTTTATCCTTCCTATACCCAGCAGGGACATCGTTTAGGTCAGTCTACTCAAAAGGGACAGCAGCAACAACCTAGGCAACAAAGGAAACCAAAAGCAGCTAAGCCTCAACCGGCTCAGCAGCATCCACAGGGGCTTTGACTCCTGTCTAGAGAACTTTGCCTTCCTGGCCCTGAACGGCCCAGAACCCTCCACCATCCCAGGAAGGTTATGTCATTTTGCCCCCAGATGGTGTCAGATAACAGCAGAAAATTGGACTCTGTCTGTTGTACGAGAGGGGTACAAGCTTCATTTCTTCAGCATGCCCCCTCCTACAGTGGTAAGACAGTTCAATTCTCAGACCTCTCTCAACAACCGGTTAGGTCAAGAGGTCACTATGCTCCTTGCTCAAGGAGCAATAGAAGAGGTACCCATTCCCCAACGGGGTACAGGGTTTTACTCCCCCTATTTCCTTATTCCAAAGAAAACAGGAGGACACCGACCCACTCTAGACCTTAGAGAATTGAACAAATTCCTGTTCAGCGAGAAGTTCAAAATGATTTCTCTAGGACCTCTGCTGCCATACCTTTGGAGTCAGGATTGGCTTTGTTCTCTAGATCTCAAAGATTCGTACACTCATGTTCTCATCCATCCAACTCACCGAAAGTTCCTTTGATTCCTGTTTCAAGGAAAGCACTACCAATACAGGGTTCTTCCTTTTGACCTGGCCTCTGCACCAAGGGTGTTCACAAAATGCATGGCTGTGGTAGCAGCATTTCTCCGCACCCTGGGAATATTCGTCTTCCCCTACTTAGACGCCTGGCTCATTCGAGCCCCTTCAGAGCCAGAGGCCAGGGTTGCTCTGTCTCGCACAATGCGTATCCTTCAGTATTTGGGACTTGTCATAAATTTCCCAAAGTCCAACCTTGCTCCCACTCAATCCCTAGAGTTTATAGGAGCTCTTCTGGATACCAGACAGACAAGGGCCTTCCTTCCACAGCCCCGCTGCCTTCGCATTGTGCATTTAGTTTCCCAAGCAGTGCTAAAACCTCACCTCACTGCTCGGGAAATGTTACAGTTGCTAGGCCACATAGCATCCACCGTGCATGTGGTTCCTTATACTCGCCTCCATAATGAGGGCAACCCAGTGAACCTTATCCACTCAGTGGACTCAGGCGTCAGGTTGCCTGTCAGACAAAATAGCAAACTCAGATCACCTTATTTTGTCCCTTCAATGGTGGCAGTCATCCAAAAACCTTTTGGTGGGGTCTCCTTTCCAGCAACCCCCACCCCAAGCCACTCTAACAACAGATGCTTCACAGGTGGGTTGTGGAACCCACCTGCACGGCCTCTCTACCCAGGGTACCTGGACTCCACAGGAGGCCTATCTTCATATCAACCTCCTGGAGCTCAGAGCAATCTTCCGTGCTCTTCGAGTATTTCACAACCAACTCAGCTACAAGACAGTCCTAGTTCAAATGGACAATCAGGTAACCATGTTCTATGTGAACAAGCAGGGCGGAACAGGCTCTCTGTCGCTGTGCAACGAAGCTTTGCGGCTATGGGCCCTCGCCAGAGAGCATCAGATTCATCTCCTTGCGCTGTATCTTCCAGGCATTCAAAACTCTTGGGCAGACAGACTCAGTTGAGTTCTGCTTCCACACGAATGGTCTCTCCATGCAGACCAGGTGGCCAAACTTTTCAAATTTGGGGAACCCTGGACATAGACCTCTTTGCAAATCCGCTGAATGCCAAACTTCCCCGGTTCTGTTCCAGAATTCCGGCTTGAGGTTGTCAGGCCAGGGATGCTTTCCTCCTTCATTGGGGTCAGGACTTCCTGTATGCTTTTCCACCCATTCCCCTAATTCCCAAAACTCTGTTCAAGCTTCAGAGAGACAGAGGTCATATGATCCTCATAGCTCCACGTTGGCCACGGGAAATGTGGCAACCTCTACTCCTACATCTCTCTCAAGCTCCGCTTCTGGAGTAAGGATCTGCTCCAGATCTTCTTTCTCAAGAGGACGGGATGCTGTGGCATCCCAATCCCCAGTCTCTGCATCTCGGGGCCTGGTTGCTGAAAGCCTAGAACTTCACGGTCTTAACCTTTCCCAGCAGGTAAAGGATATCCTTCATGCTTCCAGGAAACCATCCACAAGACGCTCCTATGCATTTAAGTGGAAAAGGTTTACCATATGGTGCTCACAGAAGGGTCATAACCCTCTTGCGATACCTCTGGAATCATTACTGGAGTACCTCCTTCATTTATCAAATGCAGGGCTTAAGACCAATTCAGTGAGCGTCCATTTGAGTGCTATTGCAGCTTCTTTCAAGCCTCTCAATGGACAACCTATTCCCTCTCATCCTCTCATAGCGAGATTTATGAGACTATTCAGCACTTGTAAAGCGCCATCTCCAGGAACAAGCAGGAATAAGTCCTCACATATGGGTACGTCGGTACCGACGGAGCCTGCGCGGGAAAGCTCCCCAGCTTCCCAGAAGGAAAGCTTTTGGGGCCTCCCACTGCGTATGCGCGCTGCCTTCCCGTCTTCCTGACCAACTCTCCTCAGTTCTTCTTTTTCCGCGGAGCCAGCAGGTCGTGTTCCTGTCACCGCTGAAGAAGTTCTTATTTTAATTTGTTTCTTTGGCCACGTATCTGCCTTCCCTGATTCCGGACCGGTACCGCCGGTCTTTTTTTTCTTATTTCTAAAAAAAAAAAATAAAAAAATTCTTATTTTTCCCCACTTGGTGTGTTTGTCCTGTGAGGCCTCTAGGCCTTCACAGAATTCTCCCTCATGGAGAAACCAGCCTCTGGTTTTAAAAAATGCACCAAGTGTAGCGGTACTATTTCAGTCACAGACACCCATGAATGGTGTCTTAAATGTTTGGGGCCTGACCATTCCATTCCGGATTGCCCATCCTGTTCTTTGATGTCTAAACGTGGCTTACAAAACCGGGCAGCCAAGTTTCACATGCTGTTTTCTACAGATACTCCAGCATCGACATCTTCCAGGTCTTCCTCTCCTGATGGATCTCAGGTAACCAAACATTCCTCTGGCAGGTCCTCAAAGGGCAAATCTCCCTCTAAGTATCGAGATGCCCCCGGGCTAGACCCTGAGGACCCTGCCCCAGCCAAACAACCCCGGCGGGAAGCTCCGGCTTCCAAAGCTCCTCCTATGGGGTTACAGGTTGACATCGATGGAACGGCCTCGACCGATCACCTGTTAGAGTGCTCTGGGGTACCGGCCCAATCTTCCGGTACCGACATCCAGACAGTCGTGGCATCTATGGATCATACAGTTCAATCCATGCAGCAGGCCATTTTGGCTTTTATTAAAGCTGCGACGCCCTCGGTACCGCACCCAGCGGTACCGACTCCGGTTCCGGTACCACAACCGATACCGGTACCCAGGGCATCCACATCGACCAGGATACCGATTCCGGTTCCCGGTTCCGGAGTTTGTCCCGATACCGATCCGGTTCCGGGTACCCCCGATGTCGATACCGGTCGATACGTTTATCGATCTCTGGAAGCAAACAGACGATACTTCGAGTCTTCTGATGATTCTGATTCATCAGATGACTCTGCTGAAGTATCGCTTACTCTACCTGAGGAGCCCTCTTCTCCTAAGAGGAAAATGTCTCCTCCAGAGGATTTGTCCTTTCAAGACTTCATCATTGAAGTAGCTAAAGGTCTCTCTATTTCAGTAACCTCTGAAAAAGAACCTAGAGCAAAAAAATTAGACATTTTAGGATACTCTAAGGTTCCCAAAGAGGCAGTCACCTTGCCCATTCATGAAATTCTTCAAGAACACATGATGGACTTATGGGAGACTCCTCTCACCCTATCTCCACATTCTCGTCGTTTGGACACCATGTATCGTATCCCTCCTTCTCCTGGTTTTCAAAAAGCTCAGCTCCCTCACCACTCTATTGTGGTGCAGTCAGCTATGAAAAGAATAAAGAGTACCAAAAGACACTCTTCTACTCCTCCAGGAAGAGAATGTAGGACTTTGGATGCTTTTGGTAGAAAAATCTTCCAAGCAAGTATGCTTATTGCCAGAATTAATTCATACAGCCTCTATATGGGCATGTTTCTGAAGGAGATTGCATTGAAAATACGCCATTTTCTCCCCTTTATCCCAGAGGATAGAAAGGAGGAGTTCCTTCTTTTGCTAAAGCATACCCAAGATATTTCAAAGTTCTCCAATAGAGCAGCCTTTGACTCCTTTGAGGGTGCTAGCAGAGCCTCAGGTATTGTCATAGCGGCTCGCAGAATTGCTTGGCTCCAGGCCTCTGACCTAGAACCCTGGGTCCAGGATGGGTTGGGAAATCTGCCCTGTACAGGTGAGAATCTGTTTGGTAAAGAGTGGCAAATCAAAGCCACTCAAATGGATGCAGAAAATGCTGCTTTAGATAGACTTTCTAAGTCTACCTCTACACCTGTCAAGAAAAAATCTTACAAGAAGGCCAGATTTGCTGCAAATACTGGCCAACAATCTTCTGCAGCTCGCTTTGTTCCTAAGCGTCAGCAGCCTAAACAGGCCAGGGTAAAACCTGCAGGGGCTGCTACAGCCCAACAGTCCCAACCTCCTCAGGGTTTTTGACTTCAACCTAGAGAACTTAACCTTTCTGGCTCTAAAACATCCAGAGCCTCTCACCATTCCAGGAAGGTTAACTCATTTTGCTCCCAGATGGGAGCAAATCACATCAGAACAGTGGATCCTCTCTATCATCAGAGAGGGCTACAAACTCCATTTCTCCAGCCTTCCTCCCCATACCATGGTGAGAAGTTTCAATTCTCCCCCATCTCTCCTAGACCTGTTGCGTCAGGAGGTGACCACTCTTCTCGCCCAAAGAGCAATAGAAGAGGTTCCTCTTCTTCAACAGGGGTCAGGGTTTTACTCCCCTTATTTTCTCATTCCCAAGAAAACAGGGGGGTACAGACCCATTCTAGATCTGAGAGAATTGAACAAATTCCTATGCAAGGAGAAATTCACGATGCTTTCTCTAGGTACTCTCCTTCCATACATACAGAGTCAGGATTGGCTTTGTTCTCTAGATCTCAAGGATGCGTACACACATATACTCATCCATCCATCCATCCATCGGTCTAGCCTCTGCTCCAAGAGTATTTACCAAATGCATGGCAATAGTGGCTGCATTTCTACGCGCCCTGGGAATTTTTGTCTTCCCATACCTGGACGACTGGCTCATCCGAGCTCCATCTCAGTCCGAGGCTCAGACTTCCCTGGATCGCACCAGACGCATCCTGCAGTATCTGGGACTTGTGATCAATCTGCCAAAGTCTCAACTCACCCCTACACAGTCCCTGGAATTCATAGGGGCCTGGTTGGATACCACCACTGCAAGGGCCTACCTTCCTCAGGCCCGTTGCCAACGTCTAGTGCACTTGGCCTCCCAGACTCAGTCCAGAAGCCACTTGACTGCCAGGGATATGCTAAAACTATTAGGCCACATGGCCTCCACAGTACATGTAGTGCCTTATGCTCGCCTACATATGAGAGCAGCTCAATGGACTTTGTCCACCCAGTGGACTCAAGCATCAGGAGCTCTCTCAGACCAAATAGCAAACTCCAAACGTCTCTTTTGGTCTCTCCAGTGGTGGATGTCCACCCAAAATCTGTTGTTGGGGGCCCCCTTTCAACCATTGTTGCCCCAAGCAACCCTCACAACAGATGCCTCCCAAACAGGTTGGGGAGCTCATCTTCAAGATCTCTCCACTCAGGGCACTTGGTCTCCACAGGAGACCACCCTTCATATCAACCACTTGGAACTTCGAGCAATCTTTCTAGCTCTCAGAGTTTTTCATACCCTCCTCAGCAACATGACAGTCCTTATTCATATGGACAATCAAGTAGCCATGTTTTACATAAACAAACAAGGAGGGACTGGCTCTCTGTCGCTTTGCAACGAAGCTCTAAGATTATGGGCCTTCGCCAGAGAGCATCAAATCCATCTCCTGGCAGTATATCTTCCAGGAATCCAGAACTCTTGGGCAGACAGACTCAGTCGAGTTCTGCTTCCACACGAATGGTCCCTGCACATGGATCAGGTACTCAAAATCTTCCAGAAATGGGGAACCCCGGACATAGACCTCTTTGCAAGTCCGTGGAATGCCAAACTTCCCCGGTTCTGTTCCAGAATTCCGTGTCAGGGAGTGCAGGCCAAGGATGCCTTCCTCCTTCATTGGGGTCGGGGCTTCCTATATGCCTTTCCACCCATTCCTTTGATTCCCAAGACTCTGTTCAAACTTCAAAGGGATCAAGGGTCCATGATCCTCATAGCTCCACGCTGGCCACGCCAAGTGTGGTACCCTCTACTTCTGCATCTCTCCCAAGCCCCCTCTCTGGACTTGGGAGCAGCTCCAGACCTTCTGTCTCAGGAGGAGGGAACTTTGTGGCATCCAAACCCCAAGTCCCTTCACCTCAGAGCTTGGTTACTGAAGGCTTAGACCTTCAACACTTCAATCTTTCGCAGCAAGTGAAGGATATCCTCCATGCTTCTAGGAAACCTTCCACTAGGCGTTCTTACGCTTTTAAATGGAAAAGATTTTCCATTTGGTGTGCTCAAAAGGGTCTTAACCCTCTAGCACTCCCCTTGAATTCTCTTTTGGAATATCTCCTGCATCTCTCCAATGCAGGACTCAAAACGAATTCAGTAAGAGTCCATTTGAGTGCTATTGCAGCATCCCTTAAGCCCATCAATGGACAACCTGTTTCCTCTCATCCTCTTATTGCAAGATTCATGAGAGGCCTAACCTTAACTAAACCTCCCATTCGACCTCCTCCGGTGGAATGGGACTTAAACTTGGTTCTTGGTCAGCTTATGAAGCCACCCTTTGAACCCTTAGCCACTACCTCCTTGAAATTTCTTTCCTGGAAGGTTATTTTTCTTATTGCAGTCACCTCAGCTCGCCGTATCAGTGAACTGCAAGCTCTAGTGGCTAATCCAACTTATACAAGGTTCCATCATGATAAGGTGGTTTTTAGGACCAATCCCCACTTTATGCCTAAAGTGGTCTCCCCTTTTCATCTTAATCAAGAGGTATATTTACCTGTCTTTTTTCCAGCTCCTTATGCATCCAGTGCAGAGAGGAACCTTCATACTCTAGATTGTAAAAGAGCTCTTGCCTTTTATCCTCCACAGGACACAGCAACATCGAAAGTCTTCTCAGCTTTTTGTTGCTTTTGATCCTTCTCATTTGGGACTTCCAGTCTCTAAAAGAACACTCTCCAATTGGATTGCTCAGTGTATCTCTTTTGCTTACCAGAGTAAGAACTTTTCTCTGGAGGGCCATGTCACCGCTCACAATGTGAGGGCCATGGCCACCTCTATGTCTCATCTAAACTCTGTGTCCATTGACCAGATCTGTCGAGCAGCCACCTGGGCCTCGGTTCATACCTTTACAGCCCATTACTGTTTGGATAAGGACTCCCGCCGGGATGCCTTGTTTGGTCAGGCTGTCCTCAGACACCTGTTTCATTCTTGAACAACTCCTGCCCACCTTCCCTGAATGGATGCCTGAGATCCATAGGAAGATGAGGAACCTTTCAGGGTCTCATACCCTTGAGGGGATCTCCCGGGCATCTTAGCTAGGGAGTCCCCATATGTGAGGACTTATTCCTGCTTGTTCCTGGAGATAGCACAGCTACTTACCTGTAACAGGTGATCTCTGGGAACAGCAGGAATTAGTCCTCACAACCCACCCACCTCCCCTAGGAGTTGTATCTCTCTCTCTTTCCTTTCATCTCTCTATTGTCTCAGCTTTAAACTCGAACTGAGGAGAGTTGTTCAGGAAGGCGGGAAGGCAGCGCGCATGCGCAGTGGGAGGCCCCAAAAGCTTTCCTTCTGGGAAGCTGGGGAGCTTTCCCGCGCAGGTCTCCGTCGGTACCGACTTACCCATATGTGAGGACTAATTCCTGCTGTTCCCAGAGATCACCTGTTACAGGTAAGTAACTGTGCTACGCACGCAGCACTGCACAGCTGACCTACAAGAGGTAGCCAACATACAAGAGACAGTCCCTGCCCGTCAGAGTCAAGCTCATCGGAGCTTACAATCTCGTTAAAACAAAACATAAGTTAGAACAGTATAGAGCATTAGTCAGTTCTGCACAAGGTACGGTTTGGCCAGTAGTTTGGTCATAAATGATAATGGGGGTTAGGGTAAGATGAGGAAGGAGTCAGGATCTGAATGCAACAGTGAAGAGGTGGGTCTTCAATCTGGATTTGAAGAGGGCCAAGGAGGATGCCTGGCGCACAGACGCAGGTAGGCTGTTCCAGGCGTAAGGTGCAGCAAGATGAAAGGAGCGCAGTCGGGAGTTCACAGTGTGTGTGAAAGGCATTGATAGAGGTAATTTGTTAGCAGAGCGCAGGTTTTGAGAGGGAATGTAAGGAGAGATAAGAGATAAGAGGTAGTGAGGGGCCATAGAATGGATGCACTTATAGGTTAGCAGGAGAAGCTTGAATTGGATGCGGAATTGGTCAGGGAGCCAGTGAAGCGACCTGAGAAGAGGAATAACGTGGGCATGGCAAGGTTGGCAGAAGATTAGTCGATCGGCGTGATTTGGTATAGATTGGATTGGAAGGAGGTGGCTTGCGTGAAGACCAGCGAGGAGTAGGCTGCAGTAATCAAGGCGAGAGGAGATTAAGGAGTAGATAAGCGTTTTGGTAGTGTGTTCAGAGAGGAAGGGGCAGAGTTTGCTGATGTTTTAGAAAAAGAAGCGGCAGGTGTTAGCTACAAGCTGGATATGAGCAGAAAAGGAGAGAGAGGTGTCAGATAACCCCCAGATTGTGGGCCAAGGGAACAGGAAGGATAGTAGATCCATCCACATGGATTGAGAGAAGGGGAAGTGGGGGGGGGGAGGAGTTAGGTGGAAAGACAAGGAGTTCAGTCTTGGCCATGTTCAATTTTAATTGGCGATGAGACATCCAGGCAGCGATGCCCGAAAGACAGGCAGAGATCTTGGACTGGGTTGCCGGAGAAATATCAGGTGTAGAGAGGTAGATTTGGGAGTCATCGGCATAGAGATGGTATTGAAAGCCACGGGAGGAGATGAGCACGCCAAGGCCTTTGGTATAGAGAGAGAAGAGGAGGGGGGCCCAAGACAGATCCCTGGGATACTCCTACATGGAGTGGGGTGGGGGGGGGGAGGAGGAGGAGCCACCAGAGCATACACTGATTGAGCGATGGGAGAGGTAGGAGGAGAACCAGGATAGTACGGAATCCTTGAAGCCAAGCGAGGAGAGGGTGATGAGGAGAAGGTTGTGGTCAACGGTTTCAAAGGCAGCAGAAAGGTCAAGAAGTTTGAGGATAGAGTAGAAGCCCTTGGATTTAGCCAGGAACAGGTCGTTTGTGACTATAGTGAGTGCCGTTTCAGTGAAATGTAGGGGATGGAAGCCGGATTGAAGTGGGTCCAGGAGGGCCTGGGAGGTGAGGAAGTCGAGGCAGTGACGGTGGACTGCTCGTTCTAATAGTTTGGATATGAAGGGAAGGAGGGAGATGGGTCGATAGTTAGAAGGGCATGTGGGATCAAGTGAGGCTTTCTTGAGAAGGGGTGTGACAACAGCGTGTTTGAAGTCAGCAGGACAGTTGCAGTGGAGAGTGAAAGGTTGAGGATATGAGTGATGGAGGGGATAATGGTGAGGGAGATGGCACGTAGGAGATGGGTGGGGATAGGGTTTGAAGAACAGGTGATGGGTTTGGAGGAGGAAAGAAGGCGTGTGATTTCTTCGTCAGAGATCGAAGGGAAGGAGGAGAGGGTGGCAGGGGGAGTATGGATGGGGGAGGAGAAATGGGGAGGAGGGGAGGTAGATGAGGGGGTAGGGAACTGGAGGGTAATTTTGAGGATTTTGTCGTGGAAGTAGTCTGCTAGGGTTTGGGCAGAAAGGGAGGGTGGGATTGGGGGCGGGGGGACCTTGAGGAGAGAATTGAGGGTGTTAGAGACGGCGAGGATCAGAGGCAAGGAAGTTAGTCAGATGGATGTAGTAGTCTTGTTTGGCAAGTGCTAAGGCTGACTGTAAGGAGCCAAGCATGAATTTGAAGTGTAGAAGGTTTTCTTGGGAGCGGGATTTGGACCAGGCTCGTTCGGCAGAACGGGCGCAGATGCGTAATTAACGGATTGTGGATGAAAGCCAGGGTTGGGGAGTAGATAGTTTAACAGGACGTGGGGTAGAAGGGGCAAGAATGTCAAGGGCTGAGGATAGTGTAGTATTTTATGAGGATAGTGCCTCGTCGACGGACTTGGATGATAAAATGGAGGAACGAGATGGAGAAATGGTGGAGGAGAGAGTCAGGGGATCAATATTATGAAGATTTCTAAATAGGTCGGAGGAGACAGGATGAGGTTGGGATGGCGGGAGCTGAAGAGTAAAAGTTAAGAGGTGATGGTCAGATAAGGGAAGGATTGATTTGCGGAGGTTTGAGGGAGAGGATTGGAGAAGAGTGTTAGGTCAAGGCAGTGGCCGTGTAGGTGTGTGGGGGCAGTGGAGCAAAGTTGGAGGTCAAACGAGGCGGTAAAAGTGAGGAACTTTGAGGCATGGGGGTCGGAGGGGTTGTCGACGTGAATATTGAAATCGCCAAGAATTAGAGTGGGGGAGGAGGGATCCATAAAGGCAGAGAGCCAGGAGTCGAAGTCGGTGAGGAAGGTTGATTTGGAGTAGTCGGGTGGACGATAAATAACCGCTACTCGGAGGGGAAGTGGTGTGAGGAGGTGAATGGAGTGGACTTCGAAGGAGAGGGGGGAGTGTGATTGGGGTGGCAGGAGGGGTTGGAATTGGCAAGAGGGAAAGAGTAGGAGGCCAACGCCACCGCCGCGACCAGTAGATCGAGGTGTATGGGAGACTTGGTAGCCCCTATACCAGAGAGAGGCAATGGATGCGGTGTCATTTGGGGGGAGCCAGGTCTCGGTCAGGGCAAGGAGGTGTAGGGCATTAGAGATGAAAAGATTGTGAATAAAAGAGGTTTTTTAAATGACTGAGCATGCGTTCCATAGGGCGCAAGTAAACAGGAGAGCAGAGGGGGGGAGGAGAGGGATATGGATACGGTTGGATAAGTTACGTGCGAATTTCTTATTAGAATAGCGTGGTGGTCTATTTTTAGGGTAGTAGCGAGCTTTAGATGGAGAAGGGTGAGGGTGGGTATATTTGGGTGTATGTGCTCCCGGAGAGGGATATGAGGGGGGGGGGGGAATGAGGGATAATTTGATGGTGCCGGGTAGGTTATGTGAGGGATTATTTTTGGGGGTAGGGTTGGAGTTGATATTTATGGGTGAGTGGTTGTGGGATGACTGGGAGAGGGTGGAAGGAGGGAGGAGTGAGATGTGGATGAGATTAGATAGGGTACTTGAGGAACTATCTTTAGAGTGGGAGAGAAATTGGTGGGGGGGTTACCAGGGTTAGGGTTGATATTACCTGATGAGAGAAGGAGAATGAGTATTAGAGAGCGAGGTAAAGTGGAGATAGTATGGCGGAAGCGAGGGTGGGGTTGCCTTAAAGAGAGGGGGGGCAAGTTGAATGTGGGGGATGGTGTGGAGAAGCTCAAGAGCAGGTGCTAGGGTAGGGGGCAGAATGGAGGGAGAAGTGAGGAAGGTGGAGAGGGGGGCTGGGTAAGTGCCGGGGATATTGTGGAGAGGCTCGAAAGCAGATGCTAGGCTAGGGGGGAGAGTGGAGGGAGAAGTGAGGAAGGTAGATGCTAGGTTAGGGGAAAGAGTGGAGAGAGAAGTGAGGAGGGTAGGGGGAGAGGAGGGAGGGTGTTGATAGGAGGGGAGGCAGTTGGGGAGGATGAGGGAGAGAAGGACAATGAGATGTGGGGCCATGGGGGTGGGCAGCAAGGTCTGAGCAAACAACGGGTAGCAGTTCTAAGCAGCAATAAGTAGCAGTCCTAAGCAACACTGGGTAGCAGTTCTAGGCAATAATGGGTAGCAGTTCTAAGCAATAATGGGTAGCAGATCTAAGCAATAATGGGTAGCAGTTCTGCGCAACAATAGGTAGCAGCTCTAAAAAAAACTGGGTAGCAGTTCAAGGCAATAATGGGTAGCAGTTCTAAGCAGCACTGGGTAGCAGTTCTAAGCAATAATAGGTAGCAGTTCTAAGCAATAATAGGTAGCAGCTCTAAGCAACACTGGGTAGCAGTTCAAGGCAATAATGGGTAGCAGTCCTAAGCAACAATAGGTAGCAGTTCTGTGCAACACTGGGAGCAGTTCTATGCAACAATAGATAGCAGTTCTAAGCAACACTGGGAAGCAGTTCTACGTAACAATAGGTAGCAGTTCTAAGCGACCATGGGTAGCTGTTCTAAGCAACACTAGGTAGCAGTTTTAAGCAACAATGGGTAGCAGTACTGTGCAACACTGGGAAGCAGTTCTACGCAACACTGGGTAGCAGGTCTACGCAACACTGGGTAGCAGTTCTGTGCAGTAATGGGTAGCAGTTCAGAGTAGTACTGGGTAGCAGTTCTGCTAGGGTGCAGGCAATGAGCAGCAGTTCTGTGCAAGTACTGGGTAGCAGTTCAGTGCAGGCAGTGGGCAACAGGTCTAGGCAAACAGTGAGTAGCGGTTCAGTGCAAACAATGGTTAGCAGCTCTAGGCAGGCAGTAGGTAACAGTACTAAGCAGACAATGGGTAGCAAGTACGAGGCGGATAATGGAAGGAAAGGTCAATGTCAGCAGTGGGCAGCAAGTCAAGGAAAGTTGCTTGAAGGAAGGTGGTGTTGGAGAGATGGTTGGGGTCAGGAGGAGAAGTGTGGAGGAGCGATCGTGCCTACCCGGTTCCAGGGCCGGCTTCAGGCAGCCGTGATGATTAGGAGGAGCAGGGTTCATGGCTCACACCAGAGCGCTCCCGGGCCCGCGCCTAAGGGCCATGCCAAAGGGCCCTCTGGCGAGACCCTCAGGCGTGGGTGCGCCCGATGGAGCACGCCGCTTATAAAGGGCCGCTGCCCTTTGATCTCCTCGGCGGCGGCGTGCTCTGGCTCCTCCGATGGAGCACGCCGCTTTTAAAGGGCCGCTGCCCTTTGATATCCTCGGCGGTGACGTGCTCTGGCTCCTCCGATGGAGCACGCTGCTTTTAAAGGACCCGCTGCCCTTTGATCTCCTCGGCGGCAGTTGGCTCCTCCGATGGAGCATGCCACTTTTAAAGTGCCGCTGCCTTTTAAAGGGCCTTCTTTTAACTAAGCCTCCCATTAAGCCACCACCGGTGGCATGGGGCTTGAATCTGGTACTTGGGCAGCTCATGAAACCGCCCTTTGAACCATTAGCCATTACCTCTTTGAAATTCCTTTCCTGGAAAGTTATCTTTCTCATTGCAATCACATCAGCACGTCGCATCAGTGAATTGCAAGCGTTGGTGGCTGATCCTCCTTATACAAGGTTCCATCATGATAAGGTAGTCCTTAGGACTCATCCACACTTTATGCCAAAGGTGGTTTCACCCTTTCATTTGAACCAAGCGGTTTACCTTCCTGTATTCTTTCCAAGGCCTCACGCCTCAAATGCAGAAAGGAACCTTCATACTTTGGACTGTAAAAGAGCTTTGGCCTTTTACTTGCAAAGGACACCACAGCATAGGAAATCCTCTCAACTCTTTGCTGCTTTTGATCCTAGTCATTTGGGACTTCCAGTCTCCAAAAGGACACTGTCCAACTGGATTGCACAGTGTATATCTTTTGCCTATGAGAGTAAGAACCTTCCTCTTGAAGGCCATGTCACAATTTGAGAGCCATGGCAGCCTCAATGGCTCATCTTCACTCTGTGTCTATCGATGACATCTGTCGAGCAGCTACTTAGGCTTCGTTCATACTGCTTAGACAAGGACTCCCTCCGGGAAGCCTTTTTTGGTCAGGCTGTTCTTCAACACCTGTTCCAGACTTAATCAACTCCTACCCACCATCCCTGGTAGGATGCCAGAGATCCATGGGGGGCAGTGGAGCACTTTCACAAGGGCACACAACTTCCTGGGGCCATCTCCCTGGCATCTGCAGCTAAGGGAGTCCCCATATGTGAAGACTACATTTCTGCTTGTTCCTGGAGATAGCATAGTTACTCACCTCTAACAGGTGATTTCCGGGAACAGCAGGAATTTAGTCTTCACAACCCGCCCACCTCCCCTAGGAGTTGTATCTCTCTATTTCTCTCTCTTTCTCTCTTTCCCTCTCTCTTTTGTCTCAGCTATAAACTCAGCTGGAGAGGGACAGTTGGGGAAGGCAGCATGCAGGCGCTGTGGGATGCTCCCAAAAGCTTTCCTATTGGACGCTTGGGAGCGTTCCCACGCAGGCTGCATCGGTACCGACGATACCCATTTGTGAAGACTAAATTCCTGCTTTTCCTGGAGATCACCTGTTACAGGTGAGTAACTATGCTTTACTTACCAGATAATGCCCTTTCTTTGAGTCTTGCTAGACCAGTCCAGGGCCTGCCCTCGAAACTGTATTGCTCTGTTCTTCTGTGGTGGTACCCTGGGGTCTGCCATTATTTATATACTTGGCTCTGCAGGCCCATCTTCTACTGACAGCCTTCTGTTTATGCTTTCCTGCACATAGTTCTCTACTGTTTGATTACTCAGTGTTGCCCATGTTGAGATTGTGTGAGGCTTGACATGTTCTCCCATATTTATTTACTTAAATTTATTCATATACTTCCTTTCTATGATTCAAAGTAATTTACATTTAACAAAACTTATACAGGGTATGCTTGCACACCCATCTGCTTTGGGATGGATATTGAAGGGACATCAGGTGGCTGAGGCAGATAGAAGCATGGGAATTTTCATTGGTTCTTTGTCTCAACCCATATGCTGGTAGGGGAACTCAACCCACTTGTCTGAACTGGTCTAGCAGGACTCAAGGAAAGGACATTATCTGGTAAGTAAAATGTTACCTTTCAAAGGAATCCTTAAGATGTCTAATATGATGATATATTACTTGAGGTAACAGTTTCTGGAAACCAAAGAAAGGTATAAGCAGATAATTAAAACTTACTATTCTCAGAGCCAAATTTTAAACTTAATTGGGAAGATAGATGGACCCAAATTGGAATGCTTTTCTTTCTGTTTGTTCCTCATGATGACATTTCATTAAGTCATGCCATGATTGACATCTTCTAGAACCATGATTTTATATTTGAGTTAGGAAATGTCATGGCATTTGCCTGTTCTTGTGATGCTGAAGAATTCTGGAGGACAATTATTTATTTTTTCAAAGTTGTCATATCTTCATTGTACTTGAACCTTTCAGGTGGAGTTTTGCTCTTGCACTAAGATCTGTGATGCAGCTGACTCTGATGGGTTAAATTTATAACACCATTGGCATTTTAACTCTAAATTTTATAAAATGTGACTTGAGGTGTGTTATTTAGAAGAGAATATAGCTGTTTACTGAGACCATAACATTCCTGGGCTAAATATGTGCTAAGGTAGAATAATGTTGTCCTTGGATTGTTAACCTCCAGACTAAGAGGCAAAAATAGTTTCTGCTTTTAATTGTACTGAAATACTTTTGAAGCTCTTAAGAGAGAAAACTACAGCTTGAGGCAGACTGAAAATATTTGGGCTGATGCAGCCATTCTAGTTGAGGGAAGGTGGAGACAAGGATCTAAGGCTTTGCAGCTCATTGGAGTCCATGGATTGGTGTAGCCTTGTTTCAGATGTCTGTGACATTTAAGTTGGTGCTTGAGGTGAAAGTGATGTCACCAAAGCTTTTTCCTACATGGAGGTTAAATATTGACAAACAGCTCCCTACTGTCACCCTTTTTTGATGGAGCAAGTGCAGTGATACCAATGGATTCTGCGGGCAGTAAATGTGTCAGGGTGAGTCTGTCAAGTGCTCAGCAGTCCACATTCCAAGATCTGTATTGTTCTTCAGGAACAAGCAGGAAGTCGGTCCTCACATATGGGCGACATCGATGCTGACGGAGGCCTTGCGGAAGCATCTCCCAAGCTTTCACAGAAAGCCTTTGGGAAATGCCACCACGTATGCGTGGTCCCCCTTCCTGCCCAAGGGTACCATCTTGGTCAGTCTCCCTTTTTCCGTAGAGCCCTTCGGACGTTTGTCTAGTTCGAGACCCGCTGCCTGAGTATCGGCTCTCGGAACTTAGTTTTATTTTTGTTAAGTTCTTCCAGCGCTTTCGCACCTTTTTCCAACTGCTGGCTGCACCAAGGGTCTTTGACCTCACCGGGGTCCTTTTTGCCCCAATGGTCACCAGTTTAGGAAATGTGATCAGTGCTCAAAAAACATGTCCCTCACCGATGCTTATGACTGGGTGCCGACCATGACCCGGAGGAATGCTCTTTATGTAAGAAAATGTCTGCAAAGTCCATCCAGAGCTGTTGGTTAAAGCAAGATGACATTTTCCATAAGGCAGACTCTATCCCGGTATCCCTGGTAGCCTTGCATGCTAAGGCTCTGCACGGTTCCTCAGAGTCACAGAAGGCCCCCGTGGTCCCAGAGCGGGCTCACAGGCACTCTGAGCAGGGGTCCCCGGAGCAGGCATTTAAGAAGAAAAAGAAGACTTTGAGAGCCTTGTCCTGGGAGGTAGACAAGCCTGGGGAATCCCAGGCGTGGTCCCTCAGCCGGCAAGCTTCCAAAGATTTGGAGGGGCCTCGAAAGGTAGCTCATACTGAACCCAAGGCCTCTGGCAACGATCCCCTCTCCTCCTCGACACCAGACACATTGACCCCGGCGTTGCTGTCTGCAGCTGCCCCAGAGTGGGAAATCCATATATTGGCCCTTGAACGCAGCATTTTTGTGTTCATCGGATCCCAACAGGTGCCTGTGCCCGGCTCCGCCGGTGCTCGCACTGAGACCACAGGGACCTCGGTGCTGAGGACTGCCCAGGCCACCGAAGCGATCCCCGAGAGCCAGACACCTCGGGTAGATCCTTCGTGAGGGTCTCAATCCCGCTCCCGTTCCTCGGGGATATGAGGTCTTTGCAGGCGAATGTCTTGAAGCACCGAAGGCCGGAATCTGCGATGCTCATGGAGCCGTTGGGCCTAGAGTTTTCTTTGGACTACTTGGATTGGGAGTCTGATGTCGAGACATCTCTGGAGTCTCGAGCCCACCGAGACCTTCCATCAGACCTATCTCCACCAACAGCCAAACACCGGTCCCCACCCGAGGATACCTCGTTCCTCGAGTTTGTCCGGGACATGGTACGGACACTCTCATGACTGAGTCAGAGGAGGACCTCCGTACGGAGTAGCTCAACATCCTCCAGTACAAGTCCCCGCCTAAGGAGACTTTGACAGTCCTGGTTCCCTCCATCCTCAACTGGCTCCGCCTCTGAATGTGGAAAACCCCAGCGTCTGTACCCATTGCTAGCCGCCACTTGGACACAATATATCGATTCCAACGCGGCCCAGGGTTCCAGAAGGTGCAACTCCCTCACACCTCCATGGTGGTCAAGTCGGCCATGCGCCGACAGAAGAGCCCGAAGACACACTCATCAGTGCCCCCGGGTAGGGAGTCTCAATGCCCTCAGGTGGAAATGTTACCAGGGCTCGATGCTTGCATGCCGCATTCAGACATACCAACTCTATACTGGCATGTGCCTCCAGGAACTCATGAAGGAACTTGGAGGCTTCGCAGCTGGCCTCGATGGAAACCATCTCCGACGCTTCCAGACACTTACCATGTTTTTTGGAGAGTACTCCAAGTTCTTATCTTGAGCCGTCTATGATGGCATCGAGACTAGCATGTGGGTGTCTGCCATGGGCATTGGCGCTCAACGCTAGGCCTGGCTCCAGACCTCCAACCTTGAGCAATGGGTACAAGAGAAACTCCTCTTCATCCCATGTCTCGGGGAACAGCTCTTCAGTAAACCTATGGAGGAGGGCAAGTGGCCGAGATCTATACCGAGTATGTGACTCAAACTTGACTCTCGAGAAAAACCTCATCTCTTCTGAGGAAGAAGGCGCCGGAGAAGAAGCCCTCTTTCTTTAGGAAAGGCCAACCCTATCGAGGCTATCCTCCCTATCTGTCCATCCAAACCCCTCAGCAGAGTCACCAGCCTAAGGGAGCAGGCCAAGGACCTCGCAAGCCCAACGGCCCCAAACCTCAGGCATCTGCCCCAGCCCAACCTGGGTCGGGATTTTGATGCCCCCTGCATAGCCTCTCTTCCACTGGAGGGTCAGCTGTCCAGAGGGGGGTACCTGGTCCATTTTGCTCACAGGTGGGCCTCTATCACCACCGACTCATGGGCACTTCAAGTGGTAAGGGAGGGCTACCTCCTTCACCTGGATCATCTGCCTCCACCCGTCTTTCCTGAGAGCCACCTTGGTCTCCCCTGCACCAGGCTCTACTGGCAAGTCTCCTCAGGGACAGGGTTGTGGAGCCCGATCCTCTACACCTGATCCCCAAAAGAACAGAAGGACTAAGACCCATCCTGGACCTGAGAAACCTCAACAAATTCCTGGTACGAGAGACTCTCCCTTGGAATATTGCTGCCCTACCTCCAGCAGGGAGATTGGCTATGCTCCTTGGACATAAAGAATTCTTATACCCACATCCTTATCCATCCCAGTCACAGACAGTACCTACAATTTATGGTTGGAGGCAACAACTACCAGTACAGGGTACTTCCGTTTGGCCTAGCCTTCACACCGAGGATCTTCACCAAATGCCTAGCAGTGGTGGCCGCCTATCTTCGTCTCCAAGGAGCTTTTGTCTTCCCTTACTTCAACGACTGGCTAGTAAGAGGGGACATGGCCTCAGAGGTGCTGCAGGCCACAGGCTGAACAATCCAGGTCCTACAATACCTAGGATTCATGGTAAATCACCCAAAATCCCACCTCACTCCAACATGTCCTCTTGGAGTTCATAGGGGCTCACTTGGACACTTTCCAGGCCAGGGCTTTCCTACTGTGGGACAGGGCGGATTGCCTCATGAGTCCTAGCAGCAGAAGTGCAATGCCACCACACAGTGTCGGCGCGGTCCATGCTTCACCTCCTCGGCCACATGGCTTCCACAATCCATGTGGTCCCCAACGCCTGCCTCTACATGAGAGCGGCTCAGTGGTGTCTCCGCTCACAGTGGGCCCAGGCTACCAGCCGACTCCGAGACAGAGTATTGGTGTCTCATCTTCTGGTGGAGTCACTCAGCTGGTGGCAGGATGCATGGCACTTGCAACAGGGTATGCCCTTCCAGCCCCTGAACCCCCAGAGGGTGTTCACAACAGATGCTTCCCTGCTGGGCAGGGGAGCCCAGTGCAAACAACTGTGCACCCAAGGGCTCTGATCACTCGAGGAAGGCCAGCAACAGATCAATCTGCTGGAACTCAGGGCTGTCTTCCTTGCACTGAAGGCCTTCCAACACTGCCTGCAGCATCAATCAGTGCTCGTCAAGACGGACAATCAGATCACAATGTTCTACTTGAACAAGCAGGGAGACACAGGCTCCTACCGCTTATGCCAGGAGGCAGTGTCCCTCTGCTCGTATGCGATCAGACAGGGCATGCTTCTCAGAGTGGTATACCTTCTTGGCCAGGACAACACTGGCAGACAGGCTGAGCAGGGTCCTCCAGCCGCAGGAGTGGTGCCTGGACCCCAAGCTGGCACAGCAGCTGTTCTGGCTGTGGGGCACCCTGAACCTGGACCTTTTTGTCAGCCCGACCAACATCTGGCATGGATAGCAGCGGATGTATTCATGCTCCCTTGGTTGGAGGGTCTGCTATATGCTTTCCCTCCCACACCACTGATAGCATGTACCCTGTTCAAGGTCCAGCGCGACGAAGCTTCCTTCATTCTGGTAGCCCCGAGGTGGCCCAGATGGCCTTTGTTCTCTCTGCTGCTCTGTCTCTCGACAGAGTCCCCTGTCCCTCTCGGGAACTCCCCAGGACATTTGACCCAGGAGGAGGGTTCGGTCTTCCATACCAACCTGGGTCCCTTATCTCTCACAGCATGGCTGCTGAACGGGTAGCCCTAGTGCCCCTCAACCTCCCAAGGGGGAGGTGGAAGAAGTCTTCCTGGTCTCTCAGAAGGCCTCAACAAGACGGGCTTATGCCTTCAAGTGGCGCAGGTTCTCTGTGTGGTGCACAGAGCAATGGGTGAACCCGTTCCCTTGCCCGGTGCCTGCAGTGCTCCAATACTTGCTTCATCTCTCGCGATCCTGACTTGTCAAACTCTGTCAGGATGCACCTGAGTGCCCTTTCCGTGAACCACCACTCAGTAGAGGGCAAGCCTCTATCCGTGCAGTCTCTCATTACCCGTTTCATGTGGGGTTTACTTCTATCTAAGCCTCCCATCCATCTGCCCCCAGCAGAATGGGACCTCAGTGTGGTTCTGGCACAGCTCATAAAGCCACCCTTCGAGTCCTTGGTGACCTGTCACTTACGATACCTTTCCTGGAAGGTTGCCTCCCTGGTGGCACTCACCTCTACCCACAAAGTTAGCGAGCTTCAGGCTTTGGTGGCAGAGCCACTCTACACCAGGTTCTACAAGAACAGAGTCCTGCTTCCCACTCACCCGAAATTTCTGCCCAAGGTGGTATCTGATTTCCATCTCAACCAGGAAATGGTACTTCCTACCTTCTTCCCACGGCCCCAAACCAATAAGGCATCGGCCTTTCTCCATATACTGGACTGCAAGAGGGCCCTGTCCTTTTGCCTGCAGGTCACTCAGGGCCATCGCAAAGCTTCACAGCTTTTTGTCTCATATGACCTCAACTGTCTGGGGGAAGCTGTCACCAAGCGGACTCTGTCCATTTGGGTGGTGGACTGCATCACTTTCACCCACAACCAAGCGAGGCTTCCTTTGGAGCACCGGGTCACGGCACATAATGTCAGGGCTATGGCAACCTCTGTTGCGAGCCTTCACTCGGTTCCCATGGCAGACTGTTGAACAGCCACCTGGTCCTCGGTCCACACTTTTGCAGCTCACTACTGCCTGGAAAGGTACTCCCGATGGGACAGTATCTCCATAATCGCTTCGAGGTTTAGTCAACTCCTACCCTCCAATCCTTCTTGTTCAGGCTACCGGAGCCACAGTTCTCCCTGGATACTGCGGTCCTCAAGTCTGTCCTCAGATTCCCTTGCAGCTGCTCACAGCTAGGTCGTGTTTTTTTTCTACAGGTCCTTGGTAGCCTGTAGCTAGGGAGTCCCATATGTGAGGACTGACTTCCTGCTTGTTCCTGGAGAAAGCGTAGTTACTCACCTGTAACAGGTATTCTCTAGGGACAGCAGGAATCGATCCTGACAACCCTCCCTCCTCCCCTGGGAGTTGCTCTCTTTTTTTGCCATCTGTTTTGTCGGCTCTAGCTATGTCATCTGACTGACCAAGATGGCACCCTTGAGCGGGAAGGGGACCACGCATGCGTGGTGGCATCTCCCAAAGGCTTTCTGTGAAAGCTGGGGAGATGCTTCCGCGAGGGCTCCAGCAGCATCGACGTCACCCATATGTAAGTAACTGCGCTTTCTACCAGGCCCTTATTTGAACAAATTGGATTGAATTCCATTTTATTTTAATTATCTCCAATACTGTAGTTGTACCAGCTAAAACACAATGTAAACTACAGATCTCCAGGAACAAGCAGGAATAAATCCTCACATATGGGTACGTCGGTACCGACGGAGCCTGCGCGGGAAAGCTCCCCAGCTTCCCAGAAGGAAAGCTTTTGGGGCCTCCCACTGCGCATGCGCGCTGCCTTCCTGACCAACTCTCCTCAGTTCTTCTTTTTCCACGGAGCCAGCAGGTCGTGTTCCTGTCACCGCTGAAGAAGTTGTTATTTTAATTTATTTCTTTGGCCGCGTGTCTGCCTTCCCCGATTCCAGACCGGTACCGCCGGTCTTTTTTCTTTTATTTCTTAAAAAAAAAAAAAAAAAATCTTCTTTTTTCCTCACTTGGTGTATTTGTCCTGTGAGGCCTTTAGGCCTTCACAAATTCTCCCTCATGGAGAAACAAGCCTCTGGGTTTAAAAAATGCACCAAGTGCAGCGGTACTATTTCAGTCACAGACACTCATGAATGGTGTCTTAAATGTTTGGGGCCTGACCATTCCATTCCGGATTGCCCATCCTGTTCTTTGATGTCTAAACGTGGCTTACAAAACCGGGCAGCCAAGTTTCACATGCTGTTTTCTACAGATACTCCAGCATCGACATCTTCCAGGTCTTCCTCTCCTGATGGATCTCAGGTAACCAAACATTCCTCTGGCAGGTCCTCAAAGGGCAAATCTCCCTCTAAGTATCGAGATATCCCTGGGCTTGACCCTGAGGACCCTGCCCCAGGCAAACAACCCCGGCGGAAAGCTCCGGCTTCCAAAGCTCCTCCTATGGGGTTACAGGTTGACATCGATGGCACGGCCTCGACCGATCACCTGTTAGACTGTTCTGGGGTACCGGCTCAATCATCCGGTACCGACATCCAGACAGTCGTGGTGTCCATGGATCATGAAGTTCAATCCATGCAGCAGGCCATTTTGGCTTTCATTAAGGCTGCGACGCCCTCGGTACCGCACCCTGCGGTACCGACTCCGGTTCCGGTACCACAACCGATACCGGTACCCAGGCCATCCACATCGACCAGGATACCGATTCCGGTTCCCGATTCTGGGGTTTTTCCCGATACCGATCCGGTTCCGGGTACCCCCGATGTCGATACCGGTCGATACGCTTATCGATCCCTGGAAGCAAACAGACGATACTTTGAGTCTTCTGATGATTCTGATTCATCAGATGACTCTGCTGAAGTATCCCTTACTCTACCTGAGGAGCCCTCTTCTCCAAAGAGGAGAATGTCTCCTCCAAAGAATTTATCCTTTCAAGACTACATCATTGAAGTAGCTAAAGGTCTTTCTATTTCTGTATCCTCTGAAAAAGAACCTAGAGCAAAAAAGTTAGACATTTTAGGATACTCTAAGGTTCCCAAAGAGACAGTCACCTTGCCCATCCATGAAATTCTTCAAGAACACATGATGGACTTATGGGAGACTCCTCTCACTCTATCTCCACATTCTCGTCGTCTGGACACCATGTATCGTGTCCCCCCTTCTCCTGGGTTTCAAAAAACTCAGCTCCCTCACCACTCCATCGTGGTGCAGTCAGCTATGAAAAGGATCAAGAGTACTAAAAGACACTCTTCTACTCCCCCAGGAAGAGAATGTAGGACTCTGGATGCTTTTGGAAGAAAAATCTTCCAAGCAAGTATGCTTATTGGCAGAATCAACTCATACAGCCTCTATATGGGCATGTTTCTGAAGGAAATTGCATTAAAAATCCACCATTTTCTCCCCTTTATCCCAGAGGATAGAAAAGAGGAGTTCCTTCTTTTGCTAAAGCATACCCAGGATATTTCAAAGTTCTCCAACAGAGCAGCCTTTGACTCCTTTGAGGGTGCTAGCAGAGCCTCAGGTATTGCCATAGCGGCTCGTAGAATTGCTTGGCTCCAGGCCTCTGACCTAGAACCCTGGGTCCAGGATGGGTTGGGAAATTTGCCCTGTACAGGGGAGAATCTGTTTGGTAAAGAGTGGCAAATCAAAGCCACTCAAATGGATGCAGAAAATGCTGCTTTAGATAGACTTTCTAAGTCTACCTCTACCCCTGCCAAGAAAAAATCTTTCAAAAAGCCTTTCTACAAGAGAACCAGATTTGCCTCAAATACTGGACAACAATCTTCTGCAGCTCGCTTTACTCCTAAGCGTCAGCAGCCTAAACAGGCCAGGGCAAAACCTGCAGGGGATGCTACAGCCCAACAGTCCCAACCCCCTCAGGGTTTTTGACTTAAATCTAGAGAACTTAACCTTTCTGGCTGTAAAACCAGAACCTCTCACCATCCCCAGGAAGGTTAACTCATTTTGCTCCCAGATGGGAGCAAATTACATCAGAACAATGGACCCTCTCTATCATCAAAGAGGGCTACAAACTACATTTCTCCAACCTTCCTCCCCATACCATGGTGAGAAGTTTCAATTCTCCCCCATCTCTCCTAGACCTGTTAAGTCAGGAGGTGACCACTCTTCTCGCCCAAAAGGCAATAGAAGAGGTTCCTCTTCCTCAACAGGGATCAGGTTTTTACTCCCCTTATTTTCTCATTCCCAAGAAAACAGGGGGGTACAGACCCATTCTGGATCTCAGAGAATTGAACAAATTTCTATACAAGGAGAAATTCAAGATGCTTTCTCTAGGTACTCTCCTTCCATACCTACAGAGTCAGGATTGGCTTTGTTCTCTAGATCTCAAGGATGCGTACACACATATACTCATCCATCCATCCCACAGAAAATTCCTACGGTTTCTGTTCCAGGGAAAACATTTCCAATACAGAGTACTTCCCTTCGGTCTAGCCTCTGCTCCAAGGGTATTTACCAAATGCATGGCAATAGTAGCTGCATTTCTACGCGCCCTGGGAATTTTTGTCTTCCCATACCTGGACGACTGGCTCATCCGCGCTCCATCTCAGTCCGAAGCTCAGACTTCCTTGGATCGCACCAGACGCATCCTGCAGTATCTGGGTCTTGTGATCAATCTGCCAAAGTCTCAACTCACACCTACGCAATCCCTGGAGTTCATAGGGGCCTGGTTGGATACCACCACTGCAAGGGCCTATCTACCTCAGGCCCATTGCCAACGTCTAGTGCATTTAGCCTCTCAGACTCAGTCCAGAAGCCACTTGACTGCCAGAGAGATGCTACAACTATTAGGCCACATGGCCTCCACAGTGCATGTGGTGCCTTATGCTCGCCTACATATGAGAGCAGCTCAATGGACTTTATCCACCCAGTGGACTCAAGCATCAGGAGCTCTCTCAGACCAAATAGCAAACTCCAGTCGTCTCTTTTGGTCTCTCCAATGGTGGATATCCACTCAAAATCTGTTGTTGGGGGCCCCCTTTCAGCCACTGTTGCCCCAAGCAACCCTCACAACAGATGCTTCCCAAACAGGTTGGGGAGCTCATCTTCAAGATCTCTCCACTCAGGGCACTTGGTCTCCACAGGAGACCACCCTTCATATCAACCACTTGGAACTTCGAGCAATCTTTCTAGCTCTCAGAGTTTTTCATACCCTCCTCAGCAACATGACAGTCCTTATTCATACGGACAATCAAGTAGCCATGTTTTACATAAACAAACAAGGAGGGACTGGCTCTCTGTCGCTTTGCAACGAAGCTCTAAGATTATGGGCCTTCGCCAGAGAGCATCAAATCCATCTCCTGGCAGTATATCTTCCAGGAATCCAAAACTCTTGGGCAGACAGACTCAGTCAAGTTCTGCTTCCACACGAATGGTCCCTGCACATGGATCAGGTACTCAGAATCTTCCAGAAATGGGGAACCCCGGACATAGACTTCTTTGCAAGTCCGTGGAATGCCAATCTTCCCCGGTTCTGTTCCAGAATTCCGTGTCAGGGAGTTCAGGCCAAGGATGCCTTCCTCCTGCATTGGGGTCAGGGCTTCCTATATGCCTTTCCACCCATTCCTTTGATTCCCAAGACTCTGTTCAAACTTCAAAGGGATCAAGGATCCATGATCCTCATAGCTCCACGCCGGCCACGCCAAGTGTGGTACCCTCTACTTCTGCATCTCTCCCAAGCCCCCTCCCTGGACTTGGGAGCGGCTCCAGACCTTCTGTCTCAGGAGGAGGGGACTTTGTGGCACCCAAACCCCAAGTCCTTTCACCTCAGAGCTTGGTTACTGAAGGCCTAGACCTTCAACACTTCAATCTTTCGCAGCAGGTGAAGGATATCCTACATGCCTCTAGGAAACCTTCCACTAGGTGTTCTTACGCTTTTAAATGGAAAAGATTTTCCATTTGGTGTGCTCAAAAGGGTCTTAACCCTCTAGCACTCCCCTTGAATTCTCTTTTGGAATATCTCCTGCATCTCTCCAATGCAGGACTCAAAACGAATTCAGTAAGAGCCCATTTGAGTGCTATTGCGGCATCACTTAAGCCCATCAATGGACAACCTGTTTCCTCTCATCCTCTTATTGCAAGATTCATGAGAGGCCTAACCTTAACTAAACCTCCCATTCGACCTCCTGCGGTGGCATGGGACTTAAACTTGGTTCTTGGTCAGCTTATGAAGCCACCTTTTGAACCCTTAGCCACTACCTCCCTGAAATTTCTTTCCTGGAAGGTTATTTTTCTTATTGCAGTCACCTCAGCTCGCCGTATCAGTGAACTGCAAGCCCTAGTGGCTAATCCACCTTATACAAGGTTCCATCATGACAAGGTGGTCCTTCGGACCAATCCCCACTTTATGCCTAAAGTGGTCTCCCCTTTTCATCTTAATCAAGAGGTATATTTACCTGTCTTTTTTCCAGCTCCTCATGCATCCAGTGCAGAGAGGAACCTTCATACTCTAGACTGTAAAAGAGCTCTTGCCTTTTACCTCCACAGGACACAGCAACATCGAAAGTCTTCTCAGCTTTTTGTTGCTTTTGATCCTTCTCATTTAGGACTTCCAGTCTCCAAAAGAACACTCTCCAATTGGATTGCTCAGTGTATCTCTTTTGCTTACCAGAGTAAGAACCTTTCTCTGGAGGGCCATGTCACCGCTCACAACGTGAGGGCCATGGCCACCTCTATGGCTTATCTAAACTCTGTGTCCATTGACCAGATCTGTCGAGCAGCCACCTGGGCCTTGGTTCATACCTTTACAGCCCATTACTGTTTGGACAAGGACTCCCGCCGGGATGCCTTGTTTGGTCAGGCTGTCCTCAGACACCTGTTCCATTCTTGAACAACTCCAACCCACCTTCTCTGA
The DNA here is from genome assembly GCA_033557465.1 of Ichthyophis bannanicus. Taxonomy (NCBI): domain Eukaryota; kingdom Metazoa; phylum Chordata; class Amphibia; order Gymnophiona; family Ichthyophiidae; genus Ichthyophis; species Ichthyophis bannanicus. Next base: position 48,734,693 of record CM066037.1, on the reverse strand, counting down.
ATGGATGCCTGAGATCCATAGGAAGATGAGGAACCTTTCAGGGTCTCATACCCTTCAGGGGATCTCCCGGGCATCTTAGCTAGGGAGTCCCCATATGTGAGGACTTATTCCTGCTTGTTTCTGGAGATAGCACAGTTACTTACCTGTAACAGGTGATCTCTGGGAACAGCAGGAATTAGTCCTCACAACCCGCCCACCTCCCCTAGGAGTTGTATCTGTCTCTCTCTTTCCTTTCCTCTCTCTATTGTCTCAGCTTTAAACCCGAACTGAGGAGAGTTGGTCAGGAAGGCGGGAAGGCAGCGCGCATGCGCAGTGGGAGGCCCCAAAAGCTTTCCTTCTGGGAAGCTGGGGAGCTTTCCCGCGCAGGCTCCGTCGGTACCGACGTACCCATATGTGAGGACTAATTCCTGCTGTTCCCAGAGATCACCTGTTATAGGTAAGTAACTGTGCTTTTTGCATGGATATTTCCAGCTAGTATATGAGATAAACTTTAAACTATTTTGATTTTTATGCAGCATTTTCTGTCCTCAAGAAAATACAGAAGAAGCTCTTCTCTTGTTGTTGATCAGTGAATCTATGGTAAGTTTGTGTAGAGCATTTCTCTGTCAAAAATAAAATGTTCATTTAAGACCTTCAAATTCTCTTTGGATTCATGTTACAATATATGATTCATAAGTAATAGCTGCTTAATTTATTGCCCTAACTTCCCTTTTTTGGATTCTGTTAAAGTTCTCTTTGTGTCCTTTCAAATCTTTGCGCTACTGGAGAAATTGTAGAAGACTCATGTGAGCTGTGACTTCTGTATGGAAGTTAGATCTTTTTGCTCATTCACCCTTAGGTTACTATAGAGAACAGTCCCTTTAGCGGGAGAATAAGTTCTTCCTTATCATCCTGCTAGACCAATCCAAACAAGTGATTATGCTCCACAGCCAACAGGTGGAGGCAGAACAGAGCAGCTTTCAATGATGTCATCACATGTAGATACTCTAGTGCAGCACTGTGAGAAGCCAGTATTGTCTGCCTTTAGCAGGTGGCGTGGTGTGTGTGGAATGGTGCAGCGGTGCAAATAGACCTATCTCCCCTGTCCCACACATTTTATTTAGCTGACAGGCAACACAAATACACAGACAATCCCCAGAATATAGGAGGACAAGCAACACACGGGAAAACATATATATCTATCCTGCCTCAACCCTCTGGTGGCACAGTTCTTGCCGTCTAGTGGCCTTTGTGTTTGAGACATTGGTCTTGAGCCTACAGTTGCCCTGTGCCCAGTGCTGTTACACACAGGTTCTAGCACTAGTGAGATGGATAGTGGACAGGAGGACCCCATGGGGTCTGCTGAAGGGGGTTGGGAAGTCTGGGCCCAGGCTCCCTCCCTTCTTCTCATTGTCCTATTTCTGGGTGTTCTGTTAATTTTTCCCTGTTTTACATTTTGTCCTGTTTTATTATTTGCTTTGTCTTTGTTTCTTGATTAAAGCAGTTTAAAAAAAAACAAAACCACCTTTGAAGCAACTGGGCTTTCCCAGGCTTGTATGAACGGCTGAGGAGGACCTTCTCAGGTTTCTCTAGCCATCCTGTCATGCGCAAGGATTCCCTTATGTATCAAGAGTTCCTTTTTTTGACATGGTTTTCTTTTTCTGTTGGACTTTCTTCTTCATGCTTTTTTCTTTGCGTTTGCCATGTTGCCAGGTGCACGGAGATGTGCTGAATGCAGCTCTATCAAACAAGCTCTTTGGCTGGCTCTTTTTACCTCGAGTGCAATGGGGAAGCCTCATGGCACAAGTTTTCGGCAATGTCGGGACGCCAGTCCCAATGCTAATTTTGCTGCCTCTACCAAGTCGGCCACAATTTTCCCACTGGCAGGGCTCATTCTCTGTTGGCTTTGAGCTCACAGGCTGTTTTCAGTCTCTAGTAGCTGTCTGGCTGTCCTCCTTTTGGGATCCGAGGCCCTGACCTCACTTGTGGATGACTCAGGGGCCCTCTGACATTTCCCTCTCTTGTGGCAGGGCCCCTACCCTTTATTTTCACCTTATAATTTCAGTTTGTTCAATGTAAACCGCACTGATGCAGAATAGCACGGTATATAAGAGAATGTAAATAAATAAATAAAATAAATTATTCTTCTGAGAGCTCGGTTCTGTCCCCTCTGGGGGGAGGCTGGGGAGAAGAAGAGAACTCTGTCTGCAATGGGTGAGTTACCAGAGGAAGGGGAGTTTCCCCTGACTGAGGAAGAGGCTCCTTCACTAATCTGCCTTTTTCACAGGGAGGATCTTTCCACCCTTATTCAGGATGCCATAATAGCTCTGTGCATTATGTCGTCCCTTCCAGTGGAGGATTCACAAGTGGACCTATCCTAGAGGGATTGCAGTATTTCTCTGGCTTCTTTCCCCTCCTGTAGCCCTTGAAAAAGTTTGTGTTCTCTGTGGGAGACACCATAACTGTGACTGAGGCATACTAAGATCCTTGCTCAGCTGTATCCTCTACCACAAGGGGATTTGCAACAGCTTTTTGGAGTCCATAATATTGATATCCTGGTCATGGTGGTGACAAAGTACACAACCATTCTAGTGGAAGGTGGCGCTGCACTGAAGAAGGCTCTTGATAGGAGGGTGGAAGCTGTACTCAAGGATGTCTTCACAACTTCAGCCTTGGGTACCCAGGCACCCCAGAGATAGCGAGATTGAAGTCTGGAGCATTGTTTATAGTGGATGCCCCTGTATGACTTGATCAAGATGTCTTCTAAGTCATTGATAGTGACCTGGCTTTGGAATTTGTCTGCTGATGCTGTATACAAGCTGTGGCTGAGCAAGCTCCACTTTAGCAGCAGGTTGTTCTGTGGGGAGGATGTGAAGAAACTAGTGAAAGACCTTGGAGAGGCTTGCGCACAGAGTGTCCCAGAAGATAGGTCTAGAGGCTCCAGAGTTTCCTCCTACAGGGTTCAGTAGGGAGCTTGAGGAGGTTTAGGACTGCAAAGAGTTCAGGCACAGCCTATTTCTCCTATTCGTCTAAACACAAGAAGGGATCAGTCCTTTTGGGCATCACAGAGATCAGGACTCAGCAGCTGCCTCCTTGGGAGCTGGCAAGCCCTTGCAGTGAAATCCAGTGTGTCCCTTTGGAGGGGTAGACAGTTAGGGGGTGTCTCCAGCTGTTTTGGACAGATGGACTTGCATTACATCAGACCAATGGGTCCTCAAAAAGAGGTAGATGCTGGAGTTTGCAGAGCCTCTTCAGGATGCTTTTGCAGAGCCTCCTTGCGGATCCTTTACCAAGACAGTGGCTGCTAAGGAAACTCATCAGCATCTCCTACAGTTACAGGTTATCAAATCTGTGACCTCTGTAGAACAAGGTCAGGGGTGGTATTCCATTTACTTCGTGGTGTCCAAAGAAAGTGAGTCCTCCTGACTCATTCTGGACCAGAAGATGATCAATGTCAAACTGAGTGTCCCATTTCTACTACTACTACTACTACTACTAAACATTTGTATAGTGCTACAAGACATAAGCAGCACTGCACAGACACATGTAAAATACGGTCCCTGCTCATCAGAGCTTACAATCTGGTCAAAACAGACAGCACAGCAGCTGTGGACAAGGATACATCTAGGGAAATGGTAAGGAAACACAAAGACGTTTAGACAAACCAGGATCCAAAAGTGGCAGTGAAGAGGTGAGTTTTCAGCCTGGATTTGAAAAGGGCCAGAGAAGAAGCCTGACTTACAGACTCAGGTAGATTTTTCCAGGCATAAGGAGCAGCAGGGTGAAAGGAGTGAAGTCTGGAGTTAGCAGTAGAAGAGAGGGACATGGTTAGAAGCGATCTGCCAGAAGAGCGGAGTTCCCGAGGAGAGGTATAGGGAGAGATAAGAGAAGAAAGGTAGTGAGGAGTTGTAGAGTGAATGCACTTATAGATCAGCAGAAGAACTTTGAACTGAAACCCTCAGGTTGGTCATTGCATTGGTCCGACAAGGGAAGTTTCTAACCTCCTTGAACTTTTCTGAAGCATACGTCCATATAGGAGCAACATCAACAGTTCCTTCACTTCTGCATCCTAGAGCTCTAGTTTTAGTTTTGCACTCTTCTTTTTGGCTTGGCCATGGTTCCTTGCACTTTTTAGAAGATCATGATGTTGGTGGTAGCCTTTCTGTGCAATCAAGGAATTGGGGTTCACCCATACCTAGATAGTTGGCTGGTTTGGTCTGATTCCATGAAGAGGTCCAGGGTGGACACTACCCAGGTGATCCTGTGGTTGGAAAGGCTGGGATGGGTGATTAGCTACTCCAAGAGCCAGCCTAGTTCTCTTGCAGAACTTGGAGTTTCTAGATGCCTGCTTCAACACTTCTTGAGTAGGGTGTTTCTCACCCCAGAAACATAGAAACATGATGCCAGCAAAAGACCATATGGCCTATCTCCTCTATCCTGCCTTTCCTCTAAAGTATACATATTAAGATCTTTAAGTCTGTCCTCATATGCTTTATAACGAAGACCATTAACCATTTTATTAGCTACCCTCTGCATTGACTCCAATCTGTTTATATCCTGTTGAAGGTATGGTTTCCAGAATTGCACACAATACTCCAAGTGGGATCACACCAGAAACTTCTACAGAGGCACTATTGCCTCTGCTGGCCATTCCTCTCCCTATTTATTTATTTAGTAAATTTTATAATACCGCTGTATCTACAAGTCATAGCGGTGTGCAGGTTACATAGAATGTAAGTGCATAGAACATAAGTAACAGTGATCAATAACATCCTTTTGGCTTTCTGGCATCCTCCTGGCTTTCGCTGTTGCCTTTTCTGCCTGTTTAGCTACTTTCTCCAGGAACAAGCAGGAAATCAGTTTTCACATATGGGTGACGCAGGCACCGACGGAGCCCACGCGGAGCATTTCCCCAGCTTTCAAAGAAAATCTTTGGGAATGCCAACATGCATGCGTGGTCCCCTTTCCGCCCAAATGTACCATTTTACTCAATCTCCCTTTTTCCGCGGTGCCCTTCAGACATGCGTCTCATTCCCGGAAAACATTTTCTCTGTTTCCAACCGTTCTTTGCTCTACCGGCCTTCATCGGTCTTCTTCCCGCCTCCCGAGCGCCTCTGTTTCGGCCCTGGTCTCAGGGTTTTTCTTTTTTGCCTTTTTTGTTTTTACTGCGCTTTGCGCCCTTTTTAATTACTGGCCACATCAAGGGCATTGATCCTTGTAGGGGTCCTTTTTCCCCCAATGGCCTCCAGTTTTAAGAAATGTGATAGATGCTCCAAAAACATGTCGCTCACGGACACCCATGACTGTTGTCTCAGATGTCTAGGAGCCGACCATGACCCAGAGCTATGCTCCCTTTGTAAAAAGATGTCCTCCAAAGCCATCCAGAGTCATAAGCAGAAGCTGGATGATCTCTTCTGTATCCCCGGTAGCCTCCCGCTCTTCGGCCCCACATGCTCTGGAGTCTCCCAAGGCTTCTCCCCGGGCCCGGCGACACTCTGACCAGGGGTCGCCTGAACACGAGCGGAAGAAAGAGGAGGCCTCGAGGACTCTGTTGGAGGCGCCAGACAAGTGTAAGAGGTCACGCGCCTGATCTCTCATCCCCCCTTGTCAGTCTCTGGAGAGCCCACTGCCAGGACTGTATGGACAGGACTGCTGGACTCGCAGGGAAGTGGTGTGGTCCATCAACTGCCTCAAGGTGAGGGCCCATCAGGTTGGCTCTTTTGCTTTTCCGGCCCCTGTTTGAGTGCTGGTCAGTTCAAGTGTTTCAGATAATGCCATGGCATATTTCAATCGACAAGGCACCATGAGGAGTGCTGGGGTGGCTCTGAAGATTGCTCTCCTGTTTGCCTAGGCAGAGAAGAGCCTCCTAGTCTTGTCGGCTCTGCACATCACTGGTATGGACAATGTGGAAGTGGACTTCCTCAACTGGCACTCTGGATCCTGGAGAGTGGGAGTTGAGTCAGGAGATGTTTCAGTTGATTGGGCGCCAGTGGGGTCACCCTAAAATGGATCCGATTGTGTCTTGATCTAATGCCAAGTTTGCCGCTTCTTCAGTCACCACATGGATACAGGGTCCGAGAGTGTCGATGTCCTGACCCAGCCTTGGCCAAGTCAGCATCTGCTGTATGTGGTTCTTCCATGGGCCCTGGTGGGGAGAGTGTAAATAGGCATATAGAACACTATCCATACAGGATTGTTCTAGTAGCACCAAGTTGGCCGAGGAGAACATAGTTTGGAGACCTGATGCGACTCCTGCAGGTGCCGCCTCTTCATTTGCCTCCATCTCGGTGCCTAGTGCAGCAGGGACCAATCATCTTGGAGGACCCGACTCCCTTCTCGCTTATGGCTTGGCTCATGAAAGAAGGCAGCTGGTGTGTAAGGTGGCTGAGGCGAATAGTGGCATGGTAGTGATGCAGCAGTATTCTCTACTCTGCTTGGAGACCAAAGGAGATCTCTCAAGCTAGCATATGAGCGGATCTGTTTCCTCTTTGGGCTGTGGTGCGGTGCTTGGTCGTTTGACTTCTGAAGCGGCAAAGGTGCCCTCCTGACTGGCCTTTCTGCAGGACAGCCTGGAGAAGGGCCCTTCCTTTAGCTCCCTGAAGATTCAGTTGGCCTGTTTCCGAGGTCCAGTGGCTGGTAATTTTCTGGCCTTGCACCCAGATGTTTCATGCTTCTCCGGGAAGTTCGACATCTGTGTTCTCTCCTTTGGTCTGTGATCCTTTCCCGGGATCTGTGTCTGGTGCTCAGGACCCTGATGTTGGTGACCTTGAGCCATTGAAACACACTGCCTTAAAGGATCTGATGCTCAAGATGGTTGTCTTGGTTACAGTTTATTCCACAGGGCAGATTTCCAAGCTGCAAGCTCTGTCTTTCCAGGATCCTTATCTGTCTTTTTGGTACATCCTAATTGTCTGGACTGGTCTATCAGGACAATATGAAAGGTGACATTTTACTTACCAGTTAATGTCCTTTCCTTGAGTCCTGCTAGACCAGTCCAGGGCCCGAACCTGAAGCTGTCTTTGCTTTATTCTTCTGCTGCGTTACCCTTGGGTCTGCTATGAACTTCATACTCAGCTCTGCAAGTTCATCTTCTACTGACACCTTCTGTTTATGCTTTCCTGTTCATAGTTCTCTACTGTTTGATTGCTCATTTTTGCTCACGTTGAGGTTGTGTGAGGCTTACCATGTTTTTCCCATTTGCTTTGGGACGAATACTGAAGGGACCTCTGGTGGCTGAGGCGAATAGTGGCATGGTAGTGATGTCACTGAAACCTGGGCTTTTCATTGGTTCTTTGTCTCCGCCAATCTGCTGGTAGGGGAACCCAACCCACTTGTCTGGACTGGCCTAGCAGAACTAAAATGCCACCTTGACTGTGCTCTCATGCTGTGAAATGGTCTTTAACCATTCTTTGGTATTGGAGCATACTGTATGAGCAAAAAGAAATCTACTGTTTCATCAGCCCAGCATTCTGAGTAACTTGTTGTCATGCTGAACATTCATTGGTGTAGACTGCAAGAAGAGGACTGTGCCATGGCAGCCTTTCCTCTTGGAGATTGAGCATAGGCTTGTGATTCTGAGCCTTGTCTCTGGAAGCCAGCATTCTCGCATGGCATCAGCTAATAGCAGTAGTACAGCTGTCACAGCATCTGCCACCCTGTTAACATAGACTGGTTGAAAAAGAAATGCTCTTCTTTGCCATAGAGTAATATGAGGATTACATATCCATGACCAATAGTGGAATGCGTTGTGTATGTGTGTTGTCAAGGCTGAACATAGTGACCTTCTGCATGTTTCATACCATGTGAGTGTCATTGTTCCCAAGTCCTTGGGAGATTTGACTGAAGAGAGATGGTTTGCAATCCCTAATGTTTCCCGCCGTGTCTTTGCTGCGTCTCATCTGTAAGGAAACAGAATTGACCCGGCTGTTGCTGCTCCTGCATCTCTCTCCCTAATCAGCTGTCTTCTGACTTCTGCTAATGGAATTGTAATGCCTGCTGACAGTATCCAGCACTTCTGCTGAATCTTTAGACTAAATCTTAGTTTCAGTATGTATCCATATCAGAGACCTGCCAACATTCCCCTGTGGGTATGTCACTGTTCAATTCTGACGTAATAGTTTAGTAGCTTTAGTATTAATGACCTTATTTCCAATAAAGTTGCAAGGGCCTCTTAAATTTCTATCCATGGCGGTCTTTGTGGATCTCACTTCTCTGTCCCTAAGACAGTGAGACAAGAAGGAAAGAGAATGCATCTCCCTCTAGGACAGTGCTTCCCAAATCCTCGAAGAGCTCTGATTTTCAGGATGTCTTATGAAGGCTCCTGGTTTCATCTCATTACATAAATGAAAATGTTGTATTGATTTCTTTAAAAAAAATAAAAAATAAAAAAGCAGGACTACTACTTCATGGCACATAATCAGGTGAAACCTAGTGCCACACCATCTGGCGTTATGGTATGGAGTCAGCTAATCTCCTTTGGATATTCACAGTCAATATTCATGGGATATATTTGCATACTTTGGCTAATAATAACACAGGTGATTTCCATGTTTTGGTTACTCTGAAAACCAGACCAGTTGAGGGTTCTTGGCAACTGGATTTGGAAAAGACTGCTTTAGGATAGAAGGAGAAAAAGTGAATGTAATCCATTGCAAATCCAGAGGACGTGCCCACTGTGTGGCAAGAGGTCATTTGTAAACACTTACGGATAAGCCTTCTCAGCATTTCTTTGAAGACAAGCAGGAGGTTTGATGGCAGTTCTTAGATACGCAAGATAGCTATAAATTAGAAACAGATGGAGAGATACCAGCATATAGTGAAAACAATTTTCAAAGCGATTTACATGAGCAAAAAGCATTTTACCTGCATTAATTGACTTTCTGAAAATTGCCTCTCTCCGTGTGATCAAAGCTTTGGGGAACAACGCGCAGGCTTTTAGCTATGTAGAGGAGAGACATATTTAGGTCAGGAACAGACAAGCAGGCACATAGATTGCATTTTCAAATCTTTCTGTATGCTTTTCTAGCAAAAATATAGCCACAGCAGAAGCAGGTACAAACGTCCATGGATATTTTGTATACAGTACAAAAATGATGTATATCTACAAAACCAGGGTTTTTTTAAAATTGTTTAGTACAACATCTAAAATATATCTTGCCACTTAATAGTTTCTGTACTGTTTTACAATCTTGTCAAGATCCCTTGATATATTCAAGCCCTTGTAGTTCTTCATATATCAGCGGTTGACAAACACAGACGTGTTATCCATTCCTACGCTACAACTGGCTCATTTGTCTATCACATGGGATCGGTCTTTGTCTATTGCTGGCACACATTTATGGAATATGTTGCCAGTTGAAATCCGGCTAGATCAGGCTTTTTTAGTGTTTCATAATAAAGTCAAATAAACTGGAGAAGTAGCCTAATGGTTAGAGCAGGAGGCTAGAATCAGGGAAGCCATGGTTCAAATCATACTGCTGCTCCTTGTAATCTTGAGCATGTCCACTGGTTCCAAACCTTTGGGGTCAGGACCCGAAATGGGGTCACATCATCAGTGAATGGGTTCACAGAAGCATGTCCATTTCCCCATCTCTCCCTGGCCTTTCACTGTGACCTATGCAAGTAGTGGCAGTCACTAGTCAGCATGTGGCCTGTGAGCCAGTGAACATGCATAGGCCCTTGTCCCCTCCTTTTAGACTGAAAACCCATGCTGAGTACTGGAGTCTGTAAGCACACACTGCACACCACTGCTTTAGATGAGTGGAGGGAGGGGAAGGAGACTGGAAGCTTGCTGTTTTGACTTCATCATCATCAGGGATCACATGAATTTTCAGTTGTTAAAATGGGGTCATTCAGGATAAATGTTTGGAAAGCACTGAGCAGTTCACTTAACCCTCCTCTTGCCTCAGGTACAAACTTAAATTGTAAGCCCTCCAGGAACAGGAAAATATTTACCTGAATGTAATTTGCTTTGAACTTCTGAAATATACTGTAGGTGTGAGCTAAAGTCAATTCCTTATTTATTTAATCTAGCATTTGTTTTTATTCTATTTTATTTGACATTTTAATTTCTTGTATGATATGTGTCATTTAATGTCCTTTGTTGATTATATTACACTTAGGAGAAACATGTTTTTGGATTAGTAAACCATAAAACAGTTGAAGTAAATAAAATTAAAATAAAAATATTAAAATATTCTTTATTCAAAGTATCCTTAAGCAATTTTCTTTTTCTGATAGTACTACTGTACAAGCGTTCTAAAATACTATAAAACCTCTTACACTATATTATATGTACTCATTTTTGGCATAAAATAACATTCCTATAGTGCATCTTCATGCATCACAGTACTAGTCAAAATTCTCTAGAAAATCTCTCAAGAGTTCTGTTATTTTGCTGGAATTCTTCTATTAAGTTCATAACTCCAAAACCTTTTCATAAGCAGTCAGTAATTCCTATCCCAGCATGGCCAATGTTTATGGAATTCTCTGGGGAACTTTAAAGAGTCTATCGACTTTCATACAAAGGAAAATACAACATGAAATCGTAAAACATACTTTAAATGTTAACCAAGTACCTTTTGTTGAGCATGCTTTTTGTGCAATCTGCAGGTCTGCCTCTCTCCTTGACCCTTGGCCTGCCCACCTGGTCTCTAGGCTGGTTTCTGTACTCTCCCCTTATTTTCTCCCACTTCTTGATTTCAGCCTAACCTCCAGCTACATCTCTCCTCCTTGGAAGCATGCCATTATCTGTCCTCTGCTCAAGAAATCCTTTTTCAACCTCTCCTGCCTCTCTAATTTACATCTGATCTCTAATTTAGCTTTCCACTCTAAACTCCTCAAGCGTATTTTCCTTTCGCAGTTCTCCATCTTTGTTATTGAAGTCCTTGTTCTTCATCCTTGCCAGGTCAGATTTCGATTCAGCAACAGCACAGTATCTCTTCTCTGTGTCCTACTCAATGACCTATCTTGAGCATAGTAGTTCTGCTATCCTTGTCACTCTTGATCTATCCTCTGCTTTTCAACCTTGTGGTCCACCTCCCTCTTCCAACGCCTCCACTCCATTGGCCTTCATGATAGCATTCTTACATGTTTTTGTCTTACCTTTCCGACCATTCCTCCTCCATCGCCTCCACTCCATTGGCCTTCATGGTAGCATTCTTAAGTGCTTTTTGTCTTACCTTTCCGACCATTCCTTTCTAGTTCTCTGTGCTTCTTGGACTTTCTCCTTCTTTCCCCTGGAGTATCCCCGGAGCTCTTCTAGCTCCTTCCTTATTCAGCTTTCTCCTTGCTCCCCTTCCCCTTTTGATCGAATCCCTGGGCTGTACTCCTTTCTTTTGTGCTGACAATATCTAGATCTTTTTTACCATCCTTCTGCCACAAATAATATCTCTCCACTGCAGTTGTCCCTTCAGGCTTTTCAAAACTGGCTTTTGGACCACTGTTTCCTCTTTAACATGTCCAAATGTGAGTTCATCACATTTCCTGCATCCTCTGCTTCCTTTTCCCTCACTCACTTTTGCTTCCTCCCCATTACTTTTTCAGGATACTATCAAAACACTGGGAGTCACCCTGGACTCTGCACTTTTCTTCAAGGCTCACATAAGCTCCATCTCACAGTCTTTCTTTGCGCTTTATTGTGTTTGCTCCATCCGCTGTTTCTTCACTATTCCTCAGCTAACTCCTCAGACTACCGTAACTCCCTCTTTGCTGTTCCTTTGAACGTCTCCAGTTGATCCAATCCTCTGCTGCTAAACTCATCTTTAACACTCATTATTATGACCATACCACACTCTTGTTCATTTCCCTTCACTGGTTTCCGATCTCTTACCGCATACAATTCAGAATTCTTTCTCTGGTCCATTGCGCTCTACATTCTGCTTCTCCTCCATATCTTGCTGCTTTGATTTCACCATATCCTCCTCCCCCTCCCCCTCCCCCCCTCTTCCACTGCAGCTCTCATTTCACTACCTTTCTTCTCTGTGCTCTGTTTAGTTGTCTCTTAGAACATCTCATTCTCATACCTTGGGCCCTGCCTTTGGAACTCCCTTCCCCTCCCCCTTCGCTTTGAGCCTTCCCTTCTTAAATTCAAGCAGAATCTGAAAAGCCAACTCTTCCATAAAGCCTTCCCTGAGTCCTTCCCCTGCTTAACCTTGATCCCCCTGGGTTCTTGCCTGCCCTTCCTGCTGCCTCCCACCCACTCCCATTGGACTTTGTATGTTCCTTCTTTTTTTCTGTTCTCTCTTCCTGTAGCGTCTTCTTTCTTTCCCCAGTATTTTATGTTTTTAAACCACTATAATGATGATTCAGTTAATAGCGGTACATCAAATGCATTAAATAAACAGGTAGGGACCCTCCTTAAGTATGCCTTTATGGACTTGGCCTTGGGCTCCCAGGCAGCCTAGTGTGTGGGCCTCGTAGCCAGAGCCCTTTTGACTTGGTTCATCAGCTACTGGGCAGCCCAGAGGCTGCTAGATTGGAGTCTGGAGCCGCTTACATGGCAGATGCCTTCTATTACTTCATCAGGATCATCTCCAAGTCCATGGCAGCAATAGTTGTGGCTAGACAGTGACTCTGGCTTCACAGTTGGTCAGTTAATACAGCCTCCAAATTACAACTAAGCTAGGTCCCCTTCAATGGCAGGTTGCTCTTTGGAAAGGATCTTGAGAAGTTGATGAAAGACCTTGCAGAGATATGCCTTTAAAAGTTGCCAGAAGGCAGGCCCGAAGGCACTAGATCTGCCTTTCAAAGGGCCTTGTGTGGAACCTGAGATGTGCTCAGACTGCTAGGAGTAGTTAGGGATTATTTCTCCTATGCAGGGCCAGCCCTAGGGGTTCTGCCACCCCAGGCAGAAACCTGAGCTGTGCTGCCCCCCTCCCCCCTCTTCAAGTCATCCATGCCGAGCTGCGACACCACCTGCCACTGCTACCAATTTCGTCTTGAGGGGGAGGCAGGTGGCGGCAGTATTTTAAAAGTGACCTCTTGCTGCTGCTTTGTTGCCTGGTCATGTGCTTCAGCACACATGGCCTGCTGCTTCTGACCCCCCGTCTGACAGTAAGTTGCAGGTCATGTGTGTTGAAGCACATGGCCTGCTGCAGGCAACAAAGCCACCCACCTGGGTCGGCCGCCCTAGGCAACTGCCTATCTCGCCTAGTGGATGGGCTGGTCCTGTTCCTATGGACTTGGGCCCAAAAAGGGGCAGTTTTTTTGAAGCTCTCAGCTATCTTGGGATTAATTGTCAGCTCCTGCCATGCGAATCAGCAGGTCCCTTCTGAGGTACAGCCAGTTGGAGGGTGGCTCTGGCTGTTTCTCTTGGAGTGGATCCATATTACATCAGACCAATGGGTCCTAGAAATTGAGTCATGGGTATGCACTGGAGCTTGCAGAGCCTCTGAGGGATGTCTTTGTAGAATCTCCTTGTGGTTCTCCACTTGAATAGATGGCAGTTAAAGAAATTCTACAGTGCCTCCTGCAGTTCTGCAGGCTATTCTACCCTTGCCTTCTGCATAGCTAAACAATTCCATACCCTGTGATATGCAGCCATGCTATTTTTGTCAGACTAAGTGTTAAGGTTGCTATGAAAAGCTCCCTCCATTCGTTCATTTTATTATTATTTTTTCAGTGATCATGCATAAATGCACCAAATAAAATCTGCCACGTGATTGCCAACATGACTTGTGTTTTGAACCATATACACTCTAGCTTCTGCTTCAGGGCATAATAGGCAGTACTTATCTGAACATCTTCTCCACCGCAAGTATTTCTTTCCGTATTATGGAAGAATCCACAATCAAATTGGAACTCACTTGCCAGGTGAGCTCCAGTTTGATCGTCACAGTCCTAATACTGAACCACACCATCTGGTGATCACTGGATGCAAAATGATCTCCCACTATGACATCAGAAACACTTTCTCCATTGGTAAGCACCAGGTCCAGTATGGCCCCTTCATGTTGTGGGTTCTTTTACTAGTTGCTGGAATAATTCTCCCTGTAAAGAATCCAGGATCTCCTTACTTCTAGATGACACCGCAGCAGGGATGTGCTAATCAACATCTGGCATATTGTAATCGCCCATCAGTAGCACTTCTCCTTTCATTGCAGTACTGTGAATGTCTTCAATTAAATCTCTGTCCACTTCTTCTGTCTGTGAAGGAGATCTGTATATCATATGCTAACCTGCAGACAAGATAACTTTTTCTTAAAAGTGTGTTTCTTCCATAAAGGCATGTAGTGCTGTGATATTACATAGCACTAAATATTTATCAATCAGGAAATAGACTTAACCAAGACATTTTAATATTTGACTCTTCCTCTGGCGTATGCAAAATTGACTTTGATTATTTAAGAGACGTTTGTCTCTATCTTTTGAATGTGTAAACTTGAATCTTTGTCTAAGGGGAACCGAGAGCTTTCATTTATAGATGAAATGGGGTTATATATGCAAAGCAGCGAAGGTTTTCTGTTGTCTTTATTCCCTTCCCTTGAATCTGTTCAGTAGAGTTTTCTATGAAACCTATTCTGGTTGGTCAGAATTGAAATGTTTTATACTGAACCACAGGCTAACCGGGATGCCGTGTTGAGCAGGATCCCCGAGCACCGCAGCGATCGTATTACCAGCCTGCAGAGTGCATCTGTTGTCTATGACCTGCTGACCATCGCACTGGGAAGGCGGGGCCAATTTGAAATGCTTTCTGAGGTATGTCAGAACTATTCCAGCTTTTTAGGCTTTTGTTTTCACTTCCCGTAATGCTTTTAAATCTGTCTCACATGAAATGAGTTTCTTGGTTTATAATTTGTTTCCACGTCATATGACCCTGCTAGATCAATCCAGATGAATGGGTTGTTCTCCCCAACCAGTAGATGTAGGCCGAGAACATAAAGTTTGAGTGATGTCATCACTCCCTTAAGAATTGGTACAGCCCTGGAATTTCAGGGGAAGAAGAAGAAGACCAACCCTCCACAGAAATCACAGAAGTCAGCAGAACAGCTCAGGGAGGACACGGCCACGTCACTTAAAAACAAAGAAACCTTTCATTTCCTGAAATCTTCGAAGGTACAGAACCGACTTGACCAAGTTTCAGCTTTCAGCCACTTAAGATTCAATTGCATATATACTCCAATGGCAGTCAGGACATTGTAACAAATAAAAACCTTTGGCATCTACTGAGAAAGTGAAAGTGATGCCAAAGGGCAGGTGGCTCAGGGCTGCTGATCAAGGCAGGAAGCCTAATGGTCGATAAACAGATTGGGAGCAAAGGCGGTTTGTCTGTCTCTGTTGATGTTCAGTCACCTGGTGAAGGGCTCAGCGGTCCAAGTTCTGTCCCACATTGTAATGGCAATGGCCTATGTCCACAAACAGGGAGGTACAAGGAGAGGCAGCCAAAGTCACAATGCTCTGCTAATGGGCAGAAGCCCATTTGCAAACTTTTTTGACAGCCCACATCACAGGGTCAACAATGTACAGCCTGTTTTTCTTAGCATTAGTTAGACCCAAATGAATGAGAGCTGGGGGCTCAGGCATTTATTTATTTATTTTTATTTAACATGTCTTCTATACTGCTTTATCATACATTCAAAGCGGTATACATAGAACAGTTACAGCAACGAGCTTTACATCGAACAGGGATATATAACTTGGAGGTTAATAGGACTATTACAAATGATTAACAATTGTTTACTATATACAAAGAAATTGTTGCAATGTTATGTAGTCCATTCCATTAAGGCTCATAGTCTTCTGGGGTGGCTCCAAAGTATTCTGTGAAAAGGTGGGTTTTTATTGCCTTCCTGAGGTCTACTAGGTCATTGATTGCTCTTGTTGAGGTAGGGAGATCGTTCCATAGCTGGGGTGCAAACAGGGAGAAGGCTCTCTTGCAGGTGGATTGATTTGCTTTCCTGATGTTTAGTGGGGTCTCTAGGTTGTTGTTGTCTGTTCCTCTTTTTGTTTTGGTTGGGAGTGTCTTCCTGATAAGTGGTTGGAGGGTTGCTGGGGAGAGGTTGTTTAATGTTTTGAAGATTATTATTACTTTTTTTTATTTGGTGCCTATGGAGACCGGGAGCAAGTGTAGCCGATGGAGTTGTGGGGGTTATGTGATTGTTTCCTATTCGTCTCTCCGGGCCAGTCCAGGTACAGTTGGGTAGTGTCATAACGTGGAAGCTATGGAAGAAATAGCTTTAGAAAAAAACCCTGTTTTACATGGAACTGAGAAGATGCAGTGAGCGCAGTTCCAGCGCAGTACAGCCAGAGGGCGTATGAGCAATTCCACAGAGCCAGAAGCAACGTGCTCTGACACTGATTGCATTAGTAGCAAGCAGTTTCACCTGAGGTCAAGCCCAAAATGTTCAAACCAAAAATCCCTTTATAAAGGAAACCAGATGGTAGAAGAGGAGGGCAGCAATTGGAGAGAGGGCAGCAATTGGAGAGAGAGCAGCAGTAGGAGAGAGAGCAGCAGTAAGAGTGGGAGCAGCGGTAAGAGCGAGAGCAGCAGTAAGAGCGAGAGCAGCCTAACCAGGAACATAGCCGGAAGCACAGCAAGTAACACTGCAAGAGGCTCAGCAAGAGGCTCAGGACGGAGCACAGCCTGGAGCAGCAGTTTGGATAGCTGTGGGAAAAGGAACCTGGAACAGGACAGCTTCCACGTGCAGCCAACTCAAGGAGACAGAATCCAAAGGAGTTTCACTCAAAGGGATAGAGTCCAGAGAGGCCAAACATATTGGGACGGAGTCCATAGCAAAGCAAACAGAAGAAGCAGTTTGCCTGACAAAAGCAACTCTCCTAGCCCAAGTAAGTTTATTGTATCAAACCAGCAAGGAACAAGGAAGAGAAGTTCCTACCACAAAGATACCTTTGCTAAGAACCACAGAGGGTGGAAATCCATACCGGGTTTGCCTGATAGCCCTGAAAGCAGAGCACTGCATAGAACAGCCCATCTGCCTGAGAAAGCACGTTACAAGGAGAACTCGGGGTGTGGCAGCTTAGAGAAGCCAAGGTATGCAAAATCCTTAATTTTTAAGAGAAAGTTTTACTGATGCAAACCCTGTTCAAAGAGATAAGTTTTATAGGGGGAGAAGAAGTAAAACTGACCTTTTAAGAGCACTTCCCCATAACTTAATAAGAGAGTTTTATGGGAAGCAAAAGAATCCCTGTGAGGAGTTAACAGGGAGTGAAAATTGTCATTCATCTGAGGAGGGCAGTGACCCTGAGTCAATGGACTTTGACTATGAAAACAGTATTCCCATTCCTCAGGAGGAGCCGATGGAATGTAATCTTTGTTCAGCAACTAGCATGAATTCCCTGCAAGATTTGTAGAGAGAGAAGAACTCTGCTAATGGTGAAGCTTGTAACCATTTCTCTGCTGATTTATTCATTTGTTTTGATTTAAAAGAAGCCTTAGCCCAGACTTACACTTAACTGTGAAACCTACAACAGTTGATTGTTTGAAATATTGGTGGAACCTTTTTGTTAAAGAAAAGGACTGTATTTACTTTCTTTGTGTCTTACTGGACCTTAGCGTTGACCGGGGAAATAAAGCCTTGTTGCTCTACACTCAGGCTTGATTCGTTCTTCATAAGGAGTTCTGCACTACAAGGACCAGAATCCTCTGGGCCCTTCAGGTCAATCACTCCTTAAAAATTAATTAAATGCGCCAGATGCCCTTACTCCAACCAACCACTAGGGGCACCTGGTGACAGTAGTCAACCTCCTCCTTCAGCAGCTGAGGACTGAATACTGAAAGTTTTGCTGATAGCTCATCCAGCTCCCTCTGGTGTCAGAGAGTCAGTCTTTCAGTCCTCAGCAGCTGAACAGGACGTGTGGCTGACAGGCTCCCAAGAGAGACAAATTGGAAATAGACAGGCTGAGTAGCTATGTAAAAAATTTAAAAAAAAGAGAGAAAGGAGACAAGAATTGGTCTTTACTCAATGCCCTAGCAGGGCAGTAAGGCAAGAGGAGTGCTCCTTTAATAAAAAAACAAAACAGTTCTAACAGAGAATCGACGGGCCTCAGCTGCTAGAAGGTATTGGGGCAGCACAGGGGGCAGAACCTGCCTCAATTGAGGATCCGTCGATTAAGGTGAGCTGGAAAAGAACTGGGAGCCCCAGAATCTGCTTCCCTGCCGCTGATTGGTTTATTCTCCGTGTCCCGCTAGCTGCGGATGACCGGGGAGCAGGAGCGCCAAAGTTGTTGGCTCAGGTAGAACTGTGGTAGCCTTACCAGGTTCTAGTTTTTGCTCGACGGGAGACCGGATTGTGTATTTTGGTGTTTTTAGCCCTAGCAGTGTAGTGTGTTAGTGTGGGGGCAGATATCTCTGGCGTCGGCAGCGTGCACGCCGGGTGGAGAACGCCACGCTTGTTCGGAGTGGGCCTCTGTCAATCGTGGTTTTCGTTCAGTTTTGGTGAGTAAATTATTGGAAACGCTGCTGAAAGAGAAAATAGTGAGGTTTCTGGAGTCCAGCGGATTACAGGATCCGGGGCAGCATGGATTCACCAGAGGCAGGTCTTGTCAGACAAATCTGATTGATTTCTTTGACTGGGTGACCAGGGAGTTGGACCGAGGGAGAGCTCTAGATGTGGTGTATTTAGATTTTAGTAAAGCCTTTGACACTGTTCCTCACAGGCGACTTATAAACAAACTGAGCACCCTAGGGATGGACCCTAAAGTTACTGCTTGGGTTAGAAATTGGTTGGGTGGGAGGCGACAAAGAGTACAGGTAAATGGAGCTCACTCTGAGGAGAAGGATGTTACCAGTGATGTGCCCCAGGGATCTGTCCTTGGTCCGATTCTTTTTAACATCTTTGTTAGTGATATAGCGGAAGGGCTGTCGGATAAGGTTTGCCTCTTTGCAGATGATACCAAAATCTGCAATAGAGTAGACACCCAGGAAGGTGTAGATAACATGAGGAGGGATCTAGCTAAGCTTGAAGAATGGTCTAGAATTTGGCAGCTGGGATTTAATGTTAAAAAATGTAAGGTCATGCATTTGGGCTGCAGCAATCCAAGGGAGCAATACAGTATAGGAGGTGAAGTACTTTTGTCCACTAAAGAAGAGCGGGACCTAGGCGTGGTTGTGTCTGATGATCTTAAAGTAGCTAAACAGGTAGAAAAGGCGACGGCAAAAGCTAGAAGGATGCTTGGGTGCATAAGGAGAGGAATGGCTAGCAGAAAAAAGGAGGTGATAATGCCTCTGTATAAGTCTTTGGTGCGACCTTATTTGGAGTATGGTGTGCAATTCTGGAGACCACACCTTCAAAAGGATGTGAACAGGATGGAGTCGGTGCAGAGGGTTGCTATTAAAATGATTAATGGGCTTCATTATAAAGCATATGAGGACAGACTTAAGGCTCTTAATATGTACACCTTAGAGGAAAGGCGGGATAGAGGTGATATGATTGAGATGTTTAAATACCTCTGTGGCATAAATGTTCAGGGAGAGAGCCTCTTTCAATTGAAAGCAAGTTCTGCTACGAGGGGACATGGGATGAGGGTGAAGGGAGATAGATTCAGGAGTGATATGCGGAAATATTTCTTTACAGAAAGAGTAGTGGATCCGTGGAATAGTCTCCCAGTGGAGGTGGTAGAGATGAGGACAGTAACTGAATTCAAAAAAGCATGGGACCAACACAGAGGATCTCTAAAGATAAAAAGTGGACTGTTGTAGTTGTTGTTATGGAAGGACAGACTAGATAGGCCATGTGGTCTTTTTCTGTCATCATGTTTCTATGTTTCTATGTAGAAAGTTGTCTTTCGGTGCTAGTTTGGCAGCAAACGTTGTGGGAACACCGTTATGGAGCAGACGGTGGCTTCGGGGGATGTTGCAGAGAGGCCTCCAGGCCTGTTGATAAAGGCAGGAACTGCGGCCATTTTGTCAGAGCCTGCCGTTCCTCCCGCGCTTCAGCCACGATCGGGGAAGCACAAATCAAAGGCACACAAAGCGCCTCCAGCGGAGGGGCAGGACCAGAAGCCTGTTTCTGGAGCACAGGAAGGCTTGGATTCTCTATTTTCAGCGGACTTTATACTAGCAATGCATAAAGCCTATGTTTTGAAGATGGCTCAGTCCTTAGAGAGCCAGACTGCTCCTAGCCAGTTAGATTTGCAAAAGGGGGAGTCCAGGGTGGCAGACCCGGGCGAAGGGGTCTCGCCTAAAAGCACAGGTGTAGAGACAGGTTTGGAGGGCTTCGGGCCTCAGGTCTCTACTCCTCCCATGGCGAAGGAAGGTGCGCTTCTGCCTGAAGCAGTTTTGGATTCTTGGCCAGTGAAGTTGGAGGAAGGAGAGATTGGGCCAGGCGAAGATCCGAATGTCTTCAGGGTATTTCACAAGGAAGAGCTGGGGGCTTTGATCACTCAGTCCCTCACAGCATTGAATTTGGTGCCCCCGGCGGTGCAGCAGGAGCCCCTGGAAGACCCCTTGTTACAAGGGTTTAAATCTGAATAGCGCTGTTTCCTGATGCACAGGGTAATTAAACAGATGATAGAGTCGGAGTGGGAATGCCCCAAAGCTACCCTGAGGGGGGGTCACGCCATGGCACGCCTTTACCCAGTTCCTCAGGAGGAGAGGGACTTATTATGAATGCCTAAAGTGGATGCACTGGTTTTGGCGGTCACCAAAAAGACGACAATTCCGGTGGAAGGGGGTGCGGCCCTTAAGGATCTTCAGGATCGTAGGTTAGAGGCATTCCTGAAGCAGGCTTTTGATTCCAGTGCTCTAGCTTTACAAGCTTCGGTTTGTGGGGCTTATATGTCCAGAGCTTCTATCCGCTGGCTACAAGGTGAGCCGGCCCCAGAGAGACAGGAGGATTCTTCCTCAGAAGGGGCGAAACTGGAGTCGGCGGCGGCTTATTTGGTGGATGCCTTCTATGATTTGGTAAGGATATCAGTGAAATCTATGGCGTCAGTGATTGCTGCTAGGAGATTTCTCTGGCTGAGAAACTGGGCGGCGGATGCATCTTCTAAGTCTCGCCTCAGTAAGCTTCCATACAAGGGCAGACTGCTCTTTGGGGAGGCATTAGAGAAAATTGTGAAGGATTTGGGCGATTCCAAAGGGGGTCGCCTTCCCGAGGACCGGCTCAGACCAGCAAAGGCAGGAGCGATGCAGAGAGGTCAAGGCAGAGATTTTCGCAGGTTTCATGGGCTGCGGTTTGCGCCTTATCAAAGGGGCCGGTTTGTATCCAGGGGGCAGTCCTTTCGAAGAGCCAGGAGGTTCGGCAGGGCTTATATTAATGCCCAGCAGAACTCTTCTAAGAAACTACAATGAAGGGAGGCTGGTCCAGGTGGAGATACCGGTAGGAGGACGTTTGCAGGGGTTTCTCTCCGTCTGGGCCACCATAACGACAGATCAGTGGGTGTTGGAAATTATCCGCGAGGGGTATGCACTGGAGTTCGCGCACCCATTAGCGGAAGCCTTTGTATTGTCCCCAGGTGGGACTCAAGCAAAAAGGACAGCGATCTGCAACACGTTGCAAGCGGTAGTACCAGTACCTCAAGACCAGTACGGCTTAGGTCGATACTCTATTTATTTTGTAGTTCCCAAAAAAGAAGGTTCCTTTTGGCCAATTTTGGATCTCAAGCACGTAAACCGCTGCTTGAGGGTGTCTCATTTTTGAATGGAAACCCTGAGATCGGTTATCCGGGTGGTGAAGCCTGGAGAGGTGCTTTCATTCATAGATCTAACAGAGGCTTATCTCCACATTCCGATCAAGCAGGAGCATCAAATGTTTCTGCACTTTGCAGTTCCCATGGGCCACTTTCAGTTTCGAGCGTTGCCATTCAGACTGGCTACAGTGCCGCGGACTTTCACCAAGGTGATGGTGGTAGTGGCGGCGGCACTCCGGAAGGAAGGAATTCAGGTGCATCCCTGCCTGGATGATTGGCTAATCCGGGCAGGGTCTCCACAGGATTCAATCGCTGCAACTTCTCGAGTAGTGCAGTTCCTGGAACAGCTAGGTTGGGTGATCAACCGGGCAAAGAGTCATTTTTGGCCGGTGCACCGCTTAACTATCTCGGGGCCTTGTTCGACACGGAGATAGGCTCGGTATTTCTTCCTCTGGACAGGGTACAAAAAACTTTGGCTCAGGTTTCGGCGTTCGTGCGGCTGAAGGCTCCAACGGCTTGGAGGTATTTACAGTTGTTGGGTTCAATGGCGGCAGCCTTGGACCTGGTGCCCTGGGCCAGAGCCCATATGCGTCCACTGCAGCAGGCTTTGCTATCCAGATGGTCTCCGCAAGTTCATCCTCTGTCGCAAAGACTGCTATGTCCGGAGTCCATGCGCAGCAGTCTGCAATGGTGGCTGGTCCCAGCGCATCTGCAAGCAGAAGTTCCTCTGGAGCAGCCGGAGTGGGTTTTGGTCACAACGGATGCCAGTCTTTCCGGTTGGGGAGCTCATTGTCTCTCTCAAGTAACGCAGGGGACCTGGTCAGAGGAGGAGTGCAGTTGGTCGATCAATTGGTTGGAACTGCGGGCGGTGCGCTTCGCATTGCTGGAGTTTGTCAGTCTGCTTGAGGGTCGAGCGGTGTGAGTGTTTTCCGATAATATAGTGGCAGTTTCCTACATCAACAAGCAAGGAAGCACGGGCAATGCAGCATTGCTGGAGGAGAGCCAGAGTTTGTTGCATTGGGCGGAGGGCCATCTCTTAGCGGTTCATGTAGCAGGAAAGGACGACATTCAGGCCGACTTTCTCAGTCGCAATGTCCTAGATCCCGGAGAATGGGAGCTGAACTGGTCGATCTTTCACGAGATCACTGTGCGGTGGGGTCAGCCAGTCATGGACCTCATGGCTACCCTGGCCAATGCAAAAGCGGCCCGGTTTTACAGCAGGTGCAGGGAACACATGTCGGAAGGCCTCGAAGGTCTGGTGCAACCCTGGCCAGCGGGAGAGCTGCTTTACGTGTTCCCTCCTTGGCCTCTGCTGGGACGAGTCATTCAGCGAATATCAAGGTACAGCGGGAAGGTGATTCTCATTGCTCCGGATTGGCCAAAATGGCCTTGGTATGCGGATCTGGTGCAGCTTCTGGCGGCTCCTCCTTGGAGACTGCCCTCACGAATCAATCTCTTGAGCCAAGGGCCTGTGTTGATGCCACAGGTGGATCGGTTCTTGCTTACGGCTTGGCTCTTGAAAGGGAACGATTGCGATGGCGGGGATACTCAGTGTTGGTAATCGCTACTATGTTGAAGTCCAGGAGGCAGTCGATGTCTTTGGCATATGTTCGCGTATGGTGCATTTTTGAGGCCTGGTGTGCAGTGCATAAGGTTCAGCTGTGTTCCGCGAGGTTGCCAGATATCCTGGCTTTCCTTCGGGGGGGGGGGGGGGCTAGAGAAGGGACTGGCCCTCAGCACTCTCAAGGTGCAGCTAGCGGCCCTTGCTTGTTATAGAGGAAGGGTGCAGGGGAGCTCGCTCTCGTCGCACCCAGATGTTCAGAGGTTCCTGAGAGCAGCCAGGAATATTAGGCCGCTGGTGCGGCAGGTAGTGCCTCCTTGGGACTTGAACTTGGTGCTGGAGGCTTTAACGGGGCCGCCCTTTGAGGCGAGGGCGGCTGGAAATCTGAGGGAATTCTCTTGGTAAACAGCCTTCCTAGTGGCATTGTGTTCCGCTAGAAGAGTGTCGGATCTGCAAGAGCTCTCGTGTAGGGAGCCGTATATACAGTTTTCGGAGGAAAGAGTGGTTTTGAGACTGGTACCGTCCTATTTGCCGAAGGTGGTGTCCAGGTTTCATATGAATCAATCTGTTTCGCTTCCCACATTTGGGGACCAGGTGGGAGGTAAGGCGGATCGGTCGCTTAGGAAGTTGGATTTAGGACGCGTATTATGTAGGTATATTAGGAAAATGCAGCCATTTCGGAAGTCAGATCGGTTGTTCGTCCTTTTTAGTGGTCCTCGTAAAGGGCAGGCAGCTACCAAGGCTTCTATTGTCCGCTGGGTGAAACAGGTGATAGGGGTGGCTTACGAGACAAAGGATAAGTTGCCCCCTAATGGGCTAAGAGCGCATTCTACGAGGGCCCAGGCAGCGTCTTGGCTGAGTTTGCCTTGATTCCACCGGGGGATATCTGTCGAGCGGCGACATGGTCTTCCCTGCGTACTTTCGCTAAGCACTATAGGTTGGATATGCAAGCCAGAGGGGATGCGAAGGTTGGGACCTCGGCCATTGTGGCGGGGCTCGCAGGAACCTCCCGAGTTTAGGTACTGCTTTGGTACTGCCCAACTGTACCTGGACTGGCCCGGAGAGACGAATAGGAAGGAGAAATATTAGACCTTACCTGCTAATTGTCTTTCCTTGAGTTCTCTCCGGGCCAGTCCAGGTCCCACCCAAATCGTCTGCGAGTAAGGGGCAAGGCTGAGTCCTCGGCCAGGAGTTCAGAAATGATATTGTTTAGCTCGTTAGTGGTCGGAGCTGGTGGAGGTTAGCGGGCATAGGTGAAGTGGATGTTGGGGGATCCCTCTAGAGTTTGGGAGGGCTCTGTTTAAAAAAAATTTTTTGAAAGGATGCTTCTTGAGGCTATGAGGAATATTCCTTGAGATCTAGAATAGTTTTGTTGTTTTTCTCAGTTTATAGTTATAGTTCCGCTGCTTTGACAATAGAAGACTGACTCTCTGACACCAGAGGGAGCTGGATGAGCTGTCAGCAAAACTTTCAGTATTCAGTCCTCAGCTGCTGAAGGAGGAGGTTGACTACCCAACTGTACCTGGACTGGCCCGGAGAGAACTCAAGGAAAGACAATTAGCAGGTAAGATCTAATTTCTCCATTTTGCTTTTCCAGTTATGATTCCGGCCACAGTGTTTTGCACCAGTTGTAGTGGGAGGTAGTTTTCTTCGGGAGACCATAATGGATTGCATTACAGAAATCAAGTATAGGCATTATTATGGCTTGGCATACAGTTCAGAAGTCGCCGTTGTTGAGTAGAGGTTTGAGTTTGCATAGTATTCTGAGTTTGTGGTAGGCTGATCCGGTTGTCTTTCTAATGTGAGACTGGAAGCTGGGTTGCTGATCAAAAATTACACTGAGCTATTTGACTTCCTGTTTGTTGTTTATGGTGTGGTCGAAGATCTTTATTGAATCCGGTGGTGAGAATATAGTACTTCTGGTAATGTGCATCAGTTCAGATTTTCTGTAATTTATGATTCCTGATCATCCCTCCAGTCTAGTCCCAGATTCTCTGGGTTGTGATCCTCCTCTAGCAGCTTGGAGACTGAGAAAAGTCACTTTTGTAATGTCACTGGTACATAAGCCCCGGTTCCGCCTCCTCACACCAGTTATCTCAGTCTCCAAGCAGCTGGAGGTTGGTGAGCCCAGGAGTTCAGGGCTCAGTGGAGAGACAATTAAGGAGAGTTTAAGCTTAGAATAGCTAAGGGGATTTGTTTTCAGAAAAAAAAAAGAAAGGCAAAGGGGCTTCAGTTTTCCCTTGATCTGGTGCTAGGGGCGCAGGTGCTCTTTCCCTCCTGTGGATTTGGGGTTCTCTGTTAACCCCCCCCCCCTCCCTTCCCTCCTCCCCCCCTCCATTGTCTGGAGGTAGCCTTGGGCTTCGATGGGGGCTCGGCCAGGGTAAGAAAGAGGACAGTACCGATTGCCGGGGGAGACGAATCAGCAGCCTGCAGGGCTCATCGCGTGCAGAGGTTCTGCCTGCTAACGCGATTATAGCCGCCGGATTGATATGCAGCGTTGAAAAAGGTTTAATCCGGCCCCCCTTTCCAGTGGTGACTGCAGCTCCCAGAACGAGGTAGAGCGCAGTGGAGAAGGCATTAGGCACACTACTCCAGTGGCAGACAAGGTAGGACAGGAGAAGCCAGGGGAGCGCGGGTTCCGGCGCTGCAGGCCGCACCGCGTGTCACGTGCGCGGGAATCGCACTGTGCAGTATCTGTTTGCTGAGGCCGTGTAATTCGGCCAGGGAGCTTCGTTTTAATTCCGTTTCTTCATAGTTTAGCTGGGGAACATTTCTGAGGGTAATTCAGTGGAAAAAAAAATGGACCATCAACAATGGGGACAGGGATCTGTTGAGGGGCCTGGTTAGATCTTTGAGGGGCTCCGGGAAGACAGAATGCCTTCTAGACCAGTCTGTTTGCTGTGTGGGGCTAGAAGGGGTTCAGTGTCACCGGAGGGTGTCTGCAGAGGTTGCAGTCAAGAATCGCTGAATATGGATCAGGGTTCAGAGACTGGAGCAGGGGTTCAGGAGGGAGCATCTGCGAGCCCTGTAGAACCAGTCTTAGACACTGGGACTGCGAGGGAGCCGGTGCCCAGTACTTCTGTGGTTCTGGAACCCTCGACGGCACAACCTTCTTGGCCGGGAGGCTTGGCAGCAATTTTTGCACCAGATTTTGTAGCCTTGCTCCAGCAGGCCTTGGGCATCTCCCTAAATAAGGCTGTAGCCAGTTCCTCAGCAGCGGTGCTGGGAGATAAGAGGCCGGGGATGCCTTTAATGGCGGCAGTGACAGGCGTGGGTGCAAAGAGGCCCAGAGGAGATGCGATCCGAGTAGACGAGTTAATCATATCAGAGGATCTACAGTCGGAGGATTCGGAGCCGGACATGGACCAGGACGAAGATCTGGAAGAAAGCGAGATTGCGGAGCAGGAGGATCAGGCAAGAGTGGTCCGAATGTTTCGTAGAGAAGAGTTGCCGGCTCTCATTGCAGAGTCTCTCAAAACTCTTAATATGCCGTCAGATGGACCAGCAGAAGGTGCTACTCTGGAGGACCCATTGTTGCAGGCCTTTCGAAAGACTCAGAGGGCTTTCCTGGTACATAGAGTGTTTAAAGAGATGATACAGGAGGAGTGGGACATGCCTGAGTCCACGCTTAAAGGATCTAGAGTGATGACGCGTCTTTACCCGCTGTTAGACCAGGATAAGGACTTGTTTAAGTCTCCAAGGGTAAATGCGGCTGTGTCGGCGGTTACCATGAAGACCACAATTCCAGTAGAGGGAAGCGCGGCGCTCAAGGATGCTCAGGACCGTAAGTTAGAGACCTTGTTGAAGCAAGTCTTTGAAGTCAATGCGCTCTCTTTACAGGCTTCTATTTGCGGAACCTGGGTGGCGCGGGCTTGCCTACGCTGGGCGCAGCGGATTCAGGGGGACCCCTCGGAGGAGGCAGCCAAAGAGGCATCCAGACTGGAATCCGGAGCGGCTTATGTGGCTGACATTCATTATGACCTTAGCAGGGGGTTATCAAAGAGTATGGCTTCGGTGGTCACAGGGCGGAGATGTCTTTGGCTGCACAATTGGGCAGCAGATGGCTCGTCCAAGGTGAGGTTAAGTAAGCTTCCCTTCTGGGGAAAGCTACTGTTTGGTGAAGATTTAGAAAAATTGGTGAAGGATTTGGGAGAGTCCAAAGGCAGGAGGCTGCCAGAGGACAAGCAGAAACAGGGACGTTCCACTCCCATGCCTCGCGGTCAGCAACAGGACTTTTGGCGTTTTCGTATCCCGAAGTTTGTGCAAGGTCAGTGGGGGCGTTTTCCCGGTAGAAGCTAAGGGTTTTGTGGATTTCGAGGAGCGGATAGAGAGTTTGCGATCTGCTCCCCTTCCTTGAATTTCAAGAAATCGCAATGAAGTCAGGAGGGCCCAGCTGGAGCTGGTTCCCGTGGGGGGTCGGTTATGGGAGTTTTACCCTGCCTGGGTCCAAATCACTTCAGATCAGTGGGTGTTAGAGGTTATTCGAGAAGGTTATGCGTTGGAGTTTCATCAGCCAGTAGCCGATTCTTTCATTCAGTCGCCGTGCAAAGCAAGTGCAAGGCTGTGAGGGAGACAGTGCAGAGACTGCTCTCCCTCAATGCCATAGTTCCTGTTCCCCCTGCCCAGTTCGGTTGCATTCGATACTCTATTTATTTCATGGTTCTGAAAAAGGAAGGGGCTTTTCGGCCTATTTTGGATCTCAAACGAGTAAATCGTTGTCTGCAGGTGTCTCATTTTCGGATGGAGACTCTCAGGTCCGTTATAGTGGCAGTGAGACGAGGCGAGTTTCTTACGTCTCTGGACCTGTTGGAGGCATATCTTCACATTCCGATTCGGCAGGAGCATCAGAAATTTCTCAGGTTCGCAGTGCCTATAGGACATTTTCAGTTTCAGGCGCTTCTGTTTTGCCTAGCTACGGCGCTACGTACGTTCACCAAGGTGATGGTAGTGGTAGCGGTAGCAGCGGCCTTGCGAAAGGAGGGAGTGTTGGTACACCCTTATCTGGATGATTGGTTGATCAGAGTGAAGTCCCAAGCAGAGAGTGTGGCGGCTACGACCAAGGTGGTGACCTTTTTGCACAGTCTCGGTTGGGTAGTCAACATGGCAGAGAGCAAGTTGGAGCTGTCTCAGAGTCTAGAGTACCTGAGGGCGTGCTTCGATATGAGAGTGGGGCGAGTTTTCCTGTCCCAGCAGTGGGTGCTGGGGCTCAGAAAATTGGTCAGGCAATTTATCGGCAAGCAGGGCCCCACGGCTTGGGATTACCTAAGGTTACTAGGGACCATGGCGGCGACGCTCGAGTTGCTGCCATGGGCGAGGGCCCACATGAGACCTTTGCAAAGGGCACTGTTGAGGAGGTGGTTGCATCAAAGAGATCAGCTGTTTCAAAGGTTGCCTTGTCCGCCGCAGACCTGCAAAGCCCTTCAGTGGTGGCTGCGTTTGGGGTGTCTGGAAAAAGGGATGCCCCTGGAGTTGCCTGCGTGTATATCTCTGGCGCCAGTCTTCTAGGCTGGGGGGCTCACTTTCATGGACAATTTGCGCAGGGGCAGTGGTCCGAGCTAGAGAAAAGTTGGTCGATCAACAGGTTGGAATTGAGAGCAGTAGCGCTGGCGTTGCAAGTGTTTTAGCCGGCGTTCCGTGGAAAGGCCATTCGAGTGTTCTCAGACAATGCAACCGCAGTGGCTTACATCAACCATCAAGGAGGCACCAGCAGCGTGGCACTGGAAGCCGAGGCCGAGGGTTTGTTAGAATGGGCTGAGGACAATCTGGTGGCGTTGGTGGCGCATGTAGCAGGGATAAACAATGTGGAGGCCGACTTCTTGAATCGCGTGAGGGTAGACCCGGGGGAATGGCTGCTACACCCAGATGTATTCGCGATGCTAGTGCGTCGTTGGGGGATGCTGGTAATGGATCTCATGGCGACTTTCCAATCGGCGAAGGTCGATTGCTTCTTCAGCAGAAGAAGGGAGAGAATGGCGGAAGGCCTGGATGCTCTTATACAGGCCTGGCCAGAAGAGCAACTCCTCTACGTGTTTCCACCTTGGGTGCTGATCAGTCGAGTGCTGCAACGCATAGAGCTACACAAAGGTCAGGTGATTTTGATAGCGTCGGATTGGCCAAGAAGGCCCTGGTACGCGGACTTGGTGCGGCTGTTGGTAAGGAAGCCCTGGAAGCTTCCGGCTCGGAAAGATCTTCTAACACAAGGGCCCCTGTGCATGCCTCAGGTGGATCGATTCTCGCTTACAGCTTGGCTCTTGAGAGGGCTAGGATGAGAGCGAAGGGTTATTCGGCGGGGGTGATCTCCACCTTGCTAAAAGCTCGGAGGCGGTCTACCTCGTTGGCTTATGTTAGGGTGTGGCGCGTCTTTGAAGCATGGTGTGCAGACAGGGGGTTCGTTCCCTTAAAGGTGTCGGTGCCGCAGGTGCTGTCTGTCTTGCAAGATGGATTTCAGAAAGGCTTGGCCGCTTCGTTAAGGGTGCAGTTAGCAGCGTTGTCGTGTTATAGGGGAAAGGTGCAGGGCGAGGCGCTCGGAGGACATGCCGATGTTAAGCGTTTTTTACGGGCAGTAACCCTATTGTGGCTGCCGCGGAAGCAAATAGTTCCGACGTGGGATCTCCCTTTAGTGTTGGAGGCGTTAGGGAGAGCGCCCTTTGAACCATTGGCGAAAGCGTCTATGAAGGATCTCACTCTGAAAGTGGTTTTCTTGGTGGCGATTGCTTCGGTGAGGCGAATCTCAGAATTGCAAGTGTTGTCCTGTAGAAAGCCATTTCTGGCGTTTTTTGATACTAAGGTGGTTTTGAGGCCAGTTCCATCCTTTCTGCCAAAGGTCGTGTCGGTTTTTCATATGAATCAAGTAGTATCTTTACCAGTGTTCGCGGCACAGAGAGAGGGTCAGGCTGCGGAGCGGTTACATCGGTTGGATATTCGGCGAGCATTGAAAAGGTATATCCGCAGGACGGCCAGTTTCCGTAGGTCCGATAGACTGTTTGTGTTGTTTGACGGAGCAAGAAAGGGTGAAGTGGCTTCTAAAGCTTCTATTGCCCAGTGGTTGAAGGAGGCGATCGCGGCGGCGTATCTGTTGAAGGGCCGGGTGGTCCCGGATGGGCTGAGAGCTCATTCCAATAGGGCGCAAGCTGCCTCTTGGGCGGAGTGCAGTCTGGTGCCGGCGGTGGAAATATGTAAGGCAGCGACCTGGTCGTCTTTGCATTCGTTTGTGAAGCATTACTGTCTGGATATTCAGGCAGAGAGGGACACCTGTTTTGGATCGGCGGTACTTCAGGCTGGTCTAGCAGGGCCCTCCCGTTGAATCTGTTCACTGCTCTGTTACATCCCCAGAGATTCCGGGACTAGACTGGAGGGACGATCAGGAAGATTAAATTAGACTTACCTGCTAATTGTAGTTCCTGGAGGAACTACAGTCTAGTCCCGTATCCCGCCCTGGCAAGTGCATGGACAATTGGCCTGAAGCAGGACTAAGTTAACAGGTAAGCGTCACAGGTGACTGCTACAGCATAGTTTTTCCTAGTTCAGGGTGTAGTTTGGGGATGGTTGGGCAGTCAACATCCTTCGCAGGGGGAGAAAATGGACCTCAGCGCATAGGGCACATTTCAAAGCATGTGTACATAGTTGGTCATGATATTCTTTAGTGTTCAGTTAGTGGTTTAGTTGGGAGTTATGGTACAGTTTACTACTTAATAGTTGCTCCTGTGAGTCTGCTTTGTCAATAGGTAACTGATGTGAGGAGGCGGAACCGGGGCTTATGTACCAGTGACATCACAAAAGTGACGTTTCTCAGTCTCCAAGCTGCTGAGGAGGATCACAATCCAGAGATTCCGGGACTAGACTGGAGTTCCTCCAGGAACTAAATTAGCAGGTAAGTCTAATTTAATCATAGGCTTTGATTGTTGAGCCATTCTGACATTGATTCAAGGCATGCGGTGATTTGTGTGTAGTCTGGATGTTTGACGTTTATGGGGGTGAATATCATAATGTCGTCCGCATATATTCTGTAATGTATGTTGAATTGTTTTATAATGTTGCATATTGGCTGGATGTAGATGTGACCCGATAGTGGAGCGTTGGAGGCCTCTGGTCTTCAATCCGATAACCTCTTACAGGAACATCAAGGTCTTTTGTTTCTTTAGCAAAAGTAAGGAGTGTGGCTCCCATGGAATTGAAGCCCTTCTCTAGCCATGCCCATTAGAGAATCCACTGTATGTCTTCCCTCCTTGGCCACTCATTGGCCAGGTCCACCACAAGATTGCCCAACATTCCTCACTGGTGATTCTAGTTGCTGCAGATTGGCTTTGGAGGCCATAGTATACGGATCTGATCAGGCTTCGTCATGGGATCGGGGTCTTCTGCATCAGGGCCCAATTCTCCCTCTACTGCTGTAGTAGTGACCAAACTGAAGACTTGTCAGGCCTCTATTTCCTTAGCATATCTCAGGGTTTGGCAGCTCTTCAAAGCCTGGTCTCAGGGTCAGGGTTTGTCACATGGTATGCAGATGTTCCCTCGATTCTGGCTTTCTTGCAGGAAATTCTTGAGAGGGATATCAACTTCAATTCCTTGAAAGTCAAGGCCTGTTTCAGGGACAAAGTGGAAAGTAGTTCTCTTGCCTCACATCCAAATGTCTGCCATTTTTTGAAAGGTTTGAAGCAGCTTTCCTCTTCCTGGTACTCTGTGATGCCACAATGGGATCTATCCTTGAGCTCAAAGTCATGGCAGATCTGACCTTCGAGCTGCTACAGGAGGTTTCTGTTAAGGGTATTACTTTGAAGGCAGTATTTCTGGTGACTGTTGACTCAGCAAAGCAAGTGTCCAAGCTGCAGGCTCTTTCGTGTTAGAACCCCAATCTCTTCTTTACGGATGATGGGGGTTTCTCTGCATCCTGTTGTAGCCTTTCTTCCTAATATAATTTCACCTTTCAACTTAAGTCAGTCTATGTGTTTTCTGGCCTTTTCAGCAAAGGACTGTAAGAGCAGTGTGAGACTCCATGTGCTGAATGTGTGCTGTTTGGAAGCCATGAACTACTTTTGTCAATCAGATAATCATTTATTTATCTTGTTTGGAAGACCTCAAAAACAAGGTATGGTATCTAAGTCTACCAGGGCCCACTGGGTGAATGAGGCTATTCGATCTGTGCATATTTTGGCAGGTAAGGAAGGTACCAGAAAGCCTCATCTCTCATTCCACCAGGGCAAGGGCGGCAACTTTGGCAGAAACTGAGGTTGTCTCCCCCAAAGATATTTGCAAGGTGGCAACCTGGTGGTTGTTGCATTTCTTTATCAAGCATTATACAGTGGACATTCAGCCTTTGGCAGGGTGGTTATTAGTGGGGCCTCATCTTCCTCCCACCCACATCAGTAGAGCTTAGGTACATACCACTGGTCTAGCTGGATGATAAGATATATAAAATTTGATCTTACCTACTAATTTCCTTTCCCTGAATCTTGCTAGACCAGTCCAGGAGCCCAGCTGGAAGTCTCAGGGTTGGACTTCTTCTTTCAGGTGTTGTCAGAACTCTGTAGGGTACCCTTTGTGTAATTTGGTAGAGGTTGAGACTGCTTTTGCTTCTGCTTCTGCTTGCTCTTCCTGGTTTCTTTTGTTAGTTTGTTTTCCATTTCTATTTCTACATTTTTCCTTGATTGGATCTGGGGAAGTTTGTTTTTGTTTTAACTTTGTCAGGAGTATACTGGCAAGTTCCAAGACTGTACCAGCTCTTAAGGGAGTGATGATGTCACTAAACCTTTGTGTTTTCTGCCTTCATCTACTGGTTGGGGAGTGCAGCCAACTAGTCTGGATTGGTCTAGCAGGATTCAAGGAAATGAAATTAGCAGGTAAGACAAAATTTCACCTTGTTTGACTTTATCCTTTATGTGTAAATTTTTAAGACAAAAAATTATGAGGGAAATGCCAAGCAAACTTTTATGAAAGCCAGGTAAACAATAATCAAAATTCCTTATGAATTAAAATAGGATACCTGCCTTTTTTCCTAGGAATATTTAGCCTTCTTGCTCATAAGAAATCTGGTAGATTGTTTTCTGTTTTCTTCCCCCCTCATGTTCTTGAAAAGGTAAGAAAGACACAAAAATGGTTCAGACTTGACAGGTCTTTCTGGCTTGAGAAGGAGGTAGCAGTGTGTGCTTAGGCCCAGGCAGGTCTGCTCATATACACAGTACAGTAGAAACCTTTCAAGTGAACATCCCTGTAAGGTGTTATAAAACTGATACCCTGGAGCATGGAACATACATGGCACAAATTTGAAAGGAACCAAACATTATTGCACAAGTAATCCTTTTGTAACTGTATGTAAAGTTGTTCATTCTTTGTGTGGGCTTTATGGATACTCTGCTCCAATGGCTGTCAGCGCTAGAAGCTCTACATTTAATGATAGAATTACAGGAGACAAACAGAGCCATGGCAGGCTCTTTTGTACAATATATTGTGTAGCATGGAAGACAGAATGTCACTTTATTTCAATGTAAGTTCACTCGTTGACCGATATTTTAACAGGCATTCTTTCAAAGAAACATTTGTGGGGGGGCATATTGAATGTTACAGAATTCTTTGTAATTTAATTGTAAATCACATAACATGAAAAAACATTAGATTTACAATCTTATCACCGCAAACTGTACATTTTGGGCTCCCCCAAAAGGTTTGGGATGGCAGCCGGTATCTATAATATATAGTGTAAGATAGTGGAAAATAGTATATAATAGTATAAAATATATATATCCTCAAACTTTACAACGCGTATACGGCACTTTTCACTCATGCCTTGTACATTGTTATGCAACAATAACATGTCATTAAATATATCTCTGAACCAATAATGTGTGTTTGTTTATAGTTTTCAATCCTCCCTCCCCACCTTCTGGCTACCAAAGCACTCAGACAGTAGTAATATTTAACATTCTTTCACTGTGTTCATACTTTACTTTCTATCTAGAGACCCCGTAGCTTCCCTATCTATCTCTTCTCTCCCTTTTACCGTCCTCTCACACCCAATCTCAGACATTACTTCATCCCAACCTCAATCAAAGCTCTCTTGTTACAGTAGTAACCTTTGGAGGAAAAGGGAGAAGTGTGCCTTCCGCAAAATCAAACTGAAAGAGACAGCGGAGGGCGAAGACCATGGCCACCCACTATGATTAAAAGGGGAGAGCTTTATTGTAGACCCAACTTTACAAGTTTCTGCCCTAGGCCTTTGTCAGGGGTCTAAAAATGGACACATAAACACAAAGTCGAAATATATAAAGAAAATAATAATAATAGTCAATAAAAGAAACATGATGAAAAACTAAAATACATTACCAGAGAAATACAACAAACTAAGCGTGATGCCCGTCCTGAAGGGCAGAACAATATCACTCTTCCCAATCTAGAGCAATAAACAGACAGATAAAAATTGAATGATGAATGCATATATTAAAACAGTGGTGGGGGGAAGGGGAAGGGGAAGGGGGAAAAGGGGAGGGGAGGGAAGGGGAAAGGGGGGAGAGAGAGAAGGAACAAAGGATAAGGGTGAGTGGGAAAGGGGAGGGGAAAGGAAGGAGGAGGAAGGGAGGGGAGGAAAGTTGCATGCCGGCAAAAATATGTATATGCAAATTAGACAAAAATCAAATTGTGAATAGATGAACCAATAAAATATCATGAAAAACAATATATAATAATACTGACAGTATTAAATCAGTTAAAATGTAGTCATAAAAATATCAGTTAAAATGTAGTCATAAAAATATATGAATATATAAAAAATATAACTGGTGACAAGAAAAATCATTAAAACACGACCTCATTTGGAGTATGGTGTGCAATTCTGGAGACCGCACCTTCAAAAGGATGTGAACAGGATGGAGTCGGTGCAGAGGGTTGCTACCAAAATGATTAATGGGCTTCATTATAAAGCATATGAGGACAGACTTAAGGATCTTAATATGTACACCTTAGAGGAAAGGCGGGATAGAGGTGATATGATTGAGATGTTTAAATACCTCCGTGGCATAAATGTTCAGGGAGAGAGCCTCTTTCAATTGAAAGCAAGTTCTGCTACGAGGGGACATGGGATGAGGGTGAAGGGAGATAGATTCAGGAGTGATATGCGGAAATATTTCTTTACGGAAAGAGTAGTGGATCCGTGGAATAGTCTCCCAGTGGAGGTGGTAGAGATGAGGACAGTAACTGAATTCAAGAAAGCATGGGACCAACACAGAGGATCTCTAAAGGCAAAAAGTGGACTGTTGTAGTTGTTATGGAAGGACAGACTAGATAGGCCATGTGGTCTTTTTCTGTCGTCATATTTCTATGTTTCTATGTAACATTTAGGAGCAATAACAATATGTAAACGTGAGATCAGAACAGACTTAGTACGACACACAGTTATTAAAAAATGTATGTAAAATTGTAAGCACATCGTAGACGGTAAGGATATCAAATCGATACATATCTAAATTGCTGTGACCAACAGGAGACCGATTGTGAATTAATAACGGTAATATAAGGGCATGCTCCGATGAGAGAATCTAAAGGGCATGGTCCAGTTTAGAACAATGTTTGCAGACTAACCGCAGCAGGAATTGTGCGTGGATCGCCGTGAAAATAAGAAAGATATTCATCTGACCTCAAATAAACGGCAAAAAAGTAATATCTGTAATAAAAGATACTACAGCATACACAGAAGATACATGTCCATCCATGAAGGTAAAAGTGTGCACAAGAATAAACGCTAAAACAAAGAGTCGGCTTCATTAGTAGATGGAAGATTAGATATGCAGTGATATACCATGCAAGTGCAAGCATATGAAAGGCTGAGACCGAAGGACTGGCAGCTCTAGTCAAATGTTAAAAAATGTACAGATAAACAATACATCATTCACAAATGTGTCGGAAAAGTAAAATGAAGAGCTGTACCTGTCGATGCACTCAGACGCAGGAAAATGCCACGCAGGAGCAGGAGAAGCATTATAAGCATGAAAAGACTCCTCCCCTTCGGGAGAACGTCATGCAGACTGGCAACAATAAAATGCCTCTAAAGACAAAGTATGGAGCTGAAGAACACATTTGGAAGATGACAAAAAAACCCGCACTGTGCTACTACAAAAAAACTTAGTTACAGTATTATCATAAATAAGAGTCAGATACATGAGAACAATTTTAAAATGCAGAAAAAAACAAAAGAGATGACTATATTCAGTTTCAGGAACAAGTACACTTAAAAACAGCAGAAATAACCTTGAAGGATAAATAGAAAATGTATATGGAAAAAGAAAAAGTATATGTGAAAAATGTGTATGCAAAAAAATATGAAAAAGGAAGGCAATGTGCCTCATAGAAAAACACTGTAATCTATTCCCTTGTTTAAACCACCGGGGTACACTGTGTTTAGTTGAAAAATAAAGCATTTAAGAACAAAGTGGAGAAGTGGGTTCGAACATCTTGGGGGATGTAGTGGAGGTTGCCTTTGGGGAGTCACAGTAGTAAAGTAGCAGTGGTACAAATGTTAGAAGGTGTGCTATGTAAGGTAGGTACGTGGGGGCAGTGGGTCTGGTAGCTTCTTGGTGAGTTCAGCATGCGCCGTAGTGTTCATTGAAGAGATGAGTCTTTAGGTATTTACAGAAGATTTTTCTCTCCTGGATATTTCTTAGGGTGGGTGGTAGTGTGTTCCACAGGGTGGGGACATAGAGAGGGAAGGATCTTTGGCAGGCATATTGGGTGCTTTTGTGGGTTTGCTTTGGCACACTGAGCATGTTATTTATGGCCTGCCTGTGGGGCCTGTTGGAGCTGGGCATGCTGATTGACATTTGGAGGTGTTGGGCAGTGAGTCTGTTCTGAGCTTTGTGAGTGATGATGAGGGACTTATATTTGATCCTGGAGGCGATGAGTAGCCAATGAAGGAATTTTAGGATGGGTGTGATGTGGGGTTGCCTAGCTGTTCAGAAGATTGTTTGAGCTGCAGTGTCCTGAGCGAGCTGTAGTGGGTGGATGGTGCATTTGGGTAGCCCCTGATATATGGAATTGCAATAATCAAGCAGGGAGGTGACTGTGCCATGGCAGACTGCGCGGAAGTCCTCAGAGGAGAGGAGAGGTTGCGTAATGTTCTGAGCTTTAAATAAACTGCCTTTGTGGTATTTTGGATGTGGGCT
Source organism: Ichthyophis bannanicus (assembly GCA_033557465.1). Classification (NCBI taxonomy): domain Eukaryota; kingdom Metazoa; phylum Chordata; class Amphibia; order Gymnophiona; family Ichthyophiidae; genus Ichthyophis; species Ichthyophis bannanicus. Next base: position 48,697,421 of record CM066037.1, on the reverse strand, counting down.
TGAAAGTCTAGGCACTGGTCTAAGGTGACTCAGAGGTATTTGAGCTGACTTTTGACTTGAAGGACTGTGTCCCTGAATTTGATGAATGGTGGAGGTGTGAACTCGGGGTCCCTGGTGACATGTAGGATCTCCGTCTTGCTGAGGTTGATTGCCAGATTTTGATGCTGGAGCCATTGGAGTAGTCTGGAGCGGCTGTGGAGAACGGTGTGTATACCATTATGCCGTCAGCGTATATTAGATACCTGACGTTGTGCTTCTGGATGGTCGTTCATAGGGGGCAGATGTAGATGTTGAATAGTAATGACGATAGTTCGGATCCCTGGGGCACTTCTTGTGGCAGGATGGTACGAGGAGCAAGAGGTTTGTCCTACTCTGACCTGTTGGCTGCGTTGTGAGAGGTACAAGTGGAACCATTCGAGCGGTTTGCCCTGCACTCCAGTCTCGTGAAGTTGGTTCAAGCAGTATTTGGTGTGACACTGTAATGAACACTGAGGAGATGTCCAGGAAAAACAATATGAAGCCTTTTGATTTGTTTTGCATTCCTTTGATCAGGGTTGATAGTAGGGAAGTCAGCAGGGATTTTGCACTGTGGTGTGGGTGGAAGCCATATTGGTGCTGGTCTAGAGGTGCATGTTGGTCAATGTGTTCCTAGAGCTGTATTTGTACTTCTTTTTCTATGAATTTTGCCAGGAATGGCACACTGGCGATAGGTCGATATGAGGTGGGTGATCTAGGATCTAGATTGAGCTTCTTTAGGAGGGGCGGATGGAGGTCTGTTTGAGTGATGGGGGGGAGGTAAGCATAGGAAAGGGATTTGTGCAGTATGGTCAATATAAGTGGTAGGAAGTGGTCCTTAGTGGTTTTTATCCATGCCACTGGGCATGGGTCCAGTGGGGAGGTCGTTGTATTGATGCGTGAGATGATGATGTCAATTTCTTCTAGCGATAAGTCCCTGAAGGCGGTCCAAGATTGGGGGGAGTCTGTTGTTTCACTCACGGTGGGTATGATGGACCCATGTTTGGTCTGGAGGTATGTAGCCATGTCCTGAGGGTTTATTTATTTATTTATTTAACATTTCTTCTATACCGCGCTATTATAATCAGCGCGGTGTACATCGAACAAAAAACATACTACAATGCATACAAGCAACATTGAGTTTACAAAGAACAGGGAATTAAACATGGGATAAACCGGGAAAACTATGTACAAGTTAACTCAATACTATGTACAATACTCTAACTCATTTGGATGTTGCATGTGCTTTTGTGGGTTGATGGTACACGTATGATGATTGAGGGTGTGTTTCTGGCATGGTTGGGTGGGGTCCCTTGTGAGTGATTTGACCGTGTTGAAGAGCTCCCTAGACTTGTTGAGTGCTTTGAGTAGGGTATTGTGGTAGAATTCCTTCTTGGCCCCTAGTTGTTGCAGTAGACCTTGAGTTTCTCCAGATATGCGGCATGCAGTTCTGGATCTCTAGTTTTCCTCCACTGACGTTCTGTGTGGCAAAGGGCCTGTTTCTGTTTCTTTAACTTGGTAGAGTACCATGGTGCTTGTCTGTGTTGCTTGGTGGAGCTGGGACGTAAAAGGTGTAGAGGCTGCAGCGGAGATGGTCATGTGCCACGCGGTGATTGCTGCTTCAAGGTCCGCTTTGGACTCAGGTCTTAATTCCTTCAGGGTTAGTAAGGTATTTTGCAGGAAGGTCTGTTCGTTGAAGGCTACAAAACATCTAGCTTTGGGGGTGGTGTCTCAGGGTGCATATTCAATACGTTGCTGGGGTAGAGTGACCATGATGAGATGGTAGTCTGACCATGGTACGGGGATTGTGACTGGGGGAGTGTACCAGGTGTAGTCAGGAGGAGTTTGGGTAGGAAAACTAGATCCAGGTTTCCTCCTTTGCTGTGAGTAGGAGTATTGATGATTTCTGTATATTGCAGGTCGTGCATGGCCTGAAGAAAGATGGAGCTTTGGTTGCTTGAGGCAGGTGGCAGATTCAAGTCTCCGAGGAGAATGAGATGTTTGTGGTGGGATGTGTGAGAGCACACGGTGTCAAGGAGGGTGTCAAGCTCCTCGGCTTTGTTGAGAGGTACCCTGTATACTAGGCAGATGGTGATGTAATTAATCTCCCACAGCTCCACATCCTCTCCAACACTTGTTGCTTCCTTGGCCCCTCATTCTGCAGACCCTTACTGGTGTTAAGTACATTTGGTATAACATTTTATAGCTGTGTTCTTGTATTGCAGCAGAAACCGAAGGGATACGAGTGGCCTCAAAAATCCGATTCCATTTATCCTCATTCCATTCCCCTCCTAAATCCCTTTCCCACTCCGCTTGGTAACCTTCCTTCCCCCTTTTGGGTTCTAGGCCTTTATAGATTTTTGTAATCAACCCCTTAGTGTATACCCCCATCCAGAATAATTTTTCATATATTAATTCTTCAGATTCCACCCCTATCTTTTTGTCCTTAAAAAGTGGGTTATGTGGCAATATCCATACCAATCTCTTGCTTCTAGATTATATTCCCCCGTCAGCTTTTCAAAGGATCTCAGCCCTCCCTTATCCGTTAAAAGTTGTCCCATATACTGGAGTTTTAAATTTGTCCATTGTTTAAAATAAGTGTGCAATTCCCCCCTCCCTAAACCCTTCACAACTGACTGTCTATTGTAATTGCAAGCCACCACCCATCCCCACTATTGTTTTCCATTCCTGCTGCCAAATTTTCATTGTCAAGTCTGCGTATGGATTTGTTTGATCCTCCCCCATCTCATGTCTCTTATCCCACAACTGGTCAGTTAGTGGAGTCTGCCCTCCCACCGCCTGCTCCATCCATCCCCATTGAAGTTTCTCTATTCCCACCCTCCAGCCTAAGACCCCCTTCAGTTGTGTCGCCTTATAGCACTTTTCCAAGTTTGGGATGACAAGGCCACCATCCTCTCATCCTTTGTATAAAACTTCTCTCCATACCCTTGGGGGCCGACATTTCCAGATAAAGGAGAATATTCTCTGCATAAGGCTCAACATTTGTTTAGGCACTTCTATTGGGAGTGACATAAACATAAACAATAGTCTGGACAATATGTTCATTTTTATAATAGCTCTTCTTCCCAGCCAGAAGTGGGGTCTGTCCCAGTAGACCAGATCATTCACTACTCACAAGACCAATGGGTTGTAGTTCAGTTTCCTCAATTGTTTCCAGTCCCTACTCACTTGTATTCCTAGTATCGAACCTGGGGTTTTGCCCATTGTAATGGGAAACTGACTTGCAAACTTTCCTCTAACCTAGGGTCTAAATGGAGTGTCAAGATCTCTGTTTTCTTCATATTCATCTTATATCCAGATACATCGCAGTATGCATGTTTTTCCTTTAGCAAATTTGGCAAGGATAAAAGTAGTTTCCTCAGCATACATAATACATCATCTGCAAACAGAGAGATTTTAAATTCTCGGTTATCCACCAGGATGCCCTTCACATCTGTCTCTTTCGTATCTTCTCTGCTAATGATTCTATCACTAAGACAAACAAAAAGTGGGTACAGTGGGCCCCTTATCTAGTTCCCCTCCCTACAAAAATTCTTCCGAATATGTACCATTCATCCTGATACGTGCTCTGGGATCATTGTATGGGGCTTGGAGCCATCTTCAGAAATTATTCCCATCCCTCAGAGTACTTCAAACATAAAGGGCCACTCTACCCTGTTGAATGCTTTTTCCGCATCGACTGCCATCAAGAGAGAGGAAGTCTTCTCTTGTTGCACTACTCATACCAGGTTCAGAATTGTATGTGTATTATCACTGGCCTGTCTTCCTGATATAAAGCCAGATTGGTCGTCTTTAACTAGCTTGGACAAGAACTTCTGCAGCCTTCCTGTTAGAACTTTTGCATAAATCTTTGCGTCTAAATTGATAAGGGAAATCGGCCTATAAGAACCACATATTCTCCAGGACCAAGCAGGAAGTCAGTCCTCACATATGGGTGACGTCGGCGCCAACGGAGCCCCCTTGCGGAGCATTTCCCCAGCTTTCAAAGAAAGCCTTTGGGAATGCAGCGCGCCTGTGCGGTCCCCTTCCCGCCCAAGGGTGCCATCTTGCCCAGTCTTTCTTTTTCCGCGGAGCCCGACGCACATGAGTTTGTGTCACCCAGAAAAAGTTGATTTTTTTCTGCGATTTTCGCGTTGTCTTATCCGGTTCGACGCCAGTTCTCCTTCCCGCCTGGGCTCGGTACGCCGGTATTGAGTCCGGAGTTTTGATTTTCAGTTTTTGTCCTTCGTGACTAGCGTTCGCTCTCTTTTTGTGTTTTCACTGGCAGCCCGGTCTTTTGACCTTGCAGGGGCCCTTTTTCCCCCAATGGCTGTCAGCGGGTTCAAAAAGTGTGATCGGTGCAAGAAACTTATGTCTCTCACCGACACACATGATTGCTGCCTCCGATGTCTCGGGCCTGACCATGACCCGCTGGCCTGTGGCCCGTGCGGCAAAATGTCGTCGAAGGCACTTCGGAGCCGTCAGCATCAATGTGAGTGAATTTTCTCTGACTCCGTGTCTGGCCGGGCCCGGACTTCGTCAGAGACCTCGACATCGCGGGAGTCTGACCCCGAGTGCTGCCGGGGTTCCTCTGAGAGGGAGTCTCCCACCTGGGAGCACAGAAGGAAGAAGAAGCTCGCGAGGGCGGCGTCAGTGGAGGCTCCTGGTTCCTCGAGGGCCGGGTCGCGTAGCCCTGACCGCCGCCCCCCCGGGCTCTCGGAGTCGGAGAGGCCATCCAAGTTACCTCGCTTGGAGCCAGAGTCCCCGAGTCACGTAAGTACAGTTGTCCTCGTGGACTCTCCTCCGGGGGAGCCGACGTCGGGCCGATGCCGTCGGGGCCCGAGTTGGAGGTTGCTGAGTCTCCTGAGCTTGGACTCAGGTTGACGGCCTTGGAGAGCAGCTTGGCTGCCTTCATGGAACTTTAATGAAAAGTCGTTCAATATAAACACTGTAGAGAACGGAAATAATCTTAATGATTTCCTTAAACCAGGAGCAATTACTATTTATACGAAGGTTGTGATAAGGAAGCTTATCAAAGCTCAGGGAGTAATGACAATAGAGGAGAATTTACTCTGATCAAGGGACCTGTGCTGGCAGGTTATAGAAATAAGACAGCTTGTTTCCCTAAAAGACTACATGTTCCAGAATGCACTAGTATGCAGAAAGCCCCTAGGGGAGCTAGAGTGGAAAAGCATGAGTCTAATCAGAGAAAGCATTATGCCATCCCTAATCAAACAGCCTCTAGGAGACTGCTTAATCCACAACACCTGAAGAATGCAAGGGAGGAGTTGCAATCTAAGCCCTTTAAAACTAGAGGGGAATCTTCAGGAAGAAAGAAGGAGAAGGGGAATCAGAAGGAGAATGAGAACCAGAACAGAAGGAAGAACAACTGGAACCTGAAGGAACAAGGACAAGGAAGCAGACGGTCCAAGAGAGGAGCTCAGAGAAGTACCTATGCCTGGAGAGATACCTGGGGGAAAGAATTTTCAGAGGACTGGAGAAAGCTAGAGGTCTGTAGATACACAGCCAGGGACTCTCAAGCAACCCCTAGGAAGAGGTCTGTTGCAGCTAAGGAGGAAGGGAGCCCAAATACCTCAAGGAGGATGTCTGGAGAAAAGATCCTGAGGTCCAGAGATACCAACTGGAGGACAGGACACAGAAGCTCTATTGCATACTGGCCAGAATACCAGAAGAAACAGCCTGACGCTTGCCTGGATTCAGGTATGAACTATGAACGTTTCTCTAGCTTTGAGCCATGCAAACAGCAGGGAAACAGTTTCTCCCCATATAGAGGTCAGTTCCTAAAGCCCTCTGAGTCAGACGGAGAAACTGAGTCTATGCAATTTCAAGAGCAAGGTTTAATATCTGATGCAGAGGATGATTATATGGACTGTTCTTTGAGTAGGTTGTTATTTTAGGAAAAGCCTAAATATAAGGGCAAACATCAAAAGGAAACATTCTAAGTATTGGCTTCCCAAAAGGTTTTGTTGAAAAGAAAAAGCTTGTGGGAAAATTTGCACGTGTGCTGAAATCAAGCTACTGATTGCAGTTAATTGTCACCTGTTGGTGGAGGAGAGCCCAGCACAAGCCGTGCACACGTGGGATTTAAAAGTTCTTTTCTGTATGGAGAAAGTGAGCTATGTTTTTGTATAAAGAAGTTTTCCTCTTTGATTTATTTCTACCTCAGCACTGCTAAGGAGTTTATTAGCAGTGGCTGTAAGGAAGCCTTTCTGTTCCATAAAGGACTTTGATACTTATTTGCATAAGTTTTTCAGTTGCCTTATTTTGTGTTGAATAAACCCTGGAGAAGTTATCTGGATGGTATTACCAAGCATATCTGTGTGTGGAATAATCACCCTATAAATAAACTCTAATTTTGCTTTACACTCGACCAACTACAAGAGTTTTCATTTATTTTAGAAGGCAAACTTTGTGTGTGAATGGACTTCAATAACCACAATCCTTTGCAAGACAGTTAATTTACATACTTGCCAAGTTGGTGGTACCTTCATAACAAGCACCCCCTTTTACAAGGTCTCAGACTTATTTTGGCTGTACCATTCCGACTCACGTCTTACACCAGTACCATGCCTTATAGCATCAACGACCTTCAAAACGTTTCTCCCCTCGGAGCTTTTCATTAGAAAGCCAATGCATCAAATGATATAACAGCTTTGACTGCTTCAAAGAAATCCAAGATGTAAAATAGACACTTAGCTTTCAGCTATTAAACTCTTAGCTCCTCTGGCACACAAACATATGCTGATCCCAATCCCAGGCACCATATATGCGTTTCACGCTATCTGTTTCATCAGGGGATCTTGTGATGAGCTTTCTAGTAGTGCTTATATGCTGCCCGCGTTCAGTAATTACAAAACCCAAAACACACTGCTTTTCTATGTCAACTGTTCACACCATTAGGGTTACCAAACGCCGCGCATGGTGTGAACAGTTGACACAGAAAAGCAGTGTGTTTTGGGTTTTGTAATTACTGAACGCGGGCAGCATATAAGCACTACTAGAAAGCTCATCACAAGATCCCCTCATGAAACAGATAGCGTGAAACGCATATATGGTGCCTGGGATTGGGATCAGCATATGTTTGTGCGCCAGAGGAGCTAAGAGTTTAATAGCTGAAAGCTAAGTGTCTATTTTACATCTTGGATTTCTTTGAAGCAGTCAAAGCTGTTATATCATTTGATGCATTGGCTTTCTAATGAAAAGCTCCGAGGGGAGAAACATTTTGAAGGTCGTCGATGCTTGTGATAAGGAAGCTTATCATAGTTCAGGAAGAAATAATACAAGAGGTGAATTGGCTCTGAATAAGCAACCTGTGCTGGCTGGTAAAAACACTAAAACAGAGTGTTTACCTAAAAGACTACCAGACCCAGAATGCACTGGTTTACAGAAAGCCTCTAGGAGAGCTGAAGTAGGGAAACGTGTGCCTAATCAGAGAAGCAATGATGCAATCCCTAATCACACATCTCCTAGGGCAGGGCTTAATTCAGAACACCTGGAGTGTGCTAGGGTGGAGCAGCCATCTAGGCACTTTAAAGCTAGAAGGAATTCATCAGACAGACAGCAGGAGCAAGGAGAGCAAAGGTGGCAAGAACGGAGACAGCAGGACCTGGAGAAGGAGAGACATATCGTGAATAGAAGGAAGAACAGCAAGTCATCCAGAAGGTCTAAGAAAGGAGCCCAAGGCAGTACGTATGCTGGGAGAGATTCCTGGGGCAAGCATTCTTCATTGGACTGGAAGAAGCCAGAGGCTTGGAGATATACAGCCAGGAACCCTCGGACAGCACCTGTAAGGGAGACGGCTGCATCTACAGAAAGAAGGAGCTCTAATACCTATTTAAGGAGGTATGGGAAGAGACCTAAAGTCCAGAGATTCTGACTGGAGAGCTGGGCACGAAAGCTTTGCTACCTACTGGCCAAAATACCCAGAGAGGAAACCTAATGACAACGTGATCTCAGGTATGAACTCTGATCTGTTCCCTAGCTTTGCACAAGGAAGACAGCAGGGAAACAGTTTCTATCCTGGTAGAGATCAGTTAGAGAAATCTTCTGAGCCAGTGTTTGAAAGTGGTCCTATGATATTTCAAGAGCAAGGGGAAATATCAAATGAGGAAGTTGAATGTATGGATTGTTCTCTTTCTAAGCTGCTGTTCTAAAGTAATCCTCAGTTAAGGATCAAACACCAAAAGGAACTGTACTGATTTTTAGCTTCCCAGAAAAGTTTCTTTGAGAGAAAGCTTTGGGGAAAGTTGGAGCCACGTGGAGAGTGGACCAGCAATGATTTGCAGCTGGTTAAGCACCTGCGATTAGAGCAAGGCACAAGTGCACGTGGGACTTTGGGAAAAAGCTTCTTCTCTGTGTGAAAGGAAGAAAGCTGGTTTTTTTTGATAAAGAGAATTTTCCTTTTGGGTTTATTTTTTCATTCCAGCACTGCTAAGAAAGTTTATTAGCAGGGGCTAGAAGAAAGACCTTTTCTGTTCCATCAAGGTCTTTACTAAGTTGTTGCATAAGTAATTCAGTTGCCTTATTTGTTTTGTTTCCTGAATAAAACTTCTGGAGAAATTATCCTGTTGATGTTACCAAGCATATCTGTGCGAGGGAATAACACCCCATAAATAAAATCTGTTTTCTGCTTTACACTCGAGCAACTACAATTCTTTATTCTTGTTAAACGGCTAGTTTTGTGTGATGGAACTACAAGACCCACAATCCTTTGCAAGTCAAGTAAATTCATGTCCTTGCCAAGATTGTGGAACTTTCACAACAAACACACCCGTTTACATGCTATAAGGCATGGTACCGGTGTAAGACATGAGTCTGAATGGTACAGCCGAAATAAGTATGAGACCTTCGTATAAATAGTAATTGCTCCTGGTTTAAGGAAATCATTAAGATTATTTCCGTTCTCTACAGTGTTTATATTGAACGACTTTTCATTAAAGTAAACAAAAGTTGATCGTTCATAAGACGACCGAAAACAAAGTGTGCCTTCATGGAACAGCAGCGGGTACTGATCGCTGGTCTGACTGGTGCATCTGCCCCGACCACCGGGACCTCGACGTCCGAGTCGACCCCGGAGACCGAGCCGATCCTCGAGTCAATGAAGTCTCGAGTCAATCCTCGGTCAAGGTCCCCCTCGACCTCCCCTGCGGGGCCAAGGTCGTCGATGCCGATACCCTCGGCATCAGGGCGGGTGGCACCGAGGCCCACATGGCCGGAGCCGCTCGATTCCTCCTCAGAGGAGTCGGCGTGGTAGACGGAGGACGAGAAGTCCCTGGACACCTTCTGGACCCAGTGCGTCCCTTCGGACACACCAGAGTCTGAGCCTTGGAGACGGTCCCCCCCAGAGGATACCCGGTTCTCGGACTTCCTGAGGGACATGGCCGAAGCCTTGGCCTTCCCTGCGGACGCCGAGGAGGAGCCTCGAGCCGAAGAGTTCGATGCCATCCAGTATGACTTTCCTTCAAAGGAAGCCCTTACTGTACCGGTTCCTCTGATGCTGGAACGGCTGCTCTTCCGTATGTGGGAGGCACCGGCCTCGGCGCCGTTTCTTAGCAAACGGGTCAATTCCATTTATTGAGTCCCCTTGTACGTTCTATGTAAAAAGACCACGCCCTCTTACAGTCCAGGGTATGCAAGACTGTTTCAGCCCGGCTGATATGCGGCCTGGGAAAGAAGGTGGGAAGAACCACTTTCTGGTTTAGGTGGAAAGAGGAGACCACTTTTGGAAGGAACTTCGGATGGGTCCGTAGGACTACCCTGCTCCTATAGAACCGTGTGTACGGTCTATGAGAAACCAGAGCTTGTAGTTCACTCACATGTCTGACTGAGGTAAGAGCTACCAGGAAGAGTGCCTTTCAAGAAAAGAAGCGCAGATGGCAAGTAGCCATCGGCTCAAACGGTGGGCGAGTAAGTTGCTGAAAGACCACATTCAAATCCCACTCAGTTGCCGGTAGACAAACCGGAGGCGAGAAGAAGCAGACCTCTGAGAAAGCGGGACACCAAGGGGTGAACTAGAGACTGTCCCTCCACCGGTGAGTGGTGTGCTGAGAGAGCACTGAGGTGGACCCGAACAGAGTTAGACTTAAGGCCTAGGTTTGATAGGTAAAGTAGATACTGCAGGACTACTGGCACAAGGCAAGAGAAAGGATCTTCATTGCGCTGAGCACACCATATCGTAAACCTACGCCACTTGAGGGCATAGGACGTTCTGGTGGAGTGCCTCCTAGAGGCCAAAATTACCTCTTCAACCTCCTTAGGCAGAAGCAAGGGAGCTAGCACTATCCTTTGGCCATCAGATTGAGGGACCTGAGATTGGGGTGCAGAAGGGAACCCTGCTCTTGAGACAGGAGATCGTGTTGCAACCCCAGAAGGAAAGGAGTTTCCACCGCCAACTGTAGCAGAAGTGGAAACCACGGTTGCCTCGGCCATCTGGGGGTTACCAGAATCACCGAGGCCTTGTCCCGAAGAATCTTGAACAGAGTTCAGGCCACCAGGGGCGTGGGAGGAAATGCATACAGGAGGCCCGTAGACCAAGAGATCAGAAAAGCATCTGCTGCCATCCTCAGGGGATGCGGCTGTCTGGAGCAAAACCTGGGCAGCTGACGGTTTTGTGGACTTGCAAAGAGATCGATGGATGGAAGTCCCCAGAGGAGGAAGATCTGCTGGACCACCCATGGATTCAACTGCCACTCGTGAGGCTGAAGAATCCTGCTTACCTTGTCTGCTAAGAAGTTCTCCTGACCAGGTAGATAAATTGCTTTGAGAAACATGCCTTGTTTGACTGCAAAGGAGCAAAGGGCCAGTGCCTCTTGACATAGGAACCTGGAACCTGTCCCCCCTTGTTTTTTCACATAGAGCACTGCCACTTGATTGTCCGTCTGAACTAAGATAGACTGGTGAGAGAGGGTATGTGAAAAAGTCTGTAGAGCTAGGCGGATTGCTCACAGCTCCAAAAGATTGATCTGCTGTGTGGCCTCCCGAGGAGACCAGAGGCCTTGAGTGCACATGCCCTGGCAATGTGCACCCCAGCCCTTTAAAGAAGCATCGGTCGTCAGCACCCTTGTGTGTGTTGGAGCCTGAAACGGTATCCCCCCCCCCCCTCCGAGAAGGTTTGGGAGATGTAGCCCCCACTGTAAGGAGTCCAAAAGTGGTTTGGACACCTTTACTCTGTCTCTGAGTACACCTTTACTCTGTCCTGCGTCCACTGAGTTCTGAGGCACCACTGAGCAGCCCGCATCTGCAAACGGGCATTCGGAGTCACATGTACCGTGGATGCCATGTGGCCCAGGAGCTGGTTAAACCCTTTTGTTTAACAGGAAACTGGTTGGCCAAGCCCATCAGTCTGTGGGCTCTGTCCTCAGGTAAATAAGCTCTTGCCTGCAGGGTTTCTAACCTTGCCCCTATAAACTCTAGTTTCTGAGAGGGGAGCAAAGTGGACTTTGCGTAGTTTATGACAAAGCTCAGATGCTGAAGAAGAGAGACATTGCGAAGAGTGGCTTGTCGGGCCTCCTGGAGAGACTGGCCCCTGATGAGCCAGTCGTCCAGCTATGGGAAGACAAAAATTCCCTGATTCCTGAGATAGGCCACCACTGCCAGGTATTTTGTGAAAACCCTGGTAACCATAGTTTAGGTTGTTCTTCCCTATGTGCATAACTTTGCACTTGTCCACATTAAATTTCATCTGCCATTTTGATGCCCAGTCTTCCAATTTATCAAGATCCTCTTGCAATTTTCCACAATCCTCTTGGGTTTTAACAACTTTAAATAGTTTTGTGTTTTCTGCAAATTTGATAACCTCTCTCGTTATTCCACTTTCTAGGTCATTTATGAATATGTCAAAAAGCAGCAGACCCAGCACAGATCCCTGGGGTACACCACTATTCACCTTTCTCCATTGGGAAAATTGGCCATTTAGCCCTACCCTCTGCTTTCTATCTTTTAACCAGTTCCTGATCCACAATAGTACACTGCCTCCTATCCCATGACCCTTTAGTTTTGCCAAAAGTCTCTGAAGAGGGACCTTGTCAAAGGCTTTCTGAAAGTCCTATTATATGCAACTATATCTCATGAATATTCTTTAGGGGCATCCTGAAAAACCAGGCTGTATTTTGGTACACCAGAACTGAAGTTGACCACCCCTGCTCTGGAGGATGGTATAGCAAAAAAACAAAATAAAGTACGCTAAACGTATAAGCCTGCCTTTTATGATACATAGAGCCACAGCAAGATCTTATCTTGTGTCTCCTGAAGAAGAATATTTCCGGACAGCCTTGAAACCTCCTTGACTGCTGACTGGAATAACTCTGAAGTTGAGTCTATATTCAGGTCCTGGCTCTACTTTGTTGCCAAAGCCTCAAAATTATATGCAGGGTCCCCACCAGTGCTAGCCCAGCACTCAACAGTGATTGTAAGATTTAGCCTGGATGTTCTATTAATAGAGCCTCAGGCACAAGCTCCCAACAACAAGCTCCTCAGGCACAAGCTCCCAACTGTTAAGACCAGTTATGTAATGTCTTAAATGAAAAGAAAATGCAAATAAATCATTAAGGATAAAGTAAGCTTGATCTCCCAGATCCTAAAAGGTCCTGATGCAAGTCTCATCAGCTATGCCTGCCAAGATATGCGCCGCCTTCTCTGCCCAGAGAGAAAAAACCAGCTTCATGCAGCCCAGGTAAAAGATCTAAATTCCCCTTGAGAGGCAGCAGTGCTGCAGTCTGGGAATTTGCCATGTATTTTCTAGCAAACCCACTTCCATGCTTTACACGGCGGAGCCATTAGGGGTACATCTCTATATATGCAGGCAGGCTGATGGACTTAGCATGGAGACTATAGTGGAGATCCAAAAGGCTTTAATGGATATTGCTCTGCAGAGATGAGGATAAAGTATTTCCTATTTAAGACCCAGTCTCACCCATGTCATAGAAGGGAAGCTACATTATAATGTCTCAAATTAGGATGAGCCAAACCAACTTGGCCCCACTTAAACATTAGTGTCTGTAGGGATAAATGTGATTTCCAGTCCTGCCATAAAAATTAATGCAGGGCGGGGGGTGGAGCCTGATGTCCAGCGGGATGGACGCTTAACGCTGAAGCTCCCGAGTGGCCTACTCAGACTCCTGACTTTAATACAACTTATCTTTTCAATTGGGCTCTGATCCTACCGGGGTGCCTCGGGGAGATGGAGGGGCACAAGCCAGCGCGTCTAGAATTCGGCTCTTCAACGAACTCACATGGCAAACGCTCTAAAACTGAGCCGCCGTCCCCACAGAAGATGGTTCCACTCCGGGAGGGTCCCGCGATGCAGCAGGAGATCTTGGATGAGATCCGCGGCGTGAAAGAACTTGTGCAATCCAACGGTGAAGCACTCAGATCCATGCGGGAAGACTTCGGCAAGCTACAGGACAGGCTAGAGGGGTTATCGCTGAGACAGGACAAAATGGAGGGTACTCTTGACTCGCATGCGGTCCGCTTGGCAAAATTGGACAAGGTCGAACGACAAATGCAGGCACTTCAGAAGGAGCTGGAGGACAGTAACAACCGAGCCCGTCGCAACAATATACGGCTCGTGGGAATTCCGGAGGGAGCAGAATCAGGAGATATGAAAGAGTTCCTCTCTAAATTGCTTCCCTCCTTGCTTAAAACAACGTTCACCAAGGATTTGGAGATTGATCGGGCCCATCGAGTACCCACGACTTTGGCGCTCAACCGGAAAACCCCTCGGCCCATCATTTTCCGGTTGTTGAGATATCAGCAAGTTGAACAAATTCTAAACGCTGCCCGTGCAAACCCCCGGCTGGATTATGAGAGCCATCGGATTTCATTCTTCCCCGACCTGGCGAAGCCCACAGTGGACCGCAGGAAAAGACTCCTTGAATTTCGACCGCGTTTGCAGCAGCTTCAAGCGCGCTATGGCCTAATGTACCCGGCGAAACTTAGAGTTACTCTTCATAATCAAACCAGGACTTTTGAGGATCCGGACGTGCTTGCGGCCTATCTGGAAGCCAAAGAAGCGGACCAAATGCGCTGAACCAGGGGCCTTTCATTTGCCCATCGATTTGGAACTGATCGCCATTTTGTGTCGTCGACGCTGCACATGCAGCCTGGATCGGAGGCCCTGCGGCCTAGCTTATCGTGGCCTGCTGACCGTCGGACTCTCCTGTGAGGGACCTTTTCCATAGCATGCACCTCGGTGGGCTCCGGCGCCTATGTAGCTATTACAGTTAATATGTAGAATGTTTGGCCCTCGTTGGGGCTTCCTCCCGCAGACATATGGTCACCATTAATCATTGGGGTTATGCTTCTTCTCTACTACACTTCGGTGTTTACTTTTGGTTTGGGGGAATACCAGATATAGTGCTTATTGTATATGATTTGGTTAGGTCTTCTCTGAATCAAGCAGTCAAGATGGGGGATAATGGAAATTGTGTGCATTATGATATTTTTGTCTTGAATAGACTCAGCTATTTCTATGGCCCCATGTAAGATTTTATCATTGAACGTCAAAGGTATTAATAATCCGATAAAAAGGAAGAAAATCCTTGGCTACTTAAGTCACGAAAATGCTGATTTGGTTTTTCTCCAAGAAACGCATCTAAATGCCAAGGAGACACTGAAACTCAATGTTAAACCCTACATGGTGGCCGCCTACTCTCCCGCTATAGCGAAGAGATGTGGGGTAGCCATCTTGATTAGGAAATCCTTACAAGCCACTGTTATCGATAGCAGTTCTGATACTGAGGGTCGGTGGTCCCGCGTCCACCTTAAAGTGGGTGATCTTGAACTGACATGTATATGTTTATATGCTCCTAATGTGGATGATCCTATTTTCTTTGCTAACCTTGCCCAGGTTGCACAAGCTTCTGCCAATACTTCGTTAGTAATAGGAGGCGACTTTAACCAGGTGGTTGATCCATTGGTAGATAGGCGACCACCCAGAACGAGTGGTCCCACCAAGAGTCACCTCACGCTAGCGTCTTTGATTAAAGATCTAGCTTTAGTAGACCTGTGGAGGCTGCTACACCCTTCGGACTTAGAATTCACGTTTTTCTCCCCCCCACATCAGTCACAATCTAGGATAGATTTTTTCCTCGTATCCAAAGCATTAATCTCCAGCACGGATACAGCTAAGATACACTCTCTGCACATCTCAGACCATGCTGCTATCTCCTTCCTTTTGAACACTAGTGCACAGAGGGATAATCCACGGGATTGGTATTTTGATCGGACCCTGCTTGAACAGCAGGATTTTCAGGCTGACATACGGGCTGCCATACAAGATTACTTCCACTTTAATTCACCCCATGATACAATGAACTGGGCATGGTGGGAGGGCTTTAAAGCGTCTATCCGTGCAACCATCACTAGCTATCAAATCCGTTTAGGGAAGCAGCGTAAACGGCAACTCTTAGCACTAGAGCAGCAGATCAAGGCCGGTGAACGTGTTCTTACCTCTCGTACTGACCCATGTGTGTTGATTCACTTGCAACGCTTGCGTTTCCAATATAACTCGCTCTTAACGACTGCAGCGGCCAAAAATATTGAACTACAGCAAGGGACGTACTATCGGGAAAGCAATCGTGCTGGTAAACTCTTAGCTAACGCTCTGAAAGGTCAAAAAGAAGCCAAACGCGTAGCGGCCCTGCGTAGTCCAACGGGGGGGAATTTAGTCACAAATGATACAGAGATAGTAGAGCTTTTTCGGGATTTCTACACCCGCCTCTATCAATCAGAATGTGAATTTGACCCAGAGGCTTTTGACCGGCTATTAGCTGGTATACAACGACCGACCCTTTCTGTAGAGGACAAGGAGTCACTAGATCATTCATTTACTCTTTCAGAAATTCAATTCGCACTCAAGCGATGTGCATCGGGTCGGGCTGCCGGCCCAGATGGCCTCCCGGCAGAATTTTTCAAAACTTTCAGCGCTGATTTGGCCCCATTCCTACAACTCTATTTCTCTGCTTTGGCCAAAGATAGCTCCTTTACAGGATCTTTCTCGACGGCAAATGTTGTAGTCTTTGAGAAAGAGGGGAGAGACCCGATGCTGACTGCAAATTACCGTCCAATTTCCCTTCTTAATGCTGATTACAAGATATTTGCAACCATTCTGGCCACTAGATTATCCGATAAAATGCCTGCTCTAATTCACCCAGACCAATGTGGTTTCATATCTGGTAGGTCCACTGCTGATAATGCCAGGACCTTGTGTCATATACTAGCTGCAGCAGCGCATCATGATCAACCCCTCGTCGGCCTCTCTCTTGATGCCGAAAAGGCATTTGACCGCTTAGAATGGCCCTTTCTATATGCGGTTCTCCGCTGGTATGGGTTTGGGGAAGGCTTTCTCCGATACCTTCAAACTCTGTATGCACATCCGACAGCCACTATTTCTGTCAATGCCACAAAGTCTCAACCGTTCAATCTTCATAGGGGCACTCGGCAAGGATGTCCCTTATCTCCTCTGCTCTTTGATCTAGCACTTGAACCCCTAGCCCTCCTCATCCGACAGGCCACAGATATCCATGGAGCCCCCTTTCAACATAGAGATATTAAAATTTCTGCATATGCAGATGATCTCATGCTTTTTGTATCCTTGGACTCCGTCCCTGCTGTTTTAAAAAAGATTGATAGCTATTCCCTACTCTCGGGATACAAGATTAACTGGACTAAATCTGTTGCCTTCCCTTTGAATCATCGAGTCCATGCTGCAGACATGCAGGCTTTCCCCTTTGTATGGCAGCCCCGTATGGTCAAATACCTGGGGGTTCATTATTGTTATCCATTAGAAGATACTCTTAGCCATAATGCTAAAGAGCTAATCTCCAAAGCGCGCGATCTTACCAACCGGTGGTCTCCTTTAACACTCACATGGTGGGGCCGACTGGAAACAATCAAAATGATGATAGTTCCCAAAATAAATTATATCCTAGAAATGCTACCATGCCTCCTGCCTGCACACATATACAAAGATATAGAAGGTCTCCTGATTCGTTATTTGTGGCATGGCAAACCACCAAGGATAGCTAAGCGTAAGTTACAGGCGGACAAAGAAAAGGGAGGGGTCCGGTTCCCAGATTTTCTTAAATATCATAAGGCGTTCCTTCTTAAACAGGGTGCCCGTTGGTTAGATCCCCCGGTAGAAGGTAGGCCAGTCTGGCTCGACATTGAGGAGGAACTCTGTAGGCCCATTCCTCTTACCTACCTTCCCGGCATGACCTTCCAACTAGATTCCCACCATCCACCAATGGTTGTGGATACACTACTTGCCTTTAACACTTTCATTCAGTCTCAGGGACCACAACAGTGCCCGCCATATAGACTCCCGCTATGGCATAACTTGCGCCTTCAAATACAAAATAAACCGATAGCATGGACCCCCTGGTATTCCAAAGGGATATGGATGCCTTACCAATTGATTGCCAGTGAGCGCTGGAAAACTTTTAAAGAATTGCAAGAGGAATTTGGTTTACTAGCAAGAAATTATTTCCAGTGGGTGCAGCTTCAGCACTGCCTTAGGAGTGTTCGGACTCTTCCACTAACTGAAACTAATGATGAAGGTCTAGCAGAGATAATTCGCTCTATTGGGAGTCAATCTGGCGTAGCCTCTAACTTTTATAAAATGTTAAGCAATCATGAGAACAGTAGCATTCCCGCAGTCCAACAAACATGGGAACGGGAACTACAAATCACACTGACTCCTGAGCAATGGAGCCTCTTCTGGAGTAAAGTTGTTCGGGTCTCTCGGTCAGCATCGATAACCCAGACACTTTTCTATTTTGCACATAGAAGTTTCTATACGCCTGTGAAGCTTGCCAAATGGAATGCCAATGTTAATGACAGGTGTTGGAATTGCCACACCGCCATAGGCACACTAGCTCATATAATGTATGAATGTTCTACACTACAGCAATTCTGGAGTCGGGTCTGGGGTCGTATTCAACTCATTTTACAGTTTCACGAGCCTCTCTCTTGGCGGATAGTGGGACTTCGCTCTGCGGCGGGGATCCCCTCTCTTCCAAAGTCGGGCCGCTTTTTGCTAAATTTCTTGATGGCTATAGCTATATCTTTAATCACGAAACACTGGAAAAATAGCTCCCATCTAAGTCCCCATGCGTGGTGGACTCTTGTATGTTTATATAGTAAATATGAACAGATACCACGCCGAATGGCTCCCCACGCTCAAACCTTGCATCATGTTTCTAAATGGAATATGCTCAATGATTATGTGCAAACTGCCAAATGCTCTCATCTAACTGTTTAACTCCATTTATCATGTACACTCATTTATTATGATCTTCACTTGCTCTATACTGGTTCACAAAGAATGAGAATTAATCATTGATTACCCGAACGTTGTATTCCTTTCCTAGAGAAGAAGCATGGGGGTGGGGGGAAATATGGGGTTGCTTTTATATGTATGGTTTTGTATTTGTATCTTTCTGTATGTCTTTTACTTTGGTTGTGTTATAAATGGAAAATAAAATTTAAAAAAAAAAAAAAAAAAATTAATGCAGGGCATTGTTAATGGTCATAAGATCTCAGACTAACAAAACCATGGGGACAGTTTGCATCATGTATAACCATTTTGACAAAATCATCTTGAAAAGAGAGACACTCTGCATTGTAATGACTGCGAAAAGACCCGCCAAGCATGGAGTAAGTTCTGTAATTCTTTCGATAATGTGTTCACATTCATCCTTTAAAAACTAGATATACTAACTCAAATACCGAATAGCCATCTGCCCATGTTTGAGGAGAATTAGCAACTCATCTATCTTGAGGAAGAGGCACTAGAGCCATTGTTTCTAATGTCAAATAATTCAGTTTGAACCCAGGAAAAGCTCAAAACGTCTTAATCAGTCTAGCAATCATGATAGTGAAACATTGGATCGTTAAATAGTGGAGTGGAAGGGGTAAATGTAGATTGGCCATTTACTCCTTCTAAATGTAGACAGACTAGGGGGCATGCAATGATGCTACATTGTAGCACATTTAAGACTAATTGGAGAAAATAGTTTCATACTCCATGCATCATCAAACTCTGGAATTTGTTGCCGGAGGATCTAGTAAAAGCTCCCTACACCACCTGGCCCTTCTACCCACTCCCATTTTTGAACTACAAACACTGTATTCATGTATGTGAGTCATCGTCCCCACCTGTTAAATGTACCCCTCCAATTATGTTGTGACCACTTTGATTGAAGGATAAGGTGGTATACAAATCTGTCTAAATAAATAAATTAGTGTAGGTGGATTTAAGAGGCTTGGACAAGTTTTTGGATGAAAAGTCCATAAATTAAAGTTCACTGCTAACCCCTGGGTAAAGTAGCATGGAATCTATCAACCTTTTGGGAACCTGACAGGTACTTGTTACCTGGATTGGACATTGTTGGAAACAGGATACTGGGCTTGATTGACCTTTGATCTGATCCATTATGGCATATCTTTTATTCTTATTACTAATCACATGGGCAGACATGATTTAATGGGTCAAAGTCAGCATGGATTTAGCCAAGAGAGATCTTGCTTTACCAATCTGAAGGCGTGAATAAACACGGATAAAGGTGAACCAGTAGATACAGCATAGACTTTCAAAAAGCATTTGACAAAGTTCCACATGAGAGACTCCTGAGGAAATGAAAAGTCATGGCTTTGGAAGCAGTGTCCTATTATGGAATGGAAACTAATAGATAGAGAAAACAGAGTAAGGATAAATGGTCAATTTTCTCAATGGAGGAAGGTTGAAAAGTGGAGTACCTCAGGGACCTGTACTAGGACCAGTGCTTTTTAACACATTTATAGATGATCCAGTATTGGGACCAACAAGCAAGGTGATTACATTTGCAAGTAACACCAAATTCTTCAAAATTGTTAAATCTTATGCGGATTTTGAGAAATTGTAGGAGGACTGAGACAGGGCATCCGAATGGCAGATGAAATTTAATGTGAACAAGTCCAAAGCAATGCACATAGGGAAGAATAACCCAAACTAATATATACACAGTTCTGGGCTCAACATTAGGAGTCACTACCAAGGAAAACGATCTAGGTGTCGCCCTGGACAGTTTGTTGAAAATTTCTGTTCACGGTGTGGCAGCAGTCAAAAAAGCAAACAGAATGTTAGGAACCATAAGGAAGGGAATAGAGGATAAAACTAAGGATATCATGCCTGTTTTGCTCCATGGTGCGACTTCACCTTGAATATTGTGTGCAGTTCTGGTCTCTGCATCTCAAAAAAAGAGTGGCATTAGAAAAAGTACAGAGAAGGACAACCATAATAATAAAGGGGATGGAAGGACTCTCTCATGAGTAAAGGCTAAAGAAGATAGGGCTCTTCAACTTGAAGAAGAGACCACTGAGGGGAGATATGATAGACGTCCATAAAATCCTAAATGGAGTGGAACAGGTAGAAGTAGAAGGACTAGGGAACACGCCATGAAGCTACAAAATGGTATATATTTAAAATAGGTGAATGTATTTTTTTTCTGAAAGTATAATAAAGCTTTGGAACACCTTGCCAGAGGATTTTAAAAGCAGGTAGTTGTCACTAGATTTAAAAATATTTTGGACATATTACTGAAGAAAAAGTCCATAGACATTATTAAGGTAGACAAAGAGAAAACCACTTCTTATTCCTGAGAATAAGTAGCATGGAACTGGCTACCTTTGGATACGTTCAGTACTTGTGATCTAGATTTGCCACAATTGGAAAAAATGGGCTTGATGGACCTTTCGTCTGACCCAGAATAGCAGTTCTTATTATATTCCAATTACTCAACAACTCCTCTATATGTGAGTGAAAGTGCCAGCTCTCCTACAGCGGTTTGAGCTTCCTTGGAAAATTTTGCTAATCCTATCAGGTGTTAAATACCAGCTGTATAATAGTTTATAGCCATTTGCTTATATTAGACACAGATGTACATCTTACACTTTGTATTTTTTTTTATGGAGACCGGCATTTGAGTGGAAGTCAAAAAGAGCAAACTCCATCTTCAGCAAGATTGCTAAAATCTCGAGATTTTGAAGTAAATTGTCTTCACATGAAAGAGTGAGTGGATAAAAAAAACGCAAAAGAAAATGAGCAGGTCGTCTTGTGTCTGGATATTTCTACTTCAGAGATTCAAAGCATTCTCACATATTGTCTTATTACATAGTACATGGCATGAAGAGGCCTCGGGGAAAGCAGGGCCACTTCAAGAAAATGTGTGATTGGGTCCCTGCTAATAAGTGTGGACTCCTTCCTAATGTAATATATATTTCAGAAACAGGTACATAGTAAGATCAAAGACTCTCTTTTTATGAGGCAGCTAGTGATGTAGATATTAAAACCAAAGTACTCAACTTTAGGCCTGTGTATACTTTAAAAGGTAATCAATCAACCCGGATCTTAGGGCAAATAGGGATAATTGTATAAAGCAATTTCTCCAGGAACAAGCAGGAAGTCAGTCCTTACATATGGGTAATGTCGGCACTGACGGAGCCCGCACGGAGCATTTCCCCAGCTTTTACAGAAAGCCTTTGGGAATGCTACCACGCATGCGCGGTCCCTTTCTCGCCCAAGGGTGCCATCTTGCTTAGTCTCCTTTTTCCGTGGAGCCCAATGGATGCTTGTCCTGTTTCCCCAGAAAAATCCTCTAAAAATTATCCCTAAAAGTTGTTTTTTTTCCAGTTTGCATACTGGTTTCTCTTCCCACCTCGAGCTGGCGCCATTCTTGGCTCTTCCCTTCTTTATTGAGGAGGCTTGTCTCGACCGGCGTTCAAGGCCCTTTTTTGCCCGGGGATTGTCGACCCTGGCTGGGTGTCTCCTGGTGGGTTCAAAAAGTGTGACCGCCGCAGTCAAACCATGTCTGTTACAGACACCCACGACTACTGCTTGTGCTGCCTTGGCCTGGACCACGACAGTACCACCTGCGACCTCTGCCAGGCCATGACTCTGAAAACCAACAAGAAAAGATCAGAGTTGGAGGAGAGGATGTTCCCGCAGTCTGACAGCCCCAGCTTTCCTGATGCTGATCCCCAAGCCGAGCACCTCCTGTGAGGCCCGGGTGTCTTTGGCATTCCACAGCGGCGGCTCCTCCGTAAAGACCCCGGACCCTGGGAAGAAAAAGAAAAAGTCCTCAAGACCGGTCAAGATTCCACTGGTGAAACCTGGTAAGATCCCGTGGCAGGACGGGCAGCTCCGAGCAGCTCCTCCTTAAGGTCTCTAAAAAGGAGTCCTTAGCCGGCGGCGACCATGCGAGGCTCCTCGAAGTCATGGTCCTCATTGAGGATACACTCACGAGAGTGCCGGTGTAGGGCTCGAGTCCCTCAGTGCCATTGCCGACAGCTGGCATTGAATCTAGAATGGTGGCCCTGGAGCAGAATATCTCTGCCATCATGGCCTTGCAGCAGGCAATGATGTCTGGTTCATCTGCATCATCTACCCCAACAACCGGACTCCTGACTGCGGGGGAGTCATTGGGCGTCGAGCGCCACCGGCCTCGGGCGAGTCCTCGGCACTGATCAAGATCCCAGTCCCGATCCTCGGGTGTATGGTCCTCCCTGGCCGGTTTCTGGGAGTCTGACCCGAGATCCATCAGGGGACCCCGGTTCCTTGGGGCTGGCCTTGAGGTGTGGGAGTCCCGAACCTCTGAGTCCTCGACGCCCTCTGGCTGTGACTGGGAGACCGACGTCGAGGCCTCCCCTGAGACCTCTCGACACCAAGACGTCCCTTCGGAGACATCTCCCCCAGATCCCTGATGCCATTGCCTTCCCAAGGACGTGGCCTTCCATGACTTCATCTGGGACATGGCCTGGGACTTCTCAGTCCTGACGGAATCAGAGGAGATCCTCCAGAATGAGTCCTCACCAAAGGAGACTCTTACGGTTCCGGTACAACCCATCCTCGAAGAGCTGCTCCTGCGGATGTGGGAGACCCCAGCCTCAGTGCTGGTGGTCAGCTGTTCTCCTAGGCAGAGCGGCCCGAGCCCTCGACGCCCTTGGGCACAAGTGCTTCCAGGGATCCATGCTAGGCTGTCGGATACAGGCCTATGAGTTGTACATAGGCATGTACCTCAAGGGCCTCATCTAAGAACTGGCGGGCTTCTCCGCAGGCCTCGCTGGGGAACTCCTCCAGAGGTTCCAAGCCCTGACCGCCGGGATCCAGGACTATTCAAAGGGAGATTGGCTGTGCTCTTTAGACCTATAGGATGCTTATACCCACATCCTGATCCACCCCTCCCACAGACAGTACCTAAGGTTTGTGGTGGGAGGAGAGCATTACCAATACAGGGCATTTCCATTCGGTCTGGCCTCCTCGCCAAGAGTCTTTACAAAGTGCCTGACGGTCGTAGCCACCTATGTGTGTCTACAAGGGGCCTTCGTCTTCCCCTATCTGGACGACTGTCTCATCAGAGGCAGCACAGCCCCAGGATACTAAAAGAGCTCAGAGAGGTTATTGCAGAGCCGTTAAAGGATGTTTTTAACAGATCCTTGGAGACAGAAGAAGTTCCCCAGGACTGGAGAAGGGCTGATGTGGTACCTCTTCACAAAAGTGGTAACAGGGAAGAAGTGACAAACTACAGGCCTGTAAGCCTTACCTCGGTGGCGGGAATAGTAATGGAGACACACCTGAAGAGCAAATAGTGGACTTTCTCAAAACCAAAAGGTTGCATGATCAAAGGCAACATGGTTTTACCAAACAAATCTTATTGAGTTCTTTGACTGAGTGACCAGAGAGCTAGATCAGGGGCATGCGATTGATGTCATCTACCTGGATTTCAGCAAAGCCTTTGATACTGTTCCTCATAGGAGGCTTATCAATAAACTCAATAGCTTGGGGATGGAGTCCCAAGGTGGTGAACTGGATCAAAAATTGGTTGACTGACAGACGACAAAAGGTGATGGTAAACGGAACTCACTCAGATGAAAGGAAGGTGATTAGCGTTGTGCCCCAAGGTTTGGTCCTGGGACTGGTACTGTTCAATGTATTTGTAAGTGATATTGCTGATGGACTGAATGGAAAATTCTGTCTTTTTGCAGATGACACGAAAATTTCCAACAGAGTGGACTCCCCTGAGGGAGTGGAGAACATGAGGAAAGATCTACAAAAGCTGGAAGAATGGTCTAATGCTTGGCAGTTAAGATTTAATGTGAAGAAGTGCAGTGTCATGCACTTAAGAGGCAGAAATCCAAGGGAACATAAGAACATAAGATATGCCATACTGGGTCAGACCAAGGTCCATCAAGCCCAGTATCCTGTTTCCAACAGTGGCCAATCTAGGTCACAAGTACCTAGCAGTTTCCCCAAAGGACACAGGTTCCACAATGCTTGTACTGGAGCAAGCAGTGGATATCCTGAGTCTCCTTTAATAATGGTTTATGGACATTTCCTCCAGGAACTTGTCCAAACCTTTTTTAAACCCAGCTACACTAACAGCCTTTACTACATCCTCCGGTAACAAATTCCAGAGTTTGATTACACGTTGAGTATGTACGCGATAGGAGGCAAGAGGTTGGTGTGCACAGATCAGGAAAAGGACCTAGGAGTGATTATTTCTGAGGATCTCAAGATGGCGAAACAGTGTGACAAGGCGGTGGCAAAAGCCAGAAGAATGCTGGGTTGCATATAAAAAGGAATTACCAGCAGAAAGGAAGAGGTACTAATGCCACTGTACAAGTCACTGGTGAGACCTCACTTGGAATGTTATGTTCAGTTTTGGAGACCATATCTCATAAAGGGCATAAAAAGGCTGGAAACAGTTCAGATAAAGGCGACCAAAATGATTTGGAGCCTATGTCAGAAGACTTATGAGAAGAGACTTGAAGACCTAAATATGTACACTCTGGAGCAAAGAAGGGACAGGGGAGATATGATTCAGACCTTTAAATACTTAGAGTATTAATGAACAAACAAACCTCTTCCAAAGACGGGTAGCTGTAAAACTAAAGGGAATAACATGAAGCAGCAACGGGGTAAATTGAAAGGCAATGTCAGTAAATACTTTTTCACTGAAAGGGTGGTGATTGCTTGGAATGCCCTCCCGATGGAAGTGGTGGGGGCAAATACAGTGACAGAATTCAAAATGGCATGGGACAGACACAGTGGATCCCTTTATAGCAACAGGATAAAATCTAAATAAACTTAACTATCTCTTATATGTTAACAAATAGAGGTGCCCTACGTGGAGCGGTGGGTACACCCCTAAACAAAGGCATGGGGAGGGGTGACTTGCACACAGTGGCAGGTGCACCTACTCTTGCCACCTTGCTGGGCAGACTAGATGGACCATACTGGTCTTTATCTGCTGTCATATACTATGTTACTATGAGTCCGGGGAATCTGAGTGGAAGCGGCTGACCAAGGTCACCCGTAAGGAATCATCAGTCTCCGGTGATCAGCCTTGGACCACTGAAGCCATCCTGGTCGAGGAGGTAGAGCTGGGCCCGAGACCCTCGGTGCCTGCACTGAGGCTGTGAAGCCATCTGGACTGGAGACCAGAATGGCAGCCTTGGAGCACAGCGTGTCTGCCTTCATTGCCCAGCAGCGTGTCCTGATGCCCAGTTCCACTGGGTCACCTGCCCAGACCACCAGGGCCTTGACCTTGAGGACATCCCTAGTTGTTGAGCCAATCTTCGAGCGCCATCGAACTCGATCCTCAACATCGGTCTTGATCCTGGTCCTGATCCTTGGGACTGAGGTCTTCCCCGATGAGTGGCCGCAGCTCTGCCCACAGAGCCTTTGAGGGGCATGCACCATCAGGCTCGGGCCCGACCTCGCATCCTGACCAATCCTCAACTACTCTACCGACTATGAGTTGGACTGGGAGACTGAAGATGGGGAATCTCCGGATACACATCACCATTACGACGTGCCCTTGTACCCATCTCCCTCCGAGACTCTGCGCCAGTCCTCACCCGAGGATATGGCATTCCTCGACTTCATGCAGGACATGTCAAAGGCATTGGCGCATGATACTGAGGTGGAAGAAGATCCTTGCATGAGGAGCTCAAGATCCTCCAGTACAAGGCCCCTCCGAAAGGAGGCACTTATAGTGCCCATTCCCCTGATCCTGGAACAGCTGCTCCTCCGTATATGGGAAACACCAGCATCGATGTCCATCATGAGCCGACGGCTAGACTTGGTATCGGGTCCACCAGAGCCCAAACTTCCAGAAAGCACAACTGCTACACAACTCCATGGTAGTGGAGTAGGCCATGTGTCGGCTTAAGAGTCAGAAGACGCAGTCGTCAGTACCTCCAGGTAGGGAGGCCCGCACCTTGCACGCCCTAGGCAGAAAGTGCTACCAGGGCTTGAGGCTCATCGGCCAGATTCAGGCATACCAGCTGTACATGGTCATGTACCTGAGAGACCTGGCAAAGGAACTCACCGGGTTTTCAGCTGGTCTCTCTAAGGAACCCCTTCAGTGGTTCCAGAGCCTGTCTTCTGCTGTAAGAGAGTACTCCAAATTCATGACTCGAGCAGCCTATGATGACTTTGAGTTGGTGACTAGAGTAAGAACATAAGATATGCCATACTGGGTAAGACCAAAGTCCATCAAGCCCAATATCCTGTTTCCAACAGTGGCCAATCTAGGTCACAAGTACCTAGCAGTTTCCCCAAAAGGCATAGGTTCCACAATGTTTGTATTGGGGCAAGCAGTGGATTTCCTGGGTCCCCTTTAGTAATGATTTATGGACCTTTCCTCCAGGAACTTGTCCAAACCCTTTTTAAACCCGGCTACAGTAACAGCTTTTACTACATCCTCCGGTAACGGAATTCCAGAGTTTAATTACACGTTGAGTGAAAAAATATTTTCTCTTATTAGTCTTAAATAGGTTACCCTGTAGCTTCATTGCATGTCCCCTAGTCTTTCTATATTTTGATGGCGTAAACAATCGATCTACGTTTACCCGTTCCACTCCATTCATTAATTTATAGACCTCTATCATATCTCTCCTCAGCTGTCTCTTTTCCATGAAGAGTCCTAACCTTTTTAGCTTCTCTTCATAGAGATATCCTTCCCCTTTACCATTTTGGTGGCTCTTCTCTGTACCTTTTCTAATAACGCTATATCCTTTTAAAGATATGGCGACCAGAATTGCACACAATATTCAAGGTGTGGTTGCACCATGGAACGATATAGAGGCATTATAATATCCTTTGTTTTATTCTCCATTCCTTTCTTTATGATACCTAGCATTCTGTTTGCTCTCTTGGCTGCCGCTGCACACTGGATGGAGGTTTTACCATGTTATCCACGATGATGCCTCAATCTTTTTCCTGGGTGGTGGTTCCTAATGTGGAACATTTCATCATATAACCATAATTTGGGATTTCTTTCCTAGGTGCATAACTTTGCACTTGTCCACATTAAATTTCATCTGCCATTTTGATGCCCAGTCTTCCAGTTTATCAAGATCCTCTTGTAATTTTCCACAATTCTCATGGGTTTTAACAACTTTGAATAGTTTTGTGTTATCTGCAAATCTGATTACCTCACTCGTTATTCCCATTTCCAGGTCATTTATGAATATGTTAAAAAAGCAGCAGACCCAGCACAGATCCCTGGGGTACTCTACTATTCACCTTTCTCCATTCCCTGTAAAATAGTTATCTCCAAGTTATAATGCCCTGTTCAATGTAATTTCAGTTTGTTCAATGTAAACCGCCTTGATATCATGAAAGGTAGTATATAAGAAATGTTAAATAAAAATTTTAAAAAAATTTGGAAAATTGGCCATGTAGCCCTACCCTCTGCTTTCTCTCTTTTAACCAGTTCCTGATCCACAATAGTACACTGTCTCCTATCCCATTACTATTTAATTTTGCCAAAAGTCTCTGATGAGGGACCTTTTCAAAGGCTTTTATCAACCAACTCACCTTTGTCTACCTGTTTATTCACACCTTCAAAAAACATAACAGATTAGTAAGACAAGACCTTCCTTGTCTAAAGCCATGTTGGCTGTCTCCAATTAAGCCATGACTATCTACATGTTCAGTAATTTTGTTCTTTATGATGGTTTCTACCATTTTTACCAGTACTGATGTCAGGCTCACCGGCCTGTAGTTTCCCGGATCACTCCTGGAACCCTTTTTTAAAAATTGGAGTTGCATTGGCCATCCTCCAATCTTCAGGTATTACAGATGATTTTAATGATAGTTCAAAGATTGCTAATAGTAGGTTTGTAATCTCATATTTCAGTTCTTTCAACACCCTTGGATGTATATCATCCGGTCCAGATGATTTGCTACTCTTCAGTTTATCAAATAGTAGTAATACATCTTCCCGGTATATCGATATTTCTTTCAATTCTTCCGCAGAATCACCTTTAAATACCACTTCAGTCATGGGTAACATCCCTACATCTTCAGCTATGAATGTACTTGAAAAAGTCTTTATTATGCATTTTTGCTTCCACAGCAAGCTTCTTCTCAGATTCTCTCTTTGCATGCCTTGCATCTAACTTGCCAATGCTTGTGTTTGCAGTTTTCATCATTTGGCTCTTTTTTCCATTTCCTGAAAGAAACGTTTTTGACAACAACAGCCAAATGCCTGTTTCCCATCAGCGTCTGTGGGCTCAGCTTTAACAGAGCTGCGGGAAAGGGAAACACTCTCCCTTCGCGCGGCTCTGCAAAGCTGAGTTGGCGTGGAGGGGAAATGCTGGAAAGGCTCTTCCGGGGAGGCAGTGGCCACAGGGCACTTCATTCTGCAGCTGCAGAAGCTTCTGCACCCGGTTTTTTTGGGGGTTTTCTTTTTTATATTTTCCTGGGCTGGGGGGGGGGGGCGGTGGTAGCACAGGAAATATTAATGGGCTGATGGGGGGTTACAACTGGAAATGGGCTGATCGGGAGGGTGGGCTAGGACTGGTAATGGGCTGATGGGGGGGTTAAGAATGGAAATAGGCTGATCGGGAGGGGGGTTAGAACTGGAAATGGGCTTATCGGGAAGGTGGGCTAGGACTGGTAATGGGCTGATTGGTGGGGTTGGGCCTGGAAATGGGCTGATTAGGAGGCTAGGACTGGAAATTGACTTATTGGGGGGGGGGGGTTAGAACTGGTGATGGGCAGATGGGGGGCTAGCACTGGAAATGAGCTGGGACTAGGAATGAGTGGCTGATAAGGGGGATAGGACTGGAAATGGGCTAATGGGGGAGGGGAGGAGGAGAGTGCTGCTGGCCCTGGAAGAAAACTAGGGGCTAGGGCTACAAATGGGCTGATGCGGGGGGATGGTAGCATAGGACTGGAAGGGAGCGGATACTGAGATGGCCTGCCAGGGGAAAGAGGGGACAGGAAGGGAGCTGACACGGGGGAAGGAGGGGGCTGGAAAGGAACTGACACCTGGGATGTACTGAAGGGGGACTGGAAGGGAGCTGACACTTAGGGATGGGAGTGGTAGGTGGCTGGGTAATGGGGAGGAGGCTGGAAGGGAGCCGACATGCAAATTGCACTGGAAGGGGGATGGACAGAGGATAGGGTGACTGGAAGGGAGCTGATTAGTGGCACTGAGAATGGACGTGAGCTGATACCTGGGATGGTATTTGGACTAGAAGGGGCTGGACAGTGGGGAAGGAGGGGGACTGGAAGGGAATGGACACCAGTGGCAGTTGTGGGAATGCAAGGCAGTTGACAATGGGAGGTACTGGGAGGGGAGGACTGGAAAGGGGGCTGATACTAGGGAGGGTTACTGGAACTGGAAATGGGCTGATGGAAGGAAGTGAAGAAAACAAAAGAAGAGATAAGAAATGGCAGATGGAGCATGGACCATAGGCCACAGAAAGAGAGCTAAGAGAAGACAGGAAAGCAAAAGTCTCAGATGGGGACTAGCATGATCAGAGAATAAAATGGTCAGACAACAAAGGTAGAAAAAATAATTTTATTTAATTTTAGTGATTGGACTTTGTGCTATTTTTATATTTACACAGTATTGGGGAACTGCATCTCTTATTTATCTGATGTTGCACTGCATATGGACTCTGGCTTCTTGGAGTTTCAGTTTAAATTTTGTCTGCATATTTTTATTTTTAGATTGTGGTTACTTATTCTGTTCTTGGTGAGGGTCGATGTTGTGAGTGTTAGACTGAGGTCTGGTGTAATTTGTACATAAAGATCTATACTGTACTGTATTAATTTGACTTGTTCAGCTTTTCAAATAGGTGTATGGCTGTACCAGGGCCCACTGTAGTATTTACAGTGATGCTTTTTTTTGGATGGACTCCTTATGTGACTTTTGGAAGTTTGTGCTGATATGGTATGGTATGGTAGATTTGCTCTTTGTTGGGTTTTGTATTAGTTCACAATATAGCTGGTACTGGAGAATAGTTGTTGTTAGTGAGATGATCAGAATCAGATTTTTTTTTTTAAATATTGAGTTCTGTGAATGAATGTCCTGGTTCTGCTCTGTACCTACTGTGGATGCAAAATATATGTTGAAAAAGAAAAAGCAAGAACCATAACGCAGTTTATAACAAAATAAAAATGAGTTATAATTTACTTTTCTAAACTGTGCTGTTGGTTCTCGCTGTCTTTTAGTTCCTTGGTGTGCAATCAGGACCGTACCTAGTCCTGTGCATGCGGGTCAGCCGCCCAGGGCGCAAAGGCTTGGGGGGTGCATTTCGTCTGTCTGCTGTTGCAGGCGCAATAGGGTAGGAGTTTTGCATGGGCTAAGAGGGTTAGCCTCGCCCTAGATAGGGAGCTTGAAGAAAAATCTAATTGGTGCCAAATAGGCAGGATTTTGTTTTGACCACTAGGGATGCTAAAACGTTTTTGGAGCTGGAACGCTGCAGAGTTAACTCAGCTGTAGAAGAGTAAACTGTGGTTCTTTGTTTTGCAAGAAAACAAGTGAGAAGTGAGTGGCTCCTCCAGCTTCTGGCAGAAGGGCAACAGCATCACAACAGTGTCAACAGCAGTTTCAATGCATCCTGCTGAAAGGGCAGCAACAACAGCATCAGCAGATACAGAACCTTGTTCAGGCGCAAGAGAACTGCAGAGGAGTTCCCTGGCTCCGTTGACTCAAGCCCTTCAGAGACCACCATGCCACGCCCCAGCGGAAACCCTACTTAAAATGATGGCAGAAGATGAACCTGATCACTTTTTGGTGAATTTTGAACGAACTGGCCTACATAGACTACTTATTTGTGGATTCTGCTGATGGTAGCAATCAGACTTCATTCCTGGATGCCAACCCTGATGAACAAGCTACATAATGCAGCTGTCAAAGCCACCATATTGGAACAGGCTGGCTGTATACCAGAGGCCTACCGCCAACGCTTCAGAAAGAGGGGCCTTCAGGTAAAAGAGAGCTCTCAGAAGTTCCTCTGTCAATTGAAGGAGCTGACATGGGAAGTGGCTGCAACTGGAGGGAAAGGCCGGGTTCAGAATATCCAAGATTGTGCTCCTGGAGCAATTTTTAGAGGGCTTGAACTCCCCAATGAAGCAGTGGGTACATATGCACCCCAGGCTTACACTTGAGAGTGCACTGAAAATAGCAGAAGGGTACTATGAAGCCCAGCTGGTGACAGACATGGACACGGAGAAAGTGAAGGAGTCATCCATTAGCCCGGGAGGAGGAGAGGGGAATCCTGAGCAGATGTTGACTCCCATGTTTCGAACCTGAAGTTGTCACCTAGGTGAGGGTATGGGCCCAGCCACAACCCCTTCACCTGTTTTAGGTGTGGAGTCCGGGGATACTTTGTTGGAGAATGTACCCTGAGTACGGAGGAACCAATGGATGTCAGCCTAACTACCCATCACACCTACACTTTTGTAGACATTCCCCGCCCAGGTGCACTGAATTTTGTGATTCCAGTGGAGCTTGAGGGGATCTCCATTCAGGCCTTGATAGACTCAGGTACTGTGTGGACCTTCATTCGACGATGAACCATAAACTGTTTTCAGATCGATTATGGAAAGACTGTAACACTGGCCTGTGTGCACGGTGACCAGAGGCAGTATCCAATGGCACAGGTTTTACTCAAGACTCTGACAGGGCATGACATGTTCGAGGTCATAGTGCTGCCCTAGCTTCCATACCCAGTACTGATCAGCCAAGACTACCCAAGCTTCTGGGTGATATGGGCTCGGCTAACTGATGATGCCACTAAGTCAAACTAGGAAAGTTTCCTGGAGGATTTCTCCTAGAAGATTCAGATCTGTATATCAAGCATCCCAAGCCTGCTAAATCCTATAGTCAGCATTGCTGAGAGAAGCTATGCTAGCATCAGAATCTGGGCATGGCTATAGAGGGGGAGGGGTCCAGGGAGGGAGAGTCTAGTGAAGAAATCCCTGGGGATAACTCAGGTCTCAGCGGTACTGACCCAAGCATACTAGTTCCCTTCGCAGAGTGGAGGCCAGATGGAGACCTAGGGGGCTTCAAGAGGGCCCAGCAAAAGGATGAGTCCATTAAACATGCCCAAGAGCAGGTCTTGGATGTAGATGAGGTTCCAGTAGGCAATGGAGACTCTTTTAGGAAAACCTTTTGTGCTAAAGGGAGATTTGTTATACAGAGTGGTCCAGCGTTCCCTAGAGAGGGAGAAGGTAAAAAAACTGATAGTTCAGCAGGTTTTATCATTAGCAGATAGCCATTTGTTAGGGGGACACCTGGGAGTGGAGACAGCACTAGAGCATATTTTAGCTCAGATTTTCTAGCCCAGAATCCATAAGCAGTTACATTGCAGTCATGTCCCATTTGCCAGCTTCACAACCCCGCTAGGGACAGACCTGCTCCTCTAGTACCTATGCTCATCATTGAAACCCTGTTCGAAAGAGTGGCCATGGATCTGGTAGAGCCCCTGGAGCAAACCACCCAAGATAATATGTATATTTTAATCATATTGGACTATGCTGCCAGATTTAAAGGCCATCGCTCTTAGAAACATAGAAACATGATGGCAGAAAGAGTCCACATGGCTTGTCTAGTCTGCCCTTCCATATCAACCACTACAACAGTCCCTTTTTTCCTTTAGAGATCCTCTGTGTTTGTCCCATGCCTTTTTGAATTCAGACACTGTTCTCATCTCTACCACCACCACCACTGGGAGACTATTCCACGGATCTACAACTCCATAAAGAAATATTTCCGCATATTACACCTGAGTCTATCCCCTTTCACCCTCATCCTATGTCCCCTTGTAGCAGACCTTGCTTTCAATCGAAAAAGGCTCTCCTCCTGTGTATTTATGCCACGGAGGTATTTAAACGTCTCGATCATATCACTTCTATACCGCCTTTCCTTTTCCTCTAAAGTATACATATTAAGATCCTTAAGTCTGTCCTCATATGCTTTATAATGAAGACCTCTAACCATTTTAGTAGCCACCCTCTGTATTGACTGCAACCTGTTTATATCCTTTTGAAGGTGCAGTCTCCAGAATTACACAAAATACTCCAAAGATGTATACAGAGGCACTATCACCTCCTTTCTTCTGCAGGGTATTCCTCTCCCCATGCACCCAAGCATCCTTCTAACTTTTGCTGTTGCCTTTTCTACCTGTTCAGCTACTTTAAGATCATCAGACACAATCATGCCTAGGTCAAGTTCTTCTTTTGTGGACAGAAGTACTTCACCTATAATATACTATATCGCTCTCTTGGATTGCTGCAGCCCAAATGCATGACATTACATTTTTTAACATTAATCTCAGCTGCCAAATTCTAGACCATTCAAGTTTAGCTAGATCCCTCCTCATGTTATCTACACCTTTCTGGGTGTCTACTCTATTGCAGATTTTGGTACAATCCACAAAGAGGCAAATCTTACCCTAAAGCCCTTCCGCAATATCAATAACAAAAATGTTAAAAAGAATCGGACCAAGGACATATCCCAGGGGCACACCACTGGTAACCACCTCCTCAGAGTGAGCTCCATTTACCTGTACCCTTTGCCGCTTCCCACTCAATCAATTTCTAACCCAAGCAATAACTTTAGGGTCAATCCCTAACGTGCTCAGTTTATTTATAAGTCGCCTGTGCGTAATGTTGTCAAAGGCTTTACTAAAATCTAAATACACCACATCTAGGGCTCTCCCTCGGTCCAGCTCCCTGGTCAGCCAATCAAAGAAATCAATCAGATTTGTCTGACAAGACCTGCCTCTGATGAATCCTTACTGCCTTGGATCCGGTAATCCGTTGGACAGAAACCTTACTATTTTCTCTTTCAGCAGCGCTTCCAATAATTTACTCACCACCGAAGTTAAACTAACCGACCTGTAGTTTTCAACCACATCCTTACTTCCGCTTTTGTGTAAAGGGACCACATGAGCCTCTCTCCAGTCCTCTGGCACCACTCCGAGGCATTGAAAGGGTCAGTCAGTTTAGCTGCTAGAACGTCCCTAAGTTCTCTCAGTATTCTCGGGTGTTTCCCATCCGGTCCCATCGTTTTGTCTACTTTAAGTTTAGCTAGCTTCTCATGAACACCGTCTTCTGAAAATTGTTCAAGATGCCCCTCGCTTCTGTTCCTGTTTGTGGGTGTTTTCTGAGGTCCTGCTCCTGATTCTTCATCTCTGAACACAGAACAGAAATATTTGTTAAGCAATTCCGCTTTATCCTTATCAGCTTCTACATATTTCTCCCCTGCACCCTTGAGTCTGACAATACCACTTTTGCCCTTCCTCTTCTCACTAACATATCTGAAAAATGTCTTATCCCCCCATTTTATTGCATTGGCTGTTTCCTCCTCTTTTTGAATCTTTGCTTTCCTGACTACTTTGCTAGCTTCTCTAAGTTTTTCTGTCTTCCTCTCTCTGTGATCTCTTGTATTTCATGAAGGCCTTTCTCTTTTTCTTCACCTTTTCAGTTACTTTTTTAGAAAACCATAGCAGTCTCCTTTTCTTTTACCTTTATTTACCATTTTAACAAAAAGGTTGGTTGCCTTTAAAATATCTCCTTTTGGTTTTGCCTACATCCTCCAGCTGTTCCCATCCCGCTAACGACTCCCTGAGGTATTGGCCCATCTTACATAAGAACATAAGATATGCCATACTGGGTCAGACCAAGGTCCATCCAGCCCAGTATCCTGTTTCCAACAATGGCCAAGCTAGGTCTTAAGTACTGTCAGACGGCTGCCTAGGGTGAGAACTTACACAATCTTGATGATGCATATATTCATATGATTCTTGCAAGGTATTGTGGGTAATGTAGTTCTTTCACTCCAAACACAGCTGAAGACAATAATTGAGTTGTGAAACCAGTGATAAGGCCAATAAAATACTTCTTTTATTGATGGGGTTTAATTCACCCAGCACAAGTATGCTTGTTAGCAATATAAATGAGGTTACTTGCTTGCAGTGTTTAAATGGATAACATAAAGTCACAAAGCAAATCAGAAAAACAACCTAGAGGGAGGAGTAGCCTAGTGGTTGGGGCAAGGTACTTCAGGCCGGAAGGTCGGGGGTTCAAATCCCACTAGAGGACAGCAACCTTGGGCCGGAAGGACTGGGGTTTCTAGTCCCACAGATGCTCCTTGTGGTCTTGGGCAAGCCACTTAACCCTCCACTGCCCATGTTCCCTGTAAGTATTAGTGTATGTGTCTCATATCCCCGCATGTTAAATGTATCCCCCAATTGTGTTGTGACCGCTTTGATTGAAGGATAAGGCGGTATACAAAACTGTCTAAATAAATAAATAAAAAAACCTTCAGCTTGTCAGGCAATTAGCTAATGTTTTCTTAGCAAATAATTACCAAATAAAAAGGCACAAAGAAATAAATGAACTTTGTTTGTTAGGTTAACTTCTGCTTATTTTCCACGCAGATCCCAGCAGTGATTCTCCCTTGCTCACACACACAATCAGGTGCAGCTTTAATTACTATCAATTGACCAGCTGAAAGCCTTTAGCTGGCTGGCTGCTACTGTGTGAACCCAAATCCTGCTTTAAGAGCTGTTTGCAGTGGAAATAAAGAACAAAGTTAGGTTTCTTTGTGATGGCTGATGTGTTTGCTCACAGAAAGCTAGCAATAGCATTTAGATAGAGAACAGTCCATGTAATTAATAGTTTCATCTGCTGTATCTTCCCCTTCATCAATCAGCATAGGGTCACTATCATACATTGGCACAGACGAGTCTTTCATTAAGGCACTATCATGAGAATGCTTATTCCCTTGCTGCCATTCTCTATTATAGATAGGGTCTGGATCAGTGTTCATACCTGAGCCTCTCCTGCTATCATAATTCCTCTCTGTATAGCCTGGCCAGTATGTAATCCAATTCTGATGTCCAGCCTTCCAATCTTGATCCCTGGACACTGGATCTTTCCTCACATACCTTCTGGCATGGGTCTGAAAGTCCTTTCCATGTGCAGTCTTCTCTCTTCCAGGTAGCCACTGGTGATTCCTATCTCTGCCATTCCATTCCTCTGGCTGACTCCAGTCCAATGGACTCTGCTGGCATTTGGAATACCTCTCAGTATGGGTACTGCCTTGGACTCTCCCAGACCTTCCAATGGCCCTTCTTCTCTTCCTTCCAGAGAGTTTCCTTCTCTCTCTATCCGCTTGGCTTGGCTTCTGCTTCTCGAGATGAGGTTGGTGCTTGAGCTTGAAGCTGTTGCTGTGTCTTTTCCTGAAGCTCTTTCTGTAGCTCTTATCTGAAGAATAAGCTCTATTCTTATTCTGTCCTAATGTGTGCTCCTCCCTAACACAGCGCAGCTGTGTTGAATCAGGCCCTGCCCTTTGAGATGAGTGCTTAGGGATTACCTCATAGCTCTCTTGATTGCACACACATTTTCTCACTTCAGCCCCTCTCATGGCTGCTGGAAACCTTGTGCATTCTGGGACTGGTAGTCTTTTATGTGAAAACTCTGTTTTCTTACTTCTACCAGAACTGACAGGTTGCTTGTTCAGAGTCACATCATCTTTTCTATAGCTCCTACCTGAGCTATGATAAGCTTCCTTATCACATACCCCCCTGCTTAAGTTATTACGGACTGGTTTTACTGGTGAAACTTCTTCTCTACAGTCCGTAATACGGGAAAGTGCATCCGCATTCTTGTGTAACTTTCCGGCACGATGTTCAACTTGGAAATCAAACGCCTGTAAGGCCATGTACCAGCGTGTCAACCTGGCATTGTGGTTCTTCATTTGCTGCAACCACTTAAGTGGGGCATGGTCCGTGACCAACTGGAACTTTCTCCCTGTAAGGTAAAACCTTAACGCCTCCACTGACCACTTGATAGCCAAACACTCTTTTTCTATCGTGGAATACTTTTGTTCAGCCAGTGACAACTTCCTGCTCAGGTACATCACAGGATGCTCCTCCCCATCATGGCACTGGGATAGGACCGCTCCTAGCCCTACATCCGATGCATCGGTTTGAACCAGAAAGGGTTTCTTGAAGTCTACTCCTTTCAGTACCGGTCCTGTACACAATTTTTCTTTTAATACTGAAAACGCTTTTTCAGCTTCTGGTGTCCACTTTATCTGGTTTGGACAATTCTTTCGCAGCATATCCGTGAAAATGGCACTTTTCTCTGCGAATTGCGGTATAAACCGGCGGTAGTATCCAATAAGTCCTAAGAAACTTCTTAGTTGTTTCTTTGTTGTTGGAGGAGGAAAATTCCTGATGCTATCTATTTTGCTTAATAGAGGTTTAATTTTTCCTCTTCCCACTAGGTGGCCTAAGTATTTTACCTCCCTATTCGCAAAGGCACACTTCTTCGGGTTTAAAGTGATTCCCGCTTGCTTCATAGAGCGCAAGACTGCCCTGATCCTCTTCAAATGCTCCGCCCAGGTGTTACTATGGATTATGACATCATCCATGTATGCAAAAGCATAACTTTGGTGGGGTCGAAGTACCTGATCCACTAACCTTTGGCAGGTAGCCGCTGCTCCATGCAGTCCGAAAGGCATCCTCTTGAACTGGAAAAGGCCAACGGGGGTGCTGAACGCAGTCTTCGGCTTCGACTCCCTGGTGAGAGGGATTTGCCAATATCCTTTTGTCATATCAAGGGTGGTTAAGTATTGAGCCTGTCCCAGCTGGTCCAACAGCTCCTCAATTCTTGGCATTGGATATGCATCAAAAACTGATATGGCGTTTACCTGCCGGAAGTCAATACAAAATCTTAAGGATCCATCAGGCTTCGGCACCAGGACTATGGGGCTATTCCAGGGACTCTTTGACTCCTCTATTACCCCCATATCCAACATCTCCTGGACTTGTGCCACTACCTCCTGTCTTTTGGCTTCAGGCAAGCGGTATGGCCTTTGACGAACCAATTTCCCAGGTGGAGTTATTATTTCATGGGCCACCAAATGGGTCTCCCCAGGTATGGGTGTCAACACATCTGGGAATTCCTTAAGCAACTTCCTAATTTCTTCCTGTTGTACCATTGTCAGGTCCTCACCTATTTGGGGCTCAGATTTTTCTTTACAATCAGATACCTGGGGTCCCAAATCTTCCTCTTCACTCACCTCCCTCTCTCGGGCACAGGTGGCAGCTAAGCTTTTAACCCCTTTGACATCAGTAGAACCAAAGCCTTTGGCTCCACGTTCAGAATTCTCTAGGGATGTGGCCTCCTCCACAGGTGGAAAACCCAGCCTCTCACAAATCAATTGGGCAATTTTGTCTCCTGTCTTCATGTGATACTCATTCTGTCCAAAGTTAAACAACAGAACTTTAATATTGCCCCTGTAATCGGGATCAATTACTCCCGCACCCACATCGATGAAATATTTAAGGGCTAATCCGGACCTTGGGGCTACTCTCCCATAACATCCAATTGGTATTTCCACTTGGAGACCGGTGTCAACCAGGGCTCTCCCTTGGCTAGGTACAGTCACATTTTCTATGCTGCACAGGTCAAACCCAGCAGATTGAGGGGTTGCCCGCTTAGGAGCTTGGGTCTTCTCAGAGACCTTATGGTACTTTAGGACGAATATCTGCTTTGGGGTAGCTTGGTCTTCTGGACGCTTAACCATCTTTTTAGCTGGGGTCTGAGGACTTCCAAATAAAGGCCCGGGAGCTACTACCATTAAACCTTCTCCCTCCTTCTTTCCTAGTCCTTCCACTAGACCCTGCTTAAATCTTGGCCAGTCTCTTCCTAGAACCAAATCAAAGGGTAGCCTAGGCACCACTGCTAATAGGACTTCCTCTTGTTTCCCTAGGCACTTAACCTTTAGCCTATAGGTGGGATATGATGATGCAGCACCATGAATGCATCTGATGTGAACTTGGCTTTCAGGGGTTCTAGGCACAAATCTTTCTTGGGCCTCTATCCTCTTCCAAAGCCTTTTTGACATCATACTCTGGTCTGCCCCAGAGTCTAATAATGCATTTGTGGTAATTCCCTGCACATCAACCATCAAAAGAAATCCTTCCTTGGGCTGGTTCAAATCCAGACCCATTAAACTAGTGTGTGTCTGGCATCTCTTCTCTAAATGTCCCACTTTTCCACACTTGAAACATTTTTTCCTATTCCACTGTCTCATCTGGTTTGATACAGTACATTCATTTTCAGAAACATTCTTTATTATTCCCTTTTCTGATACAGCACATGTAGCCTCAGCATCCATCTTTAGAGGGCCACCCATTCTATGGCAAGCCTGCGTGGCTTCCAAGAATCTCTCTGCTAGCATGGTTGCCTCTCCAAGATTTTGGCAATTTTGCTGTATAAGAAAAACATTCAAATCTTTAGGTACCCCAAGCATAAATTGTTCCAGCATTATAATATCTAATAACATTTCTACTGTCTTTTGCTCAGGCTCCAACCATTTTACAGCTAAACTTCTGATTCTCTGACTCAGAGCCCTGGGTGTCTCACCCACTTTCAATGTAACAGCTCTAAACATTCGCCTATACTCTGAAATAGACAACCCTAGGCGATCTCTAATAGCTGCCTTTACATCCTTATAAATCAAAGCCTGGGCTGCTGGCATTGCTCTGTAAGCTGCTAGTGCCTCACCAGTTAATGAGGCTGCCAGCCTTACTGCCCACTGGGTCTCTGGCCATGCTAAAGCCTGTGCCACTCTTTCAAAAGACTCTAGAAAATCATCAACATTATCATCTGGAGTTAATTTCCCAAAATTAAATGCCCCAATCCCTTGATTGAGTCCCACATTGTCCACATGTGGTGTACCAGTACTAACTGCTGGTCTTGCATCTGTTCCACTTTGGCTCTGCAGCTGAACTAGAGCTTGCACCAGATCAAGCACTGGCTTCTGCTGTTCCATTAAGGCCTTCATAGCAGTGTCCTGGGCCTGCTGTGATAGCTCCTGCTGCTTGCTAAATTGGGCTGCCATCCACTGAGCCATCTCCCTCGGATCCATCTTGATCCCTGCAAGAAATAAAGAAAAAAAAAACCCAAAGTGCAGCACCTTCCAACCAGGTGTGTTTTTTTCAACTTTTTTTTTTTTTCAATTATCCCCTGTGCTTACACACATCCACCACTAGACATGCCCAGGTACATATTACCTTGTCTCAGTGATGAATCCAGCTTTGCACAGGGTCTTTTCATCTGGGACAGCTTCCTGGAACAACCACTTCTCCTCCAAAGGGCAGATGAGGGAAAAGAATCTTCTTTCAGCTTTAAAGTTGACTTTTATTTGTAATCCACAGCAAGTAAATCCTCTTGGTGCAAGAGCAATCCGAAAAACTACGCCATTTGTCAGACGGCTGCCTAGGGTGAGAACTTACACAATCTTGATGATGCATATATTCATATGATTCTTGCAAGGTATTGTGGGTAATGTAGTTCTTTCACTCCAAACACAGCTGAAGACAATAATTGAGTTGTGAAACCAGTGATAAGGCCAATAAAATACTTCTTTTATTGATGGGGTTTAATTCACCCAGCACAAGTATGCTTGTTAGCAATATAAATGAGGTTACTTGCTTGCAGTGTTTAAATGGATAACATAAAGTCACAAAGCAAATCAGAAAAACAACCTTCAGCTTGTCAGGCAATTAGCTAATGTTTTCTTAGCAAATAATTACCAAATAAAAAGGCACAAAGAAATAAATGAACTTTGTTTGTTAGGTTAACTTCTGCTTATTTTCCACGCA
This sequence comes from Ichthyophis bannanicus, assembly GCA_033557465.1. Taxonomy (NCBI): domain Eukaryota; kingdom Metazoa; phylum Chordata; class Amphibia; order Gymnophiona; family Ichthyophiidae; genus Ichthyophis; species Ichthyophis bannanicus. The sequence continues at coordinate 48,656,420 of CM066037.1, read as the reverse complement.
GATCCCAGCAGTGATTCTCCCTTGCTCACACACACAATCAGGTGCAGCTTTAATTACTATCAATTGACCAGCTGAAAGCCTTTAGCTGGCTGGCTGCTACTGTGTGAACCCAAATCCTGCTTTAAGAGCTGTTTGCAGTGGAAATAAAGAACAAAGTTAGGTTTCTTTGTGATGGCTGAGGTGTTTGCTCACAGAAAGCTAGCAATAGCATTTAGATAGAGAACAGTCCATGTAATTAATAGTTTCATCTGCTGTATCTTCCCCTTCATCAATCAGCATAGGGTCACTATCATACATTGGCACAGACGAGTCTTTCATTAAGGCACTATCATGAGAATGCTTATTCCCTTGCTGCCATTCTCTATTATAGATAGGGTCTGGATCAGTGTTCATACCTGAGCCTCTCCTGCTATCATAATTCCTCTCTGTATAGCCTGGCCAGTATGTAATCCAATTCTGATGTCCAGCCTTCCAATCTTGATCCCTGGACACTGGATCTTTCCTCACATACCTTCTGGCATGGGTCTGAAAGTCCTTTCCACGTGCAGTCTTCTCTCTTCCAGGTAGCCACTGGTGATTCCTATCTCTGCCATTCCATTCCTCTGGCTGACTCCAGTCCAATGGACTCTGCTGGCATTTGGAATACCTCTCAGTATGGGTACTGCCTTGGACTCTCCCAGACCTTCCAATGGCCCTTCTTCTCTTCCTTCCAGAGAGTTTCCTTCTCTCTCTATCCGCTTGGCTTGGCTTCTGCTTCTCGAGATGAGGTTGGTGCTTGAGCTTGAAGCTGTTGCTGTGTCTTTTCCTGAAGCTCTTTCTGTAGCTCTTATCTGAAGAATAAGCTCTATTCTTATTCTGTCCTAATGTGTGCTCCTCCCTAACACAGCGCAGCTGTGTTGAATCAGGCCCTGCCCTTTGAGATGAGTGCTTAGGGATTACCTCATAGCTCTCTTGATTGCACACACATTTTCTCACTTCAGCCCCTCTCATGGCTGCTGGAAACCTGGTGCCTTCTGGGACTGGTAGTCTTTTATGTGAAAACTCTGTTTTCTTACTTCTACCAGAACTGACAGGTTGCTTGTTCAGAGTCACATCATCTTTTCTATAGCTCCTACCTGAGCTATGATAAGCTTCCTTATCACAGTACCTATCAGTCTCCCCAAAAGAGACAGGTTCCTCAATGCTTGTATTGGATCAAGCAGTGATATCCTGGGTCCCTTTTAATAATAGTTTATGGACCTTTCCTCCAGGAACTTGTCCAAACCTTTTTTAAACCCAGCTACACTTGGCAAAGTTAGTTTTCCTAAAGTCTAAGGCCCTCGCTTTTGAATGGATTTTAGCAGCCCTAGTACTAATACTGAACCACACCATCTGATGATCACTGGATGTGAAATGATCCCCCACTGTAACATCAGAAACACTTTCACCATTGGTAAGCATCAAGTCCAGTATGGCCCCTTCACATGTGGGTTCTGTTACCAGTTGCCTGAATAGTTCTCCCTGTAGAGAATTCAGGATCTCCTAGATGATACTGCAGCAGGGATCCAGGAGGCCAAGGCCAATGCTGTTTCTAAACTGGAAGCTCTTAGAAATATGAAGACTACTATGATCACAAATGCTCTCTGGGAAGTCTTTTCTCAGGTGTGGGTGCTTAGCAAGATTCTCACAGACCAAGGAACACCCTTTGTATCCAGGATGATGAAGCAAGTGTGTACCTTGGGAAGGTTAAGATACTGCAAACATCAGTATATCATCCGCAAACAGATGGCTTTGTCAAGCGATTCAATAAAACTCTGAAGCAGACGTTTAAAATGTTTGTGCAGGAGGACTAGAAGAATTGGGACATTCTTCTACCCTACTTGATGTTTGCCATCTATGCCTCTTAGTTCCATGGGGTTTTTGCTTTTTGAATCGCTCTTTGGACAATGGCCAAGAGGCATATTAGATGTGGTGAGGGAAGCCTGGGAACCTCATCCTGGGCATAATCTGGTGAAGTACATCATACAAATGGAAGACCGGCTGAAGAAAGTTGAGTGGTGGCCAGACTCAGTCTGGAAAAAGCCCAAACCAAACAGACTAAATGCTACAATTGAACAGCCATACACTGCACCTTCCAACTGGGCGATGGAGTTTTAGTCTTGCTACCCTTGTCTGAGAGCAGGTTATTCTGTAAATGGCAGGGGCCCTATGAGGTGGAAAAGAAAGTACAGCCTGTTAATTACAAAATTGCCCAGCCAGACAAACAGAGAAGGCCAAAATTTACCATATCAATCTACTGAAAAAGTGGACTCCAGTGACGGCTGTGGTGGTACAGGAGGACTTTGGGCCGGAAACTTCAACCCTGTCTGATCCAGCTCAAGTTCCAATTGGAGACCAGCTCTCTGCAGCCCATAGAAGAGACCTAGAGGGTCTGATCCACCGGAACCTAGATGTTGTGTTCATCCACCTGGGAAGAACCCACCTCATTTATCACAGTATCATTACTGACCCTGGGGTGGTTATCTGACAACGACCCTATTGAATTCCAAAGGCCCGGCAACAGTCCATTGCCATGGAAGTTGAGGAAATGCTTAACCTGGGAGTTATAAAAGAGTCTATGAGCGTCTGGTCATCCCCCATCATCTTGGTTCCGAAACCAGATGGGAGCATCAGATTCTGCATTGACTTCCAGAAGGCCAAGGTCAATGCCGTTTCTAAATTGGAAGCGTATACAATGCCCCAAGTAGATGAGCTAATGAAGCAACTCGGCGAAGCATGTTTTATCTCAACCCTGAACTTGACCAAGGGATACTGGCAGGTACCCTTGACTCTGGCTGCCAAGGAGAAAACTGCCTTTTTGACAACATAAGGCTTCTTCCAGTTTACCATATTGCCATTTGGATTACACAGGGCTCCAGCCACATTTCAATGCCTGGTCGACCGCCTGCTGAAACTGCACAAGGAGTATGCAGTTGCATACTTTGATGACATTGTCATCTACAGCAAAGATTGGGCTACCCATCTAACCCCAAGTATAAGCTACGTTGACCATCTTGCGAAAATCTGGGTTGATGACTAGCCCTAAGAAATGTTTCTAGGAGGCCGGGATGTCCAGTACCTAGGCTACTTAATTGGGAATGGCCAGATACATCCTCAACTATGGAAGGTGGATGCCATTGCCTAGGTCCCTACCCCAAAGTTGAAGAAAGTTGTTTGGGCCTTCCTTGGATTGGTTGGCTGTTACCGCTGGTTTATTCCTAATTTTATAGAGATTGCAGAGCCATTAACTACTCTCTGGAGAACAGCTCCCGAGCAACCTCAAGGGTCACTGGACCTAGACTGGGCCTTCCAGCATCTCAAGGAGACCGTGTGTTTGGCAATAATCCTAATTAGCCCTGATTTCTTTCTAACATTTATTGTACAAACAGATGCCTTGGAAGTGGGCCTGGGAGCCGTTCTGGCCCAGGAAGTCAGACGTGAAAAACATCCAGTGGTATTCATCAGCAGGAACTGCTCCTTCAGGAGAAACATTATGCTGTGATCAAGAAGGAAGCCCTAGCTGTATAGTGGGCACTTCAAACCTTCAAGTACATTGGTTACAGTCTACCAACCCCTCAAATGGCTGGCTTGACATAAGGAGTCCATTGGCCTTATTATGTGGTGGTTTCTGAGTCTCCAGTATCAGATTCACCACAGGGCGGGTCAGGCTCACCTGAACGTGACTTCCTTTCCTGGGTGGTGGTCCCAGGTGCATCAGGCATTCAACAGGGCATGGTTGAGTTGAGGGGGAAAATATGTGATGGGATATATAGGAAGTTACTTCGAAAGGGATTGTCAGCAGTCCATTTTAAAAGAGTCTAAAGCTCAGAACTCAGGACTAGGAGGGCACTGACTCAAACAGAGGGATTAAGAAATCAGCTGTATGCACAAGGGAGAAGAGTGGCCCATGGAGACAGAAAGCTCCTTCCAAGCATGACTGGGAGAGGAGTCCAGCTGTAATTTAGGCGATTCAGAAGGTGGGAACCCTATTTACAGATGCTGAAGCCTAAGTGACTGACTGGATTTTGTGCTGAACTTAATTCTGAACTTTAAAGTGTGGGTCGGGGGATGGGCACTGAGAACCAGCCTTGTGAAGGCAACAAGCTGGGGCTATTGCTGGCTAACTGAAGGGCAATAAAAGTGTTTCTCCAGGACCAAGCAGGAAGTCAGCCCTCACATATGGGTGACATCGGCACCGATGGAGCCCCCTTGCGGAGCATTTCCCCAGCTTTCTATGAAAGCCTTTGGGAATACTACACGCATGCGCGGTACCCTTCCTGCCTAAAGGTGCCATCTTGCTCAGTCTCTCTTTTTCCGTGGAGCCCTTCGGACGTTTGTCCTAGTCACCCGGGAAAAGTTGATGTTTTTTCGAAGATTTCTTTGCCTTTTATTCCGAGTTCGACGCCGGTTCCCCTTCCCACCGGGTTCGGTACACCGGTATCGAGCCTGTTCTCTATTTTTCGTTTTTGGCCCTTCGTGGCTGGCGTTCGCGCCTTTTTTTCTGTTTTTCCCTGGAAGGCCGGTCTTTTGACCTCGCGGGGGCTCTTTTTTCCCCGATGGCTTCCAGTGGTTTCAAGAAGTGTGATCGGTGCAAGAAACTAATGTCTCTCACCGACACACACGACTGCTGCCTTCGGTGCCTCGGCCCAGATCATGATCCCATGATCTGTGGCCCGTGTGGCAAAATGTCCACCAAGGCATTTTGAAGCTGTCAGCACCAGAAGGAAAGGATTTTTTCAGATTCTGCCTCCGGCCGGGCCCGGACCTCGTCTGAGGCCTCGACGTCTCGGGAGTCTGATCCCGAGCATCGCCGGGGTTCCTCGGACAGGGGGTCCCCTGACTGGGAATGCAAGAGGAAGAAACAGCTTGCGAGGGCGGCGTCGGAAGAGGTCCCTGGTTCCTCGAGGGCCAGGTCTAAGACCCCCGACTGCCATCCCGGGCCTTTGGAGCAGGAGAAGCCGTCCAAAGTACCTCGTGTAGAGCCGGAGACCGTCAGACATGTAAGTCCTGTAGTCCTCGTGGACTCTCCGAGGGAGCCGACGTCGGGCCCGGCACCGCCGGGGCCCGAGTCGGTGGCTGCTGAGTCTCCTGAGCTTGGACTCAGGCTGACAGCCTTGGAATGCAGATTGTCTGCCTTCATGGAGCAGCAGCGGGTACTGATGGCCAGCCTCACTGTGGTGCATCTGCCCCTACCACCGGGACATCGACGTCGAAGTCGACCCCAGAGACCGAGCCGATACTCGAGACCATGAAGGCTCGAGGTCGTCCTCGGTCAAGGTCTCCCTCGACCTCCCGCTCGGAATTGAGGGCGTCGATGCTGGTGCCACCTCGACCCGCGCGGTTGGAGCCCCTTGACTCCTCTTCAGATGAGTCAGCCTGGGAGACGGAGGATGAGGAGTCCCCTGATACCTTCCGGACTCAGTGCGTCCTTTGGGACTCACCGCAGTCCGAGCCCCAGGGTAGATCCCCTCCGGAGGACACCCGGTTATTGGAGTTCGTGCGGGATATGGCCAAGGCCTTGGCGATTCCCGCGGACCCCGAGGAGGAGCCTCGAGCCAAGGAGCTCGAGGCCCTCCAGTATGACTCTCCTCCGAAGGAGGCCTTTACTGTACCGGTTCCTTCGATGCTTGAACGGCTCCTCTTCCGGATGTGGGAGACACCGGCCTCGGCATCGGTCTTGAGCAAGCGAGTCGATTCCATTTATCGACTCCGTAAGAGCCCTGGCTTCCAAAAGGCGCAGCTGCCGCACCATTCCATGGTGGTGGAATCGGCCATGCATCGTCTGAAGAGCCAGAAGATGCACTCCGCGGTGCCCCCCCGGCAGGGAGGCCCGGAACCTGGATGCTTTCGGTAGAAAGTGCTTCCAGGGCTCGATGCTTGCTCGCCGTGTCCAGTCCTACCAGCTGTACATAGGCATGTACCTCCGAGAACTGGCAAAGGAGCTTGCCGGGTTCTCTGCTGGCCTCTCTGGGGAACCTTTGCAGAGGTTCCAGTCTTTGTCTTCAGGAATCCGGGACTGTTCCATATTCATGTGCCGAGCGGCCTACGATGGCTTCGAGGCTTTGGCTCGTGTGGTGGCCGCCGGCATCGCGGCCCGACGCCAGGCATGGCTGCAGTCATCGGACCTCGAGCCTTGGGTACAGGACAAGTTGGTCGATGTCCCTAGACCTCAGGAACCTCAACAAGTTCTTGGAGAAAGAGAAGTTCAAGATGCTTACTCTTAGAACACTTCTGCCCTACCTCCAGCAGGGAGATTGGCTATACTCCTTAGATCTAAAGGATGCGTACACTCACATCCTCATTCAACCAGACCACAGAAAGTACCTCAGGTTCGTGGTGGGAGGAAACCATTACCAGTACAGGGTGCTGCCTTTTGGCCTAACTTCCGCCCCACGGGTCTTTACAAAGTGCCTAGCTGTGGTGGCGGCCTACTTGAGGACTCAAGGGATTTTTGTCTTCCCCTATCTGGACGACTGTCTCATCCGGGATCAGACCTACCAGGAGGCCAGGCAGGCCACCTTCAGGACTGTCACACTCCTTCAAGACCTAGGCTTTGTCATAAACTTCGCAAAGTCCACTTTGCTCCCCTCCCAGAACCTCGAGTTCATAGGAGCATGGCTGGACTCTCTGCAAGCAAGGGCTTACTTGCCAGAGGACAGAGCTCAAAGGCTCATGGAGTTGGCATCCCGGTTTCTCAGTCTGCCGAAGGTTCCTGCCAGGCTCTGTCTGCAGCTCCTTGGACACATGGCATCAACTGTGCATGTGACCCCCAATGCCCGCCTCCACATGAGGCCTGCACAGTGGTGCCTCAGAACTCAGTGGAAGCAGGCCACAGGGAGCCTAGCAGACAAAGTAAGGGTATCTGTCATCATGTTTCTGGGTATCTGTCATCATGTTTCTATAAGTGGACTGTTGTAGTTGTTGTTATGGAAGGACAGACTTGATGGGCCTTGTGGTCTTTTTCTGTCATCATGTTTCTATGTTTCTAAACCTTTCCTGGACTCTCTTCAGTGGTGGCTACACCCCCCCAACTTGCTGCAGGGGGTGCCTTTTCAGGTGGCTGCCCCCACAGTGGTGTTGACAACCGATGCCTCCTTGCAGGGCTGGGGTGCACACTGTCAAGGGAGCTGCACCCAAGGCCTCTGGTCCCCATGGGAAGCCATGCAACAGATCAACCTACTGGAACTGCGGGATATTCGCTTAGCCCTCAAGGCTTTTTCTCACTCCTTGGCCCACCAGTCTGTTCTAGTTCAGACGGACAACCAAGTAGCCATGTTCTATGTGAACAAACAGGGTGGCACTGGGTCCAGGCCTCTATGCCTGGAAGCACAGGCCCTTTGCTCTTTTGCCCTCAGACACCAGATGTTGCTGAAGGCTGTTTATCTTCCTGGCCAGGAGAACTTTCTGGCAGACCACTTAAGCAGAATTCTGCAGCCCCACGAGTGGAAGCTGCACCCTTTGGTGGTTCAACAGATTTTCCTAAAATGGGGACTTCCATCCATGGATCTCTTTGCCAGTCCCCTGAATCACCAACTGCCCAGGTTTTGTTCCAGGCAACCGCATCCCCTAAGGGTGGTGGCGGATGCCTTCCTGATTTCGTGGTCCCAGGACCTGCTATATGCGTTTCCTTCCACGCCTCTGGTGGCCCGAACCTTGTTCAAGATTCTCAGGGACAAGGCCTCAGTACTTCTGGTTGCTCCCCGGTGGCCGAGGCAGCCCTGGTTCCCCTTGCTACTTCATCTGGCAGTGGAGACACCCATGCCTCTGGGATTCCAACCCGACCTTCTCTCTCAGGATCAGGGTTCCCTTTTGCATCCCAATCTCAAATCTCTCCATCTGATGACATGGAGGCTGCAAGGGTAGTCTTGGCTCCCTAGGGCCTACCTCAGGAAGTGGAAGAGGTGGTCCTGGCCTCTAGAAAGCAATCCACCAGGAAAACATATGCCCTGAAGTGGCAGAGGTTCTCCGTGTGGTGCCAGCAACGCAAGGAAGATCCTTTCGGTTGCACTGTGCCAGTAGTACTCCAGTACCTTCTGCACTTGTCCAATCAGGGCCTTAAGTCCAATTCTGTTCGGGTCCACATCTCTGCCCTGGCAGCTCACCACTCGGTGGTGAGGGACACTCTTTGTCGGTCCACCCTTTGGTGTCCAGGTTTCTCAGAGGCTTACTGTTGCTCAAGCCTCCTCTCCGTCCACCGGCCCCTGAGTGGGAGTTGAATGTGGTCTTGCAGCAGCTTACTCGCCCACCTTTTGAACCCATGGCCACATGCCCTCTACGCTTCCTTTCTTGGAAGACTCTATTTCTAGTGGCCTTGATCTCGGCCAGGCAAGTGAGTGAACTTCAAGCCCTGGTCTGTGACAGGCCATACACTCTCTTCTATAGGAACAGGGTAGTTCTTAGGACTCATCCTAAGTTCCTCCCCAAGGTTGTCTCCTCTTTCCATCTCAACCAAGAGGTGGTTCTTCCAACATTCTTCCCTAGGCCCCATGCCAGCCGGGCTGAGACAGTCCTGCATACCCTGGACTGTAGGAGGGCCTTATCCTTCTACCTTGAGCGTACGCAGGGGCATAGAAGGGCTACTCAGCTCTTCGTATCTTTTGACCCCAATAACTTGGGGGTACCTGTGTCCAAGCGTACCTTGTCCATCTGGGTGGCTGACTGTATCACCTGGGCTTACAGGGCAGCTGACATTCCTTTGCAGGGTCGGGTCACGGCCCACCGTGTCAGGGCAATGGCTGCCTCAGTAGCTCATCTCCGCTCTGTACCGTTGGCAGACATCTGCAGGGCTGCAACTTGGTCCTCAAGCCAGACGTTTGCGGCCCATTACTGCCTGGAGAGGGAGTCCCGCAGGGACAGTGCTTTTGGTCAGGCAGTGCTCCGGAATCTCTTTGAGGTTTAGGCAACTCCTACCCTCCAGCCCTCTGGTTGGGCTACCGGTGGAGGTATGTTTCAGTGAAATCCTTTCTCTGATGCTGAGGCTAGAGGGAGCTCATTTTTCAGCTCTGGGTCCCCGGTAGCCTGAAGCTGGGGAGTCCCATAAGTGAGGACTGACTTCCTGCTTGGTCCTGGAGAAAGAGTAGTTACTCACCTGTAACAGGTGTTCTCCAGGAGCAGCAGGAATCAGTCCTCACAACTCTCCCTCCTCCCTTGGGAGTTGCAGTTGTACATAGTTTATATTTACATTTTTTGTGTGCTGTTTTTTAGCTATGTCATTTGACTGAGCAAGATGGCACCTTTAGGTGGGAAGGGGACCGCGCATGCGTGTAGTATTCCCAAAGGCTTTCATAGAAAGCTGGGGAAATGCTCCGCACGGGGGCTCCATCGGCGCCGATGTCACCTATAAGTGAGGACTGATTCCTGCTGCTCCTGGAAAACACCTGTTACAGGTGAGTAACTACTCTTTTTTGTTTGGCCCTGAACTGTTTTTTGCCTGATATTTTGAAATCCTGTTGGCACCGCACGCCACACATTCTAACATGTAGGTCAATTAATGTGGGTTCATCTAATAATACCCATAGAGGTATCGTTAGATGTGCTCTTGCTAATTGGCACATTGGAAGTGATCATGTGCTGTCTCCATGCCCACACTCTGTCCCTAACCTGCCCACTCTCCGCATTACTACTACTACTTAGCATTTGTCTAGCACTACAGGGCGTACACAGCGCGTTAGCATACGATTGTGATTGCTAGTTAATGTGCATTTTTGCAGCTGGTAGCTGGCATGCCCACATATTAACGTTCACTATGGCCAGTTACTGCACCCTAAAATATACATCAGCCAGTTAGCAGCATTTAGTAAAAGGGACCTCAGGTCTACTTAAGGGCTACAACTACTAGGGTTGAGAGTTTCTGAAAATATATTTTATCTAATGAAAAGGTCTTACCTAGAAACTTATTGGTTGACCTTTTATTTCTAAGTTTCCAATTAAATGAACCTGGCAACTACACTAATGTATGGAAGCATAAATGAATGAACATTTGCTATGTTTGGATATTAATATTTTTCATAATTATAGAGCTCTGTGACTGATTTTGGATGTAAAAATACCTTTCATCAGAAGTTTTTTTTTTAAAACAATATATTTTAGGGGCTGACTCCCTGTGATAGGGCCTGGCAGGGAACAATCCCACTGGAAATAAGTCTTTGTGCATACTAGCACAAAAAGTGCAAAGCTAGAGCTTTCTGTGCCCATTACCTTTTGTTCAGTTACGTTAACAGGTTGCTTAAGGAGATAGTTGTTGCTGTTGAAATCCTTGATGCATACTGAATCCTCCTGGAGACCTTGCTCTTTGTTTTGAGCACTCCAAGTGAAGTAGCACTTTCTAAGATCTAGTCCTATCAAAGCTCTTGAAGCTTCTTCCTCTTGATCTATTTTCAAGAGCACACTTTAGTAACTCAGTATGCTTGTAGTCAAGATATATTCTTTGTCCTTTGATCAAGAGCTTATTTTTGGTGTTCGCTGCATGGTCAGTATTCTTTACGCTTGAGAAAATGAAATATTTGATATCTCTGCTTCTGCTGGATAGGATGATTTCTTGAGACTTAAGGTTTCTTTTCCTTCCCTCCTTTGATTTGTGTTATTTTTTCCCTACTCACTCTGTGTGGTGTCTTTGTCTTGCATTTTACTCACCCTTAAGCCCCAAAGCTCATCATTAGCTACAGAATCTTGATACTGTGAGATACCTTGTAGAACAGAATGTAGTTAAAAGAGGAAAGATATGAATGAGCTAGCTGATGCAATAAGGATCTCTTATTAGTTCAGGTAGATGAGTATTTTGTTAGCTCATTAACTCATTGGTAGTTCATGCTGAGAGGCCATAAAGTTGCACATTTAAACCCTGAGATTCTCCACTGAAAGAAAAGAAAAGCAAGTACCACAGAGTTTGGAAGAATATGTGGAATCCTCATATTGTACAAGTGACGTGGTCAAATTTGCAAATGAGACAAAATTATTCAAAGTTGTTAAGACACAAGAGGATTGTGGAAAAATTGCAAGAGGACCTTGATAAATTGGAAGACTGGTCATTCAAATGGCAGATGAAATTTAATGTGGACAAGTGCAAAGTTATGCACCTAGGAAAGAACAGTCCAAACTACGGTTACGGTTTAATGTGCTAAGTTCCACATTAGGAACCACCACACATGAAAAAGATTTAGGTGTCATCTTGGATAATATGTTGAAACCCTCTGCCCAGTGTGCAGTGGTGGCCAAGAAAGCAAACAGAATGCTAGGAATCATAAGGAAAGGAAAAGAGAATAAAACCAAGGATATTATAATGCCTCTGTATCATTTTATGGTGCGACTGCACCTTGAATATTGTGTGCAATTTTGGTTGCCATATCTTAAAAAGGATATATCTGTCCTTCTTGCACTTATCCATTAGCAACTATATACATCAAAGTCAAGGATCAAACTATCGAGGGAGGCAAGAAGCAAACCAACATGTTATAGTGTTGTCACTGTGTCGCCAAAGGGGCCTATCGGCCACTTTGGATACTCACCTTCGGATTGCGCCCCGCGGTTGCGAAACACAGAGAAGTGGTTTTAACATTCCTGAAGGGTGTCCTTCCACACCAAGACTGTCCCTTCTGTGCTGGTCCAGAGACTTCCGGGACGGCTCCTTTCTCAGCACACCAACGTGAGTTAAGCAGTCCAGCGCCGATGGTCGGGCAGTCGAGCAGACCTTCTCTCACCCTCAGAGTTATGACGGGCAGTTCCATTGGACCGCCACCTGGTTCCTATCCCACTGCAGTCTCCATCTGATGAGTTCTCCCTCTGTTCGGGCGATAGGACCCCTGCACCTTGTCCTGCCCCTATGATGCCATCTACCTCTGTTGATTTGGCACCCCAAGGTAAGCAGTTGTTAGATTCTGTTGTGATTTCTTTTCCTACACCTGTGTCACAAGGTGGGTCTGAGCCTGGTAGTGAGTTTCATACCCTCTCCTCAGAGGGAGTTATCACCTTTAAGGATATTTGGGGTGCTATTAGGGCGCTGGACCTTAAATTGGATTCTGCTGTTTCTTCACTGTGCATTTTCTCTCAGGGCACTTCCGGTTGTTGCAAGCTTTGGATAAAAAAATTTCTTTAACCAATCAGGCAGTGTCCTGAGTGGAGTCTCGGCTTCCTCCAAAATAGAAGTCTCATGTTGCACATATATCTGACTGTTTAATGTTACATGCTAAATGGAGGTGCTGGAGAACGCCACTTTCTCCAGGACCAAGCAGGAAGTCAGTCCTCACTTATGGGTAACATCGCCGACTGAGCCCTCGCGGAGCAATTTCCCCAGCTTTCGAAGAAAGCCTTTGGGATTGCAGCGCGCATGCGCGGTCCCCTTCCCGCCCGAGGGTGCCATCTTGCTCAGTCTTCTTTTTTCCGCGGAGCCCTACAGACGTAGTTTGTTATCGCCGCTGAAAAAGTTGATTATTTTCTTTAGTTTGTATTTTCTCGGTTCGCGTGTCCCCTCCCGGCCTTGATATCCTTATCGAGCCCGTTCACATTTTCGTTTTCAGGTTTTTTTTTGTCCTTCTAACTGGCGTTCCCGCCACTTTCTTCTTCACCCCTGGCAGCACGGTCTTTCGACCTCGCCGGGGCCCTCTTTCCCCCGATGGCTGCCAGCGGGTTTAAAAAATGTGATCGTTGTTCCAAACTGATGTCTCTTACTGACACGCATGACTGCTGCCTCCGTTGTCTCGGACCCAACCATGACTCGGAGGGTTGTGGTCCGTGCAGCAGGAAGTCCTCAAAGTCACTGAGGAGTCGACAGTCAAAAAAGGAACGAATCTTCTCTGACCCCGAGTCCGGTCAGGCCCGGTCCTCGTCGGAGGCTTCGACGTCTCGTGGCTCCGGCCACTAGTATCATCGGAGTTCCTCTGAACGGGGGTCCCCCGACCGGGAACATCGTTGGAAGAAGAAACTCGCTCGGGCGATGTCGGAGGACGCACCTGGTCCCTCGAAGGCCGGGTCGCTTAGCCCCGTCAGCCGCCCTGAGCCCTCGGAGGCGGAGAGGCCTTCCAAACTTCCTCGCTTGGAGCAGGAGCCGCCTGGACACGTGAGTGCTATAGTCCTCCTGGACTCCCCTCCTGAACCGATGTCGGGCCCGACGCCGTCGGGGCCCGAGTCGGAGGCTGCCGGGTCTTCTGAGCTTTTTCTCAGGATGACGACCTTGGAGCGCAGTATATCTGCCTTCATGGACCAGCAGCGGGCATTGATGACCGGCATCGCCAGTGCATCTGCCCCGACCACCGGGACGTCGACACCCAAGTCGACACCGGCGGCCGAGTCGATCCTCGAGTCCGTACGTGCTCGAGTCGATCCTCGGTCGAGGTCTCCCTCGGCCTCCCGTTCGGGACCGAGGTCGTCGACGCCGGCGTCGGGGCAAACCCCCGTCCGCACGGAGCCTCTCGACTCCTCTTCGGAGGCGTCGGGCTGGGACACGGAAGGGGACGAGTCACCCAGTTCTTTTCAGACTTGGTACGTCCCCTCCGACTCGCCCGAGTCGGAGCCTCGGAGGCGATCCCCTCCGGAGGATACCCACTTCTCCGATTTTGTGAGGGGTATGGCCAAGGCGTTGGCCTTCCCCGCGGATCCCGAGGAGGAGCCCCGTGCCGAAGAGCTCGAGGACCTCCAGTATGACTCTCCCCCGAAGGAGGCCTTTACTGTACCGGTCCCTCCTATGCTGGAGCGGCTGCTCTTTCGCATGTGGGAATGCCCGGCCTCGACGCCAGTGTATCGAGTCCGCAAGAGTCCCGGGTTCCAAAAGGCGCAATTACCTCACCACTCTATGGTTGTGGAATCGGCCATGCATCGACTTAAGAGTCAAAAGATGCACTCCTCGGTGCCGCCGGGTAAGGAGGCCCGTAACCTGGATGCCCTCGGTAGGAAGTGCTTCCAGGGCTCCATGCTGGCCTGCCGAGTCCAGACATACCAGCTATATATGGGCATGTTCCTCCGAGACCTGGCGAAGGAAATCGCCGGGTTCTCGGCTGGTCTCTCCGAGGAACCCTTGCAGAGGTTCCAGACCTTGTCCGATAGTATTCGAGAGTGCTCGAAGTTTATTTCTCGGGCGGCATACGATGGCTTCGAGGCGTTGGCCCGAGTTGCAGGAGCCGGCATCGGTGCCCGCCGACAGGCCTGGCTTCAGTCATCCGACCTCGAGCCGTGGGTACAGGACAAGTTGGTTGATGTCCCCTGCAGAGGTGAAAACCTCTTTGGCAAGCCCATGGCTGATAAGGCGGCGGAAGTCGAGTCCGAGACTCTCACTAGGACTCGCTTATCCAGAAAGACCTCTGCTCCTTCACAAAAGAGGAAGGGCCCAGGGAAAAAACCTTTTTACCCGAGGAAGGTGCCCGCCTATAAGCAACAGCATTTTCAATACCAAGCGTCTGCAGCCCCCAATCAGGGTCCGCAGGCTAAGAGTCAGGGTAATGGGCCCCGTAGGCCGAGGGCCCCCAAGCCCACTACACAGCCCCCTGCTCAGCAGGGTGGGGGTTTTTGACTATGCCAGCATAGCCCCTTCACTCTGCACGGGGGGCAGGCTGATCCACTTTGCCCACAGGTGGTCAGCCATAACCTCCGATTCCTGGGTGCTGCAGGTGGTTCAAAAGGGCTACCTCCTACATTTTCACCAGGTGCCTCCCCCCTACTTCCCAGGGGAGCCTCCAAGACCCCCTCTGCACAAGGACTTACTCCTTCAGGAGCTGCAGGGTCTGCTGGGGGAGCAGGCTGTGGAGCCAGTACTCCAACACCTCTGGGGTCAAGGGTTCTACTCGAGGTACTTCCTGGTGCCAAAGCGAACAGGAGGCCTCAGACCCATCCTGGACCTATGCGACCTCAACAAGTTCCTGCAGCGGGAAAAGTTCAGGATGCTTACCCTTGGAATCCTACTGCCCTACCTCCAGCAGGGAGATTGGCTATGCTCCTTGGACCTAAAGGATGCCTATACCCACATCCTTATCCACCCGGACCACCGGCAATACCTGAGGTTTGTGGTGGCGGGAAGACATTATCAGTACCGCGTGCTGCCCTTCGGCCTGTCCTCCGCTCCCAGGGTGTTCACAAAATGCCTGGCAGTGGTGGCGGCCTTCCTGAGGCTTCAAGGCCTCTTCGTCTTCCCCTACCTGGACGACTGGCTCATACGGGCGCAGTCCTCCGTAGAGGTCACTCAGGCCACCTTACGCACAGTGGCTTTACTTCAGCACTTGGGCTTCGTCATAAACTTCGGAAAGTCCACGTTGCGCCCCTCTCAGGATCTCGAGTTCATAGGGGCACGGCTGGACACTCTGCGGGCTCGTGCCTTCTTGCCTCAGGAGCGAGCCGACAGGCTCATAGCTCTGGCCGGCAGGTTTCACAGCACGTCCCTGGCCAGGCGATTCCTGCAGCTGCTCGGTCATATGGCCTCCACGGTCCGTGTCACCCCGAATGCCCGCCTACATATGCGGCCTGTTCAGTGGAGCCTTCGTACTCAATGGCATCAGGCCACAGGGAGTCTGACGGACCTGCTACAGATCTCCGATCGTCTGGTCTCCTCTCTGCAATGGTAGCTTCACCTGCCCAACCTGATGCTCGGCATGCCTTTTCAGCCTCCCACAGCCTCCCAGGTGCTTACGACGGATGCCTCTCTCCTGGGATGGGGAGCGCATTGCCAGGGGGGGCGCACCCAAGGTCTTTGGACCCCTTGGGAGGCGGCTCAGCAGATAAACTTCCTGGAGCTGCGGGCGATCCGTCTGGCTCTGCGGACCTTCTCTTACCTCACTTCTCGTCAGTCTGTGCTGGTGCAGACGGACAATCAGGTTGCCATGTTCTACGTGAACAAACAGGGGGGCACAGGCTCCCTCCTTCTCTGTCAGGAGGCCCGGAGACTGTGCTCGTGGGCAGTCGACCACGACATCCTCCTCAAGGCTGTTTACCTGCCCGGGCAGGACAATTGCCTGGCCGACAAACTGAGCCGGATTCTGCAGCCACACGAATGGAGGTTGAACCCCCCTTAGTTGTCCGGCAGATCTTCCGCCGGTGGGGCCTCCCTACCTTGGATCTTTTTGCCGGTCCTCTGAACCGGCAACTTCCCAGGTTCTGCTCTCGGCACCCGCATCCTCTCAGAATAGCGCCGGATGCTTTCCTCATCTCGTGGTCCGCGGGCCTACTGTATGCCTTCCCTCCCACGCCGCTTGTGTCCCGGACACTGTTCAAAGTTGTCCAGGACAGGGCATCCATGATCCTGATAGCGCCCAGGTGGCCGAGACAACCCTGGTTCCCTCTGCTCCTGCAGCTAGCGGTGGACACCCCTCTTCCTCTGGGGTTTCAGCCCGATCTCCTGACCCAGGATCAGGGCACTCTTCTACACCCCAACCTCCGGGCCCTTCATCTGATGGCCTGGCTCCTGAAAGGGTAGTCCTAGCTCCGCTCTTGCTTCCTCCGGAGGTGGAGGCTGTCATCCTGGCGTCTCGGCGGCCTTCCACCCGGAAATCTTACGCCCTTAAATGGCGTCGCTTCTCCGTCTGGTGTTCTCAGCTCTCTGAGGACCCCTTCGCCTGCTTAGTATCGGTGGTGCTGCAATATTTGCTTCACCTCTCCGACCAAGGCCTTAAGTCCAATTCTGTCAGAGTCCACCTCAGTGCCCTCTCTGCGCATCACTCGCCGGTGGAGGGCCAGCCTCTTTCCTCGCACCCCTTGGTGGCACGCTTCCTCAGGGGCCTGCTCCTGCTTAAGTCCCCGCTGTGCCCTCCGGCTCCCGACTGGGATCTCAATGTGGTTTACAAAGGCTTACTTGCCCGCCTTTTGAACCCATGGCTACCTGCCCCCTTCGTTTCCTCTCATGGAAAACTCTCTTCTTGGTGGCTCTTACCTCCGCTAGGCACGTTAGTGAACTACAGGCCCTAGTGTCGGAGCCCCCTTATACTAAGTACTACAAGAATAGGGTTGTCTTACGGACGCACCCTAAGTTTCTTCCAAAGGTGGTTTCCTCTTTCCACATCAATCAAGAGGTGGTTCTTCCGACCTTTTTTCCCAGGCCGCATACCAGCCGAGCTGAGACTGTTCTGCATACCCTGGACTGCCGAAGAGCCTTGTCTTTCTACCTTGAGCGTACGCGTGAGCATAGAAAAGCTGCTCAGCTTTTTGTCTCTTTCGACCCCAATCGCTTGGGGGTACCTGTCTCTAAGCGTACTTTGTCCACCTGGGTAGCTGACTGCATCGCCTGGGCGTATGGGGCGGCCAGCCTCTCCCTAGAGAGTCGAGTCACGGCGCACCGTGTCAGGGCGAAGGCTGCGTCAGTTGCTCACCTCCGCTCTGTTCCGTTGGCAGACATCTGCCGGGCCGCTACTTGGTCCTCCAGCCAGACTTTTGCGGCCCATTACTGCCTGGAGAGGGAGTCCCGCAGGGATAGTGCTTTCAGATAGGCAGTCTTCCACAATCTCTTTGAGGTTTAGGCAACTCCTCCCTCCGGCCCCGGTGTTTGGCTACCGGCCGGATGCTATTCAGAGAAGATTCCTTCCTTCTGTGCTGTTGAGCTTGAGGGAGCTCAATTTCGGCATGAGGCCTCCGGTAGCCTTGAGCTGGGGAGTCCCATAAGTGAGGACTGACTTCCTGCTTGGTCCTGGAGAAAGAGTAGTTACTCACCTGTAACAGGTGTTCTCCAGGAGCAGCAGGAATCAGTCCTTACTACCCTCCCTCCTCCCCTTGGAGTTGCAGCCATTCTGTTATGTTTTGCTGTCTTCGCTATGTCATCTGGCTGAGCAAGATGGCACCCTCTGGCGGGAAGGGGACCGCACATGCGCGCTGCAATCCCAAAGGCTTTCTTCGAAAGCTGGGGAAATTGCTCCGCGAGGGCTCCGTCGGCGACGTTACCCATAAGTGAGGACTGATTCCTGCTGCTCCTGGAGAACACCTGTTACAGGTGAGTAACTACTCTTACGCTCACAATTTAAGGTTTTTAAATTTTCCTCAGACGCATTTGCTTTCCCCAGATATATTACTGAAGAAATATTTCTTGGAAGTTTTGTGTTTCTCTGAGATTGTTGATTATTCTATTTCTTATTTTTTACCTGGCACTGAGGGGTACTTTGATGTTTTGTCACCTTCAATCACTCAGAATCTCAATGTTTTCCTGGAAGATACCACTGATGATATTTCTCACCATTCCACGCTCTTAGTAACCTTCTTCTCTGAGTCTACTAAGATAAAGGTTCTTAAAGATTTCTTTCAAAAGAAGGTTGTCCAATTTTGTGGACAGTGTATAAATATTTTTCCTGATGTTTCTTGCAGTACGCAGCTTAGGAGGAAGCAATTTCTTAAATTAAAACCCAACGTTTTGGCTTTGGGTGCTACCTTTGTTTCCCCTGCCGGTGCTTGGTCACCTTGCATGGGGATACTTTTTCCTTTACTGATGTTCCCATCTTGAAAAATATATATTTGACAGAGGGGAGGAAACTAGGATGATTAATGGTTGAAATGATTTGTACCTCCTATATGGCTTTGCTTAATTTCTTGGTTTTTCTATTATTAATATTGGTTCAGAAGTGGATCCCTTGATGTGGACTATTATTCCTATTCTAGGATATTATTCTTATGTTCCTTGTCTTTTTCTTTGGAATTTTTCTTTGCTGGTTTTACTAATTAATGTTAAAAATTCTTTAAAAAAAAGGATATAGCAGAATTAGAAAAGATACAGAGAAGAACCACCAGAATGGCAAAGGGGATGAAGGATATCCCTATGAGGAAAGACTTAAAAGGTTAGGGCTTTTCAACTTGGAAAAGAGACGGCTGAGGGGAGATATGATAGAGGTCTATAAATTAATGAATGGAACGGAACAGATTAACACAGATCAATTGTTTACGCCATCAAAATGTAGAAAGACTAGGGAACATGCAATGAAGCTACAACGTAACTCATTTAAGACTAATAAAACATATTCTTTCACTTAACGCATAATCAAACTCTGGAATTTATTAGTGGAGGATGTAGTAAAAGCTGTTAGTGTAGCTGGGTTTACAAAAGGTTTGGACAATTTCCTGGCGGAAAGGTCCATAAACCATTATTAAAGATGACCCAGGAAATCCACTGCTGCCCCGAGATGAGCATTGTGGAACCTGTGTGCCTTTTTGGGAACCTGGCAGGTACTTGTGACCTGGCTTGGCCACTGTTGGAAACTGGATACTGGACTTGATGGACCTCAATTTGAACCAGTATGGCATTTCTTTTGTTCTTATGTTCTTACTTTGGTTCAGATAGTCATTCTGCATTAGTTTTCACACGTTTTTCTCGAGTGTAACTACTATTGTTGAGGGTCAGTCTGGGAGAATGTTACATGTTTGCGCATGCATAAGCATGCACAACAGGGCTGACGCAAGGAGATGAGGTGTCTAGGCAAACCTCATCCCTTGTGCCCCCTCCTCCTCTGCGGCACCCATTGCCACTGCTGCCACCCCTCTGTGGGTCCAGCAATTGCTGCAAACAGCCCTACGGTGCTTACTGTACAACTTTGGCACCACGGGGCTGTTTCATTTCTGCATCCTCCAATACCCAGTTCTGACTTCCTGTTTGCAAATAGGAAGACAGCATTGGGTGTTCCAGAGGGACAGAAGCAAACAGTCCTGTGGCTCTGAAGTTGTAAGGTAAATGCTGCAGGGCTGTTTGCGACCATTGCTGTCACCGCAGGTCCCAAGAGGGGTGACAGCGGTGGCAATAGGTGCCCCTGGAGGGCCTGCGCTCCAGGCAACCACCTAGTTCCCCTAATGGTGGCAATGGCCCTGATGTAGAAACATATGTATGCTGCCCTCCAAGACTGAAGGAGCCCAACTGGAGTCCTGGTCCCTTTGACATTAGAGCTAGGGCTGCTTCCTGAAAAGGCCAGTGGTAGGCTCCGGGACCTGAGAGCCAGAAGAGTAGGGCTGCTGCTTGAAGAAGCTGGCAGGAGACACTGGGTTCCGCCGACCAGGAGAGTGGAGCAGTGACCTGATGAGGCCGACGAGTGGCCCTGAGTCCTACTGACTGGAAAAGCGGGGTTGAGACTACTGCAATATTATTTATTCCAGTTTGTCACTTTAACAGATCAAGCGTTTACAAACTCTCCAAAATACCACTTTCTCCAGGACCAAGCAGGAAGTCAGTCCTCACATATGGGTGTCATCGACGCCGATGAAGCCCCAGCGGAGCATTTCCCCAGCTTTCTATGAAAGCCTTTGGGAATGCAGGCACGCATGCGCGGTTCCCTTCACGCCTAAAGGTGCCATCTTACCTCTGTCTCTCTTTTACCGAGAAGCCCACCGGACGTGCGTTCTGTCATCCCGGATAAAAGTTTGATTTTTTTCGGCGATTCTTGCTATTGTTTCTTCCCGGTTCGACGCCGGTTCCCCTCCCGCCGGGTTCGGTATGCCGGTATTGAGCCTGATTCTTCTTTTTCGGTTTTTGCCCGTCGTGGCTGGCATTCGCGCCCTTTTTTGATTTTTCCCTGGAAGGCCGGTCCTTTGACCTCGCAGGGACTCTTTTTTTCCCCGATGGCTTCCAGCGCTTTCAAGAAGTGTGATCGGTGTAAGAAGTTGATGTCTCTCACCGACACACATGACTGCTGCCTTCGGTGCCTCGGTCCTGATCACGACCCTAAGACGTGTGGACCATGTGGGAAGATGTCTTCCAAGGCACTGCGAAGTCGCCAGTAGCAGAAAGAAAGACTTTTCTCGGACTCAGCCTCCGGCCGGGCCCGGACCTCGTCTGAGGCCTCGACATCTCGGGATTCGGATCCCGAGCGCCGTCGAAGCTCCTCGGACAGGGGGTCCCCCGACCGGGAACGCAAGAGGAAGAAGCGGCTCGTGAGGACGTCGGAGGAGGAGGTCCCTGGCTCCTCGAGGGCCAGGTCTAAGACCCACGGCCGTCGCCCCGGGCCCGTGGAACAAGAGAAGCCTGCCAAAGTTCCTCGCGTGGAGCCGGAGTCTGCTGGACACGTAAGCCCTGTGGTCCTCGAGGACTCTCCTCCCAGAGAGCAGACGTCGGGCCCGGCGCCGCCGGGGCCCGGGTTGGTGGCTGCTGCGTCTCCCGAGCTGAGTCTCCGGATGACAGCCTTGGAGAGCAGACTGTCTGCCTTCATGGAGCAACAGCGGGCACTGATGGCCAGCCTGTCTGGCGCATCTGCCCCGACCACCGGGACATCGAAGTCGACCCCGGAGACCGAGCCGATACTCGAGTCCATCATGGCTCAAAGTTGACCTCGGTCGCAGTCTCCCTCAACCTCCCGTTCAGGACCAAGGGCGTCAACGTCGGTGCCTCCGGCATCGGGGCGGGTGCTCCAGGGCCCCGCGGGGTCAGATCCTGACTCCTCATCGGACGAGTACGCCTGGGAGACTGAGGATGAGGAGTCCCCCGACACATTCAAGACTCGGTGCGTCCCCTCGGACTCACCGCAGTCTGAGCCCCGGAGTAGATCCCCTCCGGAGGACACCTGGTTCTTGGAGTTTGTCTGGGATATGGCCACCGCGTTGGCTATTCCGGCGGACCCCGAGGAAGAGCCTCGAGCTGAAGAGCTCGAGGCCCTACAGTACGACTCTCCTCCGAAGGAGGCCTTTACTGTCCCGGTTCCTCCGATGCTGGAACGGCTCCTCTTCCGGATGTGGGAGGCACCGGCCTCGGTGCCGGTTCTAAGCAAGCGAGTCGATTCGATTTACCGACTCTGGAAGAGCCCTGGCTTTCAGAAGGCGCAGCTACCACACCATTCCATGGTGGTGGAATCGGCCATGCATCGTCTGAAAAGCCCAGAAGATGCACTCCGCGGTGACCCCGGCAGGGAGGCCCGGAACCTTGATGGTGTGGATAGAAAGTGCTTCCAGGGCTCAATGCTTGCTTGCCGTGTCCAGTCTTACCAGCTGTACATGGGCATGTACTTGCGAGACCTGGCCAAGGAGTTGGCCGGGTTCTCTGCTGGTCTCTCCGGGGAGCCCTTGCAGAGATTCAAGTCCTTGTCCTCGGGGATTCGGGACTGCTCGAAGTTTATGTCCTGCGCCGCCTACGATGGCTTCGAGGCTTCGGCCCGAGTTGCGGCAGCCGGCATCGCGGCTCGACGCCAGGCATGGCTGCAGTCATCGACCTCGAGCCATGGGTTCAGGACAAGTTGGTCGATGTCCCTTGCCGAGGTGAAAACCTTTTTGGCAAGCCCATGGCCGAGAAGGCCGCACAGCTCGAGACTGAGCACCTTACAAGGACAAGGCTGTCTAGGAAGACCTCTGCCCCTTCTCACAAGAAGAAGGCCTCGGGTAAGAAGCCCTTTTACCCGAGGAAGGGCACTGCCTACAAACAGTACCCTCAGTATCAGGCTGCCCAAGCTGCACCCCAGGGTCAGCAAGCCAAGGGGCAGGGTAATAGGCCCCGTAAGCAGAGGACCCCGAAGCCTCCGGCCCCTGCTCCCACTCAGCAGAGTGGGCGTTTTTGACTCCTTGAGCGTAGCCTCTCAGTCCCTGCTCTCCCAACCCTCCACAGGAGGTCGCCTCACCCTCTTTGCCCACCAGTGGCCCCACATCACTGGGGACAGTTGGGTGTTGAACGTAGTCCACAGGGGCTATGCACTGCATTTTCACCAACTGCCTCCGCCATACTTTCCAGGGGAGCCTCCAAGGCCTCCCCTGCACATAGACCTTCTCCTTCAGGAGCTTCAAGGTCTGTTGTTGGACAGGGCGGTGGAGCCTGTGCCTCCCCACTTGCAAGGTCACGGATTCTACTCCAGGTATTTCCTGGTGCCCAAAAGAACCGGTGGCCTTCGACCCATTCTGGACCTCAGGAACCTCAACAAGTTCCTAGAGAAAGAAAAGTTCAAGATGCTTACTCTTGGAACACTTCTGCCCTACCTCCAGCAGGGAGATTTGGCTATGCTCCTTAGATCTAAAGGATGCGTACACTCACATCCTCATTCATCCAGACCACAGAAAGTACCTCAGGTTCATTGTGGGAGGAAACCATTATCAGTACAGAGTCCTGCTTTTTGGCCTCACCTCCGTTCCCAGGGTCTTTAC
Source organism: Ichthyophis bannanicus (assembly GCA_033557465.1). NCBI lineage: Eukaryota > Metazoa > Chordata > Amphibia > Gymnophiona > Ichthyophiidae > Ichthyophis > Ichthyophis bannanicus. Next base: position 48,633,410 of record CM066037.1, on the reverse strand, counting down.
CAAATGCCTGGCAGTGGTGGCGGCCTATTTATTTATTTATTTATTTATTTATTTAACGCTCTTATATACCGCACTTTTTATCATCAGCGCGGTTTACAGTAAACAAAGTATTCACATATAGCAACAGGCTGTCGTGATTTCTCAGGCCTACCTGAGAAATCAGGGAATCTTTGTCTTCCCCTATCTGGACAACTGGCTCTTCAGGGGTCAGATGTGCCAGGAGGCCAGACAAGCCACCCTCAGAACTATTGCTCTTCTTCAAAGCCTGGGGTTTGTAATAAACTTCGCAAAGTCCACTTTGCTCCCCTCCCAGAACTTGGAGTTCATAGGAGCAAGGCTGGACTCTCTGCTGGCAAAGGCTTTCTTGCCAGAAGACAGAGCACAAAGATTGATAGCCTTGGCAAACCAGTTTCTCAGCAGGTCACTGGTCTCCGCCAGACTCTGCCTGCAGCTTCTAGGTGGCTTCGACAGTACATGTGACCCCCAATGCCAGGCTCCATATGAGCAATAAACTGTAGTCTGAATGTTATTAAACGGGTATATCAAACTATAAAACACACACCCCGTCTATTATCTAAACCAAGCAACAAAAAGCTGTTAATGTCATTCACTAAGAACTGGGTCTCAGAAAAAACCGGTGGCACTTTAATCATGGGCACAAAGCCCCTTAACGGTGCCAGTTTTTACATCAATGACCCCTTGAACTCGTATTGTTCTGGAAAAGTTTTTTTATAATTCTTATAATAAAAAGTCTTATGGCAAATCAATGTATTCTTGATCATGATACCAAATGTTGAACGAGAAGAAAATTCAACTTAGCTTTGTAACATTAGCCAGATGAAAAGGCAATTCCAACGCCGCCTCCTAGGCTGCCCAAGCGTTTCACTACAGAAGTTTCTTCAGGGAATTGTCGGTACAGGCTAAAAACATAAAAACGTGAAATTAATGTCATGAAGCCAGTTGCTGCATCTCAATCTTGAAACAACATAGGTATAATCAGACCTTTTTTCCGCGCATAACAAGCGTAATCAGTGCAGATTTTCTTCAAATATTTCTGTCAAGTTTCTGTGCACAGAACGCCGCGCATGCGAGATTGATCACAGTCGCCATTTTTAAAGGGAAAATCATGTGACTCAGATAAGCTGCTCCAACTACCAATAGGTAAAGTTACAATGCACATTCTAAGCACATTACTTCATTAGATTCGACTACCTACAATAAGCAAAGTGAGAGATCTAGACGCACATTTAAACCCGATGGGTGTACTGAATTTAAAGTGAAGATCCACTTTTGTTCTCTCCAAAGTAGCGTTTCGTCAATGGTTTTGCCTCGCATGGGAGCTGTCACTTGATCTACAATTCAGTACACCCATCGGGTTTAAATGTGCGTCTAGATCTCTCACTTTGCTTATAGTAGGTAGTCAAATCTAATGAAGTAATGTGCTTAGAATGTGCATTGTAACTTTACCTATTGGTAGTTGAAGAAAATCTGCACTGATTACGCTTGTTATGCGCGGAAAAAAGGTCTGATTATACCTATGTTGTTTCAAGATTGAGATGCAGCAACTGGCTTCATGACATTAATTTCACGTTTTTATGGTTTTAGCCTGTACCGACAATTCCCTGAAGAAACTTCTGTAGTGAAACGCTTGGGCAGCCTAGAAGGAGGCGTTGGAATTGCCTTTTCATCTGGCTAATGTTACAAAGCTAAGTTGAATTTTCTTCTCGTTCAACATTTGGTATCATTATTAGGAATACATTGATTTGCCATAAGACTTTTTATTATAAGAATTATAAAAAAACTTTTCCAGAACAATACGAGTTCAAGGGGTCATTGATGTAAAAACTGGCACCGTTAAGGGGCTTTGTGCCCATGATTAAAGTGCCACCGGTTTTTTCTGAGACCCAGTTCTTAGTGAATGACATTAACAGCTTTTTGTTGCTTGGTTTAGATAATAGACGGGTTTTTATAGTTAGGCTCCATATGAGGCCTGCACAGTGGTGCCTTCGGACTCAGTGGTCACAGGCCACAGGCAGCCTCAGAGACAGGGTAAGGGTGTCCAGACAATTTCTGAACTCACTCAGCTGGTGGCTGCACCCACCCAATCTACTAAAAGGGGTGCCCTTTCAAATTCCTGGGTACACAGTGGTACTGACCACAGACGCCTCCCTGCAGGGCTGGGGAGCTCATTGTCTGAACAAGTGCACCCAGGGCCTGTGGTCTCCTTGGGAGGCTGCACAGAAGATCAATCTCCTAGAACTCAGGGCTATTCGCTTGGCTCTCAAAGCTTTCTCTCTTACCCTGGCTCATCAATCTGTCCTGGTTCAGACAGACAACCAGGTAGCCATGTTATCTCCAGGAACAAGCAGGAATGAGTCTTCACATATGGGTATCGTCGGTACCGACGGAGCCTGCGCGGGAACGCTCCCCAGCGTCCAATAAGAAAGCTTTTGGGAGCATCCCACAGCGCCTGCGTGCTGCCTTCCCGCCTTTCCCAACCGCCTCTCTCCAGTTCTTCTTTTCCGCGGAGCCAGCAGGTCGTGTTCCTGTCACCGCAGAAGAAGTTCTTTATTTTTTCTTAATTCTTTTGTGTCGCGTCTGCCTTCTTCGACGTCGGACCGGTACCGCCGGTCTTTTCTTTTCTTTCTTTCAACAAAAAAAAACCAATTTATCTTTTCTGCACTGTGCATTTTCAGTTTTTGGGCCTTAGGCCTAAAAATATTTTTCCTCATGGAGAAGCCCGCCTCCGGGTTCATAAAGTGCACAAAATGTGGCGGTACTATTTCTGTCACCGACACCCATGACTGGTGTCTAAAATGTTTGGCGCCTGACCATTCCATCACAGATTGTATGTCCTGTACCATGATGTCTAAAAGAGGTCGGCAGAACCGAGCAGCCAAGCTCAGTACCCTGTTTCCCTCTGATGCAGCTTCGGTGGCATCGACGTCTTCCAGGGCTGCTTCTTCCTCCCATGGATCTCAGGTAACCAAGCATAAATCTAGCCGGTCCTTCGAAGGGTAGATCTCCCTCCAAGCATCAAGATGCCTCCGGGCTTGCCCTCGAGGATTCCGCACCGGCAAAATTACCCCGGCGGGAAGCTCCGGCTTCCAAAGCGTTATCTATGGGGTCACAGGTTGACATCAATGGCTCGGCCTTGACAGATCACCTTTTGCCGTGTTCTGGGGTACCGGTGGCTCCCACTGGTACCGACATCCAGACAATGGTGGCATCGATGGATCAGAAGATTCTGGCCATGCAGCGCACCCTGTCGGCATTCATACAGGCTGCGACGCCTCCGGTACCGCAACAATCCCCGTTGTCGGTACCGGCTCCGACACCGGCATCACTCCCGGTGCCGGTACTGATTGCATCGGCTTCGGTGTCGACTGCAACGGTACCCTGTCCTATGATGCCCATCGGTACCGAACCGGTACCGGTTACTCCCGATACCGATCCTACTCGGTACGGCTATCGGGCTCTACAGGAGCATCCAGACAGGCAATACTTTGATTCCTCTGAAGACTCAGATGACTCTGAGGGTTCTGTCGGGGCATCGATACTTCTTCCTCAGGAGCCTTCTTCTCCTAAACGAAGAATGTCTCCTCCAGAAGACTTGTCTTTTCAAGACTTCATTAGGGAAGTGGCTAGGGGCCTCTCCATCACAGTGGCCACTGAGTCAGAACCCAGAGCCAAGGAGTTAGATATTTTACAATATCCTAAAACTCCTAAAGAGGCAGCTACTTTACCTATCCATGAGATTCTGTATGATCTCATGTTGAGGATGTGGGAGACACCTCTTACCACTTCTCCTCATTCTCACAGGCTAGACACCATGTATCGTGTCCCTCCTTGCCCTGGCTTCCACAAAACTCAGCTTCCTCACCACTCTATTGTGGTAGAGTCTGCCATGAGAAAAATAAAGAGTGCAAAGAGACACTCATCTAATCCTCCAGGGCGTGAATGCAGGACCCTAGATGCTTTTGGCCAAAGGGTTTTCCAAGCTTCTATGCCAGGATCAACTCCTATAGTCTCTATATAGGGATGTTTCTAAAAGAAGTCACAGATCATCTGCAGACTTTAACCCCTTTTATTTCAGAGGATAAAAGGCAGGACTTCTCACTAGGCTCAAACATGCCCAAGATGCCTCCAAATTTTCCAACCGTGCAGCCTTTGACTCTTTTGAGTGTGTAAGCAGAGCTTCGGCTATTGCCATAGGGGCACACAGAATTGCTTGGTTACAAGCTTCTGATTTGGAGCTCTGGGTACAAGATGAATTAGGGAATATCCCTTGTACAGGTGAAAACCTTTTTGGTAAGGATTGGCAAGCAAAGGCCAATCAGATGGATGCTGAAAACTCTGCTTTGGATTGACTTTCAAAGTCTACCTCTGCTCCTGTTAAGAAAAGATTTTTCAAAAAGACATCTTTTTCTAAAAAGGGAAGATACTATCCTGCTTATAGTCAGCAGGCATCTTCTGCAGGTCGTTTTGCTGCAAAACGTCAGCAACCACCTAAACAGGCCAAATCAAAGGCTGCTAGGCCTGCCATGACCCAGCAGCCTCAGCCTCCTCAGGGCCTTTGACTTGCAGCTAGAGAACTTAGCCTTTCTGGCTCTGGAAGAACCAGAGCCCCTTACCATTCCAGGAAGGTTGACTTACTTTGCTCCCAGATGGGAACAAATCACAGCGGAGCAATGGACACTCTCTATCATAAGGGAAGGGAGGGTACAAGCTTCATTTCTTATGCCTTCCCCCTCACACCATAGTGAAACAGTTCAATTCTCCAACATCTCTCCTCAACCTTCTGAGTCAGGAGATTACCACCCTTCTTGCCCAAGGGGCAATAGAAGAAGTACCTCTTCTTCAGCAAGGCACAGGGTTCTACTACCCTTATTTTCTTATTCCAAAGAAAACAGGGGGCAACAGACCCATCTTAGATCTCAGAGAATTAAACAAATTTCTATTCAAGGAGAAATTCAAGATGATTTCTCTCGGTGCTCTGCTTCCATACCTTCAGAGTCAGGACTGGCTTTGTTCTCTAGATCTCAAGGATGCGTACACCCATGTCCTCATCCATCCAACACACAGAAGGTTCCTTCGGTTCCTTTTTGGAGAAAAGCACTACCAATACAGGGTGCTTCCTTTCGGTCTGGCCTCCGCACCAAGGGTGTTCACGAAATGCATGGCAGTAGTAGCTGCATTTCTACGCACCCTGGGAATATTCGTTTTCCCATATCTGGACGACTGGCTCATTCGAGCTCCCTCTCAGTCAGAGGCCAAGACTTTTCTAACCTGCACAATGCGTGTCCTTCAGTATTTGGGACTGGTAATAAACATCCCAAAATCCAATCTCACCCCTACTCAATCTCTGGAGTTTATAGGGGCTGTCCTGGATACCACAACTGCAAGGGCCTATCTTCCTCAGGCTCGTTGCCTACGCTTGGTGCAGTTAGCCTCCCAAATACAGTTAAAGTCCCATTTAACTGCTCGGGAAATGTTACAACTCTTAGGCCACATGGCATCCACCGTGCATGTGGTTCCATATGCTCGCCTTCACATGAGGGCAGCTCAATGGACTTTGTCCACCCAATGGACTCAGGCATCAGGTTGCCTGTCAGACAAAATAGCAAACTCCAGTCGCCTTTTTTGGTGTCTCCAGTGGTGGAAGTCCTCTCAAAACCTGTTGCTGGGGTCCCCTTTTCAGCAGTCACTTCCCCAAGCAACCCTTAAAACAGATTCCTCTCCAATGGGTTGGGGAGCTCATCTGCAAGATCTCTCCACCCAGAGCATCTGGTCTCCACAGGAGACTTCTCTACACATCAATCTCTTGGAACTCAGAGCAATTTTCTTAGCTCTCAGAGTGTTCTACTCCCTGCTCAGCTACAGGACAGTCCTCATCCACACGGACAACCAAGTAGCCATGTTCTATGTGAACAAGCAGGGAGGGACTGGCTCTCTGTCGCTTTGCAATGAAGCTTTGCGACTGTGGGCCTTCGCCAGAGAGCATCAGATTCATCTTATGGCAGTATATCTTCCAGGCGTTCAAAACTTTTGGGCAGACAGACTAAGTCGAGTTCTGCTTCCACACGAGTGGTCCCTCCACATGGACCAGGTAGCCAGGATTTTTCGAATTTGGGGAACCCCGGACATAGACCTCTTTGCAAGTCCGTGGAATGCCAAATTTCCCCGGTTCTGTTCCAGAATTCCGTGTCAGGGAGTTCAGGCCAAGGATGCCTTCCTTCTTCACTGGGGTCAAGACTTCCTTTATGCCTTTCCACCCATTCCCCTAATTCCCAAAACACTTTTCAAGCTTCAGAGAGACCGAGGTTCCATGATCCTCATAACACCACATTGGCCACGCCAGGTGTGGTACCCTCTACTTCTGCATCTCTCTCAAGCTCCCTCCCTGAAATTGGGCTCTGCACCAGATCTTCTATCACAGGAAGACGGAACGTTGTGGCACCCAAACCCCCAGTTTCTCCATCTCAGGGCCTGGTTGCTGAAGGCCTAGACCTTCAAGATTTTCATCTCTTTCAGCAAGTCAGAGATATTCTTCATGCTTCTAGAAAACCTTCCACCAGGCATTCTTATGCTTTCAAATGGAAAGATTTACCATTTGGTGTTCAGAGAAGGGTCTTAACCCTCTTGCAATACCTCTGAATTCGTTACTAGAGTATCTTCTGCATCTATCCCATGCAGGCCTTAAAACAAAATCAGTAAGAGTCCATTTGAGTGCTATTGCAGCATCCCTCAAGCCTCTCAATGGACAGCCTATTTCCCCTCATCCTCTTATAGCAAGATTCATGAGAGGCCTTCTTTTAACTAAACCTCCCATTAGACCACCTCCAGTGGCATGGGACTTAAATCTGGTTCTTGGCCAGCTTATGAAGCCACCCTTTGAACCTTTAGCCACCACCTCCTTGAAATTTCTTTCTTGGAAGGTTATCTTTCTCATTGCAGTCACCTCAGCACGTCCATCAGTGAGTTGCAAGCCTTGGTGGCTAATCCTCCTTATACTAGCTTCCATCATGATAAGGTAGTCCTCAGGACCAATCCACACTTTATGCCCAAAGTGGTCTCACATTTTCATCTGAATCAAGAGGTATACTTACCTGTCTTTTTTCTAGGACCTCATGCATCAAGTGCAGATAGGAATCTTCATACTTTGGATTGTAAAAGAACTCTCGCCTTTTACTTACAAAGAACACAGCAACATAGAAAGTCTTCTCAACTCTTTGTTGCTTTTGATCCTTCCCATTTAGGACTTCCAGTTTCTAAGAGAACACTGTCCAACTGGATTGCTCAGTGTATTTCTTTCGCCTACCTGAGTAGGAACCTTTCTCTGGAAGGCCATGTCACAGCTCACAATGTGAGGGCCATGGCAGCCTTAATGGCTCATCTAAACTCTGTGTCCATCGACCAAATCTGTCGAGCGGCCACCTGGGCCTCGGTTCATACCTTCACAGCCCATTACTGTTTGGACAAGGACTCCCGCCGGGATGCCTCGTTTGGTCAGGCTGTTCTCAAATACCTGTTCCATTCCTAATCAACTCCTACCCACCTACCCTGGTTGGATGCCAGAGATCCATGGGGGGAGGTGGAGCCCTTTTCAAGGACACACAACTCTGGGGTCTCTCCCTGGCATCTGCAGCTAGGGAGTCCCTATATGTGAAGACTCATTCCTGCTTGTTCCTGGAGATAGCACAGTTACTTACCTGTAACAGGTGATCTCTGGGAACAGCAGGAATAAGTCTTCACAACACACCCACCTCCCCTAGGAGTTGTATCTCTCTATCTATCTTTCCTTCCCTCTCTCTCTTTGTCTCAGCTTTAAAACTCGAATTGGAGAAAGGCGGTTGGGAAAGGCGGGAAGGCAACACGCAGGCGCTGTGGGATGCTCCCAAAAGCTTTCTTATTGGACGCTGGGGAGCGTTCCCGCGCAGGCTCCATCGGTACCAACGATACCCATATGTGAAGACTTATTCCTGCTGTTCCCAGAGATCACCTGTTACAGGTAAGTAACTGTGCTATATGTGAACAAACAGGGCGGGACTGGGTCCAGGCTCCTTTGTCGGGAGGCTCAGGACCTTTGTTCATTTGCCCTCAAGCACAACATGCTCCTCAGGGCTGTGTACCTTCCAGGCCAGGAAAACTATCTGGCCGACAGGTTGAGCAGAATTTTGCAGCCCCACGAGTGGCAGCTGCATCCCTTAGTAGTTCAGAAGATCTTCCTGAAATGGTGTTTCCCTTTGATAGATCTGTTTGCCAGTCCACTGAACAAGCAACTGTCAAAGTTCTGCTCCAGGCACCCGCATCCTCTGCGGATAGAAGCAGATGCTTTTCTGATTCCATGGTCTCAGGGCCTCCTGTATGCGTTTCCTCCCACGCCCTTGGTGGCCCGAACTCTGTTCAAGATCCTTCAGGACAAGGCCTCGGTCCTGCTGGTGGCTCCCAGATGGCCGAGACAGTCTTGGTTTTCACTTCTGCTTCAGTTGGCGGTGGATCCCCCACTGCCTCTGGGGTTGCAACCTGACCTTCTCTCTCAGGAGCAGGGTTCCCTTCTGCACCCCAATCTCAAAGCTCTCAATTTGATGGCCTGGAGGCTGCAAGGGTAGTTTTGGCTCCCTGGGGCCTACCTCAGGAGGTTGAGGAGGTTGTCCTAGCCTCTAGGAAACAGTCAACTAGGAAAACCTATGCTCTCAAATGGAAAAGGTTTTCTGTGTGGTGTCAGCTATGTACAGAGGATCCTTTCTCCTGTACTGTACCAGTGGTGCTTCAGTACTTACTGCACTTGTCCAATCAGGGACTTAAGTCCAATTCTGTTCGGGTCCACCTCTCAGCTCTAGCAGCTCACCACTCACTGGTGGAAGGACATCCTTTGTCGGTTCACCCCTTGGTGTCCCGCTTTCTCAGGGGCTTGCTTTTGCTCAAGCCTCCAATCCGTCCTCCTGCTCCTGAGTGGGAGTTGAATGTGGTCTTGCAGCTGCTGACTCGCCCACCCTTTAGCCGATGGCTACTTACCCTCTACGCTTCCTGTCCTGGAAGACACTCTTCCTAGTAGCCCTTACCTCGGCCAGGCGAGTGAGTGAGCTTCAGGCCCTGGTCTGTGATAGGCCTTACACTCGCTTCTATAGGAACAGGGTAGTCCTTAGGACTCATCCAAAGTTCCTCCCAAAGGTTGTCTCCTCCTTCCACCTTAACCAGGAGGTGGTTCTTCCGACATTCTTCCCTAGGCCTCATGCTAGCCAGGCTGATGCAGTTCTGCATACCCTGGACTGTAGGAGGGCCTTATCCTTCTACCTTGACCGTACGCAGGGGCATAGAAGGGCTACTCAGCTCTTCGTATCCTTTAACCCTAATAAGTTGGGGTTGGCTGTGTCCAAGCATACCTTGTCCATCTGGGTGGCTGACTGTATCACCTGGGCTTACAAGGCGGCTGACCTTCCTTTGCAGGGTCGAGTTACGGCCCACCATGTCAGGGCAATGGCTGCCTCAGTGGCTCATCTCCGCTCTGTGCCCTTGGTAGACATCTGCAGGGCTACAACTTGGTCTTCAAGCCAGACTTTTGCGGCCCATTACTGTCTGGCGAGGGAGTCCCGTAGGGACAGTGCTTTTGGCCAAGCAGTACTCCGGAATCTCTTTGAGGTTTAGGCAACTCCTGCCCTCTGTTGGGCTACCGGTGGAGGTTGTGTCACTGAAAAGCCTTTCTTTGCTGCTGGGACTAGAGGGAGTTCTCATGTTCAGCCTGGGTTCCTCAGTAGCCCAGAGCTGGGGAGTCACCCATATGTGAGGACTGACTTCCTGCTTGGTCCTGGAGAAAGAGTAGTTACTCACCTGTAACAGGTGTTCTCCAGGAGCAGCAGGAATCAGTCCTCACAATCCTCCCTCCTCCCCTGGGAGTTGCAGTTGTACATAGTTTGTTTTTACATTTTTTGTGTGCTGTTCTTAGCTATGTCATTTGACTGAGGTAAGATGGCACCTTTAGGTGGGAAGGGAACCGCGCATGCATGCCTGCATTCCCAAAGGCTTTCATAGAAAGCTGGGGAAATGCTCCGCTGGGGCTTCATCGTCGTCGATGACACCCATATGTGAGGACTGATTTCTGCTGCTCCTGGAGAACACCTGTTACAGGTGAGTAACTACTCTTATCCATATCCTCCATCATGCATCTAAAGTCGATCACATTTACCCTCTGTTTATTAAATCTCATTGGCTCCCCATTTCTTCTTGAACTGAGTTTAAACGTCTCTCACTAGTTCACAAAACTTTACACACTGGCACCCCTGCCTATCTTTCCTCGCATATTATCCCACACATTCCTCTTCATCTTCTCTGCTCGGTTCATGCTAACCAGCTTCACTTCCCTCCACCCTCTCGTGCTCGCTATGAATCCACTAGGCACTCAGCTAACCCACAAAAAAACCAGATATAGAAACATAGAAACATGATGACAGAAAAAGACCACATGGCCTATCTTGTCTGTCCTTCGATATCAACAACTACAACAGTCCACTTTTTACCTTTAGAGATCCTCTGTGTTGGTCCCATGCTTTTTTGAATTCAGTTACTGTCCTCATCTCTACCACCTCCACTGGGAGATTATTCCATGGATCCACTACTCTTTCCGTAAAGAAATATTTCTGCATATCACTCCTGAATCTATCTCCCTTCACTCTCATCCCATGTCCCCTCGTAGCAGAACTTGCTTTCAATTGAAAGTGGCTCTCTTCCTGAACATTTATGCCACGGAGGTATTTAAACATCTCAATCATATCACCTCTATCCTGCCTTTCCTCTAATGTGTACATATTAAGATCCTTAAGTCTGTCCTCATATGCTTTATAATGAAGCCCACTAATCATTTTAGTAGCCACCCTCTGCACGACTCCATCCTGTTCACATCCTTTTGAAGGTGCGGTCTCCAGAATTGCACACTATACTCCAAATGAGGTCGCACCAAAGACTTCTACAGAGGCATTATCACCTCCTTTTTTCTGCTAGCCATTCCTCTCCGTATGCACCCAAGCATCCTTCTAGCTTTTGCTGTCGCCTTTTCTACCTGTTTAGCTACTTTAAGATCATCAGACACAACCACGCCTAGGTCCCGCTCTTCTTTAGTGGACAAAAGTACTTCACCTCCTATACTGTATTGCTCCCTTGGATTGCTGCAGCCCAAATGCATGACCTTACATTTTTTAACATTAAATCCCAGCTGCCAAATTCTAGACCATTCTTCAAGCTTAGCTAGATCCCTCCTCATGTTATCTACACCTTCCTGGGTGTCTACTCTATTGCAGATTTTGGTATCATCCGCAAAGAGGCAGACCTTACCTGACAGCCCTTCCGCTATATCACTAACAAAATATATTGCAGTCACTTTCCTGCGGTATCTGCTTTTCCCTCATTGCCGGTCCCTAGGGGCGGGATCAGGGTGGGGAATGAGGGTGGCCATGGTTGGCAGCCACAACGCAAAAAATATATTTTTTTATTACAATTTTTAAATTTTCAAAAGTACAAGCATAGATATTAAACTTGCTAGAAATAGGGGACTCCACCGAAATTTACATAATTAAACAAATTTTATAGGAAACAATTGACTAAATAGTCAAACTAAAGGCAGTCCCCCCCTATAGCCCGCAACCAGGGGAGAGGAACACCACAAGAACTAAATTTTAAACCAATATCCAAGGAAATCAAGCTTGAAACAGACCACTCTATATCCCTACAGTGGTACTAGCATCAGATACGGTGGCAGTCCGGGAGCTCAGAAGGACCCGCAGCTGGGCAGGATCATAAAAAATATAGGAATTAGTCGGCAACTTAACGTAGTATTTGCAGGGAAACTTGAGAAAAAATTGATCTCCCAGCTGCAGGATCCGAGGCCGGAGAAGGAGAAATTCATGCCTCTGAAACTGAGTCACCCAGCATAAATCTGGATATACTTGAACACTCAAACCTTAAAACTGTACATATCATTTCCAAAAAAACATTTTTAGAAACCAGTCCCGGTCACTAGTAAAAGTAACAACAAGCGTTGACGGTGTAAACGGCTCAGAACCGGAGTCATCGAGCATCACAGAAAAATTAATAGAATCTACAGGTTGCACACCAGGAATAACACCAGACTCAGGTACTTGATGACCAGTAAGTAAGTAAAATAAACTCACACGTGAAAAAGATTTCACGCAGTGGCTGTCAAAATTGGCCCCGATCGTAGTGGTGTTATCTGCTGGGAGGCCAGATAACAGACTCTTCCCCTGCCGATCGAGCGTCCACCCATACAATATTGTTGGTGCTGCTGTACTGCGATCTGTGGCACTGACGATATTACCACATGAAGTGTGTGTTCCCTCTGCAGCGCTGATGTCCCCTGGAGAGCTCCCAATCCCCATCGGTAGCTGCCCAGGGGGGATCTGTGTAACCCCCAATTTAGGAAAAGTCCCAACTAGCCAATTGGCTAAGCACTCTGTCTCCCCCTCCAAAGCTGGCGTTAAAGGTTGGGGTGCCTGTGTCCCCCCCACCCCTTCCACCCTCCCTTAGTCAGCCAGCAAAGAGGGACCTCGTGGGCCCCCCAACCCCCCCAGGGTCCACCCCCACATACCTCGTAGTCTCTGGTGGTCCAGTGGAGAACTGGACAGGAGCGATCCTATAAGCCTCTGCCCCGTCCATTGGTCAAATTCAAAATGGCTCTTCTCTCCTGCCCTTCATATAGGCCAAGTCAAAGATGGCTATGATCTCATGGTGCTCCTCCCTAGCAAGAGGCTAGAGGGCAGCACCTCATCATGGCAGCCATTTTTGAATTGACTGATGGACGGGGTAGGAGTGTATAGAATCGCTCCTGCCCTGTTCTCCACTGCACTACAAGGGACTATAAGGTATGTGGTGGGGGTTGAGGGCCCCATGGGGCCCCTCTTGCAGGCTGACTAGCTGGGATACACTTTTTTAAGGGAGGGTGGGAGGGGTAGGCTGGGAGGTCTGTGGGACCCCCACCCTTTTACATCTGCATCGGGGGGGCAGGGGGCTTAGCTGACTGGCTAGCTGGAATCTTTCCTATATTGCGGTTTGCACTGATCCACCCTGGCAGTAGACAAGTGCAAAGTTATGTACCTAGGAAAGAACAACCCAAATTTTGGATACACGATGCAAAGTTTCACATTAGGAGCCACCACCCAGTAAAAAGATTTAGGCATCATCGGGATAATACTTAACCTTCCACCTAGTGTGTAGCAGCAACCAAGAAAGCAAACAGAATGCTAGGAATCATAAGAAAAGGAATAGAGAATAAAGCAAAGGATATTATAATGCCTCTGTATCGTTCCATGATGCGACCGCATCTTGAATATTGTGCCATTCTGGTTGCCGTATCTTAAAAAGCATATAGCAGAATTAGAAAAGGTACAGAGAAGAGCAACAAAAATGGTAAAGGGCATGGAAGGATACTCCTATGAGGAGAGGCTTAAAAGTTTGGGGCTCTTCAACTTGGAAAAAAGATGGCTGATGGAGGATATAGCAGAGGTCTATAAATTTATGAATGGAGTAGAATGGGTAAACATAGATCGGTAGTTTACGCTATCAAAAAGTAGAAAGACTAGAGGACACGCAATGAAACTGCAATGTAACCCATTTAAGACTAATAAGAGAAAATATTTTTTTGTCAACATGTAATCAAACTCTGAAATTCGTTACTGGAGGATGTAGTAAAAGCTGTTCCTTATCGTCCCTCCAGTCCAGTCCCGCACCTCTGGGTAGTGTACCTCTTCCAGCAGCTTGGAGGCTGAGCCTGTCATCTTTTTGATGACACTAGTGTACATATGCAGCTGGCACCGCCCACCAGCCCCAGTATGCTCAGCCTCCAAGCAGCTGGAGGAGGTTGTGAGCCAGGGTGCTGGACTCAAAGAAAGGACAACTAAGGAGATAGGTTTAGTTAGAGTTTGCTTTTATTTCCCCTGTTAGGGTGAGGTTTCTTTATTTTTAAAGGCAGAAGTAAAAAAAAAAAAAAAAACCCAGAGGGAACAGAGAGAACCCGGGGGACAACAGGGCTGAGGGGAGAACATAAGATATGCCATACTGGGTCAGACCAAGGTCCATCAAGCCCAGTATTCTGTTTCCAACAGTGGCCAATCTAGGTCATATTTACCTAGGAGTTTTTCCCAAGAGACACAAGTTCCACAATGCTTGTACTGGGTCAAGCATTGATATCTTCGGTCACTTCTTAATAATGGTTTATGGACCTTTCCTCCAGGAACTTGTCCAAACCTTTTTTAAACCCAGCTACACTAACAGCCTTTACTACATCCTCCGGTAGCAAATTCCAGAGTTTGATTACACGTTGAGTGAAAAAATATTTTCTTTTATTAGTCTTAAATAGTTTACCCTGTAGCTTCATTGCATGTCCCCTAGTCTTTCTATATTCTGATAAGGTAAACAATCGATCTACGTTTACCCGTTCCACTCCGTTCATTAATTTATAGACTTCTATCATATCTCCCCTCAGCCGTCTCTTTTCCAGGTTAAAGAGCCCTAACCTTTTTAGCCTTTCTTCATAGGAGTATCCTTTCATCCCCTTTACCATTTTGGTGGCTCTTCTCTGTACCTTTTCTAAAATCGCTATATCCTTTTTAAGATACGGCGACCAAAATTGCACACAATATTCAAGGTGCGGTCTCACCATGGAACGATATAGAGGCATTATAATATCTTTTGTTTTATTTTCCATTCCTTTCCTTATCATACCTAGCATTCTATTTGCTCTCTTGGCTGCTGCTGCACACTGGGCCGAGGGTTTTAACATGGTATCCACAATGACGCCTAAATCTTTTTCCTGGGTGGTTGTTCCTAATGTGGAACCTTGCATCGTGTAACCATAGTTTGGGTTGTTCTTCCCTAGGTGCATAACCTTGCACTTGTCCACATTAAATTTCATCTGCCATTTTGATGCCCAGTCTTCCAATTTATCAAGATCCTCTTGCAATTTTTCACAATCCTCTTGGGTTTTAACAACTTTAAATAGTTTTGTGTCATCTGCAAATTTGATAACCTCACTCGTTATTCCACTTTCCAGGTCATTTATGAATATGTCAAAAAGCAGCGGACCCAGAACAGATCCCTTGGGTACACCACTATTCACCTTTCTCCATTGGGAAAATTGGCCATTTAGCCCTACCCTCTGCTTTCTATCTTTTAACCAGTTCCTGATCCACAATAGTACACTGCCTCCTATCCCATGACTCTTTAGTTTTGCCAAAAGTCTCTCATGAGGGACCTTGTCAAAGGCTTTCTGAAAGTCCAGATACACAATATCAACCGACTCACCTTTGTCCACCTGTTTATTCACTCCTTCAAAAAAACATAACAGATTAGTAAGACAAGATCTTCCTTGTCTAAAGCCATGTTGGCTGTCTCCCATTAGGTTGTGACTATCTACATGCTGAGTAATTTTATTCTTTATGATGGTTTCTACCATTTTTCCCGGTACTGACGTCAGACTCACCAGTCTGTAGTTTCCCGGATCACCCCTGGAACCCTTTTTAAAAATTGGTGTTACATTGGCGATCCTCCAATCTTCAGGTATTAGAGATGATTTTAATGATAGTTCACAGATTACTGATAGCAGTTCTGCAATTTCATATTTCAGTTCTTTCAACACCCTTGGATGTATACCATCTGGCCCAGGTGATTTGCTACTCTTCAGTTTATCTAATAGTTGTAAGACATCGTCCCGATGTATCGATATTTCCTTCAATTCTTCCGCACCTTTAAATACCACTTCAGTCATGGGTAACATCCCTACATCTTCCTCAGTAAAGACCGAAGCAAAGAATTCATTCAGTCTCTCCGCTATTGCCTTGTCGCCTCTTAGTGCTCCTTTAACCCCTCGGACTGAGGAAGGCCCCCATAGAACCCTCCCCCCTTCTTCCCCCTCTCCCCCCAGGATTTCGGGGGGAGGGTTCTATGGGGGCCTTCCTCAGTCCAAGACTTCTGGCTGCTCCCAAACCCGTTATTGGGTGAGGAGCCGCTGCAGGGGCTGTAGTTGCTTGACAGGAGTGAAAGCTGGCAGCCCCGAGTCACCCCCCTCAGCGCCGAATCCAGGAAGGAAGGCTGAGCATGAGGGGTAGAAAAGCCATGCAGCAGAGAGGCTCCAAGGTAAGAGTGGCGGGGGGGGGGGGGCGGACAGCAGAAACCTCTAGCAACCGCCAGAACATGAGGAGACAGAGAGCAGCCTGCAGCTGCATGTTTGGGAGCCTGCATTAGTGTGCGAAACTCCCCCTGCTGCATTTAGGCGTGATTTCTTCTTATTCAGGCCCACATGTGTTTAACCCCCCTGCTGTGTTTTGGGTGCCTGGGAGAGGCAGCCACCGGAGAATAAAGCAGGACAGAGCAGCCTCTTCCTAGGGGGCCATTTGCAATTTTCTTTTTCATTTCAGTTTCAGTTAATTAGATTTTTTTTTTAATTTTAGTTCAAGTACTCTAGTGCTCTGTGCCTGAGCCTGTGGAGGCGCACTGTGCTGGGGATCCTGTTACATACCCAGGTACAGATTGAGGGCATTCCTGGGGAGTGCCCCCAGCCCTTCCCAACATGCCAGCCAGACTGCAGTGCCTGGTATATGATGGTATCAAGGGATCTCCAGGAACAAGCAGGAATGAGTCTTCACATATGGGTATTGTCGGTACCGACGGAGCCTGCGTGGGAATGCTCCCCAGCGTCCAAAAGAAAGCTTTTGGGAGCATCCCACAGCGTCTGCGCGCTGCCTTTCCGCCTTTCCCAACCACCTCTCTCCAGTTCTTCTTTTCCGCGGAGTCAGCAGGTCGTGTTCCTGTCACCGCTGAAGAAGTTCTTTATTTTATTTTATTTCTTTGGTCGCGCATCTGCCTTCTTCGACGTTGGACTGGTACCGCCGGTCTTTCTTTCTTTCTTTCTTCTTTTTTTTTTATTAGGTTTTTAATCAGTTTAACACCAACTAAAATAAAGACAATCAGAAAAGAAAAAAAAAAAAAACATACCAAAAAAAAAAAAAAGTCTACTATTTTCACTTCTGTGCATTTTTCTTTTGGCCTTAGGCCTACGAGAAATTCTTCTCATGGAGAAGCCCGCTTCCGGGTTTAAAAAGTGCACGAAGTGCAGCGGCACTATTTCTGTCACTGACACCCATGACTGGTGTCTAAAATGTTTGGGTCCTGACCACTCCATCACGGATTGTGAGTCCTGTTCCATGATGTCTAAAAGAGGTCTACAGAATCGAGCAGCCAAGCTCAGTACCCTGTTTCCCTCTGATGCAGCTTCGGTAGCATCGACGTCTTCCAGGGCTTCTTCTTCCTCCCATGGATCTCAGGTAACCAAACTCAAGTCCAGCCGGTCCTCGAAGGGTAGATCTCCCTCTAAGTATCGAGATGCCTCCGGGCTTGCTCTCGAGGAATCCGCACCGGCAAAATTACCCCGGCGGGAGGCTCCGGCTTCCAAAGCTTTATCTATGGGGTCACAGGTTGACATCGATGGCTCGGCCTCGACCGATCACCTGTTGCCATGTTCTGGGGTACCGGTGGTTCCCACTGGTACCGACATCCAGACATTGGTGGCGTCGATGGATCAGAATATTCTGACCATGCAGCGTGCCATTACGGCATTCATACAAGCTGCGACGCCTCCGGTACCGCAACAAACTCCGTTGTCGGTACCGGTTCCGGCACCGATATCGGTTCCGGTGCCGGTACCGATTGCATCGACATCGGCTTCGGTGTCGACTGCAGCGGTACCCTGTTCTGTGATGCCCATCGGTACCGAATCGGTACCGATCACTCCCGATGTCGATACCACTTGGTACGCGTATCGGGCTCTGCAGGAGCATCCAGATAGGCGATACTTTGATTCCTCTGAAGACTCTGATGAATCAGAGGTTTCTGTCGAAGCATCGGTACTCCTTCCTCAGGAGCCCTCTTCTCCAAAAAGAAGAATGTCTCCTCCAGAAGACTTGTCTTTTCAAGACTTCATTAGGGAAGTGGCCAGGGGCCTCTCCATTTCAGTGGCCCCTGAAGCAGAGCCTAGAGCCAAAAAATTGGATATCTTACAATACCCTAAGGCTCCTAAAGAGGCAACTACTTTACCAATTCATGAGGTCCTTTATGATCACATGTTGGGCATATGGGAGACACCTCTCACCACCTCCCCTCATTCTCGTAGATTGGACACCATGTACCGTGTTCCTCCTTGTCCTGGCTTTCATAAGACTCAGCTTCCTCACCACTCTATTGTGGTGAAGTCTGCCATGAAGAGGATAAAGAGTGCAAAAAGGCACTCATCTAATCCTCCAGGAAGAGAATGCAGAACCTTAGATGCTTTTGGCAGGAGAAGTTTCCAGGCCAATATGCTTGTTGCTAGAATCAACTCCTATAGTCTCTATATGGGGAAGTTTCTAAAAGAAGTTACAGATCACCTACAAACTTTATCTCCTTTTGTTTCAGAAGATAAAAGAGAGGAGTTTCTCACCTGGCTTAAACATGCCCAGGATGTTTCCAAGTTTTCCAACCGTGCAGCCTTTGACTCTTTTGAGTGTGATAGCAGAGCCACGGCTATTGCCATAGGTGCACGCAGAGTTGCTTGGCTACAAGCTTCTGATTTGGAACCCTGGGTTCAGGATGGACTAGGAAATCTTCCTTGTACAGGTGAAAACCTTTTTGGCAAAGATTGGCAAGCAAAGGCCACTCAGGTGGATGCTGAAAATTCTGTTTTAGATAGACTTTCAAAGTCTACTTCTGCTCCTGTTAAGAAAAGGTTGTTCAAAAAGGGATTTTTTCCCAAAAAGGGGAGATATTATCCTGGTTATGGTCAACGAGCATCTTCTGCAGGTCGTTTTGCTGCAAAGCGACAGCAACAACCTAAACAGGCCAAGCCTAAGGCTGCAAGGGCTGCTACGGCCCAACAGCCTCAGCCTCCTCAGGGCCTTTGACTTTCAACTAGAGAACTTAGCCTTTCTGGCTCTAAAAGAACCAGAGCCTCTCACCATTCCAGGAAGGTTAGCTCACTTTGCTCCCAGGTGGGAGCAGAGCAATGGACCCTCTCCATCATAAGGGAGGGGTACAAGCTTCATTTCTTAAACCATCCTCCTCACACCATGGTGAGACAGTTCAATTCTCCAACATCTCTCCTCGACCTTCTGGGTCAGGAGATTGCTACCCTTCTTGCCCAAGGGGCAATAGAAGAAGTACCCCTTCTTCAACAGGGCTCAGGGTTCTACTCCCCCTACTTTCTTATCCTAAAGAAAACAGGGGGCCACCGACCCATATTAGATCTCAGAGAATTGAACAAGTTTCTATGCAAGGAGAAATTCAAGATGATTTCTCTTGGTGCTCTCCTTCCATACCTTCAGAGTCAGGATTGGCTTTGTTCTCTAGACCTCAAGGATGCATACACCCATGTCCTCATCCATCCAACACACAGAAGGTTCCTTCGGTTCCTTTATCGAGGAAAGCACTACCAATACAAGGTGCTTCCTTTCGGTCTGTCCTCTGCACCAAGAGTGTTCACAAAATGCATGGCAGTAGTAGCTGCATTTCTACGCACTCTAGGGATATTCGTATTCCCATATCTGGACGACTGGCTCATCCGAGCTCCATCCCAGTCAGAGGCCCAGACTTCCCTAGCCTGCACAAGGCGTGTTCTTCAGTATCTGGGACTTGTAATAAACATCCCAAAATCCCATCTCACCCCTACTCAGTCTTTAGAGTTCATAGGGGCCTTGCTGGATACCACAACTGCAAAGGCCTATCTTCCCCAGACCTGTTGCCTACGCTTGGTGCAGTTAGCCTCACAAATTCAGTTAAAATCCCATTTAACTGCTCGAGAGATGTTACAACTATTAGGCCACATGGCATCCACTGTGCATGTGGTTCCTTACACTCGCCTTTACATGAGGGCAGCTCAATGGACTCTGTCCACCCAATAGACCCAGGCATCAGGGTGCCTGTCAGACAAAATAGCAACCTCCAGTCGCCTCTTTTGCTCTCTCCAGTGGTGGAAGTCCACTCAAAATCTGTTGCTGGGGTCCCCCTTTCAACAGGTGTTACCCCAAGCAACCCTTACAACAGATGCCTCTCCAAGGGGTTGGGGAGCTCATCTACAAGATCTCTCCACTCAAGGCATCTGGTCTCCACAGGAGACATCTCTACATATCAACCTCTTAGAGCTCAGAGCTATTTTTCTAGCTCTGAGTCCTCCACACCCTGCTCAGCTACAAGACAGTCCTCATCCACACGGACAACCAAGTAGCCATGTTCTACGTGAACAAGCAGGGCGTGACTGGCTCTCTGTCGCTTTGCAACGAAGCTTTGAGATTGTGGGCCTTCGCCAGAGAGCATCAAATTCATCTCATGGCAGTGTATCTTCCAGGGGTTCAAAACTCTTGGGCAGACAGACTCAGTCGAGTTCTGCTTCCACACGAATGGTCCCTCCATGGGGACCAGATAGCCAGGATCTTCCGAATTTGGGGAACCCCAGACATAGACCTGTTTGCAAGTCCGTGGAATGCCAAACTTCCCCGGTTCTGTTCCAGGATTCCGTGTCAGGGAGTTCAGGCCAGGGATGCCTTCCTCCTTCATTGGGGGCAAGACTTCCTCTATGCCTTTCCACCCATTCCCCTAATTCCCAAGACACTGTTCAAACTTCAGAGAGACAAGGGGTCTATGATCCTCATAGCACCACATTGGCCACGCCAAGTGTGGTACCCTCTACCTCTGCATCTCTCTCAAGCTCCCTCCCTGGACTTGGGATCTGCTCCAGGCCTCCTGTCCCAGGAGGAGGGAACCTTGTGGCACCCAAATCCCCAGTCTCTTCGCCTCAGAGCCTGGTTGCTGAAGGCCTAGACCTTCAAGATTTGCATCTTTCTCAGCAAGTGAAGGATATCCTTCATGCTTCCAGAAAGCCTTCCACTAGACGTTCCTATGCTTTTAAATGGAAAAGGTTTACCATTTGGTGTGCAAAGAAGGGTCTTAACCCTCTTGCAATACTTCTGAATTCTTTACTAGAGTATTTGCTGCATTTATCCCATGCAGGCCTTAAGAACAAATTCAGTAAGAGTCCATTTGAGTGCTATTGCAGCATCCCTTAAACCTCTCAATGGACAGCCTATTTCCTCTCATCCTCTTATAGCAAGATTCATGAGAGGCCTTCTTTTAACTAAACCTCCCATTAGACCACCTCCAGTGGCATGGGACTTGAATCTGGTTCTTGGCCAGCTTATGCAGCCACCCTTTGAACCCTTAGCCACTGCCTCCTTGAAATTCCTTTCTTGGAAGGTTATTTTTCTCATTGCAGTCACTTCAGCTCGCCGCATCAGTGAGCTGCAAGCCTTGGTGGCTAATCCTCCTTATACAAGGTTCCATCATGACAAGGTAGTCCTCAGGACCAATCTGCACTTTATGCCTAAAGTGGTCTCACCTTTTCATCTGAACCAGGAGGTGTATTTACCTGTCTTTTTTCCAGGACCTCATGCATCAAGTGCAGAGAGGAATCTCCATACCCTGGATTGTAAGAGAGCGCTTGCTTTTTACTTACAAAGGACACAGCAACATAGAAAGTCCTCTCAACTCTTTGTTGCTTTCGATCCCTCTCATTTAGGACTTCCAGTCTCTAAGAGAACTCTGTCCAATTGGATTGCTCAGTGTATTTCTTTCGCCTACCAGAGTAAGAACCTTTCTCTGGAGGGCCATTTCACAGCTCACAATGTGAGGGCCATGGCAGCCTCTATGGCTCATCTAAATTCTGTGTCCATCGACCAAATCTGTCGAGCGGCCACTTGGGCCTCGGTTCATACCTTTACAGCCCTTGGACAAGGACTCCCGCCGGGATGCCTTGTTTGGTCAGGCCGTTCTCAAACACCTGTTCCATACCTAATCAACTTTTACCCCCCATCACTGGTTGGATGCCCAAGATCCATGGGGGGAGGTAGAGCCCTTCTCAGGGACTTACAACCTTGATGATCTCCCTGGCATCTCTAGCTGGGGAGTCCCCATATGTGAAGACTCATTCCTGCTTGTTCCTGGAGATAGCACAGTTACTTACCTGTAACAGGTGATCTCTGGGAACAGCAGGAATAAGTCTTCACAACCCACCCACCTCCCCTAGGAGTTGTATTTCTCTATCTTTCCTTTCCTTTCTCTCTCTCTCTCTTTGTCTCAGCTTAAAACTCGAACTGGAGAGAGGCAGTTGGGAAAGGCGGGAAGGCATCGCGCAGGCGCTGTGGGATGCTCCCAAAAGCTTTCCTTTGGACGCTGGGGAGCGTTCCCGTGCAGGCTCCGTCGGTATCGACGATACCCATATGTGAAGACTTATTCCTGCTGTTCCCAGAGATCACCTGTTACAGGTAAGTAACTGTGCTGTGTGAACCCCACTTAATCCTTAAGCATTCCTTGTGTTATACAGCTCAAAACTTATTTAGTGCACAGTCTTGATGCAGACATGTTGGAAAGGCCTAATCAGATAAGCCATTGTTGTTGCTTGGCAAATTTCAGAGTGCTGTGTGCCTGGTCAGGTGATCTAAAAGGAGACATTGTTATTTTCTCCTAAGGCCAAAGGCCATAACAACTTGCAGCCGATCAACAGCGAGTAGAGCCTTCATGTTTTGCGCCCCAAAACTCTGGAACTCCCTACCACCTGACATACGTGCTTTAACCGATTTAACCCAGTTCAGAAGAACCCTAAAATTTAACCTATTTACCAAATTTTACCCTACATAAATTTCAAAAGAATAGTCTTACCATAAACTTAACCACAATCTCCTCCTGACCCTTGCACTACTGCTATTTTATGTAAATAGTTTTTTCATGCTATCGAACTAATTGAATATTTATTCTATGTATATAGTTCTCCCATGTTATCCATGTTTATACTCCTGTTATATGTAATACCGAACAGCCTGTTGTTCTGGTCTTTGTGTTCATCTGTAAACCGCGCTGATTATAAATAGTGCGGTATATAAAAAACTGAAATAAATAAATAAAAATAAGAAGGGTCTGAAAGAAAGTCATAGACAGGAATAAAGATAAGTGTTTAAAAAAAAAGTTGCTGAATATAGGTTTGTAGCAGCTGCAGCTCTGTGGAAAACAGAAAGTACCTGCATACAAGAAATGTATGGAATTTGAAAGATAGTGGATAGGAAGCAAATGAAATCCTTCCATCTGTCTATGGTCAGTGAGTAACCTGACATGATCATCTCTTGTCTCTTAGCCCAGATTATGTTCCTATTAAATGTGTAATATTGCTTGTAAGGGAAGCTGTACTCCCTTATAGCTATTTGTAGTATTAGAATAAAAATGTAAACTTTACTCGGAGAATGTGTCAGTTTGATTGGATCGGGGCAAGGTCCATTTCATATCTTTAAGATACAACACTGCAGTGCAATCTAAAAATCCTCAAGATATGCAGTCCCCGATGTGGCGTGACCTCAGAGGCAGGTGTCTGCCTAAACTGCACGCAAGAGGCGATCATGGGAGCAGGACCTGCAGGATGAGATGAGGCAGGAAAGTCCCTCCCGGTTGCAAGAGACCCTGGGGGCGGGGGGTGCCATGTTACCTTCAATGGATCCGGCCCCTGGTCCCTGCACGATGCCCAAACCATTCACCCGTCAAGCCCAGGGAGCGATAGGTCTCCCAGGGGAGTTCTCACCAGAGTTTGGCGTATTACCTACTAAGTGGCTTCTCGGCCCCGGAACACAGGGCTAAGAGGATGTCAGATGCAAAAGAGCACGAGTCAGGAGCCATTGCGTCTAAGCGGGCTAGAGGCTTTGAGGAGTGGCAGCAATCGCTATTGTCAGGGGGGCTGGATGGGGAAGGCCTTGACACTGAGCTAGATCTGCAGGAGGAGTTGGACGAAGGAGAGAGCCCAGTACAGGAGGGTCAGGCCCGAATTGTTTGGATTTTCCTCCAGGAGGAGTTTCCAGCGCTTATCTTTATGCTTATGTTTATGCAATTTCTCGATATACCGCCCAGGCCGAAGGCCATCAGGGCGGCTTACAATCACTACAAGCTGGTACTGATACAATTCCTCATCCACAAAGGGCTCACATTCTATGTGTACCTTGGCGACCCTCAAGGCCCTGAATATGCCTGCTAACCTCCCAGCAGAGGAAGAGGCGCTGTAGGATCCGCTGTTCCAGGCGGTACGGAAATCGCAGAAAGTCTTACCAGTACATAGAGTAGTAGGACAGATGATCCAGGATGTTTGGGATCTGCCAGAGGTTGTCCTTAAAGGGGTGCAATCCATGACGCGCCTATACCCACTGCCGGAGCAAGAATGAGCTCCTTTGATTGCCCAAAGTGGGCGCAGCGGTGTTGGCAGCAGTAGAAGAGACCTTGACTTGTCTCCTGCAGCTGAGAGCTGTGGAACTGGTTCCTCGAGACCAGTACGTCTGAGGTTGATGCTTCATGTATTTCGTTTTGTCCAAAAGGAAGGTTCCTTTCGCCCAATTCTCAATTTTGAGGGCATGAACTACGGTCTCCAGATACTGCATTTTCACAGTAGTTATGGCGGTAGGAAACAGAGATTTTTGACGACTCTCAATCTCACAAAGGCGTATCTGCATGTTCCCTTCCATCCAGAACATTTGCAGTTTCTCTGCTTTGTGGTGCCAAGGGCCATTTCCAGTTTCAAGCATTACCCTTCGGTCTGACGACCACCCCCTGTACCTTCACCAAGGTCATGGTTGATGGTGGCAGCTCTCCACAAAGAAGGGGTTCTCGTCCACCCGTACCTAGGCGATTGGCTGATGCAGGTGAAGTCCAGGGACGATAGCGAAAAGAGCAACAGCACAGGTGGGAGAGTTCCTTTAGAGTCTCGGTTGGGGTCAACCTGGCCAAGAGCCAGTTACGGCTGGCCCAGGAGATAGAGTATTTGAGAGTATTCTTTGATACCTGCATGGGCAGGAATTCCCTGCTGGTTCGCCGGGCACAGGAGCTACGACAGTTGATACGGCAGGTCCTGAAGAGGGCAAGACCATCAGCATGGCTGGCGGCATCTGCAGGTTCTGGGGACTATGGTAGCCACTCTCGAGCTAGTCCCATGGGCAAGGGCGCATATGCAATTGCTGTAGAGGGCTCTGCTCCGTCAATGGTCCCATCAGAGTCAACCCCTGTCCCAAATACTCCCCTGCCCATGGAGCATCAGGAGAGCCCTCAGTTGGTGGCTGCATGTGGAAGGAGTCCCTGGTGTGGGTTCCTCGGATGATTAGCTGGTCAGGTTGGAAAGCCCATTGCGAAGGACGCATTATTCAGGGACAAGAGTCGGCTGGAGGCCCTGTGGTCGATCAACAGACTCGAGATGCGAGCAGTGACCTTGGTGCTAGAATGTTTCGAGCCATGGTCGCAGGGGAAGGGGTCCAAGTCCTCTCGGACAATGTGACCATGGTGACTTACATCGACCAGCAAGGAGGCATGGGCAGTGCAGCCCTGGAGGAGGCCGAAATTCTGTTCGAATGGGCAGCGATTCCTCTCCAGGCATTATCAGCGGCGCATGTAGCAGGAGTTGACAGCGTGATGGCAGACTACCTCAGCCGAGTGCGCATGGAACCCGGAGAGTGGCAGCTCAAACAGGAGGCTTTTGAGCAGGTGGTCCGCTGATGGGGCACACTGGTCATGGACTCTGATGGGGCAGTGTTCAAGTTGGCCAAGGCCTGTCGGTTTTTCAGTAGAAGAAGAGAAGACGTCCAAGGGCCTGGATGCTCTAATTCAGCAGTGGCTTGAAGAGGGTCTTCTTTGTTTTTCCCTGTGGGCACTCATAGGCCGGTTAGTGCAATCGCTAGAGGCGCACCGGGGATTTGTGATTCTGGTAGCACCAGACTGGCCGAGGTGCCCGTGGTATGCTGACCTGATTCGGATACTGGCGGATTGACTGTGGTGGCTTCCGGTTCGGAAGGACCTCTTGATGCAGGAGCCGCTTCGCATGCCCCAGGTAGATCAATTCTCGCTTACGGCATGGCTCGTGAAAGGGCGAGGTTGAAGAAGAAAGGATAATCAGGCTCGGGGATAGTGACCTTGCTACAGGCCCAGAGGTGGTCTACAAACCTGTCATGCATCTGCGTAGGACACATCTTTGAATCATGGTGCAGAGAGAGGTAGCTGCGCACTTCCTGGACACCTTGGCATTCTTGCAGTCTGGTTTTGATAAGGGTCCAGCTGTCAGTTCCTTGAGGATGCAACTGGCGGCGATTTTCCGGTTATCGCGGGAAAGACCACGGGGTGCCGTTAGGTACACATCCAGACGTGCTGAGCTTTCTAGGGGTGGTGATCCACCTCCGTCTGCCAAAGAGGGCAGTGGTACCGCCTTGGAATCTCAATCTGGTGCTGTCTGGGAACCCGTTGAGCCATTGAGTCGAGCTTTCTTGCAGGATTTGGCTCTGAAAATGGTATTCCTGGTGGCGATTTGCTCGGCACGCAGGATTTCAGAGCTTCGGACCCTGTCATGCCAGGAGCCATTCCTTTCCTTCTCCAAGGAGAAAGTGGTCCTGCACCCAGTACCTTCATTTTTGCCAAGGTGGTGTCAGCATTTCATGTAGATCAGGCCGTTTCCTTACCGGCTCTGGTGAGTGCGGATGTGGGCAAGAGCGGGTATGGGCTGTGCCACTCCACAGCTGTGCCACCTGGATGGTAAGAGAGTCCTGCGAAGGTATGTGAAAAGGGCATTGTCCTTTCGGAGATCGGACCATCTGTTGGTTCTGTTTGGCAGGTCGCGCAAAAGTGAGGAGGCAGCTAAGCTTCCATTTCCAGATGGATCAGTGAGGCAATCACGTCGGCATACATCTTGAAAGGTAGAACAGTGCCGGCGGGGTTGCAGACGCATTCCATGAGGGCTCAGGCAGCCTCATGGGCAGAGTATACTTTAGTTCCGCCGGTGGAGATCTGTAGGATGGCATACTTCTCTGAACATTTTCGCCTGGATGTCCAGGCGGCGGGGGGTGTTCTTTTCGGATCAGCAGTGCTTCAGGCTGATTGTGCGGGTCCCTCCCGTTAATTGAACTGCTCTGGTACATCCCAGAGGTGCGGGATTGGACTGGAGGGACGATAAGGAAAGAGAAATTTGACTTACCTGCTAATTGTTGTTCCTTGAGGAACTCCAGTCCAGTCCCGGAACCCTCCCTGAGTGCTTCCTGTGATGATCTGTGCACACCCCGGTCCTGAAGCTGGTTTCCTTGGTGGAGGAAGTAGCCAGGAGGAGCCAGGGAGGGGTCTGTAATCAGTGTTTGGGGGAGGGGCGGACCAGAAGAGCTGTTGGTTGCTGATTGGAGGTGCTCAGGCGCTCAACAGGTAGGCCTCTTCATCCGGGGGGGGGCTTCCTTCCCAGGGGATGGAGGGGGTACTAGTTTATTTAGACGTAGAAGTGTTTGTTGCATGTTTAACTACTTATTTGTTGCTCCTCTGAGTCTGCTTTTTCAGTAGGTACTGGGGCTGGTGGGCGGTGCCAGCTACATACGTACACTCGTGTCATCAAAAAGATGACAGGCTCAGCCTCCAAGCTGCTGGAAGAGGTACACTACCCAGAGGTGTGGGACTGGACTGGAGTTTCTCAAGGAGCAACAATTAGCAGGTAAGTCTAATTTCGCTTTAGTGTAGCTGGGTTTAAAAAAGGTTTGGACAAATTCCTAGAGGAAAGGTCCATAAACCATTATTAAAGAGGATCTTGGAAATCTGCTTATCCCGGGATGAGCATTGTGGAACTTGTGTGCCTTTTTGGGAACCTTGATTGGCCACTGTTGGAAACAGGATGCTGGGCTTGATAGATCTTGGTCTGATCCAGTGTGGCATTTCTTATGTTCTTAACTGTGGTATTTAGTAATTGTTACTTTAAATGAAGCCATACCCTTTGTGTTCAAGGTGACGTTATGTACTAAATAAGAGGTGGAGTGTGTATCAGTTGGTCAGGTGACCTGACTCCCCGAGCTTTCTCTGGAAGGGGCCCTGACGTTTCCAGCCATTTTTCCTGAGGCAGACATGTTTGCTGAAAAGTAGCAAATGGAGCATTTCCACACCAAAACAAAGAAAGAGTAGTGTAACATTTAATGATCAGATATGCTTACTTTGTCTAAACATTTTGTGCGTCCATCCAAAGCGCCTCCTTAACCCTTTGAAGGCCTACTTTAAAATTTTAATCCGCATTCTGCAGCCGGGTTAATTTTTGCATATTTCAGGAAAATTGTACCCGTCTTATTCAATATGTTCTAACAGTGATTTTCCTTCTGCTATGGTCATGTATTATATACCATTTGATAGGAATATTTAGTCAGAATTTTGGATCCCGAGAGTTTTGGGCCCAGCCTGGAAAGGATTAATCAATCAGTTGACTTGCCATCATTTTTCCCTATGCCGCATGGCCATGATAGTCAGTGTTCCTTGAATGGATTGTAAATGAGCCTTCCTTTGGGACTGTCAGCGGCCTCACTTTGAGACTCACCAAACTTATTTCATGTCTGTTATGTATCACAAAATCGCAAGTTGTGCTGTTGGCATGTTGTATCCTAGATTTATTTTTGAAAATTAGTATAAAATGAGGTTAAGATTGACGTTTGATAGTATGCTTCATTTATGTCCTCATCTCTGGCCTACTACATTTTTCATTTTTACAATTTGTTCATTTGGGGGTAATTTTATAAAGTTCATCTAAGCATAAGTTAGTATTTCATTTTCAGATATTGTCTTTTATAAAATTTCCTAGGATAAATGTAACAATACTTAAGCACATACAGCCTAGCCTGTATGCACATATGTTTCTCCAAGAACAGGCAGGATGTAATGTCCTCACAGGCGGATGAAGCAGGCCAGACACATGAAAGCTCTTCCCTAATCACAAGAAAACCCCCAGACAGTTTAAAAAGTGGAGGCTGTGTAGCAAGACCATACCTGGAGCACACTGTTCCCTCTAAGCTGTGCGCGTGTGCGCGCGCACACACCTCGCTGAGTGAGCGCACATACTTTACAACAGAGCGCACAAAAATTACGGTTCTGATTCTGACAGAAAACAACACAGACGTCTTAAAATTTAAAAGTTGTTGTGTATTTACGGTTTTCACAAGTTCTACAATATCTTCTAGTGCAATCAATGTGGTGTACATACTGTATTCTGACGTGAAGTCAAATTTTAAAGTATATAACTCTGAGTGTCGTTATGTGGCGCACAAAAATTTAACCTTCCTTCAAAAGCTGCACAGCTGATATTTTATGCGCACACAGCCTACAGAAAATTAGAGGGAACATTGCTGGAGCAGATACCCACAAATGGCGCTTATAGTGCCTGTGCCTGGGGAGACCATACTACCCTCAGAGGCAAGGGTATGTTCTATTTCTTCATTCCTATAAAACTCAACAGGGACGTTTTCTCATCCTAGGCAGCAGAGGACCCAGCTGCCCAGCCAAAACTGGGAACAGAATTTTGATGTGGGTTCCTGCACATCCATCATGCCTATTTTATAAAATAGGGATGTAAGTGGTTGTATATACACAAGAAATTGAGGTCTGGACCTGCACATAGATTTTGAAGGGACTCGTGTAAGTTCTAGTATTTTATAATTTACCCCTTCGCATGTCCACAGTGAAAGTATGCACCATCTGCCTGACACGCATACTTACAGAATAGGGACTGCTATCCACGCATGTAATTCATTGAAAATACATGACTTACACTCATTGATGGAGCATAACTTTACATGGCGCCTTAAAAAAATCTTGTCCTATATTCATTCAAATTCTATGTTCCATGGTTTGTAGCTGAAATGAGAAAGTCTCTGTAGAATACCTTTCTGAATTTAGCGCTTTCATTATTCCCAAAAGTGGCAGTGACTTTATAAATACAATTGTCTTTCATACTGGCAGCAATGTTTACATATGCTTTTTTGTGCTGGGCAACCTGGCAGGAGGCCATTGTTGCCATTAAGCAGCTGATTCAATTCTCTTCACAGTTTGGGCTGTTTAAAAGAAAGAACCCATTATATAAAAGTTACCCATGCTCTGTCTCATCAACCAGTAGAAAAAAGCCTAGGACTCAGGGCATTGTTTCTTAGGGGGTGGAGAGAGGCACCTTCAGTGGTAGTTGAGAGGAACATTTCTGATGAGAGGGAGAGCCATCCTTGCAGATGAACAGAAGAGGCATCTTTGGGGGTGGGTGGGAGACATCATTTTGTTCCTGACTATATTTCTAGAATAGTTTCAGTGACTCTGCACAATATTTTGTACCCTGTTGAATATTTTGAATTGAAAATTATGTGTCAGGCCTTGTGGAGGAACAGGATCATTTTCTCTTCCACAGTATATTTGTAGAAATGCATTTTCAAATGATGTTTGTAGGTTAAATTCACACCCCCTTCATCTCTACGAGTCAACAATGTAGAGTTGAAATCCAAATCCACAATTCGTTACCTCGGCATCACCCTGGACCAGCACCTGAACATGACAACGCATATAAAAAACATCACAAAGGCAATATACCATAAGATCAGAACTCTACGTCACCTCCGACACTTACTGGACTTCACAGACTACCGAACAACCTTTCAGGCTCTAGTCCTTCCACATGTTGATTTCGCGAATATTATTCTTCATGGCCTTCCACAGTCGACCTTAAACCCGCTCCGCTTAGCCTTGAATGCAGCCGCAAGAGTCCTCTCCGGATCATCAAGATCCGACCACATAACACCCATCATGAAGGATTTACATTGGCTACCTCTTCACGCCAGGATCCAATACAAATCACTGGTTCTTACCTTCAAAGCCCTAAATAACTACCCCCCTACGCCAATCAGCACGCTAATCCATGGCACCCTAGAAAATAGAAGCAGAAGATCTACTGCACGGAACACGTTAGCAGTCCCCAACCTAATGACTAAATGCACAAAAGCTACCTCCAACAGAGCCTTCTCCTTATTTGCCCCTTTAAACTGGAATGCACTCCCCCATGAAATCCGTGGAATAAAAAGCATCATACTATTCAGAAAAGCTTTAAAACTCCACCTATTCACAAAATATTACTCAGAAACCTCCAGTGATAGAAGCACATCCAACAACCTGCAAACTTCCCCCATATACCTGCCGCCCCTGCACGTCATCTCCTCAGATAATGGTTAGCTTCACAAAACTAATGCAACACCCATTTACATTAAAGTATTGTACATAGTTTGAGTTTAATATGTATTTAGTTCCCCTGGTTTCCTTCCCATGTTCAATTTCCTGTTCTTTGTAAACTCAATGTTGTTTGTATACATTGTAGTATGCTTGTTTGATGTACACCGCGCTGATTTTAATAGCGCGGTATAGAAGCAAATGTTAAATAAATAAAATAAATAAAGTTTACATATATTCTTCTTTTCTCCGCTAGTGTCTGGAAAGAGCCATGAAGTTTGCATTTGAAGAATTCCATCTCTGGTATCAGTTTGCATTGTCTCTGATGGCAGCGGGGAAGGTAAATTGAAATCACAATATCCTTATTTAAGTAGCATCTTGAACACTTCTGGAGGTTGTAAGGAGTATGGGGGAGCAATTGGTTGTGCATATAGCAGGGCAACATCTGCAGAAGCAAATAAGAAAAAATTATACTGTAACTCACTTATGGAGGGATAAAGTAAGGTATAGTAGGATAAAATGACCTGTCTACAATCTCCCTCGAGGCAGTGTGATTTTTAGGTGAGAGCTTTGTATTCGACTAACAATACGTTATAATTAGCTTTCAGGAGTTGCATTCCCTTCATCATCTATGATGTTTGTTTATTGTTAATCATGCCCACAGCTGAAAACCCACTGTTCAACATGAATGGCATAATAAGTTAAAAGTGGACAATAAATTGAAGGGAGTAAATTAGCCCTCGTTAACATCTGACACTCAGCATCTAATTTCTTGCTTCAACTCCATTTTATGGGCACCACATTTATGGTGAAAATTAATTTAAACCAGGGGTTCTCAACCAAATCCGCAGGACATACCTAGCTAGTCAGATTTTCAGGATAACCACAATGAATATGCATGAAGGGATTTACATACAATGGAGGCAGGGCATGCAAATCTCTGTCGTGCATATTTATTATGGTTATCCTGAAAACCTGACTGACTACGTGTGTCCTGAGGATTGGGTTGAGAATCCCTGATTTCCTGAGCGGTCCTCCAGTTTAGTCCTCCACAATCGGGTAGTGCACCTCCTCCTGCAGCCCGGAGACTGGACCAATCAAAACTTTCTGTATGATGTATGCAGACGGAGCTCCCATAAGCCCCCAGTGTGTCCAGTCTCCTTGCAGCTTGAGGACGTATGTGCCTGTGCTGGGCACACTCAG
Source organism: Ichthyophis bannanicus (assembly GCA_033557465.1). Taxonomy (NCBI): domain Eukaryota; kingdom Metazoa; phylum Chordata; class Amphibia; order Gymnophiona; family Ichthyophiidae; genus Ichthyophis; species Ichthyophis bannanicus. The sequence continues at coordinate 48,601,124 of CM066037.1, read as the reverse complement.
TAACACTTGGAGGAGCAACACTAGTTAGTTAGTTAGTTTTCTGGGGAGTTTTATTTCATTTCTCTTATTTTTGTTTCCTGAGGTAGCTGTCCCTTTAAATTGTAAAAAAAAAAAAAAAAGGAACCAGGGGGCCTCCCGGTGCTGAGAAGCCAGTCCTGCTTTGGGCTCCTGCCTTCCTTACCGGTTCCGTGGGCAGCCAGACAGGATAGCACAGTTACTTACCTGTAACAGGTGATCTCTGGGAACAGCAGGAATTAGTCATCACATATGGGTACGTCGGTACCGACGGAGCCCGCGCGGGAAAGCTCCCCAGCTTTTCAGATTAAAAGCTTTTGGGGCCTCCCACTGCACATGCGCGCTGCCTTCCAGCCTTCCTGACCAGCTCTCGTCAGTTCGAGTTTAAAGCTGAGACAATAGAGAGAGAGGACAGGAAGATAGATAGATAGAGATACAACTCCTAGGGGAGGTGGGTGGGTTGTGATGACTAATTCCTGCTGTTCCCAGAGATCACCTGTTACAGGTAAGTAACTGTGCTATCTCCAGGAACAAGCAGGAATAAGTCATCACATATGGGGACTCCCTAGCTAAGATGCCTGGGAGATCCCCCTCCAAGGGTAAACCATCTTCGCATGGATCTCAGGCATCCATCCAGGGAAGGTGGGCAGGAGTTGTTTAAGTATGGAACAGGTGTTTGAGGGCAGCCTGACCAAACAAGGCATCCCGGCGGGAGTCCTCGTCCAAGCAGTAATGGGCTGTGAAGGTATGAACCGAGGCCCAAGTGGCTGCTCGACAGATCTGATCTATGGACACAGAGTGAAGATGAGCCATAGAAGTGGCCATGGCTCTCACATTGTGAGCTGTGACATGGCCCTCCAGAGAAATGTTCTTACTCTGGTAAGCAAAAGAAATACACTGAGCGATCCAATTGGAAAGTGTACGCTTGGTGACTGGAAGTCCCAAATGAGAAGGATCAAAAGCCACGAAAAGTTGGGAAGACTTTCGATGTGGTTGAGTCCTGTTGAGGTAAAAGGCAAGAGCTCTTTTACAATCCAGAGTATGAAGGTTCCTCTCTGCACTGGATGCATGAGGAGCCGGGAAAAAGACAGGTAGATATACCTCTTGATTAAGATGAAAAGGCGAGACCACTTTGGGCATAAAGTGGGGATTCGTCCTAAGGACCACCTTATCATGATGAAACCTAGTATAAGGTGGATGAGCCACTAAAGCCTGCAGTTCACTGATGCGGCGAGCCGAAGTGACTGCAATAAGGAAAACAACCTTCCAGGAAAGAAATTTGAAGGAGGTAGAGTCCAAAGGCTCAAAAGGTGGCTTCATAAGCTGACCTAGAACTAGGTTCAAATCCCATGCTACCGGAGGAGGTCGGATGGGAGGTTTAGTTAGAGTCAGGCCTCTCATGAAACGTGCAACAAGAGGATGAGAGGAGACAGGTTGTCCATTTATAGGTTTTAAGGATGCTGCAATAGCACTCAAATGGACCCTTACTGAATTCGTCTTAAGGCCTGCATTTGAAAGATGCAGGAGATAGTCCAAGAGGGAATTCAAAGGAAGTGCTAGAGGGTCAAGACCCTGCTGAGCACACCAAATGGAAAAACGTTTCCATTTGAAAGCATAAGAACGCCTCGTGGAAGGTTTCCTAGAGGCATGAAGGATATCTGTCACAGGTTGAGAAAGATTAAAGTCTTGAAGACTTAGGCCTTCAGTAACCAAGCTCTGAGATGTAGGGATTTGGGGTTTGGGTGCCACAAAGTCCCCTCCTCCTGAGACAAAAGGTCTGGCGCAGCTCCCAGGTCCAGGGAGGATCCCTGGGAGAGATGCAGAAGTAGAGGGAACCACACCTGGCGTGGCCAGCGGGGAGCTATGAGGATCATAGTCCCGTGATCCCTCTGGAGCTTGAACAGAGTCTTGGATATTAGAGGAATGGGTGGAAAGGCATAGAGGAATTCCTGACCCCAATGCAGGATGAAGGCATCGTGGGCCTGAGCTCCCTGACACTGAGTTCTGGAACAGAACCGGGGAAGTTTGGCATTCCACGGACTTGCAAAGAGGTCTATGTCCGGGGTCCCCCATTCCTGAAAGATTCTGCGTATCTGGTCCATATGTAGGGACCATTCGTGTGGAAGCAGAACTCGACTGAGTCTGTCTGCACGAGAGTTTTGAACTCCTGGAAGATACACTGCAAGAAGGTGAATTTGATGCTCTCTGGCGAAGGCCCATAATCTGAGAGCTTCGTTGCAAAGCGACAGAGAGCCTGTCCCTCCTTGTTTGTTTATATAGAACATGGCTACCTGATTGTCTGTCTGAACTAGGACAGTCAGGTTGACAAGGAGGGTATAGAAGACCTTGAGGGCAAGGTAAATTGCTCGCAGTTCCAGGAGGTTGATATGAAGGGTGGCCTCCTGTGGAGACCAAGTGCCCTGAGTGGAGAGGTTCTGAAGATGAGCTCCCCACCCTGTCTGGGAGGCATCTGTTGTGAGGGTTTCTTGGGGCAACAAAGGTTGGAAGGGGGCCCCCAACAACAGATTCTTGGTGGATGTCCACCATTGGAGGGACCAAAATAGACGGCTTGAGGTGAGTATTTGGTCGGAGAGCGCTCCAGATGCTTGAGTCCACTGGGTGGCCAAGGTCCATTGAGCTGCTCTCATATGCAGACGAGCGTAGGGCACCACATGTACCGTGGAGGCCATGTGGCCCAGAAGTCGCAGCATTTCCCGGGCTGTCAAATGACTGCTGGACTGAGCTTGGGAGGCCAAACTCAGCAGGCGTTGGGCCCTGACCTGAGGCAGGTAGGCCCTTGCAGTGATGGTGTCTAACTGGGCCCCTATGAACTCGAGAGACTGAGTAGGGATTAGTTGAGACTTGGGAAGGTTTACTACCAGTCCTAGATACTGCAGAAGACGCCTTGTGCGGTCCAGGGAAATTTGGGCCTGGGACTGAGAGGGAGCTCGGATGAGCCAGTCGTCCAGGTATGGGAATATGAAAATTCCCAGGCCTCTTAGAAAGGCAACTACGACTGCCATGCATTTGGTGAACACTCTTGGAGCAGAGGCTAGACCGAAGGGGAGTACTCTGTACTGGAAATGTTTTCCCTGAAACAGAAATTGAAGGTATTTTCTGTGGGATGGGTGGATGAGTATGTGTGTATACGCATCCTTTAGGTCTAGAGAACAAAGCCAATCCTGACTCTGAAGGTATGGAAGGAGAATGCCCAGAGAAAGCATTTTGAATTTCTCCTTGAAAAGAAATTTGTTCAATTCTCTCAGATCCAGAATTGGTCTGAAGCCCTCTGTCTTCTTTGGTATTAGAAAATAAGGGGAGTAGAATCCCGTCCCCTTTTGAAGAAGAGGGACCTCCTCTATTGCCCCCTGGGCAAGGAGGGAGGAGACTTCCTGACCCAAGAGGGCCAGGAGAGATGGGGGAGAATTGAACTGCCTCACCATAGTATAAGGAGGAAGGTCGGAAAAATGGAGTTTGTAACCCTCTCTGATGATAGAGAGGGTCCATTGCTCTGATGTAATTTGCTCCCATCTGGGAGCAAAGTGAGCTAACCTTCCGGGTATGGTGAGGGGCTCTGGTTGTTCTAGAGCCAGAAAAGTTAAGTTCTCTAGGGGCAAGTCAAAACCCCTGAGGGGGTGGATCCTGCTGAGGCGTAGCAGACGCCGCAGGCTTTGACCTTGCCTGTTTAGGTTGCTGACGTTTAGCAGCAAAACGAGGCTGAGAGGATTGTTGGCCAGTATTTGTGGAAAATCTGGACTTCTTGTAATAAGGCCTCTTAAAAGACTTCTTCTTGGCAGGAGTGGAGGTAGACTTAGAAAGTCTATCTAAGGTGGCATTTTCTGCGTCCATTTGAGTGGCCTTAATTTGCCACTCCTCACCAAATAAGTTCTCACCTGTACAGGGCAGATTTCGTAAGCCATCTAGGACCCAAGGTTCTAGATCAGAAGCCTGGAGCCAAGCAAGACGTCGGGCTGCTATAGCAATGCCCGAAGCCCTACCAGCACCCTCAAAGGAATCAAAAGCTGCCCTGTTGGAGAACTTTGAAATATCCAAAAGGTGTTTCACTAAGGAAATGAACTGCTCCCTCTTATCCTCAGGGATAAAGGGGGCAAAATGCCGAACTTTTAGAGCGATTTCACTGAGAAACATGCCCATGTAAAGACTATAGGAATTAATCCTGGCTATAAGCATAGTAGCCTGGAAAACTTTCCTGCCAAAAGAGTCTAGAGTCTTACATTCTCGCCCTGGAGGAGTAGAAGAGTGCCTTTTGGTACTCTTTATCTTCTTCATTGCAGACTTCACCACAATAGAATGGTGAGGCAACTGAGTTTTTTGGAAACCAGGAGAAGGGGGGACACGGTACATGGTGTCCAACCTGCGAGAAGAAGGAGACAATGTTAGAGGAGCCTCCCATAAGTCCATCAAGTGTTCTTGAAGGATTTCATGGATAGGCAGGGTAACTGCCTCTTTAGGAGACTTAGAGTATCCTAAAATATCCAGTTTCTTTGATCTGGGTTCCTTTTCAGAGGATGAAGCAATAGAAAGACCTTTAGTCATTTCTATGATGAAGTCCTGAAAGGACAAATCCTCTGGTGGAGACATTCTCCTTTTAGGAGAAGAAGGCTCCTCAGGAAGATCAAGGGAGAACTCATCAGAATCATCAGAGGAGTTAAAATCCTCTGAAGAAGCAGAGTATCCTCTATGTGCTTCCAACGCACGATACGCATACCGTTCGGTATCGACATCGGGCGTACCGGGTATGGGATCGGTACCGGGCAAAAGCCCGGATCCGGCATGCGGAACCAATCTGCGTTTGGAAGACGATGGCCTCGGTTCCGGTATGGAAGCCATTACCGGAACCGGACCCGGTACCGCTGGCTGCGGTACCGAGGGCGTAGCAGCATTAATAAAAGCCAGAATGGCCTGCTGCATGACTTGGACAGTATTGCCCATAGACGCCACTGCTGCCTGGATGTCGGTACCGGTATGGGCCGGTACCCCAGAGCAGTACAACAGGTGATCTGTCGAGGCCGCGCCATCGATGTCAACCTGTGACCCCATGATTGCTTTGGAGGCCGGAGCCTCCCGCCGGGGTTTTTTGGCCTGGGCAGAATCCTCGAACTCAGAATTGAGAGCCTCTCGATCTTTAGAAAGAGATTTGCTTTTAGAGGATTTGCCCACTGGAGTTTTGGTTACCTGAGATCCATCCGGAGAGGAAGACCTGGATGACTGTGATGCTTCTGAAGGAAACAGCACATGGAACTTGTTGGCCCGGTTCTGCAATCCACGTTTCGACATCTGGGAGCAGGATGGGCAGTCCGGTATGGAATGGTCAGGTCCTAAACATTTAAGACACCATTCATGGGTGTCTGTAAGAGGAATGACAGCACTGCACTTGGTACACTTTTTAAAACCAGGAACTGGCTTCTCCATGAGGAGAATTTGTGTAGGCCTGAAGGCCTAACAAAGTACCAAGCTGTGCTGAAGAAAAGAAAAATATATATATATTTTTTTTTTCAAAAGAAAGAAAGAGAGACCGGCAGTACCGGTTTCAGAATGGGGAAGGCAGGTACGCGGTCTAAAGAAAACAATAAAATTAACAATTTCTTCAGCGGTGACAGGAACACGACCTGCTGGCTCCGCGGAAAAAAAGAAACTGACGAGAGCTGGTCAGGAAGGCGGGAAGGCAGCGCGCATGTGCAGTGGGAGGCCCCAAAAGCTTTTAATCTGAAAAGCTGGGGAGCTTTCCCGCGCGGGCTCCGTCGGTACCGACGTACCCATATGTGATGACTTATTCCTGGAGATAGATCTCTCCCCTAGACTGCACAGGGACGAGATCTTCCTTTCCCGGCCACCTCGTTTAATGGGGATACCTTTGTTGCCTGTCAGTTTCTGCAATTGCCGGGTAGGAACTTGCATTTCCTGTCATCTCTCAGGCACTGCAGCGCGCTCCTGTTGGTGTTCTCAGCGGTGAGTCGGCTGGCGTCGGAGTCTTGCCTCTGCGGTAGGTGCCCGCTCCAGGGCTTCGTGTTTTTTCTTTATTTTGGCTTTCTTTTACTTTCTTTTACTTTCTTTGGCCTTTGGTGTGTTTTTCGTGCCGTTTTTTGAGCGCGGGTGCATGAGCCGGCGGCCATTTTGTAGCCCTCCGTGGAAGTTTTATCTGCTGGCTAAAACACTTGTGCACGGGTCTCCCTAGCATTTTTTGCTATTCTTATGGTGGCGATTTTGGTCAGGGCCCTCTCAAGGTTCCAGGGAGTATTTTATATATTTAAAAAAAAAAAAAAAAGCCCTCTTTAAACGGGACCCTTGCATCAGCGTTTCTTTCCTTTCCTGTGGGCTGCATTTCGTTGCTGGGAGTATTTGGCTCTGACATGGCCACCAAACCACAGTGCGTGATTTGTGGGTCGCGCAGAGGGGCGGTAGCGGAGTCTGGCATCTGCCGGGGCTGTGCCTCAGTCTCTTCTGATTTGGAACAGCAAATGGAGTTGAAGGAGCTGCCAGACCCTGAGAGACCTCCTGTTTCGGAGGAGGGAGTTCTCTCGCCTGGCCCTCGCCCGTCTTGTTCGGCCTCCCATTCTAACGGGCATGCTAGTGAGTTACCGAATATGAATGTTGCATCTCCATCTATGGATTTCTCGCCGGATTTTGTTCTTCTCATGCATCAGGCTTTTCGCTTGAGTCGTTCCGCTCAGTTGCCAGAGGCTTGGCCAGCGCCCCTCCCCTCCCTGTCCTCGGGTGAGGTCCGGGGTCCTTCTCAGCCTGCCGCAAAGCGCTTCAGGTCCCTGGACGCAGAGCAGGACGCATTGAGTTTCCCTGATATGGAGGCGGAAAGTGATCCTGATGCTGAGGCTGACGAGCTGGAGGACGGGGAGATCCCGGAACTAGAAGACCAGGCTCGGATTATTCGCGTGTTTCGTAGAGATGAGCTAGTGCATTTGATCACGGACTCTCTTCAGACCCTTAACTTGGCCGTCACTTGTCCTTTAGAGGAGGACGGGTTGGAGGATCCGCTCATACAGGCGGTGCGCGAGTCCCAAGTAGTGTTTCCTGTGCATCGTGTGGTAGAGCAGATGATTCAGACAGAATGGGATCAACCCGAATCCGGTTTGAGGGGAATTAGGACTATGAACCGTCTGTATCCCTTAGCCGACAAAGTCAAAGAGTTGTTTAAGTCCCCGCGCGTGGATGCCGCGGTGTCGGCGGTAACTAAGAAAACCACCATCCCGGTTGAGGGCGGTGTTGCCTTAAAAGATGCGCAAGATAAGAAGGTAGATAATTTGTTGAAACAAGCCTTCGATACCAACGCCTTGTCTCTACAGGCTTCTATTTGTGGCGCTTGGGTAGCTTGGGCCTGCTTGCGCTGGGCTCAGCGTCTACGATCGGCCCCCGGCTTAGATAAGCAGGGGTTATTGGAGGTCACCCGCATGGAGTCTGGGTCGGCGTACCTGGCGGATGTGCATTATGATTTGATCAGGTCCTTGGCTAATAGTATGGCCTCCTTGGTGGCAGCGCGCCGGTCCATCTGGTTGCGCAACTGGGCGGCCGACGGTTCTTCTAAGTCTCGCCTCAGTAAACTGCCCTTCAAGGGCAAATTGTTGTTTGGAGATGCTCTGGATAAGCTTGTTAAAGACCTTGGTGAGTCTAAAGGCGGTAGGCTACCAGAGGATAAGCCTAAACTGAATAGAACTTTGCCGCCTGCGCGCGGTCAATTTCAGGATTTTCGCAGATTTTGCTCTTCCCACCTTTGGAGTTCCCAGCGTGGTCGCTTTGGATCCCGCTCTCATGGGTTTCGTGGTTTCCGAGGAGCGGGACGAGGTTTCTCTGGGGCCTCCTCCTCTTCCTTTAATCGCAAGCCGCAATGAAGTGAGGCGGGCTCCGGGAGGAAGTCTGGTCATCGGGGGTCGCTTACGCGATTTTCTTCCTTCTTGGGCCCAAATTACTTCAGATCTGTGGGTGCTGGAGATTATCGAGAAGGGGTACGCGCTAGAGTTAGCTTGCCCGCTCCAGGATTCCTTTGTTCTGTCTCCCAGCAAGAGCGCTCAAAAGACTCGGGACATCCGATTGACCCTGCATCGGCTCCTGTCCCTGGGGGCGGTAATTCCCGTTCCTCCTTCCGAGCGCGGCGCCGGTCGCTACTCCATCTATTTTGTGGTTCCAAAGAAAGACGGAGCTCTCCATCCCATTTTGGATCTCAAGGGCGTAAATCGAGCCCTCAAAGTCCCGCACTTCCGGATGGAGACCTTGCAGTCGGTCATCGTGGCGGTGCGTCAGGGGGAGTTTCTCACGTCCCTCGATCTTTCAGAGGCTTATTTGCACATTCCCATTCGGGCGTCTCATCAGCGTTTCCTCCGATTCGCGTTTCCGTGGGGCCACTTTCAGTTTCGGGCCATGCCGTTTGGCCTCGCCACAGCTCCCCGTACCTTCACAAAGGTTATGGTGGTGGTAGCAGCGGCCTTGCGGAAAGAGGGCATCCTCGTTCACCCGTATCTTGACGATTGGTTGATTCGTGCAAAGTCCAGCGACGAGGGGATGCAGGTCATGAGCAGAGTGGTCTCTCTTTTGCAGTCTCTCGGCTGGGTGGTCAACGAACAAAAGAGCCGTCTGCTGCCGACTCAGGACCTCGAATACCTGGGAGTTCGTTTCGACACGGCGAGGGGCTTGGTGTGTTTACCGGAGCGTCGTGTCCTAGCATTACAGAGCCTCGTCCGCCTGTTCCTGCGGTTGCCCGTTCCGTCCGCCTGGTGGTACCTCCGTCTCCTCGGCACGATGGCAGCAACCCTGGAGGTGGTTCCTTGGGCAAAGTTTCATATGCGTCCGCTCCAGAGTGCTCTGTTACGCCGTTGGTCCAACCAGTTTGACTCGTTGAACATGCGGTTGCCTTGCCCGAAGCCGGTTCGTCGGTCGCTCCGGTGGTGGCTCTGCTCGGAGAACCTAATGAGGGGGCTTCCATTGGAGCCGCCTCTTTGGGTTCCGTTCACAACGGATGGCGGCCTCTCGGGCTGGGGGGCTCACTGCGAGGACCGCTTCACGCAGGGAACGTGGTCGCCCCTGGAGGCCTCTTGGTCGATCAACCGTCTCGAGTTGCGGGCGGTGCGGCTCGCCCTGCTTGCCCTCGAAGCCTTGGTATACGGGCGGCCGGTACGCGTTCTGTCGGACAATGCGACGACCGTGGCCTACATCAATCGCCAGGGGGGCACCGGCAGTGTGGCCTTGGAATCGGAGGCGACGGCGTTGTTCAATTTGGTTCAGACACGTCTACCGGCGATCTCGGCAGCGCATATAGCGGGCACGGACAACGTGCAAGCGGACTTTCTCAGCAGGGTGCGGGTGGACCCCGGGGAATGGGAGCTGAACCCGCAGATTTACGCGCAAATTGTTCGTCGGTGGGGTCCTCCCGTCATGGATCTCATGGCGACATTTCAGTCGGCAAAGACGGGTCGCTTCTTCAGCCGGCGGCGAGAGCGCATGTCCGAGGGGCTCGACGCCCTCATTCAGCCGTGGCCGGCGGACGGTCTTCTATATGTCTTTCCTCCGTGGGCGCTAATCGGTCGGGTCGTTCAGCGCATCGATTGCCACCGGGGTCGGGTGTTACTGGTGGCTCCGGATTGGCCCAGGAGACCTTGGTATGCCGACCTGGTGCGATTGCGCGACGGCATCCCTTGGGCACTGCCTTCGTTACCAGATCTTCTTCTTCAGGGTCCGCTGCGGATGCCCCAAGTGGCTCGATTCTCGCTTACGGTTTGGCCATTGAAAGGGCTCGGTTGAAAAAGAGAGGTTATTCCTCTGCGGTGATTGCCACTCTCCTTCGGGCGCGGAAGACCTCCACCTCTCTCACTTATGTGCGCGTGTGGAGAATTTTTGAGGACTGGTGCTCAAAGCGTGCTGTTCGAGCGGCGACCGTCTCTGTGCCCGTCATCTTAAGTTTTCTTCAGGATGGCTTTGATAAGGGTCTAGCTGCTAGCTCCCTAAAAGTTCAGTTGGCGGCTCTCTCTTGTTACCGTGGTAAAGTGTTGGGGCTTCCCCTCGGGTCTCATCTGGACGTCCGGCGTTTTCTCAAGGCGGTTTGGCGTTTGCGGCCTTCGCGTAGAGTCTCCGTTCCTCCGTGGGACTTGAACCTCGTGCTGCGGGCTTTGGTTCGCGAACCTTTTGAGCCTCTACGGTGTGCGTCTCTAAAGGACTTGACTCTGAAAACGGTGTTTCTCGTGGCCATATGCTCTGCTAGACGCATTTCTGAGCTCCAGGCACTCTCGTGCAGGGAGCCGTTTTTGTCTTTTTCCCAGGATCGCGTGGTTCTTCGGCCGGTTCCTTCCTTTTTGCCCAAGGTGGTCTCGCCTTTTCATTTAAATCAGGCGTTTTTTCTCCCGGTGCTGCCTGCCGTTTCCGACAGTCCTGAGGACGAGGGACTCCACTGCCTGGATGTGAGACGCGTTCTTCGGCGTTACTTGAAGGTGTCCGCGGCCTTTCGTAAGATCGACCGTTCGTGCTTTTCGGTGGCGCGCGGAAAGGTGAGGCGGCGGCTAAGGCCTCCATTGCTCGGTGGATCAAGGAGGCGATCGCGTCAGCGTATCTTTTGCAGCATCGGCCGGTTCCGGACGGTCTCCGGGCCCACTCTACCAGTGCTCAGGCGACGTCCTGGGTGGAGCATTGTCTGGTTCCGCCAGCGGAAATCTGTAGGGCGGCTACTTGGTCGACCTTGCATGCCTTCAGTAAGCACTACCGGTTGGATGTGTTAGCCGCTCGGGATTCTTGTTTTGGTTCGGCTGTTCTGCGCGCCGGCTGGCAAGGTCCCGCCCGGTGTTGACTGCTCTGTTACATCCCGATTGTGGAGGACTAAACTGGAGGACCGCTCAGGAAATGGAAATTACACATACCTGGTAATTGTAGTTCCTGGAGGGTCCAGTTTAGTCCTCCTTCCCTCCCAGAATATCAGATGGTTTATTACGGCGCGCTTTTGCGAATGATTCGGATGGAGAGCGGCCTTTTCTACCTGTCTCTGCTTATTCCCGACAGCGCTTCCTGATTGTTGTCTTTTCTGTTCCTCTTCCAGCCTCTATCCTTGAGCGTCTGTTTTTTGGGCTGTCTTTTTCTTCTGCCGGTGCGGCGGTAGCGGCGCAGTGCAGCGTTCTGGCTTCTTCGGTTGGGGGAGGGGGTTGCTCACTTCATGAGGGACGAAGTTTTACTTTTGTTCTGATGGTGTTTTATCTCAGTTTCATGTGTTGCTTCTTTAAGTCTGCTTTGTTACTAGTTCACTGGGGGCTTATGGGAGCTCCGTCTGCATACATCATACAGAAAGTTTTGATTGGTCCAGTCTCCGGGCTGCAGGAGGAGGTGCACTACCCGATTGTGGAGGACTAAACTGGACCCTCCAGGAACTACAATTACCAGGTATGTGTAATTTCCATTTAAATCAGTTTTGAAGGACCCTAACTATGACCAAATGTTGTGTAATTTCTTCGAGGATAAGCATGATAAGAATAAGCACTTCCATATGGGTGATGTCACCGATAGAGTCCCATGCGGAGATTTTGGAGTGGCTCCAGTACATCTTTGCATCTATTCCCACCTATTTTCTATAGAGCACTAGAGATGCTTCAGTCCATGATCTGCATCTTTTTCATCTTTACATTTGCTCAGTGGGTATTTTGACTGTCCTTCTCTTCTCCTGCCACTGCTGCTGCCACTTTAAATTTTCTTAATCATATTTTTCAGTTGTTTTCAGGATTCCTTTCATTTTACCATGTCACTGTGTTATAGGCTGCATTTAGGCCTCAGGTTCCCTGTCCAGGTTAATTTTTCACAACTGAGTTCTTTGATTTTGTTGTGGCTATTTTTCTTGACAATGTCTGAGTCTCTTCTCCAGCAGGCTTAAAAAGTGTTCTTTGCACCATGTCTATAACAGACATCAACAATTGTTACCTCAGTGCTTGAGGCCTGACCGTGAACCCTCTCATTATCTCTTTTGTTCACAGATGACAAAAAGAGGGATGAGGAGTTGTAAAGAAAGCAAGGTTACTTACCTGTAGCGGGAGTTCTCTGTGGACAGCAGGATAAGTCAGCCACACCTGGTGACATCCTCTGGGCGGCGCCATAGACGAAAATGCTCGTCGGTCTCCTTTCTGAGCACGTGTAGGTGGTCCCACCTCCCCGGCCTGCCCTTAGCCAGGCCAGTGTGAGTCTCTAGTTATGCCCTTCTGGCTAGGATGCGAGCCTGTCCGGACCAACCTCATCCAGGGGAGGTGGGTGGGTTTGTGTGGCTGACTTATCCTGCTGTCTACTGAGAGCCCCCGTTACAGGTAAGTAACCTTGCTTTCTCCATGGACAAGCAGAATGTGTCAGCCACATTTGGTGCTTCCCCAGCTATGCCTTGTGCGCGCTGAGGTGGATGAGGGAGGCAGAGGTGATAATGCATAAACTGACATAGCACGGGAGTCTTGGTACAAGTCAGTTATTGTGTCAGTAGCCTGATCGTTCTAGCAACTGTATTTTGCGCTAGCCATACAGGATATAATGTACTCTTGGGCAGACCCTGGTAGATGGTGTTGCAATAATCAAATACTGGGGTGATTACTACTTGACATACTGCGCGGAAGTCCATTGGAGAGAGGAGTTTGCGTAGGTTCCTTAAGGTGCGGAGCCTGAAATAGACAGATTTGGTAATTTGGTTTATTTTTTGGCTGAAAATTGAGGCCTAGACCTAAATTTTTCCCTTTGTCACCATGGACACACATCAGTGGCTTCAAAAAATGTTTAAATTGCTCCGGCACTATCTTAGTCACTGATTCTCATTACTGGTGTCTAAAATATTTGGGCCCAGACCATATACCAGATAATTGTTCATTGTGTAAGCAAATGATAAAACGAGGCCTAAAGAACAGGGCCAAACTCACTTTTTGCCCCAGACTCGATTTCAGTGGCCTTGACATCGTCAAGGACATCAGCATCTTCAGCTGGTTCCCAGGTCTCCAAAAAGTCCAACATTAAACTAAAGACTAAGTCCTCGGCGTCGAAATCCAATATCAAGCATCAAGGTAAGCCCCTGCACTCTCGAGATGCATCGAAAGGGGCATCTTATGATGACCGCCCAGCCAAACAGCCCTGGCAGGAGGACTACCCCTCCAAAGCCACAGAGGGGCTCCAGGATGCTCCCGAGACATTGACCTCCAGAGAGCTACTAGTACCGTGTTCTGGGAAGGTGGCACACAGCCCTACACTTGATTCCACTCAGGCATTGGTGTCTTCCATCGATCAGCATTTCTTAGCTATCAAGAGGACTTTGGCGGCATTCCTGGCTGCTGCGGTACCAAAGGCATTGACAGCAACAGCCTGCTTCCATCTTGGTGCAGGAGTTTCTGCCTCTGATACCAGCCCTGCAGCAGGTATCAGCGGTTCCTCTTCCTCTGATCCCTCTACTGGAATTGGTATCAATAGGATCCCTACCTCCGATTCCTCCCTTAGAACTGGTAACCGCTCTTGGTACCCAAACGGTTCCCAGTGCAGGTACCGCACGACTAGAACATCAACATCGAGCATCATCATCAGCTCAAGATTGTTGATACTTCGATTTCTATTCTGAATCTGAGTCGTCTTCTTCTTCTGACTCTGAAGAGACATCAGAGGATTCCAGGGCCACCCGGGATATCCACTCTGATATCTCCTCCTTATGCAAAGCGTCTGTCCCCGCCAGAGGACATGCTCTTTCAGGACTTCATCAGAGACATGGCAGCGGGTCTCCAGATCACCGTAACATTGGAAACGGAACCAAGGACTGAGGCATTAGAAATCCTCCAATATCCCTTGACCCCCAAGGAGGCCGCAACATTACTAATACATCGGATCTTACAGGATCTAATACTGTGTATTTGAGAGGCCCCGCTAACCGTTCCACTTATTAGTAAACGCCTCGATACTATGTACCGAGTCCCGCTATGCCCTGGCTTTCAAAAGCCTCAATTACCACACCACTCAATGGTAGTGGAATCGGCAATGCGATGCATCAAGAGTTCTAAGACTCATTCATTGGTACCACCTGACAAAGATGCTAGAGCTCTCGATACCTTTGAATATCGCAGCATCCAGGCATGTATGCTTGCTTTTAGGATTACATCCTACACCCTCTACATGTACCTCAAAGATGTCTCAAGGGATCTAGCAAACTTTGCTCCTATTCTCCCAGGTGACAAACCTGATGCTTACATGACCATAGTCAAGCAAGCTCAAAATACTTCCAAGTTTCTGACCAGGTCAGCCTTCGATACCTTTGAATCGACTAGCAGAGCTCCTGCAGTCTGTATCAGAGCCTATAGAACATCAGACCTTGAGCAGTGGGTACAAGATAAATTAGCCAATATTCACTGTTCTGGAGAAAACTTATTTGGTACGGGGTGGAAAGAAAAAGCAGGAGAGCTTGAGGCATATGATCTTACCCTCAAGCGTCTCTCAAGAAAGACTTCAGACCCTCTAGGGGAAAATCTACTTCCAAGAAGTCTTTCTATACCTGGAAGAAGAGATATTACTCTTCATACCATCTCTCTGCTTCCTATCAACCTCAACTGCAACAGCAACAGCATCAAAGGCCTCAGGATCCTCTTCAACCTAAGAAGACCAAGGACTCTAAACCTCAGTCAGCTACTCAGCCCCAGCCAGCACCTGGTTTTTGATTCCTTCCTAGAGAGCATAGCTACTCTGCCTCTACAAGAACCCCAGCCCCTGCACATAGCAGGCAGACTTTCAGCTTATGCCCACAGGTGGCATCTCATTACATCAGAGAAAGGGACTCTTAGCATCATCCAAAGAGGCTATCTGCTTCACTTTCAAAGCTTGCCTCCAACCACCTCCACAAAAGATTATCCTGCAAATCCTTTGCAGGCCAATCTCCTATCTTCAGAAGTGGCCACCCTACTAGCCCAAGGGGCAATTGAAAGAGTTCCCTCCCATCCAGAAAGGCTAAGGATTCTACTCTCCTTACTTTCTTATCCCCAAGAAAACAGGAGGCTTCATACCAATTCTAGATCTGAGAGGTCTCAACAGATTCCTTGTTCAGGAAAAGTTCAAAATGATTTCTCTTGGCACCCTTTTGCTGTACCTTCAGAGGCATGACTAGCTATGTTCTCCAGACCTCAAGGAGGCTTACACCCATTTGCTGATCCACCCTCATCACAGACAGTATCTACACTTTCGAGCTCAGAAAAAACACTACCAATATGGGGTGCTCCCTTTTGGGCTAGCATCCGTACCCAAAGTATTCACAAAATGCATGGCAGGGTTCACAGCATACCTGTGTTCTTTAGGGATCTTTGTCTTCCCCTGCTTGGACAACTGGCTGATGAGAATCCCCAGAAGTAGTAAAACAGTGACTTTCTTGCGATATCACAGTGCTCCAAAGTCTAGGCTTTGTGCTTAACTTTCCAAAGTCTCACCTAGATCTCCAGGAACAAGCAGGCATAAGTCCTCACATATGGGTACGTCGGTACCGACGGAGCCTGCGCGGGAATACTCCCCAGCTTCCCAGAATGAAAGCTTTTGGGGCATACCACAGCGCATGCGCGCTGCCTTCCCGCCTTTCCTACCAACTCTCCTCAGTTCTTCTTTTCCGCGGAGCCAGCAGGTCGTGTTCCTGTCACCGCTGAAGAAGTTCTTTATTTTAATTTATTTCTTTGGTCGCGTGTCTGCCTTCCCCGACGCCGGACCGGTACTGCCGGTCTTTTCTTTTCTTTTCTTTAAAAAAAAAAAAAAAACTATCTTTTTTCCTCACTTGGTGTATTTTCTTCTTAGGCCTCCAGGCCCACAAGAAACTTTCCCTCATGGAAAAACCAGCCTCCGGCTTCAAAAAATGCACTAAGTGTAGTGGTACAATTTCTGTTACAGATACCCATGAATGGTGTCTTAAATGTTTGGGACCTGAATACTCCATCCCGGATTGCCAGTCCTGTTCTCTAATGTCTAAACGAGGGTTACAGAACCGGGCAGCCAAGCTCCATGTGCTGTTTCCCACAGATGCACCGGCGGTAGCATCGACATCTTCCAGGTCTTCCTCTCCTGATGGATCTCAGGTAACCAAACATACTTTTAGCAGGTCCTCGAAGGGCAAATCTCCCTCTAAGCATCGAGATGCCTCTGGGCTTGCCCTTGAGGATCCTGCCCCAGCCAAACAACCCCGGCGGGAAGCTCCGGCTTCCAAAGCTCCTTCTATGGGGTTACAGGTTGACATCGATGGCACGGCCTCGACCGATCACCTGTTAGACTGCTCTGGGGTACCGGCACAATCTCCCGGTACCGACATCCAGGCAGTCGTGGCATCCATGGATCACACTGTGCAATCCATGCAGCAGGCTATACTGGCTTTCATCAAGGCTGCGACGCCGTCGGTACCACAACAAGCTCTGTTGTCAGTACTGGCGCCGGTACCGGTACCAACTTCGATACCGGTACCGGCTGCATCGACATCGGCCAGGATACCGATTCCAGCTCCCTGTCCTGGGCTCTTTCTCAGTACCGACCCGGTACCGGGGACACCCGATGTCGGTACCGATCGATACGCCTATCGATCTTTAGAATCGAGCAGACGATACTTCGATTCTTCTGATGATTCTGAATCATCAGATGAGTCCCCTGAAGTATCTGTCACCCTTCCTGAGGAGCCTTCTTCTCCAAAAAGGAGAATGTCTCCTCCAGAGGATTTGTCCTTTCAAGACTTCATAATAGAAGTAGCTAAAGGACTCTCTATTTCAGTAACCTCTGAAAAAGAACCTAGAACAAAAAAATTAGATATTTTGGGATACTCTAAGGTTCCCAGAGAGGCAGTCACCTTGCCAATTCATGAAATTCTTCAAGAACATTTGATTGAATTGTGGGAGACTCCTCTCACCCATTCTCCTCATTCTCGTAGATTGGACACTATGTACCGTGTCCCTCCTTCTCCTGGATTTCAAAAAACTCAGCTTCCTCACCACTCCATTGTGGTGCAGTCAGCTATGAAGAGGATAAAGAGTACCAAAAGACACTCTTCTACTCCCCCAGGAAGAGAATGCAGGACCTTGGATGCTTTTGGTAGGAAAATCTTCCAAGCTAGTATGCTTATTGCTAGAATCAATTCATACAGCCTTTATATGGGTATGTTTCTGAAGGAGGTTGCAGAAAAACTGCACAACTTTCTCCCTTTTATTCCAGAGGATAAAAGGGATGAGTTCCTTCTTTGGCTTAAGCATACTCAAGACATTTCAAAGTTTTCCAACAGGGCAGCCTTTGATTCTTTTGAAGGTGCCAGCAGAGCCTCAGGCATTGCTATAGCTGCTCGTAGAATTGCTTGGCTCCAGGCTTCTGATCTAGAACCCTGGGTTCAAGATGGTTTAGGAAATCTGCCCTGTACAGGTGAAAATCTATTTGGCAAAGAGTGGCAAATTAAAGCAACTCAAATGGACGCAGAAAATGCTGCTCTGGATAGACTTTCTAAGTCTACCTCCACTCCGGCCAAGAAAAAATCTTTTAAGAAGTCTTTTTACAAGAAGGGCAGATTTCCTTCCACTTCTGGTCAACAATCTTCTACAGGTCGCTTTGCTACTAAGCGTCAGCAACCTAAACAGGCCAGGCCTAAACCTGCAGGGGTTGCTGCAACCCAGCAGTCCCAAGCCCCTCAGGTTTTTTGACTTGATACTAGAGAACTTAACCTTTCTGGCTCTACAACAGCCAGAACCTCTCACCATTCCAGGAAGGTTAGCTCATTTTGCTCCCAGATGGGAGCAAATCACATCAGAGCAGTGGACCCTCTCCATCATCAGAGAGGGCTACAAACTTCATTTCTCAGACCTTCCTCCTTTCACCATGGTGAGACATTTCAATTCTCCCACATCTCTCCTCGACCTTCTGGATCAGGAGGTAACCACCCTTCTGGCCCAGAGGGCCATAGAAGAAGTTCCTCTTCTTCAACAGGGGTCAGGGTTATCTCCAGGAACAAGCAGGAATGAGTCCTCACATATGGGTACGTCGGTACCGACGGAGCCCGCGCGGGAAAGCTCCCCAGCTTCCCAGAAGGAAAGCTTTTGGGGCCTCCCACTGCGCATGCGCGCTGCCTTCCCGCCTTCCTGACCAACTCTCCTCAGTTCTTCTTTTTCCGCGGAGCCAGCAGGTCGTGTTCCTGTCACCGCTGAAGAAGTTGTTATTTTAATTTTTTTCTTTGGCCGCGTGTCTGCCTTCCCCGATTCTGGACCGGTACCGCCGGTCTTTTTTCCTTTATTTCTAAAAAAAATATATATATATATATCTTATTTTTTCCCCACTTGGTGTGTTTGTCCTGTGAGGCCTCTAGGCCTTCACAGAATTCTCCCTCATGGAGAAACCAGCCTCTGGTTTTAAAAAATGCACCAAGTGTAGCGGTACTATATCAGTCACAGACACCCATGAATGGTGTCTTAAATGTTTGGGGCCTGACCATTCCATTCCGGATTGCCCATCCTGTTCTTTGATGTCTAAACGTGGCTTACAAAACCGGGCAGCCAGGTTTTACATGCTGTTTTCTACAGATACTCCAGCATCGACATCTTCCAGGTCTTCCTCTCCTGATGGATCTCAGGTAACCAAACATTCCTCTGGCAGGTCCTCAAAGGGCAAATCTCCCTCCAAGTATCGAGATGCCCCCGGGCTTGACCCTGAGGACCTTGCCCCAGCCAAACAACCCCGGCGGGAAGCTCCGGCTTCCAAAGCTGCTCCTATGGGGTTACAGGTTGACATCGATGGCATGGCCTCGGCCGATCACCTGTTAGACTGCTCTGGAGTACCGGCTCAATCTTCCGGTACCGACATCCAGACAGTCGTGGCGTCTATGGATCATACAGTTCAATCCATGCAGCAGGCCATTTTGGCTTTTATTAAAGCTGCGACGCCCTCGGTACAGCACCCAGCGGTACCGACTCCGGTTCCGGTACCACAACCGATACCGGTACCCAGGGCATCCACATTGACCAGGATACCGATTCCGGTTCCCGGTTCCGGGGTTTTTCCCGATACCGATCCGGTTCCGGGTACCCCCGATGTCGATACCGGTCGATACGCTTATCGATCCCTGGAAGTAAACAGACGATACTTCGAGTCTTCTGATGATGCTGAAGTATCCCTTACTCTACCTGAGGAGCCCTCTTCTCCAAAGAGTTGAATGTCTCCTCCAGAGGATTTGTCCTTTCAAGACTTCATCATTGAAGTAGCTAAAGGTCTCTCTATTTCAGTAACCTCTGAAAAAGAACCTAGAGCAAAAAAATTAGACATTTTAGGATACTCTAAGGTTCCCAAAGAGGCAGTCACCTTGCCCATTCATGAAATTCTTCAAGAACACATGATGGACTTATGGGAGACTCCTCTCACCCTATCTCCACATTCTCGTCGTTTGGACACCATGTATCGTGTCCCTCCTTCTCCTGGTTTTCAAAAAACTCAGCTCCCTCACCACTCTATTGTGGTGCAGTCAGCTATGAAAAGAATAAAGAGTACCAAAAGACACTCTTCTACTCCTCCAGGAAGAGAATGTAGGACTTTGGATGCTTTTGGTAGAAAAATCTTCCAAGCAAGTATGCTTATTGCCAGAATTAATTCATACAGCCTCTATATGGGCATGTTTCTGAAGGAGATTGCATTGAAAATACACCATTTTCTCCCCTTTATCCCAGAGGATAGAAAGGAGGAGTTCCTTCTTTTGCTAAAGCATACCCAAGATATTTCAAAGTTCTCCAATAGAGCAGCCTTTGACTCCTTTGAGGGTGCTAGCAGAGCCTCAGGTATTGCCATAGCGGCTCGCAGAATTGCTTGGCTCCAGGCCTCTGACCTAGAACCCTGGGTCCAGGATGGGTTGGGAAATCTGCCCTGTACAGGTGAGAATCTGTTTAGTAAGGAGTGGCAAATCAAAGCCACTCAAATGGATGCAGAAAATGCTGCTTTAGATAGACTTTCTAAGTCTACCTCTACCCCTGTCAAGAAAAAATCTTTCAAGAAGCCTTTCTACAAGAAGGCCAGATTTGCTGCAAATATTGGCCAACAATCTTCTGCAGCTCGCTTTGCTCCTAAGCGTCAGCAGCCTAAACAGGCCAGGGCAAAACCTGCAGGGGCTGCTACAGCCCAGCAGTCCCAACCCCCTCAGGGTTTTTGACTTCAAACTAGAGAACTTAACCTTTCTGGCTCTAAAACATCCAGAGCCTCTCACCATTCCAGGAAGGTTAACTCATTTTGCTCCCAGATGGGAGCAAATCACATCAGAACAGTGGACCCTCTCTATCATCAGAGAGGGCTACAAACTACATTTCTCCAGCCTTCCTCCCCATACCATGGTGAGGTTTTTCAATTCTCCCCCATCTCTCCTACACCTGTTGGGTCAGGAGGTGACCACTCTTCTCGCCCAAAGGGCAATAGAAGAGGTTCCTCTTCTTCAACAGGGGTCAGGTTTTTACTCCCCTTATTTTCTCATTCCCAAGAAAACAGGGGGGTACAGACCCATTCTGGATCTCAGAGAATTGAACAAATTCCTATGCAAGGAGAAATTCAAGATGCTTTCTCTAGGTACTCTCCTTCCATACCTACAGAGTCAGGATTGGCTTTGTTCTCTAGATCTCAAGGATGCGTACACACATATACTCATCCATCCATCCCACAGAAAATTCCTACGGTTTCTGTTCCAGGGAAAACATTTCCAATCCCTTCGGTCTAGCCTCTGCTCCAAGGGTATTTACCAAATGCATGGCAATAGTAGCTGCATTTCTACGCGCCCTGGGAATTTTTGTCTTCCCATACCTGGACGACTGGCTCATCCGAGCTCCATCTCAGTCCGAGGCTCAGACTTCCCTGGATCGCACCAGACGCATTCTGCAGTATCTGGGACTTGTGATCAATCTGCCAAAGTCTCAACTCACCCCTACTCAATCCCTAGAATTCATAGGGGCCTGGTTGGATACCACCACTGCAAGGGCCTATCTTCCTCAGGCCCGTTGCCAACGTCTAGTGCACTTGGCCTCCCAGACTCAGTCCAGAAGCCACTTGACTGCCAGGGAGATGCTACAACTATTAGGCCACATGGCCTCCACAGTACATGTGGTGCCTTATGCTCGCCTACATATGAGAGCAGCTCAATGGACTTTGTCCACCCAGTGGACTCAAGCATCAGGAGCTCTCTCAGACCAAATAGCAAACTCCAAACTTCTCTTTTGGTCTCTCCAATGGTGGATGTCCACTCAAAATCTGTTGTTGGGGGCCCCCTTTCAACCATTGTTGCCCCAAGCAACCCTCACAACAGATGCCTCCCAAACAGGTTGGGGAGCTCATCTTCAAGATCTCTCCACTGAGGGCACTTGGTCTCCACAGGATACCACCCTTCATATCAACCACTTGGAACTTCGAGCAATCTTTCTAGCTCTCAGAGATTTTCATACCCTCCTCAGCAACATGACAGTCCTTATTCATACGGACAATCAAGTAGCCATGTTTTACATAAACAAACAAGGAGGGACTGGCTCTCTGTCGCTTTGCAACGAAGCTCTAAGATTATGGGCCTTCGCCAGAGAGCATCAAATCCATCTCCTGGCAGTATATCTTCCAGGAATCCAAAACTCTTGGGCAGACAGACTCAGTCGAGTTCTGCTTCCACACGAATGGTCCCTGCACATGGATCAGGTACTCCGAATCTTCCAGAAATGGGGAACCCCGGACATAGACCTCTTTGCAAGTCCGTGGAATGCCAAACTTCCCCGGTTCTGTTCCAGGATTCCGTGTCAGGGAGTTCAGGCCAAGGATGCCTTCCTCCATCATTGGGGTCAGGCCTTCCTGTATGCCTTTCCACCCATTCCTTTGATTCCCAAGACTCTGTTCAAACTTCAAAGGGATCCGAGGGTCCATGATCCTCATAGCTCCACGCTGGCCACGCCAAGTGTGGTACCCTCTACTTCTGCATCTCTCCCAAGCGCCCTCCCTGGACTTGGGAGCGGCTCCAGACCTTCTGTCTCAGGAGGAGGGGACTTTGTGGCACCCAAACCCCAAGTCCCTTCACCTCCGAGCATGGTTACTGAAGGCCTAGACCTTCAACACTTCAATCTTTCGCAGCAAGTGAAGGATATCCTACATGCCTCTAGGAAACCTTCCACTAGGCGTTCTTACGCTTTTAAATGGAAAAGATTTTCCATTTGGTGTGCTCAAAAGGGTCTTAACCCTCTAGCACTCCCCTTGAATTCTCTTTTGGAATATCTCCTGCATCTCTCCAATGCGGGACTCAAAACAAATTCAGTAAGAGTCCATTTGAGTGCTATTACAGCATCCCTTAAGCCCATCAATGGACAACCTGTTTCCTCTCATCCTCTTATTGCAAGATTCGTGAGAGGCCTAACCTTAACTAAACCTCCCATTCGACCTCCTCCGGTGCATGGGACTTAAACTTGGTTCTTGGTCAGCTTATGAAGCCACCCTTTGAACCCTTAGCCACTACCTCCTTGAAATTTCTTTCCTGGAAGGTTATTTTTCTTATTGCAGTCACCTCAGCTCGCCGTATCAGTGAACTGCAAGCTCTAGTGGCTAATCCACCTTATACAAGGTTCCATCATGATAAGGTGGTCCTTAGGACCAATCCCCACTTTATGCCTAAAGTGGTCTCCCCTTTTCATCTTAATCAAGAGGTATATTTACCTGTCTTTTTTCCATCTTTTGCTTACCAGAGTAAGAACCTTTCTCTGGAGGGCCATGTCACCGCTCACAATGTGAGGGCCATGGCCACCTCTATGGCTCATCTAAACTCTGTGTCCATTGACCAGATCTGTCGAGCAGCCACCTGGGCCTCGGTTCATATCTTTACAGTCCATTACTGTTTGGACAAGGACTCCCGCCGGGTTGCCTTGTTTGGTCAGGCTGTCCTCAGACACCTGTTCCATTCTTGAACAACTCCAGCCCACCTTCCCTGAATGGATGCCTGAGATCCATAGGAAGATGAGGAACCTTTCAGGGTCTCATACCCTTGGGGGATCTCCCCGGCATCTTAGCTAGGGAGTCCCCATATGTGAGGACTCATTCCTGCTTGTTCCTGGAGATAGCACAGTTACTTACCTGTAACAGGTGATCTCTGGGAACAGCAGGAATTAGTCCTCACAACCCACCCACCTCCCCTAGGAGTTGTATCTCTCTTTCTCTTTCCTTTCCTCTCTCTATTGTCTCAGCTTTAAACTCGAACTGAGGAGAGTTGGTCAGGAAGGTGGGAAGGCAGCGCGCATGCGCAGTGGGAGGCCCCAAAAGCTTTCCTTCTGGGAAGCTGGGGAGCTTTCCCGCGCGGGCTCCGTCGGTACCGACGTACCCATATGTGAGGATTAATTCCTGCTGTTCCCAGAGATCACCTGTTACAGGTAAGTAACTGTGCTTTACTCCCCCTACTTTCTCATTCCAAAGAAAACAGGGGGATACAGACCCATTCTAAATCTCAGAGAATTGAACAAATTTCTATGCAAGGAGAAGTTCAAGATGCTTTCTCTAGGCACTCTCCTTCCATACCTACAGAGTCAGGATGGGCTTTGTTCTCTAGATCTCAAGGATGCGTACACTCATGTCCTCATCCATCCATCTCACAGAAAATTCCTACGTTTTCTGTTCCAGGGAAAACATTACCAATACAGAGTGCTTCCTTTTCGGTCTAGCCTCTGCTCCAAGAGTGTTCACCAAATGCATGGCAATAGTTGCTGCATTTCTACGCACTCTGGGAATATTTGTCTTCCCATACCTGGTCGACTGGCTCATCCGAGCTCCAACCCAGTCAGAGGCTCAGATCTCCCTGAACCGCACCAGGCACATTCTGCAATACCTGGGACTTGTGGTAAACCTCCCAAAGTCTCAGCTCACCCCTACTCAGTCCCTAGAATTCATAGGGGCCTGGTTGGACACTACTACTGCAAGAGCCTATCTTCCCCAGGCTCGTTGCCAACGTCTAGTGCAGTTAGCCTCCCAGATTCAGTCAAAGAGCCACTTAACTGCCCGGGAGATGCTACAACTACTAGGCCACATGGCTTCCACAGTGCATGTGGTGCCCTATGCTCGCCTACACATGAGAGCAGCTCAATGGACTTTGTCCACCCAGTGGACTCAAGCTTCAGGAGCTCTCTCAGACCAAATAGCAAACTCCAAACATCTCTTTTGGTCTCTCCAATGGTGGATGTCCACTCAAAATCTGTTGCTGGGGTCCCCCTTCCAACCTTTGTTGCCCCAAGCAATCCTCACAACAGATGCCTCCCAAACAGGTTGGAGAGCTTATCTACAGGACCTCTCCACCCAAGGCACTTGGTCCCCACAAGAGACCTCTCTTCATATCAACCTCTTGGAACTTCGAGCAGTGTTCCTAGCTCTCAAGGTCTTTCATACCCTCCTCAGCTACCAGACAGTCCTCATTCAAACGGACAATCAGGTAGCCATGTTTTACATAAACAAGCAAGGAGGAACTGGCTCTCTGTCGCTTTGCAACGAAGCTCTAAAATTATGGGCCTTCGCCAGAGAGCATCAAATCCATCTCCTGGCAGTATACCTCCCAGGAATTCAAAACTCTTGGGCAGACAGACTCAGTCGAGTTCTGCTTCCACACGAATGGTCCCTGCACATGGATCAGGTACTCAGAATCTTCCAGGAATGGGGAACCCCAGACATAGACCTATTTGCAAGTCCGTGGAATGCCAACCTTCCCCGGTTCTGTTCCAGAATTCCGTGTCAGGGAGTTCAGGCTAAGGATGCCTTCCTCCTTCATTGGGGTCAGGACTTCCTTTATGCCTTTCCACCCATTCCTTTGATTCCCGTTCAAACTTCAGAGGGATCAAGGATCTATGATCCTCATAGCTCCACGCTGGCCACGCCAAGTGTGGTACCCCCTCTACTCCTGCATCTCTCCCAAGCCCCCTCCCTGGACTTGGGAGCTGATCCAGACCTTCTGTCTCAGGAGGAGGGGACTTTGTGGCATCCAAACCCCAAGTCCCTTCACCTCAGAGCTTGGTTACTGAAGGCCTAGACCTTCAATCTTTCGCAGCAAGTGAGAGATATCCTCCATGCTTCCAGGAAACCTTCCACTAGGCGTTCCTATGCTTTTAAATGGAAAAGATTTTCCATTTGGTGTGCTCAACAGGGTCTTGACCCTCTGGCACTTCCTGTGAATTCTCTATTAGAATATCTTCTGCATCTTTCCAATGCAGACCTTAAGACGAATTCAGTAAGGGTCCATTTAAGTGCTATTGCAGCATTCCTTAAGCCTATCAATGGACAACCTGCTTCCTCTCATCCTCTTATTGCAAGATTCATGAGAGGCCTAATTTAACTAAACCTCCCATTCGACCTCCTCCGGTGGCATGGGACTTAAATTTGGTTCTTGGTCAGCTTATGAAGCCACCTTTTGAACCCTTAGCCACTACCTCCTTGAAATTTCTTTCCTGAAAGGTTATTTTCCTTATTGCAATCATTTCTGCTCGCTGCATCAGTGAACTGCAGGCCTTAGTGGCTAATCCACCTTATACAAGGTTCCATCATGATAAGGTAGTCCTTAGGACAAATCCTCACTTTATGCCTAAAGTGGTCTCACCTTTTCATCTTAATCAAGAGGTATATTTACCTGTCTTTTTTCCAGCTCCTCATGCATCCAGTGCAGAGAGGAACCTTCATACTCTAGATTGTAAAAGAGCTCTGGGTTTTTACTTACACAGTACACAGCAACATAGAAAGTCTTCCCAGCTTTTTGTTGCTTTTGATCCTTCTAATTTAGGACTTCCAGTCTCTAAGAGAACACTGTCCAATTGGATTGCTCAGTGTATTTCTTTTGTTTACCAGAGTAAGAACCTTTCTCTGGAGGGCCATGTCACAGCTCACAATGTGAGGGCCATGGCCACCTCTATGGCTCATCTTCATTCTGTGTCCATCGACCAGATCTGTCGAGCAGCCACCTGGGCCTCGGTTCATACCTTCACAGCCCATTACTGTTTGGACAAGGACTCCCGCCGGGATGCCTTGTTTGGTCAGGCTGTCCTCAGACACCTGTTCCATTCTTGAACAACTCCTGCCCTCCTTCCCTGAATGGATGCCTGAGATCCATAGGAAGACGAGGAACTCTTCAGGATCTCATACCCTTGGGGATCTCCCAGGCATCTTAGCTAGGGAGTCCCCATATGTGAGGACTTATTCCTGCTTGTTCCTGGAGATAGCACAGTTACTTACCTGTAACAGGTGATCTCTGGGAACAGCAGGAATTAGTCCTCACAACCCTCCCA
The DNA here is from genome assembly GCA_033557465.1 of Ichthyophis bannanicus. Classification (NCBI taxonomy): domain Eukaryota; kingdom Metazoa; phylum Chordata; class Amphibia; order Gymnophiona; family Ichthyophiidae; genus Ichthyophis; species Ichthyophis bannanicus. The sequence goes on along the minus strand of CM066037.1, from coordinate 48,574,872 downwards.
CTTCCCCTAGGAGTTGTATCTCTCTTTGTCTTTCCTCTCCTCTCTCTCTCTATTGTCTCAGCTTTAAACTTGAACTGAGGAGAGTTGGTAGGAAAGGTGGGAAGGCAGCGCGCATGCGCTGTGGGATGCCCCAAAAGCTTTCATTCTGGGAAGCTGGGGAGCATTCCCGCGCAGGCTCCGTCGGTACCGACGTACCCATATGTGAGGACTAATTCCTGCTGTTCCCAGAGATCACCTGTTACAGGTAAGTAACTGTGCTTTCCCTCCAAGCAACTTGAGTTCATTGGAGCATTTTTAGACACTCATCAGGGACGAGCTTTCCTTCCTCAGGACCACTCTGCTCATCTTATTGAGCTGGTCATCACAATATGAGGTCAAAGTGCTATGATAGCTAGAGACATACTGTATCTTCTGGGACACATGGCCTCCACAGTCTACGTCGTCCCATTTACCCACCTGCACATAAGACAAGCCCAATGGACACTATTGTGCCAGGGGACTCAGGCAACTGTGCAAGTCTCAGACAAGATTTGTATCATTCCTCCTCTTGTCAACTCCCTTTACTGGTGGTGCCCCCCCAACCTCCCCAAAAAAAATTCTAGGGGGGTCACCTTTTCAGATGCTTCCACTTCAATGCACCCTAACGACAGATGCATCCAAGCTAGGATGGAAAGCACAGTCTCTACACAGGGGCAGTGGACAGCACAGGAATCTCAAAAGCAGATCAGTTTCATAGAGCTTCGTGCTCTCACCAATGCCCTTCGGGTTTTTCAACCCCAACTTTCAGGCAAACATGTCTTAGTTCAGACAGATAACCAAGTAGCCATGTTCTACATGAACAAGCAGGGGGGAACAGGTTCTTGTCCCCTCTGCCACGAAGCCCTTCGCCTCTGGTCTTTTGCCATTACATACCACATCCACCTCCAAGTGGTGTGACTCCCAGGCGAACTCAATGTCCTTGCGTACAGACTCAGCCAGATTCTACACCCACCCAAGTGGACGCTACATCAGGACATGGCATCTTGAATCTTCAATATGTGGGGGACCTCCAGAATGGATCTGTTTGCCTCCCCAGAGACTGCATGTCTTCCGCTTTTCTGCTCAAGGATTCCCTCCAGACACAGTCTGGCAGTGGACGCCTTTTTTCTTCTTTGGGCATGGGCCTGCTTTATGCATTCCCACCTCCCCCCCCCCCCCCCGATACCGAAAACTCTATTCAAACTGCAGGCCGAAAGGGCTCCATGATTCTAATAGCCCCTTATTGGCCCTGTCAGCCCTGGTTTCTTCTGCTGCTTCATCTAGCACAGATTTCACCCCTTAATTTGGGACATGCCCCCAATCTCCTCTCTCAGGATCAGGGGCAACTCCTCCATCCCATTCAACAAACCCTCCGTCTCACAGCATGACTGCTGAAGGCATGATCTTTGATGACCTCAACCTCCCTCCCTTCCCGCAAGGCATCTACCAGACGTTCTTATGCCTTCTAATGGTGGTGGTTTACCCTCTGGTACACCCCACAGAAAATTAATCCTTCTAATTGCCCAGTGGAGCATCTTCTACAATATCTTCTCCATTTGTCTTTCACAGGACTTGACTAATTCTGTTAGAGTTCGCCTTGGTGCCATCGCTGCCTGTCACAACCCACTGGATAGGCATCCTATTTTCTCTCACTCCTCGGTGCAATGATTCATGCAGGGTCTTCTACTTTCCAAGCCACCGATCAAACCACTGCCAGTGGCTTGGCACCTCAGCGTGGTCCTAGCACAGCTTCTAATAGCCCCGTTTGAGCCTCTGGCTACCACTTCTCTGAAACTCTTATCTTGAAAGGTCATGTTCCTCATTGCCCTCAACTCAGCTCGTCACATTAGTAAATTACAGGCTTTGGTGACGGATCCCCCCTACACTCGATTCCACCATGATAAGGTGGTACTCCATACTTATCTGCACTTCCTTCCAAAAGTAGTCTCAACTTTTCATCTCAACCAATCTGTCATCGTGCCAGTCTTCTTTCTCCGGCTGCATTCCTCGAGAGCTGAGGCAGCGTTGCATACCTTGAATTGCAAGTGCTCTCTTGTTTACTACTTGGACAGGACCAAGGATTTTAGGAAATTTTCTCAATTATTTATTTCCTTCGACCCAAGCCATTTAGGTCTTCCTGTATCAAAATTCACTCTTTCCAGTTGAATTGCTGACTGCATTTTCTTTGCCTATGCTCAAGCAGAACTCACTCTCAAGGGTCACGTTACCACCCACAACATGAGGGCTAGGGCAACCTCAGTCTCCAACCTCTGTTGTGTCTTCATAGAAGAGAACTGCTGGACAGCTACCTGGTCCTCTGTTCACACCTTCGCTGCTCACTATTGCCTTGAATGGGACTCCCATCGGGACGCTGTCTTTGACCAGACTGTTCTTCAGCATCTCTTTGAGATTTAATCACAACTCCTACCATTACACTTCTTGGCACCTGACTCCTTGCTCCATGTTCCTGCTTGCTGCACTCGAGTCCGCTTTGGCCACTTTGTGTTCATATCTTCTTGAATCCATTCCTTACCCTCAAAGATGTCTTTTCACTCTGGTGTCTGGGAGCTAGTGAGTCCCATATGTGAAGACTGCATTCCTGCTTGTTCCTGGAGATAGCGTAGTTACTCACCTGTAACAGGTGATCTTCAGGAACAGCAGGAATCCGTCTTCACAACCCACTGTCCTCCCTAGGATTTGAGTATTTTTTTCCAATTTTCTCAGCTACAAACTCAACTGAGTAGCGGATTTGAGAAGGGAGGAAGGCAGACGTGCAGGTGCAGTGAAGTGCTCTGAAAAGCTTTCCTATTGGACGCTGGGGAGCGTTCTCGTGTGGGCTCCGTCGGTACCAACAATACACATGTGAAGACTGCTTCCTGCTTTTTCTGGAGATCACCTATTACAGGTGAGTAACTATGCTTTACCTGTTCTCCGTGGACAACAGGATAAGTCTTTCCAATACACCTACCAATGGACTGAAGAGATGAGGCACAGCGGCAGCAGTGATGGACAGATGTGCAAGCATGCTAGAGCCACTCCAAGAGCTTCTAGAAGAAGCTCGGTCAGTGACATTACCCATATGTGAGGATTTATCCGCTATTCATGGAGAACTCCTTCTATAGGTAATAACTTTGAGTTTGAATGCTTGTATTTCTCAAAAATGAATACAGAGTAACTTTTGAGACTTGTAATACTAAATTATACATTGCATTAAGACCATCTCCCACAATGTATGCATGGAAGGTAATTTTATAACAGGTTGCCTAGATAGAGAGGCCAAGTAGGTGCATATTTTATGATGACGTGCAAGCACCTATGTGTCCTTCATAACATATCAGCACAAAAGCAGCTGAAATCACAACTAACATACAGCCACATATATTTACACCAGCTAGGTAGCCAGCATGAGTGTACACAGCTGAAGTACGCACGTAACTGTGTATTTTATTATATTTCTTAGCTCTGCCCATTTTCCTTCAAAATTCTTCCTCCAAAAACACTTACAACCTGGGTCATATACAAGTGTGTGCCTATTTGTACTTGTATGTTGGGGAATAAGAGACATTTAAAGAGTGTATACTGGCATTTATGCACAAAGAAATCCTTTATAAAATTACTTCCTTCGACTTCCGGTTTAGCCACGGAGGAGAGGAGACGTGCGTGAGCGAGCTCCTCGTCCCGCTTGGAAAATATTGGGTAGAAGCAGTTCCCTGTGGGTTTGGAGACCATGCCGAAGGTGGTAAAGTTAAAGCCGAGCAACCCGATCAAAGATTTATATGCGGCGAAGGCGGGAGGGGACAAAGCGGCGGAGGCCAGGCCGCGGGCCCTGCAGGCGCCAGCGTCCCCCAATGCATCAGACGACCCGGGAGCGGATGAGGAGGCGGACATTCGCCCAGTGGATCTAGCGACCGTGCTGCAAGAGATCCGAGACTCTAAGGACGAAATTGTGCAGCGCGTCTCGCAGAAGTCGGAGGAGAAGTTCGCGGCTATCGGGCAGAGGGTTGAGGCGGTGGAAGCCCGGGTGAGTCAGACGGAGGATTCTCAAGCGGCGTTACAGCGCACGGTGGGCTCCTTGCAGCAACAGCTCAGCTGGTTACATGCAAAAGCGGAGGACATCGAAAACAGAGATCGCCGCTCGAATTTGCGTATTTTTGGAGTGCCGGAAGGGGCTGAGGGAGAGGGTACTATCGGTTTTGTGAATGGTCTGCTGGTACAATGTTTCTCGGGCCCGCCATCTGTTCCCGCCTTTGAAATCGAGCGGGCTCACCGAGAATTGCGGCCTAAGCCCGGAGCATCGAGGGCCCCACGTGCTTTAATAGTAAAGCTCCTCCGGTTTCAGGATCGCGAGCACGTGATTCGGGCAGCACGGAAATCAAGGTTTGTGATCTACAAGGACTGGAAAGTTTATGTGTTCCCGGACTTGGCCTCTGAAACGGTGAAGAGGAGAAAGGAGCTGGTGAAATGGAAGGAGTCCCTGGCAAATCGGGGGGTACAAGTCGCGATCTGGTACCCAGCTCGGATTACAATGTTTGTGAATGGTACGCGGAGATTTTTCACCTCGAATGAAGCGTGCGAGAACTTTTTGAAGTTGCAGGCGGGAGACACCCGGCAGGAAAAGCCTGCCCCTACTGGTCGAGACTCTCAGGAAGGGGCCGACGACAGCGCAGCGTGCCCGCTGCCATAAGCAGTTGGAGCCCCAAGCAGCTGGAGACTTTTTTCCTTTGTGGACTTGGAGGGGGTTGTAGAGCTGACAGAGGAGCTATGGACTAATAGGGGGGAGGGGGACTCCCTGTCTTGTGTATGCCTTGCAACAGATAAGTTGGTCATGCGGGGTGGGCTCTGGGGAGGGTAGGGAAGGGGTGTTCTCCATGGGGGCAGTTTATCTCGGAGGCTATGGCGTGGTGGAAGGGAGGGGTGTGGATGTGGCGGGCTTTGGGGGGGGAGGGCCACCAGTAGGGGAGGTAAAGGCCTGGAACTGTGGACCAAGGTAGGGCCTCGCCTCAGCCCGGCGACCCTACGATTGGGGGAGAGAGAGCGGGAGATGCGGAAGTGTGGTGAGGAGTCTGGGGCCGCGGGGGTGGGGGGGGCTGGGCGGGTGAGGGGCTAGGGCGTATGAATGGCAGGGCTAATGGGAGTCGGAAAGACAAAATGTTGTGGCGTTAAAATGGGAGGGGAATTGGTTGTGAGTTACGGGTTTTGGTTTAGTGTTGAGTGTGTTGTATGTGTGCGGCAGATGTCCGAATTACAGTTGGCAGGGCAGAGGAGGTTGGAGGGAGGATGAGTGCGATGGCCACTTCAGGGGGGCTTAAAGTTGCCTCCTATAATGTTCGGGGGTTTCACAGCCCAATTAAGAGGAAGCGGGTCCTCGCACAATTGAACCGATTGGGGGTAGATGTGGCCCTGTTACAAGAGACCCATCTAACAGCTGCAGAACAAGAGAAATTGAAAGCCCAGGGTTTTGATCAAGTGTATGGCTCACCGTACACCTCTAAGAAACGGGGGTTGGTGATACTTATACATAAAAGGGTTCGGTTCATTCCTTAAGAAAGTGGCGCAGATGGAGTGGGGAGGGCGGTGTGGGTGGTCGGGCGAGTGGATTTGCGGGAGGTCTCCTTCCTCAATGTTTATGCTCCTAATGGGCAAAAGGGTTCCTTTTTTGCAGATATCCTGAATGGATTCGCTGGGAAGGCCAGAGGAGATTGGATTATTGGAGGGGATATGAACTGTGTGGTGGGGGAGATGGACCGGTCTAATTTCAGCAAGCGGCTGCACGGGCGGGAAGGAAAGGAGCTTAGGAAATGCTTGTTAGACTTTGCGCTGGTTGATATTTGGAGGTGGGAGAACCCGGGGGGGCGGGAGTATACGTGCTATGCTGCTCGGCAAGATACTTATTCTAGGCTAGATCTGTTTCTCGGGAAGCAGGATCAATTGGGGGTGCTCTCGAATGTTAAAATCCACCCACTTACCCTTTCTGATCATGGCTTGATTCTGGGGGAGTGGCGGGGTGCGAGACGAAGGGCGGGGGGTGGCGAGGGAATGTGTCCTTATACCAGTCTGAAGCTGGGCGGACCACCCTGCGTAAGGCTTGGCGGAAATACCTGGCCTGGAACGATACTGGGGAGGTCTCAGATGCGACGCTCTGGGACTGTGGGAAAGCATACTTGAGGGGGATTTTGATTCAGCTCGGGAGCCAGTGGAAGAGAGACCGAGCAGCCCTGCGGGGTAGATGGATGCAGGAATTAGAGGCGCTGCAAGCCGAACACAGTTCTCAAGGGACTAAGGCGCTGCGGCAGAAGCTTGAAGGATTGAGGGCGAAGATTAACACGCTGGATCTGGAGGAGGTACAGAGGATGATGCGGGCTTCTAAGAGGAATTTTATGGAGGGGGGGAACAAGGCCGGGCGTATGTTGGCGCGTCAACTGCAAAAGCGGAGGGAGAGTAGGATAGTGAAGGAGATTACGACTGCTAAAGGTGACAGGGCTGTAGCGAGTCGCGATATTTGTAAGGCCTTCGAATTGTTCTACGAGGAGCTGTATAAGGGGCAGGAGGGGGTTACACGGGAAGGGATAGAAGAGTACTTGGCCGGAATTGAGCTGCCGCGGGTAGGGGACGACACCGCGCAGTGGCTGGGGCGGCCTATAACAGTGGCGGAAGTGCTCGGGGGTATTAAGAAGTTGCCGAAAGGGAAAGCAGCTGGGGCAGATGGGTTCCAGGCGGAATTCTATCACGTGATGAGAGAGGAGGTGGCTCCGTTTCTGGCAAAGCTCTTCTCCGGACTGTTGCGGGGGTCTCCTCTGCCTGATTCGATGACGCACGCAAATGTGGTGGTTCTCCCGAAGGATGGGAGGCCGCCGGACCGGTGTGAGAACTACCGGCCAATTGCCTTGATAAATAGCGATGCTAAATTGTATGCCAAGATTTTGGCTGGCAGACTGGAGGGGATTTTGCCGGAACTGATTCACCCCGATCAGACGGGGTTCATTCAAGGTAGGCGGATAGCGGATAACGTTAGACGGGCGGTCGGCCTTCTTCATCGTGTGCGGACTCGGAAGATTCCAGCGCTTTGTGTCGCGCTAGACGCGGAAAAAGCGTTCGACAGGGTGGAGTGGGCGTTTTTGTTCCGGGTAATGGAGAGGATGGGCCTGGGAGAGGGCTTCATTCAAGGGGTGCAGGCTTTGTATCGGAAGCCAGCGGCACGGATATGGGTGAATGATTGTTTCTCGGATAGTTTCCTCTTACAGCGCGGCACGAGGCAGGGTTGCCCTTTGTCGCCTCTTCTGTTCGCCATAGTGATTGAGGCCTTGGCTCTACGCGTGCGAGCGGCGCCTAATATAAGTCCTGTGATGGTGGGGAAGGCGGCGCATAAGATACTGCTTTATGCGGATGATACATTAATTTTCATGGCTAAGCCGGAGGAATCACTCCCGGTGTTGTTGAGGGAACTGGAGCGGTTTGGGGCCGTTTCCGGCTTTAAGGTCAATCTTTCTAAAATGGAGGCGATGGCGTTGGGAGGTCTGCGTGTCGGGGATTTCCCGGCCTTCTCCTTTAAATGGTCCCAGGGGTATATTAAATATCTTGGGGTACGTATCTCAGAGGATCCTTCGCAGCTGTTTGCCCTGAATTATCGGCCGTTAATCGGTACAATTCATCCTTTGTTGGAGGGTTGGGCCTCCCTACAGTTGAGTTGGCGGGGCCGGGTGGAGGTGCTTAAAATGACTGTGCTACCGAAGTTTTTGTTTTTGTTTTCGCAGTTGCCTTTGCGGCTCCCGGGGTATCTGATTCGGCAATGGGAAGCTAGGTTGTGGCGGTTTGTATGGGGGGGGGGGAAGAAGGCGCGGATTGGTAGGACTGGGCTGCTCCTGTCCAAGGACAGGGGGGGTATTCGGTACCCGTCGTTGAAGTGGTACCACCAGGCCTGTATACTGAGGGCATGGCGGGATCATTATCTGGGAAGTGGCGGGGTGGCATGGGTGGACTTGGAACGCTGGGAGATGGGGTCTCTGTCCTTGGAGAAGTGGTTGGCGGAGGGAGGTGGAGGTGACCAATCTGGTACATGGCAGGGGCATCCTTTGTTAGAGGCTCTGCTAAAGCTTGGCCGACTGAGCAAGACCAGGGGGTGGTTTCCGACTTCCCTCTCGCCCTGGTCTAGGGTGGGGGATTTTCTCCCGTATGGTTCCGCTGGGTGAGTGCTGAAGGGGTGCCAGTTGCCTACTGAGGGTTTGGACCGCCTTCGGGGATTTGTGAAAGATGGGGTGATCCGGTCTCATCGGGACTTGGAGACTTGCGTGCAGGAGAAGATCCCCTTCTACCAATATTTTCAACTACGACATCTTTTAGCGTCCGGGGAGGTTAAGTCCCAGATTACTCAGGAGAGTACACCGATGGAAACGGTGTTGTACCAGGGTAGGGGGGATAAGGGCATAATTGCTAAGATTTATCGTGTACTGTTGCAAGAGGAGGAGGATAAGGGGGAGCCCCCACATAGGATAAAGTGGCATAAATGGCTGCAGGTGGATCTAGAGGAGGAGGAGTGGGGTAGGATATATGCGAATATTTCCCGCTGCACGGGGGTCTCCTCCTGGAGGCAGACCCAACTGCAGATTGTACATGGGGCTTATAGGACTCCTCGACAACTTTTTTTTGGCTGGGGGGCAGTCCAAGGATAAGTGTTGGAGAGGATGTGGACGGGTTGGGAGTTTCTTGCACATGTGGTGGGACTGCCCTGTTATTCAAGTGTTTTGGGGGCGGGTGGGGGAGAGGCTGGGGGGGGAGGGGGGGAAGGGCAGGAGCGGACCCCGGGCTGCCCAAGGGATTTTATTTTGGGGTCCTCCGGGTTGGGCGGGGTAGGGAAATGGCGCAGGCTGTTGGAGGCGAAGTTGAAGCTGGCAGCGCGAATGGCGATTGCATGCAAGTGGAAGAGTGTGATGGGGCTCACGGGGGAGGACTGGGGTGGGAAAATTGCAGCGGCGGTGCGGTTTGACTTCTTAACGTACCGTCTGCGGGGTAAGGAATAGATGTTTCACAAGATATGGGATCCCTACCTCGAAGGGCACCTGGGCCCGATGGAAGACAGGGTGTGGGGTGGGATGGGGGGCGGACATCGGGGGAGCAGTTAGCACACACACAGTTTTTTTTGTTTTTTTTTTAATGTAGTTTTTATGTAGTTTTGTTGTTATGACACCCTTATGGGTGGTGTGATAAGGAAGCTTATAGCTCAGGAAGGAGCTATAGAAAAGGTGAAGTGACTCTGAACAAGCAACCTGTCAGTTCTGGTAGAAATAAGAAAACAGAATTTTCCCATAAAAGACTACCAGTCCCAGAATGCACCAGGTTTCCAATAGCCATTAGAGGAGCTGAAGTGGGGAAACGTGGGTTCAATCAGGAGGGCTATGAGGTAATCCCCAAGCACTCATCTCAAAGGGCAGGGCCTGATTCAGCACAGCTGCGCTGTGTTAGGGAGGAGCACTCATCTAAGCAGAATAAAGGTAGAGTTTATTCTACAGAGAATCAGCTTGAGCTTGATCATCTTCATCATCAGGAGGATCATCAGAAGCAGAAGCCAAACCGGACGGACAGAGAGGGAAAGAAACCCTTTGGAAGAAAGAGGAGAAAAGCCTTTGAGAGGTCTAGAAGAGTCCAGAGCAGTACGTATACTGGGAGGCATTCCAAGGGCCAGCATACACCATTGGACTGGGGAAAGCCAGAGGAATGGTGCCGCAGAGCTAGGAATCTCCAGACGTTACCTGTGAGGGAGACGGCTGCACATGGAAGGGACCCTAAGACCCGTGCCAGAAGGTATGTGAAGAGAGATCCAGTGTCCAGGGATCTGGATTGGAAGGCTGGACATAAGAACTGGACTACATACTGGCCAGGCTATATAGAGAGGAACTCTAACAGCAATGGAAGCTCAGGTATGAACACTGATCTATGCCCTAGCTATAACCTTGAAAGACAGCAGGGAAACAAGTATTCTCCTGAAAGTGCTCCATTGGGAGATTCATCTGTGCCAAACCATGATATTGAACCCATGCTTGTTGAAGAAGAGGGGGTGATAGCAGATGAAGAATCTGTTTACATGGACTGCTCTCTGTCTAAACTCCTTTGGTGATTTTCTGTTACAAAGTACAGCAACCATCACAAAGAAATACAAACTTGTTCTTTAATCTACTCAGAAAAGCTCCCGAGTAGGATTTTTAGCCACGCAGTAGAAAGCAAGCCAGCTAAGGGGTTTCAGCTGGATAACTGCTAGCAATTGAGCCTTACCTAATTGCTTGTGAGCTCTGAGAGAATCACTTCTGAATCTATGTGGGAAGATACGAGAAGTTAACCTGAAAAGAACAGTTTTCTCTTCTTTGTGGCTTTGGTTTGTTGTTTGACATTGCTAAGAGAATATTAGCTAAAGCCTACAGAAAAGACCAGTTTGTTACCAACCAGGTCTTATTTCTTTTGCTTTGATTGCCTGACAAGTTCAAATGTTGTTTTCCTTATTTTGTTTTTCCAAGTTTAACACTGAAAGCAAGTAACCTGATTTATGTGCTACCAAGCATATCTGTGTTGGGAGAAATAACCCCATAAATAAATATCTTATTGGCTTTACACTTGAGCACAACTAAATTATTGTGAGCAGCTGTGTCGGGTGTGAATGGACTGCATTGCCCACAATCCCTTGCAAATCATATTGACATATGCACTTGCCAAGACTGTGAACATTCTCACCCAGGCAGCCGTCTGACAGTGGTTCTATTTTACTTACTCAGAGGGGGGATGTGATAGACGGGGTAGGGGATTACTTTCCGGGGGGGGGGGGGGGTTGTTGTTGTTGTTATGGGGTTTTAGGGGTGTCGGTAATGTTACTGTCATCCTTGGATGTTTCCCTCTCTTGGTGCATTTCTCCTTCTGTACATTTTCTTGTTGCTCAATGGTATTATTATATATATTTCCACTTCCTTTCCTTTGTACAGTGATTGGGGAATGTAATTCTGTTTCAGGAGCGGGGGGTTGGGAGACCGGAAAGTACAGAATGTTATGATGGGTGTTGTCTTGTTGTTGAAATGTCAGACCCTGTATGTCACAATGCCTAATAAAATATGGTTTAAAAAAAATTACTTCCTTCAACTCACAAGGGAATAGCTACTCTCTCCAGTACTAGCACTAGTGACCAGGTCATCCAGTGGGCACCAACCATCCTCAGGAGCTGCCTTGTTTTGGCTGGTAAACATTAGCCTGTTCTCCTGGAGTCAACCTGTGATTAATTTTATGTTCCACATAACAGACATGCAGATCCCCGTCCATAAAGCGCGCCTTGTGGTTATTATTCACATATACAGTATGAACCCTAGATAATAGGGGAAAGCCAAGTCACCAAGAGCACATGGTTCAGAACAATGTATCCTTGAAGGATGCTGACAAAAGATTGAAGTTAGGGCATATCGACAGAGAGGTTCCAGTAAAGACAAAAGTAATCCAAATGCCCTTAAGTATAGAGCAGACAGAGCTTAAAGATTCCAATTTACCCCTGCCTACCGATAACCAGATTAATATGAATAAAATAAGACCTTTAAAATGCTTGTATGCAAATGCTAGAAGTCTAAAAAATAAGATGGGAGAGTTAGAATATATAGCACTGAATGAGAAGTTTGATATGATTGGTATCTCGGAGACCCGGTGGAAAGAGGACAACCAGTGGGACACTGTGATACCTGGGTACAAACTATATCGCAATGATAGAGTAGATCAAATTGATGGAGGGGTTGCACTGTGTGTTAGAGAGGGCATTGAGTTACACAGGATTAAAGTTTTGCAGGAAACAAAATTCACTGTAGGATCTCTATGGATTGAAATTCCATGTAAAAAGGAGAAGGCGATGGCAGTGGGGGATGTACTACCGACTGCCTGACCAGAATGAACAAATGGATGATGCAATACTCAAAGAAATCAGGGAAGCTAACAAAAGTTACAACACAATAATAATAATGGGTGATTTCAATTACCCCGGTATCGACTGGGTCAGTGTCATGGCAGGACATGCTAGGGAGATAAAGTTTCTAGATGAAATAAATACTGCTTCTTGGAGCAGGTGATTCATGAACCGATAAAAAGGGAAGCCATTTTAGACTTAGTCCTTAGTAGAACACAAGATCTGGTGCTAGAGATAAGGTATTGGGGCCACTTGGCAATAGTGATCATAGCATGATCGCGTCTGATTTAATAAAAAGGAGGAAGGACGACAAGGAAATTCACAGTACTACCTTTCAACTTTCAAAAGGGAGACTGATAAAATGAGGAAATTAGTTAAGAAAAAACTAAAAGGAGTAGTTGCAAAGGTTAAAGATTTACATCAAGCATGGGCGCTGTTTAAAAATACTATCTTGGAAGCCCAGAAGAGCTGTATTCCACGCTTTAAGAAAAGTGGAAGGAAGTCCAAAAAGCTGCCAGCATGGTTTAAAGGTGAGGTCACAGAGACTGTTGTTGCCAAAAAAAACCATCTTTCAGGAAATGGAAAAAGGGGCCAAATGACAAAAACTGGAAACAACATAAGCACTAGCAAGTTAGATGCAAGGCATTGATAAGGCAGGCAAAGAGAGAATTTGAGAAGAAGCTTGCTGTGGAAGCAAAATAAAGACATTTTCAAGTACATTCGTAGCAAAAAACGTTTGAGAGTCAGTTGGACCATTAGATGATAGGGGGTAAAAGAGGCACTAAGAGGGGACAAGGCCATAGTGGAGAGACTGAATGAATTCTTTGCTTTGGTTTTTACTGAGGGAGATGTAGGGATGTTACCATGAATGGTATTGTAATTAATACCACAGAAGACTTGAAAGAAATATCAATACACTGGGAAGATGTATTACAATAATTTGATAAACTGAAGAGTAGCAAATCACCTAGACCGGAAGGTTTACATCCGAGGGTGTTGAAAAAACTGAAATATGAGATTGCAGATCTACTATTAGTAATCTGTGAACTATCATTAAAATCATCTGTAATACCTGAAGATTGGAGGATGGCCAATATAACGCCAATTTTTGAAAAGGGTTCCAGGGATGATCCCGGAAACTACAGACTGGTGAGCATGATGTCAGTTCTGGGAAAAATGGTAGAAACCATTATAAAGAACAAAATTACTGAACATGTAGATAGTCATGGCTTAATGGGAGACAGCCAACATGGCTTTAGCTAAGGAAGGTCCTGCCTTACTAATCTGTTATGTTTTTTTGAAGGTGTGAATAAACAGGTAGACAGAGGTGAGTTGGTTGATATAGTTTATCTGGATTTTCAGAAAGCTTTTGACAAAGTCCCTCATGAGAGACTTTTGGCGAAATTAAAAACCATTGGATAGGAGGCAGTGTACTATTGTGGATCAGGAACTGGTTAAAAGATAGAAAGCAGAGGGCAGGGCTAAATGGCCAATTTTCTCAATGTAGAAAGATGAATAGTGGAGTACCTCAGGGATCTGTGCTGCGTCCGCTGCTTTATAACATATTCGTAATTGACCTGGAAATGGGAATAACGAGGAGATAATCACATTTGCAGATGACACAAAATTATTATTCAAAGCTGTTAAAACCCAAGAGGACTGTGAAAAATTGCAAGAGGACTTGGAAAACTGGATGTTCAAATGGCAGATGAAATTTAGTATGGACAAGTGCAAAGTTATGCACCTAGGAAAGAACAACCCAAACTATGGTTACACGATGCAAGGTTCCACATTAGGAACCACCACCTAGGAAAAAGATTTAGGTGTCATTGTATAACATATTGAAACCCTTCGCCCAGTGTGCAGCAGCGGCCAAGAAAGCAAATAGAATGCTAAGAATCGTAAGGAAAGAAATGGAGATAAAACAAAGGATATTATGATGCCTCTGTATGGATCCATGGTGCGACCACACCTTGAATATTGTGTGCAATTCTGTTTGCCGTGTCTTAAAAAGTATATAGCATTCTCCAGGACCAAGCAGGAAGTCAGTCCTCACATATGGGTGTCATCGACGCCGATGAAGCCCCAGTGGAGCATTTCCCCAGCTTTCTAAGAAAGCCTTTGGGCATGCAGGCACGCATGCGCGGTTCCCTTCCCGCCTAAAGGTGCCATCTTACCTCAGTCTCTCTTTTTCTGAGAAGCCCACCGGACGTGTGTCCTGTCATACCGGATAAAAGTTTGATTTTTCGGTGGTTTTCGCTATTTTTTTCTTCCCGGTTTGACGCCGGTTCCCCTCCCGCCGGGATCGGTACACCGGTATCGAGCTTGATTCTTCTTTTTCGGTTTTTGCCCTTCATGGCTGACGTTCGTGCCCTTTTTTGATTTTTCCCTGGAAGGCCGGTCCTTTGACCTTGCGGGGACTCTTTTTTTCCCCGATGGCTTCCAGCGGTTTCAAGAAGTGTGATCGGTGTAAGAAGGTAATATCTCTCACCGACACACACGACTGCTGCCTTCGGTGCCTCGGTCCTGATCACGACCCTAAGACGTGCGGACCATGTGGGAAGATGTCTTCCAAGACACTCTGAAGTCGCCAGCAGCAGAAAGAAAGGCTTTTCTCCGACTCAGCCTCCGGCCGGGCCAGGACCTCGTCTGAGGCCTCGACATCTCGGGATTCGGATCCCGAGCGCCGTCGAAGTTCCTCGGACCGGGAACGCAAGAGGAAGAAGTGGCTCGTGAGGGCGTCGTCGTCGGAGGTCCCTGACTCCTCGAGGGCCAGGTCTAAGACCCCCAACGGTCGCCCCGGGCCCGTGGAACAAGAGAAGCCTGCAAAAGTTCCTCGCGTGGAGCCGGAGTCTGCTGGACACGTAAGCCCTGTGATCCTCGAGGACTCTCCTCCCAGAGAGCCGAGTCGGTGGCTGCTGCGTCTCCCGAGCTGAGTCTCAGGATGACAGCCTTGGAGAGCAGATTGTCTGCCTTCATGGAGCAGCAGCGGGCACTGATGGCCAGCTTGTCTGGCGCATCTGCCCCGACCACCGGGACATTGACATCGAAGTCGACCCCGGAGACCGAGCCGATACTCGAGTCGATAATGGCTCGAAGCCGACCTCGGTCGCGGTCCCCCTTGATCTCCCTTTCGAAACCGAGGGCGTCGACGCCTGGGCGGGTGCTCCAGGGCCCCGCGGGGTCGGACCTGACTCCTCGTCGGACCTGACTCCTCGTCGGACAAGTCCGCCTGGGAAACGGAGGATGAGGAGTCCCCCGACACCTTCAAGACTCGGTGTGTCCCGTCTGACTCACTGCAGTCTGAGGCCCGGAGTAGATCCCTTCCGGAGGATACCCTGTTCTCGGAGTTTGTCCGGGATATGGCCACCGCGTTGGCTATCCTGGCAGACCCCGAGGAAGAGCCTCGAGCCGAGGAGCTCGAGGTCCTGCAGTACGACTCTCCTCCGAAGGAGGCCTTTACTGTCCCGGTTCCTCCGATGCTGGAACGGCTCCTCTTCCGGATGTGGGAGGCACCGGCCTCGGCGCCGGTTCTAAGCAAGCGAGTCGATTCGATTTATCGGCTCTGGAAGAGCTCTGGCTTTCAGAAGGCGCAGCTGCCACACCATTCCATGGTTGTGGAATCGGCCATGCATCGCCTGAAGAGTCAGAAGATGCACTCCGCGGTACCCCCCGGCAGGGAGGCCCGGAACCTCGATGGTGTCGGTAGAAAGTGCTTCCAGGGCTCGATGCTTGCTTGCCGTGTCCAGTCCTACCAGCTGTACATGGGCATGTATCTACGAGACCTGGCGAAAGAGATTGCCGGGTTCTCTGCTGGCCTCTCCAGGGAACCTTTGCAGATGTTCCAGACTTTGTCCTCAGGAATCCGGGACTGCTCGAAGTTCATGTCCCGCGCCGCCTACGATGGCTTCGAGGCTTTGGCCCGAGTTGCGGCAGCCGGCATCGCGGCTCGACGCCAGGCATGGCTGCAGTCATTGTACCTCGAGCCGTGGGTTCAGGACAAGTTGGTCGATGTCCCTTGCCGAGGTGAAAACCTTTTTGGCAAGCCCATGGTCGAGAAGGCCGCGCAGCTCGAGACTGAGCACTTTACAAGGACAAGGCTGTCTAGAAAGACCTCTGCCCCTTCTCACAAGAAGAAGGCCTTGGGTAAGAAGCCCTTTTACCCGAGGAAGGGCACTGCCTACAAACAGTACCCTCAGTATCAGGCTGCCCAAGCTGCCTCCCAGAGTCAGCAAGCCAAGGGGCAGGGTAATGGGCCCTGTAGGCAGAGGACCCCCAAGCCTCCAGCCCCTGCTCCCACTCAGCAGGGTGGGGGTTTTTGACTCCTTGAGCGTAGCCTCTCCATCCCTGCTCTCCCAACCCTGCACAGGAGGTCGTCTTGCCCTCTTTGCCCACCAGTGGCCTCACATCATTGGGGCAGTTGGGTGTTGAACATAGTCCACAGGGGCTATGCACTGCATTTTCACCAACTGCCTCCGCCATACTTTCCAGGGGAACCTCCAAGGCCTCCCCTGCACACAGATCTTCTCCTCCAAGAGGGAGTCCTGTAGGGACAGTGCTTTTGGCCAAGCAGTACTCCGGAATCTCTTTGAGGTTTAGGCAACTCCTGCCCTCTGTTGGGCTACCGGTGGAGGTTGTGTCAGTGAAAAGCCTTTCTTTGGAGCTGGGACTAGAGGGAGTCCTCTTGTTCAGCCTGGGTTCCTTGGTAGCCCAGAGCTAGGGAGTCACCCATATGTGAGGACTGACTTCCTGCTTGGTCCTGGAGAAAGAGTAGTTACTCACCTGTAACAGGTGTTCTCCAGGAGCAGCAGGAATCAGTCCTCACAACCCTCCCTCCTCCCCTTGGAGTTGCAGTTGTACATAGTTTATTTTTCATTTTTGTGTGCTGTTCTTAGCTATGTCATTTGACTGAGGTAAGATGGCACCTTTAGGCGGGAAGGGAACCGCGCATGCGTGCCTACATTCCCAAAGGCTTTTTTAGAAAGCTGGGGAAATGCTCCGCTGGGGCTTTATCGGCGTCGATGACACCCATATGTGAGGACTGATTCCTGCTGCTCCTGGAGAACACCTGTTACAGGTGAGTAACTACTCTTCATTAGAAAAGGTACAGAGAAGAGCCACCAAAATGTTAAAGGGGATGGAAGGACACCCCTATGAGGAGAGGCTAAAAGGGCTAGGGCTCTTCAACCTGAAAAAGAGACTGCTGAGAGGGCGATATGATAGAGGTCTATAAATTAATGAATGGAGTGGAAAAGGTAAATGTTGTTCGATTGTTTACACCAGGGGTCTCAAACTCAAATTGCTTTGAGGGCCAAATGAGGACTTGTAAAGTAACCCGGGGGCCGCATAAGACGCGGGGCCTCATTTGCATAAGGGGCCTCATTTGCATAAATATTTGTATAATGTTACCATACACTAACTTTTAGTAAACATGCCTCTTTAATGAGTATGGATAAAGAAAGACTAAAAGATTTAGAAATAGGAAGACAATAATTAAACTGGGAACCCCAAAAGCCAAACTTGGAATGTACAACAACACTGTAGAAATAAAACTATAAATTAATTTCCTCTTGTACTAAACAAAGCGCAAACATTAATGATGCACATTTCCCAGAGCTGACATATTCCAGTTAATAAATTCAAAATAAAGAGATATTTTTCTACCTTTTGTGCATTTTTTTTCAGTTGCAATTGCTCCAGCCACTTCTGGTTTCTTGTGTCTTCTGCTATCTCCATCGTCTGCTGTCCATTTGTCCTTTCTTCTCTCTTATAGTTTTTTTCCATTCTCTCTCTCTACATCTGCTTTAACATACTAATCTTTCTCCTTTTGCTCTTTCCTCATTCCTATTTCATCCATTGAAATTTTACCCCTCCATCCTCAATCCCCACTTACTCTCCCAATACCTGGCCAATTGTAGATTTGTCTTCTCTTCCAGACAAAATATTTTTCCCCTCTCCATTTCACTTTCCCAGCTCCATCCCATTCTAATCCTCCCCCAACATCAGCTCCCTTCTAGTTCCAGCCCCACCCAGCATCTGCTCCTTTCTAGTCCCTGCATCAGTCCATTTCCAGTCCTATCCTAGCCTCACCATCAGCCCATTTCCAATCCTAGCCCCCCATCAGCCCATTTCCAGTCCTAGCCCCCACCATAGCCCATTACCAGTCATAACCCCCCCTGCCAATAGCCCACTTCCAGTCCTAACCCCCATCTGCCCATTTCCAGTCCTAGCCCCCACCATAGCCCATTACCAGTCATAACCCCCCCCTGCCAATAGCCCACTTCCAGTCCTAACCCCCATCTGCCCATTTCCAGTCCTAGCCCCCACCATAGCCCATTACCAGTTATAACCCCCCCCCCCAGCCCATTACCAGTCATAACCCCCCCCCCTGCCAATAGCTAACCCCATCCTAAGTTTTAGTAAACATGCCCCTAAGTGTCAAAGGTACCATTCTCTATCAGCTGGTAAGAGGTTATATATGCATTCAGTGGAAAGAGCTCCTGGCTCTTGGAGAACAAATATGATCACTGGAGGCTAGATTGTCAGACCTGGCTGAGGCAGACAGAGGAGACCTTCATATCCAGTCTGGCAGCCTCTGTGCTACCTTGGAGGAGAAATGTCACCTAGGACAGCATCACCTTGCTGTGGCAGAAAGCAATCCTGTAACTGGGACCTGTCCTCAAGGTGATGCAGTATCCTCTGGTACCAAGGATGCTCAGGAAAGAAGGGTCACTACCGATGTAGTTGGTGCTTTGATCATTGGAAATGTAAATATCTGAGCAGCCGCTAGATTAGAAGGACTGCTTATTAATGTGCCCACCTGATGCAAAGGTGACACACCTCATATATTATTAAGAGGTATGTTTACAAACCTGTTACACTTTTGCAGCTAGAGTGCTGTTATTATGCAAACAGCACTGTGTGCTATCGTTTGGGGGCATGCACAGCATTTCTCCAGCAGATAAGGCAGCCCGGCAGCACTGTGGATGCAAAGAATGCCACCCCATTGAAGTAGTGTTCTCTGTAACTTTGTGACTGCGCGCTGTTGATGCCGGCGGTAACCCCCATGCCCACTCTCTGCCATATCTCGCCCATTCTTGCTCTTGGCCGCGTTAACAGGTAGCGCTCCTTAATGCGATGCATTCAGTAACACCTACTGAGCTGGTATTACCTGCTATGCAGTTAACATGCAATAAAGACATTTCCTCGGAGGAAAGATACTGAAAATGGCTCTCGTATGACTTAGCATCAGGCAAACGGTAAGTATTCTACTATATAGCACACCTGATCAGGTCCGATAGTACACCGGCTACTATAGTCAGTTCCTCTTCCCTCTCTCCCTCCTTCCAATGCTGCAAGCAGCGTCCGGCTACTGTCCCTATGACCTTCTAGAACTCCATTTCCTTCGGGCGCCTCTTTCCCTTGGGAGAGCTCAAGCAACAAAATCAGCTGTCCTGCGGCCCCTTCCCCTCTGCCCGGAGATCCGAGTCTGCTCTATCAGCGGCGTGCTTTTCAAGCCGCGAAGAGAGTATTCCCCTCTCGCGCGGTTTAAGCCAAGCCGCGCGAGAGGGGAATACTCTCTTCGCGGCTTGAAAAGCACGCCGCTGATAGAGCAGACTCGGATCTCCGGGCAGAGGGGAAGGGGCCGCAGGACAGCTGATTTTGCTGCTTGAGCAGCAGAAGTCAGTTTTTTTTTAATTTGACAATTGATTCTGCCGCTGCCACGGCGGCAACGGCAGAAGCCAGGGTTTGGGGGGGTTTTTTTGTTTTCCTCCGTGGCGGGCCGCACAAAGTTGTCTCGCGGGCCGCATGCGGCCCGCGGGCTGCGTGTTTGAGACCCCTGGTTTACACCATCAAAAAGTAGAAAGACATGTGGACATGCAATGAAGCTACAGCGTAACTTAACACTAGTAAGAGAAAATATTATTTCACTCAACACCAATGTTCCCTCTAATTTTCTGTAGGCTGTGTGCACATAAAATATCAGCTGTGCAGATTTTGAAGGAAGGTTAAATTTTTGTGCGCCACATAACGACACTCGGAGTTATATACTTTAAAATTTGACTACACGTCAGAATACAGTATGTACACCACATTAATTTTAATCAAATTAAATGAAAATAGACGATTACTAAATGAAGCGGAAGATTTCTAGTAATTACAATCACAACTTTTAAATTTTAAGACGTCTGTGTTGTTTTCTATCAGAATCAGAACCGTAATTTTTGTGCGCTCTGTTGTAAAGTATGTGCGCTCACTCTGCGCAGATTTCAGTTTTCTCCAAAATGGTTTGGAAGTATACTTAACTACATGTACTTTTTTCTATTTAGTCTGCTCGTGCTGTGAAAGTCTTAAAAGAATGCATACGTCTGAAGCCAGATGATGCCACCATTCCACTCCTTGCTGCCAAGTTGTGTATGGGATCGCTTCACTGGGTAAGTCTTAGATGGTGTGTGTTAGTGAGTGGCAGTTAAAGCTAATCATTTCATTTCATTTGCAATTGCCCTAAGGAATAGGACGGTGATATGGAGGCTTACCAAGTTTAAGCTCATACTGAAAAACTCTTACACCATTTGCCCTCATATTGATTAAAACGTTTAGAAATTTGTATGTAGCAATTTCAGATACAGTAACATTTGTGCTTGAAAACCTCTGTAGGTTAAAGCCAGTGGAAAAATGTAAAACATTGAGGTTGCATGTTGACGACTTCCCCTTCTGATGCTATCTGAGACCTTGATTGGTCACATCAGTTTATTTACATGCGCAGAAGATGCACCTGCATTTCATCCTGCACAAACCAGCCATATTTTTCTTGAAGATTGGGTTGATACATAGATCAAAATTACGTGTGGACATTCAGCTATATCAAATGAGGTGGTAAAGTACAAGAGTGAGCAATATGCATCTATTTTTAAAAACTAAATATAAGCACATGAAAGATAATAAAAAGCACATGGGCACATATGCTGTGCTTATTTTATTAAGGTAACATACACGCCTATGTGCCTTTGTAAAATAGCCACCCCAAAAGCTGCTGCACAAAATTATACCTGCTCTGAGATAGGAGTGGTGGTGGGTCCTATTTACAAAGGTGCTTAACCTGGGTCTTAATATGCGTTAAAAAGTCCTTAATTTTATTTATTTAACAGGTTTTCTATACCACCTTCTCATTATTTCCAGGCAAAAGGTCACTGCCGTGCATTATATCCCACTTTAAACACCAAAGGGTCTATTTACTGTACTCATCTGCATTAGCTGTTATCACATTAGATCTCCAGGAATAAGCAGGAATGCAGTCTTCATATATGGGTGAACATCACCAATGGAGCTTGTGCGGGAATGCTCCCCAGCGTCCAATAGGAAGGCCTTTGGGAGCACCCTACTGCGCCTGCGTGTCTGCCTTCCCAACTCCTCAATTCTTCATTTTCTGTGGAGCCAGTAGTATGCATTGTCCTGTCACCGCCGAAAAACTGCTCTTTTTTGTGCCCTTCAGGATACATCGTGCTTCTGCCTTCCCATCGATGCCATTTCTGTCATATCCAACACTGGTCCCAATAATTCTTCCTTTTTTATTTGCAATTTTTTTCTCTTTTCTATTGATTTTCACCGCTAGGCTTATAGACCTCCATAGCCTTATCTTCAATCTCAAAGACAACTTTTTTAGGCATGGAAAAGCCAGTCAGTGGTTTCAAAAAATGTGCTAAGTGTGCCAGTACCATTTTGGCCACTGATAAACGTGACTGGTGTCTAAATTGTTTGGGTTCTGAACATGAACCAACTTCTTGTCCTTTGTGCCTACAAATGACAGAGAGGCCTCAAGAACTGAGCCAGACAGTTTGGATCATTGTTTGCCTTGGACTCTGTTTCAATGGCTTCCACTTCATCGAAGGCATCGATGACTTCAGGCTTCTTCAAAGTCCAAACACAGAAGTAAGTCAAAGTCTGTGGCTGTTTCCAAATCTTTGGCATCGAAGACAGATTCCGATGCCAGGGAAAAGTCCCAGCATAAGTATCGCGACTCCCCCTAGAGGTGCTTCCGATGCAGACTGGCCAGCTAAACAGCCCAGCAGGAGGATCTCGCCTCTAAAGCACAAGTGGCGCTCTGGAATGCTCCTGAGGCATCGACCTCTGGAGAGCTACCGGTTCTGTCTTCTGTGACAGTGTCTCAGAGCCCCTTAAGTGATTCCACCCAGACATCGATGGGGTTCTCAGGCTAGGGATGCTTTCCTCCTCCATTGGGGTCAGGACTTCCTATATGCCTTTCCACCCATTCCCCTAATTCCCAAAACCCTATTCAAGCTTCAGAGAGACAAAGGCCATATGATTCTCGTAGCTCCACATTGGCCGCGGCAGGTGTGGTACCCTCTGCTCCTACATCTCTCTCAAACTCCATCTCTGGAGTTAGGATCTGCTCCAGATCTCCTGTCTGAGGAGGACGGGATGTTGTGGCATCCCAATCCTCGCTCTCTGCATCTCAGGGCCTGGTTGCTGAGAGCCTAGACCTTCATGGTCTTAACCTTTCTCAACAAGTAAAAGATGTCCTTTGTGATTCCAGGAAACCTTCCACAAGATGCTCTTATGCTTTCAAGTGGAAAAGGTTTTGCATATGGTGTTCGCAAAAGGGTCTTCACCCCCTTGCGATACCTCTGGAATCATTACTAGAGTATCTCTTTCATTTATCTAATGCAAGACTTAAGATTAACTCAGTAAGAGTCCATTTAAGTGCTATTTCAGCTTCTTTAAAGCCTTTAAATGGATACCCTATTTCCTCTTATCCTCTCGTAGCGAGATTTATGAGGGGCCTTCTTCTAACTAAGCCACCTCCAGTGGCATGGGACCTGAATCTGGTTCTGGGGCAACTCATGAAGCCGCCTTTTGAACCTTTAGCTACTACCTCCTTGAAATTCCTTTCCTGGAAAGTTATCTTTCTCATTGCAATCACATCAGCACGTCGCATTAGTGAATTGCAGGCATTAGTTGCTGATCCTCCTTACACGAGGTTCCATCATGATAAGGTAATCCTTAGGACTCATCCACATTTTATGCAAAGGTGGTCTCACCTTTTCATTTAAACCAGGCGGTTTACCTGCCTGTTTTTTTTCCAAGGCCTCATGCTTCAAATGCAGAAAGGAATCTTCATACTTTGGATTGCAAAAGAGCACTTGCCTTTTACTTGCAAAGGACACGCCAACATAGAAAGCCCTCCCAACTCTTTGTTGCTTTCGATTCTTCTCATTTGGGACTTCCATTCTCCAAGAGAATATTATCCAACTGGATTGCACAGTGTATTTCTTTTGCCTATCAGAATAAGAACCTTTCTCTGGAAGGCCATGTCACAGCTCACAACGTGAGAGCCATGGCAGCCTCAATGGCTCATCTACACTCTGTGTCTATTGACGACATCTGCCTAGCAGCTACTTGGGCTTCGGTTCATACCTTCATAGCCCATTACTACTTGGACAAGGACTCCCGCCGAGATGCCTTGTTTGGTCAGGCTGTTCTACAACACCTGTTCCATACTTAATCAACTCCTACCCACCATTCCCGGTAGGATGCCAGAGATCCATGGGGGGAAGTGGAGCCCTTTCACAGGGGCACACAACTTCTGGGGTCTCTGTTTATGTTTATGTTGCTTATGTTTATTAAAATTTGATATATCGCCCATTCAAGAAGATCAGAACGGTTTACAATAAAAAATCACATAAAACAGTTAAAAAATAATTAAAACAAACAATAATAAAACCATAGCCAGAAAAAAAGAAATGAAATACAATCTTAATAGGAAAGAGGGGATTAAAGAACACAACACATACCGCAAAGGATAATTTATACAAAAGGGGAGGGAAGGTCAAAGGCAAGGGAAAAGAGGTGAGTTTTTAGATTACACTTAAAGGTAGGATGGTGAGGTTCAAGTCGAAGGGAGGGAGGTAGGGAATTCCAGAGGGCAGGGGCTGTGAAAAAGAAGGCCGAGGAGCGGGTGGATTGGAGGTGCGCTAGGGAGGGGGAAGGGAGAGTAAGGCGGTTGAGGTGGAATGAACGAGGCGTGCGTCTAGGGGGTGTGGTAGGTGAGGAGATCAGCCAAGTATTGCGGGGTGTTAGTATGGAAAGCTTGGTGGACCAGAGTAAGCAGTTTGTAGTGGGAGTGGAAAGGTAGGGGTAACCAGTGCAGACGGAGAAGAAGGGGTGAAACATGATCACGGGTGGAAGAATGGGTGACAATGCGGGCGGCAGTGTATTGAATACGTTGAAGACGGTATAGTTGAGACTTAGGGAGACCAAGAAAAAGGGAATTTGCAAAATCGACACGGGACATAACCAAGGAGAGAAGCAAGGTAGCGAGTGCAGAAGGAGTGAGAAAAGGCCGAACAGCACGGATTTGACGTAAGAAAAAGAAAGAAGTTTTAGCGATATGAGAAATGTGATCGTGAAAGGAGAGGTGAGAATCGAAAATAACGCCGAGGTAGCGGAAGGAGGAAACAAGTGGGACGGAGGAGCCCGAGAAGGAGGGGGCTAGGGAAGGAGAAGAACCACTACGAGAGAACCAGACAGCTGAAGTCTTTGTGAGATTAAGGTGAAGACAGTTTTGTGATAACCAATTAGCAACCATGGTGAGACAGGAGTTGAGTGGAGAAAGATCAGGATGAGATGGGGAAGTGTGGTGAAGGAGGACAATATCATCAGCATAATAGAAAGCACTAATCCCAGTTTGTTTAATCTGAAGGGTGAGGGGGGCGAGAAAAAGGTTGAAAAGAAGAGGGGCAAGTACGGAACCCTGTGGGACACCACATAACAAAGGAAAAGGATCAGAAGGGGGGATGGAGGAGGAAGAGGAGAGAACTGAACAGGAGCGTGAAGAAAGAAAAGAATGAAACCACTCTTGTTCCCGGAGATCACCTGTTACAGGTGAGTAACTATGCTTTCTCCAGGGTCAAGCAAGAAGTCAGTCCTCACATATGGGTGACATCACTGACGGAGCCCATGCAGGAACACTCCCCACCTTCCAAAAGAAGCTTTTGGGAGGTCATCCATGCCCGTCTCCTCCCCCCCCCCCTCCCTCGCCTGAAGGAGCCATCTTACCTCAGTCTTCTTTTTTCCTTGGAGCCTCTCAGATGCATATCTATCCCCTGAAAATCGTTGATACCCCAGCAATACATTTTTTGTTTTACTGGTTGGTTTTTGGTCATGTGCTCGTCACAGTCTTCTTGCCTGTCTCTGGGAGCGTTGGTGCCTAGGCGCCACACCTTTTTCTCGGGGTGGAGGTTTTTTTTCTCTTCTGCCTTCCTGGTTGGCTGGGATATTGGCATCCTTTGACTTGGTGGAAGCCATCTTCCCCAATATGTCTAAGCTGGCCAGTGGCTTCAAGAAGTGCACCCATTGTGGCCGGACCATCTCCATAACAGACCACCACAATTGGTGCCTTCAGTGCCTCGGCCCTGACCATGAGCCCTCCACCTGCGCTCTCTGCCTGCAGATGACGCACAAAGGGCTCTAGAAACACAGATAAAACAGTGTGAATCGCTGTTGAGTTCCTCCGAGTCGCCCACGGCTTCGACGTTGACATCAATGCCCTCAAAGGCCTCTGTTGAGGTTTTGGCATTGTGTGATGGCCGGGCTCACTCCAAGCCATGGTGCCCTATATCGGGTGTTATCCTCTGATGAGGGTCGCCCCCAGAAGGATTGGACTTCAACACCGTCGATGTCAAAGGGTGATGCCGAGAGCCGGGTGAAAACCCTTAGGTACCATCATCAAAGCCCTCAACGGGACTCCAAGGGTGATGACCGGGAGTGGCAAGCTGCCTTGGTGGGAGGAGCTGCTTCCCGATGCCCAGCAGGGCTGTCGGGTAACTCCCGATGCCATGACCATTGTGGAGTCCTTGCAGAGGGACCCTGTCTGGGTGACCATGATTGCTGCACCAGCTCCTTCCACCTCTGACAACGCGCTCCTTGCGGAACATGTGCAGGCCCTTGAGTGCAGCCTGACTGTGTTCCTCGTTCAACAGGCTGCCCGAGACCTTAGCAGAGGCAACAAAAAAAGGACAAGGCCAGCACCAGCAGCATCGGCCAGAGCCTCCGAAGCCCCAGCCAGCTCCACAACCGGAGGCTGGGGGAGGCTTTTGACTCCTTCCTCAGGAGCATGGCTCTACTTCCTGTCCCAAGCATGGTTCTCACACAGGAAGAAGATTGATCCACTTTGCCCACAGGTGGTCAGTCATCACAACAGACATGTGGGCCGTCAAGATCATCTGGGATGAGTACCTGTTATATTTCAATCAACTACTCCCCTCCCCCTCGATCCTCATCACCGAGGACTCCTCCAGTTAGAGGCTGCTTTCGGATCTTGACTCACCTGATCTTTGTGTTTCCTTACCATTTTGCCTAGCTGTATCCCATGTCTACAGCAACTGTGTTGTCTGTCTTGACTAGATTGTAAACTCGGATGAACAGGGACAGTCTTTTACATGTGTCTGTGCAGCACTGCGTACGTCTTGTAGCGCTATGAAAATCTTTGGTAGTGGTAGTAGTAGTAGGTCCAGGTTCTCTTGACAGACTTAGCCATTGAGCTTGTCCCTCCCTCTCAGGCTATATGGGGGTTCTACTTCTTTTACTTTCTCATTCCAAAGAAAACCAGCAGTTTTAGGCCCATACTGGATCTTCAGAACCTCAATCGGTTCCTGGTGAGGGAGAAATTTGAGATGGGGACCTTGATGCCATACCTTCATTGGCAAGACTGGTTATGCTGTTTGGATTTCAAAGATGTCTATGCTCATATTCCCATTCACCCCTTTATCTGCAGCATCTCCGCTTCATTCTCAGCGGGGAGCATTATCAGTACCGGATGCTGCCCTTCAGCCTAGCCTCCTCCCCACAAGTATTTACGAAGTGTCTAGCGCTTGTCACCACCTTTCTCCAGACTTAGGACGTCTTTGTCTTCCCTTACCTGGACAACTGCCTAATAAGAGGTGGGATGCCGGACAAGGTCCAGCACTCCATGAGTCTTAGTATACAGGTCCTGGAACATCTGTTATAACTCCTGTTATAATGTAAAACTCAAACAGTCTTGACTGCTCTGAGCTCCTGTTGTTGAATGTAAACCGCACTGATAACAAATAGCGCGGTATATAAGAATTGCTAAATAAATAAATAAATAAATAAATAAAATAAAATAAATAAATCTGGGCTTTGTGATCAATTATGCAAAATCTCATCTACAGCCCTCTCAGTGCCTAGAGTTCATTGGGGCCCTCCTAGATACTACTCTATCTCGAGCCTATCTGCTATCAGACTGTGCCAAGTGCTTAATTGCCCTGATGCATGATATACAGATCAGTCAGATCGTAATGGCTCGGCAGATGTTGCGCCGCCTCAGCCATATATCTTCCATAGCCCATGTCACTCCATTAGAGTGGCTCTACATGCGTCAATCATAGTGGATGCTCTGCACACAGTGGCATCAGGTCATTGGCTGTCTCATGGACAATGTGGTGGTCAGTCCTCCGCGCAAGGAGTCCCTCTGCTGGTGGCTACAGTCTCCAAGCTGCTTGCAGGGCTCCCTTGTCAGGCGCCTCCACATCAGCGAATTCTTATGACAGATGCTTCCAAGTTGTGCTGGAGTGCTCATCTCGATGGCCTCTGTATGCAGGGTCTGTGGACAGCGCGAGAGAGCCTACACCAGATCAATTCCCTGGAGCTCCGGGCCATTGCCAACGTGCTCCATGCTTTTCAGCAGCATCTGGCCAACCAGGTGGTCCTTATCCAAACAGATAATCAAGTGGCCATATTCTGTATCAACAAGCAGGGCGGCATGGGCTCATACCTCCTCTGTTGGGAGACAGTCTGCCTCTGGAAGTTCGTAATCTCTCACGGCATGCTCCTAAGGGCGCTGTATCTACCCAGCTAACACAATGTCCTATCAGATCGTCTCAGCAGAGTCCTTAAGCTACACAAGTGGACCCTCAACAAACGAGTTGTGAACCACATCTTCCAGATATAGGGCACACCGTCAATAGATCTCTTTGTGACCCCACGCAACGCCCAGCTGCCGCGGTTTTGCTCCAGAGTACCATGCAGCAATTGGACAGCTTCTGATGCTTTTCTCCTGGACTGGACCTCTAATGCCCACAAAACTGTTGAAGCTTCAAGCAGAGGGAGCCACTATGATCCTTTTAGTACCACTCTGGCCCAGGCAGCCATGGTTTCCTCTTCTCCTTTGGCTGTTCTCCAGGACCAAGCAGGAAGTCAGTCCTCACTTATGGGTGACGTCGGCTCCGACAGAGCCCTCGCGGAGCAATTTTCCCCAGCTTTCGCAGAAAGCCTTTGGGAATTGCAGCGCGCATGCGCGGTCCCCTTCCCGCCCAGGGATGCCATCTTGCTCAGTCTTCTTTTTTCCGCGGAGCCCTACAGACGTAGTTTGTTACCGCCGCTGAAAAAGTTGATTTCTTTAGTTTGATTTCTCGAAAAAAAAATTTTTTTTTTCTCGGTTCGTGTGTCCTCTTCCCGCCGGGCTTTTGAGCCTGTTCACGTTTTTTATTTTATTTTATTCCAACTGGCGTTCCCGCCACTTTTTCCTTCTTCCCTGGCAGCGCGGTCTTTCGACCTTGCAGGGGTCCCTTTTCCCCCGATGGCTGCCAGCGGTTTTAAAAAGCGTGATCGTTGTGTCAGACTCATGTCTCTTACTGACACGCATGACTGCTGCCTAGGGGCCGAGCATGACACTATGAGTTGCGACCCGTGCAGCAAGATGTCCTCGAAGGCCCTGAGGAGTCTGCAGTCGCAAAGGGATCGTATCTTCTCTGACTCCGCGCTGACCTCGTCAGAGGCCTCGACGTCTCGTGGCTCCGGCTCAGACCATCGTCGGAGTTCTTCTGAACGAGGCTACCCAGGCCGGGAACACCGGCAGGAGAAGAGGCCCGCGAGGGTGGAGCCAGACGGCAATCCTGGTTCCTCGAGGGCCAGGTCGCTCAGCCCGGCCCAACTCCCCGGGCCCTCGGAGGGGGAGAGGCCTTCGAAGCTTCCTCGTCTCGAAGTGGAGACTCCTGGACACGTGAGTGATATAGTCCTCCTGGACTCCCCCACGGATGATCCGACATCGGGCCCGAGTCGGCGGATGCTGGGTCTTCTGAGCTTAGTTTCAGACTGACGACCTTGGAGCGCAGTATCTCTGCCTTCATGGACCAGCAGCGGGCATTGCTCACCGGCCTCGCCAGTGCATCTGCCCCGACCACCGGGACGTCGACACCCAAGTCGACCCCGGAGGCCGAGTCGATCCTCGAGTCCATACGAGCTCGAGTCGATCCTTGGCCTAGGTCTCCCTCGGCTTCCCGTTCGGGACCGAGGTCCTTGACTCCGGCCTCAGCGTCGGGGAGGAGGTCTCCGGGCCCCGCGCGCTCGGAGCCGCTCGACTACTCCTCGGAGGAGTCGGGCTGGGACACGGAGGAGGACGTCACCCAGTTCCTTTCAGACCCAGTGCGTCCCCTCTGACTCGCCCGAGTCGGAGCCTCGGAGGCGGTCCCCCCCCCCCCCCGGAGGATACCCGGTTCTCCGATTTCGTGAGGGATATGGCCAAGGCCTTGGTTTTTCCCGCGGATCCGGAGGAGGAACCCCAAGCCGAAGAGCTCGAGGCCCTTCAATATGACTCCCCCCCTAGGGAGGCCTTTACTGTACCGGTTCCCCCGATGCTGGAGCGCCTTCTCTTCCGTATGTGGGAAAGCCCGGCCTTGACGCCAGTGTTGAGCAAGCGGGTCGATTCCATGTATCGAGTCCGCAAGAGCCCCGGGTTCCAGAAGGCGCAACTACCGCACCACTCCATGGTGGTGGAATCGGCCATGCATCGACTTAAAAGTCAAAAGATGCACTCCTCGGTGCCTCCGGGTAAGGAGGCCCGGAATCTGGATGCCCTCGGTAGGAAGTGCTTCCAGGGCTCTATGCTTGCTTGTCGGGTCCAGACATATCAGTTGTATATGGGTATGTATCTCCGCGACCTGGCGAAAGAAATGGCGGGTTTTTCCGCCGGTCTCTCCGAGGAACCCTTGCAGCGGTTCCAAGCCCTGTCTGCAGGGATTCGAGAGTGTTTGAAGTTCATTTCTCGAGCGGCCTATGATGGCTTCGAAGCATCGGCTCGAGTAGCCGGAGCCGGCATCGGGGCTCGCCACCAAGCTTGGCTTCAGTCCTCCAACCTCGAGCCGTGGGTGCAGGACAAGTTGGTCGATGTCCCTTGCAGAGGGGAAAACCTCTTTGGCAAGCCCATGGCCGACAAGGCGGCGGAGCTCGAGTCAGAGACTCTCACCAGGACTCGCCTTTCCAGAAAAACCTCTGCTCCTTCTCAGAGGAAGAAGGGCTCGGGAAAAAAGCCCTTTTACCCGAGGAAGGTGGTCGCTTATAAGCAGCACCACCCACACTATCAGGCGACAACCCCTCATCAGGGGCAGCAGCCTAAGGGGGAGGGTAACGGATCCCGGAGGCAGAAAGCCCCCAAGCCCACCACACAGGCCCCGGCCCAGCAGGGTGGGGTTTTTTGACTATGCCAGCATAGCCTCTCCCCCCCAGGGGCCCTCGCTCAGCACGGGGGGCCGGCTGACCCACTTTGCTCATAGTTGGTCAGCCGTAACATCCGATGCCTGGGTGTTGCGGGTGGTTCAAAAGGGCTACCTCCTACATTTTCACCAGGTGCCCCCCCCCTACTTCCCGGGGGATCCTCCCAGACCCCTGCTGCACAAGGACGTACTCCTTCAGGAGCTGCAA
The DNA here is from genome assembly GCA_033557465.1 of Ichthyophis bannanicus. NCBI lineage: Eukaryota > Metazoa > Chordata > Amphibia > Gymnophiona > Ichthyophiidae > Ichthyophis > Ichthyophis bannanicus. Next base: position 48,544,199 of record CM066037.1, on the reverse strand, counting down.
AGTCTGCTGCAGGAACTGGCGGTGGAGCCAGTGCCCCAGCATCTGTGCGGTCACGGTTTCTACTCGAGGTACTTCCTGGTGCCAAAGAGAACAGGAGGCCTCAGACCCATTCTGGACTTACGCAACCTCAACAAGTTCCTGCAGCGAGAAAAGTTCAAGATGCTTACCCTTGGAACCCTACTGCCCTACCTCCAGCAGGGAGATTGGCTATGCTCCTTGGATCTAAAGGATGCTTATACCCACATCCTTATTTACCCGGACCACCGACAATACCTAAGGTTTGTGGTGGCAGGGAACCATTATCAGTACCGAGTACTGCCCTTTGGCCTATCCTCCGCTCCCAGGGTGTTCACGAAGTGCCTGGCAGTGGTGGCAGCCTTCCTAAGGCTTCAAGGCCTCTTCGTCTTCCCATACCTGGACGACTGGCTCATCCGAGCATCGTCTGCTCCAGAGGTCGCCCAGGCCACCCAGCGTACGGTGGCTCTGCTTCAGCACTTGGGCTTCGTCATAAACTTCGAGAAGTCCGCTTTGCTTCCCTCTCAGGACCTCGAGTTCATAGGGGCACGGCTGGACACTCGGCAGGCTCGTGCCTTCTTGCCTCTGGAACGGGCCAACAGGCTTATGATTCTAGCCGGCAGGTTCAACAGTGAGTCGCCGGCCCCTGCCAGACAGTTCCTGCAACTGCTCGGACACATGGCCTCCACGGTCCGTGTTACTCCGAATGCCCGTCTACATATGAGACCTGCTCAGTGGAGCCTTCGCACTCAGTGGCATCAGTCCACAGGGAGACTGTCGGACCTGATACAGATTTCCGACCGTCTCGTCTCCTCCCTGCAATGGTAGCTTCACCTGCCCAACCTAGTGCTCGGCATGTCCTTTCAGTCGCCCCCACCGTCCCGGGTGCTCACGACAGATGCCTCTCTCCTGGGCTGGGGGGCGCATTGTCGGGGGACATGCACTCAAGGCCTTTGGACACCTTGGGAGGCCGCCCAGCAGATAAACTTTCTAGAGCTACGGGCGATCCGCCTAGCTCTGCGGGCCTTCTCTCACCTGACGTTCGGTCAGTCCGTACTGGTGCAGACGGACAATCAGGTTGCCATGTTCTACGTGAACAAACAAGGGGGCACGGGCTCCCTCCTTCTATGTCAGGAAGCCCGGAGGCTGTGCTCTTGGTCTGTCGATCACGACATCCTCCTCAAAGCGGTTTACCTGCCAGGGCAGGACAATTGCCTGGCAGACAAACTGAGCCGGATTCTGCTGCCGCACGAATGGAAGTTGAACCCCGCGGTGGCCCAGCAGATCTTCCGCCGGTGGGGCTCTCCCACTGTGGATCTCTTTGCCAGTCCCCTGAACAGGCAGCTCCCCAGATTCTGCTCCCGGCACCCTCACCCTCTTTGAGTGGCGCCAGATGCTTTCCTCATCCCGTGGTCCACGGGTCTGCTGTATGCCTTCCCTCCCACACCACTGGTGTCCCGGACCTTGTTCAAAGTTGTCCAGGACAGGGCCTCCGTGATCCTGGTAGCGCCCCGGTGGCCGAGACAACCGTGGTTCCCTCTGCTTCTACAGCTAGCGGTGGACACCCCTCTTCCCCTGGGGTTTCAGCCCGATCTCCTGACCCAGGATCAGGGTACTCTTCTGCACCCCAACCTCAGGGCCCTGCACCTGATGGCCTGGCTGCTGAAAGGGTAGTCCTAGCCCCACTGCTGCTACCCCCCGAGGTGGAAGCCGTCGTCCTAGCATCTCGGCGACCTTCCACCCGGAAGTCTTATGCCCTCAAATGGCGTCGCTTCTCGGTCTGGTGTTCTCAGCGATCTGAGGACCCCTTCGCCTGTCTAGTATCGGTGGTACTGCAATATTTGCTTCACCTCTCCGATCTAGGTCTCAAATCCAATTCTGTCAGAGTCCACCTCAGTGCTCTCTCTGCACATCATTCACCGGTTGAAGGCCAGCCTCTCTCTTCGCACCCCTTGGTGGCGCGTTTCCTCAGAGGCCGCCTCCTGCTTAAACCTCTGTTGCGCCCTCCAGCTCCTGACTGGGACCTCAACGTGGTTCTGCAAAGGCTTACCTGCCCGCCTTTTGAACCCATGGCTACCTGCCCTCTTCGTTTCCTCTCCTGGAAAACTCTCTTCTTGGTAGCCCTCACTTCCGCGAGGCGCGTAAGTGAGCTGCAGGCCCTAGTGTCGGAGCCTCCGTACACTAGGTTCTACAGGAATAGGGTGGTCCTGCGGACCCACCCTAAGTTCCTTCCAAAGGTGGTCTCCCACTTTCACATCAATCAAGAGGTGGTTCTTCCGACCTTCTTCCCCAGGCCGCATGCCAGCCGAGCTGAGACTGTCCTGCACACCCTGGATTGTAGAAGAGCCTTGTCCTTCTACCTTGACCGTACGCAGGAGCATAGAAAAGCGGTTCAGCTTTTGATACCAATCGGTTGGGGGTGCCTGTCTCTAAGCGCACTCTGTCCACCTGGTTGGCCGACTATATCGCCTGGACTTACGGGGCAGCCGGCCTCTCCTTGGAAAGTCACGTCACGGCTCATCGGGTCATGGCGAAGGCCGCGTCCGTGGCTCACCTCCGCTCTGTTCCGTTGGCAGACATCTGCCGGGCCGCTACTTGGTCTTCAGGTCAGACTTTTGCGGCTCACTACTGCCTGGAAAGGGAGTCCCGCAGGGACAGTGCTTTCGGTCAGGCAGTCCTCCACCATCTCTTTGAGGTTTAGGCAACTCCTACCCTCCGGCCCCGGTGTTGGCTACCGGCCGGATGCGTATTCAGAGAAGATTCCTTCCTTCTGTACTGCTGAGCTTCAGGAAGCTCTTTGGGCTTAAGGTCTCCGGTAGCCTTAAGCTTGGGAGTCCCATAAGTGAGGACTGACTTCCTGCTTGGTCCTGGAGAAAGAGTAGTTACTCACCTGTAACAGGTGTTCTCCAGGAGCAGCAGGAATCAGTCCTCACTACCCTCCCTCCTCCCCTTGGAGTTGCAGTCATTCTTATTGCATATCTTGCGAATTTTTTGCTGTCTTTCCACTATGTCATCAGACTGAGCAAGATGGCATCCCTGGGCGGGAAGGGGACCGCGTATGCACACTGCAATTCCCAAAGGCTTTCTGCGAAAGCTGGGGAAAATTGCTCCGCGAGGGCTCCGTCGGCGCCGACGTCACCCATAAGTGAGGACTGATTCCTGCTGCTCCTGGAGAACACCTGTTACAGGTGAGTAACTACTCTTTCTGGAGGCGGCCTCTCTGATTCAGTTGGGCTCTGGATCTGATCTCTTAGGATGGGGGCTCCCTTCTTCATCCCAGCATCCGATCCCTAGCTCTCACAACGTGGATGCTGAGTGGGTAGCTCTTGCAGACCTCCGTCTGCCGGAGGCAGTGGAGAATGTACTCCTCGCCTCATGCAAGGACTCTACGTGACACTGATATGCATTCAAATGGTGCAGATTCTCCATCTGGTGTGCAGGCTAGGCACACTTGATCCTTTCTTCTGTTTGGTAAAGGCCATACTAACTTATCTTCTCCACCTCTCTGGCTCTGGTCTCATATCGAACTCTGTCAGAGTGCATCTGAGTGTGGCAGCGGCCTTCCACCACAGCTCATCTGGTAAACCCATCTCTATTCATTGACTGCTTCATTAGAGTTCTATTGGTTTCGCATCTCCCATTTAAGCCACTACCGTTGACATGGGATCTTAACGTGGTTTTGGGGCAGCTTCTCGCTTCTCCCTTTGAGCTGCTAAGCTCCTGCCCGCTTAGGTTTCTCACCTGGAAAGTCATTTTCTTGGTGGCAATTACCTCTGCGCACAGAGTCAGTGAGTTACAAGCACTAATGGTGCACCCGCCATATACCATCATAAGAGTGGTCCTTCTGACTCACCCTAAGTTCCTACCTAAGGTGGTATCTGCTTTTCATCTCAATCAGTTGGTGGTATTACCCACCTTTTTTTCCCAGGCCTCATACCAACAGGACTGAGGCTGCTCTACATACATTGGATTGTAAGAGAGCTCTGGCATTCTATCTCGAACATACGAAAGCTCACTGCCGTTCCTCCCATCTTTTTGTCTCTTTTCACCCCAATAGGCTGGACATTGTGGTCTCGAAGCATACCCTTTCACTCTGGGTTGCAGACTACATATGCTTATGCTTGGGCTGATCTGACTTTGAAACGCCATGTCACGGCTCACAGTCCGAGCTATGGCTGCTTCAGTAGCAAACTTGCGTTTTGTCTCGCGGTGGAGGTCTGTAGGGCTACTATCTGGTCTTTGGTCCATACTTTCACAACCCATTACTGTTTGGATGGAGATTCCCGATGTGACAGCAACTTCGGCCAAGCTGTACTCTGGCACCTCTTTGGGGATTATGGCAACTCCTTCCCCCGGCCCTTCTCTCCGTCAGGCTACTGGAGAGTCGATGTACTGTTGATGTCCATACCTGACGCTGACTCTTGGAATCTTTCAGCGATTACTGATGCTGTTTTTCTTGGTTCTTTTTTCTGGTTGCCCCATTGAGCTGTTTACAGGTTTTTTCGGTAGCCTTTAGCTGGGGACTTCCTGCTTGGCCCCGGAGAAAGCATAGTTACTCACCTGTAGCAGGTGTTCTCTGGGAACAGCAGGGAGGAGTGGCCTAGTGGTTGGGGCAAGGTACCTCAGGCCGGAAAGTCGGGGGTTCAAATCCCACTAGAGGACAGCAACCTTGGGCCGGAAGGACTGGGGTTTCTAGTCCCACAGGTGCTCCTTGTGGTCTTGGGCAAGCCACTTAACCCTCCATTGCCCATGTTCCCTGTAAAATAGTTATCTCCAAGTTATAATGCCCTGTTCAATGTAATTTCAGTTTGTTCAATGTAAACCGCCTTGATATCATGAAAGGCGGTATATAAGAAATGTTAAATAAATTAATTAAATAAATTAAATAAATCAGTCCTCACTACCCTCCCTCCTCCCTGTGGAGTTTTTTTTTTTTTTGGATTGATCAAACTATGACATCATGCTGAGGTAAGATGGTTCCTTTGGGAGGAAAGATGAGCACACATTTATGGTTGACCTCCCAAAAGCTTCCTTTGGAAGTTGGGGAGTGTTCCCACATGGCTCTGTCGGTGACGTCACTCATATGTGAGGACTGATTCCTGCTGTTCCTGGAGAACACCTGCTACAGGTGAGTAACTACACTTTTTACATGCTGAATTTTCCTATAAAATTACCTCGCATGCTTTCTTTCCTGCTGAAGTTATACCCTCTTTCCCTCCTTTGCAGAATACTTTTTTTTTTTTTACTGCAGCTAACAGCACACATAGAAATGCTGTGGTCACTAGTGTTTGTCTCTGTTGCCTGATGATATAACCCTGTGAAAAACTAGCACCCTAGCTTTGCCTGGCCATTGACACAGATTAACTGTTGTTCTTGTGACGCATGACTTAGAGGCGTCATGAATCTGGCACCAGAAAAGTAATGTCCTAATGCTGTTATTATTAAGTCTGCCCTCCATGATATGATTTACTGTAGGCTAACCAAGAAGTCATGCTGATTTCAGTCCTTGATTGATTAATTTCCTCCTGTCTCATCAATTTTTTTGTTGGAGACAGAGGAAATGAATGTTTCTTTTCATAAACCATACATGGTATAGGATTTTAGAAGTGGTAAGCCAGCATTCCCACAGGCTCCAACTATGTATGTGAATTAGCCATATGCATAGAGTTAGACTTGGTAAATGTATCAGAGGCTTGCTTCAGGTAGTCTCTAAAGTCTCATTTTGCCGAGTGTTACCTTGTTAATGCAGCTTCTGGTTGACACACAGTATTTGTGGGGTTAACTCTCCCTGCCAGCAGTTGATGGAGACAGAGAAAAATCAGAAGCTTGAGTGACATCACCCTTGGTAGTTAACCCTAGGGGTCAGCTTCGGTATTTCTGTCTCCAGCGAATGGTGGACTTCTTTTTGGCAGCTCCTGACGGTCACCTTGAAGGTGTCTATTAAGTGTATCCCCTTTTTATTCGGACATCCCCAGGGTACATAGGTGGTGTTCCCTTGGGGTTTCCCGAAGGTTTAGCCCCAAGGATTGCTCCAGATCAGGAGGATCAGTGAGTTCCTCGAGAATGGAGGGGAACCCTGCTCACGAGGAGCAGGACCCTCCTGTGAGACTGCTTTTACCTTGGTAACAACTCTACCTGTTGAATAACTATAGCGTTTTTTGTGTTTCAGGTCAAGGCAAAGTTCTAGTATAGTTTAGCTCAGTGCCATTACAGCAACAAGTACCAAGGGCAGCTGACTGAAGATGATCTTTGGGCTTTGAGACAGTGAATTTGCTCAGACTCTCACCCTTTCTCTTCCTCCCCCCTCTCTGGCCCACTGGTGTGCTCATTTCTCGAGGCTAGGAGCTCAGTTATCAGTGATCTTACTGGGTCATTGGCTAGCTTGTGTGCCTAATCATTCCACTTCTGCCTGTCCCCTTACAGAACTTTACCTGCAGCTGTACTCACGTTTGTGCCTACTATGGCCTCGGCGGTGAGTGTTAGCATTGAGAGGAGTCCTTCCTCAGCAAGCTTCCGGTTTCCTCTCTAGCGCCAACAGAACAGGTTGTGGACAGCGAGAACCGCCTATTTCTTTCTGGCTGTAAGTGGGAATTGCCATCTTCCTAGTGGAACACAAGGGCAAAATGCAGAAGCACTAATCCCTTTCCCGCCATTTCTTTGAGAGCCATTTTAGTTTTGGAACGCTAATCACCATGGTGGAACGCAAGCAGTGCCATCTTGCTCACCTCCTTCCCGCTGGAAGACAAAGGCTATATTGTGAAATGCAAGTGACACCATTTTGTTTCTGGGAACCAGCAGGTCCGGGCCAGCTGTCTGTGGCCCAGCAACGCTGTCTGGGCTGCATCCGAAAGCGGTGTAAGCTCAAAGACAATATTTGCACTTCATGTGCTACTAATCCTAGAGGAATGTCTACAGCAAGCGGCACAACTTCTGCAAAGGAGATCTCTGAGACCCCACTGATGTCTCCCCCCCCTCACCCTCCCCCCCCCCCCATTGTTTCTCTAGCTTCTCAGTCTGCAGATGTTTCTTCAGTTTTCCAGCTGAAACAGCATACGCAGGGACAGCTACTGGATCCTGATGCACAATTTGTGTCCCTTTTCAGATAAGCCTGGGAGATCTGGTGCATGGTGGTAGTGTACCCTCCCCCGGTACTTATCAGCATAACAGTGCTCCAGATCTGCTCTGCCCACGCAGCAGAAAGATATCTTAAGGATGTCACCTTTGTGGGCAGAGACTGGCCTCCTGCTGATGAATACAGGGAGGATCTCTCCGAGGACTGCAGTGGCAACAGTGCTTCCAAGCTTGAGGATAGAGACGTGTCCCCTCTATGGAGGAACTGGATGAGCACGATGAGGGTTAGGATGTCCATCTCTTTCGCATGGCTGAGCTTCCGGCATTGATTTCTCAGATCATGGAGGCCTTCCATCTGGGTGACCCTCAGCAGCCGAAGGATCCAATTTAGACTCAGTCCCAAGTGGATTCTATTATTGTGGGAATTCATAAACCTTCTAAGGCCTTTCTATTCCCTCCAGAGCTCCAACAAATAGTTTCCCTGGCTTGGGATGCTCCAGAGGCATCCTTGCACTCTGCTCGCCATCTGGGCTGGTTTTATGCGTGGTCGTCTGCGGATCTGGACCACTGGCTTGATAGAGACATAGAAACATGATGGCAGAAAAAGACCACATGGCCTATTTGGTCTGCTCTTTCATATCAACCACTACAACAGTCCCCTTTTTCTCTTTAGAGATCCTCTGTGTTTGATAGAAACATAGAAACACTACTAGAAATACCTTACGCTATCCAAAGGTGAATGCTATTGTGACCGCGGTCACTAAGCATACCACCATACTGTACCATTGGAAGGGGTTCGGTCTCTGAGATCCTCAGGACCGAAAGGTGGAGGGACTCTTGAAGGCAGCCTTCTCTTCCTCATCTTTGGCTCTTCAGGCCTCTGTGTGTGGTGGGTTGGCCACATGTTCCTTATTACGCTGGATACATTGCTGGAGGATCCAGCGTTAGCATGCTTGGAATCAGTCACCGCCTTTTTAACAGATGCTCTGTATGACCTTCAGCGGCTGGCTGCCCATTCTGTCGTGGCAGTAACGGTTGCAAGATGTTGGTTCTGGCTCTAGCACTGGAATGCAGATACTGCTTCCAAGGTTCAGCTCACCAGACTTCCCTACAAGGGCCATCTTCTTTTTGGAGAGGATCCAGAGAAGCTGGTCAAGGATTTAGGGGAGGTGAAGCCTCAATACTGCCAGAGGACAAGCTTGTCCAGTTCTCATTGGCCTAGTGCAGGGATGTCTTTGTCCTCTTCTTTGAAGGCATGCTTTCGGGATTCCCACCACTACAGACCCGAGAAGTCCAGTCCAGGCTCCACCAAGCTAGGTTCCAAACCGCAGTCCTTTCAGGGCTACTGTCATTCACAGGACAATTACTCCTCCTCCACCACTAAGTTCTTCGGATGCGCACGGCCCTCCTGCTGATAGGCTCTGGGCCCATTCTGGGGTGCTGCATGTCGGGGAGCATTTATGCCTTTTCTCCCACGAATGGGCTCTGATTACATCAGACAGATGGGTTCTTGATGTTGTGACTCATGGCTATACCCACGACTGTTTCAGACCCATCCCAGACATGTTTCTCATCTCTCTCTGTGGTTCCATCACCAAAGGGGTGTCAGTTCGTATGACCTTGCAGTGCCTATTACAGTTTCGAGCCATTTGTCCAGTGTCTCCAGAGGAACAAGGATCTGGGCACTATCCTATCTATTTTGTCGTATCCAAAAAGGATGGCTCCTTCCAGCCGATCCTAGATCTCAAGGGCTTCAACCTCTGTTTTCGGGTTCCTCGTTTTCAGATGGAGACTTTGAAGTCAGTCATATAAAGCCATAAGTCCGGGAGAGATTTTAGCATCTCTGGACCTCACAGAGGCTTATTCCACATCCTGAACCACAAGGACCAGCAACGCTTCCTGCGCTTCGCCGTCTTGGGTCATCACTATTGGTTCCACACTCTTCCCTTTGGGTTAGCAACAGTGCCATGTACCTTTTCCAAGATCATGGTGGGGTCGCTGCCTCTTTACGCCATCAGGACATTTGGGTTCACCCTTACCTGGATGACTGGCTCATCAGTGCCAAGTCTCTCGAAGAGGCCCTCTTCTGCCTGAGAATGAGCCTGGCTGATGCTCAGATGAGATCCTGTACATGTGTCTGCCTCCCTTGTGCCGTTTTCTAATCGTTGTACATAGTGGCACATAGTTGACCCGCAAGCGGCCGTGTTTAGAATTCTATTACCTTACCAATTGGAGCTGGATATGGCCTGGGGGGTAGAGTTCCACATTGGGCTGGTTTTCTGCAGTCTTTATGCTTATGAGTGGCATTCTGAAGCTGACCTAGGGGTCTTGGGTTAACTACGAAGGGTGATGTCACTCAAGCTTTTGGATTTTTCTCTGTCTCTATCATCTACTGGCAGGGGGAGTTAACCCACTAGTCTGGACTGGTCTAGCAGGATTCCAGGAAAGGAAATTAACGGTGAGTGAAATTTCTCTTTCTTGTCACGCAGCAGAGATCCTGGGTTACAAAAGGCTCCTCTTCCAGATCAAAGGTCTTTCCCTTCAGCGACCTTAGACTTTTATCACACAAGCTTGAAAGCTTTTAGTCCAGGCCTTAGACAAATTTTCTTGAAATCTAGGAGCCAGGTTAAAGTGCATGCCCCTGCCACTTAAAAAGGTGTATTAGTTACTTTTTTAGGTTTTAGGGCCTGCATTGCTAAGACTGTTTTACAATTTTCTATGGGGAAAAAGCTTAGTAAATAAGGCTCTTAATGGGCCACTGCACAGTTCCAACAGAAGAGAGTGGCCCCACTCCTCCTCCTCCTCCTCTCTCTCCCACCACCCTTACTGACACTTTAAGTTACACATGTGTATGGTGTGGAGATAGGGTGCCCTCCTCTGTGTATGTGTGTGTGTTGAGAGAGGAGTGTACCTTTTGCACATATATATTGTGCCCTTTACTTCCCAGCATTCATCTCTTCACCCTCCAACCCCTTGCACTCTTCCCTCCCCCCAGTGGTTCCTCACTCCCACCTGCACATGTGGACGGCTCAGTGGTGTCTCGGTGCCCAATGGAGCCAGTCCCTCGGACACCTCAGGGACCCTGTCAGGGTTATCCCCGACCTCTGCTTGTCCCTGAACTGGTGGCAGAACCCCCGCAACCTCTTGCAGGGATTGCCCTTTCAGGCCCCACAGCACGATGTGGTGCTGGCCACAGACACTTCCCTGTTAGGGTGGGGAGCCCATTGCGGGTCTCGCTGCACGCAGGGGCATTGGTCACCCATGGAGGTTCAGCAGCAGATAAACTTGCTCGAACTCCGGGCCATCTGGTGGGCCCTGAGGGCCTTCGAGGATCTCCTCAGCAGGAAGTCGGTTCTGGTACAGACCAACAATCGTGTAGCAAATGTTCTACATCAACAAAGAGGGGGGCACGGGGTCGTGCTCCCTCTGCAGGGAGGCGGTCCTCATCTGCTCTTTCACCGCACGACGGAGGATGTCCCACAAGGCGACGTACTTCCCGGGTCAGGAGAATGGCCTGGCAGACAGACTCAGCAGAATCCTTCGCCCCCACGAGTGGCGGCTGGATCCCAGAATGGCAGTCTGGCTGTTTCTATGCTGGGGCACTCCAGCGATAGACCTCTTCGCCAGCCCCCAGAACATGCAGCTCCCTCGCTTTTGCGGCCCGATACTGCACTCGGGCAGGGAGGGCCCCAATGCATTTCTTCTGGACTGGTTCTCCAGTCTTCTGTATGCATTCCCTCCTTTTCCCCTCATTGCGAGGACTCTGTTCAAGGCTCAATGGGACGAGGCATCGCTGATTCTCGTGGCCCCCTTGGCAGCCTTGGTTCCCGCTCCTGCTCCAGCTGTCTTTGGAGCCTCCGGTTCCCCTGGGCTTTGACAGGGACTTGCTAACACAGGAGGAGGGTCGGGTACTACACCCGAACCTAACCTCTCTATCCTTCACGGCCTGGCGGCTGAACGGGTCTCTCTAGTCTCTTTGGCCCTTCCAGAGGAGGTCGAGGAAATCCTCCTTGCCTCGAGGAAGGATTCCACTAGGCAGGCTTACGCCTTTAAGTGGAAACGCTTCTCCATCTGGTGCTAAGAACACCAGATCGATACCTTCTCGTGCCCGGTTTTGTGGGTTCTCCAGTACCTTCTCCACTTCTCGAGGCAAGGGCTGAAGTCGAACTCTGTTAGAGTTCATTTGAGTGCCATATTGGCTAATCATCTCTTTCGAGGGAAAGCCTCTCTCGGGGCAGCTGCTAGTCTCCCGCTTTATGCGGGGCCATCTGCTATCCAAGCCGCCCATCCGTCCCCGTCCCCCACCCGGTGGAATGGGACTTGAACGTGGTACTCACACAGCTCACCCATCCACCCTTTGAGCCGATGGGGATGTGTTCACTCAAGCACTTGTCCTGGAAGGTGGACTTCCTGGTGGCGCTGACCTCGGCTCACCGAGTCAGCGAGCTTCAGGTGCTCATGGCTGGCGACCCTTAAACCAGGTTTTATCAGAACAGGGTGGTCCTCCGGACCCATCCTAAATTCTTACCCAATGTTGTGTTGACTTTTCATCTCAACCAAGAGATAGTGCTCCCGACCTTCCGAAGGCCCCAGGCCGACCAGGCGTCGGCAGCTCTCCACACCCTCGACTGCAAGCGGACCCTTGCCTTCTACTTGCAGCGCATCCAGACTCACCGCAAGTCTGACAGACGTTTCGTGAGCTACGATCCCAATAGACAGGGGCAAGCAGTCACCAAGCACTCCCTTTCTATTTGGGTGGCAGACTGCATCGCATTCACCCATGCAAAGGCAGGCGTCTCTCTGGATCACCGAGTCACTGCACATGGGGTCCGAGCCAAAGCGGCCTCAGTGGCCTTGCTGCGCTCTGTGCCCATGATGGACATCTGTCGGGCGGCAACCTGGTCTTCTACGAACACCTTCGCTGCCCATTACTGCCTGGAGAGAGAGTCCCACCGGGACAGCGCCTTCGGACAGGCTGTACTCCGTAATCTGTTCAGGGTATAAGCAATTCCTGCCCTTCGACCCTTCTTCACGGCTACCGAGGTCTTTGCCCCGAGGACTCGGGCTCCTTCGGACTTCGGCTTCTGCTCACGGCCTTGCGGAGGCATTTTTTGGTTACAGGTTTGGTAGCCTGTAGCTAGGGAGTCCCATAAGTGAGGACTGACTTCCTGCTTGTTCCTGGAGAAAGCATAGTTACTCACCTGTAACAGGTGTTCTCCAGGGACAGCAGGAATCAGTCTTCACTACCCTCCCGCCTCCCCTGATGAGTTGCTGTATTTTGTTCTTGCCATCTGCTTGGTAGGGCTCAAGCTAAGGAACTTGACTGAGTAAGATAGCACCCTTGGGTGGGAAGAGGGCCATGAATGCGTAGTAGCAATCCCAAAGGATTTCTTTGAAAGCTGGGGAATTGCTCCGCGTGGGCTCCATCGGTGCCGATGTCACCCATAAGTGAGGACTGATTCCTGCTGTCCCTGGAGAACACCTGTTACAGGTGAGTAACTACGCTATGTTTGTTTATTTAAGTGTTTATATACTGCCTAATCCAGTGTTTTTCAACCTTTTTTGTGCAAAGGCACACTTTTTTCATGAAAAAAATCACGAGGCACACCACCATTAGAAAATGTTAAAAAAATTTACCTCTGTGCCTATATTGACTATATATAAAGTAATTCTCTTGAATAGGAATCAAACACTCACACCAACCCCCCTCCCCTGCTGGTTCACACCAACCCCCCTCCCCTGCTGGTTCACACCAACCCCCCTCCCCTGCTGGTTCACTCACACCACCGCCCCCCCTCCACTGCTGGTTCACTGACCCACCCCCCTGTCACTTACTCACCCCTCCTGCTGGGTCACTCACTCCCTTACCCCCCCTCCCCTGCTGTTTCACACCCACCATCCACCCCCCCCCCGTTTGCTGGTTCACTCACACCACCCCCACCACTCCACTGCTGGTTCAATCAAACTCCCCCCCCACCTTGCTGGTTCACTCACACTCCCCCCCCCCTTGCTGGTTCACTCACACACACACACACCCCCCCCTCTGCCCAAGCCGCTGCTTCTGCTTTGTACAGAGCAGTGGCTGCACTACACTTACATTGAAAAGTAAAGAGAAACTGTGTCAGGAGCCCTCCGGTCATCGCAGAGCCCGAGGAAGTGATGTCATGGGGGCGGGCTCCTCACAGGCTGTCTTTCCTTTTCAAATTAACTTTATTGCAGCTAAAGTTAATTTGAAAAGGAAAGACAGCCTGTGAGGAGCCCGCCCCCATGACATCACTTCCTCGGGCTCTGCATGATCGGAGGGCTCCTGACACAGTTTCTCTTTACTTTTCAATGTAAGTGTAGTGCAGCCGCTGCTCTGTACAAAGCAGAACCAGCGGCTGCACTGCTATAGGGAATCGCGATCGCGTTCGCGCCGCGGACGTCGGCACAAAAGCCGGTTTTTTGCTCTGGCCGCTCCCGATCTTGCGGCCAGAGCAAAAAAACGGCTTTTCAATGGCCGGTTTTACAACTGTGCTGGCAGCCGGCCTGGCCATGGAAAAACCGGCCGGTTGGCAACCCTAATTTGTGAGCCGAGGCCACATGTTACGGATGAAATTGGAATTTTTCCCACGGCACACCAGACAATATCTCACGGCACACTAGTGTGCCGCGGCACAGTGGTTGAAAAACGCTGGCCTAATCTAAAAGTCTAGGCGGTTTACAGAGAACTAGCAATTACAGGGAACTCATAATATTCATACATGGAACATGAGTGATGTAAAACTGAACATTAAATAGAATGAACATAACATATATGAACTAAGGAGAAAACAAGTTACAAAAGTAAATTACCTGTTTACATATTTACGTCTTGTGCCAAATGCTAATGCTGTTGGGGATGAGACCGGGTGTGGGGGGAGGGGAGGGGGTGAGTAGTAAGATGAGAGTGGACTGAGGAGGACAGGATGAAGGAGACCTGAGTCACAGGAGGCAAGGAGAAAGAGTCTTCATTTCCAAGGAATATATGGAAAAGACGGGTTTTTAGTTTTTTCTTGAAATCCTTGAGGTCAGTTAAGGCACGAAGCTCTGCTAGTAGCAAATTCTACAAGATCAGAGCATACATGGAAGAGGCTGTATTGGATGTGGATTTGAGATTGTGGTAGGTACTAGTAGCAAATTTTGGTGGTGTGATCCTCTTGGATATGCTAGCAGGGGTTTCCTCTAGTAGTGAGTTGAAGTATATGTAGGAAAGGCTTTGGGATATTTTGAATGTTGTTAGTATTGTTTTGCATTTTGTCCTTGCTTTTATAGATAGCCAAAGTAGCTGTTGGGTGATAGGAGTAATGTGGCTGAATGGCGTGGCGTTTAGAAGGATACGTGCAGTGGTGTTCTGAGCCACTTGTAGAGGGTAAAGTATGTAATTTGATATGCCCTGCGAGATGATGTTGCAGTAGTCAAAGTGAGACATAATGAGGGCTTGGAACACTGTGTGATAGTTTGGTGGTCGAATAGCGGTTTGAGGTGTTTAATGGATTTCAGCTTGTGATATATGGTCTTCATGGTATTATTAATGTGAGGCCAAAAGGTTAGGTGCTGGGATTGCACTTGGGATTTCACATTCAGTCAAGATCCTGCAATTAAGATGTTGAATGGAGGGGTGTAGTTAGGGTCCCTCAAGATGATGAGTGCTTTGGTTTTATTGTGGTTTACTAGGAAGTTGTGCTTCAATAGCCATTGTGTGACAGCTTTTAAGCAACGTGAAAGGGGTGTGTAATTGGTAGTAGAGATTGGTATATACATCATTACATCATCTGCGTAGATGTGGTATAAGACATTGAAGGACTGAACTATTGGACAGATGGGTTGTAGGAAGATGTTGAATAGGTGAGTCAAGAGGACTGAGCCTTGTGGAACTCCTTGTTGCTGGGTCAGTGAGGTTGATCGTTGTTTTTCTGAGATGATTTGTTGCTTGTGGTTGTCGAGATTTGATGTAAACCATTTTAGGGTCATGCCTGCAAGGCCTAGTGAATAGAGGTGTTGTAATAAGATGTTGTGAGGTATGGAGTCAAAAGCAGACTTGATGTCAAGGAATAGCAGTAATAATGCTTGTTTTGGTGTGTTGGTGCCTTTGATGAGATTATTCATTAATGCTGTGAGAAGTGTTTCTACACCATGATTATGTCTGAAGCCAAATTGGTGGGGGTCGAAGGGGCATTTGAATCCATATGTTGTTGAAGTTGTAGAAGAACAGCTCTTTCTGTGATTTTTGTGAGGAATGGAGAACTTGAGTTAGGTCTGTATGATGATGGTAGTTTGGGATCTTGTGTAGAGGCTTTCTTTATGGGTCAGATTGATGATGGTTTTGAGTGCGGGAGGCTTAACTAAGGATATAAGCCTCCTGCACTCATAACATCATCAATCTGACTCATAAAGAAAGCTTCTGCACAAGATCCCAAACCTCCATTATCATATAGACCTATCTAGAGTTCTCCATATATTCTTGGTTAAGAGATAGCTGTGTGATTTTGTGTATGATGGGGAGAGGTTCAGTGCATGCTGACATGATCCAGCTGACAGGGCATGTATCAAGTGGTAGTGTTGTGGTAATTAAGATTGTTATGATATTTTCTAGTTTTTTCTGGGTTACATTTGAAAATGAATTCCATGATGTTGATATGTTGAATAGTAGCAAATGAAGGCTTCTAGTGCCAGAATACCATGCCCCCTCCTCCTCCCCAAAAAAGGATGAATAGCACACCCATCTCTTTCATGTTCACAAGGAGCATTGACCTGGTGCTATAGCTGTACTGGCAAAAAAATGCATGTGCAGAAAAGGGGAGTATTAGAGGAGCTAACAGAGAATACCAGACCTTAACAGTCATTGAAAAGAGAGTAATAGGAGAAGCCCTTCAGGAAGAGATCATGAGACATGCTGGGCCTTGGGCAGATAGCTGTAGACAGTAGTTCTGTAGAGGTGGGATATGTTTTGCTAAAAGTCCTTTCCAGAGGCCCCATGCACTGTTCCTCAAACTGTTTTCCCTTCAAACAATTTCAGATGGAAGAATCAGAGAGGTTTGCCAAAATGGTTGTAGATGTGGGAGAGAAGACTTCTGAATTCAGAGCCAAAGGTTTCTTGGCACTGGGGCTGACGTACAGTTTGCAAGCTACTGATGGTAAGAAATGCAAAAGTAGTTCTGGGTGCAACTAGAAATTTTGTTTCTTCCTTGGTTTATGGTACAAACATACTGTAGTCTAATATAGACCTATAACAGAGAATAAAAAGTTTTCTTTTCAGAAACTGCTGCACACCTGGATGCACTCTGATAGGATATGCACGGTCCAAAAAAATTTAATTTTTCCTGAACTTCATACATTTTTTTCATGCTCGTTTCACCTGTTTGTGTTTTAGGTATTTGTATGCACACAAGAGCTTTTTTATGTGTGCAATCAGTTGTATGTATGTTAATTTATAGGTATATGTACTTATAATTTGCACACACTTTATGAATGCGTGCTCACATAAACACACTTCCACATTCTGACCTCTTGCCAGATCTCAGAGGTCTTCTATATTACTACAGCTCTACTGGGGGATAATGGAGGCAATCAGTTTTTCTCTTTCTGGTGCTTGTAACACTATTTTCACTTACATTTCCTTTCATGGGAGCATGACAGAAAAAGTGAACAAGTGTAGATATTTTGAATTTATTGCCCCGGGAAATATTCAAGCCTAGTATCCTGTTTCATTTTTTTGGGTGGGGGTCTCCTCCATTTTCTTGTAATCTATGTCTTTCTTTCTCCTCGCCTCCCTTTCTGGCTTACTGCCACCTCCAAGATACACCCTGTACGCTACTTTTTGGTTGACAGAGGCTATCACACTGGCAGCAGCGTTACCTCTCCAGTACATCCAGGCTTGGCCCAGATGAAGGGCCATTCTGAACATAAATTCCCCATGCTGTATCACGCTGCCTCATGGCCTGAGCCCCACAGGGTCCCCCCCAAGCCTTCCATTTAAAGGGTGAATGAGTGACCCTACGTTTTAATGCATCATAGAGCATTCGTTCGTTAGCTTGTTCTTAAAGAGATGGAACTGAGAACTTCCTAAAGGTTCTCCACATCTGCAGATTTCCAACCTTCTTGAGGTTTGGGCAGCAGTCTTCCCTAAGTATCTAAATGGCATGGAAACTGGTGAATGGGTCGCTTCAGCCCTAAAGAGTAAATGGGAGAGAGCAGCAACTTCCAGGCCATATCTTTTCAAACATTGCTAGTCAACAGATGAATCAACAAATATGTCTCAAGCAGATTGCATTCTTCTGAGTAATCGCAGCCTTGCACTGGAGATACAGGGCACGTGGAAAGAGTAACACGCTATCTATCCAGCTAACACTTGCATTTCAGACTGCTTTTCATTCTGTAGGGTGAAAGTTGAGCCCGGGGATAGTTGTAACTAACTCTCAAACAATCTAGAGTAAACTGCACAGTGGTGGAGAAAGGAAACAGGGACCTCAAATTGGAAAAATAACTGCCTTTCCAAATAATTTCTGAATAAATTGTTATAGGAGAAGGCAGGTGCTTAAGCTGACTGGCTCTCTGTGGTGTTTGGTTTTGCTTTAGCCTCCTTACGGGGAATGCAGGAAGACCTGCAGAGGAAGGCGCTCCTTGCGTTTCAGAGGTACGTGATCAGCAATGAATTTCATTTCTTTCAACTGCATATAAAGAAATCTGGGAAAGAAGATCTACTCTTACAGAGATTATTTGAACTGAATTTACCTTTGGGTTACTTGTTTTTAAGAGTATATTTACAAAGTGAGTGAGCTGCAGTTAATGGGGGGCGTTCATGTCTGTGACCTCATTTCAGCAGACAAAGCAGTGAACTGATTGTGGTGAAACCGGAGATGAAACACTTGCTGAGTTGAATGTGAAAGGTGAAAACTGTTGGTGACATTCCTGTTCCTGGGCTTCCTTGTTGTTTCATCACATTCTGATCAGTATTAGCACTTGGTATCTCATTAAACCTTTGTGCATGTTATACCCTGTTGCTGCAGGCGAAACAGAATCAGCTTGCAGCATCCACAAGAGAATACATCTATGTCCACTAGACGACTTGTTCCCAAACCTGTTCTGGTTCCCCAGAAGCTCTGATTGGTATCTCTCATAAATATGTATGAGAAAGGTTTGCATACATTGCCTCCATTGAAAGTAAATCTCTCTCTTTCATATTTGTTATGGATAGCCTAAAAAAGTTAAGTGGTTGGGAATCCCCAGGACAAGTTTGGAAATGACTGCACTGGGTTATAAATGAAGACCATATCCATTTAAGTTTAGTCTCGGTGAGAAAATAAAACATTGTTTGTTTTTCTTTCCTGGGTGCATGACATTGTATTCAAATTTACTTCAGCAGACAGTGCCAAATGTACCTAAATCAGTGCCAAAATGAGGTTTTTGTTTTGACCCAGGTGAGAAGAACATTTGCTCAATAAAATTTGAATATTTTCTTTCTGTCAGCTAATATTTTCTGAAAGAGATGGATTTTAATTTAAAAGGTAGATATTGCAAGGGTGATTTTATAATAGAGCGCCAGCGGTAGGACCTGCATTGTCTCCTCAAGCTGAACAGTTGCCCTGTGTCCAGCACTGGTGGGCAGAGAGCAGACAGGAGGATCCCCCGGGGCCCCTGAGGCAGGTTGGTAAATCTGGGCCCAGGCCCTCTTTCCCTTTCACTGGCCTGTTTCTGCATGTTCTGCTTATTTTTCTCTATTTTTATTTTTGTCCTGTTTATTTGGCTCTCTTGTCTTTGCCGTTTGAATAAAGCAGTTTCAGCATTGAAAAAAACCTCCTTTCAGGAACCAGGCTTTCACAGGCCTTTGTAGGCCGTTCTCGGGTTTCATAGAAACATGATGTTAGCTAAAGACCATTACAAACTATCCAGTCTGTCTGTCCATATGAACCACTAAGCTCTACAGTCCCTTTTTCCTTTAGTCGCATGGCCTTCTTAAATCCAGATACTGTCCTTGTCTCTACTGCCTCCACTGGGAGATTATTTCACGCATCTACCACTCTTTCCGTAAAGAAATATCTCCAGGAACAAGCAGGAATGTAGTCTTCACATATGAGTATCATCGGTACCGACGGAGCCTGCGCGGGAACACTCCCCAGCGTCCAATAGGAAAGCTTTTTGGAGCATCCCACAGCGCCTGCATGCTGCCTTCCCGCCTTTCCAACTGTCCCTCTCCAGTTCTTCGTTTTCCACAGAGCTGACAGGTCATACCCTGTCACCGCAGAAAAAGTTCATCTTTAATCTTTGTTTTTGTGGTCGCGTCTGCCTTCCTTCGACACCATACCGGTACCGCCGGTTCTTTTTTCTTTCTTTAAAAAAAAAAAAATATATATATATATATATATATATATATATATATATATATATATATATATAGTTTCTGAGGTGTTTTACTTTAGAAATTTTTTTCCTTGGTGCTAGGCACCATTTTGGGCACTAGGCCCAATTTTTTCCTTAAAAATGGAAAAACCTACTTCAGGTTTTAAGAAATGTTCTAAATGTGGCGGTACTATTCCGTCACTGACACCCATAATTGGTGTCTCATATGTTTAGGTCCTGACCACTCTATTTCAGAGTGCCACTCCTGTGGAATGATGTCAAAAAGGGGCCAGCAGAACCGAGCTGCTAAACTTAGCACCCTTTTTCCCTCAGACGTGGCGTGGCGTCTGTTGCATCGACGTCCTCCAGGGCCTCATCTTTCTCCCATGGATCTCAGGTAACTAAACATAAATCTAGCCGATCCTCAAAGTAGATCTCCTTCTATGTATCGAGATGCCCCTGGCGTTGCCCTTGAGGAATTTTCACCGGCAAAACTGCCCCGGCGGGAGGCTTCGGCTTCCAAAGCACTAACGGGGCTCCAGGATGTTCTCGAGGTCTCAACCTCGGCAGAACTACTGGCGCCATGCTCTGGGGTTCTGGCCGCTTCTACCAGTACCGACACCCAAGCATTGGCAGCGTCGATAGACCAGAGATTCCTTGCTATCGAATGCACTCTAGCGGCTCTTCTCATGGCTTCGGTACCGTTGAAACCGCTTCAGACACCTCAGCCGATACCGGTACCGACACCGGTACTGGAACCGGTACCGACTGCATTAGCATCGGCAGGTATGCCAACCATACCGAGTCATGCCTATGTCTCCGGCATCGACAGATCGGTACCGGAACAACCCGATACCAACTTCGATCGATACCGGTACCGTGCTTTGCACGATCACTGGGATCGGAGGTATTTTGAATCCTCTGATGAGTCTGAAGACTCCGAAGACTCTGCCGATACAAGAGTACTTCTCCCTGAGGATTCCTCTTCTCCTCAGCGCAGAATGTCTCCGCCAGAGGATATGTCCTTTCAGGACTTTATCTGTGATGTGGCCTGAGGCCTTTCCATCACAGTAGCTCCTAAAAAGAGCCTAGGGCAAAGGAATTGGAAATTCTACAATACCCTAAGGCTCCCAAAGCCTTACAATACTCTGCCTATTCATGAGATTTTACATGATCTTATGCTAAGGATGTGGGAAGCACCTTTAACCACATCTCCTCATTCTCGAAGACTCGATACCATGTATCGAGTTCCACCTTGTCCTGGCTTTCAAAAAACTCAGTTATTACACCATTCAGTGGTGGTGGAATCAGCCATAAGGATGAAAAGTGCTAAGAGACATGCATCCAATCCTCCAGGTCGTGAATGTAGGACTCTTGATGCCTTTGGGCATCGATGCTTCCAAGCTTCCATGTTCTCAGCTAGGATCAGTTCCTATATCTTGTATATGGGAATGTTCCTTAAAGAGGTCACAGGAGATTTGGAGCTTATGAGCCCCCTCCTTCCTGATGACAAAAGGCAAGATTATCTTACTCTAGTCAAACATGCTCAGGATGTTTCCAAGTTTGTAAATCGTGCAGCCTTTGACTGTTTTGAGTGCATAAGCAGAACCTCTGCTATTGCCATTGGTGCACATCAGATTGCCTGGCTTCAGGCATCTGACTTTGAAATTTGGGTACAGGATAAATTAGGAAACATTCCTTGCACTGGAGAAAATCTCTTTGGCAAGAATTGGCAGGAGAAGGCTAATGAGATAGATTTATTTATTTTTATGTTATTATTTATTACAATTTCTTATATACCGCACTATTTGCCATCAGCGCAGTTTACATTAAAACAAAAGACCAGAACAACAGGCTGTTCGGTTTTACAGAGAACAAGACGTACAAACTTGGATAACATGGGTGAACTATTTACAAACTATAAACAAAAGACCAAAACAACAGGCTGTTCGGTGTTACAAAGAACAAGGTGCACAAACTTGGATAACATGGATGAACTATTTACATGAAATATCTACAAATAGGTGTTATGACAAAGCTCTAGAAGTATCATGTAGTTACTTTCTTTGGTGGGGTTAGCTAGGCATCATTGCTGACTGGGTAGTACTTGAGGAACAGGTGATATTTGAGTGCCTTCCTGAACTGGGCTAAGTCAACGATAGCACGAATGTTCGATGGTAGGGCATTCCAGCATCTTGGGGCGCAAAATTTGTAAGCTCTGTTTGCCGTTGTCAGGGTGCATTTTGTCAAGGCCTTCGGAATTGATAGAGAGTTTATTGATGTAGTTCTTCTGGATCTGTTCGGTGGAACGGTGTGAATAAGTTCTGTAATGAGGAGGATGAAAGACCATTGAGGGCCTTGAAAGTCAGTAGTAAGGTCTTGAAAACAAGCCTTCCATGTATGGGGAGCCAGTGAAGTTGCTTCAGGATAGGCGTCACATGGTCGCTCCTAGAGGCCCCATGGAGGACTCTTGCTGCGGCATTCATGGCAAGTTGTAGCGGGTTCAAGATAGATTGTGGGAGGCCTTGTAAAATGGCGTTAGCATAGTCGAAGTGAGGTAAGATTAGTGCTTGGTATATAGTCCGGAAGTCGTCTGGATCTAATAAGGAACGCAGGTGCCTGAGTGTTCGGATCTTGAAGTATATTGCTCTTACTATGTTACCTATGTGTACCTTCATATCAAGACATTGGTCCAACGTGACCCCAAGGTATCTTATTGTGGCTTTTGTTTGCAGATCTGCTTCCTTAACTCTTACTTGGGGTGGTGGAGTGAAATTGTGGTCCCTCGTGATGAAGAGCACCTCAGTTTTCTTGTGTTGAATACGGAGGTTTTGAGATTGGAGCCAATCTGAAACTGCGTCGAAACATTCTATCAGGGGGGAAAGGTCCATTTGATCCGTAGAGAACGGCATGTAGAGCAGTATATCATCTGCATATATCAAACAGTTCACATTGAAAGATCTGATGATATTGCAGATGGGCTGCATGTATATGTTGAACATGAGTGATGATAGAGAGGAACCTTGCGGTACACCTTGTCTTTGATGGAAAGGTTTTGATTCTACAGCTGCGGATTTTACATGTTGCAATCTTCCAGCCAGATATGACTTACACCATTCGAGTGCAGTGCCGCAGATGCCCTTCTCTTTCAGTCGTCCCAGGAGAAGATCATGACTTACTGAGTCGAATGCTGCAGCGATGTCTAAGAATATAAGCACAAAACCTTGACGGATGTTGTCGATGCCTGTGATTATATTATTGAAGAGGGTGGTAAGGAGGATTTCCACGCCATGAGACTCTCTGAACCCGTGTTGGCACTGGTCTAGGGGGGCCGCGGAGTCTATGTGATCTTGGATTTGCCTTTGTACCTCTTTCTCAATTATCTTAGCTAGGAGAGGTATACTAGCTATGGGTCTGTATGAGTCGACCCTCTGGGGGTCTAGTTTGGAGTTTTTTAAGAGAGGTCTAATAGATGTATGTTTGAGTGCTGTGGGGAAAGATCCGGTTGTGAATGATAGGTTCATAAGTCTTGTAATGAAAGGACTGAACTCACTGCGTAGCTACTTTATCCAAAAGGCTGGGCAAGGATCAGTTTGAGCCGTGGTGTTTTTGAGAGATGTGATTGTGTCCTCAATGTATTTTGCGGATGGTGTGGAGAACATAGATAGGGACATTAGGCAGGTTGGCTCTTGTGCGGTGGCTGCTGAGACCTTATCTGTCTGTAGTAGTTTAGACTGCAGGTAATCGGCAAATTTTTGCGGGTGAATCTCATCATGCTGCTCAGGAGATGGTTCCTTCGATAGGGTTTTGACTAAATTGAACAGATCACGTGGTTTGTTCAGTGATCTTTTGAGGATGTCGGTGTGAAATTGCTTCATTTTGGCTGTGATTGTCTTTCAATGAATTGATGTGGAGTTTGTAAGCTGTCTGATCCTCTATGGAGGATGATCGGCGCCATCGTCTCTCAAGTCTTCGCAAATGTGTAAGAGAAGACCGCAGCTCAGGGGAGTACCATGGAGCAGAGTTTCTTTTCCTTGGGGTGTTATTAGGATGCAGTTGTTGTGCAATGGCGCTAAGGTTGCTGTTCCAGGAGGAGATCAAATCTTCGAGGTTGAGAGTTGTGTCGTTGAGGAGTGGGTGGGTCTCAGACAGGATGAGCTCTCTGTTGAACGGTCGAAAACTTCTTGTTGACGCTCTTGAGATGCTGTTCAATCTTCTGTTGTCCTGTGGTTGCTTACTGTTAATGGGTATCCGGAAGTTGATTAGCTTGTGGTCTGACCAAGGTACAGAGGTAACAGACATCACAAGGTCGTGGCTTTGTTCAAGGACAGACTGTGGAGCAAACACCATGTCGAGAATATTTCCCTTTATATGCGTGGATTCTTTGATTATTTGCTTGTATCCTAGATCTTCAATAGCATCCAGGAGGGCGGAAGCCTGACTTTGATGCAAAGATGGGAGATTAAAATCTCCCATTATCCAGTTTAGTGTATTGGGATTGTGGATGTTGGCAGCTAGGTCTAAAATAGAAGGGAGGTCGTCCGGTGAGGATGAGAGGGCTCTGTATAGCAGGTTGATAGAGCACTGTTCGTTTGCAATGGATATTATATCCAAGTTGTTTGTGCTAGTGGAGTCAGTCGTATAGAAATGAAGGTCTGTCTTGGTGAGTATGAGCACTCCTCCTCCTTTCTTATTTTCTCTATGTCGTGTGTGTATAGAGAAGTTGGGGGGTAGGAGTTGGTTGAGGAGGACATTGTCCTCATATGACAGCCAGGTTTCAGTGATCATGAGTATATCCAGATCATGGAGGGAAATTATGTCTGGGATGACCGGCCATTTCTTACGAATTGAACGTGCATTTATGAGGGCACATTTTAGGCTTTGAGAATGAGGGGATTCCTCTTGTTTAGTTTTCCTAGATTGTTGGAGTGCGATGTGTAGCAAGTGAGAGTGACGCGTGTGAGCTTCACCTTTTGGATAATGATAGGGGGTCCCTGACCATCTTCTCCCATGATTCTGAAGGATTGGGATTTGATTGGATAAGGGGGAAAGGCCGAGGGAGTTCCCAAGCCAAACTCCAAAAAGGTAAAAACTGACAAAGGCAATGAAGTGGAAGGCCATTTGGAATCTTCAAATGTGCGTGGTTTGAAAGGAGACGTGTGGGTGGGTTAGTTGTTTAAATAATGATGTTAAAGCGGGCTGGTAGGTGCACCAATTAGACTGGCAGAATGACACCGTAGATAATTAGCTGTATCATATGCAGTCAGGGAAGCATCATAGGTATATACAGACATATGGTATGGATACAGATTAGAGAACATGTATAGTTAACAGTCTAAAATGTAAAATGCAAAAACAAAAGGTATATACACGGGCAGATCACTTAAGCAGTCAGTTGTCAACCATTAGTTATTACCACAATGATAAATTAGTGTTATGAAGTTTTAGCCCGGCGACAGGAATGAAATATATATAGTTAGCAGGGACCTGTTGGGGCAGGGTCTGAAGAATAATAATGCCTAGGAAGAAGTTCTAGGGTAGAGTACCTGTTTAGCTCTCTGGAGGATTGCGCTCTATTCAGGGACTGCCTTTCCTTAATTCAGCTTTCTGGATTGCGTTTGGTCCACGCCTAAGGGCCACACCAAAGGACCCTCTGGCAAGGCCCTCAGGCACGGGACCGCCTGACGGCGGCTTCTTCTAGCGAGTGTGGCTTCTCCCCCTTCTCCCACAGCCCCGATTGGGCTGGAGATCCTGAACGGGAAAGCTGGCAGGCCCGCTCAGGGTGCTCGACCCCGATCGTGGGAGCAGAGGATGGCTGCGGGCTGCTTTGCTGACAATATCACCTTGGATAGATTGTTCAAATCTACAGCCGATCCTGCAAGGAAAAAATCCTCTAAGAAACCATTTTTCAATAAGAAAAAGAAGTTTTATCCTTCCTATACACAACATGGACACCGTCCATCCAGGCCACTCTGCTCACGGCAACCAGATTTTCCGCTCTGCTCACGGCAACCGGCTTTTTCTTCCTTCCCCCTCCCAGGCCCTCCTTGAGCTCACCTGTCATTCTGCCTTTTTCTTCCTCAGCCCAGCCCTCTGGAACTCTCTCCCGCACTCCCTCCGCACTGAACCTTCTTTCCCTCAGTTCAAGTCACTCCTTAAAACTCACCTTTTTTTGTCAGGCCTATGACCTTCCTGCTCCTGCTGATGGCTTGGACTCTTCCCTGTCGGGCCCCCCCTCTCCACTAGTTTCGTGACCCCCTTGCCTAAATCACTAGACAGCTCCCTCCCCCTGCCCTGTATCTCTGTTTCTTCCATGTCGTGTCTCACTTCTGTCCTACTTTTTCGTTTCTTTTTCTCTCTTACTTTCCTGTCTATCAATGGCGTTCCTTTCTCCCCTTTTATTTTCTGTAGCCAATGGATTACTGTATTGTACACCGCCCTGATGCTTCAGCAAGGGCGGTATATCAAATTTTGCAAATAAAGACTGCCCAAAAGGGACAACAGCAACAATCTAGATAACAAAAGAAGCCAAAATCTGCAAAACCTCAGCCACCTCAGGGGCTTTGACTCCTCTCTAGAGAACTTTGCCTTCCTGCCTCTGAACGGTCCAGAACCCTTGACCATCCCAGGCAGGTTATGTCATTTTGCCCACAGATGGTACCAAATAACAGCAGAAAATTGGACTCTGTCCATTGTACGAGAGGGGTACAAGCTTCATTTTCACAGCATGCCCCCTCCTACAATTGTAAGACAGTTCAATTCTCAGACTTCTCTCGACAGTCTCTTAGGTCAAGAAGTCACAATGTTCCTTGCTCAAGGAGCAATAGAGGAAGTACCCATTCACCATCAGGGTACAGGGTTCTACTCCCTCTTTTTCCTTATTCCAAAGAAAACAGGGGGACACAGACCCATTTTAGACCTCGGAGAATTGAACAAATATTTGAGCCTCATAGCTCCACGTTGACCACGGCAAATGTGGTACCCTCTGCTCCTACATCTCTCTCAAGCTCCGCCTCTGGAGTTGGGATCCACTCCAAATCTTCTCTCCCAAGAGGACGGGATGCTCTGGCATCCGAATCCCCAGTCTCTGCATCTCAGGGCCTGGTTGCTGAAAGCCTAGAACTTCAGGATCTTAACCTTTCCCAACAGGTAAAGGATATCTTCATGTTTCTAGGAAACCCTCCACAAGATGCTCGTATGCCTTTAAGTGGAAAAAGTTTACCATATGGTGCTCGCAGAAGGGTCTTAACCCTCTTGCGATACCTCTGGAATCGATACTGGAGTATCTCCTTCATTTGTCAAATGCGGGTCTCAAGACAAATTCAGTAAGAGTCCATCTTAGTGCTATTGTAGCTTCTTACAAGCCTCTAAGTGGGCAACCTATTTCCTCTCATCCTCTCTTAACGAGATTTATGAGAGGCCTTCTTTTAACAAAGCCTCCCATTAAGCCACCACCCGTGGCATAGGACTTAAATCTGGTGATCGGGCAGCTCATGAAACCGCCCTTTGAACCGTTAGCCACTACATCTTTGAAATTCCTTTCCTGGAAAGTCATCTTCCTCATTGCAATCACCTCAGCACTTCGCATCAGTGAATTGCAAGCGTTAGTGGCTGATCCTCCTTATACAAGGTTCCACCATGATAAGGTAGTTCTTAGGACTCATCCACACTTTATGCCAAAGGTGGTTTCGCCTTTCCATTTAAACCAAGCAGTTTACCTTTCTGTATTCTTTCCGAGGCCTCATGCCTCCAGTGCAGAAAGGTACCTTCATACCTTGGACTGTAAAAGAGCTTTGGCCTTTTACTTGCAAAGGACACAGCAACATAGAAAATCTTCTCAACTCTTTGTTGCTTTTGATCCTAGTCATTTGGGACTTCCAGTTTCCAAAAGAACTCTATCTAACTGGATTGCTCAGTGCACATCCTTTGCCTATGAGAGTAAGAACCTTCCTCTTGAAGGCATGTCACAGCTCACAATGTGAGAGCCATGGCAGCTTCTATGGCTCATCTTCACTCTGTGTCTATCAACGACATCTGTCGAGCAGCTACTTGGGCTTCGGTTCATACCTTCACAGCCCATTACTGCTTAGAGAAGGACTCCCGCCGGGATGCCTTGTTTGGTCAGGCTGTTCTTCAACACCTGTCCCATACTTAATCAACTCCTACCCACCATCCCTGGTAGGATGCCAGAGATCCATGGGGGGAAGTGGAGCCCTTTCACAAGGGCACACAACTTCTGGAGCTTTCTCCCTGGCATTTGCAGCTAGGGAGTCCCCATATATGAAGACTACATTCCTGCTTGTTCCTGGAGATAGCATAGTTACTCACCTGTAACAGGTGATCTCCGGGAACAGCAGGAATTTAGTCTTCACAACCCACCCACCTTCCCTAGGAGTTGTATCTCTCTCTCTCTCTTTCTCTCTTTCCCTCTCTCTTTGTCTCAGCTTCAAACTCAACTGGAGAGGGACAGTTGGGAAAGGCGGGAAGGCAGCATGCAGGTGCTGTGGGATGCTCCCAAAAGCTTTCCTATTGGACGCTGGAGAGCGTTCCCACGCAGGCTCCGTCGGTACCAATGTTACCCATATGTGAAGACTAAATTCCTTCTGTTCCCGGAGATCATCTGTTACAGGTGAGTAACTATGCTTTAGCAGTAAAGGAAGAGAGACTGTGATAAGGAAGCTTATCATAGCTCAGGAAGGGGCTACAGAAAAGGTGAAGTGTCTCTGAACAAGCAACCTGTCAGTGCTGGTAGAAATGAGAAAACAGAATTTTGCCATAAAAGACTACCAGTCCCAGAATGCACCAGGTTTCCAACAGCCATGAGAGGAGCTGAAGTGAGAAAACGTGTGTTCAATCAAAAGGGCTATGAGGTAATCCCCAAGCACTCATTGCAAAGGGCAGGGCTTGATTCAGCACAGCTGCGCTGTGCTAGGATGGAACACTCATCTCAAAGGGCAAGGCCTGATTCAGCACAGCTGCGCTGTGTTAGGGAGGAGCACTCATCTAAGCAGAATAAGAGTATAGTTTATTCTACAGATGAGCATCTTCATGATCACCTTGGATATCCAGAGAATTGTCTTCAGTATCCTGAGAATCAGCTTGAGTTTGATCATCAGTTTCATCTGAAGGATCATCAGAAGCAGAAGCCAAACCGGACGAACAGAGAGGGAAAGAGACCCTTTGGAAGAAGGAAGAGAAAAGCCTTTGAGAGGTCTAGAAGAGTCCAAAGCAGTACGTATACTGGGAGGTATTCCAAGGGCCAGCATACACCATTGGACTGGGGAAAGCCAGAGGAATGGTGCTGCAGAGCTAGGAATCACCAGAGGCTACCTGTGAGGGAGACGGCTGCACGTGGAAGGGACCCTAAGACCTGTGCCAGAAGGTATGTGAAGAGAGATCCAGTGTCCAGGGATCTGGATTGGAAGGCTGGACATAAGAACTGGACTACATACTAGCCAGGGTATATAGAGAGGAACTCTAGCAGCAATGGAAGCTCAGGTATGAACACTGATCTATGCCCTAGCTATAACCTTGAAAGACAGCAGGGAAACAAGTATTCTCCTGAAAATGCTCCATTGAGAGATTCATCTGTGCAAATCCATGATATTGAACCCATGCTTGTTGAGCAAGGGGGAATAATAGCAGATGAGGATCCTGTTTATATGGACTGCTCTCTATCTAAACTCCGTTGGTAACTTTCTGTTATAAAGTACAGCAACCATCACAAAGAAATACAAATTTGTTCTTTAATCTACTCAGAAAAGCTCCTGAGGCAGGATTTGACCCACACAGTAGAAAGCAAGCCAGCTAAGGGGTTTCAGCTGGATAACTGCTAGCAATTAAGCCTTACCTAATTGCTTGTGAGCTAGGAGAGAATCACTTCTGTATCTATGTGGGAAGTAATCAGAAGTTAACCTGAAAAGAACAGTTTGTTTCTTGCTGTGTGGCTTTTCATTTGTTGTTTTCCTGATTTTGACTTTGTTTTCCCAAGTTAACACTGAAAGCAAGTAACCTAATTTATGTGCTACCAAGCATATCTGTGTTGGGAGAAATAACCCCATAAATAAATATCTTATTGGCTTTACCCAAGAGCACAACTAAATTATTGTCAGCAGCTGTGTCTGGTGTGAATGAACTACATTGCCCACAATACCTTACAAATCATATTGAAATATGCACTTGCCAAGAGTGTGAAGATTCTCACCCAGGCAGCCGTCTGACAAGACGCATTCAATTTTATCATTGGGGGTCATCACAAGTTACTTACTTACTTACTTACTTACATTCTCTTATATACCGCGCTATTCTGCATCAGTGCGGTTTACATTGAACAAACTGAAATTACATTGAACAGGGCATTATAACTTGGAGATAACTATTTTTACAGGGAACATGGGCTATGGAGGGTTAAGTGGCTTGCCCAAGACCACAAGGAGCACCTGTGGGACTAGAAACCCCAGTCCTTCCGGCCCAAGGTTGCTGTCCTCTAGTGGGATTTCAACCCCCGACCTTCCGGCCTGAAGTACCTTGCCCCAACCACTAGGCCACTCCTCCACTCCAAGTTGACCAATGGTAAAAGGGGTCACGGTACAAAAAAGGTTGAAAACCACTGCTCTAAGGGTTTGATTTCAGAATTTGGCATAGGTTCTGCAGCTTATACCTTGGAGGATGGCCCAGAACATGTCCCCTCTCTGTTTGCTGCCATCTATACATATATTGTTTTTTTTAAATTGCTACTTGTACGTATGTGTTGATCTACAGGTTTAAATAAACTTTTTATAAGTGTGAACGGCACCTAAGACTTGTAAAATACACTCTGGTGCCTCTTTTAGAAAAGCACCAAACCAATTTAGTGATCTGAAACACTATAACTTTGAACCAATATTTTTATATTCTCTATTTTAAATATATAAAGACAGCATGGGGGCAGCAAACTCATTTAGCTTAGAGCCATACTTGCCCATTTTCATAATTTGCCTCCACAATTATATCCTCCTCTTCTGAATTATTTTATAGCTGGAGAGACAATTCCAATATTGCACCTATTTACGTGACTTCAACCAATAGTGCTGCTATAACTCAAGATCTTAAGATATATTTCCCATATGCTGTTCATATTCTTCTGACTGCAGTTTGTGAGTGCATATGTATATATATGTCTGGACACCATTATACAGTTGAGGTCAACATTATTGGCACTCTTGCAGTTCAACCCCTTAATGTCCAATATCTTCTAAAAAAAAAAAAAAAAAGTGGCCAGTGACTTTGGACTGGATATGCAGTTACGCACACATATTTGACATGTAAAAGAATCAAATAAATCAAGACCAATTAAAAAGGGAAATAGGGGGAAATAGTATAAACAATTCAAATCAGCTTG
Organism: Ichthyophis bannanicus; assembly: GCA_033557465.1. Lineage (NCBI taxonomy): Eukaryota > Metazoa > Chordata > Amphibia > Gymnophiona > Ichthyophiidae > Ichthyophis > Ichthyophis bannanicus. Next base: position 48,513,376 of record CM066037.1, on the reverse strand, counting down.
AACAGAAAAGCCACATTCCCACTGCAGTAAAATTAGATGTGCCTGTGATCGACAGTACTCACATGACTTGAATCAACCAATGATCAACCAATGAATGATGGCTCTAATAGTTAAAATGGCCACATTCACTCCCTGTTCCATTTTCACAATGGTGAAGACAAGAAAGCTGCCTGAGACCATCAAAAAAGCTATTATCAAACTTCAAAGGGGTTCAAGGCCATCTCCAAAGACCTTGGGATTCCTGTGTCTACAGTTTGCAATGTAATTGATGTTTTCTGCTCATGGGACTGTCAAGAAACTTCCAGGCAAGGGCTGCTCAAGGCAGTCTGCTGCTTGAGGTGAAGGATGAGATGGCACCCCTCTTCCCATGGAGGTGGTGGGCTTTCTCAAAATTCCATTCAGGGACTGAACCAAACCAAAAAGCCGATTAGATTATATGGAGGAAATGCAAGATGTTTGCACACCAAGGAACTAAAAGAGAGCAAGAACCACAGCACAGTTTATAGAACTAAATTATAACTCATTTTTGTTTTGTTGTTATAGTGTTATGGTTCTTGCTTTTTCTTGTTAAACATATACACTGCATCCACAAAACGCCCTTCAACAGGGGGTGCAGAGCAGAACCAGGACATTTACCATGAGGCAGTTTACCCTCAATGTTAGCGGGCTCAACTTTAAAAGAGCCGCGGGAAAGAAGGGAAACACTATTCCTTCTCGCGGCTTTGCAAAGGTGAGCCGGGTGCCAGTCAGGAAGTGTAGGGCTCTTCCGGGGCAGCAGGGTGGGGGGAATGAATGGTAAATTCTGCCACTGCTGAGAAGCAGCGGCAGCAGCCTGTCCACCCCTTTTTTTTTGTTTAAATTTTAAAGGCAGAGTGAGACAGCCTTTTTGGGGGCATTATTTGCTGCCTGAGGCTACTGCCTCACTTGGCCTCATTATAGAGCCGTCCCTGCCCCCAGGACATGGTGGACAGAGGAAAATTAATCCAAGAAGTCTTCGAAGGTTAGTGTGAACTGTTGGAAAAACACCACATACAACATCTATAATTTGGCAGCTGGGATTTAATGTTAAAAAATGTAAGGTCATGCATTTGGGCTGCAGCAAGCCAAGGGAGCAATACAGTATAGGAGGTGAAGTACTTTTGTCCACTAAAGAAGAGCGGGACCTAGGCGTGGTTGTGTCTGATGATCTTAAAGTAGCTAAACAGGTAGAAAAGGCGACGGCAAAAGCTAGAAGGATGCTTGGGTGCATACGGAGAGGAATGGCTAGCAGAAAAAAGGAGGTGATAATACCTCTGTATAAGTCTTTGGTGCGACCTCATTTGGAGTATGGTGTGCAATTCTGGAGACCGCACCTTCAAAAGGATGTGAAGAGGATGGAGTCGGTGCAGAGGGTTGCTACTAAAATGATTAATGGGCTTCATTATAAAGCATATGAGGACAGACTTAAGGATCTTAATATGTACACCTTAGAGGAAAGGCGGGATAGAGGTGATATGATTGAGATGTTTAAATACCTCCGTGGCATAAATGTTCAGGGAGAGAGCCTCTTTCAATTGAAAGCAAGTTCTGCTACGAGGGGACATGGGATGAGGGTGAAGGGAGATAGATTCAGGAGTGATATGCGGAAATATTTCTTTACGGAAAGAGTAGTGGATCCGTGGAATAGTCTCCCAGTGGAGGTGGTAGAGATTTTATTTATTTATTTATTTAACAGTATTTCTAAACCGCCTTATCTTAATAATCAAGGTGGTATCACAGCAAGCAATCAGGTAAAGTGTGTGTGTTGTACATGCAGTGAGGATAAAACTTAGTTGTGTGAGGGATGTGTTGGGTGCTTGATTTGTTTGAGCTATATACAGGGTGGGCTATTTACAGTGGTGCTAGAATCATATTTTATATATATTCAGTTGTTTGGGAGGATTGGAGTGCTGTTATCCTGTTAGATGAGGACAGTAACTGAATTCAAAAAAGCATGGGACCAACACAGAGGATCTCTAAAGGTAGAAAGTGGACTGTTGTAGTTGTTGTTATGGAAGGACAGACTAGATGGGCCTTGTGGTCTTTTTCTGTCATCATGTTTCTATGTTTCTATCCAAAGAGCGTAAGGCTGATCTGGAGCAATCTGGAGTGGTGATTTCAACCCACACCATATGCCGCGCACTAAACAAAGGGCATCATGGGCGAAGGCCAAGGAAGACCCCACTGCTCAAAGACAGACACACCTGATCTTTGCTCAAACCCACCTTGAGAAACCACAATCCTTCTGGGAAAATGTTCTGTGCTCTTTGGCAATGCAGACCAGCGATACATTTACAGTGAAGAAATGAAGCTTATAAGGACTAAAACACCCTTCCTACGATTAAATATAGTGGAGGTTCCGTAATGTGGGGCTGTTTTGCTGCCTCAGGAACTGTAGGTCTGGAACATATTAAAGGAATCATGAAGTCAGAGGACTACCAAGGTATTTTGGAGAGAAATGTGCTTGCTAGTGTCAGAAGGCTAGGTCTGGGTCAAAGGTCATGGGTCCTCCATCTGGACTTTCAGAAAGCCCTTGACAAGGTCCCTCATCAGAGACTTTTGGCAAAACTAAAAAGCCATGGGATAGGAGGCGGTGTACTATTGTGGATCGGGAACTGGCTAAAAGATAGAAAGCAGAGGGTAGGGCTAAATGGCCAATTTTCCCAATGGAAAAAGGTGAATAGTGGAGTACCCCAGGGATCTGTGCTGGGTCCGCTACTTTTTGACATATTCATAAATGACCTGGAAAAGGGAATAACTAGTGAGGTTATCAGATTTGCAGATGACACAAAACTGTTTAAAGTTGTTAAAACCCAAGAGGACTGTGGAAAACTGCAGGAGGATCTGGATAAATTGGAAGACTGGGCATCCAAATGGAAGATGAAATTTAATGTGGACAAGTGCAAAGTTATGCACCTAGGAAAGAACAACCCACACTATGGTTACACGATGCAAGGTTCCACATTGGGAACCACCACCCAGGAAAAAGATTTAGGAGTCATCGTGGATAACATGTTAAAACCCTCTGCCCAGTGTGCAGCAGCGGCCAAGAAAGCAAATGGAATGCTCGGTATCATAAGGAAAGGAATGGAAAATAAAACAAAGGATATTATAATGCCTCTGTATCGTTCCATGGTACGACCGCACCTTGAATATTGTGTGCAATTCTGGTCGCCGTATCTTAAAAAGAATATAGCGTTATTAGAAAAGGTACAGAGAAGAGCCACCAAAATGGTAAAGGGAATGGAAGGCTACTCCTATGAAGAGAGGCTACAAAGGTTAGGGCTCTTCAACCTGGAAAAGATATGGCTGAGGGGAGATATGATAGAGGTCTATAAATTAATGAATGGAGTGGAATGGGTAAACGTAGATCAGTTGTTTACGCTATCAGAATATAGAAAGACTAGGGGACATGTAATGAAGCTACAGGGTAAACTATTTAAGACAAATAAGAGAAAATATTTTTTCACTCAACGTGTAATCAAACTCTGGAATTTGTTACCAGAGGATGTAGTAAGAGCTGTTAGTGTAGCTGGGTTTAAAAAAGGTTTGGACAAGTTCCTGGAGGAAAAGTCCATAAACCATTATTAAAAAGGGACCCAGGATATCAATGCTTGACACAATACAAGCATTGTGGAACCTGTGTCTTTTGGGGGTACTGCTAGGTACGTATGACCTAGATTAGCCACTGTTGGAAACAGGATACTGGGCTTGATGGACTTTGGTCTGACCCGGTATGGCATATCTTATGTTCTTAGTGTGACTCAAAACATGCATCCAAATGTACAAAAGGACGGTTAAAAAGGTAAAAATGGACTGTTTTAAACTGGCCAACAATGACTCCTGATCTCAGTACAATTGAGAACCCTTGGAAAGAGCTGAAATCTGCCATTGGTAAAAGGAATCCTTGAAACATTCATGAGTTGGAACAAATTGCAGCTGAAGATGGGAGAAACTACCAGCAGACAGATGTACGAATATAGGTGGCTACAAGAAATGTTTGGAGGTTGTCCTCGCTGCCAAGGGTTGTGCAGGCACGGTTTCACTTCTATTCCTTGAAAGTGTGAACGTAGCTCTCTTTGACATTAGGCACAAAAAACATAAGATACCTGATTGGGCCAATCCCGTGATGAAGACAGTGCTGAAACACAGCTGTATCGAGTGGCCCCTACAATTAATAAAAGTATTTGAGATCTCAATTCGCTGTAGCCTGGTGGTTATTAATCCTGTCCAGGTCATGTTTTGTTTTTTTCTCAGAAATGACTGCGTCTAAGTTGCACAGCCATCTTTTTTTTGTTGTATACTTTTGAACATACTATTAAAATATTATGATGACATACAGGTGTAATATTTCCAATTGCTTCTCAAGATATTATACACAATATACCTAAAATGCAAAGGTGCCAATAATGTTGGCCACAACTGTAAATGTGCACTTTTGCTTTAGAATGCCATTCCACACTCCTAATTTGCATATAAAACTCCCCCAGAGATAAATCAAAGAGAATAAGTACTCCCTTTGCTGGGAGAGGGGGATTCGCTATTCTAGGAGTAGTATAGGGTGGCGCTTCTTTTTTGAAGATGAATGCATGCTAGCAGTGACCTATGAGGATGTGCGTGTGTGATTGCTCAGATTTCATTCAGGGTGAACTCTATTTTATGGTGATTTGCAGCTTTGAGGTTATCCCCAAAGATTAGACAGAGCGGGAAAACCCTTTAGTACCTATGGCCCTGTGTGGCAGCCTGAGAAGTCACATGTGGGACAAAGCTGTGATGAGAGAGGCTGCTTTTCCCTTCTCTGTAATTTCTACTGTCCCCTAGTGCAGGCTGACAGAGCTTGCTTGGAACAAACTGCTTTGCATATTGCTTTTCGACACCAAAATGTACAATTTCCATGTACGTGACATCAAAATGATACATTAAGCCTTTCAAGTGGGATTCTGTATCATTAATATATGTTATGTTGTTAAAATCTTGTATCTCCAGAGCTGTACAGCATGAGGGACAGGTTTGCAAAACAACAGACTCCTTCAGACTGATGTTATTTTAATGACACCTGTTCTTAAAAAGTAACATTTCAAAACAAGATATTAACTCACTCGACTAATTGAGAAATACCATACAGTTGGTTTTACTGTTCCTGGCAGTACAATGGCTGCATTCCAGAGCAGCTCTTCCTGCAGCTTGCTGTATCTGTGAGAAACATGCAAGGGTGAATGTTTTTCATAGTCTCACTGAGCCTGTATCTTTTAATGCAGTGCAATACAACTTTGATTTATATCCTTCCTTTCTAGTACAAAATACTACTCAAGATGGATAGCAGCAAAATTGCAGATAATAGATACAAGTAATCATCAGAACCAACCACCAGCTCATCCTAAAAAAAAAAATCTCCTACTAGCAAATGCTATTTGAATAACCTTGGCATTATCTATTTTGATGTTAAAATTCAAAATTGTAATCCAATATACAATGCTAATTTAAGCAAACAAACATACAATGACAAGTAAAATCAATCAATAAATAAACTGATTTATTCATAGCTAGTACTTGCAGGGGGTACTTTAATAACAGAATGCCTAGGTTGAAAGTCTAAGAAGGTGGCTGCTTTTTAAGGGCAACAGAGGTGCCCAGGACTGGATTTTGATGTTCATAGGCCCTAGGCAGTTTCACTCAGAAATGTGCAAAAAGAGGGATAAATGTCAATTGAATTATGTCAGTTGATATTATGCACTTTAAACCATTCTAATACTAAACCTTGTGATTGATGGAGCGAGTCAAATGACTATCAATTTAATACTTACATAGTATATGATTATTTTTAGCACCTAGAATCAATCGCAAGCATACTATTTCAGCTGATATTTTGTTAATCCTAGTTTCTGCAAAAACCAGCAGGAAGTCAGTCATCACATATGAGTGACGTCAGCACTGACAGAGCCCACACATTGAACACTCTCCAGCTTTCAGAGTTAGACCATGCATGCGCGGTCAGCTTCCTACTCAAGGGTGCCATCTTACCTCAGTCTTCTTTTTGCAGAGCCCATCGGAAGTTTCGTCTGCACCCCAGAAAAAATTTGCATCTTTTGTCTTTGTTTATTCTTTCCTCTGGTCGCATACCATCACCTTCTTGGTTCCTGGAACCACTGCTGCCTCAGCGTTGTGTTTTTTTTCTTTTTTTCTTTTTTTCCTGTTTTCTGGTGTGCAGGATTTTTCTCATGTCCTCCCTAACCAGGACCTTGGAGTTTGATCTTGCGGGTACCGTTCTCCTCACTATGTCCTCGTTTGAAAGTCGCACCGTTCTCATTCTCAAGCACTTGGGTGTTGTCATCAACTACCCCAAGTCTCATCTGTAGCCGACATAGCATCTGGCGTTCATAGGGGACCTTTTGGACCCTGTCCAGGCCAGAGCCTTTCTTTCTCTGGACAGAGTTCAGCACCTAGCAGCCCTTGCCACAGAAGTGCAGGATCACTCGATAGCCTCGGCCCATCTCCCGTTGTGCCTCCTGGGGCACAATTTATTTATTTGTGTGATTTTTATACCGCCCTATCGAGCAATCATAGTGGTATACATAGAACAATAGAATTACATTGAACAATGCAAAAGTCACATGTGGATAACAAGCAATCGAATCGCTTTGACCTGGTGAAAGGCGGTATATAAATGTAGCTAAATGAAATAAATAAATGTACATGATTGTATAACAATGAACTATTTCAGCTTATCTGGGCATGAGGAGTAATATGTTTTCAATTGTATGTTTACTTTACAGGGATTTTTTCAGTGTGGTAAGGTAAAGGGGTAAAGGTAAGGGGAGAGTGTGGAGCTACCTAATGGTAAGAACATAAGATATGCCATACTGGGTCAGACCAAGGTCCATCAAGCCCAGTATTCTGTTTCCAACAGTGGCCAATCTAGGTCATATGTACCTAGCAGTTTCCCCAAGAGACACAAGTTCCACAATGCTTGTACTGGGTCAAGCATTGATATCTTCGGTCACTTCTTAATAATGGTTTATGGACCTTTCCTCCAGGAACTTGTCCAAACCTTTTTTAAACCCAGCTACACTAACAGCCTTTACTACATCCTCCGGTAACAAATTCCAGAGTTTGATTACACGTTGAGTGAAAATATATTTTCTTTTATTAGTCTTAAATAGTTTACCCTGTAGCTTCATTGCATGTCCCCTAGTCTTTCTATATTCTGATAACGTAAACAATCGATCTACGTTCACCCGTTCCACTCCATTCATTAATTTATAGACTTCTATCATATCTCCCCTCAGCCGTCTCTTTTCCAGGTTAAAGAGCCCTAACCTTTTTAGCCTTTCTTCATAGGAGTATCCTTCCATCCCCTTTACCATTTTGGTGGCTCTTCTCTGAACCTTTTCTAAAATCGCTATATCCTTTTTAAGATACGGCGACCAGAATTGCACACAATATTCAAAGTGCGGTCTCACCATGGAACGATATAGAGGCATTATAATATCTTTTGTTTTATTTTCCATTCCTTTTCTTATCATACCTAGCATTCTATTTGCTCTCTTGGCCGCCGCTGCTGCACACTGGGCCGAGGGTTTTAACATGGTATCCACAATGACACCTAAATCTTTTTCCTGGGTGGTGGTTCCTAATGTGGAACCTTGCATCGTGTAACCATAGTTTGGGTTGTTCTTCCCTAGGTGCATAACCTTGCACTTGTCCACATTAAATTTCATCTGCCATTTTGATGCCCAGTCTTCCAATTTATCAAGATCCTCTTGCAATTTTCCACAATCCTCTTGGGTTTTAACAACTTTAAATAGTTTTGTGTCATCTGCAAATTTGATATCTTCACTCGTTATTCCACTTTCCAGGTCATTTATGAATATGTCAAAAAGCAGGGGACCCAGCACAGATCCCTGGGGTACACCACTATTCACCTTTCTCCATTGGGAAAATTGGCCATTTAGTCCTACCCTCTGTTTTCTATCTTTTAACCAGTTCCTGATCCACAATAGTACACTGCCTCCTATCCCATGACTCTTTAATTTTGCCAAAGGTCTCTGATGAGGGACCTTGTCAAAGGCTTTCTGAAAGTCCAGATACACAATATCAACCGACTCACCTCTGTCCACCTGTTTATTCACTCCTTCAAAAAAACATAGCAGATTAGTAAGACAAGATCTTCCTTGTCTAAAGCCATGTTGGCTGTCTCCCATTAGGTTGTGACTATCTACATGCTGAGTAATTTTATTCTTTATGTTGGTTTCTACCATTTTTCCTGGTACTGACGTCAGGCTCACCGGTCTGTAGTTTCCCGGATCACCCCTGGAACCCTTTTTAAAAATTGTTGTTACATTGGCGATCCTCCAATCTTCAGGTATTAGAGATGATTTTAATGATAGTTCACAGATTACTGATAGCAGGTCTGCAATCTCATATTTCAGTTCTTTCAACACCCTTGGATGTATACCATCCGGCCTAGGTGATTTGCTACTCTTCAGTTTATCTAATAGTTGTAAGACATCTTCCCGATGTATCGATATTTCCTTCAATTCTTCCGCACCTTTAAATACCACTTCAGTCATGGGTAACATCCCTACATCTTCCTCAGTAAAGACCGAAGCAAAGAATTCATTCATTCTCCAGGACCAAGCAGGAAGTCAGTCCTCACATATGGGTGACGTCGGCGCCGACGGAGCCCTCGCGGAGCAATTTTCCCCAGCTTTCAAAGAAAGCCTTTGGGAATTGCAGCGCGCATGCGCGGTCCCCTTCCCGCCCAAGGGTGCCATCTTAGCCAGTCTTCTTTTTTCCGCGGAGCCCTACAGACGTGGTCTTCTTGTCCCCGCAGAAAAAGTTGATTTTCGTCAATTATTATTCCATTTTTTCTTCGGTTCGACGCCGGTCTCTTTCCTGCCCGGACTCGCGACGCCGTTGCGAGTCCTTCTCTTATTTTTCGGTTTTTCTGATTTTTCTTGTCAGTTTCGTTTTTCGGTTTTTCGCTGGCAGCCCGGTCCTTTGACCTTGCAGGGGCCCTTTTTCCCCCGATGGCTGCCAGTGGCTTCAAAAGGTGTGTTCAGTGTGACAGAAATATGTCGCTCACTGACACACACGATCATTGCCTCCGCTGTCTCGGCCCAGATCACGAGGAACTGATCTGTGGGGCCTGCAGCAAAATGTCCTCCAAAGCTTTACGGAGTCGGCGGCATCAGCGGGAAAGAATCTTCGCAGATCCCACCCGTACCCGGACCTCATCGGAGGCCGCGGCGTCCAGAGGCTCCAGCTCTGAGCATCGCCGGAGTTCCTCCGACAGAGGTTCTCCCTCCGGGGATCATCATCGGAAGGCGAAACCCGCGAGGGCGGCGTCGGTGGACGCTCCTGGTTCCGCGAGGGCCAGGTCGCATAGCCCCGATAGCCGTCCCGGGTATTTGGAGCAGGAACGTCTCACGAAGCGACCTCGTTTGGAATCGGAATTGCCTGCTCGGGTAAGTCCTGTAGTCCTCCTGGACTCGCCTCCGAGGGGTCCGACGTCGGGCACGACGCCGTCGGGGCCCGAGTCGGGGACTGCTGGGTCACCTGAGGTCAGACTCAGGTTGACGGCCTTGGAGAGCAGCCTGGCTGCCTTCATGGACCAGCAGCGGGCACTGATCGCTAGCCTCGCTGGCGCCTCTGCCCTGGCCGCCGGGACGTCGACGTCTAAGTCGACCCCGGAGACCGAGCCGATCCTCGAGTCCATGCGGGCTCGAGTCGATCCTCGGTCGAGGTCTCCCTCGGCCTCCCGTTCGGGACCGAGGTCGTCGACGCCGACTCCCTCGGCGTCGGGGCGGCCGACGCCTCCGCCCGCCCGAACCGACCCCACCGATTCCTCCTCGGAGTCGGCCTGGGAATCTGAAGTGGAAGAGTCACCTGATTCTTTTCGGACTCGGTGTGTCCCCTCGGACTCCCCTGAGTCCGAACCTCGGAAACAGTCCCCCCCGGAGGATGCCCGGTTCTCGGACTTCGTCAGGGATATGGCCAAGGCTTTGGCCTTCCCTGCGGATCCCGAGGAGGAGCCTCGAGCCGAAGAGCTCGACGCCCTTCAGTACGACTCTCCAGCAAAGGAGCACTTTACTGTACCGGTTCCTCCCATGCTGAAACGACTACTCTTCCGCATGTGGGAGAGTCCGGCATCGTCGCCGGTATTAAGCAAGCGGGTCAATTCCATCTATCGAGTCCGCAAGAGCCCTGGCTTCCAGAAAGCACAGCTACCGCACCATTCCATGGTGGTGGAATCGGCCATGCATAGGCTCAAGAGCCAGAAGATGCACTCCTCGGTGCCTCCCGGCAGGGAGGCCCACAACCTGGATGGCCTCGGTAAGAAGTGTTTCCAAGGCTCTATGCTTGCTTGTCGGGTCCAGACCTACCAGCTCTACATGGGCATGTACCTTAGAGACCTGGCTAAAGAGATAGCCGGATTCTCTGCTGGGCTGTCTGAGGAACCTTTGCGGAGGTTCCTAGCCTTGTCCACTGGAATTCGAGAATGCTCCAAATTCATTTCTCGAGCAGCCTATGATGGCTTTGAAGCATCGGCTCGAGTGGCCGCAGCCGGCATCGGTGCCCGCCGACAGGCTTGGCTTCAGTCGTCTGACCTTGAACCCTGGGTGCAGGACAAGTTGGTCGATGTCCCCTGCTGAGGTGAGAACCTCTTTGGCAAGCCCATGGCTGAGAAGGCTGCGCAAATCGAGACGGAGACTCTCACCAGAACTAGGCTCTCTAAGAAGACCTCTGCCCCTTCCCAGAAGAAGAAGGGCTCGGGAAAGAAGTCCTTTTACCCGAGAAAGGCGGCTGCCTATAAACACTACCCTCAATATCAGGCCTCCGCAGCTCCCCAACAGGGTCAGCAGGCCAAGGGACGGGGTAACGGGTCCCGTAGGCAGCAAGCCCCCAAGCCTGCACCACCGGCCCCTGCTCAGCAGGGTGGGGGTTTTTGACTTCATCGGCATAGCCTCTCCCCCTCAGCTGGTTTCTCCCAGCACAGGAGGCCGGCTGGTCCACTTTGCCCACAGGTGGTCCAACATCACATCAGATGCCTGGGTGCTTCATGTTGTGAGAGAAGGCTATCTTCTCCACTTCCACCAGGTCCCTCCCTCCTATTTCCCGGGAGAGCCTCCACGACTCCCTCTGCACAGGGACTTACTCCTTCAGGAGTTAGCAAGTCTTCTTCAGGAACAGGCTGTGGAACCGGTGCCCCACCACCTGAGAGGTCAAGGCTTCTATTCCAGGTATTTCCTAATACCAAAAAGAACGGGAGGCCTCAGACCCATCCTGGACTTGCGCAACCTCAACAAGTTCCTCGTGCGGGAGAAGTTCAAAATGCTTACCCTTGGAATCCTTCTGCCCTACCCTCCAGCAGGGAGATTGGCTATGCTCCTTGGATCTAAAGGATGCCTACACGCACATCCTCATCCACCCAAGCCACCGCCAATACCTAAGGTTTGTGGTGGCAGGAAATCATTACCAGTACAGAGTACTGCCCTTTGGCCTATCCTCCGCACCACGAGTCTTCACAAAATGTCTCGCGGTGGTGGCGGCTTATCTCCGGCTTCAGGGCCTCTATGTCTTTCCTTACCTAGACGACTGGCTCATCAGAGCATCGTCCTCTCCAGAAGTCACAAAAGCCACACACCGCACTGTGACTCTTCTCCAGTACTTGGGCTTTGTCATAAACTTCGCAAAGTCCACTTTGCTCCCCTCGCAAGATCTCGAGTTCATCGGCGCAAGATTGCACACTCTTCAGGCGCGAGCTTTCCTGCCTCTCGACAGGGCTCAACGGCTCATGGACCTAGCCGGCCGTTTTCGCAACCAGTCCCTGGTCTCGGCCAGGCGCTTCCTGAGACTACTCGGCCATATGGCTTCCACCGTCCACGTGACCCCCGATGCCCGCCTGAATATGCGGCCTGCTCAGTGGTGCCTTCGCAAGCAGTGGCAACAGGCCACGGGCGGCCTAGCCGACTTAGTGCAGATCTCCGACCCGCTGGCCTCTTCTCTACAGTGGTGACTTCATCAGCCGAACCTGGTACTCGGAATGCCTTTTCAATCTCCTCCGCCTGCTCAAGTACTGACGACCGATGCTTCTCTCCTGGGATGGGGAGCGCATTGCCAAGGGGCATGTACTCAAGGTCTCTGGACCACGTGGGAGTCTGCGCAGCAGATCAACTTCCTAGAGCTCAGAGCAATCCGTCTGGCTCTCAAGGCTTTCTCCCACCTGACTTCTCACCGGTCCGTCCTTGTCCAGACGGACAATCAAGTTGCCATGTTCTACGTGAACAAACAGGGGGGCACGGGCTCCTTCCTTCTCTGTCGAGAAGCACAGAGGCTCTGCTCTTGGGCCGTCAGTCACGGCATTCTTCTCAAGGCAGTTTATCTCCCAGGCCAAGAAAATTGCCTGGCGGACAAACTCAGCAGAATCCTCCAGCCGCACGAGTGGCGACTGGATCCCTTGGTAGTTCAGAAACTTTTTCTGAAGTGGGGCCTCCCCACGATGGATCTCTTTGCCAGTCCTTTCAACCAGCAACTTCCTCGCTTCTGCTCTCGGCAGCCGCATCCCCTTCGAGTAGCGGCGGATGCTTTTCTGCTCTCATGGTCGAAAAGCCTTCTGTATGCCTTTCCTCCCATACCGCTAATCTCTCGTACTCTTTTCAAGGCTCTCCGAGACAAAGCTTCCATCATCCTGATAGCTCCTCGGTGGCCCAGACAGCCGTGGTTTCCACTCCTGCTGCAACTGGCGGTGGAGGCTCCGTTCCCTCTGGGGTTTCAACCAGACCTCCTAACACAGGATCAGGGGTCCCTGCTACACCCCAACCTCAGATCTTTACATCTGATGGCCTGGCTGCTGAAAGGGTAGTCCTGGCTCCCCTTCTGCTGCCGGCAGAAGTGGAAGAGGTCGTCCTAGCTTCCCGGCGACCTTCTACCCGCAAATGCTACGCCCTTAAATGGCGTCGTTTTTCCGTTTGGTGTACCCAGCAGTCTCAGGATCCCTTCTCCTGCTCGGTGTCGGTGATCTTGCAGTACTTGCTCTACCTCTCTAATCTGGGACTTAAGTCCAACTCCGTCAAAGTTCACCTCAGTGCTCTTTCAGCACATCATGTGCCGGTGGACGGCAGACCTCTTTCCAACAATCCTCTCGTGGCCAGGTTTCTCCGAGGTCTCCTTCTACTTAAACCACCTCTGCGCCCGCCAGCACCTGACTGGGATCTGAATGTGGTTTTACAGCGGATCACCTGTCCGCCTTTTGAACCTATGGTTACCTGTTCTCTACGTTTTCTTTCTTGGAAAACCTTATTCTTGATAGCCCTCACTTCCGCTAGACGCGTAAGTGAATTGCAGGCCCTCGTGTCTGATCCCCCTTACACTCGGTTCTACAAAAATAGGGTAGTCCTACGGACTCACCCTAAATTTCTTCCAAAAGTGGTCTCCCCTTTTCACATCAATCAGGAGGTGGTACTTCCGACCTTCTTTCCCAGGCCACACTCCAGCCGAGCTGAAATGGTCCTGCATACCCTGGACTGTAGAAGGGCGTTGAACTTCTACCTTGACCGTACGCGGGAGCACCGTAAAGCTGCTCAGCTTTTCGTGTCTTTTGACCCCAATAAATTGGGGCTCCCTGTCTCCAAGCGTACTCTGTCCATCTGGGTTGCTGACTGTATCGCTTGGGCTTATGGGGCAGCCGGACTCTCGTTAGAAAGTCGGGTCACGGCTCATTGTGTTTGGGCGAAGGCTACCTCAGTGGCTTACCTCCGCTCTGTTCCATTGACAGACATCTGCCGGGCCGCTACTTGGTCTTCGAGCCAGACTTTTGCGGTCCATTGCTGCCTCGAGAGGGAGTCCCGCAGGGACAGTGCTTTCGGACAGGCAGTCCTCCGAAATCTCTTCGAAGTTTGAGCAACTCCTACCCTCCATCCCGGATGGGGGCTACCGGTGGGTAATAATTCAGTGAAGATTCCTTCCTTCTGTGCTGCTGAGCTAGAGGGAGCTCATTTTTGTGCTTAGGGTCTCCGGTAGCCTTAAGCTTGGGAGTCCCATATGTGAGGACTGACTTCCTGCTTGGTCCTGGAGAAAGCGTAGTTACTCACCTGTAACAGGTGTTCTCCAGGAGCAGCAGGAATCAGTCCTCACAACCCTCCCTCCTCCCCTTGGAGTTGCAATCATCTGCTTTAGTTTTTTTGCAAATTTTTATGCTGTCTTTTAGCTATGTCATCTGACTGGCTAAGATGGCACCCTTGGGCGGGAAGTGGACCGCGCATGCGCGCTGCAATTCCCAAAGGCTTTCTTTGAAAGCTGGGGAAAATTGCTCCGCGAGGGCTCCGTCGGCGCCGACGTCACCCATATGTGAGGACTGATTCCTGCTGCTCCTGGAGAACACCTGTTACAGGTGAGTAACTACGCTGTCTCTCCGCTTTCGCCTTGTCGCCTCTTAGTGCTCCTTTAACCCCTTTATCATCTAATGGACCAACTGACTCTCTAACAGGTTTTTTGCTACGAATGTACTTGAAAAGGTCTTTATTTCGCGTTTTTGCTTCCGCAGCAAGCTTCTTCTCAAATTCTCTCTTTGCCTGCCTTTTCAATGCCTTGCATTTGACTTGCCAGTGCTTGTGCTGTTTCCAGGTTTCGTCGTTTGGCTCTTTTTTCCATTTCCTGAAAGATGCTTTTTTGGCAACAACAGCCTCTCTGACCTCACCTTTAAACCATGCTGGCAGTCTTTTGGACTTCCTTCCACTTTTCTTAAAGCGTGGAATACAGCTGGTCTGGGCTTCCAAGATAGTATTTTTCAACAACACCCAAGCTTGATGTAGGTCTTTAACCTTTGCAACTGCTCCTTTTAGTTTTTTCTTAACTGTTTTCCTCATTTTATCATAGTCTCCCTTTCGAAAGTTAAAAGGTAGTACTGTGGATTTCCTTACTATCCCTCCTCCACTAATTAAATCAAAGGCGATCATGCTATGATCACTATTGCCAAGTGGCCCCAACACCCTTATCTCTTGCACTAGATCTGGTTTTCCACTAAGGACTAGGTCTAATATGGCTTCCCCTCTTGTCGGTTCATGAACCAGCTGCTCCAAGAAGCAGTCATTTATTTCATCTAGGAACTTTATCTCCCTAGCATGTCCTGACGTGACACTGACCCAGTCGATACCGGGGTAATTGAAATCACCCATTATTATTACTGCGCTGTAACTTTTGTTAGCTTCCTTGATTTCTTTGAGCATTTCATCATCCATTTGGTCATTCTGGCCAGGCGCTCGATAGTACACCCCCACTGCCATCGCCTTCCCCCTTTTATATGGAATTTCAATCCATATAGATTCTACAGCAGATTTTGTTTCCTGCAAAACTTTAATCCTTTCTGAGTCAATGCCCTCTCTAACATAGAGCGCAACCTTGGTAAGCAGGATTAGGTCGGGTCAGCGGTTGGGATTACCTCATTTTGTCCAAAGTATTCTGGAAAAATCACATATGGTCTCGACAATGCACGTCATGCCTGACACTCGTCTCCACATGTGTTGGGCCCAGTGGACTCTGCACTCAGTGGACTCAGTGACCAAGCGCCTGGAGGACAGAATTTACATGACTGTGCCTCTCTCCGAATCCCTCATCTGGTGGCAGCAGCCACTGCACCTCAGCGGGAATGCCTTTTCATGCCCCGCCGCCTCAGAAGATCCTCACCATGGATACCTCCCAAGTGGGCTGGGGGGGCCCACTGCAATGGCCTGCGGACCCAGGGCATCTGATTGGTAGGGGAGAGCCTCCATCAAATCAGCTTTCTCAAGCTCCGAGCAGTTGCAAATGCCCTACGGGTGTTCTGATGCCACTTGGAGAACCAGGTTGTTCTGGTCTAGACAGACAACCAAGTGGTGGGTTTTTTTTGTCAACAAACAAGGAGTATTGGGTCGTACCTCCTGTGCTGGGAAACAGTTTGCCACTGCACCTTGTCACGTGTCCCTATCCCCAGCCACGTGCTTAGGGGATTAGGGTTGCCATTTTAGTCCTCTTTAAAGGGTTTGAAAACTATTTCCTTCAGGAGCAGTGGGAGTTGTAGTTTACCTCTTAAAAAGGATAGTCATGGAGACATTGAGTGAAGGCAAACATGACACAGTTTATTTCCCCAAAATATGCACAAATAAGGTTCAAACGCAAAGTATCTGGATATTTCCTCCGGGACAAAAAGCACAGAAAATATTTACATCCTTAAGCTGAATAACTTCTCAAAGGCATTAAACAGACGCAGACGTTTCATCAATCAAAACAGGTAAATCAAAAGTACAGCATCTTAGGTTCAGCAAAGTAAGGAATGTCTATCTGCTTCCTTAGTGAGATAATATATAGTGCTGTGCAAGCTTGTCTTACTTAACCTGGTTCCTACCTTAGCAAGGTTAAGTTTTCTTGGTAGTGCTTTTCCCAAAATCATTTACTCAGGCTGCTACTCCTTAACCAAGGATTCTGTAGCCTTTGCACGACACAAAGAAAAGTCCATTGGCAGTTCAGTAATCAAGGGGTCTAATTCATTATACTCCACTTGCATTTCCTCCTGCTGTGGAATTATAATATCCTGTGCTGAGCCCTCATGACCTGCCTCTGGTGGAATTCTTGCTGAGGATTCCTGTAACTCCCTCCAGGACCTCTCTACCCGGTAAGGAATATGGAGAGCTGTATTACTGGATATCTTTCTCTGGTTCTCTTGCCCCAGTTCCTCTCAGGTTTAACCACGGCTCTCTGTTTGAGGCTGGGTTCTTCTGCCTCCTGGTTTGAAACCTAGGCACCCATCTCTGAGTGTTGTGAACCTCTTGGTCAGGAACAGAAGTTTGGAACCTGCCCTGCTCTCTCCGTCTGAGCAGCGCTTGCTTGGTTTCCCTTGTGCCAAACTCTTTCCAGGTCCTTCTTCTTTCCTCTGCTTGGAACTTTCTTTCTGGGAACTTCCAGTCCTGCTCTGAGTCCGTCTTTGACACTGTCTTCCTGGACTCTCTGCTTGAGTGTTTGCTTGCTCTGCTCTTCCCTTCTGAGCAACCTTTTCCTCCTGAGCAGCTCTTCTTCCCTCTGCTTTTCCCTAAGCAGGGTTTATAAAGGTGCTTCCTGGGCAGCATTTCTCTCTGCCTTAACAGGTGTTCATAATCATGCTCCAAGCCTGCTACTCCGTCAGCAGAGCTTGGGTGTGGCAGCCTAGCCTCAGAAACTCTAAGCTTGCTCTGAAGCCTGTGCACTGCTGGAATGTTTTTAAAGGTACAATCACTGACTTTTTCTATCTCTACAGGCTCACTAGTGCCTTCCTCATCACAACCTTCATGAGCGAGGATGCCCCTTCGAGCAGTGTACCTCCCTGGTCAGGACAATCTACTGGTGGTCCTGTTCAACAGGGTCCTTCAGCCCCATGAATGGCAACTGGACCTGCAGGTAGCCAGCTGCATCTTTCAAATTTATTTATTTATTTCACATTCTTAATATACCGCCCTATCTGGCAATCAAGGTGGTTTATAATGAACAAAAACTTGAACAATACATCAAACAGAGTTAACTATGTACAATAACATAAATAAACTATTTACATTCTCACTGGTAAGCAATACATAGGTGATTAGATGTTTTGACGTTCCATAAGGGTAAGTAGCCTTAGAATTTTGTAAGTATTAGCCATGGAGAGAGAAGAAATACAGTGGAGTACGTTAACCATGTGTTATGATGGGGAAGGTTCTGATTGGAACTGACCATAGTGCTCATTGAAAAGGAATCTCTTTAATCTTTTTCTAAAGATGGTTAGGTCCTTCACTTCTCTTATAGTGGCAGGGAGTGAATTTCAAAGAGTTGGGGCATAATGTGAAAATGCTCTTTTGTTTGTTGCTTTGTTTGCATTACAAAAGTCAGGTATACATAGCAAGTTTTGCGAACAACCCTTTGTCTGGTGTCTGGAATTTTAGCTATTAGGGGGGGCTCTCCTTCAATGGATCTATTTGCCAGCCCCAGCAACACCCAGTTGCCATGCTTCTCCAAGATGTCAGCCCCCTCTCGAGTGGTGGCCAATGCGTTCCTCATCTTGAGGATGGAGGGCCTCCTCTATTTGTACCCTCCCACTCCCCTGATCTCCTAGACCAGTGATGGCTAACCTTTTTGAGCCCGAGTGCCCAAACTGCCGCACAAAACCAAAGAATTTCCTCAAAGTGCCAGCACGTCAATTAAAGCCCCATTTGCATAAGGTGCTTCATTTGCATAAATATTTGCATAATGTTACCATACACTAACTTTTAGTAAACATGCCTCTTAATGAGTATATGGATAAAGAAAGACTAAAAGGTTTCTACATTACTATAATCCAGTACCAACCGCCAGGCACATTAGGAACTACTACAAACGCTGCCCATTTAGAACCCATAGCAAACCCGCCGTATCCTAACAGCACTACCAGGACTCACAAAGCACCATACTCTACCTATCAAAAGGCAACACTGCAAATATTAAACCAATACATCTCAGAGAACAACAATACATGACCTACTGGGGAAAGAACAAGTGGCAATGTCAAATAGGAATTATATAAACAGAATACCTCAGCTCAGTTACACATGCAGAACAGACCATCACCAAACAAGGAATCACAATTTAGAAACAGGAAGACAATAATTAAACTGGGAACCCCAAAAGCCAAACTTGGAATATACAACAACACTGTAGAAATAAAACTATATATTAATTTCCTCTTGTACTAAACAAAGCGCAAAAATTAATGATGCACATTTCCCAGAGCTGACATATTCCAGTTAATAAATTCAAAATAAAGAGATATTTTTCTACCTTTTGTGCATTTTTTTTCAGTTGCAATTGTTCCAGCCACTTTCTTCTGGTTTCTTCGTGTCTTCTGCTAACTCTCCATCTGCTGTCCATTTGTCCTTTCTTCTGTCTTCTTGTTTTTTTTTCCATTCTCTCTCTACATCTGCTTTAACATACTAATCTTTCTCCTTTGGCTCTTTCCTCATTCCTATTTCATCTACTCAAAATTTACCCCTCCATCCTCAATCCCCACTTACTCTCCCAATACCCGGCCAATTGTAGATTTTTTATCCCTCCCACACAAAATATTTTTCCCCTCTCCATTTTACTCTCCCAGCCCCATCCCATTCTAATCCTCCCCCAACACCAGCTCCCTTCTAGTTCCAGCCTCACCACGCATCCATTCCCTTCTAGTCCCTGCATCAGCCCATTTCCAGTCCTAGCAGCCCCCCAACCCAATACCAGTCCTATCCCCCCCTCATCAACCCACTTCCAGTCCTAACCCCCCATCACCCCATTTTCAGTTTAAGCCCCCCCCCTATAACCCATTACCAGTCCTAACCCCCCACTTCCAGTCAGCCCCCCATAGCCCATTGCCAGTCCTAACCCCCCCATCAGCCCACAGTCCATTACCAGTCCTAACCCCATCAGCCCACCTCAAGTCCTAACCCCTCCCCATCAGCCCATTTCTTGTCCCAGCCCCCCATAGCCCATTATCAGTCCTAAACCCCCCCATAGCCCATTACCAGTCCTAACCCCATCAGACCACCTCCAGTGTTAACCCCCCATCAGCCCATTTCCAGTCCTAACCCCACCCAACAGCCCACCTCAAGTCCTAACCCCTCCCCATCAGCCCATTAGCAGTCCTAACCCCCCCCCAGCCCATTAGCAGTCCTAACCCCCCCTCTCTAGCCCATTAGCAGTCCTAACCCCCCCCCATAGCCCATTACCAGTCCTAACCCCCATCACCCCATTTCCAGACAGCCCCCATCAACCCACAGCCCATTAGCAGTCCTAACCCCCCCTAGCCCATTAGCAGTCCTAACCCCCCCCTAGCCCATTAGCAGTCCTAACCCCCCCTCCTAGCCCATTATCATTCCTAACCCCCCCTAGCCAATTAGCAGTACTAACCCCCCCCTAGCCCATTTGCAGTCCTACCCCCCCCTCCCACCCCAATAGAAGTCCAAACCCCCACCGCCGAGCCCATTACCCGTCGTAACCCCCCCCCTAGCCCATTAGCAGTCCTAACCCCCCCAGCCCATTAGCAGTCCTAACCCCCCTCTCCCATTAGCAGTACTAACCCCCCCTCTCTAGCCCATTATCAGTCCTAACCCCCCCATAGCCCATTACCAGTACTAACCCCCCATCACCCCATTTCCATACAGCCCCCATCAGCCCACAGCCCATTAGCAGTCCTAACCCCCCCCTCCGAGCCCATTAGCTGTCCTAACCCCCCCCCTCCTAGCCCATTAGCAGTCCTAACCCCCACCAGCCCATTAGCAGTCCAAACCCCCCCCAGCCCATTAGCAGTCCTAACCCCCCCCCCTGCCCATTAGCAGTCCTAACCCCCCATCACCCCATTTCCAGACAGCCCCCATCAGCCCACAGCCCATTAGCAGTCCTAACCCCCCCCCTCCTAGCCCATTAGCAGTCCTAACCCCCCCCCCCTCCTAGCCCATTAGCAGTCCTAACCCCCCCCTCCTAGCCCATTAGCAGTCCTAACCCCCCCCCTCCTAGCCCATTAGCAGTCCTAACCCCCCCAGCCCTAGCCCATTAGCAGTCCTAACCCCCCCCCAGCCCATTAGCAGTCCTAACACACCCCCCCCCCCCCCCCCCCGGCAAATTTAAAAACAGAAAAAGCGGGCTCTGGCTGCTGCCGCGGACGCGGCAGCATGCAGTGTCCCGCGGGGCCCCCTCCGCCCGCTAAGCCCCTCTGCAAGGGCTTTCAGATTCGCGAGGGAGACAGCGTCTCCCTCGCGTCTCTTGTTAAGCCCGCAGGGGCTAATGGGAAATTTCCCATCAGTCCCTCGCGTCTAAAGGGGCTGATGGGAAATTTCCCATTAACCCCTACGGGCTTAACAGAGACGCGAGGGAGACGCTGTCTCCCTCGCGAATCTGAAAGCCCTTGCAGAGGGGCTTAGCGGGCGGAGGGGGCCCCGCGGGACACTGCATGCTGCCGCGTCCGCGGCAGCAGCCAGAGCCCGCTTTTTCTTTTTTTGCGGACCTTCACGCGTGCCAGCTGCAAGGCCTTCGCGTGCCACAGCTGGCACGCGTGCCATAGGTTCGCCATCGCTGTCCTAGACCCTTCTCAAGGTTTAGTTTGACCGGGCCACTATAATCCTCATAGCTCCCAGGTGACCATAGTAGCCCTGGTTCCCCCTGCTCCTCCGCCTTTCCCAAGCATCCCTGGTTCCCCTGGGGTGCGCTCCAGACTTGATCTCGCAGGAAGACAGTGCTCTCCTGCACCCCAACCTCGGTGCCCTCATACCGAAAGCCTGGCTGCTGAGGGGTAGCCCTGGCACAGTTCCACTTGCCCAGGGACGTGGAGGATGTCTTTGTCTATGGTGACATCATTGACGGAGTTAGTGTACCCGGAGCCCTCCTCTAGTTATAGAAGTCCTTTAGGACGACTTTGTGCTTGTGTGTCCCTGTTCCTGCTTTCCAGTTGGAACATGCAGTCAGTCTGTTTTTGTCTGCAACCAAGTGCAGACAAGCCCCTCGCCTCCTCCACCACCTCACCAAAGGAAAAAAAAACATCCTTGATTTCAAAAGCCTCAGTGCTTCAGACTAATCAACTCTTTCTGTCCATGAAAGAAGAGCGGGACCTGAGGGTAATTTTTTTCTGATGATCTTAAGGTGGCTAAGCAGGTAGAAAAGGTGATGGCGAAAGCCAGAAGGATGCTTGGGTGCATATGGAGAGAAATGGCCAACAGGAAGGAGAAGATGTGAGACCTCATTTGGAGTATTTACATACTATTCTGGAGATCACACCTTCAAAGGGATATAAACAAGATGGAGTCTGTGCAGATGGTTGTTACCAAACTGGTCAGTGAGTTTTGTCATAAGGCATATGGAGACAGACTTAACACTAGAAGCCCCAAAGTAGGTCAATTGACGCAAATGCATCGTCAAAGTTGTATACCAGTGCCACTGCTAGAACCATGTCAGTTATGTTCCATGACTTTGCTAGCGAGGTCAAGGTGTTCAAATATGTGCATTGAAAATTAATGACAGATGCGCCACCTAGCGGGAAAATGAATTTATACCTAGAAGCCCCAAAGTACGTCATTTGACACAACCAAGAAAATCGAGTGGTTTTCACAAGTTTTCTTACAACAACTAACATAAGAACAGTGTTAACTAAATTTAAAAGTAACTGCAAATTCAAAAGTAACTGCAAAGTCCATGTCAGTTAACGAACAAACAGGATAAGCATGTACGCCTGCACAACCTGTAACATGTAGGTCAACATTTGAATCTGATTCAGTCGAATCAGAGCCACTGTCAATTTCCAAAATATCTTGCAGCTTGGCAAGTGCTTGTGCTGCTGTCATGCGCTGCGGACGCGGTTCTCTCGCTTTCTGCATCGAAGTGGTAGCTGCAGCTGGCAACAGATCAACTGATTTTGCACCAGCACATCTAGGCACTGCTGTCTTCTTACGAGGTCTTGGCATTCTGTAAATAGAATCGAAAAAAAAAATGAATAAAATGTCAGGGAGGAAGCGATATGCTAAACGTTCTGGAGTGTCGGCCTGTTCTAGGGCATGTTCGAAAGTCACGACATTGTACATAAATGTGTAACAGAGTAAATTTTGGTTTTAAATCAATCACTGTTTACAGTTTTACTCCGACATTACAAAAACAACAAACACACGATGATTTCATGTAATGACGTCACATACTGCATGTATTTAACAAATAAGTAACTTCAAATTAATTCACATCTACATTTCATGCTAAACGCAGTCGTCGTGATAATGCGTCAATTGACGCACTTTGGGGTTTCTAGGTAAAATGCCTTTTGGGGCTTGTAGTGTTAAAGATCTCAATATATATACTTTGGAAGAAAGGCAGGAGAGGAGAGATATGATAGAGATGTTTAAATACCTCCATGACATAAATGCATAGAAGGAGATCCTCTTTCAATTGAAAGCTCTGCAATGAGGGGACATAGGATGAAGGTGAAAAGGGATAGACTCAGGAGTAATTTGTGGAAATATTTCTTTATGGAAAGAGTGGTAGATGCATGGAATAGTCTCCTAGTGAAGGTAGTAGAGAAGGGGACAGTATCTGAATTCAAGAAGACATGGGACAAATGCAGAAGAGCACTAAAGGAAAAAAGGGACTGTAGAGCTTAGTGGTTCATATGGAAGGACAGACTGGATAGGCCATTTTGGTCTTTATCTGCCATCATGTTTCTTGTTTCTATGAAATCCGAGAAGGGCCTCCTCAGCCACTCCACACAGGCCTGTGAAAGCCTGGTTGCCTGAAATCGCTTTATTCAAGTGGCAAAAAAAGAGAGCCAAATAAACAGAACATGAACAGAACAGAACAAAAATAAAAATAGAGAAAAATAAGCAGAACATGCAGAAATAGGACAGAGAGGAAAGGAGGGCTTCATGTGTCACTTGTGGTCCAAAATAATTTTTTAGACACATCCCAGGCAACAGTGCATATTGGGGAGTCTGCAGTCTTCTATCTGCCTGCCCATATGCATCTGTCGTGCATGCACAAACAAACGGATGCATATGGCTTCCTTCTACCTTGCTCAGCAGGAGGCAAGCAGCTGGGGGGAGTCTTCCTCAACAGAAAGAGGATAGGATTGGCATTAAAGTGCTCTTGGGAGTCCCCAGGTCCCACCAGCAGAAAAGGCAGGAGCAGCACTAACACACCCAAAGGAGTCCTCAAGTCCTGCCAACTTGAAGACAGCAGGAGAGACTCTGAAGTGCCTGCGGGAGTCCCTGGTCCCGAAGCGCAGGGGAGCCATGCAAATAAGAAAGGGGTGCATGAGGGGGTGAGACATAAAGAAAGGATTGGGAATAGGGAGGAGAAAAGGAGAAGGATGGAGCAAAATGGAAGGGGCAGGTTTAGGAGGAAAGAAAGGGGGTGGGGCATAAGGGAAGTTGTCAAGTTAGGAGGACAGAAAGGGGCAGAGCATAAGTGAAGAGGGAGGACTAGAGGGCGAACTGAGAAGAGATGGTGAGTGCAAGAAGGGAGAGGTGGAGGGAAAGCATGGAAGATCAGTGACAAGGAAAGAGGGAGAGAATGCAAGTGGGAGGGACAAGGAGTAAATGTAGGATGATGGGGAAAGTGAAGAGAAGCTTACGGTACTTTCCACAGCTTCCTGACATATACATGTAGACATGTACACACACAGCCTCCCAACACAGATATAGACATGCGCACGCACAGCCTCCTGACACACATGTAGACATGTGCGCGAACACAGCCTCCCAGTACTCGTATGCATACACACACACAAAAGCTCTGACATATTCTGCCAACATGCACACACACTGCCCCCAACAAATCCTGCCCACACCCACCTCAACACACAGTAGCGGTACATATTCACCACACTTGCATACACCCTCTGACGTCCCACCCTCACATCTCCATAGGTAAACAGCTGAACTCTCTCCGTGGAAATAGATGTACAGCTTATATCACCAATTTAACAGATACATACGCACTTCACATACACTATTAGTCAATACACACACTATGCACAGATGCCTACCTACACATCCCCTGCTACCCTACTGAGATAAACTTTTCCATGGCTGTTTTAACCAAGTCTCCCACACAGATGTGTCTGAGTCTGTGAATGGAGGAAAAGGGAAACATACCAATATGTTGCACTCTAAGTGTGCAATTCACACTTGTTAACCTACATTTGGTTAGACAACTCTCCTTTTCTTCTGCCACAAGAAATGAGAATAGTAATGCAGGCAAAGTTGTGGGTCTCAAAAGATGGAATAGGGCCACCCCTGTGTTTAGGGCCTTACATTGCTTGCCCTTAGCTTTACACACTCAATCTCAGATCCATCATAGTTACTTTTAGATCATTTTGAGGACTAGTCCCTCCTTAGATATCTCAGCAGCTTGAACTATATATATGTGCCTACAGGCTCTTTATATTCTAAATTTAAGCTAGCCTTTACCTGAAACAGGAAAAGCTCCTTTGTTGTGGAATTTGCTGCCTCTGTAGTTAAAATTGGAGTCACAATATATGGAATTTCATATATAGTTGGAAATTTGGCTTTTCAGTCAGTCTTGATTTATGATTTTTTAAGCAGATGGGTTGTGACTTTTTTTTTTAAATATTTTTTATCCAGGTATCTTATTGGTCTGGTTGGGATTTTAATTGATTGGGATTAATGGTATGATCATGTGCACTTATAGGATTTAAATGTTGATGCCTTGTGATTGTTTAAGTTGTTTGCATTGTTAAAACATATACGCCTTGTAGCGCTATACAAATGTAATTTTGTTATTTTGTAGGTTTGTTAATGTAACTGTTGATGCATAATGATTGTATTATTGTATTAGAAACATAGAAATATGACGACAGAAAAAGACCACATGGCCTATCTAGTCTGTCCTTCCATAACAGCTACAACAGTCCCCTTTTTACCTTTAGAGATCCTCTGTGTTTGTCCCATGCTTTTTTGAATTCAGTTACTGTCCTCATCTCTACCACCTCCACTGGGAGACTATTCCACGGAACCACTACTCTTTCCGTAAAGAAATATTTTCGCATATCACTCCTGAATCTATCTCCCTTCACCCTCATCCCATGTCCCCTCGTAGCAGAACTTGCTTTCAATTGAAAGAGACTCTCTCCCTGAACATTTATGCCACAGAGGTATTTAAAGTAAAGGGTAATGTCTCAGCCAGCTTTACTCATTAGACCCACAGGGGGATTGAACTCATGATTGTATGTAATCCATTACGGGGAAATATGGTATATAAATATTACCTTACATTGCATTGATAGTTTAGATGTCTGTTTATAAAATTGCCCTCAAATAACATCAGCAGTGTATAAATTATAACAGCTCCAACCTGACTCAGATTCCCTGGTGGGCTAACTTCTGACCCTCAAAGCTTTTACAAGGGGTCAAGGTGAAGTGCAGCATAAACTTCTCTAGCTGTGGTTCATGACTTGTTTTGCTTTTCTTGAAGGGGGAGGAGATTATAGTTCCCTCCCCATGTGGTGACACCGTTGTACAAAATCTATACTGAATCCCAGCAAGGATTGAAGTACGGTAAGATTGAAAAAGAAAAATACATACTGGCTGCATGTTGCCCAAGATAAAATGGTGCCGACCCGTAACATACAAACTAGGGTGAATGATGGTGGTTGCGATAGTGCAAGCATTGCAGATCTAGATAACATCCCTGCCATAGATAAAGGCCAAGGTGAGCATGTTCGTGGACCCACTGTAGCAGGAGATAAACCACAGAAATTAATGAAAAAATTAAGAGGATTAACTATGCTTTACATAGTAACATAGTTTCTCCAGGCAGAAGCAGGAAGTCAGTCCTCACTTGTGGGTGACGTCGGCACAGACGGAGCCCACGTGGAGCAATTCCCCAGTTTTCAAAGAAAGCCTTTGGAATTGCTGCTACGCATGCGTGGTCCTCTATCCGCCCAAAGGTACCATCTTGCCCAGTCTCCCTTTTTCTGCGGAGCCCTTCAGACGCACTTCTTTATCCTTCAGAAAAAGTATTTCATTTTTGGCCTCTGGCCTGTGTTTTTTCCAGTAAAACTGGTCTTCTACCCGTCCTCCCCTGTTCTGTTTTTGCCCTTGAGCGAGGGGACGTTCTTTTCTGTAAAAGTTTTTTTCCACGGGCTTTGTGCCCTTTTTTCCCCAACCGCTGGCCGCAAAGATCTTTGACCTAGCAGGGACCCTTTTTGCCCCAGTGGCCACCGGATTTAAGAAATGTGACAGATACTCCAAAAATATGTCGATCATGGACACCCACGACTGCTGTCTTCGATGTCTTGGGGGCCGACCATGACCCGGAGCTCTGCTCTCTTTGCAAGAAAATGCCCTCCAAGGCCCTGCTAAGTCGTAAGCAGACCTCTGATGACATTTTCCGGAAGGTATCCCCGGCGGCACCCTTGGTCATCCCTCTGCTGGTGGAATCCCCATATCGGTCTCATGCTCTCTGCAGCACTGCGACCAGGGGTCCCCTGAAGTGGAGAGGTGTAAGAAGAAGAAAACCTCAACGTCACTGTCGGGGGCCCCACACATTTGCGAGCGCTCCCACACTTGGTTGCTCAGCCCCCCTCGGCATTCCCAAGAGTCAGACAAGGAGCGGTCTCGTAAGGTACCTCATACAGATACGGAGGCCTCCAGCGATTGCGCCCGGTCTCCTGAGGGCCGTCCCAGTGAGGACCCCCTCTCCTCCACGCCAGACCCGGTAACCCCACTGTCGACGTCGCAGGGACCCACGTCCGCGTGGGAGTCCCGTATGCTGCCACTAGAGCACAGCGTTTCTGCCTTCTTAGCTGCCCAGCAGGCGCTCATGCCCAGCACAGCTGGCCTGTGCCTCAAGACCGAGGTTCCCTCAAGAGGGACACCGAAACCCGCCCTGGAAATCCCCAAGAGCCGTGGGCCTCGTGAGGGTCCTCGGCATCGGTCTCCCTTGCCTTCCCAGTCCTCGGGAGCAAGATCCTCCAAGGCTGGCTCCAAGCGAGTCTCGACCTCTGGACGGGACGACCAGCCTCATTTGGACTCCATCTCGGACCTCTCGGACTGGGAGTTGGATGGAGATACCTCCCCAGAGATCCGTGCCCAAAGGGACCTCCCTTCGTACCCATCTCCGCACGCCTCTCGGAGGTGTTTGCCCAAGGACACATCATTCTTAGTGTTCGGCAGGACATGACACGGGCCCTCAGCCTGGCTACACAGGCTGAAGAGGAGCCGCGAACTGAAGAGCTCGATATTCTGCAGTATGCGTCCCCGCCTAGGGAGTCTCTTACTGTTCCAGTTCCTCCCATTTTGTCAAGGCTGCTCGTCCTCATGTGGGTGATACCTGCTTCGGTCCCCATATTGAGCAAGTGTTTCAACGCCATGTATAGCATCCAACGTGGCCCGGGGTTCCGGAAGACGCAGCTCCCACACACCTCCATGGTAGTGGAGTTGGCAATGTGGAAGCAAAAGAGCCTGAAGTCGCACTCTTCGGTCTCCCCGGGCAGAGAGTCAAGAGCTCTCGACGTCAGGGTCCATGCTCACATGCCGCATCCAAGCATACCAATTGTATATGGGCATGTTCCTTTGTGACCTCGGCAAAGAGCTTGGCGGGTTTTCCGCAGGCCTTGTTGGTGAACCCCTTCTCAGGTTCCAAACCCTCCTGAAATCCATTGCGGAATGCTCAAAGTACCTCTCCCATGCTGCATATGACAGGATTGAGTCCTCTGCCCGAGTGGCAGTAGCCAGCATTGGGACCCGACGCTAGGCCTAGCTCCAGTCCTCTGACCTGGAACAGTGGGTCCAGTAGAAGCTCCTGGACGTCCCCTGCCTCGGCGAGCAGCTGTTTGATAAACCTATGGAGGATAAGGCCACTGAGATAGAAACTGAGTTTGTCACTTGAACCTGTCTCTCGCTTAAGACCCCCTCCTTCCCGCGGAAGAAACAGCAAACAAAGAAGCCATTCTTCCAAAGGAGGGGACTCCCCTACCAGAGCTACCCTCCTTTCCTGCCCACCCCCACGCCGGCCTCCGTCACACAGGGGAAGGGAGGTGTGCATAGCTACCGCAAGCCTAAAGGGCCTAAGGCTCAGCAACCGGCACCACCCCAACCCATGCAGGGTTTTTGACGCCAATGGCATAGCCTCTCGCCCCCTGGCAGCACTTTTGCTGGTGGGGGGACGCCTGTCTCTATTCGCCCTGCAGTGGGCATCAATCACATCAGACACCTGGGTCCTCCGAGTGATCCGGGATGGATATCGTCTCAGCCTGGACAGGTGTCCTCCTCCCTTCTCGCCAGCGGAGCCTACTTGGCTCCTTTCGCACCAGGCCTTATTGCAGCAGGAGCTGTCCAACCTTCTCACCCAATGGGTGGTCGAGCACGTACCGCTGCACCTTCGAGGCTGTGGTTTCTACTCCCGCTACTTTCTTGTTCCAAAAAAGATGGGCGGCCTACGCACCATCCTCGACTTTCAGAACTTAAACAAGTTCCTGGTGCAGGAGAAGTTCAAAATGTTATCGCTTGGCGTCCTGCTGCCCTTCCTTCATCAGGGTGATTGGCTTTGCTCCTTGGACCTCAAGGACGCTTATCCCCACATTCTAATCTACCCTCAACACAGGCAATATCTGTGCTTCAGGGTGCAGGGGGAACACTACCAGTACAGGGTGTTCCCCTTCGGGCTGGCGTCTACACCACGGGTTTTCACAAAGTGTCTCTCCGCAGCCGCCACCTCACTCAGGCGGAAGGGCATACCCATCTTCCCTTACTTCGACGACTGGCTTGTCACTGGGACCTCGATCGATGAAGCCCCCCTGGCTGCATCGCGAACAATCCTCCTCGAACGCCTCGGCTTCTTGGTCAACTACTCCAAGTCCCATCTCGAGCCAGTGTGGACACTGGAGTTCATCAGCGCCCGCCTTGACACGGAGCGAGCGACCGCCTTCCTGCCTGCAGACCGGGTGGACCGCCTCGAGGCCGTGGTAGCCCAGGTCCAGAGCAGGGCTTGGGTTACTGCATGGGTCATGCTACGCTTCCTAGGACATATGGCCTCCACCATCCATGTGATCCCCCACTCCTGCATGCACATACAGACAGCCCAGTGGTGCCTCAGGGCACAATGGAGCCAGGCCTTCGACCACTTCAGGGACCCTATCCAGGTCTCCCGCAGTCTCTATGACTCCCTGGGTTGGTGGCGGGACCCCTGAAGTCTCCTTTGGAGAATGCCCTTCCAGATCCCACAGCATGAGCTCAGTCTAACGACAAAAGCTTCCCTGCTGGGGTGGGGAGCTCACTGCGGCACATTGTGCACCCAGAGGGAGTGGTTGCCTGAGGAGTCTCAGCAGCAGATCAACCTACTTGAGCTTCGGGCGGTCTGATGGGCCCTGAGGGCCTTCGAGGGCTATCTGTGGGGGAAGTTGGTGCTTGTGCAGACTGACAACAGGGTAGCCATGTTTTACATAAACAAGGAGGGGGGAACAGGATCATGCCTCCTCTGCCGAGAAGCGATCCTCCTTTGTTCCTTTGCGTCTCACTGGGGGATGACCCTGCAAACAGTCTTCCTCCCAGGCCAAGAGAATGTCCTTGTGGACAAACTCAGTAGGATCCTCCACCCACACGAGTGGCGCCTGGATCCGGAGGTTGCCGGCGTTCCATTGGTGGGGGATCCCATCCATGTATCTGTTTGCCAGTCCGGTGAATGTGCAGCTTCCCCGCTTCTGCAGCCCGGTTCCGCACCCGAGCAGGGTGGCCCTGGATGCATTCCTCTTGAACTGGACCTCTGGCTTTCTTTATGTATTCCCTCCCACTCCTCTCATTGCGAGGACCCTCCACAAAGTTCAGTGGGACCAAGCTTCGGTGATCCTCATGGCCCCCTCATGGCCTCGACAGCCTTGGTTCCTGCTTCTGCTCCAACTCTCGTCTGAGCCCCCAGTCCCCCTGGGCTGTGCCCTGGGCCTCTTGACACAGGAGGAGGGTCGTGTGTTCCACCCAAACCTGGCCTCGCTGTCCCTTACAGCCTGGCGGCTAAACGGGTCACCTTAGCTTCGCTGCACCTCCCGGAGGATGTCGAAGAGTTTCTCCTCGCGTCGAGGAAGGACTCAACAAGACAAGCGTGCACCTTTAAGTGGCAACGCTTCTCGACCTGGTGCTCTGAGCTCCAGATTGACCCTTTCTCCTGCTCTATCCGGTGGATCCTCCAGTATCTCCTCCACCTCTCGAAGTTAGGGTTGAAATCCAGTTTTGTCAGGGTACACCTGAACGCCATTTCAGCGAACCACCTTTCCATCGAGGGGAAACCCCTCTCGGGGCAGTCCTTGGTCTCCCGCTTCATGCGAGGTCTCTTGCTTTCCAAGCCTCCGCCGGCGGAGTGGGACCGCAACGTGGTGCTGATGCAGCTCATGCAAGCACCCTTCGCGCCGATGGCGATGTGCTCACTTCAGCATCTCTCCTGGAAGGTGGTCTTCCTGGTGGCTTTGACTTCGGCTTGCCGAGTCAGAGAACTTCAGGCACTTATAGCTGAGGCTCCATACACCAGATTCTACGGAAACAGGGTGGTCCTCCGCACCCATCCCAAGTTCCTACCGAAGGTGTTCTTGTACTTTTATCTCAATCAGGAGATAGTCCTACCGACCTTCTTCCCGAGACTGCATGCCGACCAGGCATCAGCAGTATTGCATACACTCGACTGCAAGAGGGCTCTTGCCTTCTATCTGTAGCATACCTAGGTTCATCGCAAGTCTGACCGGCTCTTTGTCGCCTATGACCAATGTTCCCTCTAATTTTCTGTAGGCTGTGTGCGCATAAAATATCAGCTGTGTGCAGCTTTTGAAGGAAGTTTAAATTTTTGTGCGCCACATAACGACACTCGGAGTTATATACTTTAAAATTTGACTACACATCAGAATACAGTATGTACACCACTTTGATTGCACTAGAAAATATTGTAGAACTTGTGAAAACCGTAAATACACAACAAATTTTAAATTTTAAGACGTCAGTGTTGTTTTCTATCTGAATCAGAACCATAATTTTTTTGCGCTCTGTTATAAAGTATGTGCGCTCGCTCGGCAAGGTGTGTGCACGCGCACAGCTTAGAGGGAACAGTGCCTACGACCCCAATCGCCTGGAGCAGGCAGTCACCAAATGCACCATCTCCGTCTGGGTGGTGGGCTGCATCGCCTTCACCCAGGCAAAGGCGGGTGCCCCACTGTATCGGTGGGTCACCGCGCACGGCGTCCGAGCCAAGGCAGCTTCAGTGGCTTCGCTGCACTCAGTGCCTCTAACGGACATCTGCTGGGCTGCGACCTCGTCTTCAGCGAACACGTTTGCTGTCCACTACTGCCTGGAGAGGGAGTCTTGCTGGGACAGCGCCTTCGACCAGATTGTAATCTGTTCGTGGTATAAGCAACTCCTGCCCTCCGACCCTTCTTCGACAGCTACTGAGAGCTTAGCCCTGGGGACCCGAAGAATCAGGCTCCTTCGGGCATTGACTTCTGCACACGGCCTGTAGCTGGGGAGTCCCATAAGTGAGGACTGGCTTCCTGGTTGTTCCCGGAGAAAGCGTAGTTACTCACCTGTAACAGGTGTTCTCCAGGGACAGCAGGAATCAGTCCTCACAACATCCAGTTCTTGGCCCTCCCGGCATGAACGCTGAGAGGTGCTCCACTTGCTGGACAATGTGACTGAAATCCTTTTGGCCTCCAGGAGGGCCTCAACAAGAAAGTCTTATTCCTGCAAATAGAAGAGGTTTACTGCCTGGTGTGACGGCCAGGCCCTAAATTCTTTTGTGTGTTCCACATAAAAATTGCTTGAGTATCTTCTGCACCTCTTCGAGTCTGGACTTAAGTCCAACTCCATCAGGGTCCACCTTAGTACAATTGGAGCTTGCCATGTAGATGTGGAAGGAAAGTTCATCTCGGTACAGCCTTTAGTTGTTCGCTTCATGCAGGAGTTGCTTCTATTGAAGCCTTCCTACTAACCTCCCACGGTGTCTTAGGACATCAGTGTGCTTTTTGCGCAGCTCATTGAAACTCCCTTGAGCTTCTCAGTTCCTGCCCTCTGAAGTCCTTGACCTGGAAAGTGTTGTTTCTGTGGATGTGTATTTCAGCACACAGAGTGAGCGAGGTTCAGGCTTTCATAGTTCATCTACCTTACACCAAATTCCATCATAATAGAGGCCTCCGTACTCATCCTAAATTCCTTCCAAAAGTAGTATTGGATTTCCATCTTTATCAGTCAGTTGTTCTTCCAACATTCTTCCCAAGGCCTCATGCCCACAAAGGGGAAGCTGCGCTGCACATGTTGGACTCCAAGCGAGCCTTAGCCTTCTACTTGGAGCAGACAAAAGCCCATAGAAAGTCCATCCAACTTTTTGTTTCTTTTGACCCCAGAAAGCTAGGGGCTGCCGTTTCCAAACACTCTTTCAATTTGGCTAGGAGACTGCATGAAATGAAAATCCAGGTCACGCCGCATAGGCCGGCAGCTGCCAGCAGCGATTTTCGATGCTGCCCGTTAGTCCCAGTGCTTTAGAGATAGGCGAGGGTTTCCGTTGCCTGTCTTTAAGGTGCAGGGTGCTAAGCGGGTAGCATCGAAAATCACTGCTACCCGCTTAGTGCCATTCCCCGCTTTTGATCTGCCCTGGAACACCCCAAACATGCCCCGATGCTAAGTGGATAGCATCTGGGCCTGTTAGGGGCTTAACCAGGATTTTCCAAAAGCATTACTCATGTAGGTGCCTTTGGAAAATCACGGTTAAGGCATTTACACGAGTAACATAGGCTTACCTGTGTAACTGCCTTCGGAAATCGGGCCTCTCATGTTTGCAAACTTAAATATTTTGCACAATATTTGACATAAGTGTACTGATGTCTTTGAAAGCACATGCCTCAATACTTGTGTTAGTCTGTAAGAGACCACCAGCCTCTGTCATTTTTTGTTGCATTTATTACATTTAAAAGAAAGTAGAGGTGTGCTGACATCAATGTATTTGTACCCTTGGAGAGGCAGCATCACAAGTTGTGGTTGAGTGTCGTCATCTGAGTGCATTGCTGTGTTCAGAAAATGTTTGTTTCTCCTTTTTGCCCTTAAGTGTGTTCAGGTTGTGTGTAATCCCAAGACTCTACATCCTTATGTGACCCACAAATTATTAGTCATATGATTCTGGTATTCTGAGCTGTTTTATAACTGAAATATACATCAGTTTAAGCAGTATGGTGTTTCACATAATAGTGTCAGGGAGTGTATGAGTGGCATAAATGTAATTCTCCAGGACCAAGCAGGAAGTCAGTCCTCACATATGGGTGACGTCGGCGCCGACGGAGCCCTCGCGGAGCAATTTTCCCCAGCTTTCAAAGAAAGCCTTTGGGAATTGCAGCGCGCATGCGCGGTCCTCTTCCCGCCCAAGGGTGCCATCTTGCTCAGTCTTCTTTTTTCCGCGGAGCCCTACAGACGTTGTCTGAGAATCCCCGCCGAAAAGTTGATTTTTTCTCTTTATTTCTCTTTTTTCTTCGGTTCGACGCCGGTTCTTTTCCCGCCCGGACTCGCGACGCCGGTTGCGAGTCCGTTCCTTATTTTCGGTTTTTTGTCCTTCGTGACAGATTTCGCACCTTTTTCCTTTTTCCCTGGCAGCCCGGTCTTTCGACCTCGCAGGGGCCCTTTTTCTCCCGATGGCTGCCAGCGGCTTTAAAAAGTGTGACCTCTGTAAGAAACTCATGTCTCTTACAGACACTCATGACTTCTACCTCCGCTGCCTCGGACCCGATCATGACTCCATGATCTGTGGTCCGTGTGGCAAAATGTCCTCGAAGGCGTTGAGGAGTCGGCAGCATCAGCGGGAGCGTATCTTCTCTGACTCCGGCCGGGCTCGGACCTCGTCAGAGGCTTCGACGTCTCGGGACTCTGGTCCTGAGCATCGTCGAAGTTCCTCTGAAAGGGGGTCTCCTACCCGGGAACATCATCGGAAGAAGAAACCCGCGAGGGCGGGATCGGTGGACGCTCCTGGTCCCTCGAGGGCCAGGTCGCATAGCCCCGATTCCCGTCCTGGGTCCTCGGAGGTGGAGAGGCCGTCAAAACATCCTCGACTCGAGGTGGACTTGCCCACTCACGTGAGTACTGTTGTCCTCGTTGACTCGCCTCCGAAGGACCCGACGTCGCGCCCGACGCCGTCGGGGCCCGAGTCGGGGGCTGCTGGGTCTCCTGAGCTCGGACTCAGGTTGACAGCCTTGGAGAGCAGTCTGACTGCCTTCATGGACCAGCAGCGGGTATTGATCGCTGGCCTCGCCGGTGTTTCTGCCCTGACCGCCGGGACGTCGACCTCCAAGTCGACCCCGGAGACCGAGCAGATCCTCGAGTCCATGAGGGCTCGAGTCGATCCTCGGTCGAGGTCTCCTTCGGCCTCCCGTTCGGGACCGAGGTCGTCGACGCCGACTCCCTCGGCATCGGAGCGGATAGCATCGGTGCCCGCCCGACCGGAGCCGCTCGACTCCTCCTCTGAGGAGTCGGCCTGGGAATCCGAGGACGAAGAGTCACCTGGTTCCTTTCGGACTCGGTGTGTCCCTTCGGACTCCCCCGAGTCCGAACCTCGGAGACGGTCCCGTCCCCCCCCCGGAGGATACCCGGTTCTCGGACTTCGTGAGGGATATGGCCAAGGCTTTGGCCTTCCCCGCAGATCCCGAGGAGGAACCTCGAGTCGAAGTACTCGATGCCCTCCAATATGACTCTCCCCCGAAGGAGGAATTTATTGTACCGGTTCCTCCGATGCTGGAACGACTTCTCTTCCGCATGTGGGAGAGCCCGGCGTCGTCGCCGGTGTTAAGCAAGCGGGTCGATTACATTTATCGAGTCCGCAAGAGCCCCGGCTTCCAAAAGGCACAACTACCGCACCATTCCATGGTGGTGGAATCGGCCATGCATAGACTTAAGAGTCAAAAAATGCACTCCTCGGTGCCCCCTGGTAGGGAGGCCCGAAGCCTGGATGCCCTCGGTAGGAAGTGCTTCCAGGGCTCTATGCTTGCTTGTCGAGTCCAGACCTACCAGCTCTACATGGGCATGTATCTCCGAGACCTGGCTAAAGAAATAGCCGGGTTCTCTGCTGGTCTCTCCGATGAACCTTTGCAGAGGTTCCAAACCTTATCAACTGGTATTCGAGAGTGCTCCAAGTTTATATCTCGAGCAGCCTATGATGGTTTTGAGGCATCGGCTTGAGTAGCTGCGGCCGGCATCGGTGGACGCCGCCAGACTTGGCTTCAGACGTCCGACCTCGAGCCCTGGGTGCAGGACAAGTTGGTCGATGTCCCCTGCCGAGGTGATAACCTCTTTGGCAAGCCCATGGATGAGAAGGCTGCACAAATCGAGACGGAGACTCTCACCAGGACTCGTCTCTCAAGGAAGACCTCTGCCCCTTCTCAAAAGAAGAAGGGCTCGGAGAAAAAGCCCTTTTACCCGAGGAAGGCGGCTGCCTATAAATACTACCCTCAGTATCAGGCCACAGCAGCTCCCCCACAGGGAAAGCAGGCCAAGGGACGGGGTAATGGGTCCCGTAGGCAGCAAGCCCCCAAGCCTGCACCACCGGCCCCTGCTCAGCAGGGTGGGGGTTTTTGACGTCATCAGCATAGCCTCTCCCCCTCAGCTGGTTTCTCTCAGCACAGCTCCAACTTTCCAGGGGAGCCTCCCAGACTCCCTTTGCACAGGGACTTACTCCTTCAGGAGTTAGCAAGTCTCGTTCAGGAACAAGCCGTGGAACCGGTGCCCCACCACCTGCAGGGTCAAGGGTTTTACTCCAGGTACTTCCTGATTCCAAAAAGAACAGGAGGCCTCAGACCCATCTTGGACTTGCAAAACCTCAACAAGTTCCTTGCAAAGGAGAAGTTCAAGATGCTTACCCTTGGAATCCTGCTGCCCTACCTCCAGCAGGGAGACTGGCTATGCTCCTTGGATCTAAAGGATGCGTATACTCATATCCTCATTCATCCAGACCACAGACAATATCTCAGATTTGTTGTGGGAGGAAATCATTACCAGTACAGAGTACTGCCCTTTGGCCTATCCTCCGCCCCCAGGGTGTTCACCAAATGCCTAGCAGTGGTGGCGGCCTATCTAAGACTTCAAGGTCTTTTTGTGTTCCCATACCTGGACGACTGGCTCATCAGAGCCCCATCTTCTCCAGAGGCCGCTCAGGCCACTCATCGCACTGTGGCTCTGCTCCAGCACTTGGGTTTTGTCATAAACTTCGCAAAGTCCACTTTGCTCCCCTCTCAAAATCTCGAGTTCATAGGCGCCAGGTTGGACACGCTTCAGGCGCGGGCCTTCCTCCCTCTGGACAGGGCCAAGCGGCTCATGGATCTCGCCAGCCACTTTCGCAGCGATGCGCTGGTCTCCGCCAGGCACTTTCTGCGACTGCTCGGCCATATGGCTTCCACGGTCCATGTGACCCCCAATGCCTGACACAACATGCGTCCTGCTCAGTGGTGCCTTCGCACTCAATGACATCAGGCCACGGGGAGCCTTGCGGACTCAGTACAGATCTCCAACCAGCTGGTCTCATCTCTGCGATGGTGGCTTCATCTACCAAACCTAGTGCTAGGGGTGGCTTTTCAGCCCCCTCCGCATTCTCAGGTCTTGACGACCGATGCTTCCCTCCTGGGTTAGGGAGCACATTGCCAGGGGTCATGTACTCAAGGCCTCTGGAATCCTTGGGAGTCTGCTCAACAGATAAACTTCCTGGAGCTCAGAGCCATCCGCCTAGCGCTCAGAGCCTTCTCTCACCTGGTGTCCCACCAGTCACTGCTGATACAGACGGACAACCAGGTTGCCATGTTCTACGTAAACAAACAAGGCGGAACAGGCTCCTTCCTCCTCTGTCAGGAGGCGCAACAGCTGTGCTCTTGGGCAGTCCGCCACGGCATCCTCCTCAGGGCTGTCTATCTCCCAGGTCAAGAAAATTACCTGGCCGACAAGCTCAGCAGGATCCTCCAGCCACACGAGTGGAGGCAGGATCCGATGGTGGTTCAGCAAATCTTTCTCAAGTGTGGTCTCCCCACCATGGATCTGTTTGCCAGTCCTCTGAACCGGCAGCTGCCCAGATTCTGCTCTCGACAGCCGCATCCTCTCAGAGTAGCGGCGGATGCTTTTCTGATTTCATGGTCCAACGGCCTCTTATATGCCTTTCCTCCCATGCCACTGGTGTCTCGGACGCTCTTCAAGGTTCTCAGGGACAAAGCATCGATGATCCTAGTGGCTCCCCGGTGGCCGAGACAACCTTGGTTCCCGCTTCTAATGCAGCTGGCGGTGGACACTCCTCTTCCTCTGGGGTTTCAGCCCGACCTCCTGTCGCAGGATCAGGGGACTCTCCTACACCCCAACCTCCGGTCCCTTCATCTGATGGCCTGGCTGCTGAAAGGGTAGTCCTTGTTCCTCTGCAGCTACCTCCAGATGTGGAGGAGGTCGTCTTGGCCTCCAGGAGGCCCTCCACCCGGAAGTCCTATGCTCTTAAGTGGCGTCGGTTCTCCGTCTGGTGTACTCAGCAGTCTCAAGATCCCTTCTCCTGTTCAGCATCAGTGGTCTTGCAGTACTTGCTCTCTCTCTCTAACCTTAAACTTAAGTCCAACTCGGTCAAGGTCCACCTCAGTGCTCTTTCTGCCCATCACATGCCGGTGGATGGTAGACCTCTTTCCAGCCACCCTCTGGTGGCTCGTTTTCTCAGAGGCCTCCTTCTCCTTAAGCCACCTTTGCGCCCGCCAGCCCCGGACTGGGATCTCAATGTGGTTTTACAGCGGATTACCTGTCCGCCTTTTGAGCCTATGGCTACCTGTCCACTTCGTTTTCTTTCGTGGAAAATCTTGTTCTTGGTAGCCCTCAGTTCTGCTAGACGCGTTAGTGAGTTGCAGGCCCTCGTATCTGATCCTCCTTACACTAGGTTCTACAAGAACCGGGTAGTCCTACGGACTCACCCTAAGTTTCTTCCCAAAGTGGTATCCCCTTTTCACATCAACCAGGAGGTGGTTCTTCCGACCTACTTTCCCATGCCACACTCCAGCCGAGCTGAAATGGTCCTGCATACCCTGGACAGTAGAAGGGCGTTGACCTTCTACCTTGACCGTACGCGGGAGCACCGAAGAACTGTTCAGCTCTTCGTGTCTTATGACCCCAGCAAGTTGGGGCTCCCTGTCTCCAAGCGTACTCTGTCCATCTGGATTGCTGACTGTATCGCTTGGGCTTACGAGGCAGCCGGCCTCGTGCTGGCAGGTAGAGTCACAGCTCATCGTGTTCGGGCGAAGGCTACGTCGGTGGCTTACCTCCGCTCTGTTCCATTGGCAGACATCTGCCGGGCCGCTACTTGGTCTTCAAGCCAGACTTTTGCAGCCCATTACTGCCTGGAGAGGGAGTCCCGCAGGGACAGTGCTTTCGGACAGGCAGTCCTCCGTAACCTCTTTGAGGTATAGGCAACTCCTACCCTACATCCCGGATGTTGGGCTACCGGTTGGAGACATATTCAGAGAAGATTCCTTCCTTCTGTGCTACTGAGCTAGAGGGAACTCATTTTTGTGCTTAGGGTCTCCGGTAGCCTTAAGCTTGGAAGTCCCATATGTGAGGACTGACTTCCTGCTTGGTCCTGGAGAAAGCGTAGTTACTCACCTGTAACAGGTGTTCTCCAGGAGCAGCAGGAATCAGTCCTCACAACCCTCCCTCCTCCCCTTGGAGTTGCAGTTCTATGCTTTCGTTTTTTTGCTAATTTTTTGCTGTCTTTTAGCTATGTCATCTGACTGAGCAAGATGGCACCCTTGGGCGGGAAGAGGACCGCGCATGCGCGCTGCAATTCCCAAAGGCTTTCTTTGAAAGCTGGGGAAAATTGCTCCGCGAGGGCTCCGTCGGCGCCGACGTCACCCATATGTGAGGACTGATTCCTGCTGCTCCTGGAGAACACCTGTTACAGGTGAGTAACTACGCTTTCATGCATTATAGATAAAACATAAACACAAGGCTGTTGAATATAAGTATGATTCACCTAAACAGTGATATGATTTCATTGTGCCTCCAAGAAAACATTTTGTAATCTACACAGAACAGCAGTGGTATAGCAATATCAGGCTTACAAATAAAGCTGGGTTGACATGCTATGCTTAGAGTGAACATGTTTGAAACCCAAACTTCAGTGAGAATGGGGAGGCTGATTTTATGTTTTAATACAACACCCTTGCTAAACTTGGTAACTGTGGAGATAATAGCAAAACTTGGTGGTAGACAGAGAAAGGGGGTCTGAATGTTGACTTAGGTATTAGTCTTTTAAGAAACAAAGCTGCAAATGGCAAGGCCTGAAATGCATTAGCGGCAGAGGCAATTACTATAATAAATTCTTTTTTCTTTTTTTCTAAAATGACCATCAAACACCAAACAATTTAGATGGATAGTACAAGGGTCATTTTTAAAGTAAGAACCGATTGCGCATCGTGTCCGCGCGATCTGTCAAGTGACATCCGTTCAAGGTCAGCCACTCTTGGCCAGTCTCTCACTACGCCGCCATTATGTTTCACGTCTCTGCCAGTGTTGGTTGTATGGTTATACTGCTTTGTTTGTCGCCATGTCAATCAGTAATCCCTCCGATTGTGAAGTGCGCTCGGTTATCCGGTTTTAATGCAAAACAAGTTCGTCCAGCATTTTCGGCACCCATCTCGCACACATTTTTTTGTAGTACAGTTTGTCAGTAAATGTGATAAACTACTGATCTTGAAACTTGTAGAAATGTCTGATGCAGCTCGTCTATAGTGAAGCACCTGTTTTGGCAAATTTCCTCATCAACTTCTTGTGTCAGGTCTTCATTCATGACAGTAGGCCGTCCAGATTGTTCTTCATCATGAACATTTGTCCTTCCTTCCTTAAACATCATTCATTACACCTTCCCCATACACTTCAACAGGCTGCCGGTGAATTTCAGCTGGACGAACTTGTTTTGCATTTAAAAAACGGATAACCGAGCGCACTTCACAATCGGAGGGATTACTGATTGACATGGCGACAAACGAAGCAGTATAACCATACAACCAACACTGGCAGAGACGTGAAACGTAATGGCGGCGTAGTGAGAGACTGGCCAAGAGTGGCTGACCTTGAACAGACGTCACTTGACAGATCGCGCGGACACGATGCGCAATCGGTTCTTACTTTAAAAATGACCCTCGTACAATACTCTGTCCTCCAAATGTTCAATAATCATCCAAAAGAACAGAACAGAAAAAACAGCCTTCATGAGGAAAGTTCAGCATCATCATTTGCCATCTATCATATAACATTTTTTGGGCTTTGATTTTGATTATACATTGTAAACATTACATAATAGCAAACAAAATAATAAAAAAGTTAAGAATAATAAAACAATAACAAGAAAAACCACCAAGAGTGTGAGCGTGATTGTGACCACATGTGTAACCCGAGACAGGTGAATGCCATCCTCTACCAATGGACTAAAGCAACATATCAGATTACTCCTGCATGTCCATGAGCCATCTTAGGGTGGAAGGAAGGACAACGGATAAAGAACAGGCTATGGGGAGGAGGAAGGACAGAGAAAAAGCAGAAAAGACCAGAGAGACAGGAATGGCAAAAAGTAGGGGGCAGGCATCAACAGAGGACCCAGAAGATGCAGGAGACGGCAGAGGCAAACATGGAGAGGGGGAAGACAACATATCATAGAAATGAATTTCCAGGCCTGCCCAACCCTCAGTAACCTCATCCAACCACTCCTTCACGATCCCAATCGGATTAAAAAAACTGAAGGAGAGGGGCTCCAATTCGCTGAATCTTATCCAAATGCCCCCTATTGTGGGTGACTCCAACCAATTTTCAAGGGTTGGGGGTTCCTCCCACATGAGTTATACAAGTCTGAACAGTTAGAAATAGGAAGTCGGCTAGGTCATTCTGATTTAAGAAAACTGCAGGCGGGCCCTCCATGTATCCCAGCAAAAGGAGGGCAGGATCCAGAGCATAGTCCTGCCCTGTCAGCTGGTCACAGAGCTGGGTCACACGCTACCAAAGAGGTTGGATCCTAGGACATACCCACATGATATGCATAAGCGTGGCATGCTGTCCACAGCCCCTCGAACAGCACTCAGGGTAATTAGCATTCATGGCATGTAGCTTGGTAGGTGTGAGATACAAATGGAAAAGAAGTTTATACTGAGAATCCAGGTGGGTCTGGCAGATAGACTTCCGAAACGTGTTACCCCAAATCCCCACCCAAGAATCTTATGTCCATTGCTTACCCATTTCTCGCACCCAATATGCCTGGTAGGAAAGGGAACTGCTGGAAGGACACTAATATTCTATATAACTGAGCCAGATATCCTACCCCTTTTGAGGCTTTTGGAAAAAGAGCTCCAAAGGAAGTGCCGGCCTCAAATACTTTGCCTTGTTCACATGCAGAAGTGTTCTACTTGGAGCACAGCAAATATTCGGGGAGAAGAGTCTAAGCATTTCTGCAAGATCTCATCCCTGGTCAAAAAATGGCCTTGAGTCATAACGTCCACTGACCCCAAGTCATCGAAATCGGCCTTGAGTCATAAAGTCCATTGACCCCCAAGCCATCAAAATCGGCCCAGCTTCAATTTGGCTGGAGGAAATATTTGTCCATAGAGGAGCAAGGCCAATCGAAAGGCCACCCTGTCCCAAACCACTAAAGTAGACTGGATAGCAGGGTGTGCTAGGAACCAAGTTCTACCAGCCTGTACAGAAGCAAAAGGGACCACTCTCATCTCTGCCACTCCCAGCTGGGCCCCCTCCAGTGCTACTCAGTGCTGTTCTGGGTTACCAATTCACCAAAAGTACACTGCTCTCAGCTAGGCAGCTCAGAAGTGCTGTTTGAAGTTTGGGAGAGCTAAACCACCCTTGTCTCTTGGAAGCATTAATACACTGAGCCTTATCCTGGCCCTCTTTCTGCTTCAAATAAACTGGACTAATACCTTTTGCATATCAGAAAAAATAAGAGTCCAGAATGAGGCAGGGCAGCATGGAGAACAAATAAAGAAACCGCAGGAGAATACTCTTCTTGATCACGTTAATGTGAGTAAGCAAAGATGCAGGCAGGAAGGACCAGCCCCGCATCTTCTCCTTTATTATTATTTTTTTTTAGCAGTGGTGGATAATGCAACCCATAGAGGCGGTCCAGCTTAAAAGGGATCCAAACCCCCAAATGTGTAAAAAAAATCTATTTTCCAATGGTAGGGAAAGCCCCGCCTTACTCTCCTCCATGTCTGATGGAACACTGATAGGGAGCACTGATGATTTTGTGTCGTTCAACTTATAGCCAGAAACAGACCCATACAGTAGCACATTCATCCGTAAACTCCACCAAGGACTGCATAGGTTTGGCAAGAAACAATAAAGTATCATCAGTATATAACGCCACCTTGTGCTGAATGGCTCCCACTCTCACTCCTACCATAGTTTCATTCTGCCGAAGGGCTTGTGCAAATGGCTCCAGCGATAAAGAGCAGGGGAGACACGGGACACCCCTGCTTTGTGCCTCTTCCCAAAGCAAAGCTCACAGACAACACCTCATGTATCCATATCCTTTCAGTAGGAGCACTTACAGACCCCCCACTACCCTCCTAAAAACAGGGCCAAATTTGAATGCCTCAAGTGCCTTCAAAAGAAAGACCCATTCTACATGATGAAAAAGCTTTTTTTGCATCCAAAGCCAAAAAGAGCACAGGATTATGTGTGTCCATTTGCATTGATGTACCAAGCCTAATACCAGTCACACATTGTCCGAGGCATTATGGCCCTTAATAAAACCAGTTTGATTACAGTGTATCAGAGTAGGCACGAGCTGATTCATACGAAGGGCATAAATGTGTGCCAGTAACTTGGCATCTGCATTCAGGAGAGAAATAGGCTGGTAAGAACCTGGAGTTGCAGGGTCTTCTCTTACTGATCAGTGTAATGTGTACCTCCAAGAAAGACTTGGTACCTAGTTAAAAGCCCTATAAAAGTAGGGGCCAGTGTCTCAGCAAATAGAAACACAGAAAAATGATGACAAAAAAAGACCACATGGCCTATCTAGTCTGTCCTTCCGTATCAACAACTACAACAGTCCCCTTTTTTTCTTTAGAGATCCTCTGTGTTTGTCCCATGCCTTTTTGAATTGAGATACTGTCCTCATCTCTACCACCTCCACTGGAAGACTATTCCACGGATCCACTTCTCTTTCCGTAAAGAAATATTTCCGCATATCACTCCTGAATCTATCCCCTTTCACCCTCATCCCAAGTCCCCTCAGAGCAGAACTTGCTTTCAATTGAAAGAGGCTCTCCCCCTGTGCATTTATGCCATAGAGGAATTTAAAAGTCTCAATCATATCAGCTCTATTCTGCCTTTCCTCTAAGGTGTAAGTCTGTCCTCATATGCTTTATAATGAAGACCACTAACCATTTTAGTAGCCACCCTCTGTACTGACTCCATCCTGTTTATATCCTTTTGAAGGTGCGGTCTCCAGAATTGCACACAGTACTCCAAATGAGGTCGTACCAAAGACTTATACAGAGACACTATCACCTCCTTTTTTCTGCAAGCCATTCCTCTCCCTATGCACCCAAGCATCCTT
Organism: Ichthyophis bannanicus; assembly: GCA_033557465.1. Classification (NCBI taxonomy): domain Eukaryota; kingdom Metazoa; phylum Chordata; class Amphibia; order Gymnophiona; family Ichthyophiidae; genus Ichthyophis; species Ichthyophis bannanicus. The sequence continues at coordinate 48,469,294 of CM066037.1, read as the reverse complement.
CTAGCTTTTGCTGTCGCCTTTTCTATCTGTTTAGCTACTTTAAGATCATCAGACACAACAACACTGAGGTCCCCGCTCTTCTTTAGTGGACAAAAGTACTTCACCCCCTATACTATATTGCTCCCTTGGATTGCTGCAGCCCAAATGCATGACCTTGCATTTCTTAACATTAAATCCCAGCTGCCAAATTCTAGATCATTCGTCAAGCTTAGCTAGATCCCTCCTCATGTTATCTACACCTTCCTGGGTGTCTACTCTATTGCAGATTTTGGTATCATCCACAAAGAGGCAAACCTTACCGACAACCCTTCCGCTATATCACTAACAAAGTCTTATAAAATTCATCAGGAAAGCCGTCTGGATAGCCCCTTTATATGCTGCGCCACCTCCCATGAGGTAATAGGCCCATCCAACCATGTGCACTGTTCTTCCGATAGCTGGCTCTTGACTTTATACTGCAAGTACCTAGCTATCTATTCCAAATCCCTGGTACACTCTGAAGAGTACAAACTCATGTAAAATTCTAAAAACACCTCACGATCATGCAGGATCTGGCCATTGTTATCCTGCATTTGTAATATAGTTATCTGTGCTTGCCACTTTTTCGAGAAAGAAGCTACGAGCTTGTCCACCTTTCCCCCTCTAAAATAATACGACTGGGAAGTTTTTTTCATAAGCACCTCCGTTTCATCCACTAATTGCGCATTCAGCTCTCCTCTCTTGAGAGCTAGCCGACCAGCCATATCCAGCTCTGGATGCATCCTATGTTCAGCTTTCAACCTGGCTATCTCAACTTCCAGGACACGACGTGCCTCCTCCCACTCTTTCTTTTTCCTAGTACCCATTTCTATGAATCGTCCTCGTATGACTGCCTTGAGCATGTCCCACACAACCAGCAGTGAGGTCTCGCCTGTCTCATTAATCTGAAAATAGTCCCAGATAGCTTCCCCTAGCTCCCCCATCATCTCTACCCATCTAAGAGTAAGGAAGTATTAAGGCACCATGTCTTTCCCTCCTGCCCCCCACTCCACTGTCCCCTAAACATAAAATGTACTGGGGCATGGTCTGACTAGATGATACTCCCAACTGTGTAATCCATTACCAAGGTTCCCAGGATCGGGGTGAGCAGGAAGAAATCTAACCTAGAGTAGGAGCCGGACCCTTGCAAATAAGAAGAGTATTGACCCAACAGGGTGTTCTTATTCCTCCAGATATCTATCAAGTTACATTCCCAGGCGAGTGCCTGTAAAGAAACCTTGTTGCCTCCCCCATTCGTTCTCCTACCCTCTGTGGATCTGTCCAGTCCCACCTGCATCACCAGGTTGAAATCTCCCCCATATACTATAATGGGTTTTGAGCCTGCTCGGAACAGATATGGAAGGCAGTGGTAGAAAAAAGGTTTGAGAGGTCAAATAACAGACATGAGGACAGAGAGTAGTTTGTGGGGTTGGATATGAGAATTTATAAGTGCATCTACCCAGCATGGACGACTTTCAACAGGACAGAGTGGCTGGACCATTTTGGTATTATGTGCCATGCCATCCTTTACTGTGTTTGCTAATATGCTTAGTAACGGATTTCATTGTTTTAATTTTTTCAGGGCCCATAGTCTGTCACCTACGGACCATCTGGCAGCCTTTTACCTGGCATTACAGCTTGCCATATCCCGACAGGTCAGTTATGCATGCAAACACAAAACCATGAAAATGTTCAAAGTACAGTGGCAAGGACACATGTATCCATAGAAATCCATTAAAGTACACCCTTGGAAGCACCTGGTATATATAATGATGTGAGTCATCTAAGAACACTAGTCAATAAAATTATGTTTTTTCGGCTTTTAGGAACATTTCATTGCTGGAATTCATTTTCTGTTTTTGTTCTCAATTGTGCTGACTGTTGCACACCTGGGGCAGATTTACAAAAGAGATGCTTAACTACAGAAGATAGAGACTCAGATGAAAGCAGATGGGGTTTGTAAGCGGGGGCTGTGTTTGCTTGTGATAATTCAGCTGGAAGGCACTTAATGCATTTGCTTGAGGAGTGGTAAAGGGATTGGGATAGTGTATTCTCATGGAAATTTCCATACTGCTATGGTATTATCTTTATTATGCACACCCTAAAATGTATTTTTTATATAGTCCTATAAAGCATATTGATCTTACCCCACCACAAGAATTTTCATGTACAATGTTTTTGCTACTGTAGACCCACTTTATTTATTTATTTTTAGTTTTTCTATACCGCGCTATTTGACATCAGTGCGGTTTACAGTTAACAATTTTGCACAGAACAGGGGGAGGTGCCTTGTGCTTACATCGAACAGGACATAATAACTTGGATTAATAACATTGAACTATTTACATCTGAACAATGACAGATTACTAGAGTCACTTTTACATTATTAATGCTGTTGGGTGGTTGTGTTAGTACAAGGTGTAGGGGTGCAGTTGGATTGCGAGAAGTATAATAGGAATAAATGATGTTTAATGGCTTTCCTGAATTGTGTGAGATCTTTAAGTGATCTGATATTGGACGGGAGATTATTCCAACACCTTGGAGCGTAGAAGGAGAATGCTCTGCTTCTAGTTGTTTGCGTGCATTTCGTCACTTCAATCAGGATTACTAGTGTGTTGGCGCCTATTGACTTTCTTGACCTATTTTTGGGTAATTTTATCAGTAATTCATTGGTTTACATCTTATTCATTATAGAAAAGTGCTACCATTTGTATTTTCTCCTTTGTATCACCCTTTCCATGTAGGGTAGTAGAATTACCAGCCACAGACTTCAACGATTTTCCTTCTGCTTTCCTCATATAGGCAGTGCATAGGCCAACTATTACAGTAGGACTTGATAAATGCCATTTGACTTTAGGAGCCAGCTCAAGAACATTTGAGCCAGTGGTTGAGGCCACTCGCTCACTCTCTCATAGAAGTTGAAGCTGGAAGGCAGGGGGTAATGCCACAGTGCAGTGTTCTTCTGAAATATGCTACAAATTGTTTAGGACCTGATTTACTATTGTTTCTGTCTCTATTGGGGGGGGGAAGCTTAAGAAATTGGTCCTTTACTCCCTCCAAAAATAGCAGCAACAGCATGTTAGTGCCCTCCTGAAATTTCTTCTTTCATTCACCTATCACTGTGGCCCAGGTCCCCACCAATCACCCTCTCTCTGTTTCCCCATGCTGTCCCCATTACTCACTTTCTGTTTCTCAACACATCTTTGTTTTTGTCAACTTCCTCTCTCAGCACCCCACACATCCTCAGCAGTCACCCTCTCAACATTCCCACCCCCTATCAGCTGCTGTTCTCCCACCATCAGTCATCCATTTTCCTCCTACATTGTGAGGAGGGTCTTCTGTACACATATGACATCTTTCTTCTCCATCATACCGACTCCTCTGCCCCTGACATCACTCCCCTTAACACTTGTCTCTCCTCTGTGGCTTCCTGGCTTTCTACCAATTTCCTTCATGTAACCTCGCTAAAACCTCTGCTATCTGGTTTACCCTTGGGAACTCTCGCCCTCCTCCCCTCACCCACTTGCTTTCTTCCCCGCCTATCCCTATTGTTTCTTCTCTCCGGTACCTTGGTGTCACCCTTGACTTCTCGCTCTCTTTCAAAGAACACATCTCCTCTGTTGTCCAGCATTCTTTTTTCACCATGATGCAACTTCGTGCCGTTCGTCCCTTTCTCTCTTCCTCATCCCTGACTACACTACTTCTTTCCCTTGTTGTTTCCCGTCTTGATTATTGTAATGACATTTTAACTGGTCTCCCTCAGTTCCAGCTTCTTCGCCTCCAATGCGTTCAAAACACCGCCGTTCGTATTCTAACCCATGCCTCTCGCTTTGACCATGTCACCCCCCTCCTTTTACGTCAGCACTGGCTCCCCATTTCCTTCCGGATTCAATTCAAGCTTCTCATTTTCGTCCACAAATCTATTCACACAGGTATCCCCCTTTACCTTGCTGATCAGGTTCACCTTCACGTCCCTCACCGTTCCCTCCGTTCCATTCACACAAATCGCATGTCCCTTCCCTCCCCCTCCCAGGCCCACCTGGATTCCACCCATTCCACAGCTTTTTATTTCCTTGGCCTGAGGCTCTGGAACTCGCTCCGCCCTGCCCTCTGTTTGGAATCATCTCTCACTTCCTTCAAAGCAAAACTGAAAATGCACCTTTTCTGCTTAGCTTACTACCTACCCCTTTCCCTTTCCCCTCTCTCTCCCCCTACCCGCTGATGTGCAACCTTATATGCTTTCCTGTCCTACCCCCTTGTCATCATAGTATTCCCCGCCCCTTTTGTTATCTGTTGCTATCTGTTGTCCCCCTGTCCCCTTTCCTTCTTCTGTCCTTACCTTTTTCTCCTCTGTCCTGTTTCTAAAATTTAATGGCGTTCCTTTTCCTTCTCCTGCAGCTTTTTAATTTTTTAATTTCTTGATTTTTATTGTAAACCGCCCAGATACTCATGTTATGGGAGGTATAACAAGTTTCTAATAAATATAAACAAACATAAACATAAACATTGCAGCCTACCATTGGGGCATGGACAGGAAGCTTATTTCCACTCAGCCACTGTTGGCCCACTTCATATGAGGCTTGCTCCTGTTGAAGCCTCCAATTCAGCCCCCACTGGTGGCTTGGGATCTAAATGTGGTCTTGGGTCAGTTGCTGTTGGTGCCCTTCGAGCCACTCGCTACCTGTCCTTTGACATTTCTGACCTCGAAGGTTGTCTTTCTGGTGGCGCTCACTTTGGCCGTCAAGTCAGTGAGCTTCAGGCCCTGGTGGCCCATGTGCCATACATGCGGTTCCACCAAAACCGGTGCTTTATAGCCACTTGCGTTTCTTGACCAGGGTGGTCTCTGCTTTCTACCTCAACCAGTCAGTGGTATTGCCCACCTTCTTTCCTCAGCCTCATACCAATAGGGTGGAGGCCCAACTGCACACACTGGATTGCAAGCATGCGCTGGCCTTCTACCTTGACTGGACCAGTCTGCACTGGCGTTCTACGTAACTGTTTGTCTGCTATGACCCGAACAAACTAGGTGTGGCTGTCTCCAAACCCACGCTGTCCATTTGGGTGGCATATTGCATATCCTTTGCCTATGCTCAGATAGGTCTGAGCCTTGAGGATCATGTCACGACCCACAGTGTCCGGGCCATGTCTGCATCTGTGGCCAATCTGCGCTCTGTCTCCACGGAGGAGATTTGCAGGGCTGCCACATGTCCTCTGTCCACATTTTCACAACCCACTACTGCTTGGATGGGGATTCCAGGCATGACTAACTTCAGTCAGGCCGTACTCCGGCATCTATTTGGGACTTAAATTCAATCCCTTCCCACCGGCCTTTCTGTCCATCCAGGCCACTGAAAGAGTCGTCCTGATGTTAATGCTTGCTGTGAACGTTGAATTGGTTGCATCCTGAATAGGAATCTCAAATGCTGTTTCTCTGATTCTTGTTGCCCCGGTTGGTCTGTTTTTCGTGTTCGGTAGCCTGTAGCTTGGGAGACCCATGTGTGAGGACTTCCTGCTTGTTCACGGAGAAAGCGTAGTTACTTACCTGTAGCAGTTGTTCTCTGTGAACAGCATGAATAAGTCCTCACAACCCTCCCTCCTCCCTGTGGAGTTGGTTTGGGCTACTAGTTCTATATTCTACTGAGGATAAGATTGCACTGTAGTGAGTGGGAAGGCAGGCGTGCATGCATGATGGAGACTTCCAAAAGCTTCTGGTGGAAGCTGAGGACTTATTCCTGCTGTTCACAGAGAACACCTGCTACAGGTGAGTAACTACACTCTCTCTATCTAATGAATTAAAATATACTTTTCATCCCTAAGCAGGACCTCCAGACAAAATAAGAGCTGAATCCCCCAAAGACAGTTTGTTCACCATATCTAGAAACCACGCTTCTTTCTGTCCCTTGAGTTTATCCTTAGCATTTGTGACAAGCAAACAAAACTCCCATTTGGAAGCGCTGTTTAAGTGGGCATGCCCACATGCATTGGAGGTAGGGGACTAATTTTATATAAGCATTTTTGCATGTATATGCTAGTTTACATGTGTAAAATGCCCTTAATAAAATTACCTTGTGTAAAAGAATGCACAATAACAAGAAGGAAAGTTCTTTTTCATCAGGGTCATTTTATTGGAGGCTTTTAATGCATTTATACAGGAACATACACGCAAAAAAGTCTTTACAAAATTATTCCCCTACCCTAAATGTGTGTGGATGTGCCTACATACATAGCACTTCTAGAGGGGACAAGTATTCCACCTCCAATTGAACTCTTCAGAAACCAACACTTTGTAATAACCATAGGTTCAGGCTCCTAGTAGAGCACCTTATTTCTCTCCATTATCACACCTTCAAATCTAGATTTTCCTAACACAGGCCAAAGATAGTCTCAGGTGAAATGACCAAACTCATAATAAACGAGGCTACTTCCCTGTCAGAACCAGCAGTCTTTGAGTATTTTGTGCTGTTTCCTACCTTATGCAGAGCCCACTTGTTTTGCAAACAAGAGTGATAACACTTGATACTATTCACTGTCATCTTTGCATATAATTTTTTGTCAATATTCAGTAGCACGATTAGTCAGTATGAGGCAGGCTGTTCAGATCTTTTCTCTTTTTAAGGGCCTTACTAGAGACTTGTGGCAAAACATCTGCGTTAACAGATTCTTCATACATTATACATAATGCAGGCTGTATGGAAGGCCTCAACAGTTTATAAAATTCCAAAGTGAAGCCATCTGGGCCTTGTGTCTTATGTTTCAAACCCTTAATGACTATTTGAATTTCATCATGTTGTAAAGGAGTATTAACTCATCCAAATGCTCCTAAGGCATTGTCAACCATTTAAGCCCACAACATCTCCCTGTTGTCTAGAATAATTTTTGGTAAAGGCTAAAAAATATCTCATTGATATGTCTTTTTGAAGTTATTTTCCATCCACATCTTTAATCATGGGAATAAACCTCACACCCTCTACTGCCTTCACCAGCCTTACTAAGCATCTAACAATATTCTTACCATATTTTCAAAAACCTTATGTTTCTAATAAACTGAAGTGTTCATTGTACGTTGATGGATGAACATATTTAAATTTCTTTGGCGTTAAAATAATTTCTCCCTATTCTTAAGAGACATATTTTGAACCAAGACTTGTCAGGCCTCAGTTCATTTTTACCTAACAGTATAATGATCTTATTTGCTCTCTTTTTTTGTTGCAACAACATAGACAGTTACTGTTCCTCTTAAAACTGGCCTTCATTGTTTTATTTATTTATTTAACTTTGTTTATATACCACTTTATCTTAAAGTCAAAGTGGTTTACAGATAACCTAACATATGGTTTTACAGAGAAAGAAATTATTAACATATTCAAACATTAAACATTAACATAGTAACATAGTATAAGATGGCAGATAAAGACCAGCATGGTCCATCTAGTCTGCCCAGCAAGGAGGCAAGAGTAGGTACGCCCGTCGCTCTGTGCAGGTCACCCCTCCCCAAACCTTTATTTAGGGGTGTACTGTCATGAGGCTGGAGCTAGGGAAGAAACAGCCTTGAAAAAAACTCCTGATTTGCATGAATCTCAGAAAAAGCAGAGAGCGCAGTTCCAGTGTAGCTCAGCCAGAGGGCGCATGAACAGTTACACAGTACCTGAAGCAACGTGCTCAAGCACTGAGCACCTTAATGATAAGTGCTTTCACCTGTCCTCAAACTCACAGCGTGCAAGCCAGAAATCCCTTTATAAGGGAAATCAGATGAGCAGAGGGAGAGACCAGCACAGAATCCAAGAGCAAAGGTTCCAGCAAGGAGACCAGCACAGGATCCAAGAGCAAAGGCTCCAGCAAAGAGACCAGCCCCAGGGAGTCCAAGGGCAAGGAGTTCAGCAAAGGGGACCAGCACCGTGACCAGGACCGGGAAGAGCACCGGGACGCGGGAAGGCACGGAAGAGAGGCACCAAGGAGGGTAGCCTACAGAATAACCGACAAGGTCAGAAGGACCGCCAGCACAAACTCTGAGAGAAGCCTGGAACAGGATAGTTTCCAGCTGCGGCCAGCTCTAGGTGGCAGGAGCCAAAAGGGGCATACTCTATGGGATAAAGCCCAGAGAAGCAGCCTGCCTGTTGAAAGAAGTTCTCCAACTCCAAATAGAGAGGGGAAATCCACGTCTGGTTTTCCTAACAGCTTGATTGTGGAGCAGTGCACAAGACAGTTGGTCAGCAGGAAAAGCTACGTTGTAAACTGAATCCTGGGCGTGGCACTCCTCGGAAGCTAAGGTATGAAAAGCCTTTCACTCTAAAAGGAACTTTAAATGAGGAAAGTCTTATGCAGGTAGATAAACCTCAATATCATAGAAGAAGTAAAGCTAACTATTTAAAGCCACTTCCTAAAAGTGTTTTAAGAAAGTTATATGAGCAGCCAAGGAACCTCTGTGAGGAATTAAGAGACTCTGGAGATATTCTTAACTCTGAAGAGGGTAGCGATCCAGAATCAATGGACTTGGATTATAGCTCCAGTGTTCCCATGCCTCACAACGAACCTATGGAATGTAACTTTTGCTTAAGAAGTAGTTTGCTTGCCATGCTAATTGTATAGCGAAGAACTAAGTCTGCATATGGTGAAGCTGATAACCATTTTGTTCTGATATTGTTTTCTAATGTTTTGGAAAATCCCCTAACCCAGCTAAACAGTCAATTGTAGAGCTTACAACCTTTAACTGTTTAGTCCATGGTGGAACTTTATTGTTTGAGGAAACCGTTACCTCCACTTTATGTTGATGTCCCATTGAACCTAAAGCATTAGTCGGGGAAATAAAGCCTTATTTACCCTACACTTGGCGTAGTTATTCTTTTCAGGGAGTTCTATACTACAAGGACCACAATCCCTTGGTCCTTCAGCTTGAATACTCTCTGATACAAATTAAATGTCCCCGGACGCCCTTACTTTACTATGCCAGTAGGGGCGCACGTGGTGACCGTACCCACTGCTCCATACAGTTACGTTTATTTTGATTTTATCTTGTTTCTATAAAGGGATCCACTGTGTCTGTCCCATACTCTTTTGAATTCTGTCACTGTATTTGCCCCAACCACTTCCATTGAGAGCATATATAGTCCGTGATTCCAAAGTTTGCCAATGGGAGGGACACAGAGTGTGGGAGAACGATGAATCTATCTTGGTCTTAGACGAGGTGTAGTTATAACTGGGATGGGAAGCCCTAATGCAGGACTGCCCATATACATACATAAAACCATTCCTCTAAGCTACTCATTCTATTTAGTTAAATATGCTATGTTACTCTACATAGTTAATTGTTCTATGTAACTACAGTTCTTTTGTTCTGTGTATATCACTTTGACCTGGTGAAAAGCAGTATATAAACCCTGCTAAATAAATAAATGCAGGGAGGGATCTAAGATTCATAATGTAAACATGGTAGTGTTCATTGTTTTCTGATTTCTGAGTGTGTTAGGTTTCCCAGAATAGTGTCTTGATAATCTTGATTAGTACTAACAAGCTATTCCCACTTAGCTACTAAATAGCCCTGGTAGTCAGGATTGGCTATTAGACCAAGAGGCATACATCAAAGAAGGCCCCTACTGGGCCAACTAACTTTAAAATGCATTGTAACAGGTTTGACTAGCCTATCTCAGTGGCACTAACCCTAGAAAATAGGATCTCCAGGAACAAGCAGGAATGAGTCTTCACATATGGGTACGTTGGTACCGACGGAGTCTGCGCGGGAACGCTCCCCAGCGTCCAATCAGAACGCTTTTGGAAGCATCCCAACACGCCCGCATGCTGCCTTTCCGCCTTTCCCAACTGCCTCTCCTCAGTTTTCGTTTTTCCGCGGAGCCGGCAGGACGTCCTTCTGTCACCGCAGAAAATTCTTCTTTTATTTTTTAGTTTTCTTGTGGTCGCGGCTGCCTTCCCCGACGCCACCGGTACCGCCGGTGTTTCTTTTCTTTTTTCTTCTACATATTCCTTTATAAGGAATACTTTTTCCCTCTTAGTGCCTGACGGGGTTTTTTTTTTTTTTTTCCCGGCCTACTAGGACTACCCTTTTTCCTCATGGAAGCGCCAGCCACTATCCCTAAGAAATGTTCAAACTGTGGCGGTACAAAATTTATTTTAGACACTTATAATTGGTGTCTATCCTGCTTGGGTCCTGACCACTTTCCTCTGGAGTGTCCCTCCTGTAACAGTATAGTTGGAAGAAGTCTTCAGCATCGAGTTCCCCTCGATACGCGGTCCCTATTCAACTTCAGGGCACTGACCACCCCTTCTTCTTCACAGGATCAGGTAACCCAAAAACAGTCTGTTAAGACTAGCCAGTCCTCGAGTGGTAGATCTCATGCACAGCAGGGCCATACCGATCGTGAAATGCGCCCTGTGCGAATCGCACATCGGCCCCCCCCGCACCTCCGTCTAGCCACTTTATGGGGGCGGGAGAGAAGAGGCACGCACCCGATGTGCGAGTCGCACAGGGCGCATTTCACGATCGGTACGGCCCTGCATTCCCCAAATACCCGTCAAGTCAATATTAGGTATCTTTTCTCTAAATCTTTAATTACTGTCTTCTCAAATGGAATATGATTAGGTGCCGCGAGAAGGCTTAAGGGGCACATTTCGGCTGTCTGCCGTTGCCTGCCACCGCTGAGAGAAGAAAAAGTGGTGGCGGCAGACAGCCGAAATGCACCACTTAAGCCTTTGCGACCTGTGAAGCCGCACCGCTCGCACAGGGCTAGGTAAGGTCCTGCGGGAATGCTATATGCATCTAGTGCTTATAATCCAGGTTTCTTTATAGAACTGGTGAATAAGTTGCTGGACATGAGGGTGAAACCAGTCAGTCTAGGTGGGAATCTAAACTGCGTAGCGGATCCTTGCTTAGACATGGGCTCACAGTCTAAAAACGTGCAGGCAGCAGCAGAGGATTCTGCTTATATGCGCTAACCTCTCACACTCAGGGAGAGAGCTACACATATATATCAAAAGTCCATGAGACACAGAGTAGATTTGGGTATCTTTTGATTGCAGATAGAGCACAGTTACTTACCTGTAACAGGTGATCTCTGGAAACAGCAGGAATAAGTCTTCACATATGGGTACGTCGGTACCGACGGAGTCTGCGCGGGAACGCTCCCCAGCGTCCAATCAGAACGCTTTTGGAAGCATCCCAACATGCCTGCGTGCTGCCTTCCCGCCTTTCCCAACTGCCTCTCCTCAGTTAAGTTTTAAAGCTGAGGCAAAGAGAGAGAGAGAGAGCAAGAAAGGGAAAGATGGAGATAGAGAAAAGCAACTCCTAGGGGAGGTGGGTGGGTTGTGAAGACTTATTCCTGCTGTTCCCAGAGATCACCTGTTAAAGGTAAGTAACTGTGCTATCTCCAGGAACAAGCAGGAATGAGTCCACATATGGGGACTCCCCAAGCTAAGATGCCCCGAGGGAGTCCTAGCATGTAGCGAATGTAGAAAGAGCCATGCTACTCCTTAGAACCTCAGGCATCCTGGGGATGGAGGGTAGCAGTTGAATTATAGGAAAGGTGCTGTGGAACAGCTGGACTGGAACAGGACTTCTAAGGAGGAAGATCCTGTATAGATGACATTTAGTAGTAAAAATATTGAATGCAATATTCTAATATGGACCTCCATTGGTGGTATTGTAACAAGTCTATTGAGGTTCATATGGATCTGCTAGAAGAGCCAGTAGAAGATCCTTAAGGAGTACCTCACTGTGAAGTAGAGGTAATAAACTGTAGGAAAACAAGTGGAGGTCAGAACCCATCAGGGTGAGAAATAGCCCCAGGGGAAACTGGGGTAGTACAATGAGGTAGGGCTTCAGCGGGAAACGCAGAAGGTACTATTAGACAAAGCTTAAGCCCTTTTGGTTGAAGAACAGTACAATGCTAGGACCAAAAGGAAAATAAGTCTGACCGATTTGGACTGACAAAAGAAATAGTCCCTGTGGGAGAGAAGGGGTATGGAGACCCCTATATCCGATCACAAAGTAAGGACAGACTTATGAAGCGTTACAGCTTTAGATTAACTGAAAATCCGCTATGTCTTTCCAAATGAGGTCAATTAGGAAAGAAAAGGTACATGGAAAGCTTCAGAGGTACCTAAACCTGAAAGGTTATGGTAAGAGAAACAAAAAATTTGTTAATTACTACAGGGAGCGGTTATATGTGTAGAACCCTAAGCATGCTGGCACAGCATGGATAGGGGTAGTGCACATCTGTCAGTCATATAGGAATATATGGATATATGAACCTAGACAGAGAGATAGATGAGTACGAAGATACCTATCTACCTAGAAGATATATCTCAACAGGAGTATATATATATATATCTGTATATATACATATATATACAGAGATATACCTGGGCGGAAGATAATCTTGCCTGCCGCCACCACTTTTTCTTCTCTCAGCGGTGGCAGGCAACGGCAGACAGCTGAAATGTGCCCCTTAAGCCTTCTCGCGGCACCTAATCATATTCCATTTGAGAAGACAGTAATTAAAGATTTAGAGAAAAGATACCTAATATTGACTTGACGGGTATTTGGGGAATGCAGGGCCGTACCGATCATGAAATGCGCCCTGTGCGACTCGCACATCGGGTGCGTGCCTCTTCTCTCCCGCCCCCCATAAAGTGGCTAGATGGAGGTGCGGGGGGGGGGGGGCCCGATGTGCGAGTCGCACAGGGCGCATTTCACGATCGGTATGGCCCTGCATTCCCCAAATACCCCTCAAGTTAATATTACGTATCTTTTCTCTAAATCTTTAATTACTGTCTTCTCAAATGGAATATGATTAGGTATCAGGATAACAATGCCTGCATGTAGAGAAATAGTAACACTTGCCCACCAACTTAAGTTAATCATTTCCTTATCATTCAGATAATCTCTTAAAGCAAAGCAATACCTCTCTTTAGTTTTCTCAATGCTGTCAACACTTTTCTTCATTTACTAGGTGATTCTAAGTAACTGTTTTATAACTGGATCCTGTCACACTCATACTTGTATATTTGACTAATATTGAAAAAATGTTTCTTCATTATCCCTATTGTTTCTATGTGCATCTGTCATCCCACCCATGTCTTGCCTCTGACAGCTGTCATTCATACTTGACATGCATCAAATTGAAACACTTCACATTCACGCACATCTTAATAGACCTTCCCCCCCCCCCCCCCCCAATATCTAGTAGTATGGAAACCTAATTCTCATTTTAAATAATGCATTCTGACCCTGCTTTGCCGCCCACATGTCTAAAGAGCTCGCTGTATTTTAGCACAATTTATCACAAGGGGCTTTTGTCTTCCCCTACCTAGACGACTGGCTAATCAGGGGTGATATGGCCTCAGACGTCATTCAGGCCACAGTGTGTGCAACCCTCCTGCTGTAGCACCTGGGGTTCATCATTAACTACCCCAAATCCCATCTCTCTTCAGCTCAAAGTCTGGAGTACATAGGTGCCCAGTTGGATGCGTTACAGGTCAAGGCCGTCCTCCCAAGAGAAAGGGCAGAACGCCTCAGACAACTGGCAGGAGAGGTACAACACAGCCAGTCAGTACTGGCTCACCGCCTCCTCTGCCTGCCGGGCCATATGACCTTGGTGGTCCACATCACACCCTTAGCCCGCTTACACATGCGGACAGCCCAGTGTTGCCTCCGCTCGCAGTGGACTCATGGGCAGGCTACGACACAGAGTGAGGGTTACCTGCCAACTGGCAGTCTCTCAACTGGTGGCAAAATTTGCGCCACTTCCAGGCGGGCATGCCCTTTCAAGCACCTGCACTGCAGAGGACCCTGACCACAGACGCCTCCCTCCTGGGTTGGGGGGGCACATTGTGGGGACCACCGCACACAGGGTAGCTGGTCTCAGGAGGAGTCACACATAAGTCTCCTAGAATTCAGGGCAATCTTCTTGACCCTACGAGCGTTCTGCACCGCATTCGACACTGGCCTGTGCTGATCCAGATGGACAACCAGGTTGCCGTGTTTTATATCAATAAGCAGGGTGGCACGGGCTCGTACTCCCTCTGCCAGGAGGCAGTGGCACTCCTCTCCTTCACAACATGCAACACCATGCTTCTGTGCGCAGTGTACCTCCTAGGCCAGGATAACTGCCTAGCGGACAGGCTGAGCAGAGTCCTTCGTCCACACAAGTGGCACTTAAACCCCATGGTAATGGAGCAGCTCTTATACCTCTGGGGCAGGCCCGTGATGGACCTGTTCACTTCTGCTCGCATCAGCTGCACTTGGGGAGAATGACGGCAGATGCCTTCCTGATCTCGTGGTCTGAATGCTTACTCTGTGTATTCCTACCAACCCCCTGGTCACCAGGACCCTCTTCAAGGTCCAGAGCGAGAAGGCATCAGTTATACTGATCGCCCCCAGGTAGCCCAGGCAACCTTGGTTCCCTCTATCACTTTCCCTGTCGATGGCACTCTAAGTCCCACTGGGTCAGGCCCTGGACCTCCTGTCTCAGGAGGAGGGCTCCCTCCTGCATCCCAATCTGGGGTCGCTAACGCTAACAGTATGGTTGCTGAAAGGGTAGTGTTGGTCCCTTTCAGTCTTCCAGGAGAAGTCAAGGAGGTCCCACTGGCCTTCTGAAAACCCTCCACCAGACGGACTTTTGCATTTAAGTGCATAAGGTTCGCCACCTGGTATGAGGAAAAAGGAGGAGAATCTCTTCTCCTTCGATGTGCAATTAGTATTTCGGTAGCTACTGCACCTGTCGCACACTGGACTGGAATCTAACTTGGTGAAGATGCATCTGAGCGCCATAGCCGCTCACCACCACCCTGTTGAGTGAAAACCTCTCTCAGGCCAGCCCTTGGTCTCTAGGTTCCTCCGGGGCCTCCTGTTGTCCAAGCTCCCTCTCTGCCCTCCAGTGGCAGAGTAGGACCTCAATGTGGTGCTCTCCCAGCTCACCAAACTGCCATTCGAGCCCCTAGCCACTTGCCACCTGCGGTACCTGTGTTGGAAAGTGGCCTTTCTGATGGCCCTCGCATCCGCTCGAAGAGTGAGCGAACTCCAAGCCCTTTGTGGATCCACCATATACAAGGTTCAAGAAGAACAGGGTAGTGCTCTGCACACACCCCAAGTTCCTCCCGAAGGTGGTATCTCCTTTCCACTTCAACCAAGAGGTGGTCCTCCCCACCTTCTTCCTGCGGCTTCACGCCAGCAGGGAGGAACTAGTACTTCATACACTGGATTGCAAATGGGCCCTGTCCTTCTACTTACAGCGGACTCAGGCCCATCGCAACGCTCCTTAGCTTTTCGTGTCTTATGACCCCAGCAGCCTGGGGCTCCCTGTGACTAAGCAAACTGTCCGCTTGAGTGGCAGACTGTATTGCCCTCAGCTGTGAGCGAGCTGGCTTCTCCCTTGATTAGTGGATCACAGAGCATCGCATGAGGGTGATGGCCACGTTGGTGGCCAACCTCCGCTCAGTGCCGGTGATGGAAATCTGCAAGGCCGCTACATGGTCTTCAGTTCATATGTTTGCAGCTCACTACTGTGTAGAGAGTATGTCCCTTAGGGACAGTGCGTTTGGCCAGGCAGTACTCCATAATATTCTCAGGGTGTAGGCAACTCCTGTCCTCTGACCCTTCTGTTTTTAGGCTATCGAAGTGATAGTGTCACTGGACGCTAGGGTCTTACAGAATCTCTCAGTGGGAACTCACCTTCTGCAATTCATGGTTGCGCGATTGGTAGCCGTTGGTGTTGTCCTGGTTTGGTCCTCGGCAGCCTGGAGCTAGGGAGACCTGTATGTGAGGACTGACTTCCTGCTTGTTCCTGGAGAAAGCATAGTTATGCACCTGTAACAGGTGTTCTCCATGGACAGCAGTAATCAGTCCTCACAACCCTCTCTCCTCCCCTGGAGTTTGCCGCTCTACCTTGTTTAGTTTTTTACTGCTGTTCTAGCTATGTCATCTGACTGAGCAAGATGACACCCTTGGGTGGGAAGGGGATCATGCATGCGTGGTAGCATGTCCAGGGGCTTTCTTTGAAAGCAGGGGAAATGCTCCGCATGTCGGTTCCGACATCGCCCATGTGAGGACTGATTCCTGCTGTACCTGGAGAACAGCTGTTACAGGTGCGTAACTACGCTATTGAGTTGGCCGGAGCACTGGCTTCCAGAAATTGCAGTTGCCACATAACTCCATGGTTGTGAAGTCGGCTATGTATTGCATTAAGAGCCAGAAGACGCACTCCTTGGTGCCTTTAAGCAGGAAGGCTCGCACCATGGATGCTTTTGGCAGAAAGTGTTTCCAGGGCCCCATGCTCACAGCCTGGATTCAGGCATACCAGCTGTACATGGGCTTGTATCTGATGGATCTGGTGAAGGAAATTGCCGAGTTCTCGGCTGGGTTAGTAGGCAAACCTCTCGAGCGCTTCAAGACCCTGGTGTCATCGGTCAGAGAATGCTCCAAGTTTCAAACTGGAGCAGCCTTCGACAGCTTTGAGTCGGTGGCTCGGGTAGCTGCGGTGGGCATTAGTGCCCGACACCTTGCTTGGCTACAGTCCTCCGACTTGGAGCAGTGGGTTCATGACAGGTTAGCCAAAGTCCTGTGTCAGGGGGAAAATCTCTTTGGCAAACCCATGACGGAGAAGACTGACAAAATGGAGAAGGAATTCATGACCAGAACGAGGTTGTCCAAGAAAGTGTCTGAGCCTTCCCATAAGAAGGCTTTTGGGGAAAAGTCCTTCCACCTGAAAACCAAGAAGGCTTGCGGAAACTACCCCAAGTTTCTGGCCATGGCCCCTGTATACCGAAGGCCCCCAATCCCCAAACAGCACCTCAGCCACGGCCTGAGAGGGGAGGAGGGGTTGACTCCTTGGGCATAGTCTCCATCCCCTAAGAGGTACAGGGCGCACGGTTCACAGGAGGATGGCTGGTCCACTTCACTCACAGGTGGCCCAACATTACCACAGATGCCTGGGTGCTGCAGGTGGTTGGGGAAGGTTATCTCCTCCACTTTGCACAACTACCTCCTCTCTTCTTCCCTGGGGTATTACCAATGGACCCCTTGCACAGGGAGCTTCTGCTGAAGGAGCTCGAGGGTTTGCTCGAAAATGAAGCAGTATAGCCTGTCCCCCTGCACCTTCTGAGCAGGGAATTCTACTCCCATTACTTCCTTGTCCCCAAGAAGACAGTGGGCTTCCAGCCCATCCTGGATCTATGGGACCTAAACTGCTTCCTGATCAAGGAAAAGTTCAAGATGGTATCCTTGCTGCTCTACCTCCTGCAGGGAGATTGACGATGCTCCTTGGATCTCAAAGATGCCTACATCCACATCTTGATCTACCCGAGGCACCATCAGTACCTCCAGTTCATCGTCAGCGGATGACATTTTCAGTACCGAGTACTCCCCTTTGGTCTTGCCTCTGCTCTCAGAGTATTCACAAAATGTCTGGCATTCATGGTATCTCGCCTCTGCCTCCTGGGGTATTCATCTTCCCTTATTTAGACGATTGGCTCATTCAAGCCTCCTTGCTAGGGGAAGCCCGCAATGCAGTGCACCATTGTGCTACTCCAGAGTCTGCAATTTGTGGTCAATGTCCTGAAGTCCCACCTTTGGCTCACCCAGCAACTGGAGTTCATCAGTGCCCTCCTCGATTCCACTCAAACAAAGGAGTTTCTACCTCTCGATAGTGCTCAGCAGCTAAGCCCTGGCCCAGGCTGTCCAAGGAGACTCAGTAGTGACAGCCAGGAAAATGCTCCGTTTACTGGGGTCCATGGCCTTCACCATCCATGCACCCCGTTTGCCTCTGCATGAGGCAGGTGCCATGGACACTCAGCTCACAGTGGACGCAAGCGTCCGGACGTCTGGAGGACTGTATCTTGGTAACACCAGCCCTGAAAACCTCCCTCGACTGGTGACAGGACCCCCTCAATTTCAGACTGACTGGCCCTTTCAGGCTCCCCCAGCACGACGCACCCTCACAATGGACATGTCCAAGCTGGGCTGGGGGGCTCACTGCAATCCTCTGCAGTCACAAGGTCCATGGTCACCAGAGGAGAGTGACTCACAGATCAACCTGCTAGAACTCAGGGCAGTCTATCATGCACTGTGCGTCTTCCAGGATCATCTGGAAGGCCAGGTGGTTCAGGTCCAAATGGACAACCACATAGCAATGCACTATATCAACAAGCAAGGGGGCACGGGGTCATACTACCTCTGTTTGGAGGCCTTATGCCTCTGTAAATTTTCAGCGGGGGAAGACACCTCTCTCAGTGCAGTGTACTTACCGGGCCAGGACAACGTATTGGCTGACCGACTGAGCTGTGTCCTTCAGCCTCATGAGTGAAGGCTGAACCCAGCAGTGCTAGGAGAGATTTTCTGATGTTGGGGGACCCCGGAGATTGACCTCTTTGCCAGTCAGGACAACGCACAGCTGCCGCGTTTCTGCTCACAGAGGCAGCGGATCCCTTTCTCCTCCTCTGGTCCAGAGGTTTCCTCTATACGTTCCCGCCCATGCCCCTGGTGGCACGGATCCTCCTCAAGATCCAAGCGGAAGCGGCCTCCGTGATTCTCGTTGTGCCCAGGTGGCCCAGGCAACCCTGGTGCCCCCTACTTCTGCAGCTGTCCCGGAGGGGGACCCACTACCACTAGAGAGTGCCCCGGACCTTCTATTGTAGGACAGCGGGACCCTACTACTACTACTGAGCATTTGTATAGCGCTACAAGTCATAAGCAGCGCTGCACAGACATGTAAGAGACAGTCCCTGCTCATCAGAGTTTACAATCTATTCAAGACAGACAACACAGAAGGTGTAGGAGGGGATAAACAAGGGGGACAGAAAAAGAAAAAGGAGATCAGGTGAGTCAAGATCCAAAAGCAGCAGTGAAGAGGTGAGTTTTCAGCCTGGATTTGAAGAGCGTTAGAGAAGGTGCCTGGCTTATAGACACAGGTAGTTAGTTCCAGCATAAGGTGCAGCAAGGTGAAAGGAGCGAAGTCTGGAGTTAGCAATAGAAGAGAAGGGCATAGATAGAAGCAGTTTGCTAGAAGAGCAGAGTTCCCGAGGGGGGTTGTAAGGAGAGATAAGAGAAGAAAGGTAGTGAGGAGCTGCAGAGTGAATGCATTTATAGGTCAGCAGGAGAAGTTTGAACTGGAGGCGGAAACGGATAGGGAGCCAATGAAGTGACTTGAGAAGAGAAGTAATATGAGCATGATGAGGCTGGCAGAAGATTAGCCGCGCAGCAGAGTGTTGAACAGATTGAAGGGGAGAGAGATGATTCAAAGGAAGACCAGCAAGGAGTAGGTTACAGTAGTCAAGACGGGAGGTGATCAAGGAGTGGATAAGCGTCTTAGTAGTGTGTTCAGAAAGGAAAGGGCGGATTTTGCTGATGTTATAGAGAAAGAAATGGCAGGTCTTAGCTATGTGTGAAGAAAGAGAGAAGAGTCAAAGACAACCCCAAGATTGCGGGCCGAGGAAGGAAACTGAGAAAGGAGAAAGAGGGGGGGGGGAGGTTTTGGGGGGAAAGAAAAGAAGTTCAGTCTTGGCCATGTTCAATTTCAAGCGGCGGTGAGACATCCAGGCAGCAATGTCAGAAAGGCAGGCAGAGATCCGGGTCTGGATTGCCGGAGAGATTTCAGGTGTAGAGAGGTAGAACTGAGAGTTATCAGCATACAGATGGTACTGAAAGCCATGGGAAGAGATAAGCGCACCAAGGGACCGGGTATATAGAGAGAAAAGGAACAGACCCAAGACAGATCCTTGGGGTACACCAACTGGGAGCGGGATAGCAGAGGAGGAGGAGCCACCAGAACACACACTGAAAGAGCGATGGGAGAGATAGGAGGTGAACCAGGATAGTACAGAGTCCTTAAAACCAAGCAAGGACAGGGTATCGAGGAGAAGGTTGTGGTCAACAGTGTCAAAAGCAGCAGAGAGGTCAAGAAGGATGAGGACAGAGTAAAGGCCGTTGGAGTTTCCCAGGAACAAGTCACTGGAGACTTTGGCAAGAGCCGTTTCAGTAGAGTGTAAAGGACGAAAGCCAGACTGTAAAGGATCCAGGAGGGCATGAGAGGAGAGGAAGTCGAGGCAGTGGCAGTGAACCGCATGTTCAGGTAGTTTAGAAATGAAGGGAAGGAGGGAGATGGGTGGAGAATTAGAAGGACAGGTGTGATCAAGTGAGGGTTTCTTGAGGAGAGGTGTGACCACAGCTTGCTTGAAGTCTGCAAGGACTGTTGCAGTGGAGAATGATAGGTTGAGAATATGAGAGATGGAAGGGACAACAGTGGAGGAGATGGGGCTTAGGAGATGGATGGGGATAGGATCAGAGGAGCAAGTGCTGAGTATGTAGGAAGAAAGAAGGTGTGTAGTTTCCTCTTCAGAGATCACAGGAAAGGAAGAGAGGGTAGCAGAGGTAGAGGGGGAACGTTGGGAGTGAAGAGGGGGAGGAGGGGAAGTAGCTGACTTTGTGGGGAATTGGAGGGTGATCTTGTGGATTTTGTCATGAAAATAGTCAGCCAGGGTTTGGGCAGAAAGGGAGGGAGAGAGGGATCAGAGGCGGAGGCGCTTTGAGGAGAGAGCTGAGAGTAGTAAAGAGACGGCGAGGATCAGAGGCAAGAGAGTTAGTCAGATGGACATAATAGTCTTGTTTGGCAAGAGCTATGGCTGACTGGAAAGAGACAAGCATGAATTTGAAGTGTAGAGAGTCTGCAAGGGAGCGGGATTTGAGCCAAGCACGCTCAGCAGAATGGGCACAGGAACGTAGATAGCTGATAGTGGATGAGAGCCAGGGCTGGGGTGCAGAGCGTCTCACAGGACGTGGCATGGGTGGAGCAAGAGCATCCAGAGCAAAGGAGAGTGCGGCATTATAGGAAGTTACTGCCTCGTCAACAGACTTGGATGACATAGTGGAAGAAAGAGATGAAGAAATAGTGGAAGAAAGAACCAAAGGATCAATAGCATGAAGATTTCTAAATAGGTTGGAGGAGACAGATCGAGGTTGAGGCAGTGGGTGATGAACATTAAAGCTTAAAAGGTGAGGGTCAGATAAGGGAAGAACTGAGCTACAGAAGTTTGAGGGTAAGCAACTAGAGAAAAATACCAGGTCAAGGCAGTGGCCATGCTGGTGAGTGGGGGCAGTGGAACAAAGCTGGAGGTCAAATGAGGAGGTAAGGGAGAGGAGCTTTAAAGCATAAAGGATCAGAGGGGTTATCGACATGAATGTTAAAATCCCCAAGAATAAGAGTGGGGGAAGAGGAATCCAGAAAGAAGGAAAGCCACGAGTCAGTCAGTGAGAAAGGTAGAAGCAGACTTGTCTGGAGGTTGATAAATAACAGTTACCCGGAGAGGAAGTGGAGTGAAAAGGCGGATGGAGTGGACTTCAAAAGAGAAAAAGGAGTGAGACTGAGGCAGCAGGAGGGGTTGGAATTGGCAGGAGGGAGAAAGTAGAAGCCCAACACCACCACCACGGCCAGTGGGATGAGGTGTGTGGGAGAACTGATAGCACCCATGACAGAGAGCAGCAATAGATGCAGTATCCACTGGGAGGAGCCAGGTCTCAGTTAGAGCAAGAAGATGTAGAGCATTAGAGATAAAGAGATCATGAGTAAAAGCAAGTTTATTAGAGACAGAGTGTGCGTTCCACAAGGCACATGAGAAAGGGAGAATGGAAGGGGAAAGGGGAGGGATATGAATAAGATTAGACGTGTTGCGTGACGATCTCGTCTCAGAGTGAGACAGAAGTCTAGGGGGGCAAGGATTGGGGTTGATATCTCCAGATGAGAGAAGGAGAAGGAGTAGCAGAGTACGGGGTAGAGAGGAGACAGTATGGCGGAGACGAGGGTGAGGTTGTCTTAAAGAGAGAGGAGATGGTTGAATGAGAGGGAGAAAGCAATGAAGCTCAAGAGCTGATGATAGGGTAGAAAACAGAATGGAGGGGTAAGTGAGGATGGTAAAGGGGAGATAAGGAGGGGAGGAGTGAGGGTGCTGGTACGAGGGGAGACAGGGGGAATGAAGAAGAGGAAGACAATGTAATGAAGAGCTATAGGAGAGGAATAGAGGAGAACAAAGGCCAGAGGATATAGAAGATGGGAGAGTCAAAGAGATTGGGCGCACCTGTGCGTGAAGTAGGTAATGAAGACCATGCTGTTCATAGAACACTATGGACACATCACATAACCTCAGAGAATGTATAACAGCACATGATACCTCCTAACACTGTATGTATAGAAAATGTTTTATAGCCCCAATGTATATAGCGCACATTGTACATAGCTCAAACTAATCTCGCACACAACACAACATACACTCAAGTCAAAGTTTCACCCTCACTGCATGAACAACACGCTCACTTTACCCGATTGTTTGCTGTGATACCACCTTGATTAATAAGATAATGCGGTTTAGAAATACTGTTAAATAAATAAAAAATAAAATGAGCAGATGACAGCTATAAGAGACAGCGAGCCACGGGGTGGATGGGTAGAGGGGAGGAGGGGTGGGATATAAGTTATACAGCTGAGAAAGCAGAACAAAAGTGCAAAATAAGGGGCAGAGAGTAAGAGAACACACTAACAGTGACAAATAAATAAATAAAGTGCAGACAGATAAAACTCACAGCAAATTCACTCACAGGAGCGAAAATTTACCTCTCAAGCAGAGCACTACGAGGGCACTCCTCTTCCCAGAGCACAGTGAGGCAAACAGAGAGCTAGGAACACCTGGGAGACAGGAAAAGGGGTTGGACAATACCTCAGCAGGGGGGAAGGGTTAATCACTCAGGTAGACTAAGAGCAGAGACAGGGAAACAATATAGACTCAAACTATGGAGACAGAACAAGGATAGATATTGAATTAAAAGTCAAAGTTAAGCTGGCCATCACAGACAGGCCAGATAGTTTAAGGAAGCAGGGTACTGCACCCCACTATCCCATTACTGGTGCTAACGGCCTGGATGCTGAGAGGCTAGCAGTAGCGCACCACAGCATCTCCAGGCCATCGAGGATGTTCTCCTGGCCTTGCGTAAGGACTCTACGCAACGGGTGTATGCCTTTAAGTGGCGCAGGTTTTCATGCTGGTGTGCAGAGGAAGGTCTTAACCCCTTCTCCTTCGCGATGCCAGACATCCTGCGGTACCTTCTGCATTTGTCAGAGGCTGGCCTTAAGTCCTACATGGTTCGAGTGCACCTCTGTGCCATCTCGGCTCACCATCACATAGTGGATGGCCAAGCGGTGTCACTGCACCCCCTTGTGAGCAGATTCATGCGGGGCCTCTCTCGACCCCCAGTCTATCCGCCGCTGGTGGGTTGGGACCTCAATGTGCTTTTGGGGAAGTTTATGGCTCCACCCTCTGAACCCTTGGCCACTTGCCATCTCAGATTTTTCTGGTTGCACTCACCTCTGCCAGAAGGGTGAGCGAACAGCAGGCACTGGTGACTCACGCACCTTACACCAGATTCCACAAGAACAAGGTTGTCCTTCGGACTCACCTGAAATTCTTACCGAAGGATTTCTTCACCTTCCATTTAAATCAAGAGGTGGTGTTGCCCACCTTCTTTCCTAGGCCTCATTCATCTAGGGTGGAGGCCTCACTGCACATGCTCGACTGTAAGCGGACGTTGTCCTTTTACATTCAGAGGACGCAGTCCCATTGCTGCTCAGTACAGCTCTTTGTCTCCTTTGACCCTAGTCGACTGGGGCTCGCAGTCTCCAAGTGCACCCTTTCACGCTGGGTGGCCGACTGCATCTCCTTTGCCTCCTAACAGGTGGGGCTCCGCTCTGGCATCATGTAACAGCACACAATGTGCATGCTATGGCGGCCTTGGTGGCGAGTCTGCGCTCAGTGCCCTTACTGGAGATATGCCGGGCCTCCACCTGGTCTTCACTGCACACCTTCGCTGCACACTACTGTCTGGAGAAAACCTCCTGGAGGGGACAGCGCCTTCGGCCAGGTAGTACTCCATCACCTCTTCGTGGAATGATGTAACTCCTCCCTCCAACCCGTGGTGTCCAGGCTACCGGGGTGGGGATTGCATCCTTGATGCTGCTACTGTAGTGTCCAATTTCCAGCCAAACAACGCCCCTGCTGCCCTTACGGTCCGCTTTTTGGGTTGCCCGTGGCTTTTATAGGTGGGTTGTTTTTTTTGGTAGCCTGTAGTTGGGGAATGCCATATGTGAGGACTGACTTCCTGCTTGTTTCCGGGGAAAGTATAATTATTCACCTGTAACAGGTGTTCTCTGAAAACAGCAGGAATCGGTCCTCACAAACCTCGAGTTGTTTTCTTTATGCTTTTTGAACTATATCATCATACTGAGGTAAGATGGCACCTTTGTGCAGGAAGGTGACCACACATGCGCAGTGCAGATCCCAAAAGGTTTTCTTTGAAAGCTGGGGATTGGATCCGTGCAGGCTCTGTTGGCACTGATGTCACCCATATGTGAGGACTAATTCCTGCTGTACCCGGAGAACAGCTGTTACAGGTGAGTAACTATGCTATTTTAACCTAAACTCTGATGTGAGAGAAAGGTAACACCATTGAATAAAATAATTCAAGACACAAAAGCATGCCTTGAATTGATTCGCACCTCAGCATTCTGGAATGCACTCCCATTCTCCCCCTCTATCTCAGAGGAAACTACCCTTAAGAAATTAAAAAAGGGCCTCAGGCATATATGTCCTTCTAGATCAGAGGTTCCCAACTCCAGTCCTGGAGGGCCAAACACCATTCAGGTTTTCAGGCTGTCCCTAATAAATATGCATTTGCATGCACTGACCCCATTGTATTCAAATGTATCTCATGCATATTCATTAGGGACCGCCTGAAAACCTGAATGGTGTTTGTCCCTCCAGGACTGGAGTTGGGAACCTTTGTTCTAGATGGTCCTTCCCCCCCTTCATATTCCCTGATTTCAGACACACTTTTTGTGTTTTGTTTACTTGTGTTTTTATTTTTCCTCCTTGAAGTTTTCTCATTTTTTATATATTTCTGTATTTTTGTTTCTTTTTTGTAAACCACCTTGATGTTTTGATAAGCTCTAGTGTATCAGATATGATCATAAACTATAACTATTTGGGTTATTCAAGAAAAGATTCAACAGTAAATATCCTTGTGTGAAAAAATATATGAACTCTAAATTTAGTAGCTGATGGCAGCAGTAATACAGCTGTCATCAGTTTCTCACTTCACCTTTGAGGACCCATTCTACCATAAAGAATTGTTTCAACTTTGAGGTCTTCCTTGTCTGAACAGCTTGCTTTGCCTCTTGCCACATATCAGTAAGGGTTAGGATGGGATTTTCACTTGGCTAATGCAAAACACACAATCTCTTCTTCAGTCATTCTGAAGTAGATTCATTTGAATGTTTAGGGTTGTTATCTTGCTGCATGATTCATTTTCAGCTCAGCTTCAGCTCACAGACAGATGGCCTGAGATTCTTCTCTAGAATTTTTCTAATACGTAACAGAATTCACGGTTCCATCAATGATGGAAGACCTTCCGGGTCCTGATGCAGCAAAGCAGCTCCATCACCATGTTTCGCAGTTGAGAGGAGGTTCTTAGTTTGGAAGGCAATGTTTTCTTTATGTGTTGGTTTTTGTGTCAACAATATTTTCCCATTGTTTTTACTTAATTGTTTTTATATTGTTTTATTAAAATTTTTCTACTGGCCTGCAGGTCACTACAATAGCCCTGAATAAGCATAATAGCAGGTAGCTTAGTTCAGACTGAAAGTAAGTAACGACGACCCATAAAATAGTGACCAGACATGGACTCCTTCCACTGCAGTAGATGAACTCTGACAAAGGAAGAGGAACAAAGTTTTCCTGACGTTTGTTCCCCCTACTTCAGGGAGAGCTGAGGAGATAAAAGCTCCAGCCCTTGCCTAAGAAACTGTTTGGGTCTGAGGAATCAAGTTTATTGCATATAGGTGTAAATCACCCTATAAACAGTGGGGCGAGGTGGTATATCAAGTGAAATGAAATGAACACATGGCTGAGGAGCAAAGAGAAGCTGCTGCCTACCTGGGGTAGTCAGGGAGATAAGTAGCTGTGCTGACTAGAATGATCAGGTCTTTATCAAGGATGAGGTTGAGCAAGACAAAAGTGTACGCTTGGCAAAACCAGAAATAGATGACAACTCAAAGCCTATATGAAAGCAAATGCTAGCATGGACCCAACAAGTTAGAAAAGGTTACAAGCAATGCTGAGCACTGAGAAAGCATAGTTACTCATGTGTAACAGGTGATCTCCGGGAACAGCAGGAATTTAGTCCTCACATATGGGTATCGACGGAGCCTGCGTGGGAATGCTCCCCAGCGTCCAATTAGAAAGCTTTTGGGAGCATCCCACAGCGCCTGCGTGCTGCCTTCCCGCCTTTCCCAACTGCCTCTCTCCAGTTGAGTTTTAAAGCTGAGACAGAGAGAGAGGGAAAGGAAAAGAAATAGATAGAGAGATACAACTCCTAGGGGAGGTGGGTGGGTTGTGAGGACTAAATTCCTGCTGTTCCCAGAGATCACCTGTTACAGGTGAGTAACTATGCTATCTCCAGGAACAAGCAGGAATGTAGTCATCACATATGGGGACTCCCTAGCTTTAGATGCCAGGGAGAGACCCCAGAAGTTGTGTGTCCCTGAGAAGGGCTCCACTTCCCCCCATGGATCTCTGGCATCCTACCAGGGATGGTGGTTAGGAGTTGATTAGGTATGGAACAGGTGTTGAAGAACAGCCTGATCAAACGAGGCATCCTGGCAGGAGTCCTTGTCCAAGCAGTAATGGGCTGTGAATGTATGAACCGAGGCCCAGTTGGCTGCTCAACAGATGTCGTCGATAGACACAGAGTGCAGATGAGCCATTGAGGCTGCCATGGTTCTCACATTGTGAGCAGTGACATGGCCCTCCAGAGAAAGGTTCTTACTCTGATAGGCGAAGGAAATACACTGAGAAATCCAGTTAGATAGAGTTCTCTTGGAGACTGGAAGTCCCAAATGAGAAGGATCAAAAGCAACAAAGAGTTGAGAGGACTTTCTATGTTGCTGTGTTCTTTGTAAGTAAAAGGCTAGAGCTCTTTTACAATCCAAGGTATGAAGATTCCTCTCTGCATTTGATGCATGAGGCCTTGGAAAAAACACAGGTGTGGATGAGTACTAAGGACTACCTTGTCATGATGGAACCTTGTATAAGGTGGATTAGCTACTAGCGCTTGCAACTCACTAATGCGACTTGCTGATGTGATTGCAATAAGAAAAATAACCTTCCAAGAAAGGAATTTAAAGGAGGTGGTAGCTAAAGGTTCGAAAGGTGGTTTCATGAGCTGCCCAAGAACCAGGTTTAAGTCCCATGCCACCGGTGGTGGCCTAATGGGAGGCTTAGTCAGAAGAAGGCCTTTCATAAATCTTGCTATAAGAGGATGAGAGGAAATAGGCTGTCCATTTAGTGGCTTAAAGGAAGCTGTAATAGCACTCAAATGGACCCTTACTGAGTTAGTCTTAAGTCCTGCATTGGATAAATGAAGGAGGTATTCCAGCAAGGATTCCAGAGGTATCGCAAGGAGGTTAAGACCCTTTTGCGAACACCATATGGTAAACCTTTTCCACTTCAAAGCATAAGAGCGTCTTGTGGAAGGTTTCCTGGACGCAAAAAGAATATCTTTTACTTGCTGAGGGAGATTGAGATCATGGAGATCTAGGCCTTCAGCAACCAAGCCCTGAGATGCAGAGACTGGGGATTGGGATGCCATAACATTCCGTCCTCCTGAGATAGGAGATCTGGAGCAGACCCTAACTCCAGGGAGTGAGCTTGAGAGAGATGTAGAAACAGAGGGTACCACACTTGCCGTGGCCAATGTGGAGCTATGAGAATCATATGGCCTCTGTCTCTCTGAAGCTTGAACAGGGTTTTGGGAATTAGGGGAATGGGTGGAAAGGCATACAGGAAGTCTTGACCCCAATAAAGGAAGAAAGCATCCCTGGCCTGAGCCCCCTGAGCCGGAATTCTGGAACAGAACCGGGGAAGTTTGGCATTCCACGGACTTGCAAAGAGGTCTATGTCCAGGGTTCCCCAAATTTGAAAAATCTTGGCCAACCTGGTCTGCATGCAGAGACCACTCGTGTGGAAGCAGAACTCGACTGAGTCTGTCTGCCCAAGAGTTTTGTATGCCTGGAAGATACACTGCCAGGAGATTAATCTGATGCTCTCTGGCGAGGGCCCGTAGTCGCAAAGCTTCGTTGCAAAGCGACAGAGAGCCTGTTCCCCCCCCTGCTTGTTCACATAGAACATGGCTACTTGATTGTCCGTATGGATGAGGACTGTCCTGTAGCTGAGCAGGGTATGGAACACTCGAAGAGCAAGGAAGATTGCTCTGAGTTCCAGAAGATTGATATGTAGATGAGTCTCCTGTGGAGACGAGGTGCTTTGGGTGGAGAGGTCTTGCAGAAGAGCTCCCCAACCCATTGGAGAAGCATCTGTTGTGAGAGTTGCTTGGGATAGAGGTTGTTGAAAAGGGGACCGCAGCAACAGGTTTTGAGTGGACTTCCACCACTGGAGGGACAAAATAAGGCGACTTGTGTTTGCTATTTTGTCTGACAGGCATCCGGATCCATTGGGTGGATAAAGTCCACTGAGCTGCCCTTATATGGAGGCGAGCATAGGGAACCAAATGCACCATAGATGTCATGTGGCCTAGTAGTTGTAACATTTCTTGAGCAGTTAGATGAGACTTTAGCACTGTTTGAGAAGCTAACTGCACCATGCGAAGGCAACGAGCCTGGGGGAGATAGGCCCTTGCCCTTGTGGTATCCAGCAAAGCTCCTATGAACTCCAGAGACTGAGTAGGAGTTAGACTGGATTTTGGGATGTTTATTACCAGCCCTAAATACTGAAGGATACGCATCGTGCAGGATAGAGAAGTCCTGGCCTCTGACTCTGTTGGTGCTCGAATGAGCCAGTCGTCTAAGTAAGGTAAGACGAATATTCCTAGAGTGCGTAGAAATGCTGCTACTATAGCCATGCATTTCGTGAACACCCTTGGTGCTGAGGCCAGGCCAAAAGGAAGCACCCTGTATTGGTAGTGCTTCTGCTGAAAAAGGAACCGAAGGAACCTTCTGTGGGTTGGATGGATGAGGACATGAGTGTACGCATCCTTGAGATCTAAAGAACAAAGCCAATCCTGACTGAAGGTATGGCAGCAGAGATCCGAGAGAAATCATCTTGAATTTCTCCTTGACAAGGAATTTGTTCAATTCTCTGAGGTCTAAGATAGGTCTGTAACCCCCTGTTTTCTTTGGGATAAGAAAATAAGGGGAATAGAACCCTGTACCCTGCTGATGAATGGGTACTTCTTCTATTGCCCCTTGGGCAAGAAGGATGGTGACCTCCTGACCTAACAGGTTGATGAGAGAGGTCGGAGAATTGAACTGCTTTACCATTGTGTGAGAGGGCATGCTTGAAAAATGAAGCTTGTACCCCTCTTTTATGATGGAGAGTGTCCAATGCTCTGCTGTTATTTGCCCCCATCTGGGGGCAAAATGACATAACCTTCCTGGAATGGTGGAAGGCTCCGGTCCTTCGAGAGCCAGGAAGGGCTAATTTATCTAATTGAGAGTCAAAGGCCCTGTGGAGGCTGAGCCTGCTGGGCCGGCTGAGGCCTAGCAGTCTTTGCTTTTTTCTGTTTGGGTGGTTGCTGACCTTTCCCCTAGCAAGCTGACCTGCAGAACGTCCCTGCTGAACATAAGCAGGATAAAATCTTTTCTTTTTAGAAAAGAATGTTTTTTTGAACAATTTCTTTCTAGCAGGATCAGCAGTGGACTTGGATAATCTATCCAAGGTGGAATTTTCAGCATCCATTTCATTGGCCTTTTCTTGCCAATCCTTACCAAACAGGTTCTCACCAGTACAAGGGATATTTCCCAATTTGTCTTGTACCCAGAGCTCTAGATCAGATGCCTGGAGCCAAGCAATTCTACGTGCACCTATGGCAATAGCCGAGGTTCTGCTTATGCACTCAAAGCAGTCAAAGGCTGCACGGGTTGGAAAATTTAGAAACATCTTGGGCATGTTTGACCAAAGTAAGAAAATCCTGTCTTCTATCCTCAGGAAGAGTAGGACTTAAGCTTCTAAATCATCTGTGACCTCCTTCAGGAACATTCCCATTTAGAGACTATAGGAACTGATCCTGGCAGAAAGCATGGAAGCTTGGAAGACTTGACGTCCAAAAGCATCCAGGGTTTTTTACTCAAGTCCTGGAGGATTAGAGGCATGCCTCTTTGCACTCTTGATCCTTCTCATAGCTGATTCCACTACAATAGAGTGGTGAGGAAGCTGAGTCTTATGGAAACCAGGACAAGGAGGGACTCGATACATAGTATCCAGTCTGCGAGAATGAGGAGAGGTGGTAAGAGGTGTCTCCCACATCCTTAACATGAGATCATATACAATCTCATGAATGGGCAAGGTGGCTGCCTCCTTAGGAGTTTTGGGATATTGTAGAATTTCCCACTCCTTGGCCCTTGGCTCTGTTTCAGGGGCCACAGTAATGGACAGGCCCCGAGCCACCTCCCTGATAAAATCCTGGAAGGAAATATCCTCTGGAGGAGACATCCTGCGTTTGGGGGAGGAGGGCTCCTCTGGGAGAAGCATCGCTGTATCGACAGAACTGTCAGAATCCTCAGATTCTTCTGAGGACTCGAAGTACCGTCTGTCCAGATGCTCTTGAAGAGCCCGATACCCGTACCGACCGAAGTCGGTACCGGGAGTAACCGGTACCGGGGTATCGGTACCGGAGGTCATTGGATGACTGGGTACCGGCAAAGCAGACACCGATGCTGATGTCGATGCTATCGGTACCGGTACTGATATCGGTGCCGGGGCCGGTGCCGATAATGGTGGAATTGTCTGTCGCGGTTCCGAGGGCGTTGATGCTGCAAGGAGAGCCGCCAGACTGCACTCGATAGCCATGACTCTCTGGTCTATTGACGCTGCCAATGCCTGGATGTCGGTACCGGAGGAGACCGCCGGTACCCCAGAGCATGGCACCAGTAGTTCTGCCGTGATCGAGGCCTCGAGAACATCCTAGAACCCCGATAATGCTTTGGAAGCCGAAGCCTCCCGCCGGCGTAATTTTGCCGGTGCACAATCCTCAAGGGCAACGCCAGAGGCATCTCGATGCTTAGAAGGAGATCTACCCTTTGAGGACCGGCTGGACTTATATTTAGTTACCTGAGATCTACGGGAGGAAGAAGAAGCCCTGGAAGACGTTGATGCCACTGAAGCTGCATCAGAGGGAAACAGGGTACTGAGCTTAGCAGCTCGGTTCTGCCAACCTCTTTTAGACATCATGGCACAGGACATACAATCCGTGATGGAGTGGTCAGGACCTAAACATTTTAGACACCATTCATGGGTGTCGGTGACGGAAATGGTACCGCCACACTTGGTGCACTTTTTGAAACCTGAGGCAGGTTTCTCCATGGTAAGGGAAAGTTTTTGGGCCTAAGGCCCAAAAAGGCGCGTGCACCTGAAGAAAAAGAAAAAAGAATATATATATTTTGTTTTAGACAGAAATAAGAAGAAAAACACTGGCAGTACCGGTGAAGCGTCGAGGAAGGCAGACGCGACCACAGAAAAGAAAGAAAGAAAAAAGAATTCTTCTGTGGTGACAGGAACACGACCTGCTGGCTCCGCGGAAAAAGAAGAACTGGAGAGAGGCAGTTGGGAAAGGTGGGAAGGCAGCACGCAGGCACTCTGGGATGCTCCCAAAAGCTTTCTAATTGGACGCTGGGGAGCGTTCCCGCGCAGGCTCCGTCGGTACCGACGATACCCATATGTGATGACTACATTCCTGCTTGTTCCTGGAGATTTAACGAGACTGAGAATTTCAAATATGTCTTGAAAGCTCTCTACAATCAAACAAGACAAACATCATGTATAAAATAGGTGTAAATTGTTGCAGGAAATATTTAAAAGAAAGCTATGTGAATGCTTGCAGCCAAAACACCATCCTGCTGATGCATAAATGACATTACATTGAGACTTCCCGAGGCTGATCATCAGAACTGGAGTAGAAGATTAGCCTTATGGTTAGAACAGCTGGCTGAGTACCAGAGAAACCAAGGCTCAAATATTGCTTCTCCCACTGACTCTCCTTGTACCTCAGGTACAACTTAAACTACAGTAGAAGTAGAATTCCTATTTCTTGCTTATAAACAGAATATCCCAATAAAACACCCTGATGGGGAAATTGGATTTTCTGGTTAGAACCAATAAATCCTGAAAATTGTCCTTCTTTTTCCATGTTCTGATGATGATATCTGGCTGTTGCATAGGCTAGATGACATCATTGGAGTTGGACCTACTTTTTGTGCATTGAAATAGGCCAAGCAGCTGCAGAGGGAGAAGATGTAGTCTTCGGCCATGCGGGCCCAAGAAGGAGGTGATGGCATTAGCTCCTGTGGATCGGGGTGATGGAAAGGGGTGGCCATCCAGACGCTGGCCCGACTGACTGTTTCGCCAGCTAAACTACTTGCCTTCCATTTCTCTTCGATACTCATTACAAAGAGTGCTGCAAGTCCTGCCTCCCATCCCACAATACAGTTGGAAGGTTGGAGAGGCTGTAAGGAGAAGGACTTGAGGAGTCCTGGGAAAGGAGTGCTGGGAAATTAGGGGAAGAGGGAGATGCAAAGTAAGAAGAGAGATGAGGGAAACAGAAAAACAGAAAGTTGAGTAGGAAAGGGATAGGAAGAAGAGCAGGAGAGAGATGGGAAAGAGGGATGGAGGAGGGGGGGAGGAATGAAGATTGGAATTTGGTAGTAAAAGGAAGGAAAAAGAAATGGTGAAGGTGGGGAAACTGCTCTGGGGTCAGGGAGTGGAGGAGGGAGGGCTGATTCAGGCAGAGGTGGTGCCAGGGAGCGGATGGGGAGATTGTTGGGATCAGGCTAAGGAGGGGGAGATGTGTGGTGGTATCAGGAAAGTATGTGAGAGAGTTAGTTTCCTTTCCTCCTCCCACCTCTTACAGCCTGAAGGGATTATGAGGGTTATTGAGAGAGAGAGAGGGAGTGTGTGACTTCTGGGATGTTGAGGAAGTTTGAGTATGTGTGTTCATGTTTGCTTATTATGCAGGTCCTTCTATACTGCTCTTCACAATTGCAACAAAGCAGCCTACAAACAGAGGTTCAAGGGTAGAAGAATAAGGGTGAAAGAATTAGTAAAGTAGAGGTCCCAAGCAGAGCCACTCCAGACACCAAGTCACAATCAGACTAGATCAAAGCCTGAGGGGAAAAAAAGGACTTCAGGACAGCCTCAAATCTGGAAACCGAGGATTCAAGACAAAGATAGCGCAGGAGTGAATTTCATAGAAGGGAAGAGCCAGAATATAAAAGAAAAGTTTTGTGTAGACTCAAAATGACCTTGTGCTGGTGGATGAATAAACAGTCCATTATCAGATTAAGACTGCAAAACTCAGACAGATGTTTAGGGTGTTAGTGCATTTGAAAAGTGATGTGAAAAGCCTGTTCTGAGAACTTTAAACAGTATCAAGAAATTTTTGAATTTTGACCTACTATGCTATAGGTAACCAGTGATCTTTGATTGAGAGGTATGCTAGTCAGTTTTTTTGCATGGAATTTAAGTTTAACTGCTATAGTCTAATAACTTGGAGGCTTTTAAGAGTGGCTGGCATATGCCATTATAAAGGTGTTGCAATAATCCAGATAAAAAATGATTAGGATGTGTATAAAGATGAACAACTTCTTTTTCCAGAGATGACCATATAGCAGTGGTTCTCAACCCGTGGGCCGCAGCCCAAAGGTGGGCCATGACAGGGAGTATTGTGGGCCGCGCTGAAGTCAGACCACTCTTGGGCTTTTTTCACGAGATCTTGGGTTTTTTATCAAATCTTGGGATCCAGAGATTTTCATTGGAAAGCTTGGGGTTTTTTTTAAAGACCATGCGTCACCGTGCCGGCGAGTTGTCATTTCCGGTTATGTGATGTCAGTCACGTCACTTGCGGTCTTATGCTCGTCATCATTAGATAAAATTCATCACTCTCACCAACCAATCAGGATTCAAGTAAGC
This sequence comes from Ichthyophis bannanicus, assembly GCA_033557465.1. Classification (NCBI taxonomy): domain Eukaryota; kingdom Metazoa; phylum Chordata; class Amphibia; order Gymnophiona; family Ichthyophiidae; genus Ichthyophis; species Ichthyophis bannanicus. Next base: position 48,435,259 of record CM066037.1, on the reverse strand, counting down.
TGTGCACGAGCTGCCCCCGCCCGACAGGAGCTCAATTAGCTGCTGCCTGCTCGCTGCTGAGTCGCTGCTGTGAGAGTGTGACTTGCTCTCGCAGCGCGCGAGAGCAAGACCCGGCGGGTGCCATTTGAGGCAGGCATTTGAGGAGGCCTGCTCGCTGCTGAATCGCTGTTGTGAGAGTGTGACTGTGAGAGCACTGTGAGTCGCTGCTGTGAGAGTGTGACTTGCTCTCGCAGCGTGCGAGAGCAAGACCCGGCCGGCGCCATTTGAGGCAGGCAGCCAGGCACGCGTCTGTGAACAGCATGCGCAGCAGGAGAGCGAGACCCAGCGCCATTTGAGGCAGGCAATGGATCGATTTGTGAAACGTAAGCCTTTGACTTCATGCAAACAAATTGATAGTAGTGGCAGCGAAAGTGATTGTGATCAAGACGATGTTAAAGTTGATACGTGTAAGAAAACTAAATATGTTCGAAAATATGATGTGGAGTATATTAAGTACGGTTTCATTCCATCAGCAAATGACCAAAATCTGCCACAGTGTGTTATTTGTTTGAAAATCCTCTCTAATGAGGCAATGAAGCCGATGAAAATGTGTCATCATCTAACTACAAGACATCTAAATCTACAGAATAAAACCAAAGATTTTTTTTAACATAAAGCCGAGGAATATAGTAAACAGAAGACAGTATTAAAAACAAGAGTCACTCTCAATGAAAAAGCTCTTAAAGCATCGTACTTGATTGCCCAGATAATCGCAAAATCAAAGAGACCGCATACGATTGGAGAAGATCTTATCATGACAGCCGCTGTTGAGATTTGTGATGTATTGTTCGGCTCAGAATATGCTACAAAACTGAAAAGCATTCCTATCTCAAACGATACTATCCGCAGAAGAATATCTGAAATGTCTGAAGACATTATCACGCAGCTAACTGAACGATTACAATCTCTACAGGGAGAACTATTCAGGCAATTGGTAACAGACCCCACACGTGAAGGGGCCATACTGGACTTGGTGCTTACCAATGGTTAAAATGTTTCTGATGTTGTAGTGGGAGATCATTTTGCATCCAGTGATCACCAGATGGTGTGGTTCAGTATTAGGACTAGGGCTGTTAGAATCCATTCAAAGGTGAGGATCTTAGACTTTAGGAAGACTAACTTTGCGAAGATGGGCCAATACCTCAGGGAGTTGTTAGTGGGATGGGAACAGCTGGGGGATGTAGAAAAACAGTGGGCAAAACTGAAAGGGGATATTTTAAGGGCAACCAACCTTTTTGTTAAAATGGTAAATAAAGGTAAAAGGAAAAGGAGACCGCTATGGTTTTCGAAAGAAGTAGCTGAAAAAGTGAAGAAAAAGAGGGAGGTCTTCATGAAATACAAGAGATCACAGAGAGAGGAAGACAGGCATCTGTATTTGGAAAAACTTAGAGAAGCTAGCAAAGTAGTCAAGAAGGCAAAGATTCAAAAGGAGGAGAAAATAGCCAATGCAATAAAATGGGTGAATAAGACATTTTTCAGATATATTAGTGAGAAGAGGAAGGGCAAAAGTGGCATTGTCAGACTCAAGGGTGCAGGGGAGGAATATGTAGAAGCTGATAAGGATAAAGCGGAATTGCTTAACAAATATTTTTGTTCTGTGTTCACAGATGAAGAACCAGGAGCAGGACCTCAGAAAACACCCACAAATAGGAACAGAAGCGAGGGACATCTTGAACAATTTTCAGAAGACTGTGTTCGTGAGAAACTAGCTCAACTTAAAGTAGACAAAGCGATGGGACTGGATGGGATACACCCTAGAATACTGAGGGAACTTGGGGACGTTCTAGCAGCTCCACTGACTGACCTTTTCAATGCCTCGTTGGAGTCAAGAGTGGTGCCAAAGGACTGGAGAGAGGCTCATCTGGTGCCTTTACACAAAAGCAGAAGTAAGGATGTAGTTGAAAACTACAGGCCGGTTAGTTTAGCTTCGGTGGTGAGTAAATTATTGGAAACGCTGCTGAAAGAGAAAATAGTGAGGTTTCTGGAGTCCAGCGGATTACAGGATCCAAGGCAGCATGGATTCACCAGAGGCAGGTCTTGTCAGACAAATCTGATTGATTTCTTTGACTGGGTGACCAGGGAGTTGGACCGAGGGAGAGTCCTAGATGTGGTGTATTTAGATTTCAGTAAAGCCTTTGATACTGTTCCTCACAGGCGACTTATAAATAAACTGAGCACCCTAGGGATGGACCCTAAAGTTACTGCTTGGGTTAGAAATTGGTTGGGTGGGAGGCGACAAAGAGTACAAGTAAATGGAGCTCACTCTGAGGAGAAGGATATTACCAGTGGTGTGCCCCAGGGATCTGTCCTTGGTCCGATTCTTTTTTAACAACTTTGTTAATGATATAGCAGAAGGGCTGTCGGGTAAGGTTTGCCTCTTTGCGGATGATACCAAAATCTGCAATAGAGTAGACACCCAGGAAGGTGTAGATAACACGAGGAGGGATCTAGCTAAGCTTGAAGAATGGTCTAGAATTTGGTAGCTGGGATTTAATGTTAAAAAATGTAAGGTCATGCATTTGGGCTGCAGCAATCCAAGGGAGCAATATAGTATAGGGGGTGAAGTACTTTTGTCCACTAAAGAAGAGCGGGACCTAGGCGTGGTTGTGTCTGATGATCTTAAAGTAGCAAAACAGGTAGAAAAGGCGACAGCAAAAGCTAAAAGGATGCTTGGATGCATACGGAGAGGAATAGCTAGCAGAAAAAAGGAGGTGATAATGCCTCTGTTTAAGTCTTTGGTGCGACCTCATTTGGAGTATAGTGTGCAATTCTAGAGACCGCACCTTCAAAAGGATGTGAACAGGATGGAGTCGGTGCAGCGGGTGGCTACTAAAATGATTAGTGGTCTTCATTATAAAGCATTTGAGGACAGACTGAAGGATCTTAATATGTACACCTTAGAGGAAAGGTGGGATAGAGGTGATATTATTGAGATGTTTAAATACCTCCGTGGCATAAATGTTCAGGGAGAGTGCCTCTTTCAATTGAAAGCAAGTTCTGCTACGAGGGGACATGGGATGAGGCTGAAGTGAGATAGATTCAGGAGTGATATGCGGAAATATTTCTTTACGGAAAGAGTAGTAGATCCGTGGAATAGTCTCCCAGTGGAGGTGGTAGAGATGAGGACAGTAACTGAATTCAAAAAAGTATGGGACAAACACAGATAATCTCTAAAGGTAAAAAGGGGACTGTTGTAGTTGTTGATATGGAAGGACAGACTAGATAGGCCATGTGGTCTTTTTCTGTCATCATATTTCTATGTTTCTACTAAGTTTGCTATTCAATTAGATGAGTCAACTGACATCGCCGGCGAGTCACAGCTGCTTATTTATGTTCACTATTGTTGGCAAAATGGTATACAAGAGGAATTTCTTTTTTGCAAATCATTGCCAGCGAGAACGACGGCCGATGAAATATTTCGTGTTTTAAACGATTTTTTCACAACTTTTGGACTGCAGTGGACGAACTGCATCAGTGTTTGCACCGACGGTGCTGCCAGAATGACTGGCCGCAACAGTGGTGTTGTAACTCTCATAAAGCAAGTGTCACCCGAGATTGTAGGCACCGATTGCATGATCCATCTTGAGGCATTGGCTTCAAAGAAGTTGAATGAAACTCTGGGATCTGTACTCGAAGACTGTGTACAGATTGTAAACTTCATTAGAACTAGAACAGTGAACAGTTGATTATTTGCTCAACTTTGTATTGGTTCAGATGCAGAACACAAGCATCTCCTATTGCACTCGGCTGTGTGTTGGCTGTCCAGAGGAAAAGTTTTTGCAAGGGTGTTTGAGCTTCGTTTAGAATTGTTGCAGTTTTTGACCGAACACAATCTCGACCTGGCAGCTAAGGTCGCTGATACTGAGTGGCTTGCCATGCTGGCCTACCTTGCTGACATTTTTAGCCTTTTGAACAGTTTGAACATATCACTGCAGGGTAAAGATGCCAGTATACTCAAGACGTACGACAAAGTTGCAGCCTTTAAGAAGAAGTTACGACTTTGGCGCATGCGACTCAAGAACAATTCACAAGACATGTTTGACTTGTTTTGTCAATTTATAGAGAGCAATGAAATTAATGGCGAGATATTGAAAGGGGTCACTGGTGTAATCAAAGAGCACCTGACATCTCTTGCTGAATGTTTCAACAAATACTTCACTCATGAAGACATTGAAGCTTACGACTGGATTCGTAATCCTTTTCAGTGTGCTTTCTCTGAATTAACCGGTCATGCACAAGAAGAATTAGCGGGGCTGTCTAGAGATCGCACATTACAAATCAAATTTAATGACCCCGCTGTGGATATCTCTTCCTTTTGGTGTACTGTTTCACTGTATGCTGACGATATCCTCATCTACACACCATTTAGGATTGACCAACCCGACTTCTCCACTATATTGAGATGTTTTGAAGCAGTGTCAGATTGGCTTCTAACCCAAAATCTCCGGATCAACAATAGCAAAATAGACGTCCTATTCGTTACCAGGAACCGGAGCTTCACGCCTCCTCCCTCACTTCAGATCAATAATATAGAATTGAAGACAAAATCCACAATCCGCTACCTAGGCATTACCCTCGACCAATGCCTTGACATGTCAGCCCATATCACCAACACCACAAAAGCAATCTACCACAAGATCCGAACTTTAAGACACCTCCGCCCATTACTTGACTTCTCCGACTACCGATCAATCTTCCAAGCTCTAATCATCCCGCATCTCGACTTTGCGAATGTCATTCTACATGGTCTCCCACAGTCAACCTTAAACCCACTCCGACTTGCCATGAATTCAGCTGCAAGGGTTCTAGTCGGAGCATCAAGGTCTGATCATATAACGCCTATCATGATAAGCCTACACTGGTTGCCACTACCTGCCAGAATCACCTACAAAATTCTAATGCTAACCTTCAAAGCCCTTAAGAACCAGCCCCCCATGCCCATCAACACACTTCTTCACCGTACCCCAACCAACAGAATCAGGAGAACTACACAGATGAACACAATTGAAGTCCCCAAGTTTATAAGTTTATAAGTCCCCTTATCAGATAACCCTCCATTGTATTTAGTTTCCCCTATTTCGCCAAGTTATACTTCCTGTTAAATGTAACTGACCAGACATATGTAAACTGTCGGATGTTTTCTGTTCAATGTAAACCGCGCTGATGTCTAATAGTGCGGTATATAAGAATTGTTAATAAAATAAATAAATAAATAAAATAAAATATTCATTGTTGTCAGCCCTGGCAATGAAAGAAGTTCTACCTTTTTCAACAACTTATTTATGCGAGATTTCATTTTCTGCATTGACTGCCATGAAAACCAAATATCGGTCAAGAATGAACGTGGAGAATGATCTTCGAGTGTGTTTGTCACAAATTCCAGCCAGAATGCACATGCTATCCAACCGGAAACAGTGCCATCTTTAACAATAAAGTTAAATGAAAAGAACTTTTGTGTACCAATCAATACGCAGTTAAACATTTAGAGAAAAATAGAACATAATACTTTATAAAGTTATATTTCTAGTATAAATATAAAGCACCTTATTAGTTTATTAAATTTATTTAACACGTGGGCCTTACAGCAAAAGGGTCTGAGAACCACTGCCATATAGATCTAATATCGCAAAGGTTTAAAAAAATACCAAGATTTGACCATGGAGGATCTTTGAATATCAAATGATAATTTAGGGTCAAGAAAGGCTCCAAGAACTGAATAGGAATTTGTGAGGAAAATAAGTTCACCTAAGAGAACAAGAGACAGGGAGGAGACAAAATCACATCCAGCAATCCGAATGGCAGACTATTTAGAAGGGTTACATTTCAATTCTCCAGGACCAAGCAGGAAGTCAGTCCTCACTTATGGGGTGACGTCGGCGCCGACGGAGCCCTCGCGGAGCAATTTTCCCCAGCTTTCAAAGAAAGCCTTTGGGAATTGCAGCGCGCATGCGCGGTCGTCTTCCCGCCCGAGGGTGCCATCTTAGCCAGTCTTCTTTTTTCCGCGGAGCCCTACAGACGTCCCCGTCTTGTCCCCGCGAAAAAGTTGATTTTCTTCTTTATTTTATCCTTTTTTCCTTCGGTTCGACGCCGATCTTTTTCCCGCCCGGACTCGCGACGCCGGTCACGAGTCCTCTTACTTTTTTCGGTTTTTCTGACTTAGTCAGCTTTCGTTTTCGGTTTCCCTGGCAGCCCGGTCCTTTGACCTCGCAGGGGCCCTTTTTCCCCCGATGGCTGCCAGTGGGTTTAAGCGGTGTGGTCGGTGTGACCGAAATATGTCACTAACCGACACACACGACTTTTGCCTCCGTTGCCTGGGCCCGGATCATGAGGAACTGATCTGTGGGCCCTGCAGCAAACTGTCCTCAAAGGCGTTGAGAAGTCGGCGGCATCAGCGTGAGAGAATCTTCGCTGACCCCAGCCGTACCCGGACCTCGTCGGAGGCCTCCGCGTCGAAAGGCTCCAGCTCGGACCGTCGCCGGAGCTCCTCCGACCGGGGTTCTCCCTCCGGGGACCATCGTCGGAAGGTGAAACCCGCGAGGGCGGCGTCGGTGGACGCTCCTGGTTCCGCGAGGGCCAGGTCGCATAGCCCCGACAGCCGCCCCGGGTCCTTGGAGAAGGAACACATCCCGAAGCGACCTCGCCTGGAGTCGGAGATGCCTGCCCGGGTAAGTCCTGTGGTCCTTCTGGACTCGCCTCCGCGACAGCCGACGTCGGGCCCGACGCCGTCGGGGCCCGAGTCGGGGGCTGCTGGGTCACCTGAGCTCGGACTCAGGTTGACGGCCTTGGAGAGCAGACTGTCTGCCTTCATGGACCAGCAGAGGGCACTGCTCGCTGGCTTCGCTGGCGCCGCTGCCCCGACCGCCGGGACGTCGACGTCCAAGTCGACCCCGGAGACCGAGCCGATCCTCGAGTCAATGAGAACTCGAGTCGATCCTCGGTCGAGGTCACCCTCGGCCTCCCGTTCGGGACCGAGGTCGCCGACGCCGACTCCCTCGGCGTCGGGGCGGCTGGCGCCGCACCCTGCCCGGGCCGACCCCACCGAGTCCTCGTCGGAGTCGGTCTGGGAGTCTGAGGAGGAAGAGTCACCTGATTCTTTCCGGACTCGGTGTGTCCCATCGGACTCACCGGAGTCCGAGCCTCGGAAGCAGTCCCCCCCGGAGGATGCCCGGTTCTCGGACTTGGTTAGGGATATGGCCAAGGCTTTGGCCTTCCCTGCGGATCCCGAGGAGGAGCCTCGAGCCGAAGAGCTCAACGCCCTCCAGTATGACTCTCCCGCGAGGGAACACTTTACTGTGCCGGTTCCTCCTATGCTGGAACGACTACTCTTCCGCATGTGGGAGAGTCCGGCCTCCTCGCCGGTCCTGAGCAAGCGGGTCGATTCTATCTATCGAGTCCGCAAGAGCCCTGGCTTTCAAAAGGCACAGCTGCCACACCATTCCATGGTAGTGGAATCGGCCATGCATCGTCTTAAGAGCCAGAAGATGCACTCCTCGGTGCCTCCTGGCAGGGAGGCCCGTAACCTGGATGGCCTTGGCAAGAAGTGCTTCCAGGGCTCTATGCTCGCATGTCGTGTCCAGACTTACCAGCTATACATGGGCATGTATCTCCGGGATCTGGCTAAAGAGCTAGCCGGATTCTCCGCTGGTCTCTCCGAGGAGCCCTTGCGGAGGTTCCTAGCCTTGTCCACTGGCATTCGGGAATGCTCAAAGTTCATGTCCCGAGCAGCCTATGATGGCTTTGAAGCCTCGGCTCGAGTGGCCGCAGCCGGCATCGGTGTCCGCCGACAGGCTTGGCTTCAGTCGTCAGACCTTGAGCCCTGGGTGCAGGACAAGTTGGTCGATGTCCCCTGCCGAGGCGAAAACCTCTTTGGCAAGCCCATGGCGGAAAAGGCTGCGCAAATTGAGACTGAGACTCTCACCAGGACCAGGCTTTCTAGGAAGACCTCCGCCCCTTCCCAGAAAAAGAAGGGCTCGGGGAAAAAGTCCTTTTACCCGAGGAAGGCGGCTGCCTACAAACAATACCCCCATTATCAGGCCCCTGCAGCTCCCCAACAGGGCCAGCAGGCCAAGGGACGGGGTAACGGGTCCCGTAGGCAGCAAGCCCCCAAGCCTGCACCACCAGCCCCTGCTCAGCAGGGTGGGGGCTTTTGACTCGCTAAGCATAGCCTCTCCCCCCCCGCTGGTTCCTCCCAGCACCGGAGGCCGGCTGGTTCACTTCGCCCACAGGTGGTCCAGCATCACCGCAGATGCCTGGGTGCTTCAGGTCGTGCGAGAAGGCTATCTTCTCCACTTCCATCAGGTCCCTCCCTCCTATTTTCCGGGAGAACCTCCGCGCCCCCCTCTGCACAGGGAGTTGCTCCTTCAGGAGTTAGCAGGTCTTCTGCAGGAACAGGCGGTGGAAACCGGTGCCACACCACCTGAGAGGTCAAGGCTTTTTATTCAAGGTATTTTCTGATACCAAAGAGAACAGGGGGCCTCAGACCCATCCTGGACTTGCGCAACCTCAACAAGTTCCTTGTGCGGGAGAAGTTCAAAATGCTTACCCTTGGAATCCTTCTGCCTTACCTCCAGCAGGGAGATTGGCTATGCTCCTTGGATCTAAAGGATGCCTACACGCACATCCTCATCCACCCAAGCCACCGCCAATACCTAAGGTTTGTGGTGGCAGGAAATCATTACCAGTACAGAGTACTGCCCTTTGGCCTGTCCTCCGCACCGCGAGTCTTCACAAAATGTCTCGCGGTCGTGGCGGCCCATCTCCGGCTTCACGGCCTCTATGTCTTTCCGTACCTCGACGACTGGCTCATCCGAGCAGCGTCCGCTCAGGAGGTCACCAACGCCAAGTGCCGCACGGTGACTCTGCTGCAGCACTTGGGCTTTGTTATAAACTTCGCAAAGTCCACTTTGCTCCCCTCACAGGATCTCGAGTTCATCGGCGCAAGGCTGCACACTCCTCAGGCGCGAGCATACCTACCGCTCGACAGGGCTCACCGGCTCATGGACCTAGCCGACCGCTTTCGCAGCCAGTCCCTGGTCTCCGCCAGGCGCTTCCTGAGACTGCTCGGCCATATGGCGTCCACCGTCCATGTGACCCCCAATGCCCGCCTGAATATGCGGTCTGCTCAATGGTGTCTCCGCCAGCAGTGGCGACAAGCCATGGGCGGCCTAGCAGACCTAGTGCGCGTTTCCGAGCCGCTGGTCTCGTCTCTCCGGTGGTGGCTCCGGCAGCCGAACCTGATATTCGGAATGCCTTTCCAGTCACCTCAGCCGACCCGGATGCTGACCACCGATGCATCCCTCCTGGGCTGGGGAGCACATTGCCAAGAGGCACGTACTCAGGGCCTCTGGACCACGTGGGAGTCTGCTCAGCAGATCAACTTCCTGGAGCTCAGGGCGATCCGCCTAGCTCTCAAGGCCTTCTCCCACCTGACTTCCCAACAGTCCGTCCTTGTCCAGACGGACAATCAAGTTGCCATGTTCTACGTGAACAAGCAGGGGGGCACGGGCTCCTTCCTCCTCTGCCGGGAGGCACAGAAGCTCTGCTCTTGGGCCGTCAGTCACGGCATTCTCCTCAAGGCAGTTTATCTCCCGGGCCAAGAAAATTGCCTTGCAGACAAACTCAGCAGGGTCCTCCAGCCGCACGAGTGGCGTCTGGATCCCTTGGTAGTTCAGAAGCTCTTCCTCAAGTGGGGTCTCCCCACGGTGGATCTCTTTGCCAGTCCTCACAACCGGCAGCTTCCTCGCTTCTGCTCTCGTCAGCCACACCCCCTTCGGGTTGCGGCGGACGCCTTTCTGATCTCGTGGTCGGGGAGCTTTCTGTACGCTTTCCCTCCCATCCCGCTGGTCTCTCGGACTCTTTTCAAGGTTCTCCGAGACAAAGCCTTCATGATCCTGGTGGCCCCTCGCTGGCCCAGGCAGCCGTGGTTTCCGCTCCTGCTGCAACTGGCGGTGGAGGATCCAATCCCTCTGGGGGTGCAACCGGATCTCCTCACTCAGGATCAGGGGTCCCTCCTGCACCCCAACCTCAGGTCTCTCAACCTCATGGCCTGGCTGCTGAGAGGGTAGTCCTTGCTCCCCTTCTCCTGCCGGCGGAGGTGGAGGAGGTCGTCTTGGCTTCGCGACGGCCTTCTACCCGCAAATGCTACGCCCTTAAATGGCGTCGCTTTGCAGTCTGGTGTACCCAACAGTCTCAGGATCCCTTCTCCTGCCCGGTGTCGGTGATCTTGCAGTACTTGCTGCACCTCTCTAATCTGGGACTTAAGTCCAACTCCGTCAAAGTTCACCTCAGTGCTCTTTCAGCACATCATGTGCCGGTGGACGGCAGACCTCTCTCCAATGACCCTCTCGTAGCGAGGTTTCTCCGAGGTCTCCTTCTACTTAAACCACCTCTGCGCCCGCCAGCGCCTGACTGGGACCTGAATGTGGTTTTGCAGCGGATCACCTGTCCGCCTTTTGAACCTATGGCTACCTGTTCTCTCTCCGTTTTCTGTCTTGGAAAACGCTGTTCTTGATAGCCCTCACTTCCGCTAGACGCGTAAGTGAATTGCAGGCCCTCGTGTCTGATCCCCCTTACACTAGGTTCTACAAGAATAGGGTAGTCCTACGGACTCACCCAAAATTTCTGCCTAAAGTGGTCTCCCCTTTTCACGTCAATCAGGAGGTGGTACTTCCAACCTTCTTTCCCAGACCACACTCCAGCCGAGCTGAAACGGTCCTCCATACCCTGGACTGTAGAAGGGCATTGAACTTCTACCTTGACCGTACGCGGGAGCACCGTAAAGCTGCTCAGCTTTTTGTGTCTTTTGACCCCAATAGATTGGGGCTCCCGGTCTCCAAGCGTACTCTGTCCATCTGGGTTGCGGACTGTATCTCTTGGGCTTATGGGGCAGCCGGACTCTCCTTAGAAAGTCGAGTCACGGCTCATTGCGTTCGGGCAAAGGCCACGTCAGTGGCTTACCTCCGCTCTGTTCCGCTGGCAGACATCTGCCGGGCCGCTACTTGGTCTTCGAGCCAGACTTTTGCGGTCCATTACTGTCTCGAGAGGGAGTCCCGTAGGGACAGTGCTTTCGGACAGGCAGTCCTCCGTAATCTCTTTGAGGTCTGAGCAACTCCTACCCTCCATCCCGGATGTGGGCTACCGGTGGGTGATAATTCAGCGAAGATTCTATCCTTCTGTGCTGCTGAGCTAGAGGGAGCTCATTTTTGTGCTTAGGGTCTCCGGTAGCCTTGAGCTTGGGAGTCCCATAAGTGAGGACTGACTTCCTGCTTGGTCCTGGAGAAAGCGTAGTTACTCACCTGTAACAGGTGTTCTCCAGGAGCAGCAGGAATCAGTCCTCACTACCCTCCCTCCTCCCCTTGGAGTTGCAATCGTCTGCTTATGTTCTTTTTGCAAATTTTTATGCTGTCTTTTTTAGCTATGTCATCTGACTGGCTAAGATGGCACCCTCGGGCGGGAAGAGGACCGCGCATGCGCGCTGCAATTCCCAAAGGCTTTCTTTGAAAGCTGGGGAAAATTGCTCCGCGAGGGCTCCGTCGGCGCCGACGTCACCCCATAAGTGAGGACTGATTCCTGCTGCTCCTGGAGAACACCTGTTACAGGTGAGTAACTACGCTTTATTGTTTATGGAGCCATGGTGTTACTGTGTTAGACAATGATTAAGAGAAGTCAGATCAAGATAATCATAATAAGTGTAGAAGACAAGTGGCCAGTGAAAAAACATCTGTTAGCACACAAGAATTGGACCAGTGCTATGAGTAGACTAAGGAAAAGATTAAAGAGGGAGGAGACAATTATTGAACCTTGAGGCACACCATATTTTAGTAGATACTAAGGGGAAGAAGAAGATGTATAATGAACACTGAAAGACCTGTGTGTGTGATAGGAGTGGAACCATTGCTGGACAGCTCTCTGTAATAATAATAGTTGATAGTCATGAGATTGCATGCCAAGGATAAATCAAGTGAGGACACTAAGGCAGTTTTCTTTGCATCAAGAGACTCCCAAATTTCACCCAAAAGGGCCACCAAGTAGGCCTGTGTTGGGGCTGATGAAGTGGTGATAGACAGTGTGTGCAAGTTTTTAAATGCTTAATAATAAGATGTAAATTATTGAATCCACCAAAATTATGTCTAAAATTTAATTTTACACTGCAAAACCACCAGTATACATATTTTTAGCACATTCCCAGTGTACCTAATTGGTTTGAAAATAAACACCTGACTTTACAATGTATAAACCCCTAGAATCAAAAGCCATAATTATAAACCTTCTGGCGATAGGGAAATTTCTACAGTACCTAATGATAGCTCATCTTGAGCTATCATTGAAAGGCATGAGCTAAAAAAAGAACACCTATGTGATTGTCATCAGAATTTTTTTGCCAGGTGTGGAGAATGATCTTATCTGGAGATGAAGAGAGCGTGGAATCAAGCAGGCGGAATATTTATTGGCGGAAAATGACACCATTTTATCCTTTGCAGAATTATGGGCATGCTATGATTTAAATGGAAGTGATATGCTGGCTTATTTGCAGGTCTGGAATTATCTGCAGGAGTCTTCCAAAGCAATATCTTTCTAGTGACCTCTGTTCAGAACTGGAAGAACTTTTGCTAATGGATGATATTGTTAAAGTGTCAGTAGTGGCAGTTCAGTGGGCTCTATCGGATACCTGTGTACCGGAGGACTGTGAGCAGCTAGCTGCTTCTTCGAATTCTGAATTGAATGTTATTGGATGTTACTGTATTGCAAGTGGATATACTTAAAGGTATTGATGGTATTCCTCAATTGCTCATCAACATGTTAGAACATTTAGGGCTTCATGTGTGATATCACCACGTTGTCTTAAATGTATGTTAGATAATCCTGGCTGAGCCTTATGTTTTCAGTGTGTCCTCGGGTAGTTCATTTTGGGCGTCGGTGTAGGAGTATTTGTTCTGGGCTAGTGTCTAGGTTTTTTGACCCCTGTGATGCTTTTGGATGTATGTCGGGACTTGGAATAGCTAAGAAACCTTGGTGTGACATGCACTGGTTGTTACCACAAGAAAAGCATTTTTTATTGTTGGTGAATTCTGGGCTTTCTTTTTGGGAATGGAGGAACTCACTGCACAAACTGATGCTTATGGATTGAGAAGAGGCCAAAGGGCAGTCACATATATTTATGGCAACATGGAGAGCCTACATACAAATGTTAATACCTCTCATATGGAGCCAAATTGTTAATCAACAGTAGGAGTAAGTTGTATATTGTTTCTGGACTGGGTCTTTATACAATTTCTCTCCCTCCCTCCGGATGATCTTTCTTTGGGTAGTAGTGGGGAAGAGTAGGAAGTGGGAGGTAGGGGGAATAAAGGATAGTAACATTACTATTAATTATTTGTATACCGCTACAAGGCGTACACAGCACCGAACATATAGATGTAAGGCATAGTCCCTGCTCATCAGAGCTTGCAATCTAATCAAGATGAAACACGCTGAGGCCAATTCCATTTGGAGCATGTTCGGCTCGTCGGGACACCCAAAATCTAGACTGGCTGGATTTGCACCCAATTCTGGAACCGCGGGAGCTATACATAGAAACATGACAGCAGAAAAGGACCACTTGGTCTATCTAGTCTGCCCTTCCATATCAACTACAGTAGTCCCCTTTTTACCTTTAGAGATCCTCTGTGTTTATCCCATGCTTTTTTAAATTCAGATACTGCCCTTGTGTCCACCGCCTCCTCTGGGAGAGTTTTCCACGCATCTACCACTCTTTCCATAAAGAAATATTTCTGCTTATTTCCCGAGTCTTTCCCCTTTCACTCTCATCCTATGCCCCCTCATAGCAGAGCTTGCCTTCAATTGAAAGAGACCCTCCTGTGCATTTATACCAGGGAGATACTTAAAAGTCTCTATCATATTGCCCCTATTCCGCCTTTCCTCTAAAATATACATATTAAGATCTTTAAGTTTATCCTCATATGCTTCATAACGAAGACTACTTACAATTTTAGTAGCCATCCTCTGCACCAACTCCAACTTGTCTGTATTCTTTTGAAGGTATGGTCTCCAGAATTTCACACAATACTCCAAATGAGGTCGCACCAGAGGCTTATACAGAGGCATTATCACCTCCGTTTTGCTGCTGGCCATTCCTCTCCCTAGACATCCAAGCATACTTCTGGCTTTCGCAGTCGCCTTTTCTACCTGTTTAGCTTCTTTTATGATTGTCAGACACAATTAGCCCAGGTCCCGCTCTTCTTTTGTGGACAGAAGTACCTCACCCCCTACACTGTAGAACTCCTCTGGATTTTTGCTGCCTAAATGCAGTTCTAAAAGTAAAAATACAGATTCATCATACTGCCACCAATAATCAAATACCACCAAACAATCATCAAAAAACCTCAAACACCTGTCCAGCAAGCCTTGCATTTTTTAGCATTACATTTTAGCTGCCATATTCTAGACCAGGCATGTCCAACTTCGAACAAGTCGTGATCTACTTTTTCTGGCCAAAAGTGCCGGTGATCTACCACCATGAAAATTTAAGTTTCAAATTAGTTTCAAATTAAATTTTAACCCAATAAATTTGGAGGATTCTCCCCTCCTATTTTAATGAACCTTCTGTCATTTACTTGGATGCGATCAGCTGTTAAGCAAATTAAGCAAAAACAAAACAGAGAGACGAAGATCCATTAAGAACTGTGAGGGGAAATGGAAAGTACATTTTTTCTTAAAGTTTTATTGAGTAATATCTTTCTTTAACTGTCTTAATAACTTTCTTTAACTTTTGTTGAGTAATTTGTGTTAAATTTAGGTCGCGTATTGATTCAGGCTGATCTTGCACAATCTTTAATATTTCGCTCTTGCTCATTAGTGAGACGTCTGAGCCTGCATTTCATCCACCAGCTTTTTGAAGTTGGGTGAATATTGCGTGAAGGCCGGTCTCAGGGAATCCTGGAGATGTTCATCTATCATGTTGGAACGTTGTGTTCTCTTTGTCATTTTCAGATGGGAAAATGCAGATTCACACAAATAAGTTGAACCGAAACAGGAGTGTACAGCTTCACTGCATCTTCTCAAGTTGGGAAATTTGTCTCTAGGCACTAGCTTCCAAAACGATTTTTTCACAGCATGGGTCTTGAAAAAAATGTCATTTTTAAGGGATTAATATTTCGTTTTCAAGAGATGGCTTGTTCAATGAGTAATTTTTACTGATAGCAGCTGCAGTTTCTTTAATGTCCACATCTACTTTGAATGGGTATGACAAGTACTCCACAACTGTTTCCAATTTTTTGGAAGTCACAGAATCTATTTTCGAATTTCTGGATAACAGAACAGATTTCTGTCACATACTTCTCGTTCTGAAAAACAAAATTTGGATATTGTCCCAGATGGTCCTGCGTATTAGGAAAATGATCAAAAGTGTTGTTTGCAAGGTCAGTCATCATTAGCTCAAATTTGCTCTTGTAGGATGAAACTGTACTCATCATCTCACCAATGCATTACCTTGTAGTTCAAGATTCATATCACTTAGTTTGCCTGTAAAGTCAGCGAGAAATGCCAGATCACATAACCATTCCTCATCTTCCAACTCTGCTTGGTCATCTCCCCTCTCCTTCAAAAAACTTTTTATTTCATTCAGCAAATCACGAAATCTTTGCAGAAATTTGTGCCTACTTAGCCACCTTACATCTGTTTGCAAAATGATTTCCACTGCCCCTTCATCAAGAGTAAGATTGAAAAGCCATCTTTGAAGTGACCTTCCACAAACTGAATTTACAATTTTGAAAGTGATGTCCATGACAGTCTTTATATTGAGTCTCTTGCTTGCCAAAACTTGCTGGTGAATGATGCAGTGGTAAGAAAGGAAATCTGGGAAGTCGTCATGCTGTCTACAGAGGGCTATGAAACCGTTAACCTCACCTGTCATTGCTCTTGCTCCATCAGTAGTGATGGAAACAAGTCTATGCAATGGAAGATTACACTTTGTCACAAAAGAAAGGAAAGAACTGAATATTTCCTGACCGGTAGTTCTCCTTTTTAAAGAAATCATTCCAAGTAATTCTTCTTTAACACTGAAGTCTTCAAAAACCATCCGGATAAAGACTAGTAACTGGGCTATGTCTCTTATGTCTGTAGATTCATCCATTTGGAATGAGAAAGCAACACAATTTGAAACATCCTCCAACAATTGTTCAATTGTGTCTCCTCACATCTTTTCTATTCGCCGCACGACAGTGTTTCTTGTCAATTGTACATCTTGAATAGCAGCTATGATCTCTTCTTATTTTTAAATCCTTCAAAAAGATTGTCAGCTGCTTCAAGAAAACAATCTTTAACAAGTTCCCCTTAAGTGAAAAGTTTGCATTTCTTTGCGATCAGGTTGCTGACCTTGAAGGATGCTATGGTTGCATTGACCGAATGCGACCTTGGCTTCGCCATCAACTGTTGCTGAGTAGCCAATTTCAATTTAAGTTCTTTGAGCTTCAGTTTACGAATTTCACTTTTGGGTGGAAAATCAGCATCAAACGTATTGCTATGCAGAGCCTTATAATGATGTTCCAGATTACCCTTTTTGGGCAAGGATACTAGGGCATTACAAATTAGACACCACCGCTTGTCTTTCACCATGATGAAGTAGTAGTCCATGTCCCATTCATCATGAAAGTGGTAGGTTTTGCTCTTCTTTGGAACACTCATCCTCGTTATACTGGGGTGGCTAGATGTAAGAAGGCCAAATCTGCTAAGTTAGTATAAACACTGGCTGAATCTGGTCCAAAACTGTCACTGTCCCAAAGTATTAAAGATCAACAGCATCTGACGACCTCTGGATGATGTGCAATACAAGGACTGGAGATGCCAAAACCACACATGCAGTTCTAAAAGTAAAAATACAGATTCATCATACTGCCACCAATAATCAAATACCACCAAACAATCATCAAAAAACCTCAAACACCTGTCCAGCAAGCCAGATAAAATTAAATAACACCAAACAAGTTCAAATACCACCACATGTGATTTAATAAATTCTGCACACAGTGTAGAATCAACGCAAAGGCTAGGCAAAGTAAAATTGCAGAGGTAAGCAAACGTCACAGTGGTTTAAACCAATTCAGAGGCAAGGCATAGGCAAGTTAGAACAAAATTGGAAAAGCCCTCCAAAATCATCAAATTCTTGACACTTTGTTGTGTCTGCCTGAAAATGTTTAATGAAAGCGAACTATAAAGCGACCAACGACCAGCACATGACACAACTAATACGATAAGTGTATTCAGGTAAAGCCCAGGTGAATGAATATCGCCAGGTATATAACACACTTCTAAGGGGTGTTGGGGCGGGGGCAGGAATGGGTGATTCTGAGAGGCAGGAGACCAGGTATGATGCTGGGCCTGTGGCGTCTCGTCGCAGGGCGCGGGCATGGGCGGCGGCCCCCTGGGGTACCCACAAACGGCACGAAAAGAACAAGCGCCCCAATACACCCACAGGCAAGATTCCCGCAGGCAGGGAAAAAAGACAGGCAAAGGATCAGCAGTGGCGACAAGCCCTCGGCAGACGACCTGCCGGCACGAGCTCTCTCATAAGAACATAAGAACATAAGATATGCCATACTGGGTCAGACCAAGGTCCATCAAGCCCAGTATTCTGTTTCCAACAGTGGCCAATCTAGGTCATACGTACCTAGCAGTTTCCCCAAGGGACACAGGTTCCACAATGCTTGTATTGGTTCAAGCATTGATATCCTGGGTCCCTTCTTAATAATGGTTTATGGACCTTTCCTCCAGGAACTTGTCCAAACCTTTTTTAAACCCAGCTACACTAACAGCCTTTACTACATCCTCCGGTAACAAATTCCAGAGTTTGATTACACGTTGAGTGAAAAAATATTTTCTTTTATTAGTCTTAAATAGTTTACCCTGTAGCTTCATTGCATGTCCCCTAGTCTTTCTATATTCTGATAAGGTAAACAATCGATCTACGTTTACCCGTTCCACTCCGTTCATTAATTTATAGACTTCTATCATATCTCCCCTCAGCCGTCTCTTTTCCAGGTTAAAGAGCCCCAACCTTTTTAGCCTTTCTTCATAGGAGTAGCCTTCCATCCCCTTTACCATTTTGGTGGCTCTTCTCTGAACCTTTTCTAAAATCGCTATATCCTTTTTAAGATACGGCGACCAGAATTGCACACAATATTCAAGGTGCGGTCTCACCATGGAACGATATAGAGGCATTATAATATCTTTTGTTTTATTTTCCATTCCTTTCCTTATCATACCTAGCATTCTATTTGCTCTCTTGGCCGCCGCTGCACACTGGGCCGAGGGTTTTAACATGGTATCCACAAGGACGCCTAAATCTTTTTCTTGGGTGGTGGTTCCTAATGTGGAACCTTGCATCGTGTAACCATAGTTTGGGTTGTTCTTCCCTAGGTGCATAACCTTGCACTTCTCCACATTAAATTTCATCTGCCATTTTGATGCCCAGTCTTCCAATTTATCAAGATCCTCTTGCAATTTTCCACAATCCTCCTGGGTTTTAACAACTTTAAATAGTTTTGTGTCATCAGCAAATTTGATAACCTCACTCGTTATTCCACTTTCCAGGTCATTTATGAATATGTCAAAAAGCAGCGGACCCAGCACAGATCCCTGGGGTACACCACTATTCACCTTTCTCCATTGGGAAAATTGGCCATTTAGCCCTACCCTCTGCTTTCTATCTTTTAACCAGTTCCTGATCCACAGTAGTACACTGCCTCCTATCCCATGACTCTTTAGTTTTGCCAAAAGTCTCTCATGAGGGACCTTGTCAAAGGCTTTCTGAAAGTCCAGATACACAATATCAACCGACTCACCTTTGTCCACCTGTTTATTCACTCGTTCAAAAAAACATAACAGATTAGTAAGACAAGATCTTCCTTGTCTAAAGCCATGTTGGCTGTCTCCCATTAAGTCATGACTATCTATATGCTGAGTAATTTTATTCTTTATGATGGTTTCTACCATTTTTCCCGGTACTGATGTCAGGCTCACCGGTCTGTAGTTTCCCGGATCACCCCTCGAACCCTTTTTAAAAATTGGTGTTACATTGGCGATCCTCCAATCCTCAGGTATTAGAGATGATTTTAATGATAGTTCACAGATTACTGATAGCAGGTCTGCAATCTCAAATTTCAGTTCTTTCAACACCCTTGGATGTATACCATCCGGCCCAGGTGATTTGCTACTCTTCAGTTTATCTAATAGTTGTAAGACATCTTCCCGATGTATCGATATTTCCTTCAATTCTTCCACACCTTTAAATACCACTTCAGTCGTGGGTAACATCCCTACATCTTCCTCAGTAAAGACCGAAGCAAAGAATTCATTCAGTCTCTCCGCTATCGCCTTGTCGCCTCTTAGTGCTCCTTTAACCCCTTTATCATCTAATGGACCAACTGACTCTCTCACGGGTTTTTTGCTACGAATGTACTTGAAAAGGTCTTTATTTCGCGTTTTTGCTTCCGCAGCAAGCTTCTTCTCAAATTCTCTCTTTGCCTGCCTTATCAATGCCTTGCATTTGACTTGCCAGTGCTTGTGCTGTTTCCAGGTTTCACCATTTGGCTCTTTTTTCCATTTCTTGAAAGATGCTTTTTTGGCAACAACAGCCTCTCTGACCTCAGCTTTAAACCATGCTGGCAATTTTTTAGACTTCCTTCCACTTTTCTTAAAGCGTGGAATACAGCTGGTCTGGGCTTCCAAGATAGTATTTTTCAACAACACCCAAGCTTGATGTACGTCTTTAACCTTTGCAACTGCTCCTTTTAGTTTTTTCTTAACTGTTTTCCTCATTCTATCATAGTCTCCCTTTCGAAAGTTAAAGGGTAGTACTGTGGATTTCCTTACTATCCCTCCTCCACTAATTAAATCAAAGGCGATCATGCTATGATCACTATTGCCAAGTGGCCCCAACACCCTTATCTCTTGCACTACATCTGGTGTTCCACTAAGGACTAGGTCTAATATTGCTTCCCCTCTGGTCGGTTCATGAACCAGCTGCTCCAAGAAGCAGTCATTTATTTCATCTAGGAACTTTATCTCCCTAGCATGTCCTGTTGTGACACTGACCCAGTCGATGCCGGGGTAATTGAAATCACCCATTATTATTACTGCACTGTAACTTTTGCTAGCTTCCTTGATTTCTTTGAGCATTTCATCATCCATTTGTTCATTCTGGCCAGGCGGACGATAGTACACCCCCACTGCCATCGCCTTCCCCTTTTTACATGGAATTTCAATCCATAGAGATTCTACAGCAAATTTTGTTTCTTGCAAAACTTTAATCCTTTCTGATTCAATGCCCTCTCTAACATAGAGCGCAACCCCTCCACCAATTTGATCAGCTCTATCATTTCGATATAGTTTGTACCCAGGTATCACAGTGTCCCACTGGTTGTCCTCCTTCCACCATGTCTCTGATATTCCAATCATATCTAACCTCTCGTTTAGTGCTATATATTCTAACTCTCCCATCTTGTTTTGTAGACTTCTAGCATTTGCATACAAGCATTTTAGAGACTGTATTTTATTCATATTAATTTGGCTATTGGTAGACATGGGTAATTTGGGATCTTTAAGTTCTGTCTGCTCCATACTCGAGGGCATTTGGGCTACTTTACTCTTTTTTGGAACCTCTCTGCTTTTTGTAGTATCCTTCAAGGATACATTCTTCCGAACCATGCGCTCTTGGGCGACTGTCGGCTTTCCCCTATTATCTAGTTTAAAAGCTGCTCTATCTCCTTTTTAAAGGTTAATGCCAGCAGCCTGGTTCCATCCCGGTTAAGGTGAAGCCCATCCCTTCGGAAGAGCCCCTCCTTTCCCCAGAATGTTCCCCAGTTCCTAACAAATCCGAACCCCTCATCTCTGCACCATTGTCTCATCCACGCATTGAGACTCCGGAGCTCTGCCTGCCTATTGGGTCCTGCGCGTGGAACGGGAAGCATTTCGGAGAACGCTACCCTGGAAGTTCTGGATTTCAACTTCCTACCTAAAAGCCTAAATTTAGCTTCCAGAACCTCCCTACCACATTTTCCTATGTCATTGGTACCAACATGTACCAAGACAGCAGACTCCTCCCCAGCACTATCTAAGACCTTATCTAGGTGGCGTGTGAGGTCCGCTACCTTCGCACCAGGCAGGCATGTTACCAGGCGATCCTCACGTCCACCAGCCACCCAGCTATCTACATGCCTAATGATCGAATCACCAACTATAACTGCTGTCCTAACCCTTCCCGCATGGGCACTTGGCCCTGGAGAAACCTCCTCGGTGCGAGAGGGGTTTACATCACCTGGAGGACAGGTCCTAGTTACAGGATCACTTCCTGCCACACCAGGGTGATGCTCTCCTGTCACGTGACCTCTCTCTTCCATGGCAACAGGGATGCTGCCAGACTGGAGGTGGGACTTCAGGACTATATCCCTGTAGGTCTCGTCTATGTACCTCTCTGTCTGTCTTATGTTTTCCAAGTCTGCTACTCTAGCCTCTAGAGAACGGACTCGTTCCCTGAGAGCAGAGAGCTCCTTGCACCTAGTGCACACGTAAGACCTCTCACCAGCTGGAAGAAAATCATACATGTGACACTCAATGCAAAAGACTGGAAAGCCCACATCCCGCTGCTGGACTGCTGTCTGCATCTTAGTTTTAAGTTTGTGTTTAGATCTTTAAGTTCTATATGTACTAAAGGGTGCAATGGATATTTATACCACTAAAACTGTACCTAAGAAGTTTAATATACCTTGTTCACCTGAAGCTTAATTAATCTCAGGTCCTTGGTGTATGACTGATTTGGGTAATGAGCTTCACCTGAGAGCACCTCCTGTCTTTTAAGGTGTGCAAGTACCTATAAAGCTGTGATTTTCCCAGGGGAGGGTGGGTGTGGGGAGGGAGGGAGGGATATAGCACTTATTAAAAAAGGGCTGCTACACAGTACCTTGTCCTGTGCTGCTGAGGAAAACTATATTCTGATTTGATTTAAATTATAGCTCTTTGCTGCTACTAGGCTCTAACCTATTATAAAATTTAAACTACAAGCTCTCTGCTGGATTCTAAATTTAACCAGAAAGCTCTCTTCTGTGTTTTAATTTGAAACTAAAAGTACTTTGCTGATGCTAGGCTCTGAGTGACTATGAAATTTAAACTACAGCTGTCTACTGGGTATGAAAGGTAACCAGAAAGTTCTCTTCTGTATTTTTAAATTGAATCTTAAACTGTTGCTACTAGGCCCTGACTGATTTAACAAAAAAAATAGTGGGTTCACAGATTAATTAGCTTTAAAAGAAAAAAAATTCCTTTCAGAAAAATTCCCAGAAGTATATACTCACAATTTCAGATTTCTCTCCAGAAGTAACAGCCCCCCTTTCCAGTCCTTCAAGACAGGGTCACAGAGCTCTGGTTGAGCTATTTATGCTTGTGCTGATGATGTAAGCAGTGACCTAATTCCTGGGTAATTAACAGTCCTTGCTTGGATAGAAGGAGTCTTTCAAAATGGCCTTTTGAACTGCCAGCTGGTGTTAACACCTATTGAAAAAGCTTCACAGGTTGCTTGCCCACTAGGTAGAAGGCCTCTTTGTAAAGGTCTCTAGAAGACTTTATATGCTGCTCAAGGAGAATTGACCTTGTTTTGCCTCTTGTGCTAAGCTATATTCTGATTTGATTTAAATTACAGCTCTTTGCTGCTACTAGGCTCTAACCTATTATGAAATTTAAACTACAAGCTCTCTGCTGGATTCTAAATTTAACCAGAAAGCTCTCTTCTGTGTTTTAATTTGAAACTAAAAGTACTTTGCTGATGCTAGGCCCTGAGTGACTATGAAATTTAAACTACAGCTGTCTACTGGGTATGAAAGGTAACCAGAAAGTTCTCTTCTGTGTTTTTAAATTGAATCTTAAACTGTTGCTACTAGGCCCTGACTGATTTAACAAAAAAAATAGTGAGTTCACAGATTAATTAGCTTTAAAAGAAAAAAAATTCCTTTCAGAAAAATTCCCAGAAGTATATACTCACAATTTCAGATTTCTCTCCAGAAGTAACAGCCCCCCTTTCCAGTCCTGGAGAGATGGAGCCAAGTGGAGCTGGCGATCTACTCTGACCCCTCTGCGATCTACAGGTAGATCGCGATCTACCTGTTGGACATGCCTGTTCTAGACCATAAGAACATAAGATATGACATACTGAGTCAGACCACGGTCCATCAAGCCCAGTATCCTGTTTCCAACAGTGGCCCATCTAGGTCACAAGTACTGTCGCCACATCGCCCCTACTGGCGTAGTAACGTAAGGGCGTTGCGTGACATTTAATTTGTATCAGAGAGTGTTCAAGCTGAAGGACCAAAAGGATTGTGGTCTTTGTAGTATAGAACTCCCTGAAAAGAATAACTACGCCAAGTGTAGGGTAAATAAGGCTTTATTTCCCCGATTAATGCTCTAGGTTCAATGGGACATCAACATAAAGTGGAGGTAACGGTTTCCTCAAACAATAAAGTTCCACCATGGACTAAACAGTTAAAGATTGTAAGCTCTACAATTGACTGTTTAGCTGGGTTAGGGGATTTTCCAAAACAATAGAAAACAATATCAGAACAAAATGGTTATCAGCTTCACCATATGCAGACTTAGTTCTTCGCTATACAATTAGCATGGCAAGCAAACTACTTCTTAAGCAAAAGTTACATTCCATAGGTTCGTTGTGAGGCATGGGAACACTGGAGCTAAAATCCAAGTCCATTGATTCTGGATCGCTACCCTCTTCAGAGTTAAGAATATCTTCAGAGTATCTTAATTCCTCACAGAAGTTCCTTGGCTGCTCATATAACTTTCTTAAAACACTTTTAGGAAGTGGCTTTAAATAGTTAGCTTTACTTCTTCTATGATACTGAGGTTTATCTACTTGCATAAGACTTTCCTCATTTAGAGTTCCTTTTAGAATGAAAGGTTTTTCATACCTTAGCTTCCGAGGAGCGCCACGCCCAGGATTCAGCTTACCACATAGCTTTTCTTGCTGACACCCTGTATTGTGCACTGCTCCACAATCCAGGCTGCTAGGAAAACCAGATGTGGATTTCCCCTCTCTATCTTTCAGGGTAAGAGGATCAATGTAAAAGGAATCTCCTTTTCTTGTGCCTTTCTGGCTTGGCTTAAAGGACTTACTTGGAGTTGGAGAACTTCTTTCAACAGGCAGGCTGCTTCTCTGGGCTTTATCCCATGGAGTATACCTCTTTTGGCTCCTGCCACCTAGAGCTGGCCGCAGTTGGAAACTATCCTGTTCCAGGCTTCTCTCAGAGCTTGTGCTGCCGGTCCTTCTGACCTTGTCCTTAGCACTTCCCCAGAACGGAGTCTTGCCTCTGTCTGTGTCCGTTCTTCTCCTTCCTTCTGTTTGCTGGTCCTTTTCCTGGTCTCCTTGCTGGACCCCCTGGTCTCCTTGCTGGAGCCCCTGGTCTCTTTGCTGGAGCCCCTGGTCTCTTTGCTGGCCTCCTTGCCGGGCTCTCTGTTGGACTCCTTCCTGAGCTCTCTGGGGCTGGTCTCCCCGCCGGACTCCCTCTCTGTTCATCTGATTCCCCTTATAAAGGGATTTCTGGCTTGCACGCTGTGAGTTTGAGGACAGGTGAAAGCACTTATCTTTAAGGTGCTCAGTGCTTGAGCACGTTGCTTCAGGTACTGTGTAACTGTTCATGCGCCCTCTGGCTGAGCTACACTGGAACTGCGCTCTCTGCCTTTTCTGAGATTCATGCAAATCAGGAGTTTTTTTCAAGGCTGTTTCTTCCCTAGCTCCAGCCTCATGACAGTACCTAGCAGTTTCCCCAAAGGACACAGGTTCCACAATGCCTGTTTTGGGGCAAGCAGTGGATTTCTTCACGTTTAGCTAGATCCCTCCTCATGTTGTTGACCCTTTATTTTTATTTATTTATTTATTTATGTTATTTAACAGTTCTTATATACCGCGCTATTTTTTATCAGTGCGGTTTACATACAACAAAATTTTACTCAGACATTTAGGACATGTCTTAAGTTTACAATTAACAGGGAATGTAACATGGGTTTAAAACTGGGGAGAACTAAGTACAATTTAACAGCATATGTGATGGTAACTTCTATTTACATTATGGTAACTCATGTGTAGACTATGTGGTCTATGTTGCCTATTCCGTAGGAGGTGTATTTGGTTTGTTATCTTGAGATCTTGAGCTCTTGAGGGTGTGCTGTGAGTCGTTGATGAGTTAGTGAAGTACATAGTGAACAGATGGTGTTTTATGGCTTTTCTGAATTGCATAAGGTCTCTGATTGATCTGATATAGGGAGGGAGTTGATTCCAGCATCTTGGGGCGTATGATGAAAATGTTCTGTTATTAGTTGTTTGGGACCATTTTGTTGATTCACTAGGGATGACTAGTGTATTTTCGGCTGTTGACCTCCTGAGTCTATTGTTTGGGGTTTGAGTGAGGAGATTAGAGATTGAGGATGGGGATAAATTATTTATAGCTTTAAAAGTAGTGAGAAGGGCTTTATATGTGATCCTGCAGCTTATCGGGAGCCAGTAGAGTTCCATTAGTATCGGTGTTATGCGGTCTCTTCTTGATGAACCAGAGAGAATGCGGGCTGTGCTTTCCTGTAGGTCTACTCTATTGCAGATTTTTGTATCGTCTGTAAACAAGTAAACCTTACCAGACAGTCCTTCTGTAATATCACTAACAAAGATGTTCAACTTAGATTGTGAGCCCTTCGGGGACAAGGGAATAAAAAGTACCTGTTAGTATATACATGTAAACCGCTCTGATGCGTAAGTAAAGGGCGGTATATCAAATGCCTAAACCATAAACAGAATCGGACCAAGGACAGATCCCTGGGGCACATCACTAGTAATCTCCTTCTCCTCTGAGTGAGCTCCTTTACCTGTACCCTTTGTTGCCTCCCACTCAACCACTTTCTGACCCAATCAGTAACTTTAGGGTCCATCCCGAGGGTGCTCAGTTTGTTTATAAGTCGCCTGTGTCAAAGGCTTTACTGAAATCTAAATACACCACATATAGGGCTTTCCCTTGGTCCAACTCCGTGGTCACCCAGTCAAAGAAATCTATTAGATTTGTCTGACAAGACCTACCTCTGGTGATTCCATGCTATATTCTAATTCCCTTTACCATAAGTAATTTTTTTGTCAAAGATGTTTTGGATTCAGTTTTATTAGAATGTGGCTGCTGGAATGGAAGTTTGTGTTTGGTGGGAAGAAATGAGAAGTGACAGGGATTGGAGGATTTTGAATGAAAGTTTTTACAAAGATCAGCATTGCCAGATTGGACACGATAAAGAGGATAGAAGAGTAGTTATGACATAAGCCCCTGAAGCAGAAATTGCCAAAGACCATTGTCGGGTGTTTAGACTGTATGGAAGTTTATGTGGATAAGTGTTGTCAAGATGGCATTAATTAAGCTAATGAATTTTTTGATGAACTTTTAAATGAATGTTCTGAAATTGAATTTTGAAATTGAAGAATTCTGTGGATTGATCATAGTGAGTTAAGGATATGACTTGTTCACAGAGTATTGGAGAAGAAGATTGCATGAACGTTTAATGAAGTAAATAAAAGATAAGAACAAACCATGGCACCTCACCTGAGCTCTAGGTCACTGCAGACATTTTCCTTGTAATTTGTTTCCTATGACGCCAAAGAAATGGGTGGAAGGAAGGCCCCAAGCCTGAGGCTTCCACACCCCCCACCAGCAGCAAATAAGTTCTCATCTGAGGCATCTGTAGTAGTGCCTCTGTATAAGTCTCTGGTGCAATTTGGAGTATTGTATGCAATTCTGGAGACCACACATTCAAAAGGATATAAACAGGATAGAGTTGGTGCAGAGGGTGGCTACTAAAATGGTCAGTGGTCGTCGTTATAAACATATGGGAACAAACTTAAAGATCTTAATATGTATACGTTAGAGGAAAGGCGGGATAGAGGAGATATGATAGAGACATTTAAATATCTCCTTGGCATAAATGTGGCAGAGGAGAGCCCCTTTCAGTTGAAAGTAAGCTCTGCAACAAGGGGGCATAGGATGAGGGTAAAAGGGGATAGACTCAGGAATAATTTGTGGAAATATTTCTTTATGGAACGAATGGTAGCTTTATGGAATAGTCTCCCAGTGGAGCTAGTAGAGACGAAGACAGTATCTGAACTCAAGAAAGCATGGGACAAACACAGAAGATCTCTAAAGGAAAAAAAAGGACTATAGTAGTTGATATGGAAGGGCAGACTAGATAGGCCATATGGTCTCTTTCTGCTGTCATGTTTCTATCTATCCAGGAAGAAAATGGCCACGTGTGAAGTCCCCACTGTAAAACTGGAAGGTGGAGATCGAGTTATGCCAAGGGAGTTGTCTCTGATCCTGAAGCAGCAGCCACGCTACAACCAATGTGGCAGGAGAGGTGTGATTTGGAAGAAGATTTGATGCCATTATCATCCGTGATACTATGTATGATGGTGTGCTTTGATGGAAGGTTCTAACTCTGGTGAAGTGGACTCAGGACAGAAACTTGTTCAACCAGCTTCAGTCTCTGGGAACCAGTAAGAAGCAAATTTCTAACCCATTGGTGTCAGGAATCCCTGAGATAACTCTGCAAGCAATATTGGAGCTACTGGTAAAACTTGAAACTTCGGTTTCTCAGTGCTCCAGTGATATTACATCTTTGCTCCAATGATAACATTGAGGCTTTAGAACATAATGACAAAGAATCTTGAAATGCTATTGGTACTTTGGTGAAAGATAAAGCCATAATATGTTGCAAGATGGGGTAATTTTAAAATCAGTTTCATCATCTGAGTCTTATAGTTTTGAACTTTCCAGAACACATAAATATGTCCCTTCTGGACTCTCTTAAGAAAAATGTCATTGGAAGTGTTGGAATTTCCTCAAGCTGCAGTGCCTTCTGTTAATAAAATATACTATCTTCCAACTAAAATAAAGGAGCCAGACAGGGAATACTACCTTGGATGTATCTGCGCTATTAGAGTCGTTTCTGGTGGACGTTTCAGACAGAGCTACTTTATTAGTTAGCTTGGGTTTTGAACAGGATTTGAATATGATTCTACAGTTGTATTTTCAGAAGATGAAAGAGCAATTCTTGAGACGACCAGTTAGAATTTTTTCTGACATTGCAAAATCTACTCAGGAGCATCGTAAATGATTCTTGGCTATGCATAAAGAAACTGCTGTACAGGATGTAAATGTGTAGTAAAATACAATATGTGGCAGTGGGCTACTGCTGCAGGACCATATCAAGCTAGAAATGCACCCTATGCCCCAACCACATGCAATAACTCACTCTTTTTGATCCTCCGGAAGCCCAGTGAAGATATAAGTGCTCATCTCCAGGAACAAGCAGGAATGTAGTCTTCACATATGGGTGACGTTGGTACCAACGGAGCCCACAGTGGAACACTCCCATTGTCCAATAGGAAAGCTTTTGGGAGCATCCCACTGCGCCTGTGCTGCTGCCTTCCCACCTTCCCAACTCTTCCTCCTCAGTTCTTCATTTTCCGCAGAGCTAGCAGGAAGCAAATCCTGTCACCGCAGAAAATGTCTTAATTTTATTATTTTTGTTTTTTTGTGGTCATGTCTGCCTTCCCATCGATGCTGGGACTGATTACTATTAGTTCTTTTTTATTCTCTTCTTTTTTTTTCTTTTTTCTAAAAAGTAAATTAGAACTTTCTTGAGCACTTTGACCCCCATTTTAGGCCTTAAACCTACCATTTGCTTCAGCATAATGGAAAAACCAGTTAGTGGTTTTAAGAAATGTTCTAAGTGTGTAGGTGCCATCTCAGCTACCGACACCCACAACTGGTGTCTCAAATGCATTGGGCCCGACCACCAGCCTTCTGAATGTCCTTTATGTAGGAAGATGACAAAAAGAGGCCTGCAGAATCGTGCTGCATAGTTAGGCACACTCTTTGCCTCAGACACAGTGTCTTTAGCATCGACGTCATCAAGGGCATCGTCTTCCTCTCATGAACATAAGAACACAAGATATGCCATACTGGGTCAGACCAAGGTCCATCAAGCCCAGTATCCTATTTCCAACAGTGGCCAATCTAGATCATACGTACCTAGCAGTTTCCCCAAAAGACACAGGTTCCACAATGCTTGTACTGGGTCAAGCATTGATATCCTGGATCCCTTCTTAAAGACACAGGTTCCACAATGCTTGTACTGGGTCAAGCATTGATATCCTGGATCCCTTCTTAATAATGTTTTATGGATCTTTCCTCCAGGAACTTGTCCAAACCTTTTTTAAACCCAGCTACACTAACAGCCTTTACTACATCCTCCGGTAACAAATTCCTGAGTTTGATTACACGTTGAGTGAAAAAATATTTTCAAGTCTCTTGCTCACCAAACCTCCCATTAGACCACCTCCAGTGGCCTGAGATCTCAGTCGTTCTAGGGCAACTTCTTATGCCGCCCTTTGAACCCTTAGCCACTACCTCGCTAAAGTTTCTGACATGGAAGGTCATCTTCCTCATTGCACTCACTTTGGCTCGATGCATTAGTGAGCTACAGGCTTTGGTGGTAGATCCATCTTACACACTGTTCCACCATGACAGTGCTGTCCTAAGGACTTACCCCCATTTCATGCCAAAGGTGATGTCTCCTTTCCACTTGACTCTGTCAGTCTATCTTCGTGTCTTTTTTCCTAGACCACATTCATCTAGGGCAGAGGCAACCCTCCATACTCTTGAGTGCAAACGTGCCTTGGCATTCTATCTTCAAAGGACAGCTGACCACCATAAAGGCTCTCAGTTATTCCTCTCCTTTGATCCCAGTCACTTCGGGTTGCCAGTATCCAAACGTACTCTCTCTAAATGGATAGCAGATTGCATCTCATTTGCATATGAAAAAGCAGGACTATCCCTTGAAGGTCATGTCATTGCCCATAATGTTCGTGCCATGGCTACCTTGATGGCAAATCTACACTCTGTAGCTATTGATGAAATCTGCAAAGCAGCAACTTGATCTTTGGTCCATACCTTTTACTGTTTAGATAAGGACTCCCGCCGGGATGCCATGTTTGGTCAGGCTGTTCTCCAGCTTCTCTTTTAGACTTAAGGGCAATTCCTACCCTCCATCCCGGAACGATACCAGACATCCATAGAGGATTCATGATCTCCTGAAGCCTGCTCTGAGGCAAACCTACCAGTTCTGAGGTCATTTTCTCTAGCATCTGGGAGCTAGGGAGTCCCATATGTGAAGACTACATTCCCGCTTGTTCCTGGAGATAGCGTAGTTACTCACCTGTTACAGGTGATCTCTGGAAACAGCAGGAATTTATTTATTTATTTATTTAACATTTCTTTTATACCGCACTATTATCATCAGCGCGGTTTACATTGAACATACTTATACATACAGGGTAACTGTAGTGTATTTTACATTTTAACAGGAGTTGAAACTTGGGAGAACAGGGGTAACTATTTACAGTTATTTACATAGTTAAAATATCTGGTTATATGCTTGGAGTGTGTAAATCACTATGGAGTCTAAATCGGAAAATAACTTGTGAATAGGTGGTGCTTGAGCTTTTTCCTGAATTGGGTTAAGTTGGTAGTAGCTCTCAGGTCTGGTGGGAGGGCGTTCCAGGCTTTTGGGGCATAAATGCTGAAAGCTCTTTTAGATGTTGCCTTAGTCTTCTCATCCCACCTCCTCTAGGAGTTATAGGTTTCTTCTCTTAGCTACAAACTCAACTGAGGGGTGAGAGTTGGGAAGGTGGGACAGCAATGACACAGACGCAGTGGGATGCTCCCAAAGGCTTTCCTATTGGATGCTGGAAGGTGTTCCCATGTGGGCTTCGTCAGTACTGATGTCACCCATATGTGAAGACTAAATTTCTGCTGTTCCTGGAGATCACCTGCTACAAATGAGTAACTACGCTTTCCTGTACTTGCGCCCTGTGTGGCCGCCCCACCCACACAGCCTTGGTATGTCCCTGTACAGCTGTGGTCTTTTTTAGACCTGAGGAAACTTCTTGGTCAAGATTCGGCTCTACCTGAGTTGGAAGTTGGAGAAACTGGACTTTAGGATGTGCTGGATAGAGTGGGCCTATTGCTATTACATGGGATTACTGTTTACATATTTTGTAATCCATCTTAATTCTAATTCCTTCCCCCTCTTTTAGATTGTGAAGAAATTCTAATGCTTTGTGTATTATGAAACTATTTTCCTTTCCCTTTTGATTTTTTCTTCTCCATGTTTCTTTAGCAAGTAGATATTTGTAAGATTGTTAAATTTGCATTAAAAACTGATTAAAACATTTTTTGCATATTAAATATCAGATATTAAATATCGAAGGAGTTTTTTGAGTCAGTGATGTTGGATTGAAATGGAAAATCCCTACTTACGGTAAATGGAATTAGAACACCGAGGACTCTTTCTCCTTTTCTAGATTAATTTGGTGCTGTTTATATTCTAAATGTTTTTGGTAACTTTGTCTCAAAGATATTTTGGTGATATAGTTGGTAATATTTAATCTTTGAGTCACTCATTAATAGTTTTTCCATAATTTGCCATTTTAAAAATGAGACAGATTCAGCCAATTTCAGTGACTTCAGCTGAAACCATGTCATTTTCATAATGGTCATCGTCGTACAGGAGGAGAATCAAAAGGAAAAGAGCGCAGAGGCTATTGCTTTTAGTGATAAGTATGAAAGGGCCATTGTGATGGGGAGGTAGGGGGATAGTCAGGTGGAAGACTAGTTTTCTTTACCAGTGGGTGACAGGTTGGAGGGAGTCCTGAGACAGAAACTGTCTGACTTGGGGGGGGGGGGGTCCCTATTTGGGGGCCCAGGTCTCATCATGCAAGCAGCACAGTGGTGCCTCAGATCCCAATGGACTCAGGCCACAGGCAAGCTGAGAGATAGGGAAAGGGTAACCCACCGACTGGCAGCCTCCCTCAACTGGTGGAAGTCCCCACACCACCTCAGGGCGGGGATGCCTTTCCAAGCACCAGCCCCACAAAAGATCCTGACAATAGATGCCTCCCTGGTGGGCTGGGGCGCACATTGCGAGGGCCATTGAACTCAGGGCAACTGGTCCCCAGACAAGTCTCTGTTACAAATCAATCTCCTCAACTTCAGGGCCATCTTCCTGGCCCTACAGGCCTTCCATTACCTCCTTAACAACCTCTCGGTCCTCATACAGTTGGACAATCATGTTGCCATGTTCTATGTGAACAAGCAGGGGCATAGGCTCCTACTCCTTCTATCAGGAGGTGGTAGCCCTCCACTCCTTTTCAGTGTGAAACAGCATCCTCTTGAGAATGGTGTACGTGCCAGGCCAGGACAATCTCCTGGCAGACAGGCTCAGCAGGGTCCTTCGCCCACACGAGTGGCGTCTGGATCCCAGGGTGGCACAGAGGCTTTTCCCTCTGGGGCAGAACCTGGCTGGATCTGTTCGCTTCCCTGGGCAATGTACAGCTGCCCATATTCTGCTCACCTCAGCCACACCACCGCAGGATGGCAGCAAATGCCTTCCTCGTCTCATGGTTGCAGGGCATGATTTATGCATTCCCACCAACCCCTCTAATAGCCAGGTGCCTTTTCAAGATCCAGAACGACCATGCCGCAGTAATCCTGGTTGTTCCCAGGTGGCATAGACAGCCCTGGTTCTTCCTGCTACTCTCTCTGTCAGTGGCACCCCAGTGACACTGGGCCATCAGCCGGATCTTCTTTCGCAGGAGGGGGTCTCCCTTCTCCACCCCAACCTGGCATCCCTGACGTTAACTGCATGGATGCTGAAAGGACAGCACTGGCCCCTTCAGTCTCACAGACGAAGTGCAAGAAATCCTCCTGGCCTCCCAGAAACCCTCCACCAGGAGGGCATATGCCTTCAAATGGAGGAGGTTCTCTCTATGGTGTGCAGAGCAGAATGAGTATCCCTTCTCCTACCATCTTCAGCTCATTCTACAGTACCTGCTGCATCTCTCCTGCTCAGGGTTGCAATCTAATTCGATCAAAGTGCATCTCAGCGCCATAGCAGCTAACCATCACCCTATGGAGGGGAGGCCCCTCTCCAGCCAGCCCCTGATCTCCAGGTTCCTCAGAGGCCTTCTATTATCAAAGCCCCCTCCTCTGCCCACCTTCACCAGAGTGGGATCTCAATGTGGTGCTCTCACAGCTCACCAGACCACCATTTGAGCTCTTGGCGACTTGCCACCTGAGGTATCTCTTCTGGAAGGTGACCTTCCTAGTGGCCTTGACATCCGCCTGGAGAGTGAGCGAGCTGCAGGCCCTGGTGGTGGATCCACTTTATACCAGGTTCTATACAAACAGGGCATGCATCCCAAGGTCCTCCAGAAAGTGGTGTCGGATTTCCATCTAAATCATGAGGTGGTCCTCCCCACCTTCTTCCCACGACCTCATGCCGGTAATGCAGAGTCAGTCCTGCATACGTTAGATTGTAAGAGGGCCCTGTCCTTCTTTGTCTCTTATGACCTCAGCAGGCTGGGGCTACCTGTGACCAAGCGAACCCTGTCCACTTGGGTGGCGGACTGTATTGCCCTCGCTTATGAGCAAGCTGGCCTCTCCCTAGAGCACCAGATCACTGCTCATTGTGTTAGGCTATGGCCACGTCTGTGGCCAACCTACGCTCAGTGCCGGTTACAGAAATTTTTAAAGCCGTCAAATGGTCTTCAGTGCATACGTTCACAGCTCACTACTGCCTCAAGAGTGAGTCCCGCAGGGACAGTGCCTTTGGCCAGGCAGTAATCCGAAGCATCCTCGGTGTATAGGCAACTCCTGCCCTCTGACCCTTCTATGTTCAGGCTACCGGAGTAATGGTGATGCTGGACGCTGGGGTCTGCACAGCCTCCCTATTGGTAGCCGTTGGTGCTGTCGTGGTTCAGTCCCTGGCAGCCTGGAGCTAGAGAGTCCCATATGTGAGGACTGACTTCCTGCTTGTTTCTGGAGAAAGCATAGTTACTCACCTGTTGGCGTCAACATCACCTATAAGTGAGGACTAATTACTGCTGTCCCAGGAGAACTCCTGTTATAGGTGAGTAACTACGCTTTATGACCACCCTCTGTCACCTGTGAGTCAACCAATCTCTGATCTGGTTCACCTCCTTGGGACCCATCCTCAGGCTGCTCAGTTTATTCATAAGCTTCCTATGGAGAACAGTATCAAAGTCTTTGCTGAAATCCAACTGTGATCTAGTTCTCTGGTCACACAGTTACACAGTCAAAGAAATCAGATTCATTTGGCACAATCTTCTTTTGGTAAACCATGTTGCATCAGATCTTGCAACCCATTGGAGTCTAGAAAGTTCACTATATAACAACTTGTTGTAAATAAATAAATCAAAAACAAGTATTTGTTTAGCATTTCTGCTTTTTCATTGTCACTTTCCACAGGTCAGGCGTCTTTGAGTTGTGCAGTTCCATCTCTGGCCTTCCTCATTTACCCAGTATACCTGAAAAGTCTTGTCATCCTTCTTCACATCTTTAGCCATTTTTCCTTCTGTATATATTTTTGCCATCCTGATTTCTTTCTATCCAATATTATTTTGTGTGTTCTTTATGTAACCTTCTGAATTCTGTGAACACTGCTTTTTTTGCCTTTATTTTTGCAAACACCTCTTTTGAGAACCATAT
This sequence comes from Ichthyophis bannanicus, assembly GCA_033557465.1. Lineage (NCBI taxonomy): Eukaryota > Metazoa > Chordata > Amphibia > Gymnophiona > Ichthyophiidae > Ichthyophis > Ichthyophis bannanicus. Next base: position 48,400,571 of record CM066037.1, on the reverse strand, counting down.
AGGTTTCCTTTTCCTCTTGTTTTTATTTACTTTCCTTGCATAAAGATCCGTTATCCATTTTATAGCATTTTTCAGTTTAGCCCCCACTTTCTTTCCACTTCCCTTATCTCCTCCCACCCTGCCAGGCCCTCCTTAAGGTACTTCCCCATTTTACTGACATTAACATTTTTGAAATCTAGGACTTTGAGTTTGCTATGCTTGAACTCTGCTTAGGCTTTTATCTCAAACCACACTGTGTGGTGATCACTGTTGCTACTGGGTACCAACCCAGACATTAGATACACTATCTCACTGGTGAGTACTAAATCCAGTATCGACCCTTCCCTTATGGTTTCCATCACCTTTTGTCTGAGCAAAGCCCACGATAGTTCTACTTCTTCCCAAATGGGATACTCTTATTCACATATACCTAGTATCATTGCTTCTCCCTTCCTTACCACCTTTGCAGTATCATTGATTAAATCTCCATTCATTTTTTCTGTTTGAGTGGAGGTCTGTAGACTACACCAGTGTGGATGATAGTGCCATCTCCTCTTTCCAAAATGATAAACAGCGCTGCATCTTTTTCCCACGTCCACTGCATTTCAGCTGTATTAATATTGTTTTCTTATTCATTCGTTTAAGGCATGTATTAATATTGTTTTTGACATAGAGAGTGTCTTCTCCTCCTTTTCTGCTCTCTCTGTTCCTCCTGAATAGATTATAACCTGGTATGGAGATAACCCATTCATAAAATTAATTTAACGATATTTCTATAATGGCCACAATGGCCAAGTCCATTTCCACCATCAAGAAATTTGTTGCCTAGATTGTGAGTGTTTGTACTCATTGTCTTCCAGCAATTTTTGAATGGCTTGCTTGTATTTTGTTTTTTATTCCTGATTCCTTTTCCCCTTTGCTATTGATGTGTGAGTTAAGATTGCCTCTTTCTATTTCAACATTATTGTATTGCTCTTAAAAATAGAAAGGGACATACTCACGCGTAATAAAGGGGAAGAGGAATCAGAAATAAAAACCATATAAAATACAAGAAAGCCATCCAAAAACGGTGTATTTAAGGTTAAAAAAAATGTTGTTAAAGTGCCGTCGAGTCGGTGTCAACTCATGGAGACCCTCTGGATAGTTGTCCTAAACTGTGTTCTGTCTTCAGTCAAATGACTCATTGTTGAGAGAGAGGCACCCATAGCTGCTGTTGTATCGATCTGTCTCATTGCTGGCCTTCCTCTTTTGTATTGACCTTCTACATTGCAAAAAATGATATCTTTCTCTAATGATCTCTCTCTTCGCATGATGTGTCCAAAGTATAAAAGTTGAAATCTTGTCATCTGAGCTTCTAAAGAAAGCTTAGGTTTGATCTCCTTTAGTACTGACTGGTTTGTTCTTCGGGCAGTCCATGGTATACACAGTATTCATCTCCAGCACCATAACTCAAAGGCATCAGTTTTCTTCCATCTGTCTTTTTCAGTGTCCAACTTTTGCATCCATATGATGTTACTGAAAATTCCATGGCTTCAACAAGTCAAATCCTTGTATGGAGAGAGACATCTCTACTCTTGAGAATCTTGTCTAGGTCCTTCATAGCCATTCTGCCAAGAGCAATGCATTGTCAGATTTCTTGACTACTTGTTGTTTCTTTATTGATAGTTGATCCAAGTAGGTTAAAGTTGTCCACTATTTCAATTTCTTCTCCATCAACGATGAACTTATTGATTTTGCCAGTTGTCAGGATCTTTGTCGTCTTAATGTTAAGGTGCAGACCCATTTTAAGACTATATTCCTTGATCTTGAGAAGCAGATGTTTCAGATCATATTCACTTTCAGCCAATAATGTGGTATCATCAGCATAGCAAAGGTTGTTGATGAGTATTCCACCAATCTTCACATCTCTGTTGTGTTTATACAGTCCTGCTTCTCTGATGATTTTTTCTGGATATGAATTAAACAGGTAAGGGGAAAGTATGTAGCCTTGTCGTACACCTTTGCAGATTTTAAAGCATTTTGTTTCTCCTTGTTCCATTTGAACTGTTGCTTCTTAATCAATGTAAAGGTTGTGCAAGAGAATGATCAGATGTTCTGGTATACCCATGCTTCTTAATGCTTTCAATGCTGCTTTGACTTCTTCTTTCATCACCAATGATTCCTGATCATAAGATACAGGTTGAAATGACTGTTGGTCCACTTGATCTTTATGGTATAATGATTCTGTATATTCTTTCCCCCTTTTCTTGATCTTCTCCGCTTCATTCAACATGTTTCCTTGAGCATCTTGTATTAATCCAGTTTGAGGCTAGAATTTTTTCTTTAACTCTTTTAGCTTTAGGAAAGCTGATCTTGTTCTTCCTTTAATAGTGTCTGCTCCTATTTCCTTGCATGCGTCATTGTAGCACTTCTCCTTGTCTTGTCTTGCTGCATGTTGTGAATCGCTGTTGAGTTCTGTGATTGCTTCTCTTTCTCCTCTGACTTTAGCTTCTCTGTGATTCTGGGCAATTTTCAGTGTTTCTTCGGTTATTCATTTTGGCCATTTTTGCTTTTTCACCTTTTGTAGAGGCTTCTCACTTTCTTCCAACACAACCTTCTTGATGTCATCCTATAACTCTTCTGGAGCTCTGTCATTTGTATCTAAAGCAGCAAATCGATTTTGCAGGCAGTCTTTAAACTCCAGTGGTATTTTCTTAAGGTCATATTTTGCTACATTCATGAGTGGCTTGCTCTTTTTCAACTTTAATTTGAGTTTACATACTAGTAGTTGGTGATCTGTACCACATTCAGCTCCAGGTTTTGTCTTTGTTGATGTTCAAGAGCATTTCCTTTGTTGACTTCCACAGATGTAGTCAGTTTGATTTTTGTACAATTCATTGGGTGAAGTCCACGTGTACAGTCACTGCTTGTGTTGCTGGAAGGAGGTTTTTGAGATGAATAGATCATTGGTCTTGCAGAATTCTATCAGTCTTTCTCCAACTTTATTTCTGTTGCCAAGTCCATATTTTCCAACCACTTTGCCGCCTTCTTTTTTGCCAGCATTTGCGTTCCAGTCACCCATGACTATCAGGATATCTTGTTTGCATGTTCTATCAACTTCAGCTTGTACTTGTTCATAGAACTCATCAACTTCTTCTGCAGCTGTTTTTGGGGCATAAACTTGAATTATAGTTGTGTTGATGGACATTCCTTGTAGACAAATAGAAATTAAGCGTTCACCAATTGCATTGTATTTCATTACAGTTCTTATAAGTTTCTTCTTAATTATAAATGCAGCACCATTTTTTCTTTGTCTTTCATTTCTAGCATAGGTAGACCGTGTGATCATCAGATTCAAAGTTCCTGATGCCAGTCGATTTCAGTTCGCTGACACACAACCGATTGAGTTGTTTACCTTCCATTTCATTCTTGACCATCTCCAACTTCTCTTGGTTCATGCTTCATACGTTCCCATGTCCCAATATGTAAGACATCTTTGCAGCTTCTGACTCTCATTTCATGTACAGCTACATCAGCAGTCAGGCGTCCCGAGGGCTTTGATCCAACCACATCATAAATGCTGACTTTACTCTGAAAAGTCTTCATCTCCTCCCCAGTAACTAGTTGAGTGCTTTCCGACCTGGGGTCTCATCTTCCAGCACTATAGTGCAGTTTGTTTTGTTGTGACTATCTGTTGGGTTTCATGGCAAGATACAGAAGTAGATTGCCAGGCCTTTTTTCTGCGCAGGTAATTCCAGTGTTGTTGCCATTGTTACAGAAATGTGATCCTCCGCCACCAACACCATCCCATTCTGCTGATGCCTAGATCAGTAGTGTGTCTTGCTTTGGCACCTCAGCTGAGACCTGTCGATCTTGGGAGACCCTGCCAGTAGTTAAGCTTAGCCCTCAGCATCACTGATGCACACAAGCCCTCTCAGCATGACAACCTGCAAACCAAGTAATGCACTTAAAAACTGAGGCATCTCAAATAATGATGCCAGTCAGTAATGCAACCATGTTCAGCTCTTTCATGCATTTTACTACTACTACTACTACTGATCATTTGTATAGCTATAAGGCTGTACCGACACATGTAAAAGATAGTTCCTGCTCATTGGAGCTTACAATCTAGTGAAGACAGCACAACAGCTGAGGACAAGGATACATCTAGGGGAATGGTCCAGGAAACACATTGGAGCGTTAGTGGGTCAGGATCCAAAAGCGGTCTCGAAGAAGTGAGATTTCAGCCTGAATTTGAAAAGGGCCAGAGATGAAGCCTGATGCACAGACTCAGGTAGTTTGTTCCAGGCATAAGGAGCAGCAAGGTGAAAAGATTGAAGTCTGGAGTTAGCAGTAGAAGAGAAGGGCACAGATAGAAGCGCTCTGCCAGAAAAGCGGAGTTCACGAGGAGAGCTGTAGGGAGAGATAAGAGAGGAGAGGTAGTGAGGAGCAGCAGAATGAGTTAGTAGGAGAAGTTTGAACTAACTACAGAAATGGATAGAGAGCCAGTGAAGTGACTTGAGAAGAGGGATTATATGAGTATATCGAGGCTGGCAGAAGATAAGCCGCACAGCTGAGTTTTGAACAGATTGAAAGGGAGCGAGATTATTCAGAGGGAGACCAGCAAGGAGTAGGTTGCAGTAGTCTAGGCGGGAAGTGACTAAAGAGTGGATAAGTGTCTTAGTAGTGTGTTCAGAAAGGAAGAGGTGAATTTTGCTGATGTTATGGAAAAAGAAACAACAGGTTTTAGCTATCAGTTGTATGTGTGTGGAGAAGGAGGAGTCAAAGATGACCCTAAGGTTGCGGGCCGAGGAAACGGAGGAGTAGGGCAATATCCACAGAAACTTGAGAAAGGAGGAAGGGGAGAGGTAGGTTTAGAGAAGCTCAGTTTTGGCCATGTTCAATTTCAAACGGCAGTACGATATTAATATCTTGACATGCTGAGTAATAACCTCTCTCAGGTTGCAGGTTAATTTCCTGTGAATGATGTGAAGCTCAGCACAACCATTTTTTTCTTCCTTGTTTTAGAATGCTAGCCTGTTCTTTCTCATTTCACTGGTCTGTCACCGTATGTAATTATATTTCTAAGGTTTTTAAAGCTGTGCTTAAATGTTGCAGTATCTGCAGCTGGCTCTCATTATTTTCTACCAAAATTTAATCTGCAGCCAGATTATCTGTTCATTTGCTTTTCAGTGATTGGGTTTGCCTTTTGCCTTGCACTTTATGTTCTATGATTTTGGTATCAATCAGTTTTAATTTTTATACCCTTCCCATTAGAAATACATGAGCTGAGATTACAGCAAAAAATGAAAATTCAGGAACAAAGCAAAACAGTCAATTACGCCCATCCTTAAATTAAGAAATCATAAAATACAAGAACAGTTAAAAAAATTATATAATAAAATTATGATTAAATCAATTAAAAACAACAATATAACAAAAATATGAAACCACACAATAAAAATACAGACAACGTCAATAATTTCATTTTAAAAAATCAAAATCAGCAGCCAAATTTCCTTAAACCGTTAAATGCTAAATTATCATGGTCAGAAACAGAAATCAGTATACCTAAAAAGAGAACATGGGAATGGAGCTCAACCAAAAGCATGTGGAAATAACCAAGTTTTAATTAACTTCCTAAAAGCAAGCAGTTCTTGCTTAGTAATGTCTTCCTTGAGATAGTTACAAAGAGCTAGGTCAGCAGCAGAAAAGGATCTGGCTTGTATCACTGGGCATTTTGCCTGGGATGCAATCAAAATGGTAAGACGGACTTCCCTTTCAGAACTCAAACACTAGTTTGGAATATAAGGTAACAGACAGTTCTTAATGTAAGGTGGAACAGTATCATCTAGAGATTTAAAAATCATAATCAAAATTTGAAACTTCCAGTGGTTCTTAATAGAAAGCCATTGAAATCTTCTCAAAATGGGGTTAAATGGGCTTTGTGAGATGCCAAGGTATACATTATTGTAATCATCAAGCCAAAATAGTACACATGCATGAATCACCATAGTGAAAGCAAGTTTCTCAAATAAAGGGCATAAGCTTTGGACTCAGTGGAAGTTACAATAGTATCTTACTCATAAAATGTGTGACTCCGCAGCTTGGGATCTAGGTTATAGATAGATAGCTTGGATACTGAATGATAAGGTTACTCCATCCAAAATCACATCAACACTTAGATCTTAAATAAGAGGCTTACCAACCCAAAAGGCCTCTGTTCTGGTAGGATTTAAATTTAACAGATTAGACTACAACCAGGACTTTATTTTGTTCAGACATTCAGTCTAGTCCAGGGGTGGGCAATTCCGGCCCTCGTGCACCACAATCTAGCCTGGTTTTCATGATGTCCCTAATGAATATTCATGGACCTATTTCCATACAATGGAAGGCAGTTGATGCAAATAGATCTCATGAATATTCATTAGGGACATCATGAAAACCAGGCTGGATTGTGATGCACGAGGGCCGGAATTGCCCACCCCTGGTCTAGACTAGTGGTTCCCAACCCAATGGTCAGGATACATCTAGCCAGTCAGGTTTTTGGGATATCCGCATTCAGTGTGTATGAGACAGATTAGTATGTACTGTCTTCATTGTATGCCAGTCCTGTCTTGCACATTCATTGTGGATGTCATGAAACTCAGATTGGCTGGATGCGTCCAGAGGACTGGATTAACAACCCCTGGACTTAGATATTCTTACTATACGGTCTGAGTTAAAAGAGAGATAAAACTGGAAGTCATCAACATAACAGTGATATCTGATGTCAAATTTCTGAATCAGCTGGCCTAATGACATCAGGAAACCTGATTTTTATCCATTGCAAGGTGCAAGTCATCAATTTGACTGCTCTCCTCAACGAACTACACACTTCGCACGATCGGGGTGACATCACGCTGGTGGTATCCTTGGATCTGTCTTCCGCCTTTGACCTTGTTGATCACTCCCTTCTCCTCTCACGACTACGGGACGTGGGCCTCCGTGGTGCTGTCCTTCACTGGTTCCATTCCTACCTTGCTTCCCGTCTTTTCTTTATAGCTCCCTCCACGGACCCACACTCATTTTCCAAGGCCACCCCCTTCCCTGTGATATTCCTCAAGGTTCTGTCTTGGCTCCCTTACTGTTTAATTTGTTCCTTGCACTACTGGCCCTTTGCATTCAACAGACCGGTTTATCCACGTTTTTCTACGCAGACGATATAATCATTATCCATCACACTAGTCCAGCTCATCCAGATGTCACACTCTTGAATTCTTGTCTCTCTCTCATCTCCAGTTGGCTCTCCTCAAACTGCCTCCACCTCAATGTCACCAAAACCTCAGCCACCTGGTTTACATTTGGAGGTCCCTGTCCCTCTCTTGCTCCCATTCTTGACTGTTCTGCAATCCCCATTGGTCCCCTCTTTCAAATATCTTGGTGTCCTCCTCGACTCACACCTCACCTTCAAAGACCACATCTCGCATTTAGCAAAGACATCTTATTTCTTCGACAGATTCAATCCATACGCCCTTTTCTGTCCCCCCCCAGCTTTGACCACCCTCACACTATCCACTGTCCTATCACGATTAGATTACTGTAACTCTGTTTTCACTGGGGTTACCAAAGTTCAACTCTGTCAGCTACAACTCATTCAAAACACCACAGCCCTAATTATCTCCCACTCTTCTTGCAGTGACCACATTACCCCCCTACTGCTTCACTTACACTGGCTTCCAGTCGACCATCGTATTAAATTCAAAATACTAACCCTGGTTCACCGTATCCTTCACACACACACACGCCCCCAGTACCTTACCGATCTTCTCCACTTTCACACCCCTACATGTAGTCTTCGTTCCCTTCATATCAATCGGCTTCAGCTTCCCTCACCATCTCGTGCACATTTACAGTCTACCCGTCACTCTGCCTTTTTCTTCCTTGGTCCAGCTTTGTGGAACTCTTTGCCGTCTGGAAGATAACTACACCACCTTCAGGTCTTTACTCAAAACCCATCTTTTCACTTCAGCATACAACCTCCCGGCCACACTCAGCTGACCTGGTTTATCTATGTCTGTCCTTGTCTTTGACCTGTCTTCCCCTCACTCTACCCCATGACCTATTTCTTCCTATTCTCCTCTTTCCTGTCTCAACTATGTAGTTCCTTTCCACACTTCTGGGCCTTGTGTACCTCCCCCCCCCCCCCTCAATTTGCTATTGTATTGTAAACCGCTCTGCTGTAATGAAGGGTGGTATATCAAATTTTTTTTTTTTTTTTATTGAAAGACTGCCAAAGAATACAATGATACAAAAACCACAAAGCTTCTTCAAAAAGAGTGCAACAGTAACAACACAGCATCAGGTCACAGGAGTAACCTACAATATGTCTTCATTTTTACATGTTTATAATAAAGAAACCGGGACCCCCAGCCCCCCCCCCAACCACCCGTCCCCCCCCAAAGTCATCCCAATCCCGGGGCCCCCCACCCCCACCTCCCAACCCCCCCTACTATGGCTCGCTAAAGCTAGGGCTCGGGACAGAGGTGAGCTAGGAGACACACCCAGGGATCCTACCTCCTGAGCGGACGGCATACTACCCACATTTATCCCAAATAATCACGCACCATAACGAGAAAGGAAGGGCGCGCCCATACCAGTTCAAAGCGGGCCAGACGCATCCTGTTAACCGCTGGTATATCAAATTTTAATAAACATAAACATAAGGTCCATAAAACAATTTCATTGCTGACCCATACTGAACAAGGCCCAGTCTGTGAACTCAAGAAACTGATCAGTACACTACTTGTGAATTCATAGCTAGATTTCCATACAGGCCTACTTAGGCCTATGCAAAAAAAAAGGAGCAGGGGTATTACAATTAAGAAAAGGTTTAGAGAGTCACGTGATGCGTGAGTGAGTGTGGACGCTTCCCGCTCGCTCCGGGGCAGCCGCGAGGATAAATCTGCTCAAAAATCTGCATTTTGCCTTCTAACGCTCCCCCACTCTCGGAGGGTGTCTCGGACGCTGCCCCCTATTCACTGGTGCATTCTCAGCCTTGACCATGCCTCTGGCACCGCGGAAGGAGAGGGAGAAGGCCTCCAAAGCCGGGCCTGCGACCCCGGGGCTCACTCAGCCGGCCTCTCCGGGAGCGGAGAGCGTCGACTCTGCGCCAGCGGAGCTCGCCAAGGAAGTGGTGAAGCTTCTCGACCCGAAGTTCGACCTGCTCCTAAAAAAGCTGGATAACTTAGAGGATTCGTTCGCTGATCTGGGGAAACGTGTGGATGAAGTGGAGCACCGGGTCACTAGCCTTGAGAGCGAGGAGGGACGGCGGGAGAGAGAGGCGGCACGACATGCGCAGCAACTACAAGATCTGCAGCTAAAGATTGACGATTTGGAAAACAGATCGCGCCGCAATAATCTCCGTATCCTGGGCATAGGTGAGGAGCAACCTGAGGGCGAGCTGCTTCCATTTTTGGAATCTTGGCTCCCGGAGGCCTTGGGCCTGGAGGACCTGCGAGGCATTCTTAAAATTGAGCGCGCTCATCGGCTGGGAGCCCGCAGAACAGAAGATGCCAGGCCACGTGTGGTGATACTGAGGGTCCTCAATTTCCAACACAAAGTTCTAATCCTGCAAGCCTACCGAAAACTGCCTGAGCTGCTGCTGAAAAACCGGAAAATCCTAATGTTTCAGGATTACTCTGCGCAGGTGGCCGCAAAAAGGAGGGAATTTGCTCCTGTTTGTGCGGAGCTGTTCCGCCGCAAAGTGCGCTTTACACTGGCTTTTCCGGCCCACCTGAGAGTTACCCTGCATGGGAAAGTACACCAATTTGAACAAGCCGGTAAGGCAAAACAATTTCTGGCGCAATTGCCTGCTGAACCAACAACGGAGTGAGAGTCTTGTTTATTGCCCCGGTGGCGCGCTGAGCAAATCTGCATGGAAAAGCACGTCTCTGCACTTAGATGGGCCCTTGCTATGGCGGCCTGGAGATGGAGGGCACTGATCTCTGTCCTGGAGGAAGAGGAGGAATTGGACAGAACCCTGGACTTTCAGATTAGTACATTGTGCTTTATGCAATAATATCATTTGTTTTCTCTCTCATCTTTTCTCCTTTCTCCTCTTTATTATCCTGTTCCGATATCCGGGGTTATGTTTCCAAGGGCTGCGCTGCTATGGCCCTGCATTAGCACTCCTGCTGGAGTGCGTGGGGAGAGGGGAAGTACCTCTGGGCTGCCCCGAGGCATTGCTAAGACTCGGGCCTCAGTCGAGGCACTGAGGGTATGGATGGTGATAGTTTTAGGGGGGGTATAGATTGGAAAGAGGGGGTAGGTGGGTTGGGGGGAGGGGGGGTGGGGGGCGGTGGGTGGAGGGGGGTGGGGGGTGGGGGGATTCTAGACAACGGGAGACATATGGGTGCGTCGTCTCCCTCCCTCCCAATTCTGGCCAGAACTGGATTTCTCCATGGGTGGTTTTACCCGGAGCATAGAGCTCAACCCTGTAATGGTGGGGTAGAGGCTGGGCTGCCCCGCACACAATCCCAGCTGTTTCATCCTAGGAAGGTCTGCATCGAGAGAATACATTACCCTCCCTGATTTACACTTTGTAACATGGAATGTCGGTGGCATTACCACGCCAGTGAAGCGCACCAAAATTCTGCAGGCCCTCAGGCGGCAAAAAGCCCAGGTGGCTCTGCTACAAGAGACACACTTGACGGCTCTAGAGCATGCCAAATTAAAGCGGGATTGGGTCGGGACGGTCCTGTCCGCGCCCTCGGATTCTCGGAAAAAAGGGGTGGCAATTCTCTTACACAAAGGTCTAGCTTGCGAGGTCCTCAAGGTAGATTCTGACCCCCAAGGTAGATTTCTGTTTGCCCATGTCAAACTCCAAGGAGAAGAAATGTTCCTTGGGACTGTATATGCCCCCAATATTTACAATCATGATTTCTTTAAGAATATTCTGCATAAAATTTTGGGGGCCCCAAAAATCCCGATGGTTATAGCTGGAGATTTTAATTGTCCCCACGATCCTTCCTTAGACCGTTCACACCCTTCCACAGGGAGGGGATGGAGTAAGCGGGGCATAGGGTACCTCTGTGAGCTGGGGGGGTTGGTGGATGTCTGGCGAGTGTTAAATCCTACCAGCAGAGAATACACGCATCTCTCACGAGCCCACCAAACCTGGTCGAGAATTGACTTCTTCTTGGTACCGCAGCAATGGTTTGGGAAGGTGTCCTGTGTAGAGATTGGGCCCATTATCGTCTCAGATCATGCCATGGTTGGTTTGACCTGGCGCGGGGAGCGGGAGAGTTCCGCCAACTGGTCGTTTCCTAGCCACCTGGTGCATAAGACGGAGTTTCGAGACTTTGTGACCCAGCGCTGGGCGGAATATGTTGAGTTCAATGAGGGGACAGTTGCCTCGCTGGCTACCTTTTGGGAGGCGGGGAAGGCAGTTCTCAGAGGGCATATAATAGCCTATGTCGGAGCGGAGCGGAAGAAAGCTAATGCCGAGATACTTCGGCTGTCAAGAGAACTCCGTGCGGCCCAGACGACGGCCTCTGGGCGGCGGAGTGGTTTGCCGCTCTACTTGGAGCTACAGAAGAGCCTGAATGACTTGCTGCAGGAACGGGCCGTCCAATCCCAGCAATATTATCGCCATCAGTTTTTCCGATATGGAGACCGGTCTGGGAAATTGCTGGCCCATTTAGTGAAGGATTCAATGGGTTCCCGTCGGGTCCTGGGGATTAAGGACACTACGGGGAAGCGACATACTAGGGCGGTGGAAGTAGCTCGTGTTTTCCGCGACTTCTACGAACAACTATATACTTCCGAGGAGGGAGATGCGTCCTCCATAGAAGAATTTCTGGGACGTGTGTCGCTCCCCTGTGTGGGGAAGGCGCAACTGGACGTGCTTAATCGGGAAATAACGGGTGTGGAGATTCAGAAAGCGATTCGTGCTGGCAAAACGCATAAGGCTCCTGGCCCTGACGGTTTTACATATGAGGCGTATAAATTGTTGGAAATCTCGGTGGTCCCGACCCTGGCGGCATTGTTTGCCGAGGTGGTGGACTTCGGTTCATTCCCTAGAGATATGCGCACAGCCCGCATTACTTTAATTCCGAAACAGGGCAAGGACCTGGAGGACCCTGCCTCCTACAGACCCATCTCGTTAATAAATGTCGATCAGAAGCTCTTTGCCTCGATTCTGGCGGCGCGGCTCCAGCTGTTTTTGCCGGAGTTGGTGGGCTCCCATCAAGCAGGCTTCGTTAAAGGCCGGGATGCCTCGGTGAACATTAGTAAGGTGCTGCTGGGTATGGAACAAACACAGATGGCGAGGAACCCGATGATACTTGTTAGCCTAGATTCCGAAAAGGCTTTTGATAGAGTGTCCTGGCGTTATATGTTTGCGGCCCTGGAGCGCTTCGGCTTTCAAGGAATGTTCTTGCGGGGACTGCAAGCTTTATATGCTGCTCCCCGAGCTGTGGTCGATGTTGGCGGTACATGCTCTCCCCCCTTTATGTTGCAGCGTGGTACGCGGCAGGGTTGTCCCCTTTCTCCTCTTCTTTACGTCTTACAATTGGAACCTCTCTTACTCTCGTTGATGGCATCTGAGCAGATTAAAGGGGCTACCTGGCAAGGTGGCTGCCTTAAGGTGAGTGCGTTCGCGGATGACCTTCTGCTGTGTTTGACGGACCCGATGGCATCCCTCCCGAAAGCTTTAGACCTGATTGAGCGCTTTGGTGGGTTCTCGGGGCTTCGTATTAATCGCACGAAATCGATGGTTCTAGATGTCGAGAATCAGTCGCGGGGTAGATGGGGGGGTGCCTTCCCGCTGCAATGGGCGGAGGGACACATCCGTTATCTAGGCGTCCATATTCCGACATGTCTACGCTCCCTCTATGAGGTAAATATTCGCCCCCTGTTGCACTCTACGATTTCACGGCTACGGAGATGGAGGGACCTACCTTTGTCTCTGATGGGACGGGTTGCCCTGGTGAGGATGATAGAGTGGCCACGCTGGCTTTATCTGCTAAGGAACCTTCCCCTCTGGTTGGGCAGACGGGACTTGCGGGAATTGCATGGACAGGTTGGGCGATATCTGTGGAGAGCCAAGAGAGCCCGTGTCGCGTTGGAGACCCTTATGCGACCAGCCGAGGAGGGTGGTCTGGGCTTGACTTCCCTGGGATTATTTAATTTGTGCTATATGACAAGAAGGATCAGTGATCTGGTTTTGGGAAATGCCGAACGACTGCCGATTGACCTGCTCGACCAATTCTCTGAGAAGTGGCATAGAGTGTACTTGCTTCATTGTGGGGCCGCGATGCTACCGCGGGCATGGCGGGAGTCCTACTATTTGCGTACCCTGCGAGTAGGATGGAAATTTCTCTGCCGTCAACGGGCTCGGCCTTGGCGAGTGACGGACTGTCTGCCCCTGCTAGGGAATGGAGACTTTCCGCCGGGAAGGCTTGGTGGGGGCGGACGGCTTTGGAGAAGGGCTGGGGTTGAGTATCTTGGACAATTGCGCCTGGAGGGTTCGGATCGGCTTGCCTCATTTCAGGAGCTGGCGAAGAAATATGATTTGCCCAAGGAGACTTTTTATTACTATCTGCAGGTGCGCCACTACGTGGATAGTATTCCTGGGAAAAGGGCCTTTCTGATCTCTGACAGCAGCCTCTGGTCGGTACTGGAACAATGTCAGGCTTCCCCTGCTGCTGGGCAGCTACGGCTGCTGTTGTCCCCCCCGAGCGGCCTGGGGCATTTCGTTCGATTGGTGGAGCGCTGGCAACAGGACGGTTTTGGTGGAGTTGACGGTGGAACTGGTGGGACTGGCTTTTGGCAGAATCCGGGGGCTCTCTGAGGCTGTTCGGTACAGGGAGCTGCAGTTCAAACTTCTGTGGAGAGCATACGTATCTGAGGCTGGGGCGAGGAGGATGGGACTTTTGCTGTCTGATGTGTGTGCCCTCTGTAATAACGAGGCGGGAACTCTGTTCCATAGATTTTGGTCTTGCCCTAAGATTCAATTATTTTGGAGCGCGGTGCGAGGCAGGCTACTCCATTGGGTGAATGGGGGGGTGGCCCTACACCCTGTGTGGTGTTTGTTTCATGTCGGACCCTCAGGGGTGCAGGGAGCGGATGCCCAGAGGCAGTTGTGTGCAAAAAGCTTCTTGGTGGCCAAGCATTGTATCCTCCGGCAGTGGCTTTCCGAGAATGGTCCGGGGATAAGAGAGTGGGAAGCTTTGATGGGGGATCTCATGAGGATGGAGGGCCGAACGGCCCGGCTACTGGGAGGTCCTGTGTTGTCCCGATTCCTTCTCATCTGGGCTCCCTTGCTCAATCCCCCAGGGGCGGGTTCTGAGAGGGATTTGGCGCAGGAGTAGGTCAGACCTACGTGATTGGGCCCTGACTCCATGGGGGGGTGGTGTTCCCTGAACATGACTGGAGAGACCTGGGGGGTTTCTGGTTCTGGCGGGGGGGTGGGGGGGTGGGTTAGGGGTAAAGAGGGTGGGGGGCGGGGAGGGGGTTTCTTAGGTGGATGATTGGGTAGTCGTGCTGGCTCTGGCTGGTGCCTGGGGGGGTAGATCCTTGGCTTTGGACCGCTCAATGCTAGCCTTGCCCTACAGACCTAGGGCAGCCCCTGTGAAGCTGAAGAATACTGCGTTAACTCCTTTGAATTTTCATCTATGTCTTTACAGTTTTTGTATTTACTGATCTGTGCTGCATTCATTGCTGTCTTATTTGTACAGTCTAGTTTCCCGGCTATAAGACTGCTCACTAGTTACCCCCAGCAATTCCCCCTGAAAGTTTGTATTTGAAACTGTGCATTCTTTGATTGTTCTAGTTGTGTGATGTACCAGCTTAAATTTAACTTTAACGGTAACTGTAATTGTATGTTTATGTGAAAACAATAAAAACGAATTTACTAAGAAAAGGTTTAAATTTGTTGTTGTAACAGAGACTGCTCTGGTGGTTTATATGGAAATTAAGTTGTGCCTTGATACATCTGCCCCGATGCAGGCATCTCTTGCCAAAACATGGCCATCTTCTGATGAGGAAAGCAGAATTTCACAGCTCTGGTGGTCTGTGCAGGGTCAACTCCAGAGTTGGTTCAAAGTGTCGGCAACGTTAAGCCATATGCCCGTCCTCGCTGTCAGGATTTAATGTCTTGCTCTTTGCCACCTCACATAAATTGCCACCCTAACAACCGCCTGTTCCATATCGTCCTGCTAGACCAGTCCAGACAAGTGGGTTATGTTCCCCTACCAGTCTACCAGCAGATTGGTGGAAACAAAGAACCAATGAAAAGCCCAGGTTTCAATCACATCACTCCCATGCTTCTATTCGCCTCAGCCACCAGAGTACTCCAGTATTTTTTTTTGTCTCCAGTAGATAGTCTCCGCCCTCCCAGAGAAGGAATGTGTTGAGTGGTTTGGCATTCCCAAAATGGATGCTCAGGTCATGGCGGTTACAAGATGGACCACCATTCCTGTGGAAGGCAAATAGGCCTTAAAGGATTTTTTTGATTTCCGTAAGGTGGATTTTGTTTTAGTGGAGAAGTAGCCTAGTGGTTAGAGCAACAGACTAGCACCCAGGAGATCTGGATTTGATGCCCACTGGCACTCCTTGTGATCTTGGACAAGTCACTTTACCCTCCATTGCCTCGGAAGAAAGGGCCTGGCAATCTACTTCTGGTCATACCTTGCCAAGAAAATCCAGGGGCTGCTATGTCGCCAGGAATCAGCATTGACTTGATGGCACTTTAAAAAAAAAAAAAAAAAAAAAATAGGCGGATTTGTGGTTAAGAAGCCAGTTTCGCCATGGTGGTGCCTATTCTGTGTCTTGAGCTCTGCTCCACTGGATTCAGTCTCTTCCGCCTGATGGTGGTACCACTCTCTTGGAGTCGGCTGCAGCTTTTCTTTCTGATGCCATGTATGGTGGCCTGGCGATGGTGTCCTAGTGTTGGATTTGGCTCTGGCACTGGGCAGTGGACATATCTTCCAAAGCCCGATTGGTCCATCTGGTTTTTAAGGGGAAGCTTCTGTTTGGAGCCAATTTGGTGAAGGACCTGGCAAGACAAAATCTATCGCCTTCCAGCAGATGGGTCAAGGGGCCTGTGAAGCAGACTGGTGCCCTTTCTTGTTAGCCTCCACCAGTCCACCGAGGGCACGCTGGCCATATTCCCAGGAGCCTCAGGACTCTCGTCTTTACTGACCTGGAAAGCTTTTTTCCGCTGAGCTTCAGACTTGTTTTCAGTCCTTTCAGGAGCGTGTGGGCCCAGGGACTCAGTCCCTTCCAGAGGAGGACCCTCCCAGGCTGTGCAATGAAGGTTTTGGGGCCCATTCCCTGGTACCTCCAGTTGGAGGTAGGCTTTGCCCTTTCTCTCAAGAATGGGCCTGGGCTGCCAAGGATCGCTGAGTGCTAGACACCATTCAGTTCGACTGTGTCTTGGAATGCAAAGAGCTGAGTCTGGATGCCTTCGTCATCTCTCTTTGTAGGTCTGTGATCAAAGTGGCGCTGGGTGAATCACCTTGGACAAGTTGCTGCACCTAAAAGCGGCGATGCCCTTCACGCTGGACTAGTGGGGCTAGGGCAGCTACTCCATCTATTTTGTGGTGCCCAAAAGGATGGTTCCTTCTGGCCCATTCTGGACCTCAAGGGGGTCAACGAGCACTTGTGCTTCTGGATAGACTCCTTGCACTCTGTGCTTCAAGCAGTGTGCCAAGGGGAGTTCTTGGCTTCTCTGGATCTGACCAAGGCTTATTTTCCTATTCCAATCCAGGTGGATCAGCCAAGTATCTGTGTATTGCTATGCATGACTCTGACTATCTGTTCACCGCCTTCCCTTTCGGGCTTTCCCGAAGATGTTCTCTCAGGTCATGGTATTGGCTCCTGCAGTGCCAAGGGAACTGTGTCCTTCTTAGAAAGCCTCAGCTGGGTGATCAATCAGGGAAGAGCCAGTTGTGGACTTCCCAGTCCGTGGAGTTTGTGGGTACATGTTTTGGCTTGTGAGTGGGCAGAGGTTTCCTGCCAGACGAGAACATCAAAGTCTGGTGTATTGTCTGGTGCTGTTCTCTGTGCAGTAGGCTCCCAGAGTCTAGGATTCTTTTCAGGTCCTCGAATTGATGGCAGTGACCATAGAGATGGTGCCATGGGAGCGTGCTCACATGCGACTGCTCCGGTGGTCCTTATTGACTCCTTGGTCCCTGAGTTCTCAGGGGTTTGAGCACAGGCTTCCACTCCCTTTGATGGTGAAGTCCAGCCTGTGGTGGTGGCAGCAGCCTTGTCATCTGAGGAAGGGCATGCCATTGGATGATTTCTCCTGGATCCTCCTGATGATGGATGCAAATCTCTTAGGCTGGGGAGCCCGTTGCCAAGACCATATGACCTAGGGACATTGGAATCACAGGGAAGCAGTGTGGTCCATCAACTGCCTCAAGGCGAGGGTGATGGCATTGGCTGTTCAGTATTTCTAGTCTCTGATTGAGGATCGGGAGGTTCAAATGTTTTCAGACAATGCCATGGCAGTGGCTTATGTCAATCGGCAAGATGGCATGAGGAGTGCCTGGGTATTTTATTTTATTTTTTTATTTAGACAGTTTTGTATACCACCTTATCCTTCAGTCAAAGTGGTCACAACACAGTTGGGGGATACATTTAACACGAGGGGATATGAGACACATACACTAATACAGGGAACATGGGCAATGGAGGGTTAAATGGCTTGCCCAAGACCACAAGGAGCACCTGTGGGACTAGAAACCCCAGTCCTTCCAGTCCAAGGTTGCTGTCCTCTAGTGGGATTTGAACCCCTGACCTTCCGGCCTGAGGTAACTTGCCCCAACCACTAGGCCACTCCTCCCTCATGGGTAGCTTTGGAGATGGCTCTCTTGGTTTGCCTGGGCATAGAAGAACCTCCTAGCCTTGTCAGCTCAGTACATTGCTGGGGTGGACAATGTAGAAACAGACTTTCTCAGCACGGCACTCTCTGGAACCTGGAAAGTGGTAATTGAGTCAGGAGGCTTTTCAGTTGATCCTGTGTCACTGAGGTCGCCCCAAAATGGATCTGATGACAGCCCACTCCAGTGCCAAAGGTTGCCGCTTCTTCAGTTGCCACACAGAAACGGGGTCAGAGTGCATCGACGCCCCAACCCAACCTTGGTCAAGTCAGCACCAGCTTTATGTGTTTCCTCCATAGCCCCTAGTGGGGCATGTGACTAGGTGTTTAAAATGTCACCCGGGCAGGACTGTACTGGTGGTGGTGGATTGGCAATTGAGAGCGTGGTTCGGAGACCTGATGTGGCTCCTACAGGTGCCATCTCCTTGGTTGCCTCTACCTCGGGGCCTGTAGCAGCAGGGACCGATTGTCCTGGAAAACCTAGGTCCCTTCTTGCTTAAGGCTTGGCTCTTGAAAGGAGATGGCTAGCATGTAAGAATTACTCTCCAGCGGTGGTCTCCACTCTGCTTGGAGCACAGAGGAGGTCTACTAAGTTAGTATATGTGCGGACCTGTTGCCTCCTTTGAACGATGGTGCGGTGCTCAGCAGTTGGCTCTTGAGCTGGCCAAGCTGCCATTTCTGTTGGCCTTTCTAAAGGATGACCTGGAGAAGGGCCTTTTCCTCAGCTTCCTTAATGTTCAGGTAGCAGCTTTGGACTGATTTTTGAGGTCCAGTGGCTGGTAAGTCTCTAGCCTTGCGCCCAGACATCTCACACTTTCTCTAGAGGGTTCAGCATCTGCATTCTCACCTTTGGTCTGTGATCCCTTCCTGGGATCTCTGTGTGGTGCTCAGGACCCTGATGCCAGTGCCCTTTGAGTTGTTGAAGCATTCCACTTTAAAGGATTTGACGTTCAAGATAGTCGTCTTGGTCATGATTTGTTCCACAAGGTGGTTTTTCGAGCTACAGGCTCTGTCTTGCTGAGATCCTTATTTGTCTTTTTCAAGGAGGCCGTTTCCATTTGGCCTGTGCTTTCCTTCTTGTCTAAGGTGCTTTCTCCCTTGTGGTTGTCCTGGAGGTTACAAATTCCTTTTGTAAGTTCGACCATCTTATTGTGCTGTTTGCTGGCCTGCGCAAGGGTGATGTAGCAGTTAAGTCAACTTTGGGACACTAGATTAAGGAGTCCTTTGCCTCAGCATATCTGTTACAGAATTGTTTGGTTTTGGAGGGTTTGCACATCCATTCTACCCGAGCGCAGGCATCCTCATGGGTGGAGCAGAGCTCAGTAGCACCTGCAGATAGTTGTAGGTCAGCAATGTGAGCATCACTTTCCACTTTTGTCAAGCATTACCACTTGAATGTCCATGCCAGAGTAGAGACAGGCTTTGGCTCAAGGGTTTTGTGAGCTGCTGTGTCTTCTTCCCACCCAATGGAGTTGTAGCTTTGGTATGGTGCTGCTGTTTATGCTCATTTATCAGGCTGTTATATTCCAATTGCTTGGCTCTGTATTGAGCCAGAGAGTCATGTGACTTGTCCCGCCTCCATTTTCGCTCCAGCCTTCGGAGAGTGCGCTTTGCATCCCTGATATCATTTGAGTACCAAGGGGCATTGGACCTTCTGCATGCTTGTGGTTCTGTTCTAATGGAAGCTGGTGCTGCCTTGGATAGTATGCAGTTCCATTTGTCTATACTTAGGTCCAGGGTGTCGTATTCCTGCTGGAGTTCTGGAATGATTTTGTTTAGGAATGAGTCTTTTTTGAAGGCTCTAAAACGTCTGGCTATGCTCTCATCTTCCACATGTTGAGTGGAGTTATTCAGAGTCAAAGTGAAGGTTATCACATGATGATCTGACCAAGGGACAGGCGTGATTACTGGTGCTGTGGCCTTGGCCTGTTCCACCAAGTGTGGTGGAATAAAGACTATATCCGGAGTGGTACCATGCTGGTGTGTTGGGGCGTTGATTGGCAATATTTTAGCGACATCATGGCTTTTAGGAATGCTGCAGCTTTCTTGGTGGGTGTGGAGGTTAGGTTGTAGTCTCCTAGAGCAATGAAGGGTTTGTGCTTTCTGCTGTGTGCACATATTGCTTCAAGTACCATGGAGAGATGCTCAGCTGTGGCTCCAGGAGGCCTATAGGTGAGGGAGATGCTGAGGTATTTGTTCGCTATGATGATTGTGCTGGATTCGATCGAATTACTGGTAGAGATTGTTTTAAATGTTTTAACATGAGGAGGGATCTAGCTAAGCTTGAAGAATGGTCTAGAATTTGGCAGCTGAGATTTAATGTTAAAAAATGTAAGGTCATGCATTTGGGCTGCAGCAATCCAAGGGAGCAATATAGTATAGGGGATGAAGTACTTTTGTCCACTAAAGAAGAGCGGGACCTAGGCGTGGTTGTGTCTGATGATCTTAAAGTAGCTAAACAGGTAGAAAAGGCAACGGCAAAAGCTAGACGGATGCTTGGGTGCATACGGAGAGGAATGGCTAGCAGAAAAAAGGAGGTGATAATGCCTCTGTATAAGTCTTTGGTACGACCTCATTTGGAGTATAGTGTGCAAGTCTGGAGACCGCACCTTCAAAAGGATGTGAACAGGATGGAGTCGGTGCAGAGGGTGGCTGCTAAAATGATTAGTGGTCTTCATTATAAAGCATATGAGGACAGACTTTTAAGGATCTTAATATGTACACCTTAGAGGAAAGGCGGGATAGAGGTGATATGATTGAGATGTTTAAATACCTCCGTGGCATAAATGTTCAGGGAGAGAGCCTCTTTCAATTGAAAGCAAGTTCTGCTACGAGGGGACATGGGATGAGGGTGAAGGGAGATTAGATTCAGGAGTGATATGTGGAAATATTTCTTTACGGAAAGAGTAGTGGATCCGTGGAATAGTCTCCCAGTGGAGGTGGTAGAGATGAGGACAGTAACTGAATTCAAAAAAGCATGGGACAAACAGAGGATCTCTAAAGGTAAAAAGGGGACTGTTGTAGTTGATAAGGAAGGACAGACTAGATAGGC
Organism: Ichthyophis bannanicus; assembly: GCA_033557465.1. Classification (NCBI taxonomy): domain Eukaryota; kingdom Metazoa; phylum Chordata; class Amphibia; order Gymnophiona; family Ichthyophiidae; genus Ichthyophis; species Ichthyophis bannanicus. The sequence continues at coordinate 48,379,692 of CM066037.1, read as the reverse complement.
CATGTGGTCTTTTTCTGTCGTCATATTTCTATGTTTCTATGTTTCTACATCCCACTTGTCTGGACTGGTCTAGAAGGGCAATATGGAAGGTGACATTTTACTTAACAATTAATGTCCTTTCCTTGAGTCGAAGGTCCAGTGAAAAGTCCAGGACCCGCTCCTGGAACTGTATTGCTCTGTTCTTCTGCTGTGGTACTCTTGGGTCCACTATGATTTTTATACTTGGCTCTGTAGGTCCATCTTCTACTGTCAGCCTTCTATTTATGCTTTCTTGTACATAGTTCTTTACTGTTGATCACTCATTGTTGCCCATGGTTGAGGCTGTGTGAGTCTTGCGTGAGTCTTGCCTTATTTCTCACATATGTTTTGGGAGTGATGTCATTGAAACCTGGGATTTTCATTGGTTCTTTGTTTCTACCAATCTGCTGGTAGGGGAACACAATCCACTTGTCTGGACTGGTCTAGCAGGACTCAAGGAAAGGACATTAACTGATAAGTGAAATGTCACCTTTTGCCTTGGGCCCAATTCCGTACCGCTCGTAGATCCCCTCTGTGTGTCCATTCTGAACCAGATGCACAGAGGGGATTGCGATTCTGATCCCGTGGAGGACATCTAGCCCCGCGGGATCAGAATCGCAAACAGTCCTGTGATTCAGTCCAGCCTGCATGTGCAGGACTGCACCTGGCTAACTCAGTCAAGGAGGGAGGAGTGGCCTAGTGGTTGGGGCAAGTTACCTCAGACTAAAAGGTCAGGGGTTCAAATCCCACTAGAGGACAGCAACCTTGGGCCGGAAGGACTTGGGTTTCTAGTCCCACAGGTGCTCCTTGTGGTCTTGGGCAAGCCACTTAACCCTCCATTGCCCATGTTCCCTGTAAGTATTAGTGTATGAGTCTCATATCCCCTCATGTTAAATGTATCCCCCAATTGTGTTGTGACCACTTTGATTGAAGGATAAGGTGGTATACAAAACCGTCTAACTAAAATAAGGCTCCTCAAGGGAGCTGCAGTGCCATGGCGTCATGTTGCTATGGCACCACGGTTCCATTGAAGAGCATGCTGGCCGCCAAAAAAGGGGTTTATTCCCCGCAGCCCGATCCCCAATCTGGCCTCCTAAGGCCAGGGGCAGGTAGCAGGGTATAAACCCTGGCTCCCCCTCCCCGGGCTGTTCAAAACATCATGTCCAGGGAAGTTATTCCATCTCAGAGGTGGAATAACTTCCCCGGACATTTTGCCGGCCCTGAACGTACAGGGCCGACATTAGAATCAGCCCTGTATGTCCAGGACTGGCAACCGCCCACTGCCCGCCCTTGCTCTGCCCCCGGGCTGCCCATTCCCCGCCCCCGGGCTGCCCATTCCCCGCCCCGGTCTAACTTCCCCACACAACTGGAGGGGAAATTAGTCAGGGGCAGGAGCCGGCATAAATAATAGCAGGGATGGACGTCCTGTCGGGTTGTCCATCCCTGCTATTCGTAGCACAGAATAACTCCCCTAACGTTTCGGCTGGTTCTGGGGTTGTGTGGGGCTAAAGAGGTTAGCGGTTGTAGTAACTTACTGGCTACCTCTGTAGCTGTTGTCACATGTTGGAAGCTGCAACAGAATGGCTAGATTGCCATGATACTACCAGTTTCCTTCCGCAGGCCATATCTTAACCTTTCACATCTTCCTAGAAAGGTGTACAAGAAGAATATAAATAATAGTGTGATACCAGTAGTGCATAGGGTAGCAAAAACCTAAATCTTCTGCTGGGTAGCATCAGCTGGTTACCTGGCTAAATCTTAATTTTTGGAAGTTATAGCTTGACATTTTCATGTCAACAATAGCAAATGCTCACCCATCAATATGAGCATCAGTGTCACATTGTTGCATTCATGATGACATAACATTCCACTCCCCTAATCTTACCGTTTTTGCTTTCTAAAATAGAAATAAAAACATAGCTTCTATTTAGTGTGCATTTTCTACACTTGAGCCTCAATATGGCCTTGTTTACTTCAGGAATTCCACATATATGCTGCAGTGAGCCAAATATATGATTGGATGAGACCTTATGACAGAGTGCCATGAGAAAGACTCACCTCTGCCTGTTGTCTTTACTTTTATTTAGAAGATGGGTTTCTGCTTGTCCACTTTCCCAACTGTTGTGCTTGGAGTGAGAACAATGCTCAGTTGGCAACCCAATTGCTGAATTGTTTTTCTTTCTATTTTTTATTAATGTCCTGCCCTTTATCAGCACTTAAGAATTATGACAACAAATTCTAGCCAGAAGATTTTATATTCTTCTTGTACAAAATGCTCACAGAGGATGGACTACCTTTACTGGCAGAATTTCTCTGACTTTTCTAAGCCACAAATAAGGACTTTTTAACAGTGTCTAGCATCATAATGCCAGCTGTATGCAAAAATACAACAGAACTGTAGGATCTCTTATATGTTATATTGAGGCAAATCAGAAGTTTCATAAACTTGGATGCCATGGTTTATTAGTGAACCTAGTTCATGTCCTCATAATTCCATTGTTGATAATGGTCTATGTAGAGTAATATGGTGAATGGAACATTGGCTATGCTATCATGGGAGTACCTGGCCAGGAGAAGATCAGTAGTTAGGGGTAGCCTCTCTGGGACCATACGTTTCAGGGGAGGTATTTTCTGAGAATTCTAGCAATGGTGGAAGTCAGTGATAGAATCAATGTGGAGCCTGTGAACTAGCACAAACCTTACAGGCCTTACCCTCTCCTTTGTGGGCTTCTTGTTACGATGGAAACCATATGTGGAGAGGGGATGAGCAGATGCTATCAGACAGGTTCTATGCTGATTCCATCACTCACTATCCCTGGTAGTAGCTGAACCCAGGACCAGTCCCAGCAGCATCCCTCCAGTTTTGGACAGATGAAGTGAGGGACGTAGTCAATGCTCACCAATGTGTGAGGGTGGGGAAAGGACTTAAACTGTCTGCCTGAGCCGGTGCATGCTGGTTTGGTTGGGCTAAGTCTGTGCATTAATGGATTTGCTGGCATGAAGTAGAACAGTAAGATTTTGTAAATTCCTTATCTACTGGTTATTTTTACCTGCCAGATACCAGAAGCTTTGGGATATGTCCGTCAGGCTCTTCAGCTGCAAGGGGATGATTCCAATTCTTTGCATCTCCTGGCACTCCTGCTGTCAGCCCAGAAACACTATCATGATGCACTCAACATCATTGATATGGCGCTCAGTGAATATCCAGAAAACTTCATGTAAGTAAGAATTGGAGTGCAAAAGTACCCTATGGTTTTAAAAGAAGCATCTCTTTACATTGGATTAGAGCAAAGGGTAAAAAAGAAATCACTGAGCAGATAGGATTAGGCTGTGTTTGGATCATATTGTAAGAATGAAGGCAAAAAACCTACTGCTTTGGAAGAATCAGGTCTATGCATTAATGAATGGAGTGGAACGGATAAAACGTAGATTGGCTGTTTATGCCATTAAAAAGTAGAAAGACTAAGGGACACACAATGAAGCTACAATGTAACCCATTTAAGACAGATAAGAAAAAATATTTTTTCACTCAATACGTGGTCAAACTCTGGAATTCGTTACAGGAGTATGTAGTGGGAGCTGTTAGTGTAGCTGGGTTTAAAAAAATGTTTGGACAAGTTCCTGGAGGAAAGGTCAGGCATTGTGGAACCTGTGTACCTTTTAGGAACCTCTCAGATACTTCTGACCTGGATTGGTCACCGTTGGAAACAGGATGCTGGGCTTGATGGACCTTAGTCTGACCCAGTAAGGCAGACGACTTAGTCTGTTACATTATACCACAACCAGTAATGCCTGACATCACTGTATGAGTGGCTGTTAATTGAAAAGAATGTTGTTAGCTCTATGTCCTGTAGAGTATTTCAGAAATAGAAATACTAACAAACCCCTTTGACAGTTAACAACCTTCCTGTTAAGTCATTGTCTTGGAGCTTTGGGGCTTTCCATGTATCTCCAGGGACAAGCAGGATAGAATGTTTTCACAAATGGGTGACACAAGGGAAAGCGTCTCCTATCTTTTTAAGTCTGTAGAATTTTCTGCAGTACTTCCTTCTCTATCATTGCACAAGGCTACCTTAGCTGTGTTTTTCCATGAAGCAGATAGGATGTCTTCAGTGGTAAAGCATTTACAGCAATTTTAAGTATTTCTTCATTCTCATGCGTGGGTCACCTCTTTTTTCATATTAGTTTTTCACTAGTTAGTTTTTTTTTCAGTCTTTTAAAAAAATACTTTTGTCTGTACTTTTTTACTATTTTGATGCTTCTTGGTGGCAGCTTGGTTGGGCTGTTTGTTTTATTAATTCAAAATCATGTTGTTGATTTCTCTTTAGTCATCTTTTTCAGTGATATATCTCAAAGAAAAGCCCCCATTGGCTTTAGAAAATGTGTTCAATACAGTAAGTCCATATCCAGTGTGGATATTCATAGTTGGTTGCCATACCTAGGCTCAAATCACAAAGCCTTTAAGTATAACAAGTGCCGTTTTATGATACAGCGGTGTCTGTGGCCATGAAGAGCAAACCGAAAGCCTCTTCAGTTCATCTAAGATCAATCCAAGATCATTGGTACCAAAGAACCCTTGAGCAGCACCAGACACTAAGGATATATTGGTTGGGCTGCACCCAGTCACTGGGGATCAAATACCGACCAATACCCACATGAAGAAAATGATGGATTCTGCCTCTTTGGTATCTGCATCAAGGGATACCAATGTCATGCATAGAATGTGCTGGCGTCTTCCGGTTGTGAGACGAGTCCGGAGAGAATGGAATGAGAGAACTCACCGGGTCAAGCAGTTTGAATGTAACTTTTCAGGCAACATTCCCCCGATGAAACCGCGTAAGCGGTGAAACGCATTGGCGCTATTTGATCAGCGTCGGGATGAGATTCCAGTCTTCTGGATTTTACAGATAAGCGTTCAGCTTTATTTTTTACAAATGTGGAAAGTCTTATACCATTTCAAGCACATGGAACGCATTCTCTAGCCTGTTTCAAGTTAAGCAATTACAAGTTTTAATAACACACTATAAAAAAAGAAAAAAGGAGAAATATTTGGGTCATTGATGCAAGTAAGGAGCTAGTCGGTTGCTGAGACAGAGTTTCTCTCCGACGTTGTGCTTCCTAAATTAGTCTGAGACCCATTTCCCGTAAAAAAGAAAAATAACAGAGTTACTTCTGCAGTTAGAAAGTGGAACAATTTATTTTTGATATTATAGTATCATTGTTCTATAAACCCCACAGAAATTTAATGCATAGAATAGAAGCAAAAAAAAAGCATTTTTATTAATCCTTGTCTAGGTGTGATGCCAAAAGCTCCCAGATTTTCGTGATTGCCATATCTGCCAAGCCTGCCCAAAAAAAGGAACCTCTTTGACATCAGATGGGGTGTGTCAGCCTCAAAGAAACATAAAAACGGCAGAAAAAGACCATATGGCCTGTCTAGTCTGCCATTCCATATCAACTACAACACTCCCCTTTTTTTTCCTTTAGAGATCCTCAGTGTTTGTCCCATGCATTCTTGACTTCAGATAATGTCCTCATCTCTACTACCTCCACTGTGAGATTACTCCACGCATCTACCACTCTTTCCATAAAGAAATATCTCCAGGAACAAACAGGAATGTAGTCTTCACATATGGGTACCGTCGACACTGACGGAGCCTGTGCGGGAACGCTCCCCAGCATCCAAAAGGAAAGCTTTTGGGAGCATCCCACCACACATGCGTGCTGCCTTCCCACCCAACTACCTCTCTCACTTCAGTTCTTCGTTTTCCGCGTAGCCGACAGGACGTGTCCCCTGTCACCGCAGAAAATCTTCTCATTTTTATATTTTTTGTGGTTGCGTTTGCCTTCCGTCGACGCCTACCGGTACCACCGGTGCTTTTCTTTCTTTTCTTCTAAAACTATTTCAATTTTAGTAGCTTTTCTCAGGGATTTTTTCCATACTCTGGTGCTTGGCGCCATTTTGGGCATTAGGCCATCTCCAGGAACAAGCAGGAATGAGTCTTCACATATGGGTATCGTCGGTACCGACGGAGCCTGTGCGGGAACGCTCCCCTGCATCCAATAGAAAAGCTTTTGGGAGCATCCCACAGCGCCTGCGTGCTGCCTTCCCGCCTTTCCCAACCGCCTCTCTCCAGTTCTTCTTTTCCGCGGAGCCAGCAGGTCGTGTTCCTGTCAACGCAGAAGAAGTTCTTTTCTTTTTTCTTTATTCTTTTGTGTCGCGTCTGCCTTCTTCGACGTCGGACCGGTACCGCCGGTCTTTCTTTTCTTTCTTTCAAAAAAACCCCCCAAAACGCTTTATTTCTACTGTGCACTTTCAGTTTTTGGGCCCTAGGCAAAAAATTTTTTCCTCATGGAGAAGCCCGCTTCTGGGTTTAAAAAATGCACAAAATGTAGAGGTACTATTTCTGTCACCGACACCCATGACTGGTGTCTAAAGTGTTTGGGACCTGACCATTCCATCACTGATTGTGTGGCCTGTACCATGATGTCTAAGAGAGGTCGGCAGAACCGAGCAGCCAAGCTCAGTACCCTGTTTCCCTCTGATGCGGCTTCGGTAGCATCAACATCTTCCAGGGCCGCCTCTTCCTCCCATGGATCTCAGGTAACCAAGCATAAATCTGGCCGGTCCTCGAAGGGTAGATCTCCCTCTAAGCATTGAGATGCCTCCGGGCTTGCCCTCGAGGATTCCGCACTGGCAAAATTACCCCGGCGGGAAGCTCCGGCTTCCAAAGCATTATGGGGTCACAGGTTGACATCGATGGCTCGGCCTCGACAGATCACCTGTTGCCGTCTTCTGGGGTACCGGTGGCTCCCACTGGTACCGACATCCAGAATCTGGTGGCATCGATGAATCAGAAGATTCTGACCATGCAGCGCACCTTAACGGCTTTCATACAGGCTGCGACGCCTCCGGTACCGCAACAATCCCCGTTGCTGGTACCGGCTCCGGTACCGGCATCGCTCCCGGTACCGATGGCATCGACATCGGCTTCGGTGTCGACTGCAACGGTACCCTGTCCTATGATGCCCATCGGTACCGAACCGGTACCGATTACTGCCGATGTCGATCCCACTCGATACGGTTATCGGGCTTTACAGGAGCATCCAGACAGGCGATACGTCGATTCTCCAGGACCAAGCAGGAAGTCAGTCCTCACTTATGGGTGACGTCGGCGCCGACGGAGCCCTCGCGGAGCAATTTTCCCCAGCTTTCAAAGAAAGCCTTTGGGAATTGCAGCGCGCATGCGCGGTCCCCTTCCCGCCCAAGGGTGCCATCTTAGCCAGTCTTCTTTTTTCCGCGGAGCCCTACAGACGTACCCGTCGTGTCCCCGCGAAAAAGTTGATTTTTCTTCATAATTACTCTTTTTTCCTTCGGTTCGACGCCGGTCTTTTTCCCGCCCGGACTCGCGACGCCGGTCACGAGTCCTCTTCTTCTTTTTCGGTTTTTTCTGACTTAGTCAGTTTTCGTTTCGGTTTTTCCCTGGCAGCCCGGTCCTTTGACCTCGCCGGGGCCCTTTTCCCCCGATGGCTGCCAGTGGTTTCAAGCGGTGTGGTCAGTGTGACCGAAATATGTCACTAACTGACACACACGACAATTGCCTCCGCTGCCTGGGCCCGGATCATGAAGAAATGTTCTGTGGGCCTTGTGGCAAACTATCCTCCAAAGCGTTGAGAAGTCGGCGGCATCAGCGGGATAGAATCTTCGCTGACCCCAGCCGTACCCGGACCTCGTCGGAGGCCTCCGCGTCCAGGGGTTCCAGCTCGGACCGTCGCCGGAGTTCCTCCGACAGGGGTTCTCCCTCCGGGGACCATCGACGGAAGGTGAAACCCGCGAGGGCGGCGTCGGTGGACGCTCCTGGCTCCGCGAGGGCCAGGTCGCATAGCCCCGATAGCCGCCCCGGGTCCTTGGAGAAGGAGCACCTCACGAAGCGACCTCGCCTGGAGTCGGAGCTGCCTGCTCGGGTAAGTCCTGTGGTCCTTCTGGACTCGCCTCCGCGACAGCCGACGTCGGGCCCGACGCCGTCGGGGCCCGAGTCGGGGGCTGCTGGGTCACCTGAGCTCAGACTCAGGTTGACGGCCTTGGAGAGCAGACTGTCTGCCTTCATGGACCAGCAGCGGGCACTGCTCGCTGGCTTCGCTGGCGCCGCTGCCCCGACCGCCGGGACGTCGACGTCTAAGTCGACCCCGGAGACCGAGCCGATCCTCGAGTCGATGCGAACTCGAGTCGATCCTCGGTCGAGGTCGCCCTCGGCCTCCCGTTCGGGACCGAGGTCGCCGACGCCGACTCCCTCGGCGTCGGGGCGGCAGGTGCCGCGCCCTGCCCGGGCCGACCCCACCGAGTCCTCGTCGGAGTCGGTCTGGGAGTCTGAAGAGGAAGAGTCCCCTGATTCTTTTCGGACTCGGTGTGTCCCCTCGGACTCACCTGAGTCCGAACCTCGGAAGCAGTCCCCCCCGGAGGATGCCCGGTTCTCGGACTTCGTCAGGGGTATGGCCAAGGCTTTGGCCTTCCCTGCGGACCCCGAGGAGGAGCCTCGAGCCGAAGAGCTCGACGCCCTCCAGTATGACTCTCCCGCCAGGGAACACTTTACTGTACCGGTTCCTCCCATGCTGGAACGACTACTCTTCCGCATGTGGGAGAGTCCGGCCACCTCGCCGGTCCTGAGCAAGCGGGTCGATTCTATCTATCGAGTCCGCAAGAGCCCTGGCTTCCAAAAAGCACAGCTACCACACCATTCCATGGTAGTGGAATCGGCCATGCATCATCTTAAGAGCCAGAAGATGCACTCCTCGGTGCCTCCTGGCAGGGAGGCCCGTAACCTGGATGGCCTTGGTAAGAAGTGTTTCCAGGGCTCTGTGCTCGCATGTCGTGTCCAGACCTACCAGCTGTACATGGGCATGTATCTCCGAGACCTGGCTAAAGAGCTAGCCGGCTTCTCCGCTGGTTTGTCCGAGGAACCCTTGCGGAGGTTCCTGGCCTTGTCCACTGGCATTCGGGAATGCTCAAAATTCATGTCCCGAGCAGCCTATGATGGCTTTGAAGCATCGGCTCGAGTGGCCGCAGCCGGCATCGGTGCCCGCCGACAGGCTTGGCTTCAGTCGTCTGACCTTGAGCCCTGGGTGCAGGACAAGTTGGTCGATGTCCCCTTGCCGAGGCGAAAACCTCTTTGGCAAGCCCATGGCTGATAAGGCTGCACAAATTGAGACGGAGACTCTCACCAGGACTAGGCTTTCTAGGAAGACCTCCGCCCCTTCCCAGAAAAAGAAGGGCTCGGGAAAGAAGTCCTTTTACCCGAGGAAGGCGGCTGCCTACAAACAATACCCCCACTATCAGGCCCCTGCAGCTCCCCAACAGGGCCAGCAGGCCAAGGGACGGGGTAACGGGTCCCGTAGGCAGCAAGCCCCCAAGCCTGCACCACCAGCCCCTGCTCCGCAGGGTGGGGGTTTTTGACTCCTTAAGCATAGCCTCTCCCCCCCCGCTGGTTCCTCCCAGCACCGGAGGCCGGCTGGTTCACTTCGCCCACAGGTGGTCCAGCATCACCTCAGATGCCTGGGTGCTTCAAGTCGTGCGAGAAGGCTATCTTCTCCACTTCCACCAGGTCCCTCCCTCCTATTTTCCGGGAGAACCTCCACGACCCCCTCTGCACAGGGAATTACTCCTTCAGGAGTTAGCAGGTCTTCTACAGGAACAGGCGGTGGAACCGGTGCCCCACCACCTGAAAGGTCAAGACTTTTATTCCAGGTATTTTCTAATACCAAAAAGAACAGGAGGCCTCAGACCCATCCTGGACTTGCGCAACCTCAACAAGTTCCTCGTGCGGGAGAAGTTCAAGATGCTTACCCTTGGAATCCTTCTGCCCTACCTCCAGCAGGGAGATTGGCTATGCTCCTTGGATCTAAAGGATGCCTACACGCACATCCTCATCCACCCAAGCCACCGCCAATACCTAAGGTTTGTGGTGGCAGGAAATCATTACCAGTACAGAGTACTACCCTTTGGCCTGTCCTCCGCACCGCGAGTCTTCACAAAATGTCTCGCGGTGGTGGCGGCCCATCTCCGGCTTCACGGCCTCTATGTCTTTCCGTACCTCGACGACTGGCTCATCAGAGCAGCGTCCGCTCTGGAGGTCACCAACGCCACGCGCCGCACGGTGACTCTTCTGCAGTACTTGGGCTTTGTTATAAACTTCGCAAAGTCCACTTTGCTCCCCTCACAGGATCTCGAGTTCATCGGCGCAAGGCTGCACACTCCTCAGGCGCGAGCGTTCCTACCGCTCGACAGGGCTCAACGGCTCATGGACCTAGCCGACCGTTTTCGCAGCCAGCCCCTGGTCTCCGCCAGGCGCTTCCTGAGACTACTCGGCCATATGGCTTCCACCGTCCATGTGACCCCCAATGCCCGCCTGAATATGCGGCCTGCTCAATGGTGTCTCCGCCAGCAGTGGCGACAAGCCACAGGCGGCCTAGCAGACCTAGTGCGCGTCTCCGAGCCGCTGATCTCGTCTCTCCGGTGGTGGCTTCAGCGGCCGAACCTGATACTCGGCATGCCTTTCCAGTCACCTCAGCCGGCCCGGGTGCTGACAACAGATGCATCCCTCCTGGGCTGGGGAGCGCATTGCCAAGGGGCACGTACTCAGGGCCTCTGGACCACGTGGGAGTCTGCTCAGCAGATCAACTTCCTGGAGCTCAGGGCGATCCGCCTGGCTCTCAAGGCCTTCTCCCACCTGACTTCTCACCAGTCCGTCCTTGTCCAGACGGACAATCAAGTTGCCATGTTCTACGTGAACAAGCAGGGGGGCACGGGCTCCTTCCTCCTCTGCCGGGAGGCACAGAAGCTCTGCTCTTGGGCCGTCAGCCACAGCGTTCTCCTCAAGGCAGTTTATCTCCCAGGCCAAGAGAATTGCCTGGCGGACAAACTCAGCAGGATCCTCCAGCCGCACGAGTGGCGTCTGGATCCCTTGGTAGTTCAGAAGCTCTTTCTAAAGTGGGGCCTCCCCACGGTGGATCTCTTTGCCAGTCCTCACAACCGGCAACTTCCTCGCTTCTGCTCTCGTCAGCCACACCCCCTTCGGGTTGCGGCGGACGCTTTTCTACTCTCTTGGTCGGGGAGCCTTCTGTACGCTTTCCCTCCCATCCCGCTAGTCTCTCGGACTCTTTTCAAGGTTCTCCGAGACAAAGCCTTCATGATCCTGGTGGCCCCTCGCTGGCCCAGACAGCCGTGGTTTCCGCTCCTGCTGCAATTAGCGGTGGAGGATCCATTCCCTCTGGGGTTACAACCGGATCTCCTCACTCAGGATCAGGGGTCTCTGCTACACCCCAACCTCAGGTCTCTCAAGCTAATGGCCTGGCTGCTGAGAGGGTAGTCCTTGCTCCCCTTCTCCTGCCGGCAGAGGTGGAGGAGGTCGTCTTAGCTTCGCGACGACCTTCTACCCGCAAATGCTACGCCCTTAAATGGCGTCGTTTTTCCGTTTGGTGTACCCGACAGTCTCAGGATCCCTTCTCCTGCCCGGTGTCGGTGGTCTTGCAGTACTTGCTATACCTCTCTAATCTGGGACTTAAGTCCAACTCCGTCAAAGTTCACCTTAGTGCTCTTTCAGCACATCATGTGCCGGTGGACGGCAGACCTCTCTCCAACGACCCTCTCGTAGCGAGGTTTCTCCGAGGTCTCCTTCTACTTAAACCACCTCTGCGCCCGCCAGCGCCTGACTGGGACCTGAATGTGGTTTTACAGCGGATCACCTGTCCGCCTTTTGAACCTATGGCTACCTGTTCTCTCCGTTTTCTTTCTTGGAAAACACTGTTCTTGATAGCCCTCACTTCCGCTAGACGCGTAAGTGAATTGCAGGCCCTCGTGTCTGATCCCCCTTACACTCTGTTCTACAAAAATAGGGTAGTCCTACGGACTCACCCAAAATTTCTTCCAAAAGTGGTCTCCCCTTTTCACATCAATCAGGAGGTGGTACTTCCAACCTTCTTTCCCAGACCACACTCCAGCCGAGCTGAAACGGTCCTCCATACCCTGCACTGTAGAAGGGCTTTGAACTTCTACCTTGACCGTACGCGGGAGCACCGTAAAGCTGCTCAGCTTTTTGTGTCTTTTGACCCCAATAAATTGGGGCTCCCGGTCTCCAAGCGTACTCTGTCCATCTGGGTTGCGGACTGTATCTCTTGGGCTTATGGGGCAGCCGGACTCTCCTTGGAAGGTCGAGTCACGGCTCATTGCGTTCGGGCAAAGGCTACGTCAGTGGCTTACCTCCGCTCTGTTCCGCTGGCAGACATCTGCCGGGCCGCTACTTGGTCTTCGAGCCAGACTTTTGCGGTCCATTACTGTCTCGAGAGGGAGTCCCGCAGGGACAGTGCTTTCGGACAGGCAGTCCTCCGTAATCTCTTCGAGGTCTGAGCAACTCCTACCCTCCATCCCGGATGTGGGCTACCGGTGGGTAATAATTCAGCGAAGATTCTTTCCTTCTGTGCTGCTGAGCTAGAGGGAGCTCATTTTTGTGCTTAGGGTCTCCGGTAGCCTTGAGCTTGGGAGTCCCATAAGTGAGGACTGACTTCCTGCTTGGTCCTGGAGAAAGCGTAGTTACTCACCTGTAACAGGTGTTGTCCAGGAGCAGCAGGAATCAGTCCTCACAACCCTCCCTCCTCCCCGTGGAGTTGCAATCATCTGCTTTAGTTTTTTTGCAAATTTTTATGCTGTCTTTTTTAGCTATGTCATCTGACTGGCTAAGATGGCACCCTTGGGCGGGAAGGGGACCGCGCATGCGCGCTGCAATTCCCAAAGGCTTTCTTTGAAAGCTGGGGAAAATTGCTCCGCGAGGGCTCCGTCGGCGCCGACGTCACCCATAAGTGAGGACTGATTCCTGCTGCTCCTGGAGAACACCTGTTACAGGTGAGTAACTACGCTTTCCTCTGAGGACTCTGATGAGTCTGAGGGTTCTGTAGAAGCATCGATACTTCTTCCTCAGGAGTCTTCTTCACCTAAATGAAGAATGTCTCCTCCAGAAGACTTGTCTTTTCAAGACTTTGTTAGGGAAGTGGCTAGGGGCCTCTCTATCACGGTGGCCCCTGAGTCAGAACCCAGAGCCAAGGAGTTGGATATTTTACAATATCCTAAAACTCCTAAGGAGGCAGCTACTTTACCTGTTCATGAGATTCTGTATTATCTCATGTTGAGGATGTGGGAGACACCTCTCACCACTTCTCCTCATTCTCGCCGGTTAGACACCATGTATCGTGTCCCTCCTTGTCCTGGCTTCCACAAGACTCAGTTTCCTCACCACTCTATTGTGGTAGAGTCTGCCATGAAGAAGATAAAGAGTGCAAAAAGACACTCATCTAATCCTCCAGGGCGTGAATGCAGGACCCTGGATGCTTTTGGCCGAAGGGTTTTCCAAGCTGCTATGCTAGCTGCTAGGATCAATTCCTATAGTCTCTATATAGGAATGTTTCTAAAAGAAGTCACAGATCATCTGCAGACTAACCCCTTTCATTTCAGAGGATAAAAGAGAGGAGTTTCTCTCTTGGCTCAAGCATGCCCAAGATGTCTCCAAATTTTCCAACCGTGCAGCCTTTGACTCTTTTGAGTGTGTAAGCAGAGTTTCGGCTATTGCCATAGGGGCACGCAGAACTGCTTGGCTACAAGCTTCTGATTTGGAGCTCTGGGTCCAAGATCAATTGGGAAATCTCCCTTGTACAGGTGAAAACCTTTTTGGTAAGGATTGGCAAGCAAAGGCCACTCAGATGGATGCTGAAAACTCTGCTTTGGATCGACTTTCAAAGTCTATCTCTGCTCCTGTTAAGAAAAGATTGTTTAAAAAGACATCTTTTTCCAAAAAGGGAAGATACTATCCTGCTTATGGTCAGCAGGCATCTTCTGCAGGTCGTTTTGCTGCAAATCGTCAGCCACCACTTAAACAGGCCAAGTCAAAGGCAGCTAGACCTTCTACGGCCCAGCAGCCTCAGCTTCCTCAGGGCCTTTGACTCGCTACTAGAGAACTTAGCCTTTCTAGCTCTGGAAGGACCAGAGCCCCTTACCATTCCAGGAAGGTTGACTTACTTTGCTCCCAGATGGGAGCAAATCACAGCAGAGCAATGGACACTCTCCATCATAAGGGAAGGGTACAGGCTTCATTTCTTAAGCCTTCCCCCCACACCATGGTGAAACAGTTCAATTCTCCAGCATCTCTCCTCAACCTTCTAGGTCAGGAGATTGCCATCCTTCTTGCCCAAGGGGCAATAAAAGAAGTACCTCTTCTTCAACAAGGCACAGGGTTCTACTCCCCTTATTTTCTTATTCCAAAGAAAACAGGGGGCTACAGACCAATCTTAGATCTTAGAGAACTGAACAAATTTCTATTCAAGGAGAAATTCAAAATGATTTCTCTCGGTGCTCTGCTTCCATACCTTCAGAGTCAGGACTGGCTTTGTTCTCTAGATCTCAAGGATGCGTACACCCATGTCCTCATCCATCCAACTCACAGAAGGTTCCTTCGGTTCCTTTTTCAAGGAAAGCACTACCAGTACAGGATGCTTCCTTTTGGTCTGGCCTCTGCACCAAGGGTGTTCACGAAATGCATGGCAGTAGTAGCTGTATTTCTACGCACTCTAGGAATATTTGTCTTCCCATATCTGGACGACTGGCTCATTCGAGCTCCATCTCAAGCAGAGGCCAAGACTTGTCTAATCTGCACAATGCGTGTCCTTCAGTATTTGGGACTACTAATAAACATCCCAAAATCCAGTCTCACCCCTACTCAGTCCCTCGAGTTCATAGGGGCTTTGTTGGATACCACAACTGCAAGGACCTATCTTCCTCAGGCCCGTTGCCTACGCTTGGTGCAGTTAGCCACCCAAATACAGTTAAAGCCCCTTTTAACTGCTCGAGAAATGTTGCAACTCATAGGCCACATGGCATCCACTGTGCATGTGGTTCCATATGCTCGCCTTCACATGAAGGCAGCTCAATGGACTTTGTCCACCCAATGGACTCGGGCATCAGGTTGCCTGTCAGACAAAATAGCAAACTCCAATCGCCTTTTTTGGTCTCTCCATTGGTGGAAGTCCTCTCAAAACCTGTTGCTGGGGTCCCCTTTTCAACAGTCACTTCCCCAAACAACCCTTACAACAGATGCCTCTCCAATGGGTTGGGAAGCTCATCTGCAAGATCTCTCCACCCAGGGCATCTGGTCTCCACAGGAGACTTCACTACACATAAATCTCTTGGAACTCAGAGCAATTTTCTTAGCTCTCAGAGTGTTCCACTCCCTGCTCAGCTACAAGACAGTCCTCATCCACACGGACAATCAAGTAGCCATGTTCTATGTAAACAAGCAGGGGGGACTGGCTCTCTGTCGCTTTGCAATGAAGCTTTGCGACTGTGGGCCTTCGCCAGAGAGCATCAAATTCATCTTATGGCAGTATATCTTCCAGGCGTTCAAAACTCTTGGGCAGACAGACTCAGTCGAGTTCTGCTTCCACATGAATGGTCCCTCCACAGGGACCAGATAGCCAGGATTTTTTGAATTTGGGGAACCCCGGACATAGACCTGTTTGCAAGTCCGTGGAATGCCAAACTTCCCCGGTTCTGTTCCAGGATTCCGTGTCAAGGAGTTCAGGCCAAGGATGCCTTCCTCCTTCACTGGGGTCAAGACTTCCTTTATGCCTTTCCACCCATTCCCCTAATTCCCAAAACACTGTTCATGCTTCAGAGAGACCAAGGGTCTATGATCCTTATAGTACCACATTGGCCACGCCAAGTGTGGTACCCTCTACTTCTGCATCTCTCTCAAGCTCCATCTCTGGAGTTGGGCTCTGCTCCAGATCTTCTCTCCCAGGAAGACGGAACGTTGTGGAATCCAAACCCCCAGTCTCTCCATCTCAGGGCCTGGTTGCTGAAGGCCTAGACCTTCAAGGTTTCCATCGCTCTCAACAAGTCAGAGATATTATTCATGCTTCTAGAAAGCCTTCCACTAGACGTTCCTATGCTTTCAAATGGAAAAGATTTACCATTTGGTGTTCTGAGAAGGGTCTTAACCCTCTAGCAATACCTGTGAATTCTTTACTAGAGTATCTTCTGCATCTTTCACATGCAGGCCTCAAAACGAATTCGGTAAGAGTCCATTTGAGTGCTATTGCAGCGTCCCTCAAACTTCTCAATGGACAGCCTGTTTCCTCTCATCCTTTTATAGCAAGATTCATGAGAGGCCTTCTTTTAACTAAACCTCCCATTAGACCACCTCCAGTGGCATGGGACTTAAATCTGGTTCTTGGCCAGCTTATGAAGCCACCCTTTGAACCTTTAGCCACCACCTCCTTGAAATTTCTTTCTTGGAAGGTTATGTTTCTCATTGCAGTCACCTCAGCACGTCGCATCATTGAGTTGAAAGCCTTGGTGGCCAACCCTCCTTATACAAGGTTCCATCATGATAAGGTAGTCCTCAGGACCAATCCACACTTTATGCCCAAAGTGGTCTCGCCTTTTCATCTGAACCAAGATGTATACTTACCTGTCTTTTTTCCAGGACCTCATGCATCAAGTGCAGAGAGGAATCTTCATACTTTGGATTATTAAAGAGCTCTCGCCTTTTACTTACAAAGGACACAGCAACATAGAAAGGCTTCTCAACTCTTTGTTGCTTTTGATCCTTCCCATTTAGGACTTCCTGTTTCTAAGAGAACACTGTCCAACTGGATTGCTCAGTGTATTTCTTTCGCCTACCAGAGTAGGAACCTTTCTCTGGAAGGCCATGTCACAGCTCACAATGTGAGGGCCATGGCAGCCTCAATGGCTCATTTGAACTCTGTGTCCATCGACCAAATCTGTCGAGCGGCCACCTGGGCCTCGGTTCATACCTTCACAGCCCATTACTGTTTGGACAAGGACTCCCGCCGGGATGCCTCGTTTGGTCAGGCTGTTCTCAAACACCTGTTCCATTCCTAATCAACTCCTACCCACCTACCCTGGTTGGATGCCAGAGATCCATGGGGGGAAGTGGAGCCCTTTTCAGGGACACACAACTCTGGGGTCTCTCCCTGGCATCTGCAGCTAGGGAGTCCCCATATGTGAAGACTCATTCCTGCTTGTTCCTGGAGATAGCACAGTTACTTACCTGTAACAGGTGATCTCTGGGAACAGCAGGAATAAGTCTTCACAACCCACCCACCTCCCCTAGGAGTTGTATCTCTCTATCTATCTTTCATTCCTTCTCTCTCTCTTTGTCTCAGCTTTAAAACTCGAACTGGAGAGAGGCGGTTGGGAAAGGCGGGAAGGCAGCACGCAGGCGCTGTGGGATGCTCCCAAAAGCTTTCCTATTGGATGCTGAGGAGCGTTTCTGCACAGGCTCCGTCTGTACCGACGATACCCATATGTGAAGACTTATTCCTGCTGTTCCCAGAGATCACCTGTTACAGGTAAGTAACTGTGCTTTCTTTTCCCTTACCATGGAAAAAACAGCCAATGGTTTTAAAAAATGTTCAAAATGTGGCGGTACAATTTCTATTACCTACACCCATGACTGGTGTCTTAAATGTTTAGGTCTTGACCATTGCCCTGCGGAGTGTCTCTCCTGTAGGAAGTTGACTAAAAGAAGTCTTCAAAATTGAGCATATCAACTCAGTGCCCTTTTTGCTTCAGACGCTATGTCTGTAGCATCGATGTCTTCCAGGGCTTCTGTTTCTTCCCAGGGATCTCAGGTAACTAAACACAAGTCTTCTAAGACTAGCCAGTCCTCGAAGGGTAGATCTCCCTCTAAACATTGAGATGCCATTGGTGTTGCCCTCAAGGATAAAACAGCCCCGGCGTGAGTCTTTGGGCTCCAAAGCTTTATCGGGGCTCCAGGATGTTCCCGAGGCCTCAGCGGAGCTACTGGTACCATGTCTCGGGGGTTATGGCCGCTACCACCAGTACCAACACCCCGGCATCGGCAGTGGACAAAAGACTCCTCGCTATCGAACGCAGTCTAGCGACACTTTTGGCTACTTCGATACCGCTAAAGTCGCTGCAGACAGTTCCGCAGACCCTCGGTACCTGTTTCAACAGGCATGCTTCCCCCGATGCCGAGTTTGGAATCTCTCTCCAGCATGGGGGATCAGGTACCGACTTGTTACGGTACCGACATCGAGCAGTACCGACGCCATCTGCTTCGGGAGAACCTGGTGCTTCCTCCTTTTGAGTCTTCCGATTCCGATGACTCGGATGATTCCACCGGTACCAGAGCTGAACTTTTACAAGATTCAATTCCTTCTCAACGCAGAATGTCCCCTCCTGAGTATGTGTCTTTTCATGATTTTGTACGTGATATGGCAAAGGGTCTTGCCATTACAGTAGTACCAGAAAAGGAGCCTAGGGCAGAAGAATTACGAATTCTTCAATATCCTTTGGCTCCGAAGGAGGCAGCTATGCTTCCTATACACCAGATCTTACATGATCTAATGTTAAGAATGTGGGAAGCTCCTTTAACAGTATCTCCACATTCTACACATCTTGACACTATGTATCGAGTACCACCTTGCCCAGGGTTTCAGAAGACTCAATTACCACATCATTCTGTGGTGGTAGAGTCCGCCATGAGGCGGATTGAGAGTGCTAAACGACACTCTTCCAATCCACCAGGTCGTGAGTCTAGAACACTGGATGCCTTTGGTCGTCGATGTTTTCAGTCCTCCATGCTATCAGCAAGAATCAGTTCCTATATATTATACATGGGAATGTTTCTTGAGCAGTTTAAAAAAGACTTGGAGCTTTTGAACCCTTTTCTTCAAGAGGATAAACGGGCAGATTATTTGGCTCTGGTCAAACATTCTCAAAATGTCTCTAAGTTTATGAATCGTGCTACCTTTGACTGTTTTGAAGGTATTAGCAGAACCTCTGCTATATCCATAGGAGCACGTCGTATTGCCTGGCTCCAAGCTTCAGACTTGGAGGAATGGGTGCAAGATAAGCTGGGTAACATTCCTTGCACAGGAGAAAATCTTTTTGGCAAGGATTGTCAGCTTAAAGCTAATGAAATTGACACTGATAATACAACTTTAGACAGGTTTTCAAAATCTACAGCTAACCCAGCCAAGAAAAAGTTTTTCAAAAAACCTTTTTTCTCTAAGAAGAAGAAATTCTATCCATCTTCCACCCAGCAAACACATGTTCCCCAGAAGGTGCAACAACAAACTAGACAAAGAAAGACACAAGCTCAGAAGGCTCAGCAGACCCAGCCTCCTCAGGGTCTTTGACTGTTGTCTAGAGAACTTAGCCATTCTTCCTGTTCTAAGCCCAGAACCTTTAAATATTCCAGGCCGTATTTGCCATTTTGTCAAAAGATGGCAACAAATCACTTCAGAAAATTGGACTCTATCTATAGTGAGTCTGGGATACAAGCTTTATTTCCTCAGCTTGCCCCCATCCACGCTAATAAAACAGTTCAAATCTCAACCACCGGTCTCAGACCTGATGTGGCAAGAGGTCACCACTCTTCTGGCTCAAGGGGCTACAGAAGAGGTTCCAAATTCCCAACAGGGCACAGGATTCTATTCCCCCTATTTTCTCATTCCAAAGAAGTCAGGGAGACTAAGGCCAATCCTGGACCTCAGAGAACTGAACAAATATTTAGTCTGAGAGAGATTCAAGATGATCTCCCTCGGCACTTTTCTTCCATACCTTCACGAGCAAGATTGGCTATGTTCTCTAGATTTAAGGGATGCTTACATGCATATCCTTATTCATGCAGATCACAGAAAATTCCTTCGATTTCTAGTCAGGGGAAGACATTTTCAATACAGGGTCCTTCCTTTCGGGCTGGTCTCTGTTCCAAGGGTCTTTACAAAATGCATGGCAGTAGTAGCAGCATTTATGAGGACTCTGGGAATTTTTGTCTTCCCTTACTTAGACGATTGGCTCATCCGATCACCGTCAGCTCTAGAGGCAAGTCATGCTCTTTCCCGAGCAATGCACATACTACAGTACTTGGGATGGATCATAAACCTTCCAAAGTCCCAGCTCACCCCATCTCAATCCCTTGAGTTTACAGGGGCTCGCTTGGACACACAGCAGTCAAAGGCTTTCCTGCCTCAGCCTCGTTGTCTGCGCATCATCGAACTAGCATCTCAAGCAGTGCTACAAACCTTCCTCACTGCTCGACAGATGCTTCGACTTCTAGGACACATGGCATCCACAGTCCATATGATTCCTTATGCACGCCTTCATATGCGAGCGGCCCAGTGGACCTTAGCTTCCCAATGATCCCAGGTCTCAGTATGCCTGTCAGACAAGATCAGAGTTACCACACGCCTGATTGTGTCTCTGCATTGGTGGCAATCTCTGGAAAACCTTACAGTAGGCTCTCCTTTTCAGCAACCCTTACCTCAGGCTGTACTGACGACAGATGCATCCAAGTTGGGTTGGGGAGCCCACTTGGGCGATCTGTCTACCCAGGGTCTCTGGACCCCACAGGAGGCTTCTCTTCAAATAAACCTCCTAGAACTAAGGGCCATTTCCAATGCTATTTGAGTCTTTTGCTTTCATCTCGTAAGCAAAACAGTTCTGGTGCAAACCAACAATCAAGTGGCCATGTTGTACTTAAACAAACAAGGCGGAACGGGCTCTCTACAATTATGCAACGAAGCTTTGCAACTGTGGGCCTTTGCCAGAGAGCATCACATTCATTTGTTGGCAGTATACCTTCCAGGCATTCAAAACGTTTGGGCGGACAGGCTCAGTCGAGTCCTGTTGCCACACGAGCGGTCTCGCCACTCATATCAACTTGCCCGAGTGTTTCAAGTCTGGGGAACACCAGACATAGACCTCTTTGCAAGTCCACAGAATGCCAAACTTCCCCGGTGCTGTTCCAGACTCCCAGCTCAAAATTGTCAGGTGAGGGATGCATTCTTGCTCCATTGGGGCCAGGATTTTCTCTATGCTTTCCCACCAATTCCCCTGATCCCCAAAACCTTATTCAAACTCCAGAGAGACAGAGGTCGCATGATACTCATAGCTCCCTGCTAGCCAAGACAAACATGGTATCCTCTTCTCTTAGGTCTCTCTCGAGCCACTCCTCTGGAGTTGGGGAGTGCTCCGGATCTTCTGTCCCAGAACAACGGATCCCTACTGCACCCCAATCCCCAGTCCCTTCATCTCAAGGCCTGGCTACTCAAGGCATAGAACTTCAAGATCTAGGCCTTTCCCAACAAGTGAAGGATATTCTTCTAGCTTCCAGAAAACCTTCCACAAGGCATTCTTATGCTTTTAAGTGGAAAAGGTTCTCAATCTGGTGTTCCCAGAGGGGACTTAATCCCTTCTTGGTACCGGTAGAGTCCCTTCTGGACTATCTCCTTCACTTATCAGCTTCTGGTCTCAAGACCAATTCTGTTAGGGTCCATCTTAGTGCTATTGCTGCATCTCATAAACCCTTTGATGGACAACCAATTTCCTCTCATCCTCTTGTTTCAAGATTTATGAGGGGTCTCCTTTTAACTAAACCTCCCATCAAACCACCTCCGGTGGCATGGGATCTTAATCTTGTTCTGGGTCAACTCATGAAGCCTCCCTTTGAACCTTTAGCGACTTCGGAGCTAAAGTTTCTTTCATGGAAAGTCATTTTCCTAATGGCTATCACTTCTGCAAGACGCATTAGTGAACTGCAAGCTTTAGTGGCTGACCCGCCTTATACGAGGTTCCATCATGACAAAGTAGTCTTGAGGACTCATCCTCATTTTATGCCAAAGGTGATATCACCTTTTCATTTAAACCAGTCGGTTTATCTCCCAGTCTTCTTTCCTAGGCCTCATGCCTCCAGCGTGGAAAGAAATCTTCATACCTTAGATTGTAAGCGGGCTCTGGCTTTTTATCTTCACAGAACTCAGCCATTTAGAAAGTCTTCTCAACTTTTTCTGGCTTTTGACTCTAGTCATTTAGGACTTCCAGTCACTAAGAAAACTCTCTCTAAGTGGATTGCAGACTGTATTTCCTTTACCTATCAGAGTAAAGGAATCCTCCTTGAAGGTCATGTCACAGCTCATAATGTCAGAGCCATGGCAGCCTCAACAGCTAATCTTCGTTCAGTTGCTATTGATGAGATCTGCAAAGCAGCAACTTGGGCTTCTGTAATACTTTCACTGCCCACTATTGTCGGGATGCCTTGTTCGGTCAGGCTGTTCTACAGCATCTCTTCCATTCCTAGATCAACTCCTTCCCATCATCCACTCTTGGATGCCCGAGGTCCCTGGGAGGAAGCATGGCCCATCTTACATAGATCCGCAGCATGCTGGGGTCATCCCTAGGCATTTTTAGCTGGGGAGTCCCCATATGTGAAGACTACATTCCTGCTTGTTCCTGGAGATAGCGTAGTTACTCACCTGTAATAGGTGATCTCCGGGAACAGCTGGAATACGTTTTCACAACCCACCCACCTCCCCTAGGAATTGTCTTTCTCTCTCTTTTTCTATTTTCTTCTACTTCTCTCCTTTGGTCTCAGCTTTCAACTCAACTGAAGTGAGAGAGGTAGTTGGGCAGGAAGGCAGCACGCATGCGTGGTGGGATGCTCCCGAAATCTTTCCTTTTGGATGCTGGGGAGCGTTCCCGCGCAGGCTCCGTCAGTGTCGACGGTACCCATATGTGAAGACTTATTCCTGCTGTTCCCGGAGATTACCTGTTACAGGTGAGTAACTACGCTATTTCCGCATATTACTTCTGAGTCTATCCCCTTTCACCCTCATCCTATGCCCCCTTGTAACAAATCTTGCTTTCAATTGAAAGAGGCTTTCCTCTTGTGCATTTATGCCACATAGGTATTGAAACGTCTCTATCATATCTCCTCTATCCCGCCTTTCTTCTAACTTATACATATTAAGATCTTTAAGTCTGTTCCCATATGCTTTATAACAAAGACCACTAACCATTTTAGTGGCCACCCTCTGCACTGACTCCATCCTGTTTCTATCTTTTTGAAGATATGGTTTCCAGAATTGCATACAATACTCCAAATATAGTTGCAACAGAGTCTTGTACAGAGGCACTATCACCTCCTTTTTTCTGCTTGTCATTCTTCTCCCTATTCACCCAAGCATCGTTCTGGCTTTAGAAACAATCACGCCCAGGTCCCGCTCTACTTTCTCGGACAGAAGTAATTCGTCCCCTACACTGTACCACTCCCTTTAATTTTTGCAGCTCAAATGCATGTCCCTGCATTTTTTAGCATTAAATCTCAATTGCCAAATTCTTGACCATTCTTCAAGCTTAGCTTGATCACTCCTCATGTTATCTACTCCTTCCTACCTACTCTATTGCAGATTTTGGTATCATCCGTAAAGAGGCAAACCTTACCCAACAGCCCTTTCACAATATCACTAACAAAGATGTTAAAAAGAATCGTATAAAGGACAGATCCCTGCGGCACATCACTGGTAACATCCTTCTCCTCAGAGTGAGCTCCATTTACCTGTATCCTTTGTCACCTCCCACTCAACCAATTTCTAACCCAGTCAGTCACTTTATGGTCCATCCATTGGGTGCTTGATTTGTTTATAAGTCGCCTGTGCGGAACGGAATTAAAGGCTTTACTGAAATCCAATTACACCACATCTAGGGATCTCACTCTGTCCAACTCTCCGGTCACCCAATCAAAGAAATCAATCAGATTTGTCTGACAAGTCCTGCCTCTGGTAAACCCATGCTGCCGTGAATCCTGTAATTCATTGGACTCCAGAAAGGATCCTGGACCAGGCCAGCAGTAATACTACAAGTGACTCAGGAGAATGTGCCTCACCTTAGGAGGCAAAAATCTGTGAAGTTGTCTTTAATAGGTGTTAAAGGCAAGTGACAGATCAAAGTTGCTATTAGAAAGGCCCCAAGGGCTATGTGAATCACACGGGAAATTAGTAAGACTTCACCTTAGAAGCACAGATCAGGGCACTGTGTAGCAAGCCAGCTTTTATTGTCTTCTTTTCCTCCCACCCACCCCAGGGATAATCTTAGCTTTCTAGTTATTAAACCTATTAAAGAGAAGGAGGTGCTCATGTTTACTTTCTTGTGCGGCTGGTTTTCCTCATCAGGAATACATTAATTTTTTGTAAATATGTGTTTCATAATAAGTTTCTTGTAAACATGTGAGTTATAATGTAAACCGCTTTGCTTTAATGAGAAGGCGGTATAGAAAAACTGTTAAATAAAATTAATTAATTAAGGACCTGAAATTGATTAATCTTGAGGTGAACAAAGTCTATTAAACATATTAATATAGTTGTATTAGTATAAGTATCCCCAACAAACCTATGTAAACAACTTAAATACCTAAACAAAACCTTAAAACTAAGATGCAGACAGCAGTCCAGCAGTGAGATGAGGGCTTTCTGGTCTTTTCCATTTCGTGTCACGTGTATGATTTTCTCCCAGTTCATAGGGTGTCTTACGTGTGCAGTAGGTGCAAGGAGCTCTCTGCTCTCAGGGAACAAATCCAATCTCTGGAGGCTAGAGTAGCAGACTTGGAGGACATAAGTAAAACAGAGAGGTATATAGACGAGACCTACAGGGCTGTAGTATTGAAGTCCCACCTCCAGTCTGGCAGCCTCCCTGTTGCCAAGGAGGAGAGAGGTCTTGTGACAGGAGAGCATCACCCTGGTGTGGCAGGAAATTATCCTGTAGCTATGACCTGCCCTCCAGGTGATGAGGTGATGTAAAACCCTCTCACACCGAGGTGGTTTCTCCAGGGCCATGTGCCCACGAGGGAAAGTTTAGGACAGCTGTTATAGTTGGCAATTCAATCATTAGGCTTGTAGATTACTGGGTGGCTGGTAGACATGAGGATCGCCTCATAACATGCCTGCTTGGTACGAAGGTAGGAGACCTCACGTGCCACCTAGACAAGGTTTTAGATAGCAGTAGGGAGGAATCTGCTGTCTTGGTACATGTTGGTACCATGACATAGCAAAGTGTGGTAGGGAGGTTCTTGAGACCAAATTTAGAAACATAGAAACATGACGTCAGAAAAAGACCACATTGCCTATCTAGTCTGCCCTTCCATCAACTACAATAGTGCCCTTTTTTCCTTTAGAGATCCTCTGTGTTTGTCCCATGCTTTTTTGAATTCAGATACTGTCCTCATCTCTACCACCTCCAGCGGCTTTAAAAAGTGTGATCGCTGTACCAGACTTATGTCTCTTACCGACACACATGACTGCTGCCTCCGTTGCCTCGGGCCCAATCATGTCTCGATGAGTTGTGGTCCGTGCAACAAAATGTCCTCGAAGGCATTGAGGAGTCGGCAGTCACAAAAGGAACGAATCTTCTCTGACTCCGCGTCCGGTCGGGCCCGGACCTCGTCAGAGGCTTCGACGTCTCGTGACTCCGGCCCCGAGCATCGTCGGAGTTCCTCTGAGCGGGGGTCTCCCGCCCGGGAACATCGTCGGAGGAAGAAACCCGCAAGGGCGTCGGAGGAGGACGCTCCTGGTCCCTCAAGGGCCAGGTCGCATAGCCCCGTCAGCCGCCCCGGGTCCTCGGAGGCGGAGAGGCCTTCGAAGCATCCTCGTCTCGAAGTGGAGTCTCCTGGACACGTGAGTACTGTAGTCCTCGTGGACTCACCTCAGAGGGAGCCGACGTCGGGCCTGGCGCGGTCGGGGCCCGAGTCGGGGGCTGCTGGGTCTTCTGAGTTTGGTCTCAGATTGACGGCCTTGGAGAGCAGTATCGCTGCCTTCATGGACCACCAGCGGGCATTGATGGCCGGCCTCGCCAGTGCATCTGCCCCGACCACCGGGACGTCGACGTCCAAGTCGACCCCGGAGGCCGAGCCGATCCTCGAGTCCATACGAGCTCGAGTCGATCCTCGGCCAAGGTCTCCCTCAGCCTCCCGTTCGGGACCGAGGTCGCCGGCGTCGGGGCGGAGGTCCTCGGCACTCGCCCGCACGGAGCCACTCGATTCCTCCACGGAGGAGTCGGGCTGGGACACGGAGGAGGACGAGTCACCCGGTTCTTTTCAGACTCGGTGCGTCCCCTCCGACTCGCCCGAGTCGGAGCCTCGGAGACGATCCCCCCCGGAGGATACCCGGTTCTCCGATTTCGTGAGGGACATGGCCAAGGCTTTGGCCTTCCCTGCGGATCCGGAGGAGGAGCCTCGAGCCGAAGAGCTCGAGGCCCTCCAGTATGACTCTCCCCCGAAGGAGGCCTTTACTATACCGGTTCCTCCGATGCTGGAGCGGCTGCTCTTCCGCATGTGGGAGAGCCCGGCCTCGACGCCGGTGTTAAGCAAGCGGGTAGATTCCATGTATCGAGTCCGCAAGAGCCCCGGGTTCCAGAAGGCACAACTACCGCACCATTCCATGGTGGTGGAATCGGCCATGCATCAACTTAAGAGTCAAAAGATGCACTCCTCGGTGCCTCCGAGTAAGGAGACACGGAACCTGGATGCCCTCGGTAGGAAGTGCTTCCAGGGCTCTATGCTTGCTTGCCGAGTCCAGACATACCAGCTATATATGGGCATGTATCTTCGAGACCTGGCATAAGAAATTGCCGGATTATCTGCTGGTCTCTCCCAGGAACCTTTGCAGAGGTTCCAGGCCTTGTCCACTGGGATTCGAGAGTGCTCGAAGTTTATTTCTCGAGCAGCCTACGATGGCTTCGAAGCATTGGCTCGAGTAGCCGGAGCTGGCATCGGTGCTCACCGTCAGGCTTGGCTTCAGTCATCCGACTCGAGCCTTGGGTGCAGGACAAGTTGGTCGATGTCCCCTGCAGAGGTGAAAACCTCTTTGGCAAGCCCATGGCTGAAAAGGCGGCAGAACTCGAGTCCGAGACTCTCACCAGAACTCGCCTATCCAGAAAGACCTCTGCCCCTTCACAGAAGAGGAAGGGCTCGGGGAAAAAGCCCTTTTACCCCGAGGAAGGTGTCTGCCTATAAACAACACCACCCACAATATCAAGCATCAGCAGCTCCCCATCAGGGCCAGCAGGCTAAGGGACAGGGTAATGGGTCCCGTAGGCAGAAGGCCCCCAAGCCCACTACACAGGCCCCTGCTCAGCAGGGTGGGGGGTTTTGACTATGCCAGCATAGCCTCTCCCCCTCCGCGGCCTTCGCTCAGCACGGGGGGCCGGCTGACCCACTTTGCCCACAGGTGGTCAGCCATAACATCCGATTCCTGGGTGCTGCAGGTGGTTCAAAAGGGCTACCTCTTACATTTTCACCAGGTGCCTCCCCCCTACTTTCCAGGGGAGCCTCCAAGACCCCCTCTGCACAGGGACTTACTCCTTCAGGAGCTGCAAAGTCTGCTTCAGGAACAGGCTGTGGAGCCAGTGCCCCAACACCTGTGGGGTCACGGGTTTTACTCGAGGTACTTCCTGATACCAAAAAGAACAGGAGGCCTCAGACCCATCCTGGACTTACGCAACCTCAACAAGTTCCTGCAGCGGGAAAAGTTCAAGATGCTTACCCTTGGAATCCTACTGCCCTACCTCCAGCAGGGAGATTGGCTATGCTCCTTGGATCTAAAGGATGCTTATACTCACATCCTTATTCATCCGGACCACCGACAATATCTACGATTTGTGGTGGCAGGGAATCATTATCAGTACCGCGTACTGCCCTTTGGCCTCTCCTCTGCTCCCAGGGTGTTCACGAAATGCCTGGCAGTGGTGGCAGCCTTCCTGAGGCTTCAAGGCCTCTTCGTCTTCCCCTACCTGGACGACTGGCTCATCCGGGCACAGTCTTCCCTAGAGGTCACTCAGGCCACTCAATGCACAGTGACCCTGCTTCAGCACTTGGGCTTCGTCATAAACTTTGAAAAGTCCACTTTGCTCCCCTCTCAGGATCTCGACTTCATAGGAGCACGGCTGGACTCTCTGCAGGCTCGTGCCTTCTTGCCTCTGGAACGGGCCAACAGGCTCATAGCTCTGGCCGGCAGGCTCCACAGCACGTCACCGATCTCTGCCAGACAATTCCTGCAACTGCTCGGTCATATGGCCTCCACGGTCCATGTCACTCCGAATGCCCGTCTACATATGAGACCTGCTCAGTGGAGCCTTCACACTCAATGGCATCAGGCCACGGGGAGACTGACGGACTTAATACAGATCTCCGACCACCTGGTCTCCTCTCTGCAATGGTGGCTTCACCTGCCCAATCTGGTACTCGGCATGACCTTTCAGTCTCCTCCACCTTCCCAAGTGCTAACGACAGATGCCTCTCTCCTGGGATGGGGAGCGCATTGCCAGGGAACATGCACTCAAGGCCTTTGGACACCTTGGGAGGCTGCTCAGCAGATAAACTTCCTGGAGCTGCGGGCGATCCGCCTAGCTCTGCGGACCTTCTCTCACCTCACTTCTCGTCGGTCTGTGCTGGTACAGACGGACAATCAGGTTGCCATGTTCTACTTGAACAAACAGTGTGGCATGGGCTCCCTCCTTCTATGTCAGGAGGCTCGGAGACTGTGCTCTTGGGCAGTCAACCACGACATCCTCCTCAAGGCTGTTTACCTGCCAGGGCAGGAAAATTGCCTGGCCGACAAACTGAGCCGGATTCTGCAGCCACACGAATGGAGGTTGAACCCCGTAGTTGTCCAGCGGATCTTCCGCCGGTGGGGCCTCCCCACCGTGGATCTCTTTGCCAGTCCTCTCAACCAGCAACTTCCCAGGTTCTGCTCCCGGCACCCGCATCCTCTCAGAGTAGCGCCGGATGCTTTCCTCATCTCATGGTCCACGGGCCTACTGTATGCCTTTCCTCCCACGCCACTTGTGTCCCAGACGCTGTTCAAAGTTGCCCAGGACAGGGCCTCCGTGATCCTGGTGGCGCCCAGGTGGCCGAGACAACCCTGGTTCCCTCTACTCCTATAGCTAGCGGTGGACACCCCTCTTCCTCTGGGGTTTCAGCCCGATCTCCTGACCCAGGATCAGGGTACTCTCCTGCACCCCAACCTCCGGGCCCTTCATCTGATGGCCTGGCTGCTGAAAGGGTAGTCCTAGCTCCGCTCCTGCTTCCTCCGGAGGTGGAAGCTGTCGTCCTGGCGTCTCGGCGACCTTCCACCCGGAAATCTTACGCCCTTAAATGGCGTCGCTTCTCGGTCTGGTGTTCTCAGCGCTCTGAGGACCCCTTCGCCTGCTTAGTATCGGTGGTACTGCAATATTTGCTTCACCTCTCCGATCTGGGCCTCAAATCCAACTCTGTCAGGGTCCACCTCAGTGCTCTCTCTGCACATCATTCGCCGGTGGAGGGCCAGCCTCTTTCCTCGCACCCCTTGGTGGCGCGTTTTCTCAGAGGCCTTCTTCTGCTTAAGCCTCCGTTGCGCCCTCCAGCTCCTGACTGGGATCTCAATGTGGTCTTGCAAAGGCTTACCTGTCCGCCATTTGAACCCATGGCTACCTGTCCTCTTCGTTTCCTCTCCTGGAAAACTCTCTTCTTGGTAGCCCTTAGTGAACTACAGGCCCTAGTGTCGGAGCCCCCATACACTAGGTTCTACAAGAATAGGGTAGTCTTACGGACTCACCCTAAGTTTCTTCCAAAGGTGGTCTCCACTTTTCACATCAATCAAGAGGTGGTTCTTCCGACCTTCTTTCCCAGGCCGCATACCAGCCGAGCTGAAACTGTTCTGCATACCCTGGACTGTAGAAGAGCCTTATCCTTCTATCTTGACCGTACGCTAGAGCATAGGAAAGCTGTCCAGCTTTTCGTATCTTTTGACCCCAATCGGTTGGGGGTACCTGTCTCTAAGCGTACTTTGTCCATCTGGGTAGCTGACTGTATCGCCTGGGCTTATGGGGCAGCCGGCCTCTCCTTAGAGAGTCGAGTCACGGCTCACCGTGTCAGGGCGAAGGCTGCGTCAGTGGCTCATCTCCACTCTGTTCCGTTGGCAGACATCTGCCGGGCCGCTACTTGGTCTTCAAGCCAGACGTTTGCGGCTCATTACTGCCTGGAGAGGGAGTCCCGCAGGGACAGTGCTTTCGGACAGGCAGTCCTCCACAATCTCTTTGAGGTCTAGGCAACTCCTACCCTCCGGCCCTGGTGTTGGGCTACCGGCCGGATTCGTATTCAGAGTAGATTCCTTCCTTCTGTACTGTTGAGCTTGAGGGAGCTCATTTTTTGGCTTGAGGTCTCCGGTAGCCTTAAGCTCGGGAGTCCCATAAGTGAGGACTGACTTCCTGCTTGGTCCTGGAGAAAGCGTAGTTACTCACCTGTAACAGGTTTTCTCAAGGAGCAGCAGGAATCGGTCCTCACTACCCTCCCTCCTCCCCTTGGAGTTGCAGTCATTCTTATTACATGTTTTTGCTAACTTTTTTTGCTGTCTTTTTGCTATGTCATCCGACTGAGCAAGATGGCACCCTTGAGCGGGAAGGGGACCGCGCATGCGTGCTGCAATTCCCAAAGGCTTTCTTCGAAAGCTGGGGAAAATTGCTCCGCGAGGGCTCCGTCGGCGCCGACGTCACCCATAAGTGAGGACTGATTCCTGCTGCTCCTGGAGAACACCTGTTACAGGTGAGTAGCTACTCTATCTATCCCCTTTCACTCTCATCCTATGTCCACTCGTAGCTGAGCTTGCTTTCAATCGGAAGAGACTCTTCTCCTGTGCATTTATGCCACAGAGATATTTAAACATCTCTATCATATCTCCCCTATCCCACCTATCTCCAGGAACAAGCAGGAATAAGTCCTCACATATGGGTACGTCGGAACCGACGGAGCCGGCGCGGGAAAGCTCCCCAGCTTTTCAGATGAAAAGCTTTTGGGGCTTCCCACAGCGCATGCGCGCTGCCTTCCCGCCTTCCTTACCAGCTCTCTTCAGTTCATTTTTTTTTTTAATTTCAGCACAACGTGGTAACTTTTGCTAGGCCTTCAGGCCTACACTAATTCTCCTCATGGAGAAGCCAGCTCCTGGTTTTTAAAAAGTGTACCAAGTGCAGTGCTGTTATTTCTCTCTCAGACACCCATGAATGGTGTCTTAAATGTTTGGGACCTGACCACTCCATACCGGACTGCCCATTCTGCTCCCAGATGTCTAAACGTGGTATGCAGAACCGGGCCAACAAGTTCCATGTGCTGTTTGCTTCAGATAATCCAGCATCACAGTCATCCAGGTCTTCCTCTCCGGATGGATCTCAGGTAACCAAACTTTCTGTGGGCAAATCCTCTAAAAGCAAATCTCTTTCAAAAGATCGAGAGGCTCTCAATCTTGAGTTCGAGGATTCTGCCCACACCAAAAAACCCCGGCGGGAGGCTCCGGCCTCCAAAGCATCACCTATGGGGTTACAGGTTGACATCGATGGCACGGCCTCGACTGATCACCTGTTAGACTGCTCTGGGGTACCGGTCGATACCGGTACCGACATCCAGGCAGCAGTGGCGTCCATGGGCAATACTGTCCAGACCATGCAGCAGGCCGTTCTGGCTTTCATTAAGGCTGCGACGCCCTCGGTACCGATTCCATCGGTACCGACCCCGGTTCCGGTATCCACACCGGAACCGAGACCATTGACTTCCAAGCGTCGATCGGTTCCGCTTGCTGGATTCAGGCTTTTGCCCGATACCAATCCCATGCCCGATACGCCCGATCTCGATATCGATCGGTACGCGTATCGTGCATTGCAAGCACAGAGAGAATACTCAGATTCTTCTGATGAGTTCAATTCCTCTGATGACTCTGCTGAGTTTGATCTTCCTGAGGAGCCCTCTTCTCTAAAGAGGGCGATGTCTCCTCCAGAGGATTTATCCTTTCAGGATTTCATTGTTGATGTAGCTAAAGGACTTCTATTGCTACATCTTCTGAAAAGAAACCCAGATCAAAAAAATTGGATATTTTAGGATACTCTAAAGCTCCTAAAGAGGCAGTTACTCTGCCTATCCATGAAATCCTTCAAGAACACTTGATGGATTTGTGGGAGACTCCTCTAACTCTGTCTCCTCATTCTCGTAGGTTGGACACCATGTACCGGGTCCCTCCTTCTCCTGGGTTTCAAAAAACTCAGCTGCCTCACCACTCCATTGTGGTGAAGTCTGCTATGAAGAGGATAAAGAGTCCCAAAAGGCACTCTTCTACCCCTCCAGGGCGAGAATGTAAGACCCTTGACTCTTTTGGTAGAAAGATCTTCCAGGCTAGTATGCTTATAGCCAGGATCAATTCTTACAGCCTTTATATGGGCATGTTTCTCAGAGAACTTGCCCTAAAGGTACGGCATTTTGCCCCTTTATCCCTGAGGATAAAAAGGAGGACTTCACTTCTGTGGTGACACAACTTTCAGAGGTCTCCAAGTTTTCCAACAGGGCAGCCTTTGATTCCTTTGAGGTTGCTGGCAGGGCTTCGGGAATTGCTATTGCAGCCCGACGTCTTGCTTGGCTCCAGGCTTCTGACCTAGAACCCTGGGTTGTGGATGGCCTAAGGAATCTGTCCTGTACAGGTGAGAACTTATTTGGTGAAGACTGGCAAATTAAAGCTGCTCAAATGGATGCAGAAAATGCCACTCTAGATAGACTTTCTAAGTCTACTTCTACTCCTGCCAAAAAGAAGTCTTTTAAAAGGCCTTACTATAAGAAGGCCAGATTTTCCACAAATACTGGCCAACAATCTTCTCAGCCTCGCTTTGCTGCTAAACGTCAGCAATTTAAGCAAGTAAAGTCAAAGTCTGCAGTGTCTGCTACACCCCAGCAGGCTCAACCCCCTCAGGGGTTTTGACTTGCCCCTAGAGAACTTACCATATCTGGCTCTGGAACAACCAGAGCCTCTCACCATACCTGGAAGGCTAGTTCACTTTGCTCCCAGATGGGAGCAAATAACATCAGAGCAATGGACCCTCTCTATCATCAGAGAGGGCTACAAACTTCATTTCTCCAGCCTTCCTCCCCATACCATGGTGAGGCAATTCAGTTCTCCCCCATCTCTTCTAACCCTGTTGGGTCAGGAAGTCTCCTCTCTCCTTGCCCAAGGGGCAATAGAGGAGGTTCCTCTTCCTCAACAGGGGTTAGAGTTCTACTCCCCTTATTTTCTCATAACAAAGAAGACAGGGGGCTTCAGACCTATCCTAGATCTGAGAGAATTGAACAAGTTTCTATTCAAGGAGAAATTCAAAATGCTCTCTCTGGGCATTCTCCTTCCATACCTTCAGAGTCAGGATTGGCTTTGTTCTCTAGATCTCAAGGATGCGTACACTCATACTCATCCATCCATCCCACAGAAAATATCTTCGATTTCTGTTCCAGGGAAAACATTTCCAATACAGAGTACTTCCCTTCGGTCTCGCCTCTGCTCCAAGAGTATTCACAAAATGCATGGCAGTCGTAGCCGCATTTCTAAGAGGCATGGGAATCTTCGTCTTCCCATATCTGGACGACTGGCTCATCCGAGCTCCATCTCAGTCAGAAGCCCAGATTTCCTTGGACCGCACAAGGCGTATTCTTCAATATCTGGGACTTGTGGTGAACATTCCCAAGTCCCAACTCATCCCTATTCAGTCCCTGGAATTCATAGGGGCCCACTTGGACTCCACCACTGCAAGGGCCTACCTCCCTCTGGTCCGAGGCCAACGACTAATCAGCTTGACCTCCCAGGCTCAGTCCAGAAGTCACTTGTCAGCCAGGGAACTGCTGCAACTTCTGGGCCACATGGCCTCCACGGTCCATGTGGTGCCCTACGCTCGTCTCCATATGAGGGCAGCTCAATGGACTTTGGCCACCCAGTGGTCTCAAGCATCAGGAGCGCTCTCAGACCAAGTACTCACCTCAAAACGTCTGTTTTGGTCTCTCCAGTGGTGGACATCCTCCAAAAATCTGTTGTTGGGGACCCCCTTCCAACCTTCGTTGCCCCAAGCAACCCTCACAACAGATGCCTCCCAAACAGGGTGGGGAGCTCATCTCCAACACCTCTCCACTCAGGGCACCTGGTCTCCCCAGGAGACCACCCTTCACATCAACCTTCTGGAACTGCGAGCAATCTTCCTTGCCCTCACAGTCTTCCACACCCTCCTTGTCAACCTGACTGTCCTAGTCCAGACAGACAATCAGGTAGCCATGTTCTATGTCAACAAACAAGGAGGTACGGGCTCTCTGTCGCTATGCAACGAAGCTCTCAGATTATGGGCCTTCGCCAGAGAGCATCAAATTCATCTTCTGGCAGTATACCTTCCAGGAGTTCAAAACTCTCGGGCAGACAGACTCAGTCGAGTTCTGCTTCCACACAAATGGTCCCTGCATATGGACCAGATACGCAGAATCTTTCAGGAATGGGGGACCCCGGACATAGACCTCTTTGCAATTCCGTGGAATGCCAAACTTCCCCGGTTCTGTTCCAGGACTCCGTGTCAGGGAGCTCAGACCAACGATGCCTTTCTCCTGCATTGGGGTCAGGAATTCCTGTATGCTTTTCCACCCATTCCTTTGATTCCCAAGACTCTGTTCAAACTTCAGAGGGATCACGGGTCGATGATCCTCATAGCTCCACGCTGGCCACGCCAAGTGTGGTTCCCTCTACTTCTACAGCTCTCCCAGGGCTCCTCCCTGGACCTGGGAGCTGCGCCAGACCTTCTGTCTCAGGAGAAAGGGACTTTGTGGCACCCAAACCCCAAGTCCCTACATCTCCGAGCTTGGTTACTGAAGGCTTAAGCCTTCATGAGTTTAATCTTTCTCAACCAGTGAAAGATATCCTTCATGCCTCTAGGAAACCCTCTACCAGGCGTTCCTATGCTTTCAAATGGAAACGTTTTTCCATTTGGTGTGCTCAACAGGGTCTTGACCCTCTGGCACTTCCTTTGAATTCTCTACTAGACTATCTCCTGCATCTTTCCAATTCAGGCCTCAAGACGAATTCAGTACGAGTCCATTTAAGTGCTATTGGAGCATCCTTAAAACCTATAAATGGACAACCTGTTTCCTCTCATCCTCTTGTTGCAAGGTTCATGAGAGGCCTGACCTTAACTAAACCTCCCATCCGACCTCCGCCGGTAGCATGGGATTTGAACCTAGTTCTAGGTCAGCTTATGAAGCCACCTTTTGAGCCTTTGGACTCCACCTCCTTGAAATTTCTTTCATGGAAGGTAGTTTTCCTTATTGCAGTCACTTCAGCTTGCCGCATCAGTGAACTGCAGGCTTTAGTGGCTAATCCACCTTATATTAGGTTTCATCATGATAAGGTGGTCCTTAGGACGAACCCCCACTTTATGCCCAAAGTGGTCTCGCCTTTTCATCTTAATCAAGAGGTATATCTACCTTTTTTTTTCCGGCTCCTCATGCATCCAGTGCAGAGAGGAACCTTCATACTCTTGACTGTAAAAGAGCTCTCGCCTTTTACCTCAACAGGACTCAGCCACATCGAAAGTCTTCCCAACTTTTTGTGGTTTTTGATCCTTCTCATTTGGGACTTCCAGTCTCCAAACGTACACTTTCCAATTGGATTGCTCAGTGTATTTCTTTTGCTTACCAGAGTAAGAATATTTCTCTGGAAGGCCATGTCACAGCTCACAATGTGAGAGCCATGGCTACTTCTATGGCTCATCTTCACTCTGTATCCATCGATCAAATCTGTCGAGCAGCCACTTGGGCCTCGGTTCATACCTTCACAGCCCATTACTGTTTGGACAAGGACTCCCGCCGGGATGCCTTGTTTGGTCAGGCTGTCCTCAAACACCTGTTCCATACTTAAGCAACTCCTGCCCACCTTCCCTGAATGGATGCCTGAGATCCATACGAAGATGGTTTACCCTTGGAGGGGGATCTCCCAGGCATCTTAGCTAGGGAGTCCCCATATGTGAGGACTTATTCCTGCTTGTTCCTGGAGATAGCACAGTTACTTACCTGTAACAGGTGATCTCTGGGAACAGCAGGAATTAGTCCTCACAACCCACCCACCTCCCCTAGGAGTTGTATCTTCTATCTATCTACCTTCCTTTCCTCTCTCTATTGTCTCAGCTATAAACTCGAACTGAAGAGAGCTGGTAAGGAAGGCGGGAAGGCAGCGCGCATGCGCTGTGGGAAGCCCCAAAAGCTTTTCAATTGAAAAGCTGGGGAGCTTTCCCGCGCCGGCTCCGTCGGTTCCGACGTACCCATATGTGAGGACTAATTCCTGCTGTTCCCAGAGATCACCTGTTACAGGTAAGTAACTGTGCTTTCCTCTAATGTATACATATTAAAATCTTTAAGTCTGTCCTCATATGCTTTATAACGAAGACCATTAATCATTTTAGTAGCCACCCTCTGCACAAACTCCATCCTGCTTATATCCTTTTGAAGGTGCGGTCTCCAGAATTGCACACAATACTCCAAATAAGGTCACACCAGAGACTTATACAGAGGCATTATCACCTCCTTTTTTTCTGCTGGCTATTCCTCTCCTTATACACCCAAGCATCCTTCTGGCTTTTAGGTAGGAAGTTGAACATCAGAACGTCCAGGGTAGCATTTTCAGAATTGCTTCCCGTTCCACACGCAGGACCCAAAAGGTAGGCAGAGCTCCGGAGTTTCAATGCATGGATGAGACGATGGTGTAAAGAAGAAGGTTTTGGATTTGTTAGGAACTGGGCAACATTCTAGGGAAAGGAGGAGCTTTTCCAAAAGCATGGGCTACACCTTAACTGGGATGGAACTAGGCTGCTGGCATTATCCTTTAAAAAGGAGACAGAGCAGCTTTTAAACTGGTTAATAGAGGAAAGCCGACAGTCACCCAGGAGCACATGGTTCAGAAGGATTTATTCTTGAAGGATACTAGCAAAAACTGAAGTTAGTGCATATCGACAGAGAAGTTCCAATAAAGGCAAAATTAACCCAAATGCCTTTAAGTACAGAGCAGACAGAACTTAAAGATTCCAAATTACACCTTTCTACCAATAACCAGATTAGTTTGAATGAAATACAACCTCTAAAATGCTTGTATGCAAATGCTAGAAGTCTAAAAAAAGGTGAGAGAGTTAGAATATATAGTACTAAATGAGAGGTTAGATATGATTGGTATCTCAGAGACCTGGTGGAAGGAGGACAACCAGTGGGGCACTGTGATACCTGGGTACAAATTATATTGCAATGATAGAGTAGATCAAATTGGTGGAGGGGTTGCACTCTGTGTTAGAGAGAGCATTGGGTCATACAGGGGTTGGGGGTGTACTACAAAAGTTGCAACACAGTAATAATAATGGGTGATTTCAATTACCCCGGCCAATTTTCCCAATGGGGAAAGGTGAATAATGGAGTACCCCAGGAATCTGTGCTGGATACGCTGCTTTTTAACATATTCATAAATGACCTGGAAATGGGAATAATGAGTGAGGTCATCAAATTTGCAGATGACACAAAATTATTCTAAGTTGTTAAAACCCAGGAGGATTGTGAAAAATTGCAAGAGAACCTTGATAAATTGGTAGACTGGATGTTCAAATGACAGATTAAATTTAATGTTGATAAGTCATAGTTATGCACCTACGAAAGAACAACCCAAACTATGGTTACACAATGCAGGGTTCCACATTAGGAACCAGCACCCAAGAAAGAGATTTAGGCGTCACCATGGATAACACGTTGAAACCCTCCGCCCAATGTGTAGTGCTATCCAAAAAGACAAATAGAATGCTAGGAATCATAAGGAAAGGAATGGAGAATAAAACAAAGGATATTATAATGCCTCTGTCTTGTTCCATGGTATGACCGCACCTTGATTATTGTGTGCATTTCTGGTCGCTATATCTTAAAAAGGATATAGCGGAATTAGAAAAGGTACAGAGAAGAGTCACCAAAATGGTAAAGGCGATTGAAGGATACCCTTATGAGCAGAGGCTTAAAAGGTTAGGGCTCTTCAACCTGGAAAAGAAACGGCTGAGGGGAGATATGATTTGAAGTCTATAAATTAATGAATGGAGTGAAACCAGTAAATGTAGATCAATTGTTTATGCCATCAAAAAAGTAGAAAGACTAGGGGATATGCAATGAATCTACAGTGTAACCCATTTAAGACTAATAAAAGAAATTATTTTTTACTCAATGCATAATCAAACTCTGGAATTCATTACCAGAGGATGTAGTAAAAGCTGTTAGAGTAGCTGGGTTTAAAAAAGGTTTGGACAAGTTCCTGGAGGGAAGATCCATAAACCATTATTAAAGAGGACCCGGGAAATCCACTGCTTGCCCCAATACAAGCATTGTGGAACATGTGTGTCTTTTTCTTAAACTGCTAGGTATTTGAGACCTGGATTGGCCACTGTTGGAAACAGTGCTCAAATGAAATGCTCAAAGAAATCAGGGAGGCTAACAAAAGTTGCAACACAGTAATAATAATAGGTGATTTCAATTACCCAGGTATCGACTGGGTCAGTGTCACGGCAGGACATGCTAGGGAGATAAAGTTTTTAGATGAAATAAATGACTGCTTCTTGGAGCTGCTGGTTCATGAACAGACAAGAGGGGAAGCCATTTTGGATCTAGCCCTTAGTGAAAACACAAAATCTGGTGCAAGAGATAAGGGTGTTGGGACCACTTGGCAATTGTGATCTAAGCATGATCGCGTTTGATTTAATAATGGAGAAAGGGCGGCAAGGAAATCTACATTACTACCTTTTAACTTTCAAAAGAGAGACTATGATAAAATGAGGAAAATAGTTAAGAGAAAACTAAAAGGAGCAGCTGCAAAGGTTAAAGATTTACAGCAAGCATGGACGTGTTAAAAATTGCTATCTTGGAAGCCCAGACCAGCTGTATTCTGCCTTGATGGACCTTGGTTTGACCTAGTATGGCATATCTTATGTTCTTATGTAATATGCAGCATTGGGAAGAAATTTGCCCAGCATTTGGCTCAATTCAGTTTTCTAGCACTGGAAACATCCATTCAGGCAGAGGGATGTTATTCCAATACTTGAGACTAATGTGGTGCCTGGAGGATTTTTCACTTATATTGAGGCTTTAACGGCCTCAGAATCAATGTTGTCTGCCTTGTGTCAATATTGAGTACATCAGAGGAAGAAGCTTCCTCAGGATTTCGATTGACATCGATATCTAGGCCTCAACATCAAAAGGTGTTCTCATTGAGGTCTTGGCGGCTAGCTGGGTACACACACAATCTTCTCAAATGCCCCATTTTCCACAGTCAAACCCAGTTACAACAAACTGATTGAGTGCTTTAATACAGTCACACAATGGCTCTCCAAGCATAACTCATTGATTAATTATAGCAAGACTGAAGTGTTGTTCACAACTAAAGACCGAACATTCATCTCCCCCCCCCCTCCCGCAACACTAAACATAAGAAATGCAGAACTCGATGTAAAGCAAGAGATCCACTACCTAGGAGTCGCACTCAACCAACAACTGAGCATGCAACCCCACATCAGCAACACCAGTAAAGCAGTATATCACAAGATAAGAACATTTCACCATCTGCGCCCACTCCATGAAACAATGACTGTCATGCAGTGTTCCAAGCTCTTATCTTTCCACATTTAGACTTCGGTAACCCTTGACAGATGATGTTACCAAAGTATATCTTGTAACCACTTCAACTGGCCCAAAATATGGCTGCACGTACCTTATATGGAACCTCCAAGGGGGAAACACATCACTCCAATTTTAAAGCACTTACACTGGTTACCAGTCGCGACCTGAATAAGCTACAAAACCATACTCTTAATATTTAAGATCCTGCACAAGCAATCTGCAACCTCCCTGTCATCCCTAATACAACTGATGCCCAAAAATAGAAGTAGAAGACAAAGTATTTATAACACATGCGTGATCCCTGCAGAGAGGACAAAAGTAGCCAAACATCCTGTAACTGGGCATTTTTGCTCTATGCTCCAACCCTTTGGAACTGTCTACGAGATCCAATCTGAGGCAACACTGACATTTTAAGCTTTCGCAAGACCCTCATTCCAACAGTATTATGAGCATATACCATAAGATGTGGAGAGAGATGAGGGAACGGTCATCATTAACCTACATTCCACAACCCAACCTCGCTACTAGCTCACAGACTCATGTCCTATATACTATCCATGTCCCTCTGAGCGAACCCAATTGTTAAATGTTCTCCTGTTAATTAAACCAAGTTAACTTACCTGCTCTGTGTACGCTGTTTGTTATTTAATATTTTATGTAAACCGCTCTGACTGCAAAATAGAGCAGTATATAAAATCAGTTATTTATTTATTTAATTTATTTGTAAGTTTTATATGCCCCCATATCAGGAATCATAGCGGTTTACATTTGAAACAATATAATGGGTGCTGAACAAAAATCCTTGTAATTTACATGATTCAGGAGCAAAAAGTAACGGAGGCGCTCCTGAAAGAGCGAATAGTGGACTTTCTCAAAACCAACAGGTTGCATGATCCGAGACAACATGGTTTTACCAAAGGACAGTCTTGCCAAACAAATCTGATTGAGTTCTTTGACTGGGTGACCAGAGAACTAAATCAGGGGCATGCGATGGATGTCATCTACCTTGATTTCAGCAAAGCCTTTGATACTGTTCCTCATAGGAGGCTTATCAATAAACTCAGTAGTGTGGGGATGGGTCCCAAGGTGATGAACTGGATCAGAAATTGGTTGACTAACAGACAATAGAAGGTGATGGTAAATGGAGCTCACTTGGATGAAAGGACGGTGATTAGCGGGGTGGCCCAGGGTTCGGTCCTGGGCCTTGGCACTGTTCAATGTATTTGTGAGTGATATTGCTGAAGGACTGAATGGAAAAGTCTGTCTTTTTGCAGATGACACAAAAATTTGCAACAGAGTGGACAACATGAGGAAAGATCTACAAAAGCTGGAAGAATTGTCTAATGCTTGGCAGTTAAGATTTAATGCGAAGAAGTGCAGTGTCATGCACTTGGGAAGCAGAAATTCAAGGGAAATGTACGCGATAGGGGGCGAGAGGTTGTTGTGCACGGACCAGGAGAAGGACCTTGGTGTGATTATTTCTGAGGATCTCAAGGTGGCAAAACAGTGCGATAAGGCAGTGGCAAAAGCCAGGAGGATGTTGAGTTGCATACAAAGAGGAATTACCAGCAGAAAGGAAGAGGTACTAATGCCACTGTATAAGTCACTGGTGAGGCCTCACTTGGAATACTGTGTTCAGTTTTGGAGACCATATCTTGCAAAGGATGTAAAAAGACTGGAAACTGTTCAGGGGAAGGCGACCAAAATGATTTGGAGCCTACGTCAGAAGCCTTATGAGAAGAGACATGAAGACCTAAATATGTACACTCTGGAGGAGAGGAGGGACAGGGGATATATGATTCAGACCTTTACATACTTAAAGAGAAACAATGAACAAACAAACCTCTTCCAAAGACTGGGAAGCGGTAAAACATGAAGCTGCAAGGGGGTAAATTGAAAGGCAATGTCAGGAAATACTTTTTCAAGGAAAGGGTGGTGGATGCCTGGAATGCCCTCCCAATGGAAGTGTTGGGGACAAATACAGTGACAGAATTCAAAATGGCATGGGACAGACACAGTGGATCCCTTTACAGCAACAGGATAAAATCAAAATAAACTAAGCTATCTAATTTCTCAACAAACAGAGATGTCCTACATGGAACGGTGGGTTCACCCTTAAACAAAGACATGGGGAGGGGTGTCCTGCACGGAGCGGCAGCTGCACCTACTCTTGCCATCTTACTGGGCAGACTAGATGGACCATATTGGTCTTTATCTGCCGTCATTTACTATGTTACTATAACTTTATTTACAATTTAATGACTGATAAGTTTTGATAATGATTTAGGGTGGCTATTGAAAAGAGATCAGGTAAAAGTTATGCTTCAATTTAATTTAGGTTGTTGAAAGTTAGAGGGCTGTCTTGTAGGGTCAGTTTCATGTGGGTGATCATTTTTACCGAATTCTGATACAGAGTCTGAGCAGTCCTGATGTTCCATCTACGAACCAGTGGTGTTCTTTGAATAAGAAGGTTCCACTGGTCATCCCTTGAACCTCCCCCTTCCACAGAAAAGGAGAATGGCTCCTCTAGAGGTCCTCTCCTTCATTGACTTTATAAGGGAAATGGCTTACAGTATTCTATTTCAGTTACAGAAGGAGGAACCCAGTTTAGAACTATTGATCACCAGTTTTTCGACCCACAAAGGAAGACATGACTTCTCCCTTCACAAGAACATAAGACATGCCATACTGGGTCAGACCAAAGATCCATCAAGCCCAGGATCCTGTTTCTAACAGTAGCCATTCCAGGTCTCAAGTACTTGATGGGTTCCGAAAGGTAGACACATTCCATGCTGGTATCTCCAGGAACAAGCAGGAATGAGTCTTCACATATGGGTATCGTCGGTACCGACAGAGCCTGCGCGGGAACGCTCCCCAGCATCCAGTAAGAAAGCTTTTGGGAGCATCCCACAGCACCTGCTCGCTGCCTTCCCGCCTTTCCCAACCGCCTCTTTTCAGTTTTTCTTTTCCGCGGAGCCAGCAGGTCGTGTTCCTGTCACCGCAGAAGAATTCTTTATTTTTTTCTTTATTTTTCTGTGTCGCATCTGCCTTCTTCGACGTCAGACTGGTACCGCCGGTCTTTTCTTTTCTTAAAAAAAAGAACTTTTCTTTCTTCAACTGTGCATTTTCGGTTTGGGCCTTAGGCCTCAACATTTTTTCTCCTCATGGAGAAGCCCGCTTCCGGGTTCAAAAAGTGCACGAAGTGTGGCGGTACTATTTCTGTCACCGACACCCATGACTGGTGTCTAAAATGTTTGGGGCCTGACCA
Organism: Ichthyophis bannanicus; assembly: GCA_033557465.1. Lineage (NCBI taxonomy): Eukaryota > Metazoa > Chordata > Amphibia > Gymnophiona > Ichthyophiidae > Ichthyophis > Ichthyophis bannanicus. The sequence continues at coordinate 48,337,050 of CM066037.1, read as the reverse complement.
TTCCATCACGGATTGTGTGTCCTGTACCATGATGTCTAAAAGAGGTCGGCAGAACCGAGCAGCCAAGCTCAGTACCCTGTTTCCCTCTGATGCAGCCTCAGTGGCATCGACGTCTTCCAGGGCTGCTTCTTCCTCCCATGGATCTCAGGTAACCAAACATAAATCTAGCCGGTCCTCGAAGGGCAAATCTCCCTCTAAGCATCGAGATGCCTCCAGGCTTGTCCTCGAGGATTCCGCACCGGCAAAATTACCCCGGCGGGAAGTTCCGGCTTCCAAAGCATTGTCTATGGGGTCACAGGTTGACATCGATGGCTCGGCCTTGACCGATCACCTGTTGCCGTGTTCTGGGGTACCGGTTGCCTCCACTGGTACCGACATCCAGACCCTGGTGGCGTCGATGGATCAGAAGATTCTTTCCATGCAGCGCACCCTAACGGCGTTTATGCAGGCTTCGACGCCTTCGGTACCACAACAATCCCCGTTGCCGGTACCGACTCTGGCACCGGCATCGTTCCCAGTGCTGGTACCGATTGCATCGACATTGGCTTCGATGTCGACTGCAGCGGTACCCTTTCCGATGATGCCTATCGGTACCGAACTGGTACCGCTTACGCCCGATGTCGATCCTACTCGGTACGCGTATCGGGCTTTACAGGAGCATCCAGACAGGCGATACTTCGATTCCTCCGAAGACTCTGATGAGTCGGAGGCTTCTGTCGAGGCACCAGTACTTCTTCCTCAGGAGTCTGATTCTCCAAAACGAAGAATGTCTCCTCCAGAAGATTTGTCTTTTCAGGACTTCATTAGGGAAGTGGCCAGGGGCCTCTCCATTACAGTGGCCCCTGTCAGAGCTTAGAGCCAAGCAACTAGATATTTTGCAGTATCCTAAGGCTCCTAAAGAAGCAGCTACTTTACCTATTCATGAGATTCTCTATGATATGTTGAGCATGTGGGAGACTCCTCTTACTACCTCTCCTTATTCTCGTAGATTAGACACCATGTACCGTGTCCCTCCTTGTCCTGGCTTTCATAAGTCTCAGCTTCCTCACCACTCTATTGTGGTAGAGTCTGCCATGAGGAAAATAAAGAGTGCAAAGAGACACTCATCTAATCCTCCAGGACGTGAATTCAGGACCCTTGATGCCTTTGGCCGAAGGATTTTCCAAGCCAATATGCTTGCTGCCAGAATCAACTCCTATAGTCTCTATATGGGGATGTTTCTAAAAGAAGTCACAGATCATCTGCAGACTTTAGCCCCTTTTATTTCAGAAGATAGAAGGCAGGAATTTCTCACTTGGCTTAAACATGCCCAAGATGTTTCCAAATTTTCCAACCGTGCAGCCTTTGACTCTTTTGAGTGTGTAAGCGGAGCCTCGGCTATTGCCATAGGTGCACGTAGAATTGCTTGGTTACAAGCCTCTGATTTGGAACTTTGGGTCCAAGATGAACTGGGAAATCTTCCTTGTACAGGTGAAAACCTTTTTGGCAGGGATTGGAAAGCAAAGGCCACTCAGATGGATGCTGAGAACTCTGCTTTGGATCGACTTTCAAAATCTACCTCTGCTCCTGCTAAGAAAAGATTGTTCAAAAAGACAACTTTTTCTAAAAAGGGAAGATACTATCCTGCTTATGGTCAGCAGGCATCTTCTGCAGGTCGTTTTGCTGCAAAGCGTCAGCAACCACCTAAACAGGCCAAGTCAAAGGCTGCCAGGCCTCCCACGGCCCAGCAGCCTCAGCCTCCTCAGGGCCTTTGACTTGCAACTAGAGAACTTAGCCTTTCTAGCTCTGAAAGAACCAGAGCCCCTCACCCTTCCAGGAAGGTTGGCTTACTTTGCTCCCAGATGGCAAATCACAGCAGAGCAATGGACCCTCTCCATTATAAGGGAAGGGTACAAGCTTCATTTCTTAAACCTTCCTCCCCACACCATGGTGAAACAGTTCAATTCTCCAACATCTCTCCTCAACCTTCTGGGTCAGGAGATTGCTACCCTTCTTGCCCAAGGGGCAATAGAAGAAGTACCCCTTCTTCAACAGGGCTCAGGATTCTACTCCCCTTATTTTCTTATTCCAAAGAAAACAGGGGGCTACAGACCCATATTAGATCTCAGAGAATTGAACAAGTTTCTATTCAAAGAGAAATTCAAAATGATTTCTCTCGGTACTCTGCTGCCATACCCTTCAGAGTCAGGACTGGCTTTGTTCTCTAGATCTCAAGGATGCGTACACCCATGTCCTCATCCATCCAACACACAGAAGGTTCCTTCGGTTCCTTTTTCAGGGAAAGCACTACCAATACAGGGTGCTTCCTTTCGGTCTGGCCTCTGAACCAAGGGTGTTCATGAAATGCATGGCAGTAGTAGCTGCATTTCTACGCACTCTAGGAATATTCGTTTTCCCATATCTGGATGACTGGCTCATTCGAGCTCCATCCCAGTCAGAGGCCCAGATTTCTCTATCCTGCACAATGCGTGTCCTTCAGTATTTGGGACTGGTAATAAACATCCCAAAATCCCATCTCACCCCTACTCAGTCCCTGGAGTTTATAGGGGCCTTGCTGGATACCACAACTGCAAGGGCCTATCTTCCTCAGGCCCGTTGCCTACGCTTGGTGCAGTTAGCCTCCCAGATACAGTTAAAGTCCCATTTAACTGCTCGAGAGATGTTACAACTATTAGGCCACATGGGATCCACCGTGCATGTGGTTCCATATGCTCGCCTTCACATGAGGGCAGCTCAATGGACTCAGGCATCAGGTTGCCTGTCAGACAAAATAGCAAACTCCAGTCGCCTATTTTGGTCTCTCCAGTGGTGGAAGTCCCCTCCAAATCTGTTGCTGGGGTCCCCTTTTCAGCAGTCGCTACCCCAAGCAACTCTGACAACAGATGCTTCTCCAATGGGTTGAGGAGCTCATCTGCAGGATCTCTCCACCCAGGGCATCTGGTCTCCACAGGAGACTTCTCTGCATATCAGTCTCTTGGAACTCAGAGCAATATTCTTAGCTCTGAGTGTTCCATTCCCTGCTCAGCTACAGGATAGTCCTCATCCATACGGACAACCAAGTAGCCATGTTCTATGTAAACAAGCAGGGCGGGACTGGCTCTCTGTCGCTTTGCAACAAAGCTTTGCAACTGTGGGCCTTTGCCAGAGAGCATCACATCCATCTTCTTGCAGTATATCTTCCAGGCGTTCAAAACTCTTGGGCGGACAGACTCATTCGAGTTCTGCTTCCACACGAGTGGTCCCACCACATGGACCAGGTAGCCAGGATTTTTCGAATTTGGGGAACCCCGGACATAGACCTCTTTGCAAGTCCGTGCAATGCCAAACTTCCCCGGTTCTGTTCCAGAATTCCGTGTCAGGGAGTTCAGGCCAAGGATGCCTTCCTCCTTCACTGGGGTCAAGACTTCCTTTATGCCTTTCCACCAATTCCCCTAATTCCCAAAACACTATTCAAGCTTCAGAGAGATCGAGGGACCATGATCCTCATAGCACCACATTGGCCACGCCAAGTGTGGTACCCTCTACTTCTGCAACTCTCTCAAGTTCCTTCCCTGGACTTGGGCTCTGCACCAGACCTTCTGTCCCAGGAAGAGGGAACATTGTGGCACCCAAACCCCCATTCGCTCCATCTCAGGGCTTGGTTGCTGAGGGCCTAGACCTTCAAGATTTTCATCTCTCTCAGCAAGTCAGAGATGTTATTCATGCCTCTAGAAAGCCTTCTACTAGACGTTCCTGTGCTTTCAAATGGAAAAGATTTACCATTTGGTGTTCAGAGAAGGGTCTAAACCCTCTTGCAATACCTCTGAATTCTCTACTAGAGTATCTCCTGCATCTATCCCATGCAGGTCTGAAAACGAATTCAGTAAGAGTCCATTTGAGTGCTATTGCAGCGTCCCTCAAGCCTCTCAATGGACAACCTATTTCCTCTCATCCTCTTATAGCAAGATTCATGAGAGGCCTTCTTTTAACTAAACCTCCTATTAGACCACCTCCAGTGGCATGGGACTTAAATATGGTTCTTGGCCAGCTTATGAAGCCACCCTTTGAACCTTTAGCCACCACCTCCTTGAAATTTCTTTCTTGGAAGGTTATTTTTCTCATTGCAGTCACCTCAGCTCGCCGCATCAGTGAGTTGCAAGCTTTGGTGGCTAATCCACCTTATACAAGGTTCCATCATGATAAGATAGTCCTCAGGACCAATCCACACTTTATGCCTAAAGTGGTCTCGCCTTTTCATCTGAACCAAGAGGTATATTTACCTGTCTTTTTTCCAGGACCTCATGCATCAAATGCAGAGAGAAATCTTCATACCTTGGATTGTAAGAGAGCTCTTGCTTTTTACTTACAAAGAACACAGCGACATAGAAAGTCTTCTCAACTCTTTGTTGCTTTTGATCCTTCTCATTTAGGACTTCCAGTCTCTAAGAGAACACTGTCCAACTGGATTGCTCAGTGTATTTATTTTGCCTACCAGAGTAGAAACCTTTCTCTGGAGGGCCATGTCACAGCTCACAATGTGAGAGCCATGGCACCCTCAATGGCTCATCTAAACTCTGTGTCCATCGACCAAATCTGTCGAGCGGCCACCTGGGCCTCGGTTCATACCTTCACAGCCCATTACTGCTTGGTCAAGGACTCCCGCCGGGATGCCTTGTTTGGTCAGGCTGTTCTCAAACACCTGTTCCATTCCTAATCAACTCCTACCCACCTACCCTGGTTGGATGCCAGAGATCCATGGGGGGAGGTAGAGTCCTTTTCAAGGATACACACCCTGGGGTCTTCCCCTGGCATCTGCAGCTAGGGAGTCCCCATATGTGAAGACTCATTCCTGCTTGTTCCTGGAGATAGCACAGTTACTTACCTGTAACAGGTGATCTCTGAGAACAGCAGGAATAAGTCTTCACAACCCACCCACCTCCCCTAGGAGTTGTATCTCTCTATCTATCTATCTTTCCTTTCCTCTCTCTCTCTTTGTCTCAGCTTTAAAACTCGAACTGGAGAGAGGCGGTTGGGAAAGGCGGGAAGGCAGCGCGCAGGCGCCGTGGGATGCTCCCAAAAGCTTTCTTACTGGACGCTGTGGAGCGTTCCCGCGCAGGCTCCGTCGGTACCGACGATACCCATATGTGAAGACTTATTCCTGCTGTTCCTAGAGATCACCTGTTACAGGTACGTAACTGTGCTTTCCCAGGAGTAAGCAGTGGATTTCCCCAGTCCTCTTTAATAATGGTTTATGGACTTGTCCTCCAAGAACTCATCTAAACCTATTTTGAACTCAGCTACACTAGCAGAGTTTGATTACGCACTGAGTGAAAAAATATTTTCTTCAATTAGTCTTAAATGTGCCACGTTGTAGATTCATTGTCTGTCCCCTAGTCTTTTTACTTTGTGAAGGAGTAAATAACTGATATATGTTTTCTCGTTCCACCCCATTCTTTATTTTATAGACCACTATCATATCTCCCCACAGCTGTCTCTTTTCCAAGTTAAAGAGACCTAACCTTTTAAGCCTTTTTTCATAGGGATATCCTTCCATCCCCTTTTCCATTTTGGTTACGCTTCTCTGTACCTTTTCTAATTCTGCTATATCCTTTTTAAGATATGTTATTCAGAACTGCACACAATATTCAAGTTCTCCAGGACCAAACAGGAAGTCAGTCCTCACATATGGGTGACATCGACGTCGATGGAGCCCTTGCGGAGCATTTCCCCAGCTTTCCATGAAAGCCTTTGGGAATGCAGGCATGCATGCGCGGTTCCCTTCCCGCCCCGCCTAAAGGTGCCATTTTGCTCAGTCTCTCGTTTTCCGTGAAGCGCACCGGACGTGAGTCCTCGTCATCCCGGAAAATTGTTTGACTTTTTGCGATTCTTCGCTATTTTTTCTTCTTCGGTTCGACGCCGGTTCCCCTCCCGCTGGGTTCGGTATACCGGTATCGAGCCCGATCTTCTTTTTTCGTTTTTTGCCCTTAGTGGCTGGCGTTCGTGCCCTTTTTTCATTTTCCCTGGAAGGCTGGTCCTTTGACCTCGCGGGGACTCTTTTTTCCCCGATGGCTTCCAACGGTTTTAAGAAGTGTGATCGGTGCAAGAAACTGATGTCTCTCACCGACACACACGACTGCTGCCTTCGGTGCCTCGGTCCTGATCACGACCCTAAGACGTGTGGACCATGTGGGAAAATGTCTTCCAAGGCACTGCAAAGTCGTCAGCACCAAAAGGAAAGGCTTTTTTCTGACTCGGCCTCCGGCCGGGCCCGGACCTCGTCTGAGGCCTCGACATCTCGACATCTCGGGAGTCGGATCCCAAGCACCGTCGTAGCTCCTCAGACAGGGGGTCCCCCGACCGGGAACGCAAGAGGAAGAAGCGGCTCGTGAGGGCGTCGTCGGAAGAGGTCCCGGGTTCCTGAAGAGCTTGGTCTGAGACCTCCGACCTTCGCCCCGGGCCTGTGGAACAGGAGAAGCCTTCCAAAGTTCCTCAACTGGAGCCGGAGTCTGCTGGACACGTAAGCCCTGTAGTCCTCGTGGACTCTCCTCCCAGGGAACCGACGTCGGGCCCGGCGCCGCCGGGGCCCGAGTCGGGAGCTGCTGAGTCTCCTGAGCTGGTTCTCAAGTTGATAGCCTTGGAGAGCAGACTGTCTGCCTGCATGGAACAGCAGCGGGCACTGATGGCCAGCCTGTCTGGCGCATCTGCCCCGACCACCGGGACATCGACATCGAAGTCGGCAACGGAGACCAAGCCGATACTCGAGGCCATAAAGACTCAAGGTTGACCTCGGTCGCGGTCTCCCTCAACCTCCCGTTCGGGACCGAGGGTGTCGACGCTGGTGCCTTCGGCGTCGGGGCGGGTGCTCGCAGGCCCCGCGAGGTCGGACCCCGTTTCCTCATCGGACGAGTCCACATGGGAGACGGAGGACGAGGAGTCCCCCAACACCTTCAAGACTCGGTGCATCCCATCAAACTCACCGCAGTCTGAACCCCGGAGTAGATCCCCTCCATTGGATACCTGGTTCTCGGAGTTCGTTCGGGATATGGCCACTGCGTTGGCTATCCCTGCGGACCCCGAGGAGGAGCCTCGAGTCGAGGAGCTCGAGGCCCTGCAGTACGACTCTCCCCCGAAGGAGGCCTTTACTGTCCCGATTCCTCTGATGCTGGAATGGCTCCTCTTCCGTATGTGGGAGGCACTGGCCTTGGCGCCGGTTTTAAGCAAGCGGGTCGATTCGATCTATCTACTCCGGAAGAGTCCTGGCTTTCAGAAGGCACAGCTACCACACCATTCCATGGTGGTGGAATCGGCCATGCATCGCCTGAAAAGTCAGAAGATGCACTCCGCGGTGCCCCCTGGCAGGGAGGCCCGAAACCTCGATGGTTTTGGTAGAAAGTGCTTCCAGGGCTCGATACTTGCTTGCCGTGTCCAGTCTTACCAGCTGTACATGGGCATGTACTTGCGAGACCTGGCCAAGGAGCTGACCGGGTTCTCTGCTGGTCTCTTCGGGGAACCCTTGCAGAGGTTCAAGTCCTTGTCCTTGGGGATCCGGGAATGCTCTAAGTTTATGTCCCGCGCTGCCTACGATGGCTTTGAGGCTTCGGCCCGTGTTGCGGCCACTGGCATCGCGGCTCGACGCCAGGCATGGCTGCAGTCATCGGACCTCGAGCCATGAGTTCAGAACAAGTTGGTCAATGTCCCTTGCCGAGGTGAGAACCTTTTTGGCAAGCCCATGACCGAGAAGGCCGCACAGCTCGAGACCGAGCACCTCACATGGATAAGGCTGTCTAGAAAGACTTCTGCCCCTTCTCACAAGAAGAAGGGCTCGGGTAAAAAGTCCTTTCACCCGGGAAGGGCACTGCCTACAAACAGTACCCACAATCTCAGGCTGCCCAAGCTGCCCCTCAGGGTCAGCAAGCCAAGGGGCAGGGTAATGGGCCCCGTAGGCAGAGGACCCCCAAGCCTCCGGCCCCTGCTCCCACTCAGCAGGGTGGGGGTTTTTGACTCCTTAGGCATAGCCTCTCCGTCCCTGCTCTCCCAACCCTGCACAGGAGGTCACCTCGCTCTGTTTGCCCACCAGTGGCCACTCATCACTGGAGACAGTTGGGTGTTAAGCATAGTCCACAGGGGCTATGCACTACACTTCCAACAACTGCCTCCTCCATACTTTCCAGGGGAGCCTCCAAGGCCTCCCCTGCATACAGATCTTCTTCTTCAGGAGCTATAAGGTCTGTTGGTGGACAGGGGAGTCGAACCTGTGCCTCCTCACTTACAAGGTCGAGGGTTCTACTCCAGGTATTTCCTAGTACCCAAAAGAACCGGTGGTCTTCGACCTATTCTAGATCTCCGAAACCTCATCAAGTTCTTGGAGAAGGAAAAGTTCAAGATGCTTACTCTTGGAACCCTTGTGCCCTACCTCCAGCAGGGAGATTGACTATGCTCCTTAGATCTAAAGGATGCGTACACTCACATCCTCATTCATCCAGACCACAGAAAGTACCTCAGGTTCATTGTGGGAGGAAACCATTATCAGTACAGAGTACTACCTTTTGGCCTAAACTCCGCTCCCAGGGTCTTTACCAAATGCCTGGCAGTGGTGGCGGCCTACCTGAGAAATCAGGGTATCTTTGTCTTCCCCTATCTGGACGACTGGCTCATCAGGGGTCAGACGTGCCAGGAGGCCAGACAAGCCACCCTCAGAACTATTGCTCTTCTTCAAAGCCTGGGATTTGTCGTAAACTTCGCAAAGTCCACTTTGCTCCCATCCCAAAACTTGGACTTCATAGGGGCAAGGTTGGACTCTCTGCTGTTAAAGGCATTCTTGCCCGAAGACAGAGCCCAAAGACTGATAAACTTGGCAAGTCAGTTTCTCAGCAGGTCACTCGTCTCTGCCAGACTCTGCCTGAGGCTTCTAGGCCACATGGCTTCGACAGTTCATGTGACCCCCAATGCCCGTCTCCATATGAGGCCTGCACAGTGGTGCCTTCGGTCTCAGTGATCACAGGCCACAGGCAGCCTCAGAGACAGGGCTTTCTGAAATACCTCAGCTGGTGGCTACATCCACCCAATCTGCTGCAAGGGGTGCCTTTTCAGGTTCCTAAAAGGTCAAATCTCGAGCGGAAAATTACTGTAGATACCAAACAAATAAACCACGCTCACCACTAACCAAATGGGGTCTGTGATTCTTAACGTATCACTTCCCTTGTAAACAGAAGCCTCAGTCAAAAATTAGCACTTGATCCCGGGCATTGAACTGCTCCCCTGGGTGCTATTTTTACATCAATGGCTTCATATTTTATATATCAGTCTTTCATAAAAAGGAATTTATCTTCTTGTAACAATTTATAGCCTTAATGCCGGAACTGTAATTATTTCTTAAGAAAGACACTTATCTGTAAACAGTTCCTGCCGCACTGGGCCACCGAAGTGTTCTTCTATATCTTCCTGCTTCACCATTCAGTTCGCTGCTTCACCATTCAGTTCTCAATAGACCAAAATACCTGGCTTCACAGTGGTGTTGACCACGGATGCCTCCTTGCAGGGCTGGGGAGCTCATTGTCTAGGCAAGTGCACCCAGGGCCTGTGGTCTCCCTGGGAAGCCGCACAGCAAATCAATCTACTGGAACTCAGGGCTATTCGATTAGCCCTCAAGACTTTCTCTCCAGCCCTGGCTCATCAGTCTGTCCTAGTTCAAACGGACAACCAGGTAGCCATGTTCTATGTGAACAAACAGGGCGGAACTGGGTCCAGGCTCCTTTGCCAGGAAGCACAGGACCTTTGCTTGTTTGCCCTCAAGCACAACATGCTCCTCAAGGCTGTGTATCTCCCTGGCCAGGAAAACTCCCTGGCCGACCAGTTGAGCAGGATTCTGCAGCCCCACGAGTGGCAGCTCCATCCTTTGGTGGTTCAGAAGATTTTCCTGAAATGGGGACTTCCCTCCATAGATCTATTTGCCAGCCCACTGAACAAGCAGCTGCCAAAGTTCTGCTCCAAGCAACTGCATCCTCTGCGGATAGCAGCAGATGCTTTTCTGATTCCCTGGTCTCAGAGCCCCCTGTATGCGTTTCCTCCCACGCCCTTGGTGGCCCGAACTCTGTTCAAGATTCTTCAGGACAAGGCCTTGGTCCTACTGGTGGCTCCCAGGTGGCCGAGACAGCCTTGGTTTCCACTTCTCCTTCAGCTGGCAGTGGATCCCCCACTGCCTCTGGGGTTGCAACCCGACCTTCTCTCTCAGGATTAGGGTTCCCTTCTGCACCCCAATCTCAAAGCTCTCAATTTGATGGCATGGAGGCTGCAAGGGTAGTTTTGGCTCCCTGGGGCCTACCTCAGGAAGTTGAGGAGGTTGTCCTAGCCTCTAGGAAACAGTCTACTAGGAAAACCTATGCTCTCAAATGGAAAAGGTTTTCTGTGTGGTGTCACCTACGTACAGAGGATCCTTTCTCCTGTACTGTACCAGTAGTGCTTCAGTACTTGCTGCACTTGTCAAATCAAGGGCTTAAATCCAATTCTGTTCGGGTCCACCTCTCAGCTCTAGCAGCTCACCACTCACTGGTGGAAGGACATTCTCTGTCAGTTCACCCCTTGGTGTCCCTGTTTCTCAGAGGCTTGCTCTTGCTCAAGCTTCCAATCCGTCCTCCTGCTCCTGAGTGGGAGTTGAATGTGGTCTTGCAGCAACTGACTCGCCTACCTTTTGAGCCGATGGTTACTTGTCCTCTTCGCTTCCTGTCCTGGAAGACACTCTTCTTGGTAGCCCTAACCTCGGCTAGGCGAGTGAGTGAGCTTCAGGCCCTGGTCTGTGACAGGCCTTACACCAGATTCTATAGGAACAGCGTAGTCCTTAGGACTCATCCAGAGTTCCTCCCAAAGGCTGTCTCCTCTTTCCACCTCAACCAGGAGGTGGTCCTTCCAACATTCTTCCCTAGGCCTCATGCAAGCCAGGCTGAAGCAGTTCTGCATACCCTGGACTGTAGGAGGGCCTTATCCTTCTACCTTGACTGTACGCAGGGGCGCAAAAGGGCTACTGAGCTCTTCATCTCTTTTGACCCTAATAATTTGGGATTAGCTGTGTCCAAGCGTACCTTGTCCATCTGGGTGGCTGACTGTATCACCTGGGCTTACAGGGTGGCTGACCTTCCTTTGCAGGGCCGGGTCACGGCCCATCGTGTCAGGGCAATGGCTGCCTCAGTGGCTTATCTCCGCTCTGTACCGTTGGTAGACATCTGCAGGGCTGCTACTTGATCTTCAAGCCAGACTTTTGCGGCCCATTACTGTCTGGAAAGGGAGTCCCGTAGGGACAGTGCTTTTGGCCAAGCAGTACTCCGGAATCTCTTTGAGGTTTAGGCAACTCCTGCCCTCTGTTGGGCTACCGGTGGAGGTTCTGTCAGTGAAAAGCCTTTCTTTGATGCTGGGACTAGAGGGAGTTCTCTTGTTCAGCCTGGGTTCCTTGGTAGCCCAGAGCTAGGGAGTCACCCATATGTGAGGGCTGATTTCCTGCTTGGTCCTGGAGAAAGAGTAGTTACTCACCTGTAACAGGTGTTCTTCAGGAGCAGCAGGAATCAGTCCTCACAACCCTCCCTCCTCCCTTGGGAGTTGCAGTTGTACATAGTTTATTTTTACATTTTTGTGGCTGTTTTTTAGCTATTGTGGCACTGCATCCTGTCTAGGCGGCTGCCTATAAAGAGCACTGCGTGCCAACTGTTCTTGTTAAACTGACTTATTACCAGAGCAAATGCTGCTGGGATTTTTTAGTTGTGGTTAATAAGCAGTCCGAGTAGTTTTAGGCAATTCACAGGAAATTTATTAATTCTCCAGGATCAAGCAGGAAGTCAGTCCTCACATATGGGTGACGTCGGCGCCGACGGAGCCCTCGCGGAGCAATTTTCCCCAGCTTTCAAAGAAAGCCTTTGGGAATTGCAGCGCGCATGCGCGGTCCCCTTCCCGCCCAAGGGTGCCATCTTAGCCAGTCTTCTTTTTTCCGCGGAGCCCTACAGACGTGCCCGTCTTGTCCCCGCTGAAAAAGTTGATTTTTCGTGATTTATTTCTATTTTTTCTTCGGTTCGACGCCGGTCTCTTTCCTGCCCGGACTCGCGACACCATTGCGAGTCCTTCTGTTATTTTTCGGTTTTTCTGATTTTCTGTCAGTTTCGTTTTCGGTTTTTCGCTGGCAGCCCGGTCCTTTGACCTTGCAGGGGCCCTTTTTCCCCCGATGGCTGCCAGTGGTTTCAAGCGGTGTGTTCAGTGTGACAGAAATATGTCACTCACTGACACACATGATAATTGCCTCCGCTGCCTTGGCCCGGATCACGAGGAACTGATCTGTGGGGCCTGCAGCAAAATGTCCTCCAAAGCGTTAAGGAGTCGGCGGCATCAGCGGGAACGAATCTTCGCTGATCCCTCCCATACCTGGACCTCGTCGGAGGCCTCAGCGTCCAGAGGTTCCAGCTCTGACCATCGCCGGAGTTCCTCCGACAGGGGTTCTCCCTCCGGGGACCATCATCGGAAGGTGAAACCCGCGAGGGCGGCGTCGGTGGACGCACCTGGTTCCGCGAGGGCCAGGTCGCATAGCCCCGATAGCCGTCCCGGGTCTTTGGAGAAGGAGCATCTCCCGAAGCGACCTCGTCTGGAGTCGGAGTTGCCTGCTCGGGTAAGTTCTGTAGTCCTCCTGGACTCGCCTCCGAGGGGTCCGACGTCGGGGCCCGAGTCGGGGGCTGCTGGGTCACCTGAGGTCGGACTCAGGTTGACGGCCTTGGAGAGCAGACTATCTGCCTTCATGGACCAGCAGCGGGCATTGATCGCTAGCCTCGCTGGCGCCTCTGCCCCGACCGCCGGGACGTCGACGTCTAAGTCGACCCCGGAGACCGAGCCGATCCTCGAATCCATGCGGGCTCGAGTCGATCCTCGGTCGAGGTCACCCTCGGCCTCCCGTTCGGGACCGAGGTCGTCGACGCCGACTCCCTCGGCGTCGGGGCGGCCGACACCTCCGCCCGCCCGAACCGACCCCACCGATTCCTCCTCGGAGTCGGCCTGGGAGTCTGAAGAGGAAGAGTCACCTGATTCGTTTTGGACTCGGTGTGTCCCCTCGGACTCGCCTGAGTCCGAACCTCGGAAACAGTCCCCTCCGGAGGATGCCCGGTTCTCGGACTTCGTCAGGGATATGGCCAAGGCTTTGGCCTTCCCTGCGGATCCCGAGGAGGAGCCTCGAGCCGAAGAGCTCGATGCCCTTCAGTACGACTCTCCCGCCAGGGAGCACTTTACTGTACCGGTTCCTCCCATGCTGGAACGACTACTCTTCCGCATGTGGGAGAGTCCGGCATCGTCGCCGGTATTGAGCAAGCGGGTCGATTCCATCTATCGAGTCCGCAAGAGTCCTGGCTTCCAAAAAGCACAGCTACCGCACCATTCCATGGTGGTGGAATCGGCCATGCATAGGCTTAAGAGCCAGAAGATGCACTCCTCGGTGCCTCCTGGCAGGGAGGCCCGCAACCTGGATGGCCTCGGTAAGAAGTGTTTCCAGGGCTCTATGCTTGCTTGTCGGGTCCAGACCTACCAGCTCTACATGGGCATGTATCTCAGAGACCTGGCTAAAGAGATAGCCGGATTCTCCGCTGGGCTGTCCGAGGAACCTTTGCGGAGGTTCCTAGCCTTGACAACTGGTATTCGAGAATGCTTCAAATTCATGTCTCGAGCAGCCTATGATGGCTTTGAAGCATCGGCAGGAGTGGCCGCAGCTGGCATCGGTGCCTGCCGACAGGCTTGGCTTCGGTCGTCTGACCTTGAACCCTGGGTGCAGGACAAGTTGGTCGATGTCCCCTGCCGAGGTGAGAACCTCTTTGGCAAGCCCATGGCTGAAAAGGCTGCACAAATCGAGACGGAGACTCTCACCAGAACTAGGCTTTCTAGGAAGACCTCCGCCCCTTCCCAGAAAAAGAAGGGCTCGGGAAAGAAGTCCTTTTACCCGAGGAAGGCGGCTGCCTATAAACACTACCCTCAATATCAGGCCTCCGCAGCTCCCCAACAGGGTCAGCAGGCCAAGGGACGGGGTAACGGATCCCGTAGGCAGCAAGCCCCCAAGCCTGCACCACCGGCCCCTGCTCAGCAGGGTGGGGGTTTTTGACTTCATCAGCATAGCCTCTCCCCCTCAGCTGGTTCCTCCCAGCACAGGAGGCCGGCTGGTTCACTTTGCCCACAGGTGGTCCAACATCACTTCAGATGCCTGGGTGCTTCAGGTTGTGAGAGAAGGCTATTTTCTGCACTTCCACCAGGTCCCTCCCTCCTATTTCCCGGGAGAACCTCCACGACTCCCTCTGCACAGGGACTTACTCCTTCAGGAGTTAGCAAGTCTTCTTCAGGAACAGGCTGTGGAACCGGTGCCCCACCACCTGAGGGGTCAAGGCTTCTATTCCAGGTATTTCCTAATACCAAAAAGAACGGGAGGCCTCCGACCCATCCTGGACTTGCGCAACCTCAACAAGTTCCTCGTCAGGGAGAAGTTCAAGATGCTTACCCTTGGAATCCTTCTGCCCTACCTCCAGCAGGGAGATTGGCTATGCTCCTTGGATCTAAAGGATGCCTACACGCACATCCTCATCCACCCAAGCCACCGCCAATACCTAAGGTTTGTGGTGGCAGGAAATCATTACCAGTACAGAGTACTGCCCTTTGGCCTATCCTCCGCACCACGAGTCTTCACAAAATGTCTCGCGGTGGTGGCGGCTTATCTCCGGCTTCACGGCCTCTATATCTTTCCGTACCTCGACAACTGGCTCATCAGAGCATCGTCCTCTCCGGAAGTCAAAAATGCCACACACCGCACTGTGACGCTTCTGCAGTACTTGGGCTTTGTCATAAACTTCGCAAAGTCCACTTTGCTCCCCTCACAAGATCTCGAGTTCATCGGCGCAAGACTGCACACTCTTCAGGCACGAGCTTTCCTGCCTCTCGACAGGGCTCAACGGCTCAGGGACCTAGCCGGCCGTTTTCGCAGCCAGTCCCTGGTCTCAGCCAGGCGCTTCCTGAGACTACTCGGCCATATGGCTTCCACCGTCCACGTGACCCCCAATGCCCGCCTGAATATGCGGCCTGCTCAGTGGTGCCTTCGCAAGCAGTGGCAACAAGCCACGGGCGGCCTAGCCGACTTAGTGCGCGTCTCCGGCCCGCTGGCCTCTTCTCTACAGTGGTGGCTTCATCGGCCGAACCTGGTGCTCGGAATGCCTTTTCAGTCTCCTCCGCCGGCTCAAGTGCTGACGACCGATGCTTCTCTCCTAGGATGGGGAGCGCATTGCCAAGGGGCATGTACTCAAGGTCTCTGGACCACGTGGGAGTCTGCTCAGCAGATCTACTTCCTGGAGCTCAGAGCAATCCGTCTGGCTCTCAAGGCTTTCTCCCACCTGACTTCTCACCAGTCCGTCCTTGTCCAGA
This sequence comes from Ichthyophis bannanicus, assembly GCA_033557465.1. NCBI lineage: Eukaryota > Metazoa > Chordata > Amphibia > Gymnophiona > Ichthyophiidae > Ichthyophis > Ichthyophis bannanicus. The sequence continues at coordinate 48,321,657 of CM066037.1, read as the reverse complement.
CGGACAATCAAGTTGCCATGTTCTACGTGAACAAACAGGGAGGCACGGGCTCCTTCCTTCTCTGTCGAGAAGCACAGAAGCTCTGCTTTTGGGCCGTCAGCCACGGCATTCTTCTCAAGGCAGTTTATCTCCCAGGCCAAGAAAATTGCCTGGCGGACAAACTCAGCAGGATCCTCCAGCCGCACGAGTGGCGCCTGGATCCCTTAGTAGTTCAGAAACTTTTTCTGAAGTGGGGCCTCCCCACGATGGATCTCTTTGCCAGTCCTCTCAACCGGCAACTTCCTCGCTTCTGCTCTCGTCAGCCGCATCCCCTTCGAGTAGCGGCGGATGCTTTTCTGCTCTCATGGTCGGAAAGCCTTCTGTATGCCTTTCCTCCCATACCGCTAGTCTCTCGAACTCTTTTCAAGGTTCTCCGAGACAAAGCTTCCATGATCCTGATAGCTCCTCGCTGGCCCAGACAGCCGTGGTTTCCACTCCTGCTGCAATTAGCGGTGGAGGATCCGTTCCCTCTGGGGTTTCAACCGGATCTCCTAACACAGGATCAGGGGTCCCTGCTACACCCCAACCTCAGATCTCTACATCTGATAGCCTGGCTGCTGAAAGGGTAGTCCTTGCTCCCCTTCTACTGCCGGCAGAGGTGGAAGAGGTCGTCCTAGCTTCTCGGCGACCTTCTACCCGCAAATGCTACGCCCTTAAATGGCGTCGCTTTTCCACTTGGTGTACCCAGCAGTCTCAGGATCCCTTCTCCTGCTCGGTGTCGGTGATCTTGCAGTACTTGCTCTACCTCTCTAATCTGGGACTTAAGTCCAACTCCGTCAAAGTTCACCTCAGTGCTCTTTCAGCACATCATGTGCCGGTGGACGGCAGACCTCTTTCCAGCGACCCTCTCGTAGCGAGGTTTTCTCCGAGGTCTCCTTCTACTTAAACCACCTCTGCGCCCGCCAGCACCTGACTGGGATCTGAATGTGGTGTTACAGCGGATCACCTGTCCGCCTTTTGAACCTATGGCTACCTGTTCTCTCCGTTTTCTTTCTTGGAAAACTTTATTCCTGATAGCCCTCACTTCCGCTAGACGCGTAAGTGAATTGCAGGCCCTCGTGTCTGATCCCCCTTACACTCGGTTCTACAAAAATAGGGTAGTCCTACGGACTCACCCAAAGTTTCTTCCAAAAGTGGTCTCCCCTTTTCACATCAATCAGGAGGTGGTACTTCCGACCTTCTTTCCCAGGCCACACTCCAGCCGAGCTGAAATGGTCCTGCATACCCTGGACTGTAGAAGGGCATTGAACTTCTACCTTGACCGTACGCGGGAGCACCGTAAAGCTGCTCAGCTTTTTGTGTCTTTTGACCCCAATAAATTGGGGCTCCCGGTCTCCAAGCGTACTCTGTCCATCTGGGTTGCTGACTGTATCGCTTGGGCTTATGGGGCAGCCGGACTCTCGTTAGAAAGTCGAGTCACGGCTCATTGTGTTCGGGCGAAGGCTACGTCAGTGGCTTACCTCCGCTCTGTTCCGTTGGCAGACATCTGCCGGGCCGCTACTTGGTCTTCGAGCCAGACTTTTGCGGTCCATTACTGCCTCGAGAGGGAGTCCCGCAGGGACAGTGCTTTCGGACAGGCAGTCCTCCGAAATCTCTTCGAGGTTTGAGCAACTCCTACCCTCCATCCCGGATGGGGGCTACCGGTGGGTAATAATTCAGTGAAGATTCCTTCCTTCTGTGCTGCTGAGCTAGAGGGAGCTCATTTTTGTGCTTAGGGTCTCCGGTAGCCTTAAGCTTGGGAGTCCCATATGTGAGGACTGACTTCCTGCTTGGTCCTGGAGAAAGCGTAGTTACTCACCTGTAACAGGTGTTCTCCAGGAGCAGCAGGAATCAGTCCTCACAACCCTCCCTCCTCCCCTTGGAGTTGCAATCATCTGCTTTAGTTTTTTTACAAATTTTTATGCTGTCTTTTAGCTATGTCATCTGACTGGCTAAGATGGCACCCTTGGGCGGGAAGGGGACTGCGCATGCGCGCTGCAATTCCCAAAGGCTTTCTTTGAAAGCTGGGGAAAATTGCCCCGCGAGGGCTCCGTCGGCGCCGACGTCACCCATATGTGAGGACTGATTCCTGCTGCTCCTGGAGAACACCTGTTACAGGTGAGTAACTACGCTTTTTCTTTTGTATCATCAGACTTTAGCAAAGTAAATCTTCTTTAGAGCATGAACAAGGTATAACAGAAACAATAATGAACTCAAGTAGCTTTCTTCAGCATACAGGACTAATGCTTCAAACAGTGTTAAGCAAAACACATTTGTAATCCTTTCCTTTTGCTTTCAGCATTCAAAAACCTCAGAGCATTTATCACAGTTCAGAATTTTCTCTTTGGCTAGCAATTCAGCTTTTCCCCTTATGAAACATAAGCTGTTGAGCAATCCATTAGAGACTCTGTATCCTGCTCCAATCCAGTTAACTCTATCTCCATGTCTTCAGTTTCACCCTGAAACAGCTCTGGATCTTTATTTGCACAATCAGGTTTCAATCGTTGCATTAACTTAAACATTTCATCCCAGGGATTCCCTTTTCTCCCGTCAGGCTTCTTATATGAGCTGCATGGCTTTGCACTTCTGGGCAAGATACTCACAGGTTTCTGCTGTCTTCCCTGGCTTCTAGGAACAGACTTTCTCTCAGGCTTTCTAGAAGGATAAATCTCTCCTTCTGAATTCTCAGCAGCCTCACTGCTATCTGAGCTGTATTCTACAATTCTCCCAGAGTTTGGGTTCCTACCTTCACAAGGGCTTGCAAACTCTGTACAGCTGTCTCTGGTAGAAGAGCTGCTGTTAGAATCCCTTCTGTGCCGAAGCTCAGACTTTCTCTGCCATTCTCCAGAGCCTCTGGTCAGACTCCTTAGTCTCTCTCTCCTAGACTGTCCAATCTGCCGGGACTCTCTTGGTTTTGGCTTCTAGCCTCTCTGCCGTGACTCCCGTGTCTGCCTTGTCCAAGACTCCCGTCTTGACTCTGCTCCTTCTGTTCCTTCCTCTGCTTCTCTCCCTGCTTCTCTCTCTCTCTCTGCCTTTGATCCTGAGAGCTTAAATGTTTTAGTGTGAGACCCGTTTCCTTGCCCCATCCCCCCAGGTGTTTCTCTTTTGCACTCTGTGTTGCCATGGAGGCAGGGTGTGGTCTGTACTCAGCACTCTCAATCATGTGGCTTTGCTCTCTAGGTGCTGATTTAAATGAATGCCTGCCTGAGCCATGCTTTAGCTCAGAAGAAAAAGTTTTAAAACCAGCCCTTTTTCTATGCTTGTCAGAAGTCTCATTACCACACTATGTTATTTGACTGAGCAAAATGGCACCTTTATGCGGGAAGGGAACCGCGCATGCGTGCCTGCATTCCCAAAGGCTTTCATGGAAAGCTGGGGAAATGCTCCGCAAGGGCTCCATCGACGTCGATGTCACCCATATGTGAGGACTGATTCCTGCTGCTCCTGGAGAACACCTGTTACAGGTGAGTAACTACTCTTTATGGTCACACCATAGATCAATACTGAGGCATTATAATATCCTTGGTTTTATTTTTTGTTCCTTTCCTTGATTCCTTGCATTTTATTTGCTATCTTGGACACAGCTGCACTCTGTCCAAAGGGTTTCAAGTGCTATCCACGATGACTCCCAGGTCATTAGAGATACACAGATGAGAATGTGGGAGACCTCATCGCTCTGCATCCTCTGAATGAGAAGACAGACACTATGCATGGAGTCCAGAAGACTCCCAGATTCAAGAAACAACCACCATACCATTCAGTGGTGGTCAAATATGATCTCAAGAGGGCCAAGAGTATTATAACTGTAGGAAATATTAGCAGCAAAACAAAATAAGGTATATTTTGTTACGTCTAGGGGAGTCTGCTGCTTCTCTGCCCAGGGTTCGGTTTTATTATGGATAGAAAAATAGAAAATATACAAACTAGCAGTAGAATGATGAAATAATAAGTTGTAGCAGCAATATGATTATATAGTGGCAACAACTCACTGATTAGCAACCAAAGGTCACAGGCACGTTCTGCACTTAGGAAAAGTACAGAAAACCACTATCTGACTGATAACCACCCTCCAGGTGAAGACATTAGGCCGGTACCTTAGCCCTTCCATGTTGATGATTACAGCTGAGGTCGGATGCAGCTAGGCTAGATAACACTGGTTCCAGCCATTCAGAGGCGAACTGCTTGAGGATACAGAACCTTAGGTATCTGTGGGAGTCTTATTCTGTCCTGAGGTTAGTGGAACCGCCTTGAGCACACACACAGTGTGTATCTGTATCTGCAGAAGCAGAAGCAGCAAGAAAGGCAGAAGGCACAAAGTGGCACAATGTCACAATAGCCCCGAGTTCTTCTGTGCATACTGTATTATATTTTGTGATGAGTCCTTATCACATTTTGGTGATTGGTTGGCATGAGATACTGCGAGGCATCTCGGCAAATCAGGTGGTGATCAACAGGTGGTCAACCTGTAGACAAAGGGTCCATAGAGACAAAATGTAGAAGATAATGGTATGTAATTTTAGACATCATTGTGAGTGCCCACGGCCAGTAGAACCATCTGTGGATGATAAAGGTTGGAGCAGCAGGTGCTTTTGCACGTAGGCATGACCATGAACAATGGTCTTCTGTAAGCACACATACAAACAATTGGCAGTCAGTTGCTTGAAGGACAGCAGGTCGGTCTGAGGCTTGGAACACAGCAAACGTTTCTTGTAGCAGGAATCCATCTTGTTTGGTTCAGAGCAGGTCACAGGGTACCAGTCCTACAGAACCCATTCTTCAGCACCCCTTGCGCCAGATACTTACATATTGGACCTTTCAGAATGCTATATTTTCTTCCCACATAGTATCTTAGAAGCTCTTCATGGGCCAGTATACGTGAGATATTTTATGTAAGATAGAAGTTCTCATGGATTCTGTCCCTTAAGAGAAGTCTGCAGAGCTTAAGCCACTATTGGGCAAAGGAAAGGAGTGTTGAAAGGTCATAGTTAGGCCAACCTTTGATGCTTTTGAGATGGCATTGAGAGCTGCTGCTTTAGGTATCACAGTTCACAAATTCTCATGGCTACACGTTTTGGACCTTCAGTATGATATGCGGCAGAAACTTGCAGATATGCCATACAGAGAGAGAAAATTTAAGAGTTAAGGTGGAAGAGATAATAAAGAAGCGCTGTGATATACCTAGATTTCTCACCAAAGGAACTTCTGGCTCATCTTCCTCATCCTCTAGGTTTAAGAGGTATTTGAGTGGGGTGCCAAAAAGACCATACTACTTCGGAGGAAAAGGTATCTTGCACCCCCTAGATCTCGCCATACTCAACAGCATGTTCTGTAGGCAAAACCAAGGATAAGGTTTTGACTGGCTATAGAGAGACATAACCAGAATCCTATTATCCATTCTGGAATATCTGCCAGTCAGGGAAAGGCTGACTGAATCATTCAATCAGCAGCTCATCGATCGGACGTCAGGGGAGGAAGCGGGAACTGCTTGCCCCTCACGCTAACCCCCACCAAGGACCAATTGGGGTTCACCTCCAGCTTCAAAGCCAGCACGCTGGCGCATGTGAGATCTCTTCTCCAGTTCAGCAGCTCGTCGATTGGATGTTGGGGGAGGAAGCGGGAGTTGCTTGCCCTTCCTGCTCCCCCCACCAAGGACCAATCGGGGCTCACCTCCAGCTTCAAAGCCAGCTCACTGACAGGTGTGCCCGTGCCTGGCGGGCCCGCACCTGAGGGCCTCGCCAGAGGACCCTTTGGCATGGCCCTTAGGCATGGAAATTAGGCAACAGAAACAAGGGTCTGGCAACAAGCTACATTCACCGAAAAGAAAATCCAAGCCATTAAGCTTTCCGATGTTAATGAGGACTATCAAGCAGCTGACTGCCCCCTTACTAGACGAAGCTTGATCTGCTTCCTCACCTAACCACAGAACTCCCAGGATACTCCTACCCACAGACGATAGAAGAATGTGACCAGGAAACTCAAACAATCCTCCAAACCCTGTGATTTACACGCATGAGTCTGAAACACGGCACACATGGACATTATTTGAATCTGCCTCTTACCAAACAGACCTGAACGGTACCTCAGACCTCTACCATTGTACACCATTGGACATTCCTGTGAGTAACCCAATTACACTTATAACCTGTTTTAAAAAATATATATATAGGGCGGCCCAAAAAAAGTGAGAACATCTCGTAAATTAAAAGTTTAAATAGTTTACTTATTTATCTTTTTTAGCTATATAACTTCTTTATTTCGACAATTTCCAGTCGCCATCTTTGTTTTTTAAATTTGTCAATCGTTTACATCTGTCTTTTTGAATTTTTAAATAACTTATATGCTACGAGATGTTCTCACTTTTTTTGGGCCACCCTGTATATATATCAATCATATGCATACTACTAGCAACATTGTACGTAGCGCATTGCATTTTATAATCTGTGACAAAGCATCTTGAATGTCTGTTTATAAACAATACTTTAAGTAATCCAGCTAACTGTATAAAAACTACAAAATGACACTCACACATACCACACAAAAAAACCTCTCTACTCACTCTCTAACAACCCACACATCATCCAATACCAATAATCCATCACAGCATAGTGCACCACCATAACACCTCTGTTATTCCTCCAGAATAAAAAAAACCCTACTCGCTAACATCTGAATTGCACAATTTCAATACAATATTCTTAGTAAAAATATGACTGCAAATAACATATTAGCCCTTTGGTTACTCTGCATCTGCTTCATTCTACTTAACATTATAGTAATAACTAATGCAACTGATCCCTTATATCCTCACTCCATACCCATTTACAATCCAACTAGATACCTATACACACCTTTCCACCATAAACAAGGGTACTCTCCCAAGCCAAACCACAACAGATTAATCTACATAAAGCCAACAATGATCCTCCTATCACCTCTGACATTAATATCACCCCAGACCAGTAACCTAAAATGCTATCTCATTAATGCTAGATCGCTAAAAATTAAAATACCAATTTTCCATGACATGCTTACTGATAACTCTCCAGATATTATCTGCATAACAGAGACATGGCTCTCTGATAACGACAGTTACCGTTAATCAACTGAAAACCCCAGAATATTAAATATTTCACACCCACAGAACTTCAAAAAAAAAGAGGAGGAGACTCTTAATTATAAAAGAAGCCCTAAAAGCCTCTTTAATCACCTCTGACAATATAGCAAACATTGATATACTCACCATAAAAATAAAACATCTCCACATTTGTTTAATCTATAGACCTCCAGATTCAAGACATGATAACTTGGATATCATAATTGAATTACTTTGCTCATCCACTGACAAAAAACCATTGATCTCGCTAGGTGACCTTAACCTATCTTCCCTTCCATCTAATCGCATGTCAACTTTTCTAACCTCAATGGAAGAGATGGACCACCACCAAATCAATACTCATACACACGCCAGAGGTAACACACTAGACCTTGTGTTTCTGTCCGGACCTCTATTCAATGCCTACGATCAAAAATCATTAGAGGTTCAACCCATACCATGCTCAGACTACCACCTAATAAAATTTCAACTCCCATATTGCTACAATACGCAACTCAAACTCCCACATACACCCAAAAGATTTAAGAAATTTAACAAAAATGAATTTTTGAATCAAATTACACAATACCTTAACCAAACCCCTACAAATCTTGAAGAAGCAGTGACATTGTGGAATGACACAATATCAAAGGCAGCTAACTACACACATACCACACTCATTCCATAAAAAGACAAAATGCTCCATGGTACCATCCCAATATAAAACAGCTGAAAGCAGACCTACGAAAGAGTGAACACAAATGGTGCCACACAAAATCTAATATACACTGATCTCAATACCTAAACACCCTCAAACACTACAGAGAAACTATTAACACCACCAAAAAAGACCATTATTCCAACTTACTATCTAAGTCCTTAAATCGCCCAAGGGAATTATTCGAAATAGTAAAATCTCTTAACTAATATTCTCCAGGAACAAGCAGGAAGTCAGTCCTCACATATGGGGTGATGTCGGCACCAATGGAGCCCTCGTGCGGAGTAATTTCCCAGCTTTCAAAGAAAGCCTTTGGGATTGCATCACGCATGCGCGGTCCCCTTCCCGCCCAAGGGTGCCATCTTGCTCAGTCTTCTTTTTTCCGCGGAGCCCAACGAAGGTGGTCCTGTTTTCACCGAGGAAAAAGTAGAAAAGTTGATTTATTTTTTTCAGCTTCCCGGTTCGACACCGGTTCCCCTTCCCGCCTTCGGCTCAGTACACCGGTATCGAGTCCGGTCATATTTTTTGTTTTTGTCTTTCGTGACTAGCATTCGCGCTCTTTTTAGTTTTCACTGGCAGCCCGGTTGTTTGACCTTGCAGGGGCCCTTTTTCCCCTGATGGCTGCCAGTGGGTTTAAAAAATGTGATCGGTGTAAGAAGTTGGTCTCTCACCGACACTCATGACTGCTGCCTCCGATGCCTCGGCCCTGACCATCACCCGATGGTCTGTGGGCCATGTGGTAAGATGTCTTCGAAATCTTTGAAGAGCAGGCAGCATCAGCGTGACAGGATTTTTTCTGAGTCCGCATCCGGCCAGGCCCAGACCTCATCAGAAGCCTCGACATCTCGGGACTCAGAGCCCGAGCTCTGTCGTGGATCTTCTGAGCAGGGGTCTCCCTCCAGGGAACACCGGAGGAAGAAGAAACTTGTGAGGGTGGCGTCGCTGGATGCCTCTGATAGGCTTCGGCCCTCGGGTTCCAGGCTGCGGGCGGAGCGGCCGGCTAAACAACCTCGCAAGGAGCCGGAGGCGTCGGACAAATTAACTTCTGTTGTCCTCGTGGACTCTCCTCCGGGAGAGCCGGCGTCGGGCCCGACGACGTTGGGACTCAAGCTGGGAGCTGCAGAGCCTTCTGAGCTCAGTCTCAGGTTGGCAGCCCTGGAGAGCAGCATGGCTGCCTTCATGGAGCAGCAGCATGGCTGCCTTCATGGAGCAGCAGCATGGCTGCCTTCATGGAGCAGCAGCAGGCACTGATGGCCAGTCTCGCCGGTCCATCCGCCCCGACCACTGGGACGTCGAAGTCGATGCCAGAGGCTGAGCCGATCCTTGAGTTGATCAGGTCTCGAGTCGATCCTCCTGTTTGGGACCGAGGTCATCGACGCCGGTGCCCTCGGCGTCGGGGCGGTCGGGGCGGTCGGGCTCGAAGCCCTCGAGGCCGGAGCCCATCGAGTCGTCCTCGGAGGACTTGGCGTGGGAGACAGAGGAGGAAGGACTCCCCAGACACCTACCGAACCCAGTGTATCCCATCAGATTCTCCGGGTTCGGAGCCTCGGAATAGGTCCCCTTCGGAGGACACTCTGTTCTCGGACTTCGTCAGGGACATGGCCAAGGCTTTGGCATTCCCTGCGGACGCCGAGGAGAAGCCTCGAGCCGAGGAGCTCAATGCCCTCCAGTATGACTCTCCCCCGAAGGAGGCCCTTACTGTACCGGTGCCTCCCATGTTGGAACAGCTGATACTCCGCATGTGGGTGTCCCCGGCCTCGATGCCAGTGCTCAACAAGCGGGTTGATTCCATCTGTCGAGTCTGCAAGAGTCCTGGGTTCCAGAAAGCGCAGCTGCCGCACAACTCCATGGTTGTGGAATCGGCCATGCAAAGGCTGAAAAGCCAAAATACGAACTCCTTGGTGCCGCCCGGCTGGGAGGCCCGGAACCTGGACGCCCTCAGAAAGTGCAGAAAGTGCTACCAGGGCTCGATGCTGTCATGCCGTGTCCAAACTTACCAGCTGTACATGGGCATGTACTTGCGGTACCTGGCAAAGGAAATTGCCGGGTTCTCGACTGGCCTATCCAAGGAACCCTTGCAGCGCTTCAAAGCCTTGTCCACGGGGATCCGAGAGTGCTCGAAATTCATGTCTCGGGCAGCTTAAGACGGCTTCGAGGCTTCGGCCCGAGTAGCCATGGCCGGCATCAGTGCACGCCGTCGGGCCTGGCTCATGTCTTCAGACCTGGAGCCATGGGTTCAGGACAAGTTGGTCGATGTCCCGTGCCGAGGAGACAACCTCTTCGGCAAACCCATGACTGAGAAAGCTGCAGAAATCGAGTCCGAGTACTTGACCCGGACAAGGTTGTCGAAGAAGACATCTGCACCTTCTCACAAGAAGAAGGCCTCGGGGGGGAAAAAGCCCTTTTTCCCGAGGAAGGGTGCGGCTTACAGAAACTACCCCTCGTACCAGGCCACCCAGCTCCCCAACAGGGGCATCAGGCCAGAGGGCAGGGGCTTGGCCCACGTAAACTGAAGACCCCCAAGCCTCCAGCTCCTACCCAGCCGGGAGGGGTTTTTTGACTCCCAGTGCATAGCTCCTCTCCCACCAGTGGTTTGGCCCTGCACAGGAGGAAGGCTGGCACTGTATGCTCACAGGTGGCTGGCCATTACTACCGACGCCTGGGTTTTGAAAGTAGTCCAGCAGGTCTGTTTCCTTCATTTCAACCAGGTGCCTACCTCCTTTTTTCCAGGAGAGCCTCTCAGGCCCCCTCTTCACAGGAACCTCCTCCTACAGGAGTTGACAGGTCTGCTGAAGGATCAGGCGGTGGAACCGGTGCCCCACCACCTGTGAGGGGAAGGCTTCTACTCCAGGTATTTTCTCCTACCAAAAAGAAAAGGAGGCCTACGCCCCATCCTGGACTTGCAAAATCTGAACAAGTTCCTGGTGAGGGAAAAGTTCAAGATGCTTTCCCTTGGGATCCTACTGCCTTACCTCCACCAGGGAGACTGGCTGTGCTTCTTAGATTTAAAGGATGCTTATCCTCACATCCTCATATTCATATTCATAAATGACCTGGAAAGTGGAATAACGAGCGAGGTTATCAAATTTGCAGATGACACAAAACTATTTAAAGTTGTTAAAACCCAAGAGGATTGTGGAAAATTGCAAGAGGATCTTGATAAATTGGAAGACTGGGCATCAAAATGGCAGATGAAATTTAATGTGGACAAGTGCAAAGTTATGCACCTAGGGAAGAACAACCCAAACTATGGTTACAAGATGCAAGGTTCCACATTAGGAACCACCACCCAGGAAAAAGATTTAGGCGTCATTGTGGATAACATGTTAAAACCCTCGGCCCAGTGTGCAGCAGCGGCCAAGAGAGCCAATAGAATGCTAGGTATCATAAGGAAAGGAATGGAAAATAAAACAAAAGATATCATAATGCCTCTATATCGTTCCATGGTGAGACCGCACCTTGAATATTGTGTGCAATTCTGGTCGCCGTATCTTAAAAAGGATATAGCATTATTAGAAAAGGTTCAGAGAAGAGCCACCAAAATGGTAAAGGGGATGGAAGGATACTCCTATGAAGAAAGGCTAAAAAGGTTAGGGCTCTTTAACCTGGAAAAGAGACAGCTTTGAGGGGAGATATGATAGAAGTCTATAAATTAATGAACGGAGTGGAATGGGTAAACGTAGATCGATTGTTTACGTTATCAGAATATAGAAAGACTAGGGGACATGCAATGAAGCTACAGGGTAAACTATTTAAGACTAATAAAAGAAAATATTTCTTCACTCAACGTGTAATCAAACTCTGGAATTTGTTACCGGAGGATGTAGTAAAGGCTGTTAGTGTAGCTGGGTTTTAAAAAGGTTTGGACAAGTTCCTGGAGGAAAGGTCCATAAACCATTATTTTTTATTTTTATTTATTTACATTCTCTTATATACCGCGCTATTCTGCATCAGTGCGGTTTACGTTGAACAAACTGAAATTACATTGAACAGGGCATTATAACTTGGAGATAACTATTTTACAGGGAACATGGGCTATTGAGGGTTAAGTGGCTTGCCCAAGACCACAAGGAGCACCTGTGGGACTAGAAACCCCAGTCCTTCCGGCCCAAGGTTGCTGTCCTCTAGTGGGATTTGAACCCCCGACCTTCCGGCCTGAAGTACCTTGCCCCAACCACTAGGCCACTCCTCCACTGCTTAATAAACAGTCTTCTAGATTATTAAGAAGGGACCCAGGATATCAATGCTTGACCCAGTACAAGCATTGTGGAACCTGTGTCTTTTGGGGAAACTGCTGGGTACATATGACCTAGATTGGCCACTGTTGGAAACAGGATACTGGGCTTGATGGACCTTGGTCTGACCCAGTATGGCATATCTTATGTTCTTATGTTCTCATACACCCAGACCACAGACAATACCTCAGATTTGTGGTCGGAGGAAACCACTTACAGTACAAGGTGCTTCCCTTTGGCCTAGTTACTGCTCCCAGAGTATTTACCAAATGCCTAGCAGTAGTCGCGGCCTTCCTCAGAAGCCAGGGTGTCTTCGTCTTTCCATACCTGGACGATTGGCTCATCAGGGGCCATTCAGCACAGGAGGCACAGCAGGCCACTGCTCGCAGTCACCCTGCTCCAGCACCTAGGGTTTGTTATAAATTACAAAAAGTCCACTTTACTCCCCACTCATAACTTGGAGTTCATAGGGGCAAGACTGGACACACTTCAGGCAAAGGCTTACCTACCGCTGGACAGGGCAGGGCGGTTGCTGAACTTGGTACAGCAAGTCCAGCACAGGCCTCAAGTCTCCGCAAGGCTCTTCCTGCGCCTCCTGGGCCACATGGCCTCCACAGTGCATGTGACTCCATATGCTCGACTCCACATGCGCACAGCTGAATGGAGCCTCGGGGACCAGTGGATGCAAGCCACTGGCCGCCTCAGAGACAGAGTAGCGATTTCCAAGCTATTGGTGACAACCTTGCAATGGTGGTTTCACCCCCCAACTTACTTCAAGGAGTACCATTCCAACCTCCCTCTCACACCAGAGTGCTGACGACAGATGCCTCCTTGCTGGGCTGGGGTGCCCATTGCCAGGGTTCATGCACTCAGGGATTTGTGGTCCTCGCGAGAGGCCGCGCTTCAGATCAGTCTTCTAGAGCTTCGAGCCATTCGCCTAGCTCTTCAAGCCTTCTGTCATCTTCTGGCACATCAGTCGGTGCTGATACAGACAGACAATCAGGTGGCGATGTTCTACATCAACAAGTAGGGGGGGGGCACAGGATCTTGCATACTATGCCAGGAAACTATGGACCTCTGCTCTTTTGCGGTGGCGCATCACATGTTCCTAAAGGCAGTTTATCTGCCAGGTCAGGGGAACCTCCTGGCCGACAAGTTGAGCAGGATTCTTCAGCCTCACGAATGGCAACTGAACCGGGATGTAGCCCAGCGGATCTTCAACCGTTGGGGTCTTCCATCCATTGATCTCTTTGCCAGCTTGCAAAACCATCAGTTGCCCCGATTCTGCTCGAGGCAGCCGCATCCGCTGAGCGTGTCGACGGATGCTTTCCTGATCTCGTGGGCACAGGGCCTTCTCTATGCGTTCCCACCCACGCCCCTGGTGGCACACACTCTCTTCAAGATTCTTCGGGACAAGGCCTCGGTCATCCTGGTAGCACCCAGGTGGCCCAGACAGCCTTGGTTCCCTCTTCTCCTTCAACTGGCGGTCGAAACTCCACTCCCACTGGGGGTGCAGCCCGACCTCTTGACCCAGGAACAGGGTTCCTTGCTCCACCCCAATCTCAGATCCCTCAACTTAATGGCTTGGTTGCTGAGAGGGTAGTGCTTGCTCCTCTTCTCCTTCCCAAAGAGGTTGAGGAGGTGTTGCTGGCCTCTAGGAGGCAATCCACTAGAAAATCCTACGCGTTCAAGTGGCGTAGGTTTGAAGGGTGGTGTGCCCAGAATAAGGAGGACCCGTTCACTTGTCAAGTACCTCAGGTATTGCAGTACTTGCTCCACCTCTCGGAGTTAGGCCTCAAGTCTGTCAGGGTCCACCTGAGTGCGCTATCAGCTAACCACTCTCCAGTGGACGGGCAGCCTCTTTCAGCTCACCCTTTGGTATCCCGATTCCTCAGAGGCCTCCTACTCTTGAAGGCTCCAATTCGCCCACCGGCTACAGAGTGGGACTTAAATGTGGTCTTGCAGCGACTTACTTGCCCACCTTTTGAACCAATGGCCTCCTGTCATCTCCGCTTCCTTTCCTGGAAAGCACTCTTTCTGGTGGCACTCACGTCTGCTCGACATGTGAGCGAGCTGCAAGCATTAGTATCGGATAGGCCGTATACACGGTTTTATAAAAACAGAGTTGTCCTATGTACCCACCCCAAGTTCCTCCCAAAAGTGGTTTCCTTGTTTCACCTTAACCAAGAGGTGGTTCTTCCAACCTTCTTCCCCAGGCCACATACCAGCAGGGCAGAAGCGGTTCTGCATACCCTGGACTGTAAGAGGGCGCTTGCCTTTTACCTGGAGCGTACGCGGGGGCATCGGAAGGCTTCCCAGCTCTTCGTCTCTTATGACCTTAGTAAACTGGGTCTACCTGTCTCCAAGCGCACGTTATCCACCTGGGTGGCAGACTGCATCGTCTGGGCATACAGGGCAGCGGACCTCCAGCTTCAGGGCCGAATCACGGCCCACTCTGTCAGGGCTAAGGCCGCATCATGGCTAACCACCGCTCTGTTCCGTTGGCAGACATCTGCTGGGTCGCAACTTGGTCTTCAGGCCAGACGTTTGCAGCCCACTACTGCCTGGAGAGAGAGTCCCAGCAGGACAGTGTTTTCAGCCAGGTGGTACTCCGTAACCTATTCGAGTTTTAGGCAACTCCTACCCTACGACCCTTTGGTGTCAGGCTACTGTGGGGGTTGTGTTCTCGGAGAAAAATCCTATCACTGCTGCTCCGGCCTTTCTAGAGGGAGCCATTTTCGGCTATGGGTTCTTGGTAGCCTATAGCTAGGGAGTCGCATATGTGAGGACTGACTTCCTGCTTGTTCCTGGAGAAAGCGTAGTTACTCACCTGTAATAGGTGTTCTCCAGGGACAGCAGGAATCAGTTCTCACGTCCCTCCCTCCTCCCCTGAAGTTGCAGTCCTTTGATTAATTTTTTCTCATTTTTGCCGTCTTTTTAGCTATGCATCTGACTGAGCAAGATAGCACCCTTGGGTGGGAAGGGGACTGCGCATGCGTGATGCAATCCCAAAGGCTTTCTTTGAAAGCTGGGGAATTGCTCCGCACGAGGGCTCCGTCACCCCATATGTGAGGACTGATTCCTGCTGTCACTGGAGAGCACCTGTTACAGGTGAGTAACTACGCTATACTGCCAACAAAGACTCAGCCGATCTTGTAATAGCACCCTAGACTCTAGCCAGCTACTACAAGGATAAACTAAAGCAACAAGTATCAACCACAAACAACTAGAACACAGACTACACCACACAAAAAATGCCTCCTGGTCAACTTTCTATCCTACTACTAAGGATACCCTCAAAAACATCATCTCCTGTGAACTGGATAAAAGAAACAAAATCGGAACTTTCATCATTTATCCTACCCATTATCAACTTCTGACTTCAGAATGGCCATTTACCACCCTCCCTTAAACACGCACTCATCCGCCCAATGGATAAAATCTCACCAATATCATACAGACCCACCTCAAGTCTCCCTTTCATGACAAAACTAATAGAAAAAGATAGTGCAAATCCAACTATAGGATCATATTGAATCCTGTGCCCCCCTAGACGAACATCAATATGGCTTTCGACCATTCCATGGTCATCAGACTCACACGAGGGATCAATGACTATAAACAGGTTTTTCTTCTTATATTCCTGGACATTACTGCAGACTTTGGATGCTCAATAGGCTCCAGCAGATAGGTATCAAGGATTTAGTTCTAAATTGGTTCTCCTCATACTTATCTGATAGAACACAACAGGTAAGAATTGAACAGCAAATATCCGCAAATACAGCAAATATCCGCAAATACAGCAAATATCCACAAATACAGCAAATATCTGCAAATATCAGCAAATACAAACATGAACAAGGCCTACCACAAGATTCCACCCTATCGGCACTACTCTTTAACATTTATTTCCAGCCTATCTGCTCCGTTTTTTTAAAAATTCAAGTAAATTTTCATATTTACGCGGACAATATAATGTTATATCTCCTGTTTAACACATCAAACCTAGCAATCCAACAACTTACCGATTGCTTTTCAGAAATAATTGATTGGCTTGACAATCACAATCTCAAGATCAACTTTACAAAAATAGAAGCCATGTACATAACTAGAAACCATAACTTCTCACCTCCAACAACCATCACGCTGCAAAATATAAACATATCAGTCAAAAGCAAAGTGAAATACCTCGGGATAATCATTGACCGCACCCTCAATATGACATCACATATAAACCAAACAACTAAAAAGATATTCTATAAGCTCAAAATGCTAAAGCAAATCCGCCCACTGCTTCACCACCATGATTTTAAATCAGCCATCCACTCAATCATTACACCACACTTTGACTTTGCCAACACTATTCTACAAGGCACCACAAAACAGGCCTTAAGACAATTCCAACTAGCACAAAACATTGCAGCAAGGATAGCAATGCATATCAACTCTATGGAACACATCACCCCAGCACCCCAACCTCCATTGGCTCCCCATCCAGAGCCGCATAAATTACAAAATATTTGTTACCACCTTCAAATTAATCAAAGATATAGCCCCCTCTTACCTATCCACCCTCATTACAAAGGAAGCCCAAAATCGCACACAATGAGACCTGAACAAAAATTAACTTACAATACCTGCGGATTTCAGGAAATCAAGAAAGACAACTAACGATAAAGCATTTTCCCACATTGCCCCCATTCTTTGGAATGCCCTTCCATCCCATCTAAGAAAAATAAATGATCTCATCACATTCAGAAAAAAATTAAAACTCACCTATTTACCCTTCATTTTGGAACCCAATCTGAACACAATAGCTCAGATTCCATACTTCTCCCCACCTAAAAAACTCCACATAACATTCCCTACTTAGATATCATCCAGAATGTATATATCTTCATGTTAATTACTCACTATTTATAATACTTATAATCAGTGTTAATGTATATAGTTATAATACGTTCTTTGTAACTGAATATGTACCTGTTACTGTACTATTCAGCCTTTTGTTATATGTAAACAGCTTTTGATCGACTGGAAAAATGCGGTATAAACATTTTTAATAAAATAAATAAAAATTGCACCATTCAAAACACCTTACATTGTCCACTGAAAGTATTTTGATCAAATTCTCAGCATCAGGAAATGCTTATCAAGGATCTCTTCTCCTTTTAGGAGACCAGTGTGGTTAAACCAATTCCACCAAGGGAAAGAGGGCAGGGATTTAGTCCAAGTATTTCCTGATCACAGATAAAACAGAGGAATACAGTCCCATCCTAATTCTAAGCACCTTGAACAAATTTTTGATTTGAGAAAAGTTCATAATGGTTTCTCTGGACACCTTGATTCTCTTTCTTCAAAAGGAGACTGATTATGTTTTCAGGACTTAAAAGAATTCTATAGCCTAATTGAGATACATCCAAGTCTCAGGAAATATCTCAGGTTCAAAGTACGAAAACACCATTACCAGCTTCGCATTCTGACATTTGATCTGTGAGGATCTCCCTGAGTATTCATGAAATGCTTAGTTATGATGGCAGTGCACCTGCACAAACTGGAAGTGCACATTTCCTTATCCTGGAAGATTGGCTGGCCAAGAGCATATCTCAGAAACGAGATCAATAGTCAATGATTGAAACCATCAGGGTTCTGGAGTCACTAGGTTTCATTATAAATTGCCCAAAGTCCCAATTGAGCCCTTCACGTCAATTGGAATTCATAGGAGCTCTGCTAGACAAGACTCAGGCAAAGGTAATTCTCCCACCAAAAAGTATCAGCACACTGATATTCCTGGAATGGGAGTTAGCAGACATCATCATGGAGCATGTTGAGATTATTGAACGATATGGTATTAATCCATGTAACTCCCTTGGAACGTCTCAAAATGAGAGACCAAATGGACTTATGCTCGTTGTGGACTCAAGCCGCTCAGAGCTTAGGAGATGTCACCAAGCAATTAATGGACTCCCTATCTTGTTGAACCAATCAAATCTGGCAAACAGAATCTCTTTCCAAATAGCTCTTGTTCAAATTGTCCTAACTGCGGATGCATCCAAACTGAGATAGGAGCTCATGTAGAAGGGTTTCACGCTCAAGGCTCTTGATTTACTAGAGAGAAACTCTACCAGATAAAATTCCTCAAATTAATGGCAATCCTGGAGAATGCCAAAGGACAATAAAATTATCCTGGTCCAAAAGAACAATCAGGTACTTGTGTACTACACAAAAAGCAGGGAGGAACAAACTTGTGCTTCCTGTGTTGATAAACTGTCAGGATGTGTAGCACTGTGCCATCTTTCAGCAAATAACCCTCAAACTCACATATCTGGCAGGAAAGACCAGCATCCTGGCATACAAACCAAGTCGCATACTGTAAGCGCTCGCGCGTCCCTGGATTTGAAATAGTGAAAAGACTATTTTGTAAGCAGAGAACATCCACTATAGACCACTTTGCATCTCCCCAGAGCAGGAAGCCTTCTCAGTTTTGTTTCAGGACTAGCACAGGATGCCTTCCCCCTTAATTGAAGGGGGGGGGGGGATGGTCTTCTCTATGTGTGTCCTACCATCCAACTCTTCATGAAGGCTCTCCTAAAAAAGAACTGATTCTCATGGCTCTCTATTGGCTGAAACAAGTATGGTTCGTGAACCTCCTTTATGAACTGTCTATTAGGAAAACAATCAGACTGGGGAATTCCCCAACTATAATGATGCAGACACAGGGGAATATATTGCATCCAAACATCAGGTCCCTCTCACTGATGGCGTGGATATTGAGAGCTGCCCTGAATCTGTTGATAGCATGTTTCAGATCCTTCTGGCTGCTAGAATAGACTCCAATAGAATATCCTTACTATTTCAAGTGGAGGAGGTTTGCTGTTTGGTAGGACAGAGAGGCCCTGGGACCTTTTTCCTGTTCCATATAAAAACTGCTGGAATACCTTGTACATCTTTTAGAGTCAGATTTAAAACCAACTTAGGAATAACCTTAGTGCAAACTGGGTGCGTATCATGATCATGGTGAAGGCAAACCCATTTCTGCACAGCCTTTTTGGCAACAGGCCTTTTGCAGACTTTTTTTAATGAATGTAATCTGGAAATTATAAAAATGGACCTGAAGCACCTGACCTGAAATGTAATTTTCTTAATGATGGTCACTTTAACACACAGTGAGCTCCAGGCCTTAGTAATTATTCATCCCTATATGAAGTTTTTCAACAATTAGGTAGTTTTATGTACCCATCTGAAGTTCCCTCTTAAAATGGTGATGAACCTCTGCCTTAAAAGGTCAATTGTCTTGCTATCATTTTTCCTCAGGCTCTCTGCCCATGAATGTGTTTTGCATATTTTTGCTTATAAAAGAGCCTTAGCCTTTTACTTGGAGTGGACTAAAGCCTTTAGAGGGTCCACCCAGGTTTTTGTTGCTTTTTATCCCAATAAGTTTGAGATTGCCATTGCCAAATGCATTCTGTCTAATTGGCTAGTGGACTGCAAGCAGGCCTAAACTAGGGGGTCATGTCAGAGGCATGGTAGCATCGGTCTGCCTCTAAGGAAGAGATTTTGCAAGGCTGTGACATGGACTTTGGTACATACATTCACATTTTATTATTCCTTGGACAAGGATTCGTAATGAGATAGTAGATTTTATTAGTGTGTTTTCTGGAATCTCTTTTGAGGTCTGGAATTCAACTCCATTCCCCTAAGGGCCCATTTTTATGATTTCCAGATTACATTCATAAAAAAAAACGGATAAAGGTCTGTTTCCAATGTTTGTCGTCTGCTGTTTGACAGCCAGTTTTGCCATTTTCTCCTTTTTTATGTTAAAGGCAACATAGAGCTAGGGAGCCCCATTTGTGAGGACGTTCAGTTTTGCTTGTCCACAGAGAAATTCATGTTACTTATCTGTAGCATGTGTTCTTCATGGACAGCAGGATAGAAGTGCTCACATACCCCACCTACCTTGGAATTTTATTCCGTGAGTTGTATTCCATATACATCTACCCAAAGAACTGAGGTGCCACAGGAAGGTACTGCACAGGCACAGTTAAGTGCAAAATTCTACAGAACTGAAAAGCAAAGTTTAATATTTGAAAGTATTTGTCCAATTATACATTTTTACAGGATTATTGTGAGAGGGGTGTTTTGGGATGGTCAGGACTGTTGAGTTTAATTATCAAAATCTTGGGGGAGAGGGGCATAAGGCTGAAGGTTCTTCTAAAGTGTACAAAAGCCTTAAACCAGCGTTGCCTTCAGATGATGTCACCCTCTTGTGGATGACGTTTATCCTGCTGTCCACAAGAACACCTGCTACAGGTGAGTAACTAGGCTTTAGAGCAGCAAGGTCTGATGATATCCAAAAAATGGTCCATCTGGGTAAAATTCTTAACTCTGATAACCCAGTTGAAGAATAAATTGGTAGTCATCTAGTAGTAGCAAACATATTGATGTGGACAAGACAGATGTATTGTGGTGTGGGTGGAAGTGGTTCTTCCCAACACTGTTTAGGAGTCCAGATTGATTGATGGACGTTAAACTAGTTGGCTGTAAAATATTTAGGGGTGCAATTGGTTATGGCTTTTTTGTAAGAGCAGCAGATATCAATAATAGCTCATGATGCATTCTTAAAACTGTGGTTAGTGCATCAGTTATGACCTTTTTAATTATCAGTCATTTCCAGCAGTGGTACAGTCTTTGGTTGTTTCTCAACTGGACTACTGTAATAGCCTTTGTGTGGGCTTTCCAAATAGGCTCACATGATGGATGCAAGTAGTCCAGAATGTGGCAGATAGAGTAGTGCCTAATTTTTGAAAATATATTTCATAAGAACATAAGATATGCGATATTAGGTCAGACCAAGGTCCATCAAGTATCCTCTTTCCAACAGAGGCCAATCCAGGTAACAGGTTCTCAAAAGGTTACACAGATTCCATGTTGTTTATCCCAGGGGTAAGCAGTGGATTTCCCTGTTCCTCTTTAATAATGGTTTATGGAGTTTTCTTCCAGGAACTTGTCCAAATCTTTTTTTAAACTCAGTCTCAGCTTTTACTGCATTCTCCTGTAATGAATTCCAAAGTTTGATTATGCGTTTCAGCTATGCCATTGCTGCAGTCTTTGCATTGGTTGCCAGTTCATTTCAAGCCTGTGCCAAGTTTAAGTTCTTGACCCATACTTTTTGATAGAATCAGGCCCAGATTACTCAAGGAAGATGTTAAATTGGTATGCTCCATGTTGACATTTTTGCTCCTCTCAGGGAGTGCTATTGTTGTTCCTAGAGTGAGGGATGTCCACCATGCTTTGAATGAGCTAGCACTTTTCCTGTAACTGCTCTATCACATTGGAACAGAAATATTAAAACTTCTAAAAAAGCCTGAATGCTTGGCATTTTTCTCGCTGGGCTAAGATGTTGATGGTTTATAAGCAGACTGTCTTTGAATATAGATGGATTTGCATAGGTAGGCAATAACATTTGAAGTGGGTTTTACTGTAGCATTTTGTTTGTTGTGTATGTTGTGGGGTTTGTCTTGTTTTCTGGTAGTTCTTTGTGTTATCTGTATTGTATTTTTGACTTCTATTATGTTCACCATTTAGGCCTTCTAGGAAAGTGGTCTATACGTTTTTAGATATATACATTCCTGTAGTGCTTGTGTGATGTCACTGAAGGCAAGACCGATGTAGGGTGGCATGATCAGTGAACAGGAGGTATTGGGTGACTTCTTTGCTAAGTTGGCTGCTCCCAGAAGTTCAAGAAAAGCTCAGGGGAAATGCTGAATGAATTTCTGAGTGAATGACAAAAGGAATAATTAAATATTACATGCTTTTGTGCTTTTGAAGTAATGCATTCTAGGAAATAGGTATAATTTTCCCTAAGCCAGAGCCCTTACTAATTCCATTACATGAGAGAATGAATTGCTTAAGTGAACATGACCACAGAGAAGGTTGACATGCTTAAGGAGCAGAAAATATTTAGTCCTGATATTATTACTGGTGTAACAGAAGAAAAATAATAATACGAGGGTTTTTGGCAAGGAGAGAGTCTGATGACATTATAAATCATGACAACAGCAGTCAGAAGATCTCAAAACAGCAGCAGAAGCTAGAGATATCAACATCTTCATAAAGTAATTTTAAGGATAGTTTTGCTGCTTATATCATCTGAAAGGTATCTGCAGGGCCAGCCCAACTACCAGGTAGGCGCCTAGGGGGGCAACATCTGTGGAGGAGGGGGCAAAGAACAGAGCATTCAAAGCTAAACAGTAGATTTTGACAACTGGGGGGGGGGGGGGGTGTAAAGCTTAAGGTTTGCCTAGGGTGCCATCACCTTGCACCAACTCTGGGGCCAGCCCTGGGAATCTGTGTAACAACATATTACGGTAGGGGATGGGGAGTAAGAACAGAAAAAGGAAGCCATTAAAGATAAAAAGAAAGAAAAGAAAGGAGGGGCAGATCTGGGACTTACTGATGCTAAAAACCCCTGCAGTCATGGCACTGATGAGCTCCGTTAACAAGACTTGCAGCCATGACCTTGACCTTCCCCAACAACACCCCTCTGGATTCCCCAGAGTTTAAAACTGCTTACATTTTAATTTTACTAGTCTCCTTGTTTGTCCTTCTCTTATACGAGTAAGATGTGCTCCACATACCCAAGAATAGTGTTTTCTGTTTATGTATAATATACTAGAGCCGAGTTAATGTTGCTTGGCAAATTCTGTGTTAAGGATCTCTCTCCTTTCTCTCCAAGAAAAAAAGGTATCTTACAGTCATAAATTCACATCCTGTGCCTTAATAATCTGGAGCTGGTCTGTCCTTATTGACACCTCTGAGTAATTTTCCTGTAGCCCAGACAGGAAATTGAACACCATCAGCAGGGCATGCACACATCGAAGTAGAGTCTGCATTATGCAAAAGGATGTGCTAACAGAAGAGTGGACAGAATCTCGTTCTGGTATCTCCAGGAACAAGCAGGAATGAATCTTCACATATGGGTACGTCAGTACCGACGGAGTCTGCGCGGGAACGCTTCCCAGCGTCCAATCAAAGAGCTTTTGGAAGCATCCCACCACGCCTGCGTGCTGCCTTCCCGCCTTTCCCAACTGCCTCTCCTCAGTTTTCGTTTTCCGCGGAGCCGGCAGGACGTCGTCCTGTCACCGCAGAAAATTCTTGTTTTATTTCTTTAGTTTTCTTGTGGTCGCGGCTGTCTTCCCGACGCCACCGGTACCGCCGGTGTTTTCTTTTCTTTTCTTGTAAAATCTTCCTTTTTCACGGGATATTTTTTCTTCATAGTGTCCCGCGGTTTCTTAGGCCTTCAGGCCTCTTCTTTTCCTTCATGGATCCGCCAGCCACTTTCTCCAAGAAATGTACAGACTGCGGCGGTACAACTTTATTTTTAGACCCTCGAAGTCGGTGTCTAACCTGCTTGGGTCCTTACAACAGTTTGGTGAGAAGAGGTCTTCAACATCGAGGTTCCCTCGATACACGGTTTCCCTCCAACTTCGGGGCACCGTCCCCTTCTTCTTCCACACAGGATCAGGTAACCCACAAACAGTCTGTTAAGACTAGCCAGCCCTCGAGTGGTAGGTCTCATGCACAACATGTAGACAGCTCCGGCCTTGCCCTCGAGGGCCTACTGGCTTCAAAACCCCGGCGGGAGTCTTCAGTCTCCAAAGCCTTTCAGGGGTTTCAGGTTGTTCCTGGGGTTCACCCCTCACAGAACATACCTGAGCCGTATCCGGTGGTGGCAGCCGCTTCGAGCAGTACCGATACCCCGGCATCGGCACTGGTGTTGGATGAGACACTCCTCACCATGGATTGTCATCTGGCGTCCTCGGTGCCTTCGGGACCGGTGGATACACTCGACTGACTTTCCATTATCGGTACCAGCACCGATACTACCACCGACGTCGGTACCCTCCAAACGTGCATCGATAGCCTCGCTTCTTTCGATGCCGAGTCTCGAATCGATCTCCAGTCTGGAGGACTGCATACCGACTCGCCTTGGTATCGGCTCTCGGCGGTACCGAAGGCTTGGTTCCGATGATTCGGATCCGCAACTCTCGGTTCCCTCGAGGCCGATTGAGCTGCCCTCGATGCCGAGTTTGGAATCAATCTCTAGTCTGGGCGACTGGGTACCAATACGCTTTGGTACCGACACTGATCAATACCGGTGGCTCGGTACCGAGGATAGCGCCCGGAGGTTTTCGGTTACCTCGGTACCGATTGAACAGTCACTGATGACTGCTCCGATGTCTCTGTCGGGCTCGATTCCGACATCGGTACTGGTATTGGCATTGGTACCGGTATCCACAGTAGCATCATGGCCAACTCCTGCCATGCTTTTTTCAACAGGATCGCTCCCTTCTATACCAAGCTTGGAGTCGATACCTGGCATGGACAATGTGGTAATGACGGTCGCTGCTCCTGACAGCCAGTACCGGCGACCATCCTTTAAGCATTCCACACTACACTCTGCAGGATCTTCTATTCCTATATATTTGGATAGCTCTGTCGGTGCTCAGGCTAGTTCTTCAGATCTAACCTGTCCAAGGGAGAGTCCTGTTGGGGATCCCTCTTTTCAGAGTTTCCTCCTGGATATAGCAAGATCTCTTGCCATTCCTATCTCAGGACATGATCCTGCACAAGGCTCTGTTTCTACCAAAGCAAAGGAAAACATAATGCTTCCTTTGCATCATTCCTTGCAGGATCTCCTTCTAGGAATGTGGGAAACACCTTTAAGGGTACCCCCACCTTCCAGAGCAACTGATCTCTTATATCAGGTGCCCCCCTCTCCAGGGTTTCAAAAGACTCAACTTCCTCATCATTCCATAGTAGTGGAATCAGCAATGCGGCGGGTAAAGAGTAAGAAAAAGCACTCTTCTTATCTGCCAGGTCGTGAGTCTAAGACACTAGATGCCTTTGGATGTCAAACCTTCCAGACATCTATGCTTTCTGCAAGAATTCTCTCATATATTTCTTGAGGAGGTCACAAAGCAATTACATCTTTTGACTCCTTCCCTTCCAGAGTCCAAGACTGCAGGCTATTCTTCACTGCTCAAGCATCTTCAGAATATCTTTTGGTTTCTTACTCGTGCTTCCCTAGACTCTTTTGAGTCTGTTAGCAGGACGTCTGCTATAACTATAGGGGCACGACGTAGAGCCTGGCTCCAAGCTTCAGACTTGGACAAATGGGCACAGCACAGACTGGGACATACTCCTTGCACTGGAGACAATCTTTTCAACAAGGAGTCTTTACGTCAGGTTACTCAGTTGTCCACTGACTTATCTGTTCCTAGGGGCTGTTCTGCACCACCTTCTGTCCCAGTAGGTAGGAAATGTCCTGCCAAACTTTCTTCCCATAGGAGAAGAAGGTTTTATGCATCATCTGCCCATCATACAGATGTTCCCAAACAGGTGAAGCATCGTCCTGGTCTGCAGAGTTCAACCTCTCACCAGGCTCAGCAAACCCAGCAACCACAGTGTTTCTGATCAATCCATCAGATGCTTGTGACTCTTGGGATTAGAATCTGCAGTTGCTTCTTTTCAATAGAGACAATCTATTGCTGTCATTCTAAATCCTAAACATGGATCTCTTCCCAAAAGACATCCATTCTTCCTGTGTTCTATGAGCTGTCAGGATGTTCATGCTTCTAGGTCACAGGATTTTCCTCTTTTTCCTGCTAAGGAAAGAGGTCTATCCACTATCAAACGATAGTTTCCTGTGCCAGCATGTCTTTTTTTCCTTTCTATAAACTTACTATTTTGTAAGTTTTCTTCAGCTCTTTTCTCTTTACCCTCTTATCAGGTTTTTCATCTGTAAGAGTGGTGTTGCTTCACTGGAGGGCTTTTTCTTCAGCCTCTCTAGTTTTCTTACTTTTCCAATGCGGAGTTCTCTTCTCTGAGTTGACTCCTCTTTTTCAATCTTGCTTTGAAGCAGTTCATCAGACACGTCCAGAGTTTTCTACTCTTGTTTTGTCTGTTCTTTCTGTTTTTAAACAGTACCGTACTTTCTGCTGTCTGGCAAGCAGCTGCCAATGCAGGAGCCTTAATGTTTGGACCATTGGTTCTTGTCCACCAGCAACCAGATTTGTCCTCCACTAACATTCTGTCTGGTCTTAGTAGTGGCTCCAAGTCAGTGCTGTCATCTGTCTTGGAAATTTTTTCACTACAAGCTTGTTGGATTGTCTTCTCTTTCTGCCATCTCCATTCCCCTGGATTTGGCAGCATAGTTGACATAGGTACTGGCTCTCCTGCAGCCAGTTCTAGCTCCTCATTCTCCTGCATCATGCTCTCTGCAATTCTACAGAGAAGCTCTCCACTATGGGCCCTTGCTAGAGAGCATGGGGGGCTTTTTCTCCAACAGCTATACTAGATGGTTGAAAAAGGCTTTTTCAATCATGTCTCCCATGACTAGAAAAGTTCTCCTTTTTAATATAAAGGACATAGGCCTCCTCTTACGTGAAAGCTTAAGGAGTTGCTTATTCCCTGCTTTGGTCCATAGTATTTCCAGTCGGGATTATGTTTTCTCCTTCCAGCTCGTCCTTATGGTAAGAACGCATTATACCTTTTTGCCCTTAAGCAGGTCAGCATGGTATCTCTCATTCCTATGCGTCTTCTGTTCACTTACCATGCTAGAGTTCTAGAATACTCGGGACTTGCTGGCTGCAGACTGATATCATCCTCTGCTTTTCACGTAACCATCCTGGTTATTCTACTACCTAGCATCCCTGTAGCCATAACCAGTGGGAATTGATTCTCTATATATCTTCTCAAGTAGGTTCCACCTTCTTGTTATTAGATGAATCTTTCCTCTCCACATTTTCCTATGTGAATACCTTTTTGTAGGCATATCTCTGTCTGGGCCTGTTTGTCCAAATCGGTTAGCCTTTCTCTTTTTGTTCCTAAGAGTGAGCCACTCTGCCGCCAAAAGAGTTTGGCTTTTATCATAAAGCCTTCCGCTGAAGGCCCACCGTTTTTGTACTACCCCAGTTTTTCCTACTGGGGTTAACTGTTACCTTTCAGGATTCTGACCTCCATTGCTTTTCCTACAGGTTTACTACCTCCACTTACAGTGAGGCCCTTCTCGAGGTTCCTCTACTGGGTTCCCCAGTAGATCCCATGAACCTCCATACTTCTCTGAAGTCCTGTTAGGGGAGGTCCATATTGCAATATTTTTTCTTTGCAATATCATTGATGACAATTATCATCCACACATGGACTCCTTGTCTGCAATCCTATGCTAGGTTAGCTGTTCCACAGCACCTTTCTTTCTTCAACTCCTACCCTCCATCCTCAGGATGCCTGGTGTTGTGGGGGATAGCATGTTCCAACCTATGACATGCTGGGACTCCAGGCATCTCAGCTTGGGAGTACCCATATGTGAAGACTCATTCCTGCTTGTTCCTGGAGATAGCACAGTTACTTACCTGTAACAGGTGATCTCTGGGAACAGCAGGAATAAGTCTTCACAACCCACCCACCTCCCCAGGAGTTGTATCTCTATCTATCTTTCCTTTCCTCTCTCTCTCTTTGTCTCAGCTTTAAAACTTAACTGAGGAGAGGCAGTTGGGAAAGGCGGGAAGGCAGCACGCAGGCGTGGTGGGATGCTTCCAAAAGCTCCTTGATTGGACGCTGGGAAGCGTTCCTGCACAGACTCCGTCGGTACCGACGTACCCATATGTGAAGACTTATTCCTGCTGTTCCCAGAGATCACCTGTTACAGGTAAGTAACTGTGCTTTCATTGCGTGTCACCTGCTGCTCAGACCATTGTCTTCATTGCTATCTAAGTTTGTTTTCCTTCTTCCAAGGATCTTGTTCTAATTACTTGTGTGTTTAAGTGCCACAAAGAAATCTAATGGTTGTGTCTTTTCTTCTGAAGTAAGGGCTGTTATTATCTACTGCTACCAGAGGCGCTATATGGATGCTTACACCGTAGCTTCAGTCGGTTGAAGTATATTGATGCATTGTTTTAATAAATTTTTTCTCCTACCAGAACTACTAATCTATGATAACTGGCAAGGGGAAACCTTGGGCTAGTCGGTGTCATTTTGAATAATGGCATCAGTGGGGCAGTGAGTAGTGGCTCTAACTAGAAAGGAAGGGGAATATCCAGAGGAATGAGGGAAAAAGACATGGAAGTGGTTGGGTATTGGATAGCAAAATAAGATTGTTAGCTACCGTTATGTATGTTGAAAGGCAGGCCGGAGAGGCTTTTTTTTTGTGTGTGTATGCTGGGAGAGAACTGTAGAGGTTGCAACATGAGATGTCAGTGTCAGTAGATTTCAAAAAATAAATTTTATGGTTTAACCACGGAGGGTCACTTTCCCAAGGCAAAGGGTATTACTATTCTTTAGTAGTAGGAGGCTGTACACATAGCAAACTGCACAATGCAGTCATAGGTGTCATTAAGAAAATGTGTAGTTCAGTCACTAGGTATCACGGTAAAAGTTACATTAAAGGAAATGAAATACACATGTGGATCATTAAGAGCCTAATCCATTAGGGAACGGGATGGAGCGGCCGTGGTGGTGGAGGCACTTAGAAGTATGCAAAGCATGTTTTATGGAATTATGTCCAATTTACCTACATATGTGTCTGTGTGCGTGTCTGTGTTTCATCTGTGTCTCTTTTCTTTGCATGTGTTTGTCTCTTTTGTATGTATGTTTGTGTGTCCATGTTTTGCTTGTATGTATGTCCATTTGTGTTTGTATGTGTGCATTTGTGTATATCTGTTTGTATGTGTACGCATATAGGTGCTGGTATGTCTGTATGTGTCTGACCAGGAGAGTAAAGAAGAGAGGAGAGGCAATATCTCAACAAATAGGGGTGACCTGCACAGAGCAGTGGCATGGGGAGGGGTGACCTGCACAGAGCGGTGACATGGGGAGGGGTGACCTGCACAGAGCGGTGGCATGGGGAGTGGTGACCAGAATGGCAGGTGCACCTACTCTTGCCACTTTGCTGGGCAGACTAGCTGGTCTTTATCTGCTGTTATATACTGTGTTATTTAGAAAGGACTGCTGTATTTCATGCATCAAAGTTTCTATGCTGCTGAAGCTGGAACTGCTTCTCCCATAGAAATGCATAAGGCTATCACGTTAGCGTTTTTATTTCTTTGGAACCTCCCATCCATTCTGGGCCATTTTTTTTAACTCATTGTACCTTTTCATCAGCCTTTCTACCAACACTACATTTGGTCTCATTTCATTAAATTTTCAGAGAGCTAATTCCCACCCCCTCCTCAGACACACAAAGAGATGTTCTCATCCCCTTATATATAACAAGAAGAACGAGTGGGGAAAGCATGCAAAGCGTGACTTGTGGAATTCTTTCCAAACCCCCTATGTGTGTTACTGTGCAAGTGTGTGTGCATGCCTACACCTGTTTGTTTCTGCATCATCTGCGTATGTCTCTGTGTCGTGTGTGTTTCTGTACATGTGTGTATGTGGACTGCTAAATCTGTGCATTTTTGTGTATGTGGATGTTTACATGAATGCTTGGATGTGTGTATCTGTTCTTGCATGGGCCTGTTAGTATATGTGTGTTTCATTGCTGTGTTAGTGCTCTGTATGTCTGTGACGGTAAGAGGAGATGAGGGGGGGAAGGATGTTTGAAAGGAGCAATTCCGAAATCATCATGTTCCTTTTCGTCCCTCTAGTCCAGTCCCGGAACCATAGAGTTTAGAATCTCCTCCAGCAGCCTTGGAGACTGAATGACATCATCGCTTTACCAACAGGGGGTATAAGTAGGCAAGGACTGCCCCCTATCTCCAGTACTTCAGTCTCCAAGCAGCTGAGGAGATTCTGAGCCTGGGACTGGGCTCAGTACAAATAAGCAGAGCTTGGGGGTTTAGCTCCTGTTAGTCTTTATTGGGGTCTATAGGTCCCATCTTTTTATATTTATCTTTTATTTAACTTTTCACTTTTAATTTTGGTTCTTTCTTTTGGTTTGCAGGTTCTCTTTTGGCTCCATCCTGCTCCCTGGGCCCCCCTTCCGCCCCCCCCCCCCCCCCCCCCTCTGTGCTAGTTTTTCCCCAGCGTTTAAACGAGCAATGGGGGAGAAGTTGCAGTGTTAGCCTCCCTGCTCCCGAACCCGATATTAGGGGTGAGGAGCAGGTAGCAGGCGGGCTCGCAGTGTCCCGAAGACCCGTGGAGCGGTCCGGGTGAGGTAATTAAGCTGTGAGCAGCGTCGGAGCCGAAGCTGTGGCAGGCTGAGCTCCGACATAAGAACATAAGATATGCCATACTGGGTCAGACCAAGGTCCATCAAGCCCAGTATTCTGTTTCCAACAGTGGCCAATCTAGGTCATATGTACCTAGCAGTTTCCCCAAGAGACACAAGTTCCACAATGCTTGTACTGGGTCAAGCATTGATATCTTCGGTCACTTCTTAATAATGGTTTATGGACCTTTCCTCCAGGAACTTGTCCAAACCTTTTTTAAACCCAGCTACACTAACAGCCTTTACTACATCCTCCGGTAACAAATTCCAGAGTTTGATTACACGTTGAGTGAAAAAATATTTTCTTTTATTAGTCTTAAATAGTTTACCCTGTAGCTTCATTGCATGTCCCCTAGTCTTTCTATATTCTGATAACGTAAACAATCGATCTACGTTTACCCGTTCCACTCCGTTCATTAATTTATAGACTTCTATCATATCTCCCCTCAGCCGTCTCTTTTCCAGGTTAAAGAGCCCTAACCTTTTTAGCCTTTCCTCATAGGAGTATCCTTCCATCCCCTTTACCATTTTGGTGGCTCTTCTCTGAACCTTTTCTAAAATCGCTATATCCTTTTTAAGATACGGTGACCAGAATTGCACACAATATTCAAGGTGCAGTCTCACCATGGAACGATATAGAGGCATTATAATATCTTTTGTTTTATTTTCCACTCTGCATCAGGCAAGCACCGTGAGTAGGAGCGCCGTTTTTGTTTGGGCATTTGTTTTTTGATTTCTTTGTTTTTTCTTTGCTTTTCTTTCGTTGTTTTCTTTCCTTTGGGTTACGTTTCGGCGGGTTTAGCCTTTTGAAGGGTGCTTGCCTCAGCCGCGTGTGCACGCGCGGGAAAGGAGCCGGCGGCCATTTTAGGAGCCGCGGTTCTTTCTAGCCTCTCTGCTGCTGGTGATTTCGTGGCATTAGAGGCCTCGTTTTTGCAGGACCCTAGTCCTGCCTGTCTGGGCACCTCTGTGGGGTGGCTTTGCCTTTAAAAAAAACCAAAAAAAAAAACCTGCATAAATACTTCAGACCCGGAGGACAGAGCAGGGGCTCCAGGCCTAGCTTCTAGGCTGCAGCTGTGGCTGCCCTTTTTTCCCTCACCGGGGGTACAAGTGTTAGTTCAGAGGGGCTTCCACTTAAGGAGGTTATCCGCAGGCCTAGAGTCAGTTGGGGGGTTTTTTGCTTCTCATTGATTGGCTATGCCTTCCAAGCCCCGGTGTTTGGTTTGTGGCTTGAGGCGCAGTACGGTGCAGGACACGGGTGTGTGTTCTGCTTGTACGCTGGCCGCGGACGGCATGGATAAGGGGCCGGGACAGCCTGTGGCGGAAGCTGGGGGCGTTGTGCCTCCGGTCCTGGAACAGGAGGAGCCTGTGGCGGGGCCTTCCTCAGGTGAGGGTTCCTCGCTGCCGGTAGGACTGGTTCAGGGGTCTGCTTCTCCGGGAATTCCGTCGAACCTCTTTACGCTGCTTTAACAGGCCTTTGCCTTGTTACAGCCAGCTCTGCCAGTCCCGCCGCCGGATGCCCAGGGGCAGAAGAGGTTAGGGTCCTTGGGCAGTCCAGCGGAGGGCGCTCCCACGGCTAAGAAATGCAAGGTTGCTGACGTTGGTAGTGCGACGTTGGAAGACGGGGAGTTGCCTAGCTCCAAGCCGCAGAGTAGGGTGGTCAGGGTGTTTTGTCGCGAAGAGCTCCCGGCCCTGATCTCGGAGACTCTTAAGACCCTCAACATGCCCGTGGGAGAGCCGGTGGCTGAGGAGGTCTTGGAGGATCCGCTTTTGCAGGCGGTTTGGTCGTCCCAAAAGGTTTTTCCCCTACATCGGGTCTTTAGGTCAATGATCCAGGAGGAATGGGATGTTCCGGAGGCGACTCTCAAGGGTACCA
Source organism: Ichthyophis bannanicus (assembly GCA_033557465.1). Lineage (NCBI taxonomy): Eukaryota > Metazoa > Chordata > Amphibia > Gymnophiona > Ichthyophiidae > Ichthyophis > Ichthyophis bannanicus. The sequence goes on along the minus strand of CM066037.1, from coordinate 48,289,512 downwards.
GGACCTTGGCGCGCCTTTATCCGCTGGCGGACCAGGATAAGGACTTGTTTCGCTCCCCAAAGGTGGATGCGGCGGTGTCGGCGGTTACGAAGAAGACTGCGATTCCGGTCGAGGGGGCCGCGGCGCTGAAGGATGTGCAAGACAGGCGGCTGGATTCCCTACTGAAACAGGTTTTTGATGTTTGTGCCCTTTCCATGCAAGCGTCCATTGCGCGGGCCTGGGTGGCTCGGGGCTGTTTGCGGTGGTCCCAACGCTTACAGGGGGAGCCGTTGGAGGGCTGTTTGGATGATGTTTCACGTCTGGAGTCCGGTACGGCGTACTTAGCGGATATACATTATGATCTCATCCACGGGTTAGCTAAAAGTATGGCCTCAGTGGTGGCGGCTCGGCGGTACCTCTGGTTGCGTAATTGGTTGGCCGATAGTTCCTCGAAGGCTCGTCTTAGTAAGTTGCCCTTTAGGGGGAAACTTTTGTTTGGAGAGGATTTGGAGAAGTTGGTCAAGGATCTGGGGGAGTCCAAGGGCGGTCGGCTCCCGGAGGATAAGCCTAAGCAAAGTCAGGCTCCTGCGGGGTTCCGGGGGACCGCTAGAGAATTTCGTAGGTTTTGTTCCTCTCGGTTTGGCCCGTCTCAACGGGGGAAGTTCCCAGTTAGAGGACAAGGGTTTCGAGGCTTCCGGGGAGCAGGAAGGGGGTTCGCTCCTTACCAGTCCTCGGGCCCTAAAAAGCCGCAATGAAATGAGGCTGGCTCAGGCGGGGGTGGTTCCTGTGGGAGGTCGGTTGCGGGATTTTTACCCTGCCTGGGTCCGGATAATGTCGGACCAGTGAGTCCTCGAGGTCATTCGCGATGGGTACGCGTTGGAACTCCACCGGCCTGTTTTAGATTCCTTTGTCAGATCCCCTTGCGTGGCTCTGGCCAAGTTGCGGGCGGTCTCGGACACTCTGCGGCGACTGCTTCAGCTCGGGGCGGTGGTGCCGGTTCCGGCAGATCAGTGCGGGTATGGTTGATACTCCATATATTTCGTCGTGCCGAAAAAGGAAGGCTCGTTTCGGCCAATCTTGGATCTGAAGCGCGTGAATCGGTGTCTCCGGGTAACCCATTTTCGAATGGAAACTCTGCGATCCGTGATAGCGGCGGTCCGCACGGGGGAATTCCTTACCTCCCTAGACCTGACGGAGGCGTATCTTCTTATCCCCATACGGCAGGAACATCAGAAATATCTCAGATTTGCGGTTCCTATAGGACACTTTCAGTTTCAAGCGTTGCCTTTCGGGCTGGCCACGGCCCCTCGGACTTTCACCAAGATCATGGAGGTGGTGGCGGCGGCGCTCCGCAAGGAGGGAGTGCTGGTCCACCCCTATCTGGACAATTGGCTGATTCGGGCGAAGTCCAGGGAGGAGAGTTTGACTGCGACCGCCTGAGTGGTAGAGATGCTGGAGAGCCTGGGCTGGGTCGTCAACTTTGCAAAGAGCAGTTTGGTTCCGTCTCAGTCCCTGGTCTTTCTGGGGGCCTGCTTCGACACTCATCAGGCGGCCGTGTTCCTGCCCATCCTCCGAGCGCAGCGGCTGCGCGTCCTGGTCAGGCGGTTTTTGTCGACTCTGACGCCGACGGCGTGGCAGTATCTTCAGTTGTTGGGCACGATGGCGGCTACCATCGAGGTGGTACCGTGGGCCCGAGCTCACATGCGGCCTTTGCAGAGAGTGCTGCTTCGTCGGTGGTCGCATCAGCAGGATGCGTTGTCGCAGCGCCTGAAGTGTCCTCCGGAGGTGCGCCTGGAGCTTTGGTGGTGGCTGCGTCCGGAGAGCTTGGAGGCCGGCATGCCTCTCGAGCCCCCCTCCTGGAAGTTGCTAATGACGGATGCCAGTCTGGTGGGGTGGGGGGCGCATTACGAAGGCCGGTTTGCCCAGGGCAGCTGGTCTCCGGAGGAGTCGGTTTGGTCCATCAACTGGTTGGAGATGAGAGCGGTTTTCTTGGCGCTGCGCAAGTTTCAGGGGGCGTTGAGTCAGGAGGCGGTTCGCGTTCTGTCTGACAATGCCACGACGGTGACTTACATCAATCACCAGGGCGGCATGGGCAGTGCGGCCCTCGAAGCTGAGGCGAGTCAGCTCTTAGGGTGGGCCGAGCTGCACCTGGGAGCTCTCTCGGCGCAACACGTGGCCGGCGTGGACAATGTGGAAGCGGATTTCCTAAGCCGTCGCAAGGTGGACCCGGGAGAGTGGAGTCTTCACCCTCAGGTGTTTGCGCTGTTGGTGCGCCGTTGGGGGATTCCGCGGATGGATCTCATGGCGGCCTTCGAGTCGGCACGGGTACCTCGGTTCTTCAGCAGGCGCCGAGAACGGATGTCGGAAGTGCTCGATGTGTTGGTGCAGTGCTGGCCGGACGGCGGTCTTCTCTATGTGTTCCCCCCTTGGGCTCTGATAGGCCGGGTGGTGCAGCGCATAGAGAGACATCGCGGCCTGGTGGTGTTGGTGGCTCCCGATTGGCCCCGACGGCCTTGGTACGTGGGCGTTTTGGCTCGGCGGTTCCGGGACTGGACTAGAGGGACGAAAAAGAAAAGTAAATTAGACTTACCTGCTAATTGTTGTTCCTTAAGGAACTCTAGTCCAGTCCCGGAGCCCTCCCTGGGGTTATCAGCTCGTTGGCCTGAAGTGGGTCGCTTTCGTTTTTGCTGTTTCTGCAACAATAAAAAAAAAAAAAAAAAAGATTGAAAAGAAACCTATACTTTCCTTATCCCAGGCTTAACCCAGGCCTGGGTGGCGGTGGAGAGGGTTCTCGAAGGGCGTGGTGTGGAGCCATGGTGGGAACCCTTTGTTATAGCGGGGACAGTGTCCTGTTCCTAATTTTGTTGCCTTGAGGAATTTTTTAATCTACTTATTTGTTGCTCTGCTCAGTTTGCTTTGTCAATAGGTACTGGAGATAGGGGGCAGTCCTTGCCTACTTATACCCCTGTTGGTAAAGTGATGATGTCATTCAGTCTCCAAGGCTGCTGGAGGAGATTCTAAACTCTATGGTTCCGGGACTGGACTAGAGTTCCTTAAGGAACAACAATTAGCAGGTAAGTCTAATTTACTTTTACTGTGACTAAGGGGTCTGTCTACTAAGCATTTTCCTCAAAGGCACAAAATAGGAAAAAAACCTGTAGTAGACAGGCCTCCCCTAAGTGTTTGTATTCTATATGTCTTTAGACTGCTTTTCCCATAGAAATGCATTGGTGCATTTTTATTTTGGCAGCGAGGACATCATTTTTCCATCTCCCATCTGCAAATAATTTTTAAACTCTGAAAATGTTCACACATGTTGGCTATTGTTCCAACTTGCGGCCATTAATGTAAAAATGAGTAGAATCCTGAAAAAAGCCAGACAGTTGTTAATCCTAACTTCCTGAGTTCTGAGCACATCTGACAGTGCTCTCTTAAACTTTGGACCCAAGGTATATTCCTTGCTTACCAGTGCCTTTATGTAGCCCTGCCCATAGCAACAGATATTAGTTGCCAGTACATATAGCAACCAATAAAAAAAAAGTCCAGTTCAGTCAGATTTCAGAGTGTAAATAATAAAGAAAATGAAATATATGAGTAATTTCAATGCACTATATTACAGCCAATGTTCCCAATAAGCAACACTGAAATGCTCTGGTGTCCTCTGCCGGCGTTCCTGTCAGAGGGTGGGTAGTATGATTTATAGTTTATTAAAACATTTGATATACTGTCTTTCAGTGACACCAAAGCGATGTACAATAAAAATATCATTTGGAAGAAGAAAAGAATGCCATAAAAACTTGACAGGACAGTATAACAGAAGGAAAAACAGGGAAAGATAACAAGGAAGAGAAGAAATGAGGGTCAGGGCACAGGGAGGCAGAGTCCTGAGAGCCTGTATAAACCGCCCGAGACAGCAGAAGGTCCAGGACATTAAGGAACAGTGGGGAGGTCAAAAGCAATACAGTACAGTACAATTGCACAATGAATCGCGAGGGGCAGGCAAAAAGAAAAATTGCAATGTATATTATGGGCCCGATATTCAAAAAAGATCACCTCCTAAATTTAGCCTGTTACATTAGGCCCTATTTTCATCCAAAATCAGATTTGCTAAGTTAAGCAGTTCCGGGCGTGAGCTTTTAAGCAGTCCTAAATTTATATTATATAATTAATTTTTTATATTTGTTGGACGACTTATCATGAGGAAAAACTCCCCCTGTAACAACCAAGTTCTTTTTAATATTTAAAAAAATTGTAATCAAAATTCAGAAATCTGAAAAAGGTTTTTTACCTATTTTAAAATAGTCCTAAAATTGTTTTGCAGATTTTTGAATTTTGATTTAGATTACAATTTTTTGTATTAAAGATGAAAAAGGACTTGGTTATTACAGGGGAATTTTTTCTTCATGACAAGTGGCCCAATAAATATAAAAATCATTTATATAATAGATAAAATCTTTTTGTTTTTTGTGTGTTTCTATAGGGAACAATGATTGGTTTGGTGATATAATTTGATCAATAGTCTAGGGTGTTGGGATTATTTTGATACTATTAGTCCTGGATTTCTGACAATCTCATCCTAATGTATTATTGAACCTGCAGCACTGATATCAGTGGGTAAAATCAGGGACTACAAATACCATACTGCATTACAATGCAAATTTAAAGTCTCATTTCTGTAACTGGGTAACTTGGCAACTCTGCAAATTTAGGAGCTTGTTTTCAGTTGAAAATTCATTTTAATTTAGGAGTTTAAAAGTTATGAGAGGAATTTTAGAAGGGATGTCGAAGTGCAATCTGGGATGTCTAAGCCAAAATGTCTGAAAAATAGCAGGCACGTCCAGGTGCAGACACGATTTCACAAACATGGACTTGCCCAATATGGTCATCTGCGGGTGCATCCACATAAATGTCCCCAGGAACCTAGACATCTAGGATAGCCTAATGTTTAGAGTAGTAGGGTAGGAACAGAGCAGCCAAGGTTCAAATTCCACCGCTGCTATTGTTGGCATTGTGCTGAGTACTGGAAATGATGGAGTGCTGTCTTCTCTACACCTTCTGGATGTTTTTTAGCCAAAAAGAGCACTTTTCAGATGCTTGTTCATGCCTAAATATAGATGTGACTCTGGGTGTCCATGACGTTTCTGAGATCAGGCAGGGACATCCAGGTTCCTGGGAATGCCCTGGCCACGCCCCCATTCAGACTTTGCCGTCCTCACACTAGGGACATCCCCAGAGCTGTTTCTAAAATAACTCTGGAGACATCTCTTTGCTTTGGACATCTCTGTGCCTGTTTTCAGATGTCCAAAGCATAACTAGGGCTTCCAAAATGACCCCCTATGCTTATAAACTTAGGCCTGCCATTCACTTGCTTAGATTTATGAACCTAGTACTGAAAATCAGTGTTGAGCTCCTAGTTTTGTTTGCTGCCCTAAATCTGCTCCTGTTGCCAAAATTTAGAAGTTTAATGAAATTTTGAATAAAAATGTAGGCACAGTCCTAGTAAATATTTAAAGAGGCCAATTTAGGACCATAACTCTCTGGTTTAGGAGTATAAATCCTTTGAATATCGGGCTCTATACTTTTTTTGCTGTCATCTTCAAGTGAGGTAGGGCTAAGAAGTTTATAAACTATCCAAAACCATTGAGACACTCAAATATGCTACAGCTGACTAAAGCCGTTAGGTTACAAACTTAGATTAATGTCTATAATTAATTATTTAAATAGCATCAGGGGTCTGATAGCTTTAACTTTCATAAACTTTTATAAGCAAATGGAAATACTTACAAAGCTTAACTCATAATACTATAGGAGCAAAACAGATATTATTAAGTCCTTGATCTTAATGGCTAATAACAATTCCTGTGTAACTGTGGTCATAAAAAGCACCAGATTTGTAGCACAGAGGTACATATCATATCTTATGAAGACTAGAAGGAAGCCATCTCAGACATAATGCAAGTATTGAGAAGAGTACTTGCAATAAATTTGAGAGATGAGATTGTTACCAGCATTTCTGTCATGGTACTGGCAAAATAGAACTCTTTGGAGATACTTCCCTGAGAAAATCTTATTGATTTATTTCTTTATTTATTCCTAGATAAGGTGCAGCATGAATAGTGGAATTAGAGACACCCCCATTGCATTCACCAAATTGGTCCAGATTGCATGGGTTGTGCCCCTCAGCCAGCAGTTAAGAACAGAGACAAGAGCTTTGAGCTCCTGCCTGTATTAGGCAGCATACAGCCACTTGCTCTTCAGTATCCTTTCTCTTCAGCAGATGGTGACTGTCACTCATGCAGCTGTACAAGTCTGGTGAGACTGCTTCTTGGTCCATTTGTAGGACAGTTGAGCTGTTCTGATTAGAAGGATTCCAGAACCTGCCCATGCTGGGTGATACCTGGAGGAACCCAGGTCCCTTAGGAGTCTTCTCAATTGTCTGTTTTGTGTCTCTCTTTTCCTATTTTGTAATTAGTTTCTTTTTTTTGCTGGCTCTCTGCCCCTCTTCCCCTCTCTCTCTTCTGTCTCTCCACTGCTCTGTTGCCTACAAGCAAGTGGTGAAGTCTTGGAATTAAAGATCTGTGAGAGATGACATTTCAGCAATTTCCAGAGGATAAACTGAAAGTCTTCTGCCCTAGTGTAGTGAAATTTTGTTTTCTTGAAGCAAGATGTTATTGTCCAAGGAGGGGAGCTTCTCCCAACACTCACATTTTTCTGATCTGGTCTCTTTCTTTCAAACCATCTGTAAAGAGGCTTCTGTGGGCCCCAGGACCCAATGAGAATTTAGAGTCCTTGCCTCACAGGAATAGATAGTTGTCTATCGGATTTCTACGAGCTGTTGATCCAGATCACAAGCAATCAGTGGCGGCTCAACATGGTGAAGAGCGGTTTCAGATTGGCATTTTCCTGTCATCTTGCTGATTTATTTTTAGTTTCTTCCTGTTCTACTCCAGTAAAAAAAGCAGTGGTGGTCTCCACCTTGGGAAGACTGTGATATCAGGAGCCATAGTTCTCATTCCCATCCGGGAGCAAGGAGTGGGCCGTTATTCTATTTTATTTTGTGGTTCCAAAGAAAAAAGGCTTGTTCCACCCCATTCTGGATTTGAAGAGAGTGAACTTGGCCCTTCATGAACCATATTTCCGCATAGAAACCCTGTATCTGTCATCTTGGCTGTCCACCCCGGGTAGTTTCTAATGGTGTTGGACCTCAAAGAGGCTTTCCTTCCTATTCCAATCTGAGAACCTCATCAGAAATACCTGGAGCTCGCAGTTTAGGTGATTGTTTCCAATTTTGAGCTTTTCCTTTTGGCCTAGTCATGACTCCCCATATCTTCTCTAAAAGTGATGGTAGTGGTGGCAGCATTCTAGGTCAGAGAGTACATTTTGGTCCATCCTTACCTAGACTGGTTTATCCGAGTGAAGTCGGAGGCCAAGAGCTGCATAGTCCCTGCAAGGGTGGTTCAGTTGTTGCAAGCTTTAGGGTGGGTGGTTCAGTTGTTGCAAGCTTTAGGGTGGGTGACAAGAGCAAGTGGATTCCCTCCCACAGCAGAGAGTACCTGGGGACTCACTTTGACACATATGAAAGAAAGGTGTTTCTCCAGGAGAAAGAGATGTTCAAATTGCAGGGGCAACTTGGAGCCTTAGCTGCAAAGAGTTTCCCAAGGGCTTGGGACTATATGCAGATTCTCGGGTCTGTGGAAGCGACTTTAGATCTTGTGCTATGGCCTGGACTCTTTTTTTTTTTTTTTATTAACTTTATTTAAGGTTCAGCACCAAAGAACAGGCAATACAATGTCATACAACAAAGCCCATGGCAGGGTGTACTCTTATCCCCGCCTTTGGACACAAAACCAATAAGCCCGCGAATACTAACCACGTAAAACAACAAGAGAACCAACATTTTATAATTTTGAAACCAGGAACCCCCCCCCCACCCGCCCTAAGCACCATGCCACATCCAGGGATCCACAAAGTCGAGGAGCGACCTACAACGAGTATGACGCTCCATCCCAAATGACCCAAGGTACATGCCCCCTTTCTAATGTCCCATTTGCAAAATGGTATTCCTGCAGTACGGTCCCAGCTGCTGGATGTAAGGTTCCCAAGTAAGCATGAATGTAGTCCAACGCCGGACATGGCTCCTAGCCCGCCAACATTCCGCCAACATCAGCTGATGAAAGTTATTGCGCCACTCCAGGAAAGTCGGCGGGTCATGGTCCCGCCAGCGGTGCAAGATGGGACCTTTCCCCACCAAGCACGCCTTCCGGACCAAGAGGCGGGCTCCTCTCCCTCCAGGGACAGACGGAGGCAAATAGTCCACTGCCACTAAGGGTCCATTCCAGGGGAAGCGTTGCTGTAACAAATTCACTAAGTAAAGATGTATACCCTTCCAATATGGGTGAATTTTCTTACAAACCCACCACATATGAGCTAAATCTGCCAGGGGCTCGGAGCATCTAGGGCAAGACCCATCTAAGGTAATGTGGCTCCGCAAAGCTCGCCGAGGTGAAAAATGCACCCTAGTTAGCGCCTTAAACTGAATTTCCCGCCATCTGGCTCCCTCGGCCAGCCTAGTAATCCGGCCCAGGGCCTGCGGAATGGATCCTAACGGGATTTCCGACGCCAACTCCCGTGCCCAGGCCCTCTCCATGTGACCATAGTTCGGTGCAACCCTAAAACCCGCTAACCGTTTCTTGAATCCGGCTATAGAGGGGGGAATTTCCTCCCCCAGACCAAAAAATTCAATGAGCTGCGTCGAGCGCTCCGCCGCCAGCTCCTCCCTAGGTAAAGAAGCCACATAGTGGGAAAGCTGCAAATACGTGAAGTATTGAGACGGCCGCAAGGCATATTCGGCACTTAGCTCCCGGAACGGCTTACAGGCCCCCGTCAATCCAACCGCATGGCCTATGAGACGTAACCCCTTCCCCCTCCAGTTACGAAAGCCTTCAGTCTCCGAGCCTGGCGAGAAATGAACGTTCCCCCATATAGGCAGCCAACTGGAGACGCGCCAGTTCCGCTTCCAGTAACCATTCAGTTGCTGCCATGTACGGCGAGCCGCCATCATCAATGGACTCCGCTTCACAGCACCTGGCAAGTGGGCGAGGTCCGCATGTAATACCCCTAAGCAGAGACAGGGGGGCCACCGCCGCTGCCTCTATTTGTCGTGGCGTAAAGACACTGGTCTCACCCAACCAATCCCCTATATGACGCGCCTGGCAGGCCAACGCATATAGCCAAAGATCCGGGAGGCCAATACCCCCAAAACGCCACGAGCCAATCATACGCTCCATCGGAATCATAGCCCGGGCTCCCCGCCAGAGAAAACGTTGAATCTCCGATTCTAGTTTACGTAAATCCCGCTTCCACAACCAGACTGGGAGGGTCTGCAACCAGTATAAAATTCGAGGGAGGATAACCATCTGTATGGCAGCCACTCTTCCCAACAGGGACAGAGGGAGGGGCCGCCAAGCTCTCAGCTGAATTTTCATACTAGCCAAGATTTTGTCGAAATTACGGGAATATAAGTCTTGGGGTAACCGCGTCAGGACAATCCCCAGGTACTTAAAACTCTGATCTGCCCATTTCAGTGGAAACTCCCCAGGCCAGTGTCCACGCAGTTGGCCTGACACATCAAGGGCTTCAGATTTATCCTCATTGATACGAAGACCCGTAAAGCTACCGAAAAGCCGGAACTCGAACATTAAACTCTCCAGAGATGCGTGGGGCGCGGTGAGATGTACCAGCATATCATCCGCAAAGGCAGAGATTTTAAACTCACAACCACCCACCACCACTCCTCGCATCGCCTTGGTCTCTTCTACACTGCGAATGAGGGGGTCTAAAGCGAGCACAAATAGCAAGGGAGACAGTGGGCAGCCCTGCCGAGTCCCCCGGTGAAGGCTAAAGGCTTCCGACAAAATCCCATTACATAACACACGTGCAGTGGGCCGCTCATATAGACTCTGCACCATCCCACAAAAGGAAGAGCCCAACCCATATCGCGGCAGTAAAGAAAATAAATATTGCCAGTTAACTCTATCGAACGCTTTTTCAGCGTCGAAGCTCACCAACAGTGAAGGCAGGCCATGTAGATGCACCCATTCAAGGGACGTTATGATTTTCCGCAGATTGCGGACCGCATATCGGCCTTTAACGAACCCAACCTGCGAGTCATGCACTAAAGCACCGAGAACCATTGCAAGCCGATCTGCTAGAATTTTCGCCAGCAGTTTCATGTCATAGTTCAATAAAGAAATAGGCCGATAGGAAGACGCTTGAAGGTGATCCTTACCAGGTTTGGGAATCAGAGTGATATAAGCCTGGTTGTCCCCCCAGCGCCTCCCTGCTCCCGATACCCGTTGCCTATACGTCTCCGCCAATACCGGGCTAACCCCCTCCGACAGTATCTTATAAAATTCGGCCCCAAAGCCATCTGGGCCAGGCGCCTTGTAGCATGGCGCGTTCAAAATTACTTTCTGGATTTCCTGTGTAGTAATGGGTTGATCCAGATAGGCCTGCTGTTGCTCGGACAACTGCGGCAATTTGACCTTATTGAGATATTCGGCCATACACACAGGGTCAAGCTCATCTTCCTGGTATAAAACTCGAAAAAAGTCTTTAAAGATGTCACTGATTTCACTCTTGCCACTACGTAATTGTCCTTGCCCATCGCGGAGGGCAGCCACTAGCCTCGTACCGCGGTGCCCTTGCAAGCATCTCCCCAGCAATTTTCCAGACTTATTCCCAAAACAGTATAATTTATGTTTGTAATATAATAGAGACTTCTTTGCTCGCTGATGTAGCAAAGTATTAAGCGCTACCTGCAGTTCCCACCAACTTTTTCTATTTTGAGTTGTGGGGGAGCGCCCGGCGAGGCGTCTCGCACGGGCGACTTGTTGCTCGAGGCGAACAATTTGCTCGTTTATTAGGCGGCGCCTCCGAGCGACATAACCAATAATATCACCTCGGAGAACCACCTTGGCCGTCTCCCACACCAACTCCGGGTCATCACAATGCCCTAGGTGGTGCTCCTCAAACTCTCGCCATTTGTCACTTAAAAATCGCCGGAATTGGGCATCTTGGTATAAGTCAAGGGGGAATCTCCACATGTGAGCAAAGCCCTGTCCACCGCCCCCCCGCCAATCGATCCAGACCATGGCATGGTCCGATATCTCAAGCGGACCAATCCGAGCATCTGCTATACTCGCAAACTGAGCCGCTGAGACTAGGACATAATCAATGCGAGCACCAGTTCCCCGTGCTCGGGACACATGAGTAAAATCTTTTTCAGTGGGGTGGAGCAAGCGCCACGGATCTACCATGTGAAGTCGCGCACGAAATCTCTGCAGTATCTTAGCTGACATTTGTCTCTCCCGGGTACACGACGCACGCGAAGTATCTAATTCAGCGTCGAGGACGCCATTGGAATCCCCACCCAAAATTAGGGGAATATCCGGCAGTTGTTCAACTTCTGCTGCTATTCGGTTGAAGAACACAGGGTCCAACAGATTAGGACCGTAGATAGTACCCAGAAGGACTTCTCTATCCTCCAATGTGCCATGCAAAAAGAGAAAGCGTCCGTGAGCATCCAAGACCTGTTTTAGCAGAGTAAACCGCACTCTCTTATGTACTAAAATAGCAACCCCCCCCTTCTTCCCCACTGCAGGGGCCCCCCAGACCTGGCCCACCCAGTCCCGGGTGAGCTTGGCATGTTCCACCGCTGTTTGATGAGTTTCCTGGAGCAGCGCAATATCGCAGCTCTGCCGAGCCAGAGCTTTAAGTATTTTATATCTCTTAATAGGTGTTCCTAAACCACAAACATTCCAGGAGATAATCCTCACTCCGCATGCAGCTGCTTTCGACCTCTGTACCCGGTATGAACATTATCTTCGTTCAGGAAGAGACCCCCCCAGCCTGGGGTCCCCATCCACTTTCCTCTATAGTGCCTGGATGCTCCCTCAATGACGTGTAAGGACTTAGCCCCGTCCCTGGATGTGGCAAATCCACCCCCCATCCCCCTCCCCTCCCCATAACCAACCCTACACCCCCCAAACCCCCATAACCCTACCCCCACATATACCACCACCCTATCTTCCACACCAACTAACCTCTCCATGACTACCGGTACGTGTAGAGCTCCCTCCCCCTCCCCCCCGGGTGAGGACAGCCCAGCGCCATCAACTGTCCCGCCGCAGGACCCCTCAGGTCACCTTCTTTAGGGCTCAGAGTCAACCCAGGCATAGGGATGGGGGTTCGGATTTCCCACGCCCAGGACTATCATCCCGGGAGAGGGAACCAGTCCCCCCGAGTGGCATTCCTTCTGGTGGATGGGCTCCCCCCCCCCCCCCCGGGGAACAGCTACCCACCCAAACCGGAATATCCAGGCTACAATGCTGCGACCTATACTCAGTACCTTACCCTCCCCCCCACAACCCGCAGTAACCCCTCCAACTCAGGTACCCCAGAAAAAGATAGTAAGAGTTTTAACAATTTGACTATGCAATATTCCCCATTTAGCAGTGACAGTCCACACTGCGGCCTGGGTTGATCAGCAAACAAAGCTGTGGCGATCTTTCACGTGCAAGAGACAACAATCAGGGAAAAAGAGAAAAAAGAAAAATACTGCACGTGTCACATAGAACTAAGCGAGAGTGCCCATACCCCGTCCCACTAGACCTGGCTACTGTGGACTATCACACAGCTCGAAAAAGCATCCTCACTTTACAAATCTGACCTTACCCAAATAGGGCAAAGGCTCCAAGGACCACAGCATTAACAAGGCTAAGCAAACCATGTGGGCCTACGACAAAAAAAGAAGAATAGCTGAAAAGTCACCCGAGGAGGGGACTATAAATATAGACAAAAGGAAAGTATAATAAAATTAAATATCAAAACAAATAAATAAATAGAAACCAACAGAGATGGGGTAAATAACAAGAGGGGGGAATGGGGGGGGAGGAGGCAAATGGAGGGATAACACAGCGTAACATTTGCATCCCCCAGGCTATGGGAATCTCACAGCCAGCTCCAAACTTTTCTCAGACAAGCCACTCAGGGTACCGTCCTATGTAGTGTCAAAGTCAGCAGATAAGAGCCTCCAAAGTCTCTTCAGCAGTCAATGCAGACCGTTACAATAAGTCATCGCGTCCTCCGGAGTCACAAAGGTCCGCTTTCCCCCTTCACATTCCACACGAAGAGTTGCTGGATATCCCATAGTAAAGCGCAGGCCACGTGCAATAAGCCGTCCGCAGACATCTTTAAAGGCCCATCTCCGCTGCGAGACCCCGGCAGAATAGTCCTGAAAAATCAGTAGACTGCAACTTGCACTCCCTGCACGGCGCTTCTGCCTCCACGCTCTCAGGATCCCCTCTTTCTGCGAGGCATTTAAGAAGCGTGCGATTACTGCTCGGGGCCGATTGTTGCCAGCTTTATAAGGCCCCAGCCTGTGCGCCCTTTCTATGATTATGGCGCCTATCCCGGCATCTAAAGATAGATTTTCAGGCAGCCACGACTCCAAGTACTGCCTGAGGTCACTCTCCTTCACCGTTTCAGCAATTCCAATGAAACGGAGGTTATTGCGTCGGCTTCGGTTCTCTAGGTCCTCCAACTTCTCTTCATGCCGCACCAGCGCCTCCTCTAGCTGTTTAATACGGGCCGCGTCTTGAGTGCACGAATCCTCTAATGTGCTCACTCGCTGCTCCACTTGCTCCACACGAGCAGTGAAGTCAGTAACAGCCTGGCCCACCGCGGCAATTTGCGTGGCTAAGCCGCTCAGGCGCCCCTCCAATGCTTCCACCACCGCTTTTGTAAGCTCTGCTACCATCGGCGCCGCCAGTGACCCTGGCCCCTCAGTAGCCCCGTCGGCCATCTTGTGTTCGCTGAGTCGCGGGCGCTCCCGGCGCGTTGTTTTTGCCGCCATGCCCTCTCGGGCGTTTCGGGACCTCTGGGAAGCAAAGTTTGGGCTAAGAACGGTCTCCCCCCGTAGTGTTGGTTTGTTGAACGGCGTTTGACACGATTGGGGACCGGGGGGGAGGGCGCGAGCTCCGGAGCTAGGCAAAAGACGTCGTACCTAGCCCACCATGTCACCGGAAGTCTCTGGCCTGGACTCTTATGATGAGTCCCCTGCAGTCCTCACTCCTTTCCTGGTAGAATCTGGTCTCACAGTGTCTGAAGACTTGTTTGTCTCGGACAGAGGAGCAGGGTGGCCTCAGAGTTGGTTCAAGGTATTGACAAACCTTAAGTCTTATCCCTCCTGGCTATCAGAATCTATTGTTTAGCTTTGAATGCCCTGCTATTTGCTGACGCCAAGAAGCTACTACCCTAGGCAACTGCGTATTCTCCAGGAACAAGCAGGAAATCAGTCCTCACTTATGGGTGACGTCAGCACTGACAGAGCCCGTGCAGAGCAATTCCCCAGCTTTCAAAGAAAGCCTTTAGGATTGCTGCCACGCATGAGTGGTCCTCTTCCCGCCCAAAGGTGCCATCTTGCTCAGTCTCCCTTTTTCCACGGAGCCCTTCGGATGCACGTCCCCGTTCCTCGGAAAAAGTGTTTTCTTTTTGGCCTCTGGCCTGTGGTTTTTCCGGTAGCACCGTTCCTCTACCATCCTCCCCTGCTCTCCTTTTTTTCTTGAGCGAAGGGACATCCTTTTCTGTAAACGTTTTCCTTTTGCGGGCTTCACGCCCTTTTATCCCTCAACCGCTGGCTGCAAAGGTCTTCGACCTAGTGGGGGCCCTTAAGAAATATGACAGATGCTCCAAAAACATGTCTGCTCATGGACACCCATGACTGGTGTCTTGGGGCCGACCATGACCCGGAGCTCTGCTCTCTTTGCAAGAAAATGTCCTCCAAAGCCCTGCTAAATCGTAAGCAGAAGTCTGATGACATTTTCCAGAAGGTGGACCTGGAATCCCCGGCAGCACCCTCAGTTGTCCCTCCGCTGGTGGGATCCCCCACTTCGGCCCCGCGCTCTCGGCAGCACTCCGACCAGTGGTCCCCTAAAGTGGGGAGGCATAAGAAGAAGAAGACCTCAAAGTCACTGTCGGGGGCTCCAGACAAGTGGAAGTGCTCCTGCGCTCAGTCGCTCAGCCCCCCTGGCGTTCCTGAGAGTCGGATAACGAGCGGCCTCGAAAGGTACCTCGTACAGATACGGAAGTCTCCAGTGATGGTGCCTGGTCTCCTGAGGGTCGTCCCAGTGAGGACGCCCTTTCCTCATCCACACCAGACCCGGTAACCTCGGTGTTGGCATCATAGGGACTGACGTGCACGCGGGAGTCCCGAATGCTGGCACTAGAGCACAGCATTTCTACCTTCTCAGCTGCCCAGCAGGCACTCATGCCCAGCATAGCTGGCCCGCGCCTCGAGACCGAGGTTCCCTCAAGGACAACGAAACCCAACCTGGAAACCCCCGAGAGCCGTGGGCCTCGTAAGGGTCCTCGGCTTCTTTCTCGCTCGCCTTCCTGGTCCTTGGGAGCAAGATCCCCCAAGGCCTCTGGCTCCAAACGGGCCTCGGCCCCTGGGACGCAAAGCCTATCAGGGGTCCATGCTCACATGCTGCATCCAAGCATACCAATTGTATATTGTATATGGCCATATTCCTGCATGACTCGCCAAGGAGCTCGGCGGGTTCTCCGCAGGCCTTGGGGGATGAACCCCTTCTCAGGTTCCAAACCCTCCTGAGATCCATTGCAAAGTGTTCGAAGTACCTCTCCCGTGCCGCATATGACGGGTTTGAGTCCTCCGCCCAAGTGGCAGCAGCCAGCATTGTGGCCTGATATCAGGCATGGCTCCAGTCCTCGGACCTGGAGCATTGGGTCCACGAGAAGCTCCTGGACATCCCCTGCCTTGGCGAGCAACTGTTTGGTAAACCTATGGAGGATAAGGCCACTGAAATAGAAATGGAGCTCATGACTCAAACTCGTCTCTCGCGTAAGACCTCCTCCCTCCCTAGGAAGAAGCAGGAAACAAAGAAGCCATTCTTCCAAAGAAAGGGGCTCCCCTACCGGGGTACCCACCCTTCCCGCCCACTCCTGCGCCGGCTCCCGGCAGGCAGGGGAAGGGAGGTGTGTATGGCCACCGCAAACCTAAAAGGCCTAAGGCCCAGCCACTGGAATCACCACAGCCTGCACAGGGTTTTTGACGCCGACGGCATAGCCTCTCGCTCCCTCGGCAGCACTTCCGCCAGTGGGGGGGATGCCTGTCCCTGTTCGGCCCACAGTGGACGTCGATCACATCTGACACCTGGTCCTCCAGGTGGTCCGAGACGGATACCGTCTCCGCCTGGACAGGTGCCCTCCTCCTCTCCAGCGGAGCCTACTTGGCTCCTTTCGCACCAGACCTTCTTGCAGTGGGAACTGTCCAACCTCCTCGCCCAACAGGCGGTCGAAAAGGTACCGCTGCACCTTCGAGGCCATGGGTTCTGATAGGGGAAAATAAGGTTTAAAGTTTAAAGTGTGTGTACAGGAAGACTAAGAGGCTCGCAGAGGGAAATGGGAATCCTGTACATATCTATATATGGAAAGGAATGTGCTAGACAAATTGATTGTTCTACACAGAGACGACTAACATCTGTGAAGTTACTGATAAGCTGTGGTGGGCCTCAGGGGATGAGTTGATGATGTATGTATATGTTTCTGTTAATGTATAAAAGACAGACAGCCCCTCTAACCTGTGGAATAAACTTACATACTACTTATGTGAGAGTGTGTGTGTTTGTTCCCCTGGAATTCCAGACAGAGAAGGTAAAGTGATTCCTCTGCCCAGAGGATTAACGGACGTCCCGAGGGTAAGTGATATAAATTGCTGGGAATGGAAAAAACCCACTCTAAGAATTTGGTGTCAGAAGTGAGGATTTCCCCGTTGCACTGAGATTTCCAGACTTCCTAAATTGACTAGCTTTGGCAGCTGCACTGGGATTTCCTGGCTTTCTAAATTGATGTCGCTTTGGTAGCTCGTCTTGGGAATGCGCTTTGGTAGCGCTATGCATAACATGCGCTTTGGTAGCGCTATGCATAACAGGGACGTTCTGCTGGGCCTGTGGTAATACCCTTTTCCTTCTCTGTTGCTTGTGTGATTGTGTGAGCTTGGCAAGACGCCCCTGCCTCAGCCTGAAGCGATAGCGCTAGTGGCGGTTGTTGGCAGAAAGCAAGTGACCAAGCGTGCGATTGTTGGATATTAATTAGAGGATGGGGGGGGGTCCCAAGGTAAGGGAACCACTCCAGAATCCTCGGGAGTGCGTGTGCAGCCAAATGTTGTGATAAGGTTTAAAACTGCAGCTAAGAAGGCATCCAATTCTCGATATGTATCAGACATATGCTGTCAGTGTAGGCCACAGGACATTAGCCAAATCTGCAGAAGAATTACTGTGAAGAAAGGACAAAGGTCATTTGCTAACCTTGCAGAAAAAGCCTTTTTAGCTTAGCCTTGCAAAGGCAATACACACACATTGTATGGATTCGATGGATTGGGTAAATAACACATTGTTGTTTGTCTGGTCCCACTCCTCGAATTCTCACTAGAAGAGTGGCTGCGGTAACACTCGACCAAGTTGACTTTTGTACTGCGGTAGTACCTGTCTCCCGGAATCCTGTGTCTTAGTTTATCTATGTGCCTGTAAGACGCCCCCAGTTTCTGGCGAGGGTAAAACCGTTGACCCAGAGTCCCTGGAATGCAAGTGACAGGCGGTGTTTGTTTATTTATCTCTCTATTCTTCCAAACCTTTCCTGCCTTCTTTAGATAATGGGAAGGTCCTTTTGTAAGGGGGACCGACCCACTGAACCTTTCATAAAATTTAAAACAACGAAACGTCTCCAGGGTTTGCTGTAGCACGCTCATCCATTAATTGTGAACTAATGTGTTGGGACAGCTAGTTCTTTTCTTCCTGTCTGTATGAGTTTGTATTGTAGCATGGAAGGGATATTCTGAGGCAATGGATTGGGATCGGAATGTATTCTTCACTGAAGTAAAAATCTTAAAAGCAGACCGTACAGATAACAAGTCTGGCAGTGTTTTGTGTGTTTACATTAATTCTGCAAGCTACTGTGAAGATCTTGACTGCATGTTTTCTTAGAACTTCTCTTAAAACAAGAAAAAATGGTTTATAGTTAAAGTACAGCCTGAATGTTGCAAATTCTTTTCATTTTCCCTGTGAATATATTATAAGAACGACTTTTGATTCCAATTGGCCGTAGAATCATTGAGAAATAAACCTGCATGATCATAATTTCATTATGTTTAAGATTATTTAGATTTGATAAGTGTAATAGTGGAAGAAAGAACATTAGCTATTTCTTTATTTGTGTGCAGTAAACAAGTTTAATCCACATGTGTAAGTTTTGTTTTCTAGGTTAAGGATCTGAGTGTATCCTGGTTAAGAAAAATGTGTCTGCTGATTTCTGTGTGTCAAGAAATTAGAATAGCAATGCCCGGGTCTGTTATGATGTTTGTGCTGATAAAATGTCAACAAAGAGAAGTTGTAAACAATGACAACTGAATTTCTATGGATACTTTACCTTTTGAGAAGCTTATTTTGCAATTCTATGTAATGAACCATATGCATTTTGATCCTTTTTCTTTTGTGTCCTGATGTCTGTCCTTTGTGAGCTGAGATGTCTATACTAATCAATGTTCAGAGTATTGTGAGTTAAACCATTACCTGAAATAAGAAAGTTTACTTTCCAGATCTTAATGTGAGATTTTACCCTTGCTCAGTCATGTAAATTTGCTCAGTTCAAATAATTAAAAAAGAACAAAAAGAGGAAGTGTTTGCTGTGGCTGCATTGTAAAAGCTCAGTGCTATAAAAAAGAGAAGTATATGCCATCCTGTTTCCTCATGATCAACAGAGATCAATCCTTCACACCACCAGCGGTACTAAAAGTAAGAGACGCCGAACTTCAAAGCAAGCCAACCATCCGCTACCTAGGGATAACACTCGATCAACAACTGTGCATGAAAGCCCATATAAATAACACCGTCAAGGCAGTATATCTCAAGATTCGCACAATCCGCCACCTATGACCCCTGCTAGACACGGATGACTTTAGGACAGTCTACCAGGCACTAATCATTCCCCATTTCGATTATGCCAATATCATCCTACAGGGATTACCAAAAAACTCGCTGATCCCACTACAACTAGCCATGAATGCCGCAGCCAGAATTCTACACGGTGCATCCAGGAGAGACCACATAACACCAATCCTGAAACACCTTCACTGGCTGCCAGTCCAGTGTAGAATCACCTTTAAGACCCTGCTGATGACATTCAAAGCCATCAATAGAATCACCTCCGCCTCCATCACGGACCTCATCACCCCCACTCCCACAAATAGAGCAAGAAGATCAGTCACAGTAAACACCCTGAGTATTCCCAACAAGATCACAAAATACTCACAGTCAACAAAAAAGAGAACTTTTGAGTACTACGCTCCCTCGTGCTGGAACGCACTCCCACCTAACATCCGGTCCATTACAGACCTCACCGCCTTCAGAAAGGCCCTGAAACACCACCTCTTCATGCAACACTACGGCACCACACAACGACCACTCGTCCCCAATCAACTAAACAACCACCCTACGCCACCCACTATACATGACACTAGCACAACACGTTAGCTCTACCAGAACCTGAATAGGACCATGTACATAGTAACTATGAATGTTTATAGTAACCGAGAATGTAAATACCTAGCCTAGAACCTGTATATAGCTTACCCAGTTCAACCCAAGTTTACCAACCCTGTTCTCTGTAAGTCCAATGCGGGCCTCCGTGACTGGACAAAGTTGTTGTTTCTTGTAAACCGAGCTGAATTTGAAAAGCGTGGTATAGAAAAGACTTTAAATAAATAAATAAAATAAAATAAAATGATTGTGGACTGATAAATAGAACAGCAGCACCCTGTTTGCTGTGTGCAAATTATACCTTTTTTTTTTGTTGTTTTTTTTAAGAATATGCACATTTGTTTTGAAAACATTCCTGATTTCAGTTTTGGAGGAACAACTAAGAAAAACCAGATATATGTTTAAGCACCATGAATTTATCTAGTTTATTCTTATGCATGTATGGTACCAAATGTGATCCTTATAGTACTATATTTATGCGGATGTATATCTTCTACCTACCATTTGTTTACAACAATACTGAGTTTTTAACAATTGTTTGATGTTCTTAGTAGCCTTGCCAAATAAGGATACATTAGTATGGTATTAAAAAAAAAACAGAAGGATCTATGCATGTAGTTTGATGGCATGATGTAAGTGGAAAAAAAAGTGTTGAGAGGAGTGTGATGGAATATTTATGTCGGAAAAGAGAACTCAGATTGACAGTAAAAAACGATGAAGGTAAATTGAGATGTGAAATGATGTATCTGATGTGTCCACCTAGCAAAGGAACTGACAATGAACACTCTACAATTTTTGATTCCTTGTCGTCCCTCTAGTCTAGTCCCGGACATCTGGGGTATAAGCACCTGCTCCCGCAGCCTTGGAAACTGAGCCCGTCACTGTCTTTGATGACACCAGTATAAGTAGATGTGGGACCGCCTCCTTGCTCCAGTAAGCTCAGTCTCCAAGGCAGCTGAAGGAGGTGTGAGCCACAGGAGGCTCACTAGAGGAATCAGTTAGGGATTTTTGTAGCCTTTCTTGTTAGTTTAATACAAAAAAAAAAAAAAAAGCAAAGAGCAAACTAAAATAAAAGTAAGAAGCAAGGGAGAAAGAACACAGCAACTCAGTGGACCTGCAGTTTTAATTTTCCCAGCCACAGCCTTGGGCCGGCTGGAGGACGACTAACGGTCTCTCAAAATTTGCTCCCCCTCTCTCCCCCCCTCCCTGGAGGTACTGTATTCAGGGGGGAGTGTGGGAGTAGTTGTTGGGGCCTCCGTCTCCCGAACCCGTAGAGCGGGTGAGGAGGCGTTGAGGGAGAACTCGCCACGACGCCGGCTGATTTTGCTGCCGCGGCGGCGATTGCAGAGCCGGAGGATCGCTGGTCTGCGGCGCTGTCGGAAGGGCGGCAGGCTGCTGGAAGCGCGGTGAGTGACTCACCGAGAACTGGCAGTTTTTAGAGGCCTCGGGGCGTTGCAGGCCTAGAAAGCGCAGCAAATTTCTGCTGCTGGCTTGAGCGGCGTGCAGGCCGTACGCACGCAGCATTTTTGGCGGGTAGCGCTGTGTGGTCTGGGGCAGGTTGTTGGCGGGCCATAGCGGTCTCCCAGCTCTGTCTGAAGCTCCCCTCTTCTTAGCCTGCATAGTTAGTTTTAGAGCTCAAGAAGAGCACTAGAAAAAAAGAAAAAAAAAAAAACAAAGACAGGATCATAATAGAAAAGGCAGACCTCTTTGTGCTATAGCAGGGGCGGCTGTGGGAAGGCTTGCCGGTATGCCTTCCAGGCCCCAGTGTGTCATGTGTGGAGCCAAAAGGGGATCACTTTCGGAGATGGGGGTCTGTAAGGGCTGCGCGTTGGAAGCGGAGTCAAAGGACGTAGAGACGGATGGAGCGGGACCGGGGGAGGGGGCGTCGGGCTCTCCTGATCCGCTCTCTTCGTCAGGGCCCTCCCAGGGGCCTCCCTTGTCAGCGGAACCCTCCACGTCCCTTTCGGGCTTGCAGGGGGGGGCTGGCACACATTTTCTCCCAGGATTTTCTCTCCTTACTGCAGCAAGCCCTAGGGGGAAAGCAGGGAGCTGCGGAGTTGGGGAGTGGTCTGAAAAGGCCAGGGGCTTCCCTGGTCGAGGGCAAGGAAGGCACACCTTATAAGAGAACTAAATTAGCTGCAATTCTAGACCTCAAGGGAGTCAACAGGTGCCTCCGGGTTTCTCATTTTCGCATGGAGACCCTGCGGTCGGTCATTGTAGCCGTCCGGCAGGGAGAGTTTCTCACCTCTCTGGACCTCTCAGAAGCATTTCTGCACATTCCCATTCGCTTGGAGCATCAGCAGTACCTGCAGTTTGCGGTTCCGATGGGTCATTTTCAGTTCCAGGCGTTACCGTTCGGCTTAGCGACGGCTCCGCGGATTTTTACCAAGGTGATGGTAGTGGTAGCGGCGGCGTTGCGCAGAGAAGGGGTGTTGGTTCACCTGTACCTCAACGATTGCTTAATTCGAGCAAAGTCGCAGGGCAAGAGCGAGGAGGCCACTCGTCGAGTAGTTCGCTTTCTACAAAGCTTAGGGTGGGTGGTCAACGTGGCAAAAAACAAGTTGACTCCGACCCAGGAGCTGGAGTATCTAGGAGCTCGGTTCAACACGAGGACGGGCAGGGTGTTTCTTCCACTAGCCAGAGCCCAGGGTCTGCGCCGGCACATTCGAGAGTTCCTGCGGAGAAAGGCACCTTCCGCGTGGCATTATCTACAGCTTTTGGGGACCATGGCGGCCACATTGGACCTCGTGCCTTGGGCCAGGGCTCACATGAGGCTGTTGCAGGCGGCGGTGGTCCAATCAGTCCGATCCCTTGTCTCGACGGTTGACTTCTCCGGAGCCGGTGAAGCTCTCTCTTCAATGGTGGCTGAATCCCAGGAATCTAGAGAAGGGGATGCTATTAGAGTTGCCGGACTGGAAGCCCCTGATGACGGATGCCAGTCTTTATGGCTGGGGGGCACACTTCGAGCGGCAGTTTGCCCATGGTCAGTGGTCGGATCAGGAACGGCAATGGTCAATCAACCGGTTGGAGCTCCGAGCAGTTTACCTGGCGTTAAGGGCCTTCCAGCCCCAGGTGCAGGGCGGGACAATTCGAGTCCTGTCGGACAACGCCACAGCAGTAACATATGTCAACCGGCAAGGGGGCACTAGCAGTGCAGCGCTGGAGGCAGAGGCAGAGGAGCTTCTCGCGTGGGCCGAAAGACATCTCGAAGCGTTAACGGCAGGGCATGTAGCCAGGGTGGACAACGTGACTGCCGATTATTTGAGTCGGAATGCAGTGGACCCGGGGGAGTGGGTCCTCAATCAGGAGGTCTTCGAGCTGATCGTGGAGCGCTGGGGTCTCCCTGTGATGGATCTCATGGCCACCTTTGCTTTGGCAAAGGTGGAGCGGTTCTTCAGCAGACGGCGAGAGAGAATGTCCGAGGGCTTAGATGCACTTTTGCAGAGGTGGCCGACGGAGCAGCTCCTCTACGTGTTCCCTCCTTGAGCCTTGATAGGTCGCTTAGTTCAGAGGATAGAGAAGCACAAAGGGCTCGTGATTCTCGTAGTTCCGGATTGGCTGAGAAGACCGTGGTATGCCGACCTGGTGTGGCTTCTAGTGGAGGCACCGTGGCGACTGCCGTGCAGGGAGGATCTGTTGGGACAAGGTCCCTTATTAATGCCTCAGGTGGATCGGTTCTCTCTTACGGCTTGGCTATTGAAAGGGCACGGTTGACGGCCAGGGGTTATTCGGCGGCGGTGATAGTCACTTTGCTGAGGTCCAGGCGTCGCTCTACTTCGTTGGCTTATATTCGGGTATGGCGACTTTTTGAGTCTTGGTGCGACCTGCGGCGGGTGAGGGCGCTGCGGGCCTCTATTCCTCAGATTCTTGATTTTTTGCAGGACGGTTTTGACAAGGGGTTAGCGGCCGCGTCCTTGAAGGTTCAGTTGTCAGCCCTTTCTTGTTATCGGGGAAAGGTGCAAGGTGTAGCACTCGCAGCTAACCCGGACGTAAAGCGTTTTTTGAGGGCGACTTCCCTGTTGCGTCCGCCCTTCCAGGCTCAGGTGCCGACTTGGGATCTCAACTTGGTGTTGGAAGCGTTGGTGCGTGGGCCTTTGTCTAAGTCGACTTTAAAAGATCTCACGTTGAAGACAGTGTTCTTAGTGGCCATTTCTTCAGCGCGCAGGATTTCGGAGTTGCAAGCGTTGTCATGTAGAGAGCCGTTTTTGATCTTCCATGACAAAAAGATGGTTTTGCGCACAATGCCCTCCTTTTTGCCAAAGGTGGTGTCGGTTTTTCATGTAAATCAAACCAGTTCTTTGCCGACCTTTGAGAGAGAAGTGGCAGACCGTGATGGAAAGAGGTTGCATCGGTTGGATGTGAGTCGAGTTTTAAGGATATATTTGCAGAGAACGGCGGTTTTCCATAAAACGGATAGATTGTTCTATTTGGAGGTCCAAGGCAGGGAGAGCCTGCGTCCAAGGCGTCGATTGCTAGATGGATTAAGGAGGCCATTTCGTTGGCGTATATTCTCAAAGGCAGGGCTGTGCCGGCTGGGTTGCGAGCCCATTCGACTAGGGCGCAAGCGGCTTCCTGGGCGGAGTACAATTTGGTGCCTGTGGCAGAAATTTGTAGGGCGGCGACTTGGTCGTCGTTACATTCCTTTGTCAAGCATTACAGGATCGATTTACACTCAGACAGGGATGCTCATTTTGGATCAGCGGTTCTTCAGGCTGGTCTAGCGGGTCTCTCCCGTTGAAATGTTACTGCTCTGTTACATCCCCAGATGTCCGGGACTAGACTAGAGGGACGACAAGGAAGGTGAAATTAGACTTACCTGCTAATTGTTGTTCCTTGCGGAGCTCTAGTCTAGTCCCGTGTCCCTCCCTTCTGTTAACGTGGATCCGTGGCCTGAAGAATTTTAACGGTAGGTAGCTCTGGGATGCAGTAGCGCCTGTAGGGCCGGCGATCCTGAAGGGGGGGGATAAGTATGTAAGGGGCAGTGGGTATGGTACCTCTCGGGAGGTCTTGGACGGAGGGCCACACAAGGCTACGCGCATGCTGACATGAGCTTTGGGTGGTGCCTGACCGAAATTGATTATTATGTAAATGTGTTTGCTATTAACTTTTCAAAATGTTGTATCCGTTTACTTATTCCTCTGGTGAGTCTGCTTTTTCAATAGGTTACTGGAGCAAGGAGGCGGTCCCACATCTACTTATACTGGTGTCATCAAAGACAGTGACGGGCTCAGTCTCCAAGGCTGCGGGAGGAGGTGCTTATACCCCAGATGTCTGGGACTAGACTAGAGTTCCGCAAGGAACAACAATTAGCAGGTAAATCTAATTTCACCTTATGACATCTCCATTAACTCCAATTTTGGAAGTCATCTAGCCCAGATACATACTCAGTAATTGGAAATAGACACTTGGGGATAGGCTGAATGCACGTTTCATCCTAATGAGCTTTGGGGAGACCCACACTGGCCATGTGGTGCTTTTCAGATGCTTGTATCCCTTTTTTGCCTCTATGTGTCCTGGCCCGACACGTGAAGGTAAAGGAGGAACGTTACCTACACAAATTTTTACAAATTGGTATAATCCTAAAATTGTGAAAAATTGAGGAAGTGTGGGCATTTTGTCTGCAACTTTTCTGATCTGTAAAAAAAAAAAAAAAAGTATTAGCTAATTGAATTGCGTAGGATTGGCTGTTGTACGCAAGCAGCAATCCAAGAAGGAGTGAACCTCCGAAACCTTAAAAAAAGACTTTGTAAAGAACTAGACTGTCTTGCCTTTGACTCTGTTCAACAAAAAAAAAATTTGCCCTAAGGGAGTAGACTCCCTTTTCCTTCTACAGAACCGACACACCCGTTCCGCCCGAGAGACTGTATGCTGGTAAAGCTGTTTCATAAGAAGGGTCAGTGGGACCCGCCGTTTGGAGATCCAGAGGAGATTATTGCAGTTACTCGCACAGCCGTGCTGACTGATAAGCATCCAACCTGGGTACACGCCTCACGCATCAAGAGTGCACCGGAGGATTCCTGGAAGACGCCTGACTCGCCCCAGCCATGAAGTCTGCCTGGCTGGCCCTTTCTTGTTTATTATTGATCTCGATTGTCATTGTGCTGACTACATACTATTTTACAAACGAAGGAGAACAATGCAACTTGGATTCAGGTATCTCTCAATAGTTCTCACCGGACTAAGCGAGAACTCCTCTCTTCGAATTTGTGGAAATCCTCTGTTTTGGAGATTGTTAGTCTGATGAACTTAACTGACTGCATTATCTGTACTCCTTCACCAAAGGATGTAGCATATGCTCCGGTACATGTTTCAAAGGTTCCCTTAAATGAGTACGCAGGACAATTTGCTTGTGTAGATGGTAATTTTTCTGCCAGTTGATATGAATCTTTCAATTGTTCCCAGACGTGGTATATGATGAATATGATACATGATCCTTTGCGTGTATATGCTGACCCAGGGCAAAAGAAAGGAAAGGAATGCAAATCCTTGGTCACCTGATAATCCTGAAGATAAGGCTATTCAAGCTTCTTATCAGTATATTAATTCTACTTATCCTTTGACCAAAGTTCGCTTGGATGCCCTTAACTTGACTTCCTGGATCCCAGTTTTCCAGACCCCCGCTATCACCCCTGAATTAGGCCCTGCAGAGCTCCACCACTTTTATGTACTCTTATACACCTCTTTCCACAGTGGCTGATGTACCCGAGCGCGCCACCACCGACCTCCAGTTAATAATTTCTGCTTAACTGTCCTTCAGAAGACTGTTTGGCTGTTCTTATAGTGGGCCTATGCAGGCCCAAAGGGGGGGATTGATAGGGGAAAATAAGGTTTAAAGTTTAAAGTGTGTGTACAGGAGGACTAAGAGGCCCGCAGAGGGAAATGGGAATCCTGTACATATCTATATATGGAAAGGAATGTGCTGTGACAAATTGATTGTTCTACACGGAGACGACAAACATCTGTGAAGTTACTGATAAGCTGTGGTGGGCCTCAGGGGATGAGTTGATGACGTATGTATATTGTCACGCCCTTGCTCCTTGCATTCAGCATGGAGGGTCGTGGTTATAATAGAAACTTTCCCTTTTCAGCCTTCTCTGACTAGTTCCCCCGCAATGCTTCTTGGGAAATGTAGTTTAACTGCTAAACATACGGCTTCAGGTAGAAAAAAAACCTTGTAGTTTGGCTCTTTTGGTAAGGCAATGTCAGAAATTTATTAAACTCAATTGCAAGGTTCATAAATTACCTCTTTCAGGATTATTTCTCCAGGTTTCTTTCAAAAACATAACAGGACATAAGCAAAAACCAAAACAAAGTATCAGCTTACAGTATTCTTCAGCTCAAAAGCAAAAGCCCTTTAACAGCAAGGCTACCAGCTTTCTCTAACCTTGCTGGTTAAAGCATAAACACAAACAACTTTCTTCAATGGCAGTTTTCTTTCTTTTCAGTTCCAAACATTTCCAGGCTGTACTCCTCTTTATAAAACTTCCAACAGGAATAAACTTCCATTAAGCAAACAAAGCTCTACTCAGGTTTTCTTAGGAACATTCAAAAGCAAAACAAAAACTTTTTTCCTCTCACCGTTAGCTTGGCTTCCTGCCGTCTCTCTGCACAGGATAGCAGGTGTTTAAGCACAATTATACAGCTTAAGCTTGTTCTCACTTCTCAGCATAAGTTTCCCCTCTTTAACACAGGGAATTCACAAAACATCTTCCTTGCTTTTCAAGGTTACCTTGCTTTGGAGAGTTTTCTCTTAAGGTAGGCTTTCCTTCAACCCCTCTGTAGCTAAGACTTGGCACAAAGAGCAATCCATGAATATATCTTCCTCATTCAAAGCTGTATCAGGCTCTCCTAGTTGCATTGGTTCTATCTCTCCTTCTAGCTCACTGGGCTTAGCTAACAGCCTCTCATTAGAGCTGAGAGTGTCTCCTGCAACTCTGCACTGCTCAGTATGGGACAGGCTTCTAAGGCTTGTACCTGTGCCTTGGCTTGTAGCAGCTTCTCCTCTCTCGTGCTCTGTACCTCTCTCGGGGTCTTTCCAGCACTCTCCTCTCCTGCTGTTCCTGCTCCTATTCCCGTTGTTCCTGCTCTCCTTGCTAATTCCTGTATAATCTAACCTACGCTTAAATCTCCAGGGTTCCAGCCCCACCTCTTCTCTTCCCAGGTGATGGAGATCAGCTTGCCCTCTGGCACCTGGGTAATCAAGCAGTTTACTGACATAAGGTTTTTTTACCTTGGGTCTGTATTGACTCTCCTTTACTCCACTAGGGAAATGCTGAAACCTGTTCCAGCTGGGGATTTTCTGGTTTCTAGTTGTGGTTGTGGTTTTATTTCTCTGACCTTGCAAAATAGGTCCTTTTATTAGGGTGAATTCTTTGGGTTTTTCCCTTTCTCCTAACTCAGAATGAGCTTCCTTACCACAATATGTTTCTGTTAATGTATAAAAGACAGACAGCCCCTCTAACCTGTGGAATAAACTTACATACTACTTATGTGCGAGTGTGTGTGTTTGTTCCCCTGGAATTCCAGACAGAGAAGATAAGGTGATTCCTCGGCCCAGAGGATTAACAGACGTCCCGAGGGTAAGTGATATAAAGTGCTGGGAAAGGAAAAAAACACACTAACAGGTTCTACTCCCGCTACTTTCTCATTCCGAAAAAGACGGGGGGCCTACGCCCCATCCTCGATTTCCGGAACCTAAACAAGTTCTTGGTGCAGAAGAAGTTCAAAATGTTATCGCTTGGCGTCCTGCTGCCCTTCCTTCAGCAGGGCGATTGGCTATGCTCTTTGGATCTCAAGGACGCTTACGCCCACATCGTAGTCCACCCCCAGCAAGGCAATAACTGCGCTTCAGGGTGCAGGGGGAACACTACCAATACAGAGTGCTCCCCTTTGGGCTTGGGTCTGCACCACGGGTTTTCACAAAGTGTCTCTCTGCGGCCGCTGCCTCCCTCAGATGGCAGGGCATACCTGTCTTCTCCTACCTTGACGACTGGCTTGTCACGGGGTCCTCGATCGGCGAAGTCCGCCTGGTGGCGTCGCGCACGATCTTTCTTCTCGAACGCCTCGGCTTCTTGGTCAACAACTCCAAGTCCCACCTCGAGCTGGTGCAGACCCTGGAGTTCATCGGCGCACGCCTCAACATGGTGCGAGCGACCGCCTTCCTACCCACGGACCGGGCAGACCGCCTCTGGGCTGTGGTGACCCAGGTCCAGGACAGGGCTTGGGTTATGGCACGGGCCATGCTATGCCTCCTAGGACACATGGCCTCTACCGTTCATGTGGTCCCCCATGCTCACATGCACATGCGGACAGCCCAGTGGTGCCTCAGGGCACAGTGAAGCCAGGCATCCTCTATCCGGGTCTCCCGCAGTCTCCACAGCTCCCTGAGTTGGTGGAGGGACCCCTGAAGTCTCCTTCAGGGAATGCCCTTCCAGACCCCACAGCACAAGCTTGTCCTAATGACGGATGCTTCCCTGTTGGGGTGGGGAGCCCACTGCGGCACATTGTGCACACAGGAGCAGTGGTCGCCTGAGGAGTCTCAACAGCAAATCAACCTGATCAAGCTTTGGGTGGTCCAATGGGCCCTGAGGGCCTTTAAGGGCTATCTGTGGGGAAGGTCGGTGCTCATGCAGACCGACTACAGTGAAGCCATGTTTTACATAAACAAGGAGGGGGGAACAGGATCCTGTCCCCTCTGCCGAGAGGCAGTTGCTCCTTTGCGTTTCACCACGGGATGACCCTACAAGCGGTCTACCTTCCAGGCCAGGAGAATGTCCTCACAGACAGACTCAGCAGGATCCTCCGCCCACACGAGTGGCTCCTGGATCTGGAGATCACCAACCTCTTGTTCCGTCGAAGGGGGACCCCATCCATGGACCTGTTCGCCAGCCCGGTGAACGCGCAGCTTCCCCGCTTCTGCAGCCTGCTTCTATCCCTGAGCAGGGTGGCCCCGAATGCGTTCCTCTTGAACTGGACCTCCGGCCTTCTTAACGCGTTCCCTCCCACTACTCTCATCGCGAGGACTCTCCACAAGGTTTAGCAGGACCGAGCTTTGGTGATCCTCATGGCGCCCTCGTGGCTTCTACAGCCTTGATTCCCGCTTCTGCTCTGGCTCTCGTCCAAGCCTCCAGTCCCCCTGGGCTGTGCCCCGGGCCTGCTAACGCAGGAGAAGGGTCAGGTGATCCACCCAAACCTGGCCTCGCTGTCCCTTACAGCCTGGTGGCTGAACAGGTCGTCTTAGCTCCGCTGCACCTCCCGGAGGAGGTCGAGGAGGTTCTCCTCGCATCAAGGAAAGACTGGACGAGACAGGCATACGCCTTTAACTGGTGACGCTTCTCGGTCTGGTGCTCCGAGCTCCAGATCGACCCGTTCTCCTGCTCTACCCGGTGGGTTCTTTAGTATCTCCTCCACCTCTCAAAGGCAGGGTTGAAATCCAATTTGGTCAGGGTACACCTAAGCGCCATTTCGGCGAACCACCTCCCTGTTGAAGGGGAACCCCTCGTGGGCAGCCCTTGCCCTCCTACTTCATGTGAGGTCTCTTGTTTTCCAAGCTTCCCATCCGGCATCCTCCGGCAGAGTGGGACCTCAACGTGGTGCTTATGCAGCTTACATGATCACACTTTGAGCCAATGGCGACGTGCTTGCTTCGGCATCTCTCCTGGAAGGTGGTCTTCCTGGTGGCTTTGACTTCAGCTCGCTGAGTCAGCGAACTCCAGGCTCTCATAGCTGAGGCTCCATACACCAGGTTCTACGGGAACAGGGTGGTCCTCCGCACACATCCCAAGTTCCTACCAAAGGTGGTCTCGGACTTACATCTCAATCAGGAGAGAGACCTACTGACCTTCTTCCTGAGACCGCATGCCGACCGGGCATCAGCAGTATTACATATACTTGACTGCAAGAGGGCTCTTGCCTTCTACCTGCAGTGTACCCAAGCTCATCGCAAGTCCGACCGGCTCTTTGTCACCTATGATCCCAATCGTCTAGGGCAGCCAGTCACCAAATGCACCATCTCTGTCTGAGTGGCAGACTTCATCGCCTTCACCCAAAGGCGGGCACCCCACTGGATCGATGGGTCACCGCGCACGGCATCCAGGCCAAGGCAGCTTCTGTGGCTTCGCTGAGCTCAGTGCCTCTAACAGACATCTTCCGGGCTGCGACCTGGTCTTCAGCGAACACTTTCACTGTGCACTATTGCCTGGAGAGGGAATCCCACCAGGACAGCACTTTCGGCCAGGCTGTACTCCAGGGTATAAGCATCTCCTGCCCTCCAGAGCTTCGCCTTGATGACCCGAAGACTTGGGCTCCTTCGGATATCAACTTATGCTCATGGCCTCGCGGAGGCGTTTTTGGGTTACAAGTTCGGTAGCCTGTAGCTGAGGAGTCCCATAAGTGAGGACTGACTTCCTGCTTGTTCCTGGAGAAAGCATAGTTACTCACCTGTAACAGGTGTTCTGCAGGGACAGCAGGAATCAGTCCTCACTACCCTCCCACCTCCCCTGAATAGTTGTTATTTTTGTCCTCCTCTTGCCATCTGCTTAGTAGGGCTCTAGCTAGGGGACCTGACAGAGCAAGATGGCACCTTTGGGTGGGAAGAGGACCACGCATGCATGGCAGCAATCCCAAAGGCTTTCTTTTAAAGCTAGGGAATTGCTCTGCGCGGGCTCCGTTGGTGCCGACATCACCCATATGTGAGGACTGATTCCTGCTGTCCCTGGAAAACATCTATTACAGGTGAGTAACTATGCTGTTTGCCTGTTGGTTGGGCCGGCCCTGCAGAAGAGGCCAGATCCAGTCTGGGTTGGTGGATGAGGCCTTAGCTCCTGCTCAGAAGCATGGATTTGTAAGCTCCCAATTGTTGTGACTATGGATGCAAGTTTCTTTGGTTGAGGAACCCATTGTATGGACCAGATGGCCCAGGGTTGCCAGATAGCGCCCGAGACCACATGGTTCATCAGTAGTCTAGAGACAAGGGCTGTATGGAAAGCATTCATTGCATTTCCGCCCTTAGTCAGTGGGAGAGCAGTTCAGATTGTTGACAACAACACAGCAGTGGCTTATGTCAATCACCAGGGGACACAAAGAGTGCAGCTCTGGCAAAGGAAACAGCCTAATGAGGTGAGCCAAAAGGCATCTCTTTGCCCTCTCAGCAGCCCACATTGCCGATTCAGACAATGTTCAGACAAATTTCTTGAACAGATACTCCCTGGATCCAGGTAAGTAATGTTTGTTACGGCAGGCCTTCCACCTCATTTGCAGCAGTTGGGGAGAATCAGTGATGGATTTGATGACATCTCAGCAAATGGCCTAGGTTTCCCGCTTTTTCAGTCTGCAGAAGGAGGCAGGGCTGGATGCCCTCCTGCAACTGTGGTCCACAAAGGGAGTGCTGTATGTGTTCCCCCTTGGCTTATAGTGGGCAGAGTGTTGCAGCGGTTTGCAGTTTATCCAGGTCTAGTGGTCTTCAAAGCTCTTGATTGATCCAGGCATCTGTAGTACCCAGACATTATTCATCTGCTGGTGGTGGAGAACGTCTGGCTTCCGCAGAAGTGTCTTCTCAAACAGGGGCCGATTCTTATGGAAGTCTTGTCTTATGACCTGGCTCGTGAAAGGTTGTGCTTGAGACGGAAATGTTATGCAGAAGAGGTCATTACCATTCTCTTATAGGCAAGTAAGAGATTGACTTCTTTGTCTTACACTAGGACGTGGAGAAATTTTAAGACTTGATGTAGGGAACGTGGTTTCTCCCCATTTAAAGCTACTATATTGAATATTCTTTCCTTTCTTAGGAAGGCCTCAAGAAGAGTTTGGCCTTGTCCTCTCTGAAAGTTCAAGTAGCGACATTGGTGTTTTATCGTAGTTATCTACAGGGCTCACTTTGGTTTGTATTAAAACTTAATATATCACCTCTCGTTACATTAAGGCAGTTTACAAAAAAATTAAAATTTATCAAAGGTAGAAAGGAACTCTATGATAGGATGGCAAACCATTTGGATGTAGTTCATTTCCTGAAAGGAATGGGATACTGGTATCCTTCCCTGTGACCTGTGGCTGCAATGTGAAGTCTTAATTTAGTTCTTTGAGCATTGGGTTCTGCATGTTTTGAGTCTTTGAAAAGAGCTGCGCTTAAGGATCTCACATTAAATGTAGCCTTCCTTGTTGCAATCATTTCAGCATGGCATGCCTCAGAGTTATGGTCTTTGTCTTGTCAGCAACCCATTTTGCACTTTACGTAAGCGGGGCTTTATGGTGCCTTCCTTTCTTCCAAAAGTGATCACCACCTTCCATGTTAATCATCTGATCGAACTGCTGTCTTTTAAAAAGGAGGATTGTGATCCCGGGTTTGCTGTTTCACGTATGTTAGATATGCACGGGGCTCTTATTTAGTATTTAAAGGTGACAAATAAGTATTGCAGGTCTGATTGCCTGTGCACTGTTTGGCGGAACTAGTAAAGGTGAAGCAGCTTCTAAGGCTATTCTTGCTTGGTGGCATTGTCTACTTTTATTTTGAAAGGTCGTCTTCTCCGCATTTTTTCCAGGCGCTTTTAGCTAGTGGTATCTCAGCCTCATGGGCTGAGGTTAATTCAATTTCAACAGCAGACATTTGTAGAGCAGCTACTTTGTCCTCATTACATACCCTTTTTTTTTAATATGTTTATTGAATATTCAAAAATGGTACATCAACAAAAATCTCTCCCCTGTTACATATTACCTTGGCCACATTCCATTCTTCCCTTCCCATCCCCCACCTGTTTGCATTCGTGTCTCCATTAATACCCTTTGCCTCATTTGGTAGTCTGTCCATGTGCACTTTGGCTTGTTACACCAACTCCTTTACCCACTCTGTCGCTTGCCATTCTTAGGGTGTACCATTATTGCAAACAACCAGATTTAAACCTCTCAGTAAGTTAGCCATATTCACCAAATAAAACAGTATAACCAGTAACAATACGAATAGGAATGTGGGAAAAAAACAACAACCTCTCCCCTCCCCCCACCCTTTCCCTCCTGCTGTGCTGGCTTTCTGTTCTAAGGCAAGTTATGCTGTGCCGTTCCTTCCCAATTCCTCCCCAGGTTTTCCTCCTCCATTTCCCCCTCCCGTCCTGGTCCACCATTGTAAATATGAGGCCCAAATTTTCTGCCATTTTCAATCCTTCCCCTGTAGGCTTTAGGTGATTTTATCAAAAAGTAAGTCATCTCCCACTTTACGTCGCCAGTATTCCTGTGATGGGCCTCCAGGTGATTTCCATTTCCAAGCCAACACCACCTTGGCTGCTAACCAGTTTGTTGCGAAGTTCACAAGGATAGTCTCCTTTTATTGTGTTGTGTTCCTCCCCTGCTCCCAGCAATACTCGCATCGGATCTTGAGAAACTGCACTCCTTAAAATCTCCTCCATCTCGTTAGTTACATTCCCCCAGTACGTCCTAATTATCATGCATTCCCACAGCCCCTCCAACACCGGCCCTCTTCACTCTTCCAGCTTTCCCTATCAACTGTTATGTTGCATTTGCTCTGTGTATTATTTCTAGTTGGATTTGTCTCCTAGAGGTTACTAAGGGCTATTGATTCACCCCTTCATATATCCCCACCCATGTCCACTCATCTAGTGTCTGCCCACTCCACTGATGCCACCCCTTTACGTGGAATGGTAGGGAGCCCTCTTTGTCTTCCTTCAGTCCCTTGTACAACTTTGATAGGAGACCATTTCAGTTTTTACTTTTAAACAGGGAGATCTCTATTACAGTTGGGGTCCTTTGCATCATCTTTTGGGTGGTCGGGCCTTGATAAAAACTATCTAACCTGAAAGTATTGGAAAAAGGGGGATCTTTTCTCCTATCTTGTTCTCTAGATCGCATTGTAAGATAACACCCCCCGCCCGGACCTTTCCATGCTCCAAACTAATCCATGGCCTGTTTTCCTACGAGGGTCCTAAGCCTTGAAAATAGTCCAGTGGAGAATGATTGAAAGTCCCTTAGCTTTGCCCAGCTTACAAAGACTGTTGGGTATCTGCTGCTTTTTTATGCACTTCTTTCCTAACCATATCAGGGGTTCTAGGAATGGATGCCCTTTACTGTCTCCCTCTGTTTCCCCTACATCCAATTCCCCCCCCCCCCCCCTTCGACCTCCTCCCTCTATCTCTTCAAAAATGGACCAGTTCTGCTGACTCTTATTTGCAACCATTGCACTTCTTGTGGACGGGCATGATACAACCTTAATGCTCTCAGTATGGCAGCTTTGTAATATCTACTCAAATCTGGGTAATGTACTCCCCCCCCCCATCTCATCTCTGTATTACCTGCTTCACTCCTATTTTACTCTTCCGTCCACCCCATACGAATTAGACTAACCGCTGTTCCCATATGTTTATGGGACCTAGGCGTGGTTGTGTCTGATGATCTTAAAGTAGCTAAACAGGTAGAAAAGGCGACGGCAAAAGCTAGAAGGATGCTTGGGTGCATACGGAGAGGAATGGCTAGCAGAAAAAAGGAGGTGATAATGCCTCTGTATAAGTCTTTGGTGCGACCTCATTTGGAGTATGGTGTGCAATTCTGGAGACCGCACCTTCAAAAGGATGTGAACAGGATGGAGTCGGTACTAAAATGATTAGTGGGCTTCATTATAAAGCATATGAGGACAGACTTAAGGATCTTAATATGTACACCTTAGAGGAAAGGCGGGATAGAAGTGATATGATTGAGATGTTTAAATACCTCCGTGGCATAAATGTTCAGGGAGAGAGCCTCTTTCAATTGAAAGCAAGTTCTGCTACGAGGGGACATGGGATGAGGGTGAAGAGAGATAGATTCAGGAGTGATATGCGGAAATATTTCTTTACAGAAAGAGTAGTGGATCCATGGAATAGTCTCCCAGTGGAAGTGGTAGAGATGAGGACAGTAACTGAATTCAAAAAAGCATGGGACCAACACAGAGGATCTCTAAAGGTAAAAAGTGGACTGTTGTAGTTGTTGTTATGGAAGGACAGACTAGATAGGCCATGTGGTCTTTTTCTGTCATCATGTTTCTATGTTTATTAGGGGACATGGTATAGCTATTGGGAGCTGTCTAAATAAAAAAATTAATTTGGGTATCACATTCATTTTCGGAGCCACTATATGTCCCAACCAACTCAGGTGCAATATCCCTTCAGTTCCTCATCCACCTTTTGGTTCAGCGGGGTGTAGTTACATAAGAACATAATATATACCATACTGGGTCAGACCAAGGTCCATCAAGCCCAGTATCCTGTTTCCAACAGTGGCCAATCTAGGCCACAAGTACCTAGCAGTTTCTCCAAAAGACACAGGTTCCACAATGCTTGTACTGGGGCAAACAGTGGATATTCTGGGTCCCTTTTAATAATGGTTTATGGACCTTTCCTCCAGGAACTTGTCCAAACCTTTTTTAAACCCGGCTACATTAACAGCTTTTACTACATCCTCCGGTAGCAAATTCCAGAGTTTGATTACACATTGAGTGAAAACATATTTTCTCTTATTAGTCTTAAATAGGTTACCCTGTAGCTTTATTACATGCCCTCTAGTCTTTCTATATTTTGATGGCGTGAACAATTGATATACGTTTACCCGTTCCACTCCATTCATTAATTTATAGACCTCTATCATATCTCCCCTCAGCCGTCTCTTTTCAAGGTTGGAGTGGAGGAGTGGCCTAGTGGTTGGGGCAAGATACTTCAGGCTGGAAGGTCGGGAGTTCAAATCCCACTTGAGGACAGCAACCTTGGGCTGGAAGGACTGGGGTTTCTAGTCCCACAGGTGCTCCTTGTGGTCTTGGGCAAGCCACTTAACTCTCCATTGCCCATGTTCACTGTAAAATTGTTATCTTCAAGTTATAATGCCCTGTTCAATGTAATTTCAGTTTGTTCAATGTAAACCGCCTTGATATCATGAAAGGCGGTATATAAGAAATGTTAAATAAATAAAAAATAAATAAATAACCTTTTTAGCCTCTCTTCATAGGGGTGTTTCTGTATCCTTCCATCCTCTTTACCATTTTGGTGGCTCTTCTCTGTACCTTTTCTAATAACGCTATATCCTTTTTAAGATACGGCGACCAGAATTGCACACAATATTCAAGGTGCAGTCGCACCATGGAACAATACAGAGGCATTATAATATCCTTTGTTTTATTCTGCATTCCTTTCCTTATGATACCTAGCATTCTATTTGCTCTCTTGGCTGCTGCTTCACACTGGGTAGATGGTTTTAGCATGTTATCCACGATGATGCCTAAATCTTTTTTCCTAGGTGGTGGTTCCTAATGTGGAACCTTGCATCGTGTAACCATAGTTTGTTTTTCTTTCCTAGGTGCATAACTTTGTTCTTGTCCACATTAAATTTCATCTGCCATTTGGATGCCCAGTCTTCCAATTTATCAAGATCCTCCTGCAATTTTCCACAATCCTCATGGGTTTTAACAACTTTGAATAATTTTGTGTCATCTGCAAATTTGATAACCTCACTCATTATTATCATTTCCAGGTCATTTATGAATAAGTTAAAAAGCAGCGGACCCAGCACAGATCCCTGGGGTACTCCACTATTCACCTTTCTCCATTGGGAAAATTGGCCATTTAGCCCTACCTTCTGCTTTCTATCTTTTAACCAGTTCCTGATCCACAATAGTACACTGCCACCTATCCCATGACTTTTTCATTTTGCCAAAAGTCTCTTATGAGGAACCTTGTTAAAGTCTTTCTGAAAGTCCAGATACACTATATCAACCGACTCACCTTTGTCTACCTGTTTATTCACACCTTCAAAAAAAACATAACAGATTAGTAAGACAAGATCTTCCTTGTCTAAAGCCATGTTGGCTGTCTCCCATTAAGCCATGACTATCTACATGTTCAGTAATTTTGTTCTTTATGATGGTTTCCACCATTTTTCCCGGTACTGACGTCAGGCTCCCCAGATCTCCACTGGAACCCTTTTAAAAATTTTCGTTACATTGGCCATCCTCCAATCTTCAGGTATTACAGATGATTTAAATCAGTGTTCCCCAACCCCCGGGCCGCGGACCGGTACCGGTCCGTGGATCAAACGGTACCGGGCTGCCCGAGGAACTTTAAATAATTTCACTGTGGGTCCTCCCGCCTCCTGATTGGCCGAAAGGCAAACCCCATGCCATTGGTCGAGGAGGAGGCGCCGCGGGAGGACTGAGGACTTGAGGTCGGAGACGCAGGGACTGAAGAGAAGCTCCCGTGAGGTAAGTGCACAGAGGAAGTGGGTGACAGTGGTGGGTGAAGGGAATCACAGTGATTGAAGCCAACAGCTGAAGAAGTGGGATGCGGCCATTTTGTGGGTGAGTGTGTGGGGCACAGGTGAAGAGGGAGTCCACAAAGTGTAATGCCCACATGAAGTAAGGAGTTACTTTAATGGTAAAGGTGTCTCTAGAGTCCACGCTGGCATCTCTGTATTGAAAGAGGCACGATGATCTCTGTATTGAAAGGGGGAACGCTGGCATCTCGGCATTGAAAGGGGGCACAGTCATCTTTTGTGATTTATATATATTTCACAGTTATTTTATCTGGCGCAACACTATTTTATGTTTTTATTGTTTCCGATTGTGAGGTGTGAGCACAGTTAAGTGTATGCTGCCGGATTTGTGCACTTTATCTGATTTTTTCACTTTATATTAATATTTATATGCTTTTTTGATACACTGGTCATATATTTATAACACTGATCACATTTTTGCGCTGATAGTTTTTGGATTTACATTCGGATTTAGGTGACGTCTGGAGCTGAGCGGTTGCAAGCAGCAGTGGAGTGAAGAGAAAGAGAAGGTATCACTCTTCTAGCTCTTCTATCTGTTCACCGGTACTCATGTGTGTACTGACGTGTTATTGTGTCTGCTTTAACCCACAAATTAGTAAAAATGAGTATGAAACAGACATCGTTAGAAAGTTTTCTTGGGAAGAAAAAAAGGCCCAGTGAACAGACAGAAGAAGAGCCTTCAACATCAAAGAAATATGCAACCTTTTTTAACAGACAATACCATGAGTCCTATTTGAAATATGGATTTATCGGGACAGGTGATTCCCACGCACCAAAACCGATCTGCATAGTTTGCGGCGAGAAGCTCTCTAATGAGGCAATGAAACCTTCAAAACTGCTTCGCCACTTGACCGCCAAGCACCCTGGCATAAAAGACAAGCCCCTGGAGTATTTTGAAAGAAAAAAACGGGAGCACGAAGCACAGAAGAAATTTATGAGGGCCACCACATCAATAAAGGAGAATGAACTGAGAGCATCATATTTGGTGGCTAACCACATTGCTAAGGCTAAAAAGCCATTTACTATCGGTGAAGAATTGATCTTGCCCTCCACTAAAGACATTTGCCGTGAACTTCTAGGAGAGGCTGCTGTGGAAAAGGTAGCACATGTGCCTTTGTCAGCTAGCACTGTGGCTAGGCGCATTGAGGAAATAGCCGGAGACATTGAGGCACAATTGTTGGAGAGGATTAATACATCACCGTGGTATGCACTCCAGGTTGATGAATCTACAGATATCGACAACAAGGCACTACTACTTGTTTATGTGCGATATCTATATCAGAAGGATGTGCATGAGGATTTGTTATGTGCACTATCTTTGCCAACCAACACCACAGGAGCAGAACTGTTCAAGTCACTGGATGGTTATATATCAGGAAAACTGAAATGGTCCTTTTGTGTCAGCATATGCACAGACGGAGCTGCTGCCATGACCGGACGACTGTCTGGTTTAACTGCTCGGATTAAGGAGGTTGCACCTGAGAGTGAATCTACGCATTGTATCATTCACAGGGAAATGCTGGCAAGCCGAAAAATGTCACCGGAATTTAACAGCGTATTGAGTGATGTCGTTAAAGTTATTAACCACATTAAAGCACACACACTTAACTCGCGCCTGTTTGAGCAGCTTTGTGAGGAGATGGACGCAGAGTACAGATGCCTTCTCTTATACACAGAAATAAGATGGTTATCCAGAGGAAAATCGCTAACCAGAGTATTTGAATTACGAGAGCCATTGCAAAGATTTCTCTCAGAAAAGAAGTCACCGCTGGCAGCACATTTCAGTGACAAGGTATGGGTCGCAAAACTGGCTTACCTGTGTGACATATTCAGCCTGCTCAATGAACTCAATCTGGGCCTTCAGGGGAAAATGACAACTGTTTTCAAGTTGTCAGACAAAGTAGCTGCATTTAAAGCCAAACTGGAGTTGTGGGGACGGCGCGTGAACAGAGGCATTTTGGACATGTTTCAGACATTAGCGGGGATTTTAGGCGAGACTGAGCTTGAACATTCATTCTGCCAGTTGGTGCACGATTACCTGTCTTTGCTTTTAAAAGAGTTTGAGCGCTACTTCCCAACCACAAAAGACCCACGAACTGGTAAGGAATGGATCCGCGACCCATTTGCCAACAAATCAGGCGAATCTAGCATGTCTATGCAAGAAGAAGAACAACTGCTGGAGATTGCAAATGACGGTGGCCTTAAAACTACATTCGAGACAACAACTCTACCGGTGTTCTGGATTAAAGTCATGGCGGAATATCCTGAGATTGCCACCACAGCACTTAAATCCCTATTACCATTTCCGACAACCTATCTGTGTGAAGCGGGGTTTTCTGCAGTGACAGCAACCAAAACAAAACAACGGAATAAACTGGACATAAGCAACACACTTCGGGTGTCATTGTCTCCTATTACCCCCAGATGGAACCGTCTCGTTGCAGAGAAACAAGCTCAGGGTTCTCATTGATTTGGAATTCTAGTGAGTTAAATAAAATAAATCACTTTATATTCATTTTTGGTGTAGCTGTATTTTATTTTGAAGGCATGTTTAAATACAATTAAATTAAAATTATTAAATTAAAACAAGCGGGCCACGGAAAAATTATCAAACGTTTACCGGTCTGCGGCGATAAAAAGGTTGGGGAGCACTGATTTAAATGATAGTTCACAGATTACTAATCGTAGGTCTGCAATCTCATATTTCAGTTCTTTCACACCCTTGGATGTATACCATCTTGTCCAGGTGATTTGCTACTCTTCAGTTTATCAAATAGTTCTCCAGGACCAAGCAGGAAGTCAGTCCTCACATATGGGTGACGTCGGCGCCGACGGAGCCCTCGCGGAGCAATTTTCCCCAGCTTTCAAAGAAAGCCTTTGGGAATTGCAGCGCGCAGGCGCGGTCGCCTTCCCGCCCAAGGGTGCCATCTTAGCCAGTCTTCTTTTTTCCGCGGAGCCCTACAGACGTACCCGTCGTGTCCCCGCGAAAAAGTTGATATTTACTCATAATTTACTCTTTTTTCTTTCGGTTCGACGCCGGTCTTTTTCCCGCCCGGACTCGCGACGCCGGTCACGAGTCCTCTTCTTCTTTTTCGGTTTTTCTGACTTAGTCAGTTTCGTTTTCGGTTTTTCCCTGGCAGCCCGGTCCTTTGACCTCGCCGGGGCCCTTTTTCCCCCGATGGCTGCCAGTGGTTTCAAGCGGTGTGGTCAGTGTGACCGAAATATGTCACTAACTGACACACACGACAATTGCCTCCGCTGCCTGGGCCCGGATCATGAAGAAATGATCTGTGGGCCCTGCGGCAAAATGTCCTCCAAAGCGTTGAGAAGTCGGCGGCATCAGCGGGATAGGATCTTCGCTGACCCCAGCCGTACCCGGACCTCGTCGGAGGCCTCCGCGTCCAGAGGTTCCAGCTCGGACCGTCGCCGGAGTTCCTCCGATAGGGGTTCTCCCTCCGGGGACCATCGTCGGAAGGTGAAACCCGCGAGGGCGGCGTCGGTGGACGCTCCTGGCTCCGCGAGGGTCAGGTCGCATAGCCCCGATAGCCGTCCCGGGTCCTTGGAGAAGGAGCACCTCTCGAAGCGACCTCGCCTGGAGTCGGAGCTGCCTGCTCGGGTAAGTCCTGTGGTCCTCCTGGACTCGCCTCCGAGACCGCCGACGTCGGGCCTGACGCCGTCGGGGCCCGAGTCGGGGACTGCTGGGTCACCTGAGCTCGG
This sequence comes from Ichthyophis bannanicus, assembly GCA_033557465.1. Lineage (NCBI taxonomy): Eukaryota > Metazoa > Chordata > Amphibia > Gymnophiona > Ichthyophiidae > Ichthyophis > Ichthyophis bannanicus. The sequence goes on along the minus strand of CM066037.1, from coordinate 48,247,909 downwards.
ACTCAGGTTGACGGCCTTGGAGAGCAGACTGTCTGCCTTCATGGACCAGCAGCGGGCACTGCTCGCCGGCCTCGCTGGCGCCGCTGCCCCGACCGCCGGGGCGTCGACGTCTAAGTCGACCCCGGAGACCGAGCCGATCCTCGAGTCCATGCGAACTCGAGTCGATCCTCGGTCGAGGTCACCCTCGGCCTCCCGTTCGGGACCGAGGTCGCCGACGCCGACTCCCTCGGCGTCGGGGCGGCAGGCGCTGCGCCCTGCCCGGGCCGACCCCACCGAGTCCTCGTCGGAGTCGGTCTGGGAGTCTGAAGAGGAAGAGTCGCCTGATTCTTTTCGGACTCGGTGTGTCCCCTCGGACTCACCAGAGTCCGAACCTCGGAAGCAGTCCCCCCCGGAGGATGCCCGGTTCTCGGACTTCGTCAGGGATATGGCCAAGGCTTTGGCCTTCCCTGCGGATCCCGAGGAGGAGCCTCGAGCCGAAGAGCTCGACGCCCTCCAGTATGACTCTCCCGCCAGGGAACACTTTACTGTACCGGTTCCTCCCATGCTGGAACGACTACTCTTCCGCATGTGGGAGAGTCCGGCCTCCTCGCCGGTCCTGAGCAAGCGGGTCGATTCTATCTATCGAGTCCGCAAGAGCCCTGGCTTCCAAAAAGCACAGCTACCACACCATTCCATGGTAGTGGAATCGGCCATGCATCGTCTTAAGAGCCAGAAGATGCACTCCTCGGTGCCTCCTGGCAGGGAGGCCCGTAACCTGGATGGCCTTGGTAAGAAGTGTTTCCAGGGCTCTATGCTTGTGTGTCGTGTCCAGACCTACCAGCTATACATGGGCATGTATCTCCGAGACCTGGCTAAAGAGCTAGCCGGATTCTCCGCTGGTTTGTCCGAGGAACCCTTGCGGAGGTTCCTGGCCTTGTCCTCTGGCATTCGGGAATGCTCAAAATTCATATCCCGAGCAGCCTATGATGGCTTTGAAGCATCGGCTCGAGTGGCCGCAGCCGGCATCGGTGCCCGCCGACAGGCTTGGCTTCAGTCGTCTGACCTTGAGCCCTGGGTGCAGGACAAGTTGGTCGATGTCCCCTGCCGAGGCGAGAACCTCTTTGGCAAGCCCATGGCTGAAAAGGCTGCACAGATCGAGACGGAGACTCTCACCAGGACTAGGCTTTCTAGGAAGACCTCCGCCCCTTCCCAGAAAAAGAAGGGCTCGGGAAAGAAGTCCTTTTACCCGAGAAAGGCGGCTGCCTACAAACAATACCCCCAATATCAGGCCCCTGCAGCTCCCCAACAGGGCCAGCAGGCCAAGGGACGGGGTAACGGGTCCCGTAGGCAGCAAGCCCCCAAGCCTGCACCACCAGCCCCTGCTCAGCAGGGTGGGGGTTTTTGACTCCTTAAGCATAGCCTCTCCCCCTCCGCTGGTTCCTCCCAGCACCGGAGGCCGGCTGGTTCACTTCGCCCACAGGTGGTCCAGCATCACCTCAGATGCCTGGGTGCTTCAAGTCGTGAGAGAAGGCTATCTTCTCCACTTCCAACAGGTCCCTCCCTCCTATTTTCCGGGAGAACCTCCACGACTCCCTCTGCACAGGGAATTACTCCTTCAGGAGTTAGCAGGTCTTCTACAGGAACAGGCGGTGGAACCGGTGCCCCACCACCTGAGAGGTCAAGGCTTTTATTCCAGGTATTTTCTAGTACCAAAAAGGACAGGAGGCCTCAGACCCATCCTGGACCTGCGCAACCTCAACAGATTCCTCGTGCGGGAAAAGTTCAAGATGCTTACCCTTGGAATCCTTCTGCCCTACCTCCAGCAGGGAGATTGGCTATGCTCCTTGGATCTAAAGGATGCCTACACGCACATCCTCATCCACCCAAGCCACCGCCAATACCTAAGGTTTGTGGTGGCAGGAAATCATTACCAGTACAGAGTACTGCCCTTTGGCCTGTCCTCCGCACCGCGGGTCTTCACAAAATGTCTCGCGGTGGTGGCGGCCCATCTCCGGCTTCACGGCCTCTATGTCTTTCCGTACCTCGACGACTGGCTCATCAGAGCAGCGTCCGCTCCGGAGGTCACCAACGCCACACGCCGCACGGTGACTCTTCTGCAGTACTTGGGCTTTGTTATAAACTTCGCAAAGTCCACTTTGCTCCCCTCACAGGATCTCGAGTTCATCGGCGCAAGGCTGCACACTCCTCAGGCACGAGCGTTCCTACCGCTCGACAGGGCTCAACGGCTCATGGACCTAGCCGACCGTTTTCGCAGCCAGCCCCTGGTCTCCGCCAGTCGCTTCCTGAGACTACTCGGCCATATGGCTTCCACCGTCCATGTGACCCCCAATGCCCGCCTGAATATGCGGCCTGCTCAATGGTGTCTCCGCAAGCAGTGGCAACAAGCCACAGGCGGCCTAGCAGACCTAGTGCGCGTCTCCGAGCCGCTGATCTCGTCTCTCCGGTGGTGACTTCATCGGCCGAACCTGGTACTCGGCATGCCTTTTCAGTCACCTCAGCCGGCCCAGGTGCTGACGACAGATGCATACCTCCTGGGCTGGGGAGCACATTGCCAAGGGGCACGTACTCAGGGCCTCTGGACCACGTGGGAGTCTGCTCAGCAGATCAACTTCCTGGAGTTCAGAGCGATCCGCCTGGCTCTCAAGGCTTTCTCCCACCTGACCTCTCGCCAGTCCGTCCTTGTCCAGACGGACAATCAAGTTGCCATGTTCTACGTGAACAAGCAGGGGGCACGGGCTCCTTCCTTCTCTGTCGGGAAGCACAGAAGCTCTGCTCTTGGGCCGTCAGTCACGGCGTTCATCTCAAGGCAGTTTATCTCCCAGGCCAAGAAAATTGCCTGGCGGACAAACTCAGCAGGATCCTCCAGCCGCACGAGTGGCGCCTGGATCCCTTGGTAGTTCAGAAGCTCTTTCTAAAGTGGGGCCTCCCCACGATGGATCTCTTTGCCAGCCCTCTCAACCGGCAACTTCCTCGCTTCTGCTCTCGTCAGCCACACCCCCTTCGAGTTGCGGCAGACGCTTTTCTACTCTCATGGTCGGAGAGCCTTCTGTATGCTTTCCCTCCCATCCCGCTAGTCTCTCGAACTCTTTTCAAGGTTCTCCGAGACAAAGCCTTCATGATCCTGGTGGCCCCTCGCTGGCCCCGACAGCCGTGGTTTCCACTCCTGCTGCAATTAGCGGTGGAGGATCCCTTCCCTCTGGGGTTACAACCGGATCTCCTCACTCAGGATCAGGGGTCTCTGCTACACCCCAACCTCAGATCTCTCAATCTAATGGCCTGGCTGCTGAGAGGGTAGTCCTTGCTCCCCTTCTTCTGCCGGCAGAGGTGGAAGAGGTCGTCCTAGCTTCTCGGCGACCTTCTACCCGCAAATGCTACGCCCTTAAATGGCGTCGCTTTTCCGTTTGGTGTACCCAACAGTCTCAGGATCCCTTCTCCTGCCCGGTGTCGGTGATTCTGCAGTACTTGCTATACCTCTCTAATCTGGGACTTAAGTCCAACTCCGTCAAAGTTCACCTCAGTGCTCTTTCAGCACATCATGTGCCGGTGGACGGCAGACCTCTTTCCAGCGACCCTCTCGTAGCGAGGTTTCTCCGAGGTCTCCTTCTACTTAAACCACCTCTGCGCCCGCCAGCACCTGACTGGGATCTGAATGTGGTGTTACAGCGGATCACCTGTCCGCCTTTTGAACCTATGGCTACCTGTTCTCTCCGTTTTCTTTCTTGGAAAACATTGTTCTTGATAGCCCTCACTTCCGCTAGACGCGTAAGTGAATTGCAGGCCCTCGTGTCTGATCCCCCTTACACTCGGTTCTACAAAAATAGGGTAGTCCTACGGACTCACCCAAAATTTCTTCCAAAAGTGGTCTCCCCTTTTCACATCAATCAGGAGGTGGTACTTCCGACCTTCTTTCCCAGACCACACTCCAGCCGAGCTGAAACGGTCCTCCATACCCTGGACTGTAGAAGGGCATTGAACTTCTACCTTGACCGTACGCGGGAGCACCGTAAAGCTGCTCAGCTTTTTGTGTCTTTTGACCCCAATAAATTGGGGCTCCCGGTCTCCAAGCGTACTCTGTCCATCTGGGTTGCGGACTGTATCACTTGGGCTTATGGGGCAGCCGGACTCTCCTTGGAAGGTCGAGTCACGGCTCATTGCGTTCGGGCAAGGCTACGTCAGTGGCTTACCTCCGCTCTGTTCCGCTGGCAGACATCTGCCGGGCCGCTACTTGGTCTTCGAGCCAGACTTTTGCGGTCCATTACTGTCTCGAGAGGGAGTCCCGCAGGGACAGTGCTTTCGGACAGGCAGTCCTCCGTAATCTCTTTGAGGTCTGAGCAACTCCTACCCTCCATCCTGGATGTGGGCTACCGGTGGGTAATAATTCAGCGAAGATTCCTTCCTTCTGTGCTGCTGAGCTAGAGGGAGCTCATTTTTGTGCTTAGGGTCTCCGGTAGCCTTAAGCTTGGGAGTCCCATATGTGAGGACTGACTTCCTGCTTGGTCCTGGAGAAAGCGTAGTTACTCACCTGTAACAGGTGTTCTCCAGGAGCAGCAGGAATCAGTCCTCACAACCCTCCCTCCTCCCCTTGGAGTTGCAATCATCTGCTTTAGTTTTTTTGCAAATTTTTATGCTGTCTTTTTTAGCTATGTCATCTGACTGGCTAAGATGGCACCCTTGGGCGGGAAGGCGACCGCGCATGCGCGCTGCAATTCCCAAAGGCTTTCTTTGAAAGCTGGGGAAAATTGCTCCGCGAGGGCTCCGTCGGCGCCGACGTCACCCATATGTGAGGACTGATTCCTGCTGCTCCTGGAGAACACCTGTTACAGGTGAGTAACTACGCTTTATGCATCTTCCCGGTATATCAATATTTCCTTTTCGTCCCTCTAGTCCAGTCCCGGAACCATAGAGTTTAGAATCTCCTCCAGCAGCCTTGGAGACTGAATGACATCACAGCTCTTCTCTCTCTGGTATAAATAGGCAAGGACCGCCCCCTTCCACCAGTACTTCAGTCTCCAAGCAGCTGAGGAGATTCTGGGCCTAGGGATAGGCCCAGCACAAATAGGCAGAGCTAGGAATTTTTTCTTTGTTTTCCTTTTCTAATTCTTGATGTTTTTTGTTTGGTTGCCTTTCTAAAATAAATAGCCACTTTTTTCTTCCCTCTGGCTCCAGTCCTGCTTCCTCCTTTCTCCCTCAATTTTCCCTCTCGTGGGGGGGCTGCCCCTTGGTGAGAAGGAGCAGCTTTACAGAGCAGAAGAAGTAGCCTCCCTGCTCCCGAACCCGCAAGCAAGGGTAAGGAGAAGGTGGAAGGCTTAGCCCCAGCCATCTCTAAGGGACAGTGAGATTGGTGGTGGGAGCACCGTCGGAGCCGAAGCCATGAGCAGGCTGAGCTCCGGCACATGTCTGCCTCATTGCAGCACCTCAGGTTGAAGCAGTGAACTGTAAGTAGGTCTCGCCGACTTTAGCAGCGTTTTTTTTTTTCTTTTTGAATTTTCTTTTACTTGTTTCTTGGAGGGGAGTTGAGAGGGAAGACCCTGCCTCAGCGGGGGATCTCATAAAGGAGTTCTTTGCCCTCCGGACACTTTTTTGCTGCGCGGGAAAAGTCCCGGCGGCCATTTTGAAAACCACATTTTTTTATAGTGGCTTTTTGGAAGCGTTTTAAGCCTCGTTTGCTGCAGACCTGCTATAGGCTCATCAGGCGCTTACAGAGCATTGGCCTGTTGGGGAAAAAAAAAAAAGAAAAGAGAAGTTCAAAGGGAAACGAGCTATGCTGTAAATTTCCCTTATTGAAATATTGAGCAGGTGTATCTAGGCTGTTTTTTGCAGGGCTCCAACCCGGAGAGAGCCCTTCCTTCCGGGGCTGGCGGTCAGGGCCAGCGGTGGGGGAGGGGGAGTTCCCGGGCTGGTTTAGAACAGTTCTTTGAGGCGGCTGCTATGCCTGCAATTCCACGCTGTCTAGTGTGCGGCAGGAGGAAAAGTTCAGTGCTGGGATCAGGAGTCTGTGTCCCTTGCTCCCTAGAGGTGCAGCATATGGACGGAGAGCCGGGACAGCCCCTAGCAGGCCGGAAGGCTATTCGTACAGGCGCTGAAGCACTGTTATCTCCGTCTTTAGATCCTGAGGAGCCAGTGCCGGGGCTCTCCTCGGGCGGCGGCTCCGCCGGATCACAAGAGCAGGGACAGGCGAGGGAGGTGACCGGGCTTCCGCCGAACTTTGTTGCCTTGTTGCAGCAGGCTTTTGTCTTCCTTCAGCCCGCGATGTTGGCTCTTCCTCACGGACCCCAGAGTCAGAAGCGCTCGGCCTCTCTGGTCGGTTCAGGGAACGGTGCTCCGGTGGCTAAAAGGTGTAGGGCCACTTCGGAGGGTCCCACGCCTTACCTCGCTGATGACCTCAGCTAGGGGAACGCCAAAAAGGGAAGAGTTCTCGGAAGATGAGCTGGAAGACAGAGAGTTGCCTGACTCGGAGCAGCAGTGCTGGGTAGTCAGAGTCTTTCGGTGTGAAGGGCTTCCAGCCCGGGTTTCGGAGATGCTAAAGACACTAAATCTGCCTTCCAGCGAGGAAGCAGCGGAAGAGACATTAGAAGATCCGCTGTTGCAGGCGGTGCGGACATCCCAGAGAGTGTTTCCCCTCCATAGGGTATTTCGGAATATGATACAGGAAGAATGGGATTTGCCAGAGGCGGCCCTGAAGGGGGCTAGAGCATTGGCTCGCCTTTATCCGCTCGCGAACCGCGATAGGGAGCTGTTTCGTTCTCCAAAGGTAGTTGCGGCGGTATCGGCGGTCACTCAGAAAACCACAATTCCCGTGGAGGGGGACCGCAGCGCTGAAGGATGTTCAAGACAGGAGGTTAGACACTCTGTTGAAGCAGGTGTTCCATGTTTGCGTGCGGTCCATGCAGACCGGCTTCGGTGGCACGTGGCTGTTTGAGGTGGTCCCAGAGGTTGCAGGAGACCATCTGGAAGGGCAGCTTGAAGATGCCACGCGACTGGAGTCGGGAACCGCGTACTTGGCGGATTTTCCTTCTGATCTCCTCCGCGGCTTGGCTAAGGGGATGGTCTCCGTAGTAGCAGCTCGGAGGTATCTCTGAGAACTTGGCCGGCGGACGGTTCGTCTAAGGCTCGGCTTAGCAAGTTACCCTTTGGGGGTATGCTTTTATTTGGGGAGGATTTAGATAAGTTGGTCCAGGACCTCGGAGTCCCAGGAGGGATGTCTCCCAGAGGACAAGCCGAAGCAGGGCCGCAGTTCTGTGGGCTTCACGGAGGTCCTGAGAAACTTTCGTAGTTTTCGTTCTCCCCGTTATGGACAGTCCCAGTGGGGGAAGTTCCCGCTTAGGGGTCAGGGGTTTCGAGGATTCAGGGGAGGAGGCCGGGGGTTCGCTACTTTCCAGTCCTCGGCCCCAAAACAGACACAATGAGATAAGGCGGGCTCAGGAGAGGGTAGTTCCCAGAGGAGGTCGATTGCGGGAGTCTTACCCTGCCTGGGTACGAATTAAGTCAGATTAGTAGGTCCTGGAGGTCATTCGCGAGGGGTACGTATTAGAACTCCATCGACCCGTCGTAGGTTCCTTTGTCCGTTCTCCCTGCTCAGCCCTGGGCACTGGCAGGCGGTCCAGTACACGCTACAGCGGCTGCTGCAGCTTGAGGCGGTGCTGCCGGTGCCCGCAGAGCAGTGCGGTTCTGGTCGCTACGCCATCTATTTCGTAGTGCCAAAGAAGGAGGGCACATTTCGCCCGATCCTGGCTCTGACAAGGGTGAACCGTTGTCTCCAGATTACCCATTTTCGGATGGAGACCTTGCGTTCCGTGCTGGCAGCGGTCCGGACCGGGGAGTTTCTGACGTCATTAGATCTCACGGATGCTTGCCTGCACATCCCGATTCGGCAAGAGCATCAGAAGTGGTTGAGATTTGCAGTACCCATGGGACATTTCCAATTTCAAGCGCTGCCCTTTGGGCTGGCAGCGGCGCCACGGACGTTTCCCAAGGTCATGGTGGTGATGGCGGCGGTGCTCCGCAAAGAGGGAGTACTGGTGCACCCATATTTGGACGATTGGTTGATCCGAGCGAAGTCGAGAGAGGACAGCTCGGCAGCGACGGCCCGGGTGGTCCAGATGTTCGAAGGCCTGGGCTAGGTAATCAACTTTGCAAAGAGCAGGTTGGTACCATCGCAATCCCTGCAGTACCTTGCAGCACGCTTCGAAACAAAGCAGGGGAAGGTGTTCCTGCCCAGGGCCTGGGCTCTAGGTCTGCGACAACTCGTCAGGCGTTTCTTTTCGAGTCTGTCTCCAACAGCATGGCAGTACCTGCATTTGTTGGGAACAGTGGCGGCCACGATAGAAGTGGTTCCGTGGGCCCGAGCGCACGTGCGGCCGTTACAGGCGGCGCTTCTCCGTCGTTGGTCGCATCAGTCGGATGTCCTATCGCAGAGGTTAGTTTGCCCTCAGAATGTGCGTCACGAGCTGCAATGGTGGTTGAGAACGGAGAATATGGAAGCCGGCATGCCGCTGGACCGCCGTCCTGGGGACTGCTCACGACAGACGCGAGCCTCCTGGGTTGGGGGGGGCTCATTGCGAAGGCAGGTTTGCCCAGGGTCGTTGGTCTCAGGAGGAGACGTCTCGGTCCATCAACAGGTTGGAGATGAGAGCGGTGTTTCTGGCGCTACCGGAGTTTCAGGACGCTCTCGGTCGGGAGGTGGTCCGAGTCTTGTCAGTCAATGCGACAACGGTGGCCTACATCAATCGGCAGGGGGGCACAGGAAGTGCTACACTGGAAGCCGAAGCGGGTCAGCTGTGGGTGTGGGCCGAACACAATCTCCAGGCTCTCGCGGCTCAACATGTGGCCAGCGTAGACAATCTCGAAGCGGATTTCCTCAGTCGTCGCAGAGTAGACCCCGAGGAGTGGGTGCTACATCCGGGGGTGTTTGCTCTTCTGGTGAGGTGCTGGGGAGTTCCGGTAATGGATCTCATGGCGAGCTTCGAGTCAGCACAGGTAGCAAGGTTTTTCAGCAGGCGCTGGGAACGGATGTCAGAGGGGCTAGATGCATTAGCGAAAAGGTGGCCAGAGGGAGTTCTCCTTTGTTTTTTTTTCCCACCTTTGGCCCTCATGGGCAGGGTGGTGCAGCGCGTTGGGAGACATCGCGGTCGGGTGGTTCTGATCGCGCTCGATTGGCCCTGAAGGCTGTGGTATGCAGATTTGGTACGGCTGTTAGTGGACGATCTGTGGTAGTTACCGCAGCGGGAGGAGCTCCTACGGCAGGGTCCGTTGCGCATGCCCTAGGTGAGTCGGTTCTCGCTTACGGCTTGGCTCTTGAACGGGCTAGGATGACAGCTAAGTGTTATTCGGCGGCGGTCATTTCTACCTTGCTAAAGGCACGCAGGCGTTCCACCTCGCTGGCGTTTGTCCGGTTCTGGAGGATCTTTGCAGCTTGGTGTGTGGAGCGTAATATTCAGCCGTTGAGGGCTTAGATTTTGCAGGTCCTTTCCTTTTTGCAGGATGGAGTGTGGAAGGGATTGGTGGCCAGTTCCTTGCGAGTGCAGTGGGCGGCGATTTCCTGTTATAGGGGGGAAGTGCTCGGTCAGCCGGTAGGATCTCACAGTGACAGGCTTTTTCTGAGAGCTGTCTTGCTTCTTCGTCCGTTGGTACGCTGTTAGGTGTCGACATGGAAGCTGAATCTGCTATTGGAGGCTTTGCTTGAGCTACCGTTTGAGCTGCTAAGCATCGCCACCCTGAAGGATCTCGCGTTAAAGAAGGTATTTCTGGTAGCTATTTGTTCCGCAAGGAGGATTTCGGAGTTACAGGCTGTATCCTGTAGGGCACCTTATTTGTCTTTCTTCCATGATAAGGTCTGTCAGACGGCTGCCTGGATGAGAATGTTCACAGTCTTGGCAAGTGCATATATCAATATGATTTGCAAGGGATTGTGGGAAATGCAGTCCATTCACACCAGACACAGCTGCTCACAATAATTAGTTGTGTTTGAGTGTAAAGCCAATAAGATATTTATTTATGGGGTTATTTCTCCCAACACAGATATGCTTGGTAGCACATAAAACAGGATACTTGCTTTCAGTGTTAAACTTAGAAAAACAAAATCAGGAAAACAACAGTTGAACTTTGTCAGGCAATCAAAGCAAAAAAATAAAGACCTGGTCTTTTCTGTAGGCTTTAGCTAATATTTTCTTAGCAGTGTTTCAAACAACAAGCAAAACCCACAAAGAAGGGAAAAACTGTTCTTTTCAGGTTAACTTCTTATATCTTCACACATAGATTCAGAAGTGATTCCCTCAGAGCTCACAAGCAATTAGGTAAGGCTCAATTGCTAGCAGTTACCCAGCTGAAACCCCTTAGCTGGCTTGCTTTCTCCTGCGTGGCTCAAATCCTACTTCAGGAGCTTTTCTGAGTAGATTAAAGAACAAGTTTGTATTTCTTTGTGATGGTGGTTGTACTTTGTAACAGTAAATTACCAAAGGAGTTTAGACAGAGAGCAATCCATATATTCACAGCCTGTATCTAAGACCGCTCCCCCTTCTTCAACAATCATGGGTTCAATATCATGGATTGGCACAGAGGACTTTCTCAATGTAGCACTCTCAGGAGAATACTTGTTTCCCTGCTGTCTTTCAAGGTTATAGCTAGGGCATAGATCAGTGTTCATACCTGAGCTTCCATTGCTGTTAGAGTTCCTCTCTAAATAGCCTGGCCAGTATGTAGTCCAGTTCTTATGTCCAGCCTTCCAATCCAGATCCCTGGACACTGGATCTCTCTTCACATACCTTCTGGCACGGGTCTTAGGGTCCCTTCCACTTGCAGCCATCTCCCTCACAGGTACCGTCTGGAGATTCCTAGCTCTGCAGCACCATTCCTCTGGCTTTCCCCAGTCCAATGGTGTATGCTGGCCTTTTGAATGTCTCCCAGTATACGTACTGCTCTGGACTCCTTTAGACCTCCCAAATGCTTTTCTCTTCTTTCTTCCAAAGGGTTTCTTGCCCTCTCTGTCCGTCCGCTCTGGCTTCTGCTTCTGATGATCCTCCAGATGATGAAGCTGTCCAAGATGAGGATCTCCAAGCTGATCATGAGGATGATGTCCAAGATGAATCTGAGGATGATTCTCTGTAGAATAAACTCTACCTTTATTCTGCTTAGATGAGTGCTCCACCCTAGCACAGCGCAGCTGTGCTGAATCAGGCCCTGCCCTTTGAGATGAGTGCTTGGGGATTACCTCATAGCCCTCTTGATTGAATACACGTTTCCCCACTTCAGCTCCTCTAATGGCTGTTGGAAACCTGGTGCATTCTGGGACTGGTAGTCTTTTATGGAAAAATTCTGTTTTCTTATTTCTACCAGAACTGACAGGTTGCTTGTTCAGAGTCACTTCACCTTTACTATAGCTCCTTCCTGAGCTATGATAAGCTTCCTTATCACAGGTCGTGCTACGCTCAGTGCCGGATTTTCAGCCGAAGGTGGTCTCGGCTTTTCTCCAGGACCAAGCAGGAAGTCAGTCCTCACATATGGGTGACGTCGGCGCCGATGGAGCCCTCGCGGAGCAATTTTCCCCAGCTTTCAAAGAAAGCAGCCATTTCGGCAGACTGACAGATTGTTTGTGGCTTTCGGGGGGCCGCGGAAGGGTGAAGCGGCAGCGAAAGCATCCATTTCTAGATGGTTAAAGGCGGCTATTGCGTCGGCTTACCTTTTGAAAGCTAGGGTAGTTCCAGAAGGTCTCAGAGCGCACTCGACCAGGGCGCAAGCGGTGTCGTGGGCGGAGTACAGTTCAGTTTCGGTTGCGGACATTTGTAGAGCGGCGACTTCATCATCGTTGCATTCATTCTCGAAGCACTATCGGTTAGATGTGCAGGCGGCGGAGGACTTCGTTTTGGCTCAGCGGTGCTTCAGGCTGAGTTTTCTGGTCCCTCCCGTTGATGTGCACTGCTCTGTTACATCCTCTATGGTTCCGGGGACTGGACTAGAGGGACGAAAAGGAAGAATTAATTAGACTTACCTGCTAATTGTTGTTCCTTAAGGAACTCTAGTCCAGTCCCGGACCCCTCCCAGGGTATGCAGCCTGAAGCTGTTGTCCGTTGTATCTTAGTAAAAGGGGGTCAAATTGGAGAGGATGTCTCCGGAAGAGGAGTGGGGTTCCGGAGGACGCGGAGTGGAGCCGCAATGGGAACCACGCAGAAGCGCGGTTTTGTTCCTACGTTTTTGGCATTTCTACAAGGTCCTTCGTCGAAGAGAAGGTTAGAATATGCACAGGTTTTTAGGTTCTAGCCAAAGTTTATTTAGTTTCTCTTGTTGTTCTTTATCTACTTATTTGTTGCTCTGCTGAGTTGCTTTGTCAATAGGTACTGGTGGAAGGGGGCGGTCCTTGCCTATTTATACCAGAGAGAGAAGAGCTGTGATGTCATTCAGTCTCCAAGGCTGCTGGAGGAGATTCTAAACTCTATGGTTCCGGGACTGGACTAGAGTTCCTTAAGGAACAACAATTAGCAGGTAAGTCTAATTAATTCTTCTTTCAATTCTTCCGCAGCATCTCCTTTAAATATCATTTCAGTCATGGGTAACATCCCTACATCTTCCTCAGTAAAGACCGAAGCAAAGAATTCATTCAGTCTCTCCGCTATGGCCTTGTCCCCTCTTAGTGCCCCTCTTACCCCTCTATCATCTAATGGTCCAACTGACTCTCTCACGTTTTTTTTTGCTACGAATCTACTTGAAAAAGTCTTTATTATGCTTTTTTACTTCTACAGCAAGCTTCTCAAATTCTCTCTTTGCTTGCCTTATCAATGCATGGCATCTAACTTGACAGTGCTTGTGTTGTTTCCAGTTTTCATCATTTGGCTCCTTTTTCCATTTCCTGAAAGATGCTTTTTTGGCAACAACAGCCTCTCTGTCTTTACCTTTAAACCATGCTGGCAGTTTTTTGGGCTTCCTTCCACTTTTCTTAAAGCGTGGAATATAGTTGGTCTGGGCTTCCAAGATAGTATTTTTAAACAACACCCAAGCTTGATGGTAAATCATTACCTTTACAACTGCTCCTTTTAGTTTTTTCAAAACTATTTTCCTCATTTTATCATAGTCTCCCTTTTGAAAGTTAAAAGTTTGTACTGTGGATTTCCTTACCGCTTTTTCTTCATTTATTAAATCAAATCATGCTAAGATCACTATTGCCAAGTGGTCCCAACACAGTTTTCTCTTGCACCGTATCTTGTGTTCCACTAAGGACTAAGTCCAAAATGGCTTCCCCTATAGTCGTTTCATAAACCAGCTGCTCCAAGAAGCAGTCATTTATTTCATCTAGAAACTTTATCTCCCTAGTATGTCCTGCCATGACACTGACCCAGTCGATACCGGGGTAATTTAAATCACCCATTATTATTACCGTGTTGTAACTTGTGTTAGCTTCCCTGGTTTCTTTGAGCATTTCATCTTCCATTTGTTCATTCTGGTGAGGCAGTTGATAGTACACCCCCACTGCCTTCGCCTTCCCCTTCCACTTCCACTTCCACTTTCACTTTTTATATGGAATTTCAATCCATAGAAATTCTACAGTGAATTTTGTTTCCTGCAAAACTTCAATCCTTTGTGACTCAAGGCTCTCTCTAATATAGAGCGCAACCCCTCCACCAATTTGATCTTCTCTATCGTTATGATATAATTTGTACCCAGGTATTCACAGTGTCCAACTGGTTGTCCTCCTTACACCATGTCTCTATGATACCAGGTTCAGCTTATACCATGTTCAGCATATACAACTCCCCTGGCTCTGCCAAGAGAAATAACCCTAGGTATCTTATCTTGCTCCTGGCCCACTGAAAGGGAAAGTCGGGTAAGGCCGCTTGAGAACATCCTCCTAATGTTTGGGCTTCTGTTTTCCCTAGGTTAACCCTAAATCCAGACAGACTGGAGAAAATGTCAATCTTTATCAGGTGTGGTAGGGATGCCTTTGGGTTGGTCATGAAAATCAACGTATCATCTGCATAAAGAATTTTATGCTCTTTCTTGCCTACCTTTATGGGGTTAATACTTGGGATTTTTCTGACCTGGGCCGCAAAGGCCTCAATAACTATCGTGAACAGGAGTGGGGATAGGGGATATCCTTGTCTTGTCCCTTGATATAGCGGGAATTTTTCCAGATAGATACCATTAACCATAACTCTAGCTTTCGGTGCTGCATACAGGGCTTTGATCCCCTGAATAAACCCTTGACCAAGGAAGTTTTTCCAGCATAGCAAAAAGGAACCCCAACTCCACACTGTCAAAAGCCATTTCGGCGACTAGTGCTACAAAGATCGCTGCCCCTGCCTCTTTTTAAGGAGGTGGGTCAGATCCACTGCCCGCCTGACATTATCTTCAATAGCCCTCCCTTTAATAAATCCAGTTTGGTCTAGATGTATCAAACCAGGCTGGCTATTTTCAAGCTGTTTGGCTAATACCTTCACAAAGAGTTTTGCGTCGCAGTTAATCTTTGTGATTGGGCGATACCTACTACACTGTTCAACTGGTTTGCCCTCCTTCGGAAGCACAATGATATTTGTATGCTCCATAGATGATGGGAGCTGTTCCCCTGCAAGGGCTGCTGTAAAGACCCTAGCCGGCAATGGAGCAATTTCCGCTCAGAGTTGGTGGTAAAACTCCAATGGAAATCCATAGTCTCCTGCTGCTTTCCCTTTAGGAAGTGATTTAATAACCTTTTTTACTTCTTCTGCACTAATGGAGCGCCCTAACCTTTCCGCTTCTTCCCCCCCCCCCCCCCATTCTGAATAGCTGCAATGTCCCCAGCAACTCCTCCATTGTCCCCCTTCCGAGGTGTATAGAGCTTCATAAAAAGTTCTAAACTTCTTGCAAATGCCTTCCATTTCCCCTATCGCCTGCCTTTTATCTCCTTTAACTTCTCCTACCATACGCTCCACTCTCTTCTTCCTTAATTGCCATGCCAACAGTTTGCCTGACCAGTTTCCTTGCTCCTGGTATCAGCTCTTCATCATTTGAAGCAGATGGGTAATATGTTCTGTTTCTAAGGCTTGATATTGTGCTCTGGCCACCCTGAGTTTCCTCCCAGTCGTTCTTTCTCCTGTTTTTGGGTGTATGTGTTGTAATTGCTGAATCTCAGCCAGTAGCCTTTTACTCTCTTTCTTTCTTTCTCTTTTTTTCTATGCCGCAAGCTGTATTAGGATGCCACTCATAAATGCTTTCCCCATGTTCCATAAAACCTGGTCTGTTACTTCCCCTGTATCATTATGGGCTAGATATTGCTGCCATTCTTTCTTTATCTTATCCACTACCCCATCTTACTGCAGTAGCGCTACATTTGCCCTCCACCCCTGTCCCTTGGATAGTTGTGTCGGCCTCTTAGGGAGCCATCTCGTTTCTACCATCCCGTGATCAGACACTATAGTTGGGTGGATCATTGTATTCTCAATCCTCCCTGCCTGTTCTTTTTTAGCAAAAATATAGGCCAGCCGGGAATATGTGTCTGTCTTTGGGGCATAATATGTGTATTCCTTAAGGACCTGATTGTTTATCCACCATAGGTCCATCATATCCCATCCCTGAACCATTTCTCTCAGTTCTTTCCTTTCTCTTTTATGAGCTTTGGTGGAATTGTTTATTCTGTCAAGTTCTCCCATCACTATTCAGTCCCCCTTGGCCACCTGAGCAAGCTACCCCATCCATTCCTTAAAGAAAGACCTCTTCTGCCCGTTGGGTGCGTACATATTGAGATTTATGAGTTTTCTACCCTACCCATCAACCAGACCATCCTCTTGTGTGTGTCATCCTCCCCCCCCCCCCCCCGAGGCATAAACAACCAGTGAGACCCTTTTGTACACCATTATTGCCACCCCCTATCTTTTTGGAATTGTATGCAGAGAAATATACTTGTTCATATCCTCGGGCCTTAAGTTTACTGTGCTCTAGGGCTGTGAGGTGTGTCTCTTGTAGCAGAAGCACATCCATATTTGCTTTGTGTGCTGCTGTCAAGACTCTCTTTCTTTTTATGGGTCCACGTATACCCCTCACATTGAGCAAGCCCACCTTGTAGCCCCCCTTCCTGCCCTTATCATTTCTCATCTTCCCTATCAAGTGTCTTGATCCTTCCACCCCATAACTTCTTCCTCTTCCATCCCCTATCCAAGTCAGCACTGCAGAGTTTCCTGCCCTTCTCCTCCCTCCCCCCTCCTCGAACAGTATCCCTTTCATACAGTCTCCACCATTTTTGATTTTTAGCCATTTTGTGCTTCACCCAGCCCCCGCACCCTCCCCTCTTACTTCATAATTTTCCTGCTATCCCTTGATATTCTAGTATGTCCCCTTCTCCACATTTTCATTCACCCTTCTCTTATTCATGCCTTTTACTGTTTTTTTTCCTCTCCTCCCATACATGTTTTCCATGTCCCTAAGGGGATCTGTCTCTTAGTAAGCAAAAACTACCTCAAGGAGTCGTTAGAGATCAATTTATTACCAAGCTATAACTGCATGTGCCATCTTGTTGCTGCCCTCTATTCCATTAGTAGTAGACTCAGTTCTATAGCAGTTCCAGTAGTTATATCCTTTGGATCGCCAGACGCTCATTCTGCTGCTCCCTTTTGTGTGTCCCTCGTTTGTGTTGATATGCTCTCCAGCACATCCTTTCTTTCTGTTGATCCATTGGCTTTTGCTGTCCCTGGCCCCACTTCTGACTGTGCACTATGTCCAGGGTGACCAGCTGGGCTCCTTGTTGCTGCCTCCAGAGTTGTAAATAGTTTTCGCGACTCGTTTACCGTGGAGGTCAGTCTCGCTGGATACCACAATGCTGCTTTAATTCCCTTTTGAACCAACTATTCTCTGCATTTCAGCAAGTCTCTCCAGCAGCGCACTGTTTTCGCTGTTAAATCGGGGAAGACCATCACTTTCCAGTTCTGATATTTTACGTGGCCAGTTTGCGGACTGCCCGAATAATAAATTCCCAGTCTTGGAAGCGTAGCATTTTCACAAAAAATGCTCGTGGGCGCATTCCTTCCTCTGGTTTTGGTCTAAGCTCCCTGTGGGCCTTTTAAATTTCAAACTCTTCCTGAACCGTGCAACCCGGGAAACAGTTGTTTAGCAGCTCCCAGATAAACTCCATCGGCTCTTGAGCCTCCACTCCCTCAGGTATGCTGAAAATGTGGAGGTTGGACCTCCTGTCCTTGTTTTCCTGGTCTTCTAGTTTTTCTCCCATCCATTCCATTTGCTTTTTAAGGTAATTCACTTCCCCTTGCATGCGCATCTGGTTTTCCTCTGCCTCCAATCCGGGCCTCTGCTTCCTCCAGCCATATTCCTAGCACACCAAATTTCTCCTCAATTCTGTTCACTACCTTATCCATAATTTATTTTTTTGAGGAGCACCCTCTCTAGCATGAACATCAAGATAGCAGTGTCTCAAAAAGGTATGTAATGAGGCAAGCCAGACCGGAAGCCTCATTACATACCTTTTTGAGACACTGTTATCTTGATGTTCATGCTAGAGAGGGGGCTACTTTTGGATACAGGGTGTTCAAAGCAGGGTGCCTTCATCCTACCCTACATAAGGGTTGCTTTGTGACTTGCCAATCGTTCTGGACTGGTCTGGTTGGATTAGAAAGAAAATTGTATTTATTTATTTATTTAACATTTCTTCTATACTACTTTTCATATTATCAAAGCAGTTTTCAATAAACATTAACTTCTTTGGTTACAGAGAACATTGGGACAGGGGAAACATTGGAACTAATATTAATAAAATGTATAATCCAAACTTGTAATAAAACTTATAATAAGACAGAATTAGCAAGTAAGACTACCGGTAAATGTCTCCTTTTGAAATCTGAGTGATGACTTCTTTTTATGAATAGTGAGTTAAATCTTTCATGTCTCTTTTGTTCCTTGGCCTTCAAATCTGCTTAAGTATTCTCCTAATGACTTTAACCATGGCGGAAGTGGAACTGGATTCCAGGGACCCATTTCCCTAAGGTCATAGAATGTGCATTGGATGTTAAAAGATTTTCAGTAATTCTAGCCTGTGAAAAGTTTAAAACCAGCTATCTGGAAATGAAAGGTTCCATGTACTGCCACCAGTTTTTTTTTACTTACGCTTTTTGTCAATTTTTTTATCTTATATTTTGGTTGCTATTCTAATTTGTAGTTTATCATTTGATTTGTTTTTAGATTGTAAACTGCTTTGATAGGCTTTTTTAGTTCAGAGGGTGGTTAAGCAAGTTTTATAAATAAATAAATACATACATTTTCTTGCCAGAAGAAATAAGAAATAATAGAAACATTCAACTACTTGACAGGCTTCAGTAAAAACGAGAAAGTGAAATTGTACATAGAAAATGAAATTCAAGGACAGTGAGTCAAGAGCTGAAGTTGCAAGGAAAATGGTTCAGAGAAAATATGAAAAAGTACTTCCTTACTGAAAGAGGTGGTATATTCTTGGAATAGCCTACTGGCAGAGATAAAACAACCCAAAACTGTGACAGAATTTGAACATGCTTGGAAGAGATGAGGTATGTAGTAGTAATTCTCCAGGACCAAGCAGGAAGTCAGTCCTCATATATGGGTGACGTCGGCGCCGACGGAGCCCCCGTGTGGAGAATTTCCCCAGCTTTCAAGGAAAGCCTTTGGGAATGTAGCGCGCATGCGCGGTCCCCTTCCCGCCCAAGGGTGCCATCTTGCTCAGTTTTTATTTTTCCACGGAGCCCGAAGGACGTGAGTTCGTGTCACCCGGGAAAAGTTGATTTTTTTTTCTGCGATTTTCGCGTTGTCTTATCCGGTTCGATGCCGGTTCCCCTTCCCGTCTGGGCTCGGTACACCGCTATCAAGTCCGGAGTTTTGATTTTCGTTTTTTGTCCTTTGTGACTAGCGTTCGCGCTCTTTTCGTGTTTTCACTGGCAGCCCGGTCTTTTGACCTTGTAGAGGCCCTTTTTCCCCCGATGGCTGCCAGCGGGTTCAAAAAGTGTGATCGGTGCAAGAAACTTATGTCTCTCACCGACACACATGACTGCTGCTTCCGATGCCTCAGGCCCGACCATGACCCGCTGGCCTGTGGGCTGTGCGGCAAAAAGTCGTCGAAGACGCTTCAGAGCCGTCAGCATCAACGTGAGAGAATTTTTTCAGAGTCCGTGTTCGGCCGGGCCTGGACTTCATCAGAGGCCTCGACATCTTGGGAGTCTGACCCCGAGTGCCTTTGGGGTTCCTCTGAAAGGGAATCTCCCACCCGGGAGCACAGAAGGAAGAAAAAGCTCGCGAGGGCGGCGTTGGTGGAGGCTCCTGGTTCCTCGAGGGCCAGGTCGCGTAGCCCTGACCGCCGCCCCGGGCTCTCAGAGTCGGAGAGGCCTTCCAAGTTACCTCATGTGGAGCTGGAGTCCCCGAGTCACGTAAGTGCAGTTGTCCTCGTGGACTCTCCTCCGGGCCCGATGCCATCGGGTCCCAAGTCGGTGGCTGCTGAGTCTCCTGAGCTTGGGCTCAGGTTGACGGCCTTGGAGAGCAGCTTGGCTGCCTTCATAGAACAGCAGCGGGTGCTGATCGCCGGTCTGACCAGTGCATCTGCCCCGACCACCGGGACCTCGACATCTAAGTCGACCCCAGAGACCGAGCCGATTCTCGAGTCCATGAAGTCTCGAGTCGATCTTCGGTCAAGGTCCCCCTCGACCTCCCGTGCGGGGCCGAGGTCGTTGACGCCGTTACCCTCGGTATCAGGGCAGGTGGCACCGAGGCCCACACGGCCGGAGCCGCTCGATTCCTCCTCAGAGGAGTCGGAGTGGGAGACGGAGGATGAGGAATCCCCGGACACCTTCCAGACCCGGTGCGTCCCTTCGGACTCACCGGAGTCCGAGCCTCGGAGACAGTCCCCCCCTGGAGGATACCCGGTTCTCTGATTTCATGAGGGACATGGCCAAAGCGTTGGCCTTCCCTGCAGACACCGAGGAGGAGCCTTGGCCGAGGAGCTCAATGCTCTCCAGTATGATTTTCCTCCAAAGGAAGCTTTTACTGTACCGGTTCCTCCGATGCTGGAACTGTTGCTCTTCCGTATGTAGGAGGCACTGGCCTCGATGCCGGTTCTTAGAAAATGGGTCGATTCCATTTATCGAGTCCGTAAGAGCCCTGGGTTCCAAAGGTCACAGCTACCGCACCACTCCATAGTTGTGGAATCAGCCATGCACCGTCTGAAGAGTCAGAAGATGCACTTCTCGGTGCCCCCCCGGCCGGGGGGCCCAGAACCTGGATGCCCTCGGTAGAAAGTGCTTCCAGGGCTCTGTGTTATCTTGCTGTGTCCAGACCTACCAGCTGTACAGGGGCATGTACCTTCGAGACCTGGCAAAGGAGATTGCCGGATTCTCAGCTGGCCTCTCCGAGGAACCTTTGCAGAGGTTCAAGGCTTTGTCAACAGGGATTCGGGAGTGCTCGAAGTTTATCTCTCGAGCAGCCTATGATGGCTTCGAGGCTTCGGCCCGGGTAGCCGCAGCTGGCATTGGTGCACGCCGTCAGGCCTGGCTACAGTCATCATACCTGGAGCCATGGGTGCAGGACAAGTCGGTCGATGTCCCCTGTCAAGGTGAAAACCTTTTCGGTAAGCCCATGACTGAAAAGGCTGCGGAAATTGAGACTGAGACTCTCACCAGGAGGCTGTCCAGGAAGACTTCTGCCCCTTCTCAGAAAAAGAAGGGCTCGGGAAAGAAGCCCTTTTCCCAAGGAAGGGGTGCTGCCTACAAATCCTACCCTCAATACCAGGCCTCTCCAGCTCCCCAACAGGTCCAGCAGGCCAAGGGGCATGGGCCCTGTAGGCAGAAGACCCCCAAGCCGCCAGCTCCGGCTCCTGCACAGCAGGGAGCGGGGTTTTGACTCCCACAGCTTACCTCTTCTCCACAGCTGGCTCCACTCAGCACAGGAGGTCGGCTGACCCTGTACACCTACAGGTGGCCAGCTATCACAGGGGATACCTGGGTTCTCAGCATAGTCCAGAAGAGTTACTTGCTCCATTTCCACCAGATACCTCCCTCCTATTTTCCAGGGGAACATCCAAGACTCCCTCTGCACAGAAATCTCCTCCTTCAGGAGTTGGCAAGTCTTCTAAAGGAACAGGCGGTGGAACCAGTGCCCCACCACCTGGAAGGGCAAGGCTTCTACTCCAGGTACTTCTTGGTACCAAAAAGGACAGGAGGCCTCCGGCCTATCCTAGACTTGCGAAACCTAAACAAGTTTCTGGAGAGGGAAAAGTTCAAGATGCTTAACCTTGGGATACTGCTGCCCTACTTCCAGCAGGGAGATTGGCTGTGCTCCTCGGATCTAAAGGATGCTTATACTCACATCCTCATCCATCCAGACCACAGACAATATCTCAGATTTGTGGTGGGAGGAAACCATTTCCAGTACAGAGTACTTCCCTTTGGCCTAATGTCTGCCCCCAGGGTTTTCACCAAATGCCTGGCGGTGGTGGCGGCCTATCTCGGGAATCAGGGAATTTTCGTCTTCCCATATCTGAACGACTGGCTCATCAGGGGCCAGTCTCTCCAGGAGGCCAGACAAGCCACTCTTCGCACTGTCTCTCTTCTTCAGCATCTGGGCTTTGTCATAAACTACACAAAGTCCACTTTGCTCCTCTCACAAAACCTAGAGTTTATAGGGGCAAGGATAGACACCCTGCAGGCAAGAGCCTACTTGCCCGAGGACAGGGCCCACAGACTGATGGACTTAGCCAACCAGTTCCAAAGCAATTCTCAGGTCTCCGCCAGGCACTTCCTGCGGCTCCTGGGCCACATGGCATCCACGATACATGTGACTCCGAATGCCTGTCTGCACATGCGGGTTGCTCAGTGGTGCCTCAGAGCTCAGTGGGCGCAGGCCACAGGTGACCTCCGAGACAGAGTAAAGGTGTCCAAACCACTTTTGGACTCCTTGCAGTGGTGGCTTCATCTCCCAAACCTTCTCAGGGGGGTACCTTTTCAGGCCCCAGCACACACAAGGGTGCTGACGATCGATGCTACCTTAAAGGGCTGGAGTGCACATTGCCAGGGCACGTGCACTCAATACCTCTGGTCTCCTCGGGTGGCCACACAGCAGATCAATCTGTTGGAGCTGCGAGCAATCCGCTTGGCTCTCCAGACATTTTCTGATGCCCTCTCTCGCCAGTCTGTCTTAGTTCAAACAGACAATCAGGTAGCAATGTTCTTTGTGAACAAGCAAGGGGGCACAGGGTCCAGACTCCTATGTCAGGAGGCGCAGGCCTTTTGCTCCTTTGCAGTCAGACAAGGCATGTTTCTCAAAGCAGTTTATCTACCTGGTCAGGAGAACTTCTTGGTAGACAAACTAAGCAGGATTCTTCAGCCTCACGAATGGCAGTTGAATCCACTGGTGGTCCAGCAGATCTTTCTACGATGGGGACTTCCATCAATCGATCTCTTTGCAAGTCCACTAAACCGGCAGCTGCCCAGGTTTTGCTCCAGACAGCCGCATCCCCTGAGAATGGCAGCAGATGCGTTTCTGATCTCTTAGTCTACGGGCCTCCTGTATGTGTTTCCTCCCACGCCCCTGGTGGCCCGAACTCTGTTCAAGATTCTACGGGACAAGGCCTTGGTGATTCTGGTAGCCCCCAGATGGCCGAGGCAACTGTGGTTTCCACTTCTTCTGCAGTTGGCAGTGGAAACTCCATTCCCTCTGGGGTTGCAACCCAATCTCCTGTCTCAGGATCAGGGTTCCCTTCTGCACCCCACTCAGATCCCTCCATCTGATGGCCTGGCTGCTGAAAAGATAGTGCTAGCTCCCTTACCTCTACCTAGGGAAATTGAGGAGGTGGTCTTGGCCTCTAGGAGGCAGTTCACCTGAAAGTCCTATGCCCTCAAGTGGCGTAGGTTCTCAATATGGTGTGCTCAGCGCAATGAAGACCCTTTCTCCTGCCTTGTGCCAGTAGTACTGCAATACCTACTTCACCTGTCAAACCTAGGCCTTAAGTCCAACTCTGTTCGGGTCCACCTCAGTGCTCTATCAGCACACCACTCACCGGTGGAGGGTCAGTCTCTGTCGGTTCACCCCTTGGTGTCCTGCTTCCTCAGAGGCCTGCTTCTGCTCAAGCCTCCGATTCATCCACCAGCCACTGAGTTGGATTTGAACGTGGTCTTGCAGCAACTTACTCGCCCATCGTTTGAACCGATGGCTACTTGCCATTTACGCTTCCTTTCTTGGAAGGCATTCTTCCTGTTAGCTCTCACCTTGGCCAGATGTGTGAGTGAGCTACAAGCTCTGGTTTCTGATAGACCGTACACACAGTTCTATAGGAACAGGGTGGTCCTATGGACCCATCAGAAGTTCCTTCCAAAAGTTGTCTCCTCCTTCCACCTCAGCCAGGAGGTGGATCTTCCGACCTTCTTTCCCAGGCCGCATACCAGCTGGGCTGAAACAGTCTTGCATACCCTGGACTGTAAGAGGGCGTTGTCCTTTTACATAGAACGTACACGGGGGCACCGAAGGGCTACTCAGCTCTTCGTCTCCTTTGACCCTAATAAATTGGGGTTGCCTTTCTCCAAGCGTACGTTGTCCACTTGGGTAGCAAATTGTATCGCCTGGGTGTACAAGGCAGCTGGCCTCTCCTTGCAGGGTCGAGTCACGGCACACCGTGTCAGGGCGAAAGCCGCGTCAGTAGCTCATCTCCACTCTGTTCCGTTAGCAGACATCTGCCGGGCCGCTACTTGGTCTTCAAGCCAGACTTTTTCAGCCCACTACTGCCTTGAGAGAGAGTCCCGAAGGGACAGTGCTTTCGGACAGGCGGTACTCAGTAATCTCTTTGAGGTTTAGTCAACTCCTACCCTCCGGCCCTTGTGTTGAGCTACCGTATGGGGGCGTTCTCAGAGGATATTCTTATCACGGATGCTGAGGCTCTTAAGAAGGAGCCATTTTTTCAGCTTTGGGTTCCCGGTAGCCTACAGCTGGGGAGTCCCATAGGTGAGGATTGACTTCCTGCTTGGTCCTGGAGAAAGAGTAGTTACTCACCTGTAACAGGTGTTCTCCAGGAGCAGCAGGAATCAGTCCTCACAACCCTCCCTCCTCCCCTGGAGTTGCAGTCATATACTTCATTTTGTTTTTTGCTGTCTTTTAGCTATGTCATCAGACTGAGCAAGATGGCACCCTTGGGCAGGAAGGGGACCGCGCATGCGCGCTGCATTCCCAAAGGCTTTCCTTGAAAGTTGGGGAAATGCTCCACACGGGGGCTCTGTCGGCGCCGACGTCACCCTTATGTGAGGACTGATTCCTGCTGCTCCTGGAGAACACCTGTTACAGGTGAGTAACTACTCTGAGTAGGTGCAGGGTATCAGGTAAAAGAAATGAGGGAGGAATCTTGAGTGTTTGCTCAGTCAGATGGAACTTTAAAGGACTCCATTGCAAAGCAAGGTAATACTCTGCCTGAAAGCTCTCAAAGAAATTAAGATATTCTTTTTTAAAAGCTAATTGCTGTTCATTTTTAAAGGATAAAGTCTTTTTTTTTTCTATAAAACAAAGGGGAACATTTTTTGTTTGCTTGTGTAGTTGGGCAAGGTTCTTGCCATTTCATTCACAGCAAACTCTTTGAAGCCACTTACCTCATCAGGTGTTAAGTAAGTAACTTACAGAGCTGCTAGGCAGTGCTGTATAGGAATCTACAGGGCCTTTCAGGTACTGGCATTCCTGAAGAATTCCATTGCAAAGCAAGGTAATACTCTGCCTGAAAGCTCTCAAAGGAGTAAGGTATTCTTTTTTAAAAGCTAATTCTTAAAGGAGTTTTACTGTTTTTTTTAAAGCTAATTCTTGAAGGGGGTTTTGCTGTTCATTTTTAAAGGGTAACATCTTTTTTTTCTATACAATAAAGAGGGACTTCTTTTTTATCTGCTTGTGGGGTTGGCCAAGACTCTTGTCAGTTCATTCACCGCTAACTCTTTGAAGCCACTGATCTCATCAGGTGTTAGGTCCCTTCCTACCCACCCACCCCATGTGAGCATTCTTGCTTTATATAGGGCAGGTCCCCATTTAGTTACACCCAGGGACATAGACAAGCACTATTAGAACACATTTAGAAGAGGTTAGCTGTTTTTTTTCTTAAAGGACAGCTGAGGAACAGGTTGGGACTTTGGTAGGTCTCTCTCTTTTACTTCAACAGGTCCCAAAGCTCCACCAACTAAGTAATGGCTGGGAAAAATCATATTGCTAAAGCTGTTATCCCCGTTACAACTTCTTCCTCTGTCCAGACAGAGATCCCAATGCCAGTTGAGAGATTGGTTCCATCTGCAGGATGCCTGGATGCTGAGACTCTCAGGAAACAAATGGAGAGGTGGTGAGGCTAAGAAGCATCTGAGATGGTGAGAAGTACATTGATGAGATGCTTCTTGAAACATCCAGAGGAGGAGATGGGAGGCAATAAAAGAAAGAAGGTTGGACATGAGCCACCAGAGCCTGCAGTATCAGCACTCCAACTCCTCCAGCCCTTGAATTGAAGAACCAGTATGCAGCCATGGAAGTGGAGGAGATGGAAGCATCCAAGGAAAGGGAAGAACCACAGCTCAAGCACCCCAGAAGAGAATCAGTCACCATGACATCGCAAAGGGTAGTGATGGTTGGTGACTCTCTTCTGAGGGGTGCTGTCTGCCAGGTGCCAAAATCCGAGATGTTATGGAGAGTTTGCCAAGGTTCATCAAGCCAACTGACTATTATCCTAAGTTGCTCATCCATATTGGCACAAATGATACTGCTGGGTATCCTCCGAGCATATCAAACGTGACTTCATAGCTCTGGGACAAAGGGTGAAGCAGATAGGTGCACAGGTGTTGAGGGTAAACGCCGAGGCAGAGAAGCTCGCATCCTGGAGATGAATGCATGCTTCTGTGGATGGTGTCATCGAGAGCGTTTTGGTTTCTTGTTCCAAGGGCTGCAGAGCGGAGATGGTGTCCATCTGTCCAAGAAGGGTCAAGGCATTTTCAGCAGCAAACTGGCTAACCTACTGAAGAGGGCCTTAAACTAGATTTGATGAGGATGGGTGAAGAGAGCCCCCAGGTATGTGAAACATTAAATACCTCTGTAGAAATGAGTAAAAGGGCAACATCTGGAAAGTGGTGTGTATAAATGCCCGTAGCATGGGAAATAAGATCCCAGATATTGAGGCTTTAATGGAAACAGCTGACTTGGATTTAGTGGCGGTTACAGAGACATGGTTCACAGAAAACCATGACTGGGATGTAATTATACCAGGCTATACTTTATTCACAAAGGACAGGGTAGGAAGAAGGGGAGGTGGTGTGGCACTATATGTTAAAAATAATATTAAAGCTATAGAATTGCAGGACTTTAAAGGAAAAGAGGAGGCACTGTGGGTTAAACTAGAAGGAGGGAAAGGGAAATCCATTTGTATTGAAGTTATATACAGAAACTTCTCACAGGACATAGAAGGGGACGAAGATTTCATACAAGACATATAGGCATGAAAGGAGAAGTGCTTCTGATAAGTGATTTCAGTATGCCGGATGTGACTTGACACATCCCTGCTGCAGTGTCATCCAGAAGTAAGGAGATTCTGGATTCTCTACAGGGAGAACTATTCAGGCAATTGGTAACAGAAGCCACACGTTATGGGGGCTATACTGGACTTAGTGCTTACTAATGGAGAAAGTGTTTCTGATGTTACAGTGGGAGATCAACTCGCATCCAGTGATCACCAGATGGTATGGTTCAGTATTAGTACTAGGGCCGATGAAATCCATTCAAAAGTGAGGGTCTTAGACTTTAGGAAAACTAACTTTGCAAAGATGGGACAATACCTCAGAGAGTTGTTAGCAGGATAGGAACAGCTGGGGGATGTAGAAAAACAGTGGAAAAAAACTGAAAAGGATATTTTAAGGTCAATAAACCTTTTGGTTAGAAAGGTAAATAAATGTTAAAGGAAAAGGAGGCCACTATGGTTCTAAAAAGAAGTAGCTGAGAAGGTGAAGAAAAAGTGTGAGGCCTTCATGAAATACAAGAGATCACAGAGAGAGGAAGACAGGTATCTACAGTGGTGTGCAAAAGTCTGGAATCACTTTTGAGTTTTGCGTTTTTCGTACTTTCTAACATTTTTTTTTTAAATTTTGCGTTAGCCCAGCATATTCATCTTTCTACCATGTTAAAAGGGATACATTTGGCTATTTGCATTCCTTGCTTCCAATTTAAATACTTTACAGACACTGGGAGATAGCTACTGCGATTTTTGTGGATCCTGCATCAAAACTGGATCGAGATTATCCAATATGCACACGTTATTTCTGACCAATCAGGAGGCTGGTTTCACTAGCCTATCACAATGCAGATATCTAGCCAACAGTGCAGCTATAAAAATGCGCAGAATTTTTGAATTTCATACGCTTTCTGGATCGACCATGAAGATGACTCGGACCCTGACGTTGGAGGAGCGTATTCGTGTGTCCTTTATGAGCGAGGAAGGATTTTCAAGCCGTCAGATAGCCGGGAAAGTTGGCTGCAGTCAGAGCGCTGTTGTTAAGATTGAACAGAAGAAGAAAGAAACGGGTTCAGTGATGGACAAGCCTCGTTCAGGTCATACACGTGCATCAACATGATGCCAGGACCACGCACTATGACGCATTTCACTGACTAATCGCAAGTTGATCTCTCCTCAGCTACTTCGAGAGTGGTCAGACAAGAGTGAGGTCAGTTTCAGCTCATCAACAGTTCATAGCCAGTGCCTGCAGTTTGGTCTACGGGGGTGCAAAGCACGGAATAAGCCACTGATGACTGACAAACAAAGGCGCAGCCGGATCGTGTGGGCGAGAAAGCACTCAACCTGGTCTAATGAAATGTGGGAAAAGGTGTTATTCAGCGATGAAAGCACCTTCTGCCTGTTTGGTAACCAGGCCCACACCTATGTGAGGAGATTTCCTGGAGAGGAATTCAAGCCTGAGTGTCTCAACCTCACTGTGAAGCATCCTTTGAAGGTCATGGTCTGGGGCTGCATGGCTGCCAGTGGCGTTGGACGTCTTCACATCGTCGATGGAATGGTCAGTGGGACCAAGTATATCACCATACTGCAAAAGTGCATGGTGCCATCAGCACACCAGCTGTTTCCTGGCCAGTTCCTGTTCCAAAATGACAATGCACCCTGCCATCGCTCCAGACAGGTGATCAGCTGGAAACAGCGGAACAACATCAAGTCAATGGACTGGCCTGCCCAGTCTCCAGATCTGAATCCAATTGACAGAAGAATGTACTTTTGTTTGCACAAGGTGACCTTGGAAATATCCAAGAGGCATCCGACATCAAAGCGTGAGCTGATTGAGTCACTCATTGCAGCTTGAAACCGCGTTGTCACCAACGATCACCTTGTCAGACTGGTTCATTCAATGCCGACAAGGTGCAGTCAGGTGATCAAGAACAAAGGGTGGCCCATCAAATATTGAGCCATCACTGACACATAAAAATGGCCTTTTTCAAGGCTACATACATTAATTTGAAGGAAACCTGGCATGCGTCCATAATATTTTAAAGCATACTTACAATAATATATCGTTAGCCAACGATGTACATTATAGGATTTTCACAGAAAATCTATCAACAGGACAACTATGGGAAACAAACTCAGAAAATAAGGGCCAAACCAATACTAAAAGTTGGCCCTAATAGCCAAATCTATCACTTATCATGAGATACACAGAAAAAGCCACTGGGAGGAAAAAGAAGTTGAAAAAACATCATATTTACAAGTGATTCCAGACTTTTGCATACTACTGTATATTTGGAGAAACTTAGAGAAGCTAGCAAAGTAGTCAGGAAAGTAAAGGTACAAAAAGAAGAAGAAATAGCCAATGCAATAAAATGCGGGGATAAGACATTTTTCAGATATGTTAGTGAGAGGAGAAAGGGCAAAAGTGATATTGTCAAACTCAAGGGTGCAGGGGAGGAATATGCAGAAACTGATGAGGATAAAGCAGAATTGCTTAACAAATATTTCTGCTCTGTGTTCACAGATGAAGAGCCTGGAGCAGGACCTCAGAAAACACCCACAAATAGCAGCAGAAGTGACGGGAATCTTGAACAATTTTCAGAAAACTGTGTTCGAGAAGAATTAGCTAAACTAAAAGTAGGCAAAGCCATGGGTCCAGATGGGATACATCCAAGAATACTGAGGGAACATTTGGACATTCTAGCGTCTCCACTGTCTGACCTTTTCAATGCCTATTTGGCGTCGGGAGTGATGTCAGTGGACTAATGAGAGGCACATGTGGTCCCTTTACACAAAAGCAGACGTAAGGGTGACATTGAGAACTACAGGCTGATTAGTCTAAACTCTGTGGTTAGTAAATTATTGGAAAGGCTACTAAGAGAGAGAATAAGGAGGTTTCTTTGACTGGGTGACCAGGGAGTTGGACCGAGGGAGAGCCCTAGATGTGGCGTATTTAGATTTCAGTAAAGCCTTTGACACCGTTCCGCACAGGCAACTTATAAACAAATTGAACACACTAGGGATGGACTCTAAAGTTACTGATTGGGTTAGAAATTGGTTGAGTGGGAGGCGACAAAGGGTCTAGGTAAATGGAGCTCACTCTAAGGAGAAGGTTACCAGTGGTGCACTGCAGAGAACTGTCCTTGGTCAGATTCTGTTTAATATCTTTGTTAGTGATATTGCGGTAGGACTGTTGGGTAAGGTTTGCTTGCTTGTAGACGATACCAAAATCTGCAATAGAGAAGACACATAGGAAAGAATCGACAACATGAGGAGGGATTTAACTAAACTTGACGAATGGTCAAGAATATGACAGGTGAAATTTAATGCTAAAAAATGCAGGGTTATGCATTTAGGCTGCAAAAATCCAAAGGAGCTGTACAGTGTAGGTGGTGAGGTACTTCTGTCCACAAAAGAAGAGCAGGACCTGGGCATAATTGTATCTGACTATATTAAAGTAGCTAAACAAGTAGAAAAGGCGACTATGAAAGCCAGAGGGATGCTTGGGGTATAGGGAGAGGAATGTCCAGCAGAAAAAAAGGAGGTGATAATGCCTCTGTATAAATCTCTGGTGCGACCTCATTTGGAATATTGTGTGCAGTTCTGGAGACCGCACCTTCAGAAGGATAATAAGCAGGTTGGAGTCGGTGCAGAGGGTGTCTACTAAAATGGTTAGTGGTCTTCATTATGAAGCATATGAGGGCAGACTTAAAGATATTAATATGAATACTTTAGAGGAAAGGCAGGATAGGTGCAATATAATAGACATTTAAATACCTCCCAGGCATTAATGCACAGGAGAGTCTCTTTCAGTTGAAGGCAAGCTCTGCTATGAGGGGACATAGGATGAGAGTGAAAGGGGATAGACTCAGGAGTAATATGCGGAAATATTTTTTTTATGGAAAGAGTGGTAGATGCATGGAATAATTCTCCCAGTGGAGATGGTGGACACGAGAACTGTATCTGAATTCAAAAAAACATGGGTCAAACACAGAGGATCTCTAAAGGCAAAAAAGGGACTACTGTAGTTGATATGGAAGGGCAGACTAGATAGGCCATGTGGTCTTTTTCTGCCATCATGTTTCTGTGTTTTTCTAAAAAGCTAAAGACAGTTGAATATACGCTAACAGGCATTGTGAGACAGCATGGCACATATAGTTTTAAAGAAGACTGTGGTAACCTGCATGAAACAACTATGGCTACCACCTTATTGTCAAAGAAAAGTCTGCATCAGGGTACCAAGAAGTCTGATGACTTTCATGGAGCATTCATGGTTACAACCCTAGGAGCAGTGGTGTGGCTACATAAGGTTTCAAACAACCTTCATACACCTAGAAGCATCGGATGGATGGATATTTTAGTGGCTATATGGATTATTACAAAGCTTGGTGGTAAAGGGGTGTTGGACTAAATATGGAACTTGTTAGAACAATTGAAGACAGTGACATATCTAGTATTGGGTACCAGTAGAGATGATGGAAGTTGATACTGTAACAGAATTTAAGAATATTGGGACAGATATAGAGCACAATAGTAGGAATAGGGAAGAGAGTTTGATTAAAAGATATGGCTTGAGAGCTGGTGGTGTTTCAAGGCTGAGTTGATTGGACTTTGTAGCTCTCATCTACTATATAATGTTGTTTGTTTACAGCCATTATTATACATTTGGCTATTAACAGAGTCCAAAGAATAATCTGAATAGTCTTGGTGGTCCGTGCTGAAAAGGATGCACATTGTTTAGTGCCATTGCAACCGCTTTGATGCACTTAATGCACTTATGAGTGCAAGTATTTGAAGCTGTTTGGAGAAAACTAGAGGAGTTTGTTCACCTGCCTTTTCTTTCCTCTCATTTTGAGATGTTTTTACTTTCCAAAGAAACTAGTGAAGTAGGTACATGCCTAAATATGGCCCAAGCTAATTCTGCTAAGAAATCTTTAAATACATTTTTGTTTATTATAGTTCCTGCTTGCCCATAATTAAATTGCTGCCTGGTACACTGGAGTTGTATTTCTTAATTAAATATGTATTAGGATGCCTTTTTTTGCCTCTGGTGGGTTGTATTATTTTTTTTATGTCCTGCAGAGTTATATTACAGTATCGATAGACCAGAAACTGTTTGCCACCTGAGATGAGTATACTTTAGAGGAAACCCACTTAACAGAATAAGCAAAAAACACCAGCAGTTGATATTATGCTGCACAGGAGAGAATGTTCCCGGAGATATCAGCTGCCAGGCTTTTCAAGCAGCAGAAGCAAGGGCCAGCTGTAGGGATATTTGAGGAACTAGCGCATGTTATTTTAATGGTAAGCAGTCGACTCAAAAAAGAAAGACATATGGAATAGGTCTGAAAGCAACAGAAGACTTGGCTTACATTGTGACAGAAATTACATTTCTTGAATAACTTTTCTTGAGCAGTATCCTATAGTAGTCATTGTCATTAGCTGTCCACAGACTCTTTAGGAGCCGCATTGTAGGCACATTTCTGAGGTTCTTTTCATTAGCTCAGCGAGTATAAGCCTAGGTTTGGGTTTTTTTACATCTTTCTTTTAGTAAACAAATTAAACGCTGACAAAACTAATATTGATAACACCAGAAACTGAAGATATGTAATTATCCAGAGGAAACAGGTATAAGATGGCCAGTGTCAGTTAATACTTCTCCCACTAGAGCTTTCCAGACAACAAGAGGAGTCTTCAATGTCCATGTTGCATCAGTCTGATTTATCTTTTGAAGCATCTCCAAGAAGTATTAGTCTCATTATCAGCAGTGGTTTATTGATAAGAATGTCTGAATACTAGAGACAGACAGAGGTCATGACTCTGCTTCCAAATAGCCAGGATTTGCTGTTCCCAAGAAAATGAACTTTCAAAATTGCCTTTGCTATGAATCAGTTGATTTATTACAGAGGCATGGCCAAGGCCATGGCCCTTCCACTTTCGCATCATGTCCATCCAGTCAACGGCAGCAGAATAGTTGAATGAGAAGAAAACAGGAGCCAGTGTCAACATTTGCACTGCCTTGTGCCCCACCCATACTTATCCCAGGCCCCACAAAAAATCAGTTCTGGCTATGCCACTGCTTACAAGGTTCAAGGAGCACAGAGTAAATTCCTTTGGGGACACTGTATGGATTAAGAGTAGGGGAATTCTGAAGTCGTTCAAGGGATGAAGGTCCTTTTACTGATTTTACATTCTCTAGATTACATTCTGTTTCTCAAAGTCGTAGATTTGAAGAAATGCTTTGATAGGTACAGAGTAGGTCTTTCTCCCAGGTTTCTGGAGTCCAATGGATTGCAGGATCCGAAGCAGCATGGGTTTATCAGAGGCGGATCTTGTCAAACAAATCTGATTGATTTCTTTGACTGGGTGACCAGGGAGTTGAACCGAGGGAGAGCCCTAGATGTGATGTACTCGTACTTTGATTTCAATAAAGCCTTTGACACCGTTCTACACAGGTGAATTATAAACAAACTGAGCACCCTAGGGATGGACCCTAAAGTTACTGCTTGGGTTAGAAATTGGTTGGGTGGGAGGCAACAAAGAGTACAGGTAAATGGAGCTCACTCTGAGGGGAAGGATGTTACCAGTGGTGTGCCCCAGGGATCTGTCCTTAGTCCGATTCTTTTTAACATCTTTGTTAGTGATATAGCGGAAGGGCTGTCAGGTAAGGTTTGCCTCTTTGCGGATGATACCAAAATCTGCAAAAGAGTAGACACCCAGGAAGGTATAGATAACATAAGGAGGGATCTAGCTAAGCTTGAAGAATGGTCTAGAATTTGGCAGCTGGCATTTAATGTTTAAAAATGTAAGGTCATGCATTTGGGCTGCAGCAATCCAAGGGAGCAATATAGCATAGGGGGTGAAGTACGTTTGTCCACTAAAGAAGAGCGGGACCTAGACATGATTGTGTCTGATGATCTTAAAGTAGCTAAACAGGTAGAAAAGGAGACGGCAAAAGCTAGAAGGATGCTTGGGTGCATACGGAGAGGAATGGCTAGCAGAAAAAAAGGAGGTGATAGTGCCTCTGTATAAGTCTTTGGTGCGACCTCATTTGGAGTATGGTGTGCAATTCTGGAGACCGCACCTTCAAAAGGATATAAACAGGATGGAGTCGGTACAGAGGGTGGCTACTAAAATGGTTAGTGGTCTTCATTATAAAGCATATGAGGACAGACTTAAGGATCTTAATATGTACACGTTAGAGGAAAGGCGGGATAGAGGTGATATGATTGAGATGTTTAAATACCTCCGTGGCATAAATGTACAGGGGGAGAGCCTCTTTCAATTGAAATCAAGCTCTGCTATGAGGGGACATAGGATGAGGGTGAAGGCTGACCCGTCTTTATGGATTGGCACTATGGCACTCTGCCAGGGGCCCCGCGCATCTAAGGAGCCCCGCGCGCTCCAGCAGCTGCTTGTTGTAATATTTTAGTTTTATAAGTCCTTTCTATGTTTAAGACATTTAAAGTTTAATTTTTTTATTATGTTATTTCTTTACTTATTCTAGTTTCAATTTCTTTTTTTATAATTTTATTTTACACTCGTAAAGTTTTTTAAAGTTATTTCTAAATGTTTTGGTCCTTCGTTCAGCTTGTTCGGTGTTCCTGAACAGTAGACTGTAGACTGGGAACCAGGCTATCATAATCTACTTCCGGTTTAACTTGTAAACACTGAAAGATGCTGACCCTCACCTGACAGCGTAACATTTCATTTAAATAATATTAAATAGTATTAAACTACAAAGAAGTCTGAAGGTCTGATATGTTATATAATATAATATATATTTTTGCTATTCTTTGTAATGTAAATGTAATGTAAATACAAGTTTTGTCACGGTCGTCTGCTATTACTGAGTTTTGCTGGTTTAATTTAACTGTGTCTGTGTGGTTAGTTTTACTGGATACTGTAATATTAACTTGCTTATATATTTTATATTACAGATTATATAACAAAACTACAGTTAATATAACAGCATGACTTCAAGGGAGCACGACATAAACCGCAAGTATAAGTCCGGTTGGCAAAAACGCCATGAACAGGCGCAACGGGATGCTGCCGCTATAACTGGAACGCGGTCGATTATGACGTACTATGGGCAGACAACTCAACCCTGCATTACTGCTCCAGCTCAGGAGGCTGAGGTAGGAGTAGATGTCGAAGCTTCAATGACTGCGACTACTAACGTAAATGAGACAGCAATTAAAACTGAAGAGAAAATGGAAGTGGACTGTCCGCTATTCCAGCAGGCAGAAGACGCTGCAACGGACGTTACCGAGTTTCTAGAACGTGATGATGTTCCAGTTCAGTGTCTATCTGCTGTCTGCTACTCTACTGACCTCGGCGAATGGCCCGTCAAGATTGTCGATGACATGCGAACAGCGTGTCGTTGCAGTCAGCTGATCAAAACTTGAATTCTGTTGCTGCGATTTATGACTCACTGCAAATGTACGTCCAAAGCCTTCGTGAACAGTTCGACCACTTTGAAGCACATGGCAAAGACCTGTCACGCTGTGAAAACTATCGGGCTGATCTTAGCAAGCGAGTACGCAGACGAAATCGCAGATACGACGAATCCGGCATGGAC
Organism: Ichthyophis bannanicus; assembly: GCA_033557465.1. Classification (NCBI taxonomy): domain Eukaryota; kingdom Metazoa; phylum Chordata; class Amphibia; order Gymnophiona; family Ichthyophiidae; genus Ichthyophis; species Ichthyophis bannanicus. Next base: position 48,212,900 of record CM066037.1, on the reverse strand, counting down.
ACTGAGATTCAGTTGCAACCACATGATAAATTCCGTACTGACACATTCATCATTATCATCGACAGCCTTGCTGCTGCACTGTCGAAGCGCAAGGAAGCATATGCTGAATTGGCCAACCGATTTGCTTTCTTCCGTAAAATTTAATCACTTTCTGATGCAGAAATTCGAGAAGGTGCAAGCAAATTAGTTAATCGCTATACCTCCGATCTGCAGCCTGAACTGGCGGAAGAGATAGTACAATTTAAGGCAGCTCTGCAAACAAAGTTGGGCAAGGAAGCATTGCAGGCGTCGGAGTCGGACAACCTGGAGGAAGATGAAAATGACGATCCAGATAATGCTACAATCTGCAGCAAGATCAAAATTCAGTTGCATCACTTCATCGTTGATAATGGCCTCCGTAGCACGTTTGCGAACACAGAGATCACGCTGCGCATTTTCCTCTGCCTTATGGTGACGAACTGCTCAGGTGAGCGCTCATTCAGTAAGCTGAAGCTGATTAAGAATCATCTCAGATCAACAATGTCGCACGAGCGTCTGAACATGCTTAGCTTGTTGAGTATCGAGCAGGACCTTCTGAGAGAAGTTGATTCTGCATTCATTATCCGTGACTTTCATTAACACATGTTTGAACTTCGACATGTTGATACTTAGCTAACTGTCAGCAGTCAGCACATGGAATGTGCATTAATGCATTGCAAAGTTAGAATGCTTGAAACTGTAACTTTCCAATTCGATTGTTAAGTGTTTGATAGGCTGACAGCTGTTTGTGAATTGTGATGTGGACATATGATTCTCCAGGAACAAGCAGGAAGTCAGTCCTCACATATGGGTGACGTCGGCACCAACGGAGCCCTCGTGCAGAGCAAAATTCCCCAGCTTTCAAAGAAAGCCTTTGGGATTGCCATGCGCATGCGCAGTCCCCTTCCATCTTGCTCAGTCTGCCATCTTGCTCAGTCTCCCTTTTTCTGCGGAGCCCTTCGGACGTGGTCCTGCTTTCCTCGGAAAAAGTGCGTCAAAACTGCAAAGTTTTCGTTTCGGTCCGGTTTGACCCTGGTTCCTCTTCCTGTCTTGGCTCGGTACACCAGGTATCGAGCCCGGTTGAAGTTTTTCAGTTTTTGTCCTTTGAGACTAGCATTCGCGCTCTTTTTATTTTTCACTGGCAGCCCGGTCGTTTGACCTTGCAGGGGCCCTTTTTCCCCTATGGCTGCCAGCTGGTTCAAAAAGTGTGATCGGTGTAAAAAAACTAATGTCCCTCACCGACACACACGACTGCTGCCTCCGATGCCTCGAACCCGACCATGACCCGGTGGTCTGTGTGCTGTGTGGCAAAATGTCTTCCAAGGCACTTAGGAGTCGGCAGCACCAACGTGAAAGACTTTTCTCGGAGTCCGCATCCATCCGAGCCCGGACCTCGTCAGAAGCCTCGACGTCTCGGGAGTCTGACCCCAAGCATCGTCGTGGGTCTTCTGAGCGGGAGTCTCCCTCCCGGGAACAATGGAGGAAGAAGAAGCTCGTGAGGGCGGCGTCGTTGGAGGCCTCTGATCGGCCTGGGCCCTCGGGTTCCAGATCGCGGAGCCCTGACCGCCGCCCTGGGCCCTCGAAGTCGGAGAGGCCGGCCAAGCTACCTCGCACGGAGCCGGAGACACCGAGTAAGGTGATGTCTGTTTTCCTCGTGGACTTTCCTCTGGGAGAACCAGCTTCGAGCAGGAGGCTGCGGAGCCTTCTGAGCTCGGTCTCAGGTTGGTGGCCCTGGAGAGCAGCATGGCTGTCTTAATGGAGCAGCAGCGGGCGCTGATAGCCAGTCTCACCGGTCCATCCACCCCGACCACCGGGACCTCGACATCTAAGTCGAGCCGATCCTCGAGTCGATAAGATCTTGAGTTGATCCTCAGCCAAGGTTTCCCTCGACCTCCCGTTCGGGACCGAGGTCATCAACGCTGGTGCCCTCGGCGTCGGGGCGGTCAGGTCTGAAGCCCTCACGGCCGGAGCCACTCGATTCCTCCTCTGAGGATTCGGCATGGGAGACGGAGGATGAAGAGTCTCCAGACACCCACCGAACCCGGTACATCCCATCGGACTCACTGGGCTCGGAGCCTCAGAGAAGGTCCCCTCCAGAGGATACCAGGTTCTCGGACTTTGTCAGGGACATGGCCAAGGCTTTGGCATTCCCAGCTGAGTCCAAGGAGGAACCTCGAGCCGAGGAACTTGAGGCCCTCCAGTATGACTTTCCCCCGAGGGAAGCCCTTACTGTACCCGTTCCTCCGATGTTGGAATGGCTGATGCTCCGCATGTGGGAGTCGTCCCCGACCTCGATGCCGGTTCTCAGCAAACAGGTCGATTCCATATATCGAGTCCGTAAGAGCCCTGGGTTTCAGAAAGCGCAGCTGCCGCACAACTCCATTGTTGTGGAATCAGCCATGCAACGGCTCAAGAGCCAAAAAATGCACTCCTTTGTGCCTCCTGGCCAGGAGGCCCAGAACCTGGATGCCCTCGGCAAAAAGTGCTTCCAGGGCTCGATGCTCTCATGCCGTGTCCAAACTACCAGCTGTACATGGTCATGTACTTTGTGGGACCTGGCAAAGGAGATTGCCGGGTTCTCACCTGGCCTCTCCGAGGAACCCTTGCAGCGCTTCAAGGCCTTGTCAACAGGGATTCGGGAGTGCTCGAAGTTTGTCTCGAGCAGCCTACGACGGCTTTGAGGCTTCGGCCCGATTAGCCGCAGCCAGCATCAATGCACCCCGTCAGGCCTGGCTAATGTCATCGGATCTAGAGTCATGTGTTCAGGACAAGTTGGTCGATGTCCCATGCCGAGGTGACTACCTATTCGGCAAACCCATGACTGAAAAGGCTGTGGAGATTGAGTCTGAGTACTTGACCCGGACAAGGCTCTCGAAGAAGACCTCTGCCCCTTCTCAAAAGAAGAAGGGCTCTGGTAAAAAGGCCTTTTTCCCAAGGGAGGGTACTACGTATCTCAACTACCCCACCTATCAGGCCACCCTTGCTCCTCAACAGGGGCAGCAGGCCAGGGGACACGGGCATGGCCCGCATAAACAGAAGGCCCCCAAGCCTACAGCTCCGGCTCCTACCCAGCTGGGAGGGGGTTTTTGACTCTCACTGCATAACTCCTCTCCCGCCAGTGGTTTGGCCATGCACAGGAGGACAGCTGACCCTGTACGCCACACAGATGGCCAGCCATCACAACGGATACCTGGGTCCTGCAGATAGTTCAGAAAGACTCTTTGCCCCATTTCAGCCAGGTACCCCCCTCCTCCTTTCCAAGAGAGCCTCTCAGGCCCCCTCTGCACAGGAACCTCCTCTTGCAGGAGTTGGCAGGTCTTATAAAGAATCAGGCGGTGGAACCGGTGCCCCACCACCTGCAAGGGCAAGGCTTCTACTCCAGGTATTTCCTCATACCAAAGAGAACTGGAGGCCTTTGGCCCATCCTCGACTTGCGGAAACTGAACAAGTTCCTGGTGAGGGAAAGTTCAAGAAGCTTTCCCTTGGAATACTGCTGCCTTACCTCCACCTTGGAGACTGGCTATGCTCCTTAGATCTGAAGGATGCTTATACGCACATCCTCATGCATCCAGACCACAGACAATATCTCAGATTTGTAGTGGGAGGAAGCCAAGTACAGAGTACTTCCATTCGGCCTAGCCTCTGCCCCCAGAGTGTTTACCAAATGTCTGGTGGTAGTAGCGGCCTTCCTCAGGAACCAAGGAATTTTTGTCTTCCCGTACCTGGACGACTGGCTCATCAGGGCCCAGTCGCCTCAAGAAGCTCAACAGGCCACAGCTTGCACTATCAACATACTGCAGCATCTAGGCTTTGTCATAAATCAAGCAAAGTCCACTTTGCTCCCCACTAAAAACTTAGAGTTCATAGGGGGCAAGGCTAGACACCCTTCAAGTGAAGGCTTACCTGCCAGATAGCAGAGCACAAAGGCTTCTGGAGTTAGTACACCAAATCAGCCACAAGTCTCAAGTATCAGCAAGGCACTTTCTATGCCTCCTAGGACACATGGCCTCCATGGTTCATGTGACCCAAAAAACGCCCATCTCCACATGAGGACAGCTCAGTGGTGCCTCAGAGATCAGTGGACACAAGCCACAGGAAGACTCCGAGACAGGATCAGAGTGTCCAAACGACTACTGAGGTCGTTGACCTGTTGGCTTCAACCATCCAACCTGCTCGAGGGAGTGTCTTTCCAGCCTCCCTCGTACACAAGAGTGCTGACGACAGATGCATCTCTGCTGGGCTGGGGAACTCATTGCCAGGACTTATGCACTCAAGGGTTGTGGTCTCCTCAAGAGAAGACGCAACAAATCAACTTCTTAGAGCTCCGGGCGATACGCCTAGCTCTTCAAACCTTCTCCCATGTTCTCTTACATCAGTCTGTCTTAGTACAAACAGACAAACAGGTGGCTATGTTCTACGTGAACAAGCAGGGAGGGACACGGTCCTGCATCCTGTGTCAAGAGGCACTGGACCTCTGTTCCTTTGCAATCTGACAAGGTATGTCTCTCAAAGCGGTTTACCTGTCAGGTCAGGAGAACTGTCTAGCAGACAAGCTAAGCAGAATTCTCCAACCTCACGAGTGGCAACTGAATCAGGAAGTAGCCCAGCAGATCTTCCATTGCTGGGGGCACCCGACCATAGATCTCTGCCAGTCCGCAGAATCATCAGTTGCCCAACCTTTGCTCCAGACAGCCACACCCCCAAAGGATGGCTGCAGATGTTTTTCTAATCTCCTGGTCAGTGGGCCTCTTGTATGCGTTTCCTCCCACACCTCTGGTGGCCCGAACTCTATTCAAAATCCTTCGAGACAAGGCCTCGGTCATCTTGATAGCCCCCAGATGGCCAAGACAACCTTGGTTTCGGCTTCTTCTCCAGCTGGCAGTGGAAACACCACTTCCTCTGGGGATGCAGCCCGACCTCCTGTCCCAGGAGCAGGGCTCTCCCTTACACCCCAACCTCGGGTCCCTCAACCTGATGGCATGGCTGCTGAAAGGATAGTGCTGGCTCCTCTACTCCTACCTTAAGGATGTGGAAGAAGTGTTGCTGGCCTCCAGGAGGCAATCCACTAGGAAGTCCTACGCCTTCAAATGGCACAGGTTTGAGGTGTGGTGTAAACAGCGCAGTGAAAATCCTTTCTCTTGCCTAGTACCAGTGGTGTTGCAGTATTTGTTTCACCTCTCAGAATTAGGCCTCAAATCTAACTGTCAGGGTTCACCTGAGTGCTTTATCAGCGAACCACTCTCAGGTGGAAGGTCAATCTCTTTCTGCGCACCCGTTGGTGTCCAGATTCCTCAGAGGTCTACTCCTACTGAAGCCCACTGTTCGCCCTCCGGCAACTGAGTGGGGCTTGAATGTGGTCTTGCAGCAGCTTACTCGCCTACCTTTTGAGCTGATGTCCACTTGCCATCTGCGCTTCCTTTCCTGGAAGGTCCTCTTCCTGGTGGCACTCACATCTGCCAGACGTGTGAATGAGCTGCAAGCTCTGGTATCTGATAGACCGTACACACGGTTTTACAGAAATAGGGTGGTCCTTCGCACTCACCCCAAGTTCCTTCCGAAAGTTATCTCTTCTTTCCACCTCAATCAAGAGGTGGTTCTTCCATCTTTCTTTCCCAGGCCGCATGCCAGCCGGGCAGAGGCGGTCCTGCATACCCTAGATTGTAAGAGGGCACTTGCTTTCTACTTGGAACGTAGGAAATTGGAGGGCTTCTCGGCTCTTCCTGTCTTATGACCCCAGTAGACTGGGTCTACCTGTCACCAAGTATACGTTATCCACCTGGGTGGCAGACTGCGTCGCCTGGGCATACAGGGCAGCTGACCTCCAGCTGCAGGGTCAAGTCACGGCCCACCGTGTCAGGACTAAGGCCGCATCAGTGGCTAACCACTGCTCTGTACCATTGGCAGACATCTGCTGGGCCGCAACTTGGTCTCCAAGCCAAACTTTTGTAGCCCATTACTGCTTGGAGAGAGAGCCCCGGTGGGACAGTGTTTTCAGCCAGGCGGTACTCCATAACCTATTTGAGGTTTAGGCAACTCCTACCCTCCGACCCTTTGGTGTCAGGCTACCGTGGGGGTTGCGTTCTCGGAGAAAGTCCTTTCACAGCTGCTGCGGCTCTTCTAGAGGGAGCCATTTTTCAGCTATGGGTTCTCGGTAGCCTATAGCTAGGGAGTCCCTTATGTGAGGACTGACTTCCTGCTTGTTCCTGGAGAAAGCGTAGTTACTCACCTATAACAGGTGTTCTCCATGGACAGCATGAATCAGTCCTCACGACACTCCCTCTTCCCCTGGAGTTGCAGTCACTTATTTTATTTTCTCATTTTGCTGTCTTTTTAGCTGTCATCTGACTGAGCAAGATGGCACCCTTGGGCGGGAAGGGGTCTGCGCATGGCAATCCCAAAGGCTTTCTTTGAAAGCTGGGGAATTGCTCCACACGAGGGCTCTGTCGACGCCGACGTCACTCATATGTAAGGACTGATTCCTGCTGTCCCTGGAGAACACCTGTTACAGGTGAGTAACTAGGCTTTGTCGGTCAGTTTGTCAGTAATTGATTAAAGTCGATTTCAATGATTTGTAACTAAATGATGTCATGAGTGACTTTAGAGAGGAGTCCATGATATGAGCAGCTGTGCTCATCATGTGGGATCCGGCCCATCCAGGGCCTCTGCAGGGTGCCAGGGGCCTCACACTAGCAAAAGACGGGCCAGGGTGAAGGGGGATAGATTCAGGAGTGATATGCGGAAATATTTCTTTACGGAAAGAGTGGTGGATCCGTGGAATAGTCTCCCAGTTGAGGTGGTAGAGAGGACAGTATCTGAATTCAAAAAAGCATGGGACAAACACAGAGGATCTCTAAAGGAAAAAAGGGGACTGTTGTAGTTGTTGATATGGAAGGACAGACTAGATAGGCCATGTGGTCTTTTTCTGTCGTCATATTTCTATGTTTCTATGTTTAAACAAACTGAGCACCTAGGGATGGACCCTAAAGTGACTGACTGGGTTAAAAATTGGTTAAGTGGGAGGCGACAAAGGGTACAGGTAACTGGAGCTCATTCTGAGGAGAAGGAGGTTACCAGTGATGTACTGCAAGGATTTGTCCTTGGTTCGATTCCACTGGTCAACACATTTTTACAAAAGTCATATTACTGAAATAAAAATAGTCATTTCTTATCAATTTTTGTATGCTGAACACGAATATGACAGTGAAATTGCAAAGTTGGCTCTAGTTTTTTTGTAATCTACAAGAATTAATGTTTACATCACGAAATGCATGTCAATAGTAAATATAATAGGCCTTCGGTTAATACCTGTAAAAAACCAAGTCATAGACTGCTTCTTAGATTTCTTTCGCCTGTCTCTTGTACAGCTGTTCAGGAGCTTCTCTGGGGGGAGTGTCCAACAGTAGTCAGCCAGCATTTTAGTGGACCATTTTCCCTGGTATCTTTGCTCCATCGTTGCGATATCCTGGTGAAAACGTTCACCCTGTTCATCACTAACCATACCACAGTTGTCAGGAAAGAAATCGAGATGGGAATCAAGGATATGGATCTTTAGAGACATATTGCAGCCGAGTTTCTGATACTGCATCAGCCTGTCTTCTACTAGTTCCTTGTAGTTTTCTGCCCTAACATTCCCGAGAAAGTTTGTTGACACTAGGCGAAAAGCATTCCATGCTTGTTTTGCATCACCCTGCAGCAAGTTGTTGAACCGGTCATCTTTGAAGAGCTCTCGAATCTGAGGACCCACAAAAACTCCCTCTTTAATCTTTGCTTCGCTGAGTCGGAATTTTTCATGCAGGTATCGGAAAGCTGGCTCCATGGCTTTCACAAAGTTTTTCATCAAACCTAGTTTGATGTGAAGGGGTGGTAGCAGGATTTTGTGAGCCTCAACCAGATCTGGGTGCTGGATATTCTTCTCTCCAACTGTTACATTTTGTCTGCGATTCCATTCCTTCCGCAAGTAGTGCCAATCCCTTGCTCAGCTATCCCACTCACATAAGAAACACATGTATTTTATATATCCATGCTGCAGTCCCATTAAAAGGGCAACTACCTTCAAGTCACTACAGAGGTGCCAGCTGTACTTGTTATAGTTAATGGAAGTTAGTAGATGCTTTAAGTTATCGTATGTCTCTTTCATGTGGACGGCATGCGCCACTGGAATAGATAGAAGACGGTTTCCATTGTTCAAAAGCGCAGCCTTCAGACTCAGTTTCGAAGAGTCTATAAATAGTCTCCAGTCTTGTGGGTCATGAGTGATTTTTAAGGCATTCATGAGGCTTTCAATATCGGAACAGAATACCAGATTACTTTCCTTTCCGACTGCGTATAGTACACTGCTGACATCAGATGGCTTCAGCAGCCATCTGGCAGTAGTATTGCATTGCATCAGAAAATGATGCAATCAACTCTGGATGATGTGTGCATGCTGGTATTATGCAATGTGATGCAATATTACATCATTCAAGGCTTATTTGGGATGTTGATGTCCTACTGGATAATTTACACGGTGAAACGTCAAAAATGAACTACATGCAATATCTTCAAAACGAGAGCCAATAATTTTTTTTTAGTGTTATATTCGTGTTCAGCTCACCAAGATACTACAGATTAGGGCCTTTTAAAGTCAGTAACGATTTCAATGTTGACCAGTGTTCTTTTTAATATCTTTGTTAGTGATATTGTGGAAGAGCTGTTGGGTAAGGTTTGTCTCTTTACGGATGATATCAAAATCTGCACATATACTTGACAGTGTTGGCTGCTTGTGAAACCGATCACAAAGTGATTGAAAATATGCTAAGTTCTTATCTGTCTTGTCCACGTGTTTCTTACTCAAATGCTCAATTAATCTTGAAGGTTTCTCTATATTTGTCTCATTAGAAAACACCTTTTGACATATTAAGCACAGTGGTAGCTGATTTGTTGGTAATGAAATAAATCCATATTTTAAATATTCCTCACTGTACTATCTGTATTTCTTCTTCGCATCTGCTATTTATTTTCTTTCAGCTAAAAATAGAAAAATAAAAATAAAGGACATCTGAATATAACTAACTGTAACAAACATACGCATCACAGTTGGTGAATGTTTGATATAGTTGTTTTACTCTAGCTGTCCGATGAGCAATAAAATAGTCAAAACAGTGGGCTTCAGTGAGGTGAAAGATGATCTGGAAGGTCTCGCTAATCACATAACACTTGCTTGGCCCCTCACCAAAAGCTGTCAAATAAATCTTAATGGTTAAGGAATTAAAATACGAAAGTAATGTTCACCTTTAGTATATCTGAAGAATTTGTATTTTTTGTAGTTTATGATTGTACAATCTGTGTTACATCTATTCTTCTGCTTGCACATGGCCATTTTGATTGACTTCCTGTAACAGTTTTGTTTGGCAACCTCTGGTGGACCAAGTGATCGTATCCAACATAACGAAATCTTACAGAAAACTGTAGGCCGCTTCGCTGAAATGATTTTATTGCCTAGCGGACAGCTAGAATTAAAACAACTTATACCTAACTATGACTGTGTTCTTACAATTATAACGAATGTGTAAACAGGTAAATAGTGTTATAGACAGGCCTATTCGCCAAGCTACCACGTTGATAAAATGGTAAAAAGAGGAATACTTAAAATATATAAAATCTTACCTCTTTAGCGGTTCAATTCTTTTTCTGTGGCAAGTACAGGTCGTCTGCTCACAGTTATGCTTTTGACTTGTACTATACGGACCTCTCATATGACTCCTGCAACGCTTGACTCATTTTATCTGATGTGGTTTAATCACAGATTAATAAAAAGACAGATTTCGCAAAGACACAAAGTTTATTGCTCTTTTAGCTCACAGTTTTGCTGATTGGTGTGGCTGAAACGAACATGCTGTACACAGATTCTCTGCCTTCTGAGCACTAATACCATTCCCGCCACCATCCAAGACTGGCCGGTGGCTGTTTTACAAGTTTATCGCATTTCGCTTTCAATATATTTCATTCATGCATGCAAATCTGACATGCTCGATGCAACTTGCTGCTTATTCCCACCAAATATGCTAGTGAAACTCCCCTGGTGTAATCATGTAATGTAAACATATGCACCATTGGTTTTATCGCTATGATGCAAACATATGCTCTTTTAGTATACAGTCAGTTTATATTGCACAATGTGTATACTTTCTTACTTCGTAGTTGTTCACGCTACTATATTGTGCTTATTCCTCCAGTGCCCAGCCTAGGGCAGTGCAGCGCCCCCACACCACCGCCTTTTCTTTCAACGCCCTCCTAGATTAGCCCAAAGCCCCCCGGGGGCAGTGCCACCCACTTTGGGAATCACTGGTTTAATGGGACAAATATGGATTGCCAAGGGAAGTCATGCCTCACCAATCCATTCCATTACTTTGAAGGTGGAAATAAACCATGTGAATAAAGGTGAACCAGTTTATACAGTATATTTGAACTTTCAGAAACTGTTTGATAAAGTCCCACATGAGGGAGTCCTGAGGAAGTTAAAAAACCATGGGAACTGGATAAGAGATCAAAAACAGACTGTAGAGTTAAATAGTCATTTTTTTTCAGTGGAAGAAGGGAATAGTGGAGAACTCCAGGGAGCTGTACTTGGACCGGTTTGGGATTCATCCTTAACACTGAGAAATGTTCAGTAGTCCAGACAGAGGCTAAGTACTTAGGATATCGGGTAGTGTGTGGGGAAGTGAGACCCTTGCTTGGGGAAGTGCAAAGCATGAAAGACTTCTTCGTGCCTAGGACGAAAAAGCAGTTACAGTTTGCTTGTGCTAGTATATTATTACTGTAGATTCGTTCTCAGCTTTGCCACAAAAGCCCATGCTCTGATGGAGATGTTAAAGAAAAATCAACCTAACCAGCTAAGGTGGGCTCCCTGGGAAATCAAGGGGGTAAATTGGCAAGCCCAGGGGTACGGACTGTTCATTAACAGTAGCGTTTCAGTTTTCTCCTGAGAAGTGGTGCTACTTGTGTTAATCTGTTATCATGAGCCAAAGTCATTGGAGTGCCACAGAGGCTGGATTGAAGGACTCTCATCATACCTATGAGCATTCCCCTGGGCCTCAATACCATGTGCAAACCCCTGCACTTGACAGGTAGTAAGTAATGCAGTAGATGACAGCACTGGTCTCATTCAGTCTGCTCAGTTATCTCTTATTTACACTATTAAGGATATATCACAGCTGCCAGTTATAGAGTGTGATTGCTTGTAAGATAATATTCCCTATTCAGGACATATTTTGTCACCTTCCTTCGTAGTACAATAGCCCATATTTAATTTATACCTGTTTTCCCTCTCTTTCCATGGCAAGCCTTAAACCTGTTGTCCAAAAATCTGATCTCCTAAGTCCTGTGGATAGTCTGCTGGTCAGATTCAGTTAAATTTCTGCTAGGACTTCTAGTTGGATTGAATTGGATCAAATTTGGATTTTGGATTTAATGACTTAACTTTCCAAGTCCATGTTCAGGTCAGTAGTTCATGCACTGATCACCCCCTACTTTGATTTTTGTAACAGCTTCCTCTATCCCCAAAAAATACCTCAAGAAACTCCAAACTGCACAAAATGTAACCTCAAGAATCGTATGCAAAGCCCGCCTCTCCGACCATATAACACCACTGTTATTCAACCTCCACTGGTTACCTATATCTAGCAGAATTAAATACAAAACAATAATGACAACATTTAAGATTGCTAATAATATTGCTCCTTCCCACCTATCAACATTAATCACACAATCCACTAATACTAGATCAAGAAGGGAACACTCACTGAACACCCTTTTAATCCCTCCACCCTACCACAAAACTATGTTATGGAATGACCTCCCGGACTTCCTACGCACCATTAAAGATTTAAAAACATTTAGGAAAGAACTAAAAACCTTCCTGTTCACTCAACTATACATCGGCATGTACCTCAAAGAACTGGTGAGGGAGCTTGCCAGTTTCTCGGCAGGCCTCAACAGGAACCCCTTCAGTGGTTCAAGTCTCTGGCCTCGGCGGTCAAGGAGTGCTGGAAGTTTTTATCCCAAGCAGCTTAGGATGGCTTCAAGTCCTCAGCCAGAGTAGCCACCATGGGCATCGGGACCCGACGCCTGGCATGGCTGCAGTCGTCTAACCTCAAACAATGGGTTCAGGACAAACTTATCGATGTCCCCTGTATCAGAGAATCTCTTCAGGAAACCCATGGTGGCTGAAATAGAGACTGAGTTCCTGACAAGGACCAGGCTCTCTAAAAAGACCTTGGTGCAGCCCTGTAAGAAGCCCTGGGGAAGAAGCCCCCCTTCCCAAGGAAAAAGGGAGGTTTTGGCAGTGCCTCACAGTTCTAAACTTTCTTGGCACTGCTGCAAAGCCAAGAGCACAAGGGGCAAGGGCACAGCCCCTGCAAACAGAAGGCCCCCAAGTCCCCAGATGCTGGCCCTGATTCAACCTGGGGGGAGCTTTTGACTCCTTGGGCATGATCTCCTCTCCTCCAGGAGGTCTCTGCCCATAGGGGAGCATCTGGCCCTGTTTGCCCACAAGTACTCCACCATCCCCACCGATAACGGGATACTGCAGGTGGTCAAGGAGGACTACCTCCTCCACCTGCAACAGGCGCCACCTTCACACTTTCCAGGAGAGCCCATCGGATCTCTCCTTCACCAGACTCCGCTCCTCACAGAGCTCGCAGGTCTTCTCAAGGAAAAGGCAGTGGAACCAGTGCCCAAGCATCTCTGGGGCACCGGCTTCTACTCCAAGTATTTTCTCGTTCCCAAATGAACAGGGGGTCTCAGGCCCATCTTGGACCTGTGAGACCTGAACAGATTTCTGGTAAGGGAGAAGTTCAAGATGCTCTCCCTTGGAACACTGCTGCCATACCTCCAGCAGGGAGACTGGCTATGCTCCTTAGACCTGAAGGATGCCTATACGCACATCCTGATCCATCCCAATCACCAAAAATACCTTTGCTTTGTGGTGGGAGGAGGTCACTACCAATACAGGGTGCTGCCCTTGGGGCTGGCCTCATCACCAAGGGTCTTCATCACGAATGCCTCCCTGCTGGGCTGGTGAGCTCATTGCAAGGATCTCCACACACAAGGCAGCTGGTCCCAGATGGAATGCCAGCTGCAGATCAACTTTTTGGAGCTCTGAGCAATATTCCTGGCCCTCCAAGCCTTCCGCCACCTGCTGCAGCACCAGTCGGTGCTAATCCAGACCGACAACCAGATTGCGGTGTTCTTCATGAACAAGCAAGGGGGCACGGGATTGTACTCCCCCTGCCAGGAGGCGCTAGCCCTCTGCTCATATGCAACATGCAACAGGATGCTCCTAAGAGCGGTCTACCTCCTGGGCCAGGACAATGCCTTGGCAGACAAGCTGAGCAGAGTTCTCCAGCCGCACGAGTGGTGCCTGGATCCCAGGGTGGCGTCTCGGCTGTTTCGACTCTGGAGCATCCTTCTAGTGGACCTGTTCGCCAGCCCAACTACACATAGTTGCCCAGCTTCTGCTCCTGCCAGCCGCACCCGTCCTGGGTGGCAGCAGATGCATTCCTGATTCCAAGGATGGAAGGCCTCCTTTAGGTCTTCCCGCCGACTCCACTGGTCGCGAAGACCCTCTTCAAGGTCCAGAGCAACAAAGCATCACTGATACTGATAGCCCCATGATGGCCCAGGCAATCTTGGTTCCCACTGCTCCTCCACCTGTTGGCAGCATCGCCAATATCCCTGGGCTGCTGTGGCATTTTGTACAGGTTTTCAGTAGCCTGTAACTGGGCAGTTCCATATGTGAGGACTGACTTCCTGCGTGTTCCCAGAGAAAGCGTAGTTACTCACCTGTAACAGGTGTTCTCCGAGGACAGCAGGAATCCATCCTCATAACCCTCCCTCCTCCCCTTGGAGTTGCTTCTGCACGATATTTTAATATTTGCCATCTTAGCTATGTCCTTAGACTGAGGCAAGATGGCACCCTTGGGTGGGAAGGGGGCCACGAATACATGGTGCATCTCCCAAAGGTTTTCTTTGAAAGCTGGGGAGATGCTTCCGTGTGGGCTCTGTTGGCACCGGCGTCATGCATATGTGAGGACTGATTCCTGCTGTCCCCAGAGAACACTTGTTACAGGTGAGTAACCGCTTTCTTAACAAGCCAAGGTATTGTGGTTGTTCTGTTAGTCTGCTTACATATGCAGAAATAAGTATTTTATATTTAGAAGTTTAGAAGTTATACGACAAGATTGAAATTTTGACAGGTAAAGGAGGCAGAAAACCACAGATCATCACAGTAAACAGTATATCTCCAGGAACAAGCAGAAATGAGTCTTCACATATGGGTACATCGGTACCGACGGAGTCTGCGCGGGAACGCTTCCCAGCGTCCAATCAAAGAGCTTTTGGAAGCATCCCATCACGCCTGCGTGCTGCCTTCCCACCTTTCCCAACTGCCTCTCCTCAGTTTTCGTTTTTCTGCGGAGCCAGCAGGACGACGTCCTGTCACCGCAGAAAATTCTTGTTTTATTTCTTTATTTTTCTTGTGGTCGCGGCTGTCTTCCCGACGCCACCGGTACCGTTGGTGTTTTCTTTTCTTTTCTTGTAAAATCTTCCTTCTTCAGGGAATATTTTTCTTCATAGTGTCTCACGGTATCTTAGGCCTTAAAGGCCTCTTCTTTTTCCTTCATGAAACCGCCAGCCACTTTCTCCAAGAAATGTTCACACTGTGGCGGTACAACTTTATTTTTAGACCCTCGAAGTCGGTGTCTAACCTGCTTGGGTCCTGACAACAGTTTGGTGAGAAGAGGTCTTCAATATCGAGGTTCCCTCGATACACGGTTTCCCTCCAGCTTCGGGGCACCGTCCCCTTCTTCTTCTACACAGGATCAGGTAACCCACAAACAGTCTGTTAAGACTAGCCAGCCCTCGAGTGGTAGGTCTCATGCACAGCATGTAGACGGCTCCGGCCTTGCCCTCGAGGGCTTACTGGCTTCCAAACCCCGGCCAGAGACTTCGGTCTCAAAAGCCTTTCAGGGGTTTCAGGTTGTTCCTGGGGCTCACCCCTCACAGAACATACCTGAGCCGTGTCCGGTGGTGGCATCCGCTTCGAACAGTACCGATACCCCGACATCGGCACTGGTGTTGAATGAAACACTCCTCACCAGAGATGGTCATCTGGCGTCCTCGGTGCCTTCGGGACCGGTGGATACACTCCAGACTGACCTTCCATTATCGGTACCAGCACCGATACTACCACCGACGTTGGTACCCTCCAGACGTGCATCGATAGCCTCACTTCCTTCGATGCCGAGTCTGGAATCAATCTCCAGTCTGGAGGACTGGGTACCGACTCGCCTTGGTACAGGCTCTCGGCGGTACCGAAGGCTCGGTTCCGATGATTCGGATCCGCAACTCTCGGTTCCCTCGAAACCCACTGAGTTGCCACTGGTTGACCTTCATTCACCGGTATCAGGCACGGTACCGAAGTCGGTGCCGATGTCCTCATTACCCTTACGGTCGGTGTCTTCCATGCTTTGTTTATCGATGCAGAGTTTAGAATCGCTCTCTAGTCTGGAAGACTCGGTACCAATACACTTTGGTACCGACACCGATCGATACCGGTGGCTCGGTACTGAGGATAGCACCCGGAGGTTTTCGGTTACCTCGGTACTGATTAAACGGTCTCCGATGACTGCTCCGATGTCTTTGTCGGGCTCGACTCTGACATCGGTACCAGTATTGACATCGGTACCGGTATCCACAGTACCATCGTGGCCAGCTCCTGCCATGCTTTTTTCAACAGGATCGCTCCCTTCTATACCAAGCTTGGAGTCGATACCTGGCATGGACAATGTGGTAATGTCGGTCGCTGCTACTGACAGCCAGTACCAGGGACCATCCTTTAAGCATTCCACACTGCACTGTGCAGGATCTTCTATTCCTATATATCTGAATAGCTCTGTCGGTGCTCAGGCTAGATCTTCAGATCTAACCTGTCCAAGGGAAATTCCTGTTGGGGAACCCTCTTTTCAGAGTTTCCTCCTGCCATTCCTATCCCAGGATCTCTTGCCATTCCTATCCCAGGACATGATCCTGCACAGGCCTCTCTTTCTACCAAAGCAAAGGAGAACATAATGCTTCCTTTGCATCATTCCTTGCAGGATCTCCTTCTAGGAATGTGGGAAACACCTTTAAGGGTACCCCCACCTTCCAGAGCAACTGATCTCTTATATCAGGTGCCCCCCTCTCCAGGGTTTCAAAAGACTCAACTTCCTCATCATTCCATAGTAGTGGAATCAGCAATGAGGCGGGTAAAGAGCAAGAAAAAGCACTCTTCTTATCCGCCAGGTCGTGAGTTTAAGACACTTGATGCCTTTGGACGTCAAACCTTCCAGACATCTATGCTCTCTGCAAGAATTCTGTCATATATTTTCTATATGAGTCTATCTCTTGAGGAGGTCACAAAGCAATTACATCTTTTGACTCCTTTCCTTCCAGAGTCCAAGAGTGCAGACTATTCTTCACTGCTCAAGCATCTCCAGAATATCTCTTGGTTTCTTACTCGTGCTTCCCTAGACTCTTTTGAGTCTGTTAGCAGGACTTCTGCTATAACTATAGGGGCACGACGTAGAGCCTGGCTCCAAGCTTCAGACTTGGATAAATGGGCACAACACAGACTGGGACATACTCCTTGCACTGGAGACAATCTTTTCAACAAGGAGTCTTTACGTCAGGTTACTCAGTTCTCCACTGACTTACCTGTTCCTAGGGGCTGTTCTGCACCTTCTTCTGTCCCAGTAGGAAATGTCCTGCCAAACTTTCTTCCCATAAGAGAAGAAGGTTTTATGCATCATCTGCCCATCATACAGATGTTCCCAAACAGGGGAAACATCATCCTGGTCTGCAGAGTTCAACCTCTCACCATCCTCAGCAAACCCAGTAACCACAGGGTTTTCTGATCAATCCATCAGATGCTTGTGACTCTTGGGATTAGAATCTGCAGTTGCTTCTTTTCAATAGAGACAATCTATTGCTGTCATTCTAAATCCTAAACATGGATCTCTTCCCAAAAGACATCCATTCTTCCTATGTTCTATGAGCTGTCAGGATGTTCATGCTTCTAGGTCACAGGATTTTCCTGCTAAGGAAAGAGGTCTATCCACTATCAAACGATAGTTTCCTGTGCCAGCATGTCTTTTTTCCTTCCTATAAACTTACTACTTTGTAAGTTTTCTTCAGCTCCATTTTCTTTACCCTCTTACCAGGTTTTCCCCCTGTAAGAGCGGTATTGCTACACTGGAGGGCTTTTTCTTCAGCCTCTCTAATTTTCTTACTTTCCAATGCGGAGTTCTCTTCTCTGAGTTGACTCCTCTTTTTCAATCTTGCTTTGAAGCAGTTCATCAGACACATCCAGAGTTTTCTACTCTTGTTTTGTCTGTTCTTTCTGTTTTTAATCAGTACCATTCTTCTGCTGTCTGGCAAGCAGCTGCCAATGCAGGAGCCTTAATGTTTGGACCACTGGTTCTTGTTCTCCAGCAACCAGATTTGTCCTCAACGAACATTCTGTCTGGTCTTAGTAGTGACTCCAAGGCAGTGCTGTCATCTAGCCTGAAATGTTTTCACTACAAGCTTGTTGGATTGTCTTCTCTTTCTGCCATCTCCATTTCCCTGGGTTTGGCAGCATAGTTGACATAGGTACTGGCTCTCCTGCAGCCAGGTCTATCTCCTCATTCTCCTGCATCATGCTCTCTGCAATTCTACAGAGAAGCTCTCCACTATGGGCCCTTGCTAGAGAGCATGGGAGGTTTTTTCTCCAACAGCTATACTAGATGGTTGAAAAGGGGTTTTCAGTCATGTCTCCCATGACTAGAAAAGTTCTCCTTTTTAATATAAAGGACATAGGCCTCCTCTTACGTGAAAGCTTAAGGAGTTGCTAATTCCCTGCTTTGGTCCATAGTATTTCCAGTAGGGAATATGTTTTCTCCTTCCAGCTCGTCGTCATGGTAAGAATGCATGATACCTTTTTGACCTTAAGCAGGTCAGCATGGTATTTCATTCCTATGCGTCTTTTGTTCACTTACCATGCCAGAGGTCTAGAATACTCGGGACTTGCTGGCTGCAGACTGATATTATCCTCTGCTTTTCACGTAACCATCCTGGTTATTCTACTACCTAGCATTCCTGTAGCCATAACCAGTGGAAATTGATTCTCTATATATCTTCTCAAGTAGGTTCCACCTTCTTGTTCTAAGATGAATCTTTCCTCTCCACATTTTCCTATGTGAATACCTTTTTGTAGGCATATATCTGTCTGCTTCTTGTAGACTTCCATATAGACGCCTATATATTCATACCTATAGCACACATCTTACAGATGTCTATGTCTATCATTTGTGTGTATTTTATGCCCTTCATATCTTACTATAGATATAATCTCATATATCTATATGTTATATATATATGTATCTGTCGAGATATTTCACCATCGGTAGATATGTATTCTGCTTTATCTACCTGACTGTCCAGGCTCATATAGCTATATGATTCTGACAGATGGGCTTTACCCATACTTCTGCTATCCAGCATGTTTTGGGGTCCTACACTCACAACCACTTGCGTGGTAGTTAACACCTACCATAACCTTAAGGTTAGGTACCTCTGAAGCTCTCCATGTTCCAATATCTCTCCCAGCTGACTTCAGTTAGGAGAGACATTGCGGATCTTCAGCTAATCACAGGCTCTAACGCCTCCGGTGTTTGTCCTTTCTTAGGGATACAAGGGGTTCCCATACCCTTTCTCCCCACAAGGACTGGGCCTGTTTGTCCAAATGGGTTAGCCTTTCTCTTTTGTTCCTAAGAGTGAGCCACTCTGCTACCAAAGGAGTTCGGCTTTTCTCATAAAGCCTTCCGCTAAAGGCCCATCGTTTTTGTACTGCCCCAGTTTTTCTGCTGGGGTTACCTGTTACCTTTCAGGATTCTGACCTCCATTGTTTTTCCTACAGGTTTACTACCTCCACTTACAGTGAGGTCCTTCTCGAGGTTCCTCTATTGGGTTCTCCAGTAGATCCCATGAACCTCCATACTCTGCAGTCCTGTTAGGGGAGGTCCATATTGCAATATTTTTTCTTTGCAATATCATTGATGACAATTATCATCCACACATGGATTCCTTGTCTGCAATCCTATGCTAGGTTAGCTGTTCCACAGCACCTTTCTTTCTTCAACTCCTACCCTCTATCCTCAGGATGCCTGGTGTTGTGGGGGATAGCATGTTCTAACCTATGACATGCTGGGACTCCAGGCATCTCAGCTTGGGAGTCCCCATATGTGAAGACTCATTCCTGCTTGTTCCTGGAGATAGCACAGTTACTTACCTGTAACAGGTGATCTCTGGGAACAGCAGGAATAAGTCTTCACAACCCACCCACCTCCCCAGGAGTTGTATCTCTATCTATCTTTCCTTTCCTCTCTCTCTCTCTCTCTTTGTCTCAGCTTTAAAACTTAACTGAGGAGAGGCAGTTGGGAAAGGCGGGAAGGCAGCACGCAGGCGTGGTGGGATGCTTCCAAAAGCTCTTTGATTGGACGCTGGGAAGCGTTCCCACGCAGACTCCGTCAGTACCGACGTACCCATATGTGAAGACTTATTCCTGCTGTTCCCAGAGATCACCTGTTACAGGTAAGTAACTGTGCTTTCTAGTTATACAAATTAATCCTACCCCCTAAGGTCAACACCTTATTAACAATTTTTATGTTTATCTTTAACAAAAACTGTCAATAACAAGCTGTCTTAAAAAGTTGGATAACATCTGCAAACATAACCCTATATTTATTATTTATTTAATCATATTTCTGGATCCCTTGTTCCCTGCTCTATGCAATTTACAAAAAAGAAATAACTACATGATAAAGTATAGTCATAATATAAATAAGGGACAGACAAAAATAAATCATGCATACATATGAAAATCCAAACCCATAATATCAATAAAATATGTTTGCATATTATATGATCAAAGTCTGCAGTGTAGTCCAACCAGTTGTCACTTAAAAGGCTGCACAAAAGAAAGCCTGCAGCTTTAAATAGGGAGAAAAATAGAATAGGCAGCAAAACAGAGCACCTAAAACAAAATAAAGGGTTCTGTCAGAGGACACTTAACTCTGGGCCTAAATTGGAACTAATTAAAAAGACAAGAAGCAAACGAGCAAAATGGACATCAAAGAATATCTTTAAGTAAAAAACACCTTTATTAGGTGATAGGTGATCTTCCCTATTCCCCCCCCCCCCCCAAAAAAAAAAAACCCCACACTATCTATTGTCCTTTTCAAAGGCAAAAACAATATAGATAACAAAATATAAGTGGTTATTCACAGTCCTTGGTCTTAGAGCCTCCTTTACACGCTCCCTCCTGATTTTTCTTTCCATATGGTTCCTGGTTGGCACCCTCTTTTTCTTTCTCCTTCAAGAGATGGCAGCGATTGTTAGGTTAATCAAGTTCAGTTAGCTAATATGGCCTGGACACCAAAACTCTCCTTTAGACTCTCCATACAGGATGTATACCTCCTGTATGGAGAGATGCTTCAGGGAACCACTTGCTACTTTCCTCAGGAATGCAAGTGTAAATTTCCATTTAATAAAATATAAATGAACTCTCTGACTTTTAAAAAGGGTTCCAGAGGTGATCTGGGAAACTTCAGACCAGTGAGCCTGACGTCAGTACCGAGAAACCATTATAAAGAATACAGTTACTGAACATGGAGATAGTCATGGTTTAATAGGAGAAAACCAATATGGCTTTAGCCTAGGAAGGTCTTGTCTTACTAATCTGTTATATTTTTTGAAGGTGTGAATAAACAGGTAGATAAAGGTGAGTCGGTTGATATAGTATATCCGGACTTTCAGAAAGCCTTTGATAAGGTCCCTCATCAGAGATTTATGGCAAAACTAAAGAGTCATGGGATAGGAGGCAGTGTACTACTGGTTAGAAACTGGTTAAAAGATAGAAAGCAGAGGGTAGGGCTAAATGGCCAATTTTCCCAGTGGAGAAAGATGAATAGTGGAGTATCCCAGGGATCTGTGCTAGCTCCGCTGCTTTTTAACATATTCATAGATTACCTGGAAATGGGAATAACGAGTGAGGTGATCAGTTTTGCAGATGACACAAAATATTCAAAGTTGTTAAAACCCAAAAAGACTGTGGAAAATTGCAGGAGGACCTTGATAAATTGGAAGACCGGACTTGGGGTCATCCTCCACCTCCTCACGGCCAGTCTTGAAGCATTTGTGCCACTCGAAGACTCGTGGCCTTGACATTGCATCTTCTCCATAAGCCTTTTGGAGAAGTTGGAGACACTCAGTTGGGCCCTGTTCCAACTTAACCAGAAATTTCAAGTTGATTTTTTGCTCTACATTTCTGCCAACTCCAGTTGCGTGACAAAGCGATGGAGAAGTGTGCTACAAAAAAACTTGAAAAAGAAAATAGAGTGAGAGAGATGAAAAATATTATAGCAGAATAGTGGCAAGATGTTGCACAACACAATGACATAAGCGGTTAGCCAATTGACATTGAGTCATGGGCGTGGCTGCCACAGTCTCGTTTCTTTTTTGTCACACCTTGTACTTTTTGTAAACCCTGGGTAAAGAAATTTCAGATAAAGGTTGAATCTTTGCTATCATCTCCAGTCCGTATCTGATTGATCCTGTTGTAATTCCTTAGTCACTATGTCAAAGCATTTTTTAATGTGCCTGCACTACCCATAAAATCTGTCAGTGCATCAAATCAGTAGAAGCTCACACCCTGCCAGTCCAGAAGGTTTCTATTACAAAAGTAATTGTTACAGAGTTACTCTGATGGTGGTTGTATTAACTAAATACTTCTCTTAATCATTATATACTGTATGGGTCCGATTCCATTGAGGACATAGATCTTTGTATGTCCGAGTCAGAGATCACAATTCTGATCCCGCGGGGCACGTCTAACCCCATGGGATCAGAATTGCAAATAGCACTGTATGTGCAGGCAGGGACTGCGATTCAGTCCCGGCCTGCACGTACAGAGCTAGCCCGGCTAACTCAGCCAGGGCTTTTAAATGCTCCATGGCGTCCTGTTGCCATGGTACCGCGGCTCCATTTAAAAGCCGCGATGCTGGCCGCTGCCCCACAAAGTTAATTCCCCACAGCCCGACCCCCGATCCGGACCCCTAAGGCCAGGGTCGGACTGCGGGGGATTAACTTTGTCCTCCCCCCAACCCCGTCCACGCCCCAAATCAGCAGAAAAAAACCGTCTAGGGAGATCATTCCACCCCAACCAATTCGCCGGCCCTGGACGTACAGGGACGACATTAGAATCAGCCCTGTACGTCCAGGGCCAACGCCCGCCCACTCTCCGCCCCCAGGCCGCCTCTTCCATACCCCTGACTAACTGCCCTGCACAACCGGCGGGGAAGTTATTCGGGAGCTTGCAGCCGCACGAGTAGCGGGGATCGGGACGTCCATCCTCACAATTCATGGTTCCGAATAACCCCCTATGCATCTACATTGTTTCTCAGCTGATTCTCCAATTTAGTAGGCCACAAAAGCAGTGCAGTCTTCATGTCCTGCAGCTCTTCAAGTCTTTCCTTCTAGATTTTTGCTGCTCTAGGTTACATCTCTTAAGGAACAAACAATCTTTCTTAGTCTTCAAGAATTATTTCCAAAAATATTTGCAGGGCCATTATTTAAAAGCATTTACTGGACAGTAGTACCTGCTGTCTGAATAATGCCACTGACTGGTCTGCCTGGTGATTTTCAGCAGCACTATCTGGTCCTCACCCTCTGCCCCAGCACCATCTGTATGGTGCTGGTACTTATCTGACTAGTAAGGGTATTCAGACCACTATTCAGATAACTTTGACAGCAAAAAATCTCTCCTAAAGTTATCCGGATTGCGGTCTGAATATCGCCACCTGCCAAATGGCAGTGGTGCTTGCCACTTTATCCAGATATTCAGGATACTGGCACTGAATATCTGGATTATATTTAAATGCTGTGGCCGGCATTTAAAAAAGAACGTTAACTGTGATGTTTCAAATGTCGGCTTATTGACTTGTACTGTATTACTCAATGGTGCGACTGCATCTTGAGTACTGTGTGCAATTCTTGTCACCGTTATCTTAAAAAGGATATAGCAGAACTAGAAAAGGTACAAAGTAGAGCCACCAAATGTAACGGCAATTGAAGCATATCCCTTGGAGGAAAGGCTCTTCAACTTGGAAAAAAGATGACTGAGGGGAGATATGATAGAGGTCTATAAAGTAATGAATGGAATAGAAAAAGTAAACTGAGATCGGTGGTTTACTCCTTCAAAGAGTAGAAAGACTATGGAACACGCAATGAAGCTACAATGTAGCACATTTAATACTAATTAGAAAATATAATTTTTCACTCAACGTGCAATCAAACTCTTGGCTTAAAAGAAGTTTGGACAAGTTCCTGAAGGAAAGTCCATAGACCTTTATTAAAGAGGACCAGAGAAATCCACTGCTTTCCCCTGGGATAAGCAGTGTGGAATCTGTGTGCTAGAGACTTAGCTTGGCCGCTGATGGAAACAGGATACTGGGCTTGATGGACCCTTGGTCTGACCCATTGTGGCATATCTTATATTCTTATATGTACTTCTTCATCCTTAGGTTTCCTTTCTATATGCTTCTCTAGTCTATAGCATGGTCTGCACAGCTTTGACTTTTAGATTCTCAGTAAAGATGTTAAAGCAATTCAATGATTTTTGGTTAGCTGCTAAGTTTAATTCTTGTGTTATCTGCTTTATTTATTTTAAACTGTTTTTGATCCAGCTGTTTTTTCTTGTTCCATTGGATCTCCATCTCAGTCAGAACCATCCTCTGTGATGCTACGACCCTTTATAAACAGGTGTCTGATATTTTGCATGAAGGGTCATTGCAACAGAGAGGACACTTACGTGTTCTGAAAGATGGTTGTTTCATTATAAGGAAGTAAGTCTGTAACTTTTGGGCAACGAGGAATTCTTAGCTTCAATTCACAGTTCCCTCGTTCAAACTGTTTGCATAGCTAAAATGGGCAATGAGTTGCAAAGTATTTCTTCTGTGATATGGATCTCTTTTCTACTTACTAGTGAACTGAAATTCATGATCTATTTCAAATGAGAGGTTAATGCAATGAACTAGGTATATTTATTTTATTTATTTATTTATTTACATCTCTTATATACCGCACTATTTGCGATCAGCGCGGTTTACATAGAACAAACAATATCCGACAATAAACAAGAGTCAGGTCATTACAATGAACAGGAGCAGTAAACTTGGATAACAGGGGAAACTATCTACATGTGTGGAACATTAAACAAGGTAACTGTATATATGAGAGATGGAGTTATTGTGTCAATTGTAGCGTCCCAAGGGGAGATTAGAGTAGGAATTGCTTCACACTTATGTGCACAGCATTGCACAAACCAGGTGTGTCCAGAAGAAATATTCTATTGTTGATCTGTCATCTTGGTTTCAGTGTTTACCGTAAATAAGCTGTGCGACAAGGTTCATTGAATGAACACCATAGTTTTTGTCCCATAAGTTGTCTGACCTTTGTATATCCTCATGTGAAGCAGATATGAGCAAATATACAATTTTTGCAAAGTTGCTTAGTTACTTGAGTTGCAGCAAAGAGGAGATGGTTGGTAATCATGATTCTGTTAATGCTTTGGATTCTAGGTACAGTGAAAACTGTATTGATCATCCATTTTACATCAGCAGTTGTATCAAAGAATATAATTGGCATGAGAGATAGTAGTATAGAGTGGACCATATGCAAATGATATCATTAATCATCAGGTTATCAACAAGAAGGAAGAGTTTTTATAGGTTATTG
This sequence comes from Ichthyophis bannanicus, assembly GCA_033557465.1. NCBI lineage: Eukaryota > Metazoa > Chordata > Amphibia > Gymnophiona > Ichthyophiidae > Ichthyophis > Ichthyophis bannanicus. The sequence continues at coordinate 48,188,033 of CM066037.1, read as the reverse complement.
GAATATCCTGTAGTATCTGAACTCGCCACTTAAGGGATAGTGCAGAACCAGTGTGAGTCAACAGTTCCTTAAGATGCCACCGTCTTGGCAGGAAAGGACTAAATGTTCTGATAGCATGAAGATAATATTGGAAGCCAAAATGGGAAGATGGACCCTAAGCAGTGTCAGTGTTGTAGTTGAGCGTCCATCCTCCCTATTGTATAAGGTACAAAATCCCCAGTATATCCCATACATACATTACTAAATATCAGATTTTCCAACTTCCAGGTTTTTGGTTTTATACTGAACTTACTGCAACACTGTGGAGAGTAGCCTAGTGGTTAGAACACTGGCTTGATAACCAAACAACCAGGGTTCAATTCCCACTAGCACTCCTTGTGGCCTTGGGCAAGTCACTTAACCCTCCATTGCCTCGGAAGAAAGGCCTGGCAATCTACTTCCGGTGACACTGCCAAGAAAACCCAGGAGCTTCTGGGTTACCAGGAGTCAGGACTGACTCGAAGGCACACATTACTGCAACCAGCCTTTATGCACAAAACTGAAAATAATGATCAATAATCTCTACTAAGGGAAATACACGTTCAAATAAAGAATAGTTCTTAATACACATAATAAATTGTACAAAATGCGGCTGTTCGCCTTATATATGGATTATATGCATTTATTCTCCGAGAACAAGCAGGAAGTCAGTCATCACATGTGGTGATGTCGGCACTGACGGAGCCCGCGCGATAATCACTCCCCAGCTTTCAAAGAAAGCCTTTGGGAGTTATACCACGCATGCGTGGTCACCTTCCCATCCCACCATCTTACCTCAGTCTTCTTTTTTCCACGGAGCCCATCAGACGTTTTCGTCTGCACCCCAGAAAAAGTTGGTCTATTTTGACTTGGTTTTTCCTTTATTTTTCATCGGAAGTGTACCATCACCTTCTTGATTCCAGAACCGCTGCACTCTCTGTGTCGCATTTTTCTCCAGTTTCCTTTTTCTTTTTTCTTCTCAGGTGCGCAAGATTTTCTTGTGCCCACCCTAACCAGGACCTTGGAGTTTGATCTCGTGGGTACCATTTTCCCTGCTATGTCCTCAGTGGATTCAAGCAATGTGACCACTGCGGGCACACCATATACCGCATGGATTCACACAACTGCTGCCTTTGGTGCCTTGGAGCTGACCACGATGCCTCTGCCTGCTCGCTCTGTCTTCAGATGATGAGCAAGGGCCATTGGAACTGTGAAGGGCAGCGGGAACACTGTTTGGTCACAAGACCTCTTCTTAGGGTCCGGCTTTGAGCGCATAATCGGCACCCTTGCAGGCTGCTGTGGATACCTCAGACTCTCCTGGTGGCCGCACACATAAGAACATAAGATATGCCATACTGGGTCAGACCAAGGTCCATCAAGCTCAGTATCCTGTTTCCAACAGTGGCCAATCTAGGTCATACGTACCTAACAGTTTCCCCAAAAGACACAGGTTCCGCAATGCTTGTACTGGGTCAAGCATTGATATCCTGGGTCCCTTCTTAATAATGGTTTATGGACCTTTCCTCCAGGAACTTGTCCAAACCTTTTTTAAACCCAGCTACACTAACAGCCTTTACTACATCCTCCGGTAACAAATTCCAGAGTTTGATTACATGTTGAGTGAAAAATATTTTATTTTATTAGTCTTAAATAGTTTACCCTGTAGCTTCATTGCATGTCCCCTAGTCTTTCTATATTCTGATAAGGTAAACAATCGATCTACGTTTACCCGTTCCACTCCGTTCATTAATTTATAGACTTCTATCATATCTCCCCTCAGCTGCCTCTTTTCCAGGTTAAAGAGCCCTAACCTTTTTAGCCTTTCTTCATAGGAGTATCCTTCCATCCCCTTTACCATTTTGGTGGCTCTTCTCTGAACCTTTTCTAAAATCGCTATATCCTTTTTAAGATACGGCGACCAGAATTGCACACAATATTCAAGGTGCGGTCTCACCATGGAACGATATAGAGGCATTATAATATCTTTTATTTTATTTTCCATTCCTTTCCTTATCATACCTAGCATTCTATTTGCTCTCTTGGCCGCCGCTGCGCACTGGGCCGAGGGTTTTAACATGGTATCCACAATGACGCCTAAATCTTTTTCCTCGGTGGTGGTTCCTAATGTGGAACCTTGCATCGTGTAACCATAGTTTGGGTTGTTCTTCCCTAGGTGCATAACCTTGCACTTGTCCACATTAAATTTCATCTGCCATTTTGATGCCCAGTCTTCCAATTTATCAAGATCCTCTTGCAATTTTTCACAATCCTCTTGGGTTTTAACAACTTTAAATAGTTTTGTGTCATCTGCAAATTTGATCAGCTCTATCTTTACAATATAGTTTGTACCCAGGTATCACAGTGTCCCACTGGTTGTTCTCCTTCCACCATGTCTCTGATATTCCAGTCATATCTAAACTCTCATTTAGTGCTATATATTCTAACTCTCCCATCTTATTTTTTAGACTTCTAGCATTTGCATACAAGCATTTTAGAGACTGTATTTTATTCATATTAATTTGGCTATTGGTAGACATGAGTAATTTGGGATCTTTAAGCTCTGTCTGCTGCATACTCGAGGGAATTTGGGCTACTTTACTCTTTTTTGGAACCTCTCTGCTTTTGGTAGTATCCTTCCGAACCATCCGCTCTTGGGTGACTGTCGGCTTTCCCCTATTATCTAGTTTAAAAGCTGCTCTATCTCCTTTTTAAAGGTTAATGCCAGCAGCCTGATTCCATCCCGGTTAAGGTGAAGCCCATCCCTTCGGAAGAGCCCCTCCTTTCCCCAGAATGTTCCCCAGTTCCTAACAAATCCAAAACCCTCATCTCTGCACCATTGTCTCATCCACACATTGAGACTCTGGAGTTCTGCCTGCCTTTTGGGTCCTGCACGTGGAATGGGAAGCATTTCGGAGAACGCTACCCTGGAAGTTCTGGATTTCAACTTCCTACCTAAAAGCCTAAATTTAGCCTCCAGAACCTCCCTACCACATTTTCCTATGTCATTGGTACCAACATGTACCAAGACAGCAGACTCCTCCCCAGCACTATCTGAGACCTTATTTATTTATTTTTATTTATTTAGCTGTATTTATATTCCGCTTTTCACTGGGTCAAAGTGGTCAATTGGGGGATACATTTAACACGAGGGGATATGAGACACATACACTAATACTTACAGGGAACATGGGCAATGGAGGGTTAAGTGGCTTGCCCAAGACCACAAGGAGTGCCTACAGGACCAGAAATCCCAGTCCTTCCAGCCTGAGATTGCTGTCCCCAGGTGGGACTTGAGCCCCCGGCCCTCCGGCCTGAAGTACCTTGTCCTAACCACTAGACCACTCCTCCCTAGGTGGTGCGTGAGGTCCGCTACCTTCGCACCAGGCAGGCATGTTACCAGGCGATCCTCACGTCCACCAGCCACCCAGCTATCTACATGCCTAATGATCGTATCACCAACTATAATGGCTGTCCTAACCCTTCCCTCATGGACACAGGGCCCTGGAGAAACTTCCTCGGTGCGAGAGGGTTTTTAATCACCTGGAGGACAGGTCCTAGTTACAGGATGACTTCCTGCCACACCAGGGTGATGCTCTCCTGTCACGTGACCTCTCTCCTCCATGGCAACAGGGATGCTGCCAGACTGGAGGTGGGACTTCAGGACTATATCCCTGTAGGCCTCGTCTATGTACCTCTCTGTCTTTATGTTTTCCAAGTCTGCTACTCTAGCCTCTAGAGAACGAACCCACTCAGAGACCCAAGGTTACGGGGCATCAGATCGGGGATAGTCCTCAGAGCGCCATCCCTATAAGGATCAGACTTCACCCATGGTGATGTCGAAGGCCGATGCCAGAACCAGGGTTAAGACCCTCGGCCACCGGCATCTTAGCCCTCAGTGCGATGCCGAAGGTGATGGCAGGGAGTGGCCCTCGAAGCTGCCCCAGCGGGAGGAGACTCCATTGGCATTGGGGGATCAACATTGGTCCTCCCAGGCCATTGTCATTGAGGAATCCCCTTCAACAGAGTTAGCATCAGGACCAATTTCATCGGTACTCATGCTGGTGACTGCAGAGCCTTCTGAACTAGAGATCAAGATGGCAGTCTTGGAATGCAGCCTCACTGTCTTCCTGGCCCAGCAGCGGGGCCAGGTGCCCAGTTCCTCTGGGTCATCGGGCCTAGCGACTGGTCCTTCCACCAAGAGGGTATCGTCTGAGGAGATCCAGCCAGTGCTTGAGCAGCATCGCTTTCGGGTCATTTCCTGGCATTGGTCTTGGTCATGCTCGAGGCCTTGGATCTCACCCACGAGTGCCTCCAATTCGAAGTGCTGGGGCCCAGTGACCCCCATCGACGCCCCTGGCTGGACGTGTGCATGAGACCCATCGGGTTCTCGAGCTCTCCGTTGATTCTGACTCAGAATGGGAGACCATTGACGAGTCCCCGGATCCCCGATGACACTGGAACATCCCCTCTGACCCCTTTCTGCCTAAGGAGTGCCGGAGATTCCCGCCTGAGGACCTCTCCTTCCTGGACTTCATCTGGGATATGGCGAAGGCTCTGGCTTTCACCACAGAGTCTGAGGAGGAGCCTTGGGTGGAGAATCTTGAGATCCTGCAGTACGATGCCCTTCCCAAGGAGGCTCTCATGGTGCCCATTCTCCTATCTTGGAATGCTTATTGTTCAGGATGTAGGAATCACCTGTTATGGTGCCCATTGTGTGCAAGCAGCTCAGTTCCAAAAGACACAGGTACCACACAATTCCGTGGTGGTGGAGTCAGCCATGCATAGGATCAAGAGCCAAAAGATGCACTCCTTGGTACTTCCTGGGAGGGAGGCCCTCAACATGGATGGTTTTGGTAAAAAGTGTTACCAGGGCTCGATTCTCGTGGCCTGTATCTAGGCTTATCAGTTGTACATGGGCATGTACCTGAGGGACTTGGCCGGGTTCTTGACTGGTCTGTCCAAGGAACCTCTGCAGCAGTTCCAGATCTTGGTGTCCACGGTCAAGGAGTGCTCCAAATATGTTACTCGAGCAGCTTATGACGACTTAGAGTTCATGGCTAGAGTGACTGTGGTGGTCATTGGTGCCTGGCATGGCTACAGTCCTCAAACCTGGAGCAATGGATTTTGGACAAGTTGGTCAGTGTCCCGTGCCAGGGAGAGAACCTCTTCATCAAACCCATGACGGACAAGGCCACAGAGCTGGAGTCCGAGTATATGACCAGAACCAGGCTCTCTTGGAAAACCACAGACCCTTCCTGGCGGAAGGCTTCGGGGGAAAAATCCTTTTACCTGAAGAAGGCTTATGGAACTTACCCCCAGTATCTGGCCTACTCCCCAACAGGCTCAGCAGGCAAAGTGCCAGGGGCATGGCCCTCTTAAGCCTAAGGCCCCCGAATCTTAGCCCATGACACAGCTACAACCTGTGGCGGGGGGGGGGGCTTTTGATTTCTTGAACATAACCTCCTTCCCTCTGCAGATTTGGGGGCTGCAGCATACAGGGGGCATCTGACAATCTTTTCCGACTGGTGGAACACCATAACCACCGATGCCTGGACCCCACAGGTGGTGAGGGATGGTTACCTCCTCCATTTCGAGCATATGCTCCATTCTTTCCCAGAGAACTTCCCATGACTCCTGTTCACCGAGATCTTCTGCAGCGGAAACTCAGAGGCCTCCTCGCAGCCAAAGAGATCAAACCTGTCCCCCGCCAGCTCAAAAGGATTTCTACTCCCACTACTTCCTGGTTCCCAAAAAGACAGGTGGCTTTTATCCCATCCAGGATCTGCGGGATCTCAACTAATTTCTGGAGATAGAGAAGTTCAAAATGCTGTCCCTTGAAACATTGCTACCCTACCTCCAGCGGGGAGATTGACTGTGCTCCTTGGGTCTAAAAGATGCTTATACCCACATCCTGATCCATCCTCACCACCTGTCATTGGAGGCTGACATTACCAGTACAGGGTCCTACCCTTCGGACTGGCATCCACCCCATGAGTGTTCACAAAGTGTGTTGCGGTAGTCGCGCCTACCTCTGGATGCAGAGGGTGTTTGTCTTCCCCTACCTGGACGACTGGTGGCTCTGCTGATGAGGTCCATCAGGTGGCCCATCACACCATTCTGATTCTTGAGCACTTGGTCTTCGTCATCAACTATCCCAAGTCTCATCTGCAGCCAACGCAGCATCTAGGGTTCATAGGCGCCCTCCTGGACAGTGTCCAGACGAGAGTCTTCCTTCCTTTGGACAGGGCTCAGCGCTTAGCAGCCTGCGTCTCAGAGGTGCAGGGTCATTCGATGGCCTCAGCCCACCCCCTGGGGCACATGGCCTCAACAGTACACATCACGCCCGACTCTCGCCTCTGAATGCGTCAGGCCCAGTGGACTCTGCACTCAGTGGACTCAGGTGATGGGCCACCTGGAGGACCAAATCTGTGTTACTGCTCCTCTCGCCAAATCCCTGAGTTGGTGGCAGCAGCCATTGCACGTCATGACGGGGATGCCCTTTCAGGCCCCAATGCCTCAGAGGATCCTCACCATGGACGCCTCCAAACTGGGCTGGGGGGCCCATTACGGGGACCTGTGGACCCAGGGTGTCTGGTCGATGTGGGAGAGTCTCCATCAAGTCAACTTCCTCAAGCTTTGGACAGTTGCAAATGCCTTGTGGGTGTTCTGACACCACTTGGATAACCAGGTGGTTCTAGTCCAGACAGACAATGAAGTTGCAATGTTTTATGTCAGCAAACAAGGAGATAGGGGGTCATACCTCCTCTTCTGGGAAGCCGTTCGCCTCTGCACCTTTGTGAGTGAGAACAGGATGCTCCTCGGAGCAGTGTGTTGTCCCGGTTAGGACAATCTACTAGCGGACCGCCTCAGCCAGGTCTTTCAACCATATGAATGGTGACTGCACCTGCATGTAGCTAGCTGCATATTTTGAATGTGGGACTCTCTTTAGGTGGATCTCTTCGCCAGCCCTAGCAACACCCAGTTGCCACAGTTCTGCTCCAGGACACCGGCCCCCTCTCGAGTGGCAGCCGATGCGTTCCTCATCTCGTGGACAGAGGGCCTCCTCTATGCGTACCCGCTGACCCCTCTGATTTCTAAGACCCCATTCAAGGTCCAGCTTGACTGGGCCACTGTAATACTCATTGCTCCCAGGTGGCCATGGTTCCCTCTGCTTCTCCGCCTCTCCCAAGTGTGCCCAGTTCCCCTGGCTTGCGCTCCGGACTTGATCTCACAGGAGGATGGAGCTCTCCTGACCTCAACCTCAGAGCCCTTGCCCTGATGGCATAGTTGCTAAGAGGGTGACCATAGCACATGGAGGATGTCTTTATAGTATCACGCAAAGATTCCACCAGGTGGGCCTACGCCTTCAAGTAGTGCCGATTCTCCCTCTGGTGTACTGAGAAGGGTTCAACCCTTTCTTCTACTCCATGCCGGCAGTGTTGCAGTATTTGCTACAGCTTTCCAATGCTGACCTGAAGTCTAACTCCTTCAGGGTACACCAAAGTGTGTTGGCAGTGCACCATCATCTCATTGATGGACATCCCCATCCGCCCACTTTATGAGAAGTCTCTTGCTTGCTTGGCCTCCCATTCGTCTTCTGGCAGCAGTGTGGGATCTGAATGTGGTGCTTGGGAAGCTCATGACTCTGCCCTTCGAACCGCTTGATTCTTGCCACCTCAAGTACCTTTCCTGGAAAGTTATCTTTCTTGTGGTGCTCACATCGGCACGCCACATCAGTGAGCTGCAAGCGTTGATGGCTCATGTGCCGTATACCAGGTTTCATAAGAACAGGGTGGTCCTCCTTATGCACCCCAAGTTTCTTCCTAAGTTGGTTACTGCCTTTCATTTCATCCAGGAGGTAGTTCTTCCAATCTTCTTTCCTTGGCCTCATGCAAGCAGGGTGAAGGCCACGTTCTACACCTTGGACCGCAAGAGGACGCTAACCTACCTAGAGCGGACTAAGGCACATAGCTGCTCCTTGTAGCTCTTCATCTCTTATGACTCAAACTGACTTAGCATTGCAGTCTCTAAGCGCACCCAGTCTACCTGGTTGGTGGACTGCATCTCCTTTGCCTGTGAACAGGCTGGTCTCTCTCTTGAGCGCCATGTTACAGCCCATAATGTGCGGGCTATGGCAGCCTCTGTGGCGAACCTGTGATCCGTTTCCATGCTGGAGATCTACAGGGCTGCTACCTGGTCCTCTGTTCACACCTTCGCAGCTCATTACTGCCTGGAGGAGGACTCCTGGCGTGACAGCACCTTTAGCCAGGCAGTACTCAATCATCTGTTTGGGGAATAATGCAACGCCTACCCTTCAACCCTTCTGTATGTCCAGGCTACCGGAGACGTGATTCCTTGTTCGAAGCTGTGATCGTCCCTTAAGTCTTCCGGCCACTCCGCGCTCTCTGCTGTTATTCACCTTTTGATTTTTCAGTCGCCCATGGCACTTTACAGGTTTTTCGGTAGCCTATAGCTGGGGAGTCCCATATGCGAGGACTGATTCCCTGCTTGTTCCCAGAAAAACTGTAGTTATTCACCTTAACAGGTGTTTTCTGGGGACAACAGGAATTAGTCCTCACAACCCTCCCTCCTCCCTGTGGAGTTGTTTTCTTTTTTGGCTTGATTAAGCTATGTCATCATACTGAGTTACGATGGCACCCTTGGGCAGGGAGGTGACCACGCATGCGTGGTGTAGCTCCCGAAGGCTTTCTTTGAAAGCTGGGAAGTGATTACCACGTGGGCTCCGTGCCAACATCACCTGTAAGTGAGGACTGATTCCTGCTGTCCCTGGAGAACACCTGTTACAGGTGAGTAACTATGCTATCTTATTTCTGCCTGTTTTTGAGATTTGCATCGGCTTTCAGTTGAACAGTGGAGTGCGTTTAAGTAGCTTTATTTAAGGCATCAGTTTGTATGACAAAACTTGGAGAATGAGTTAGTTGATTGGTTGAGTAAATATTCCTCTGCAGGAAATCTGTGATCAAACGTGCATGAATTACTACATATGCCTTCATTATTGCATGAAGGCCGCCTGGCTGTCATACATAATAGAGCATTCTCAATAATTTATAGAATGCTTTACCACTATTCCTGTGGTTAGAACAGAATGTGTTAGCTTTTCAAAAGCAGTTAAAGGCATATATATGTACAAAAAGGAATGAGGCACAGTTTGAGAATATTAGAGGATCCGTGAGGAGGGTATAAGGGGTGTTACTTAAAACCCAAAATAAAACATTGCAGATGTGAAATGTCATTTAGAAGGGGCATCTAGGAAATGTCTGGGATGTCCACTGCAGAATATTCAAAAACCTGAGGCGCAGCAGCAGTGCCTTTTGAAATTGCTCCTTCTCCACCCCGAAAAATGAACATCCTTGTAACTGGTTATGGAGGCAGGCCTTGTTCAGATTGTAAGGTTGGGCATGTGCATGGGGTATAGGTCATTTCAGAAATGTGGATGTCCCTGATTTGCATGGCCTCAGCCCTCCATTTTAGATACTCAGACATGCAGTGGCAGAAGGGCAATAAAATGTTACGCTCAAGTTTCTTCAGGCAGGAAATAATAACTGGTGAAGCAAGTGCATTTTGCGTTTCCCCGTGGAAGTGGTATATCCATGACATGAGCACCTTTTTCACCTTATTCTTGTTCAGAAGCAGGTATAGGCATGGCTGTTTCACCAACCATTCTGCAGTTATACTGCAACATGCTTCTCCCTTGCTCCACCCAGACCACACCTCCACCATACCCCTGTGCTACATGGACATCTCTGGGGATGTCCATCTACCTGGCTTCTAACATGGCCATGGGGAGCTCTCCGTGCTTTGCATATCTAAGTGCCTGTTTTCAGATGTCCAGCTCATGAATTAGGCTTCTAAGATGACCCTTATAGGCTTTAAAGGAGCACATGTATATATGATTAGACTATAGATGTGTTATTGTGTTTTATTATGTTTTAATGTATTATGAATGTTTTTCTGTAAACCACATTGATGTATTTATATTTTGCGGTAGAAAAATTAAATAAAAGAAATGACATCATAAATTTGTATCTGACATTTATTTGGGGATGTAGATGCCAGCTCTGTGAGAAACCCACTTCGCTGTGTCCTGGGAGGGATGATTTGTGGTGGATTTAGCACCCCCAGTCATTTTGAAATGTTGGCGCCTCTCTTCTGTAAAGTGAATCATTTCTTGGTTTCGTGGCACACTATCAAAACAATTGAAAGTTGGATTAAAGATGGCAGTACACATCCATCCTACAGGTTGTGACTGAGCACTAGTGGGTATCACCTTTGACTCTGTTGGCTATCTTGGCTTGGAAGATTTACAGGGCACAGAAGACTAGTTGGAGACGTCTATTTTAGATATTACTGATATTTGTCAGTTTTTGAAGAATTTGTATATTGCTTCCCTTGGTACCATGGAGTTGATTCTTGAATGATGTTTTCTTTATATGAAAAGGCCCTGAAATGCAACTGGAGGAGTTTGTAGCATGGTTGAATCTGCAGAAGCAACATCTACAGTTTAAAATGACTAAACATAAGGAGTGCATAGATTTTTTGGATGTAAGAATCATTAAAGCAGAAGGAAAGTTGAAGACGATGTTATATCAGAAAACTACTGAAAGAAATAATCTTTTGAGATACTACTACTGAGTATTTGTATAGCGCTACAAGACATACGCAGTGCTGCACAGACATGTAAGAGACAGTCCCTGATTTGGACAAGGTTTGGACAAGTTCCTGGAGGAAAGGTCCATAAACCACTATTAAAAAGGGACCCAGGATATCAATGCTTGACCCAGTACAAGCATTGTGGAACCTGTGTCTTTTGGGGATATTGCTAGGTACGTATGACCTAGATTGGCCACTGTTGGAAACAGGATACTGGGCTTGATGGACCTCGGTCTGACCCAGTATGGCATGTCTTATGTTCTTATGTTCTTATCATCAGAGCTTACAATCTAGTCAAAACAAACAATACAGTAGGTATAGACAGGGATACATCTAGGGGGAATGGTAAGGAAATCCAAAGGAGATTAGTTGAGTCAAGATCCAAAAGCGGCAGTGAAGAGGTGTCATCATCCAAGAAATTTGAAAAATAGTCTTCCTGTTGGGGATTAGAAGAGGCTGTAGTATGTGGGAAGACTTTAAATTATGTGCTACACAATTGAAAAGTGCTTGGATTATTAACAAAGCCTATAAATGATTCCTTTATGCTCAACCATCCGTTTTGCAATATACAATAGTACTTGTAAAACTGCTTGTGTGATTTATGTCGTTATGTGTGACTGTCCAAAATTATACATTGGGAGAATAGACCGAGCTTTTAAGATCCTCTTGGCTGAGCATAAATCCAAACTTAAAATTTGCTCAATGTTGGCATCTATGGTAGCCTACATTGAGGAAGTTGGGCATACCTTTCAGAGTTTGCATTGGCGCGTGATTGATTATATCCCGCCATCAAGGAGAGGTGGAAACCAACAAGAGCGATTGAATTTACATGAACAAAGATGGGTTTTTCAGCTGAAATCTATGAGTCTGAGAGGGGGTGAACTTGGAAATTGATTGGGTTCATTATATTGATTAGGAATGTGCATATGCTTTAGACCTGGCTGCTGTTTGGAGCGTATGTATATCAGCTGATTTTAATAAAGTCGGGAAGAGAGGCTATTATCTGCTAGAAGGCTGTAGTGAATAACAGCTGGAAAGAGAGAATGGCATGCATATACTCTACTGAGAAAGCAGTACGGAAGCTGTCTAAAATAGAATGCAAGTTGTTTGGAGTATACAGATAAGTGTGAGTCCCCTGAAGCAGGGTGTTTTAATTTGAAAATCCACCCCGCAAAATAGAGTTGTGTTGGGGAGTTAGTTTATTTTATTATTATGGGAGAGGATATATGAACATAAATACAGATTGAATGATTTTAAGCTATTTTTGATTAAAGTAAAAAGGACTCAAGTGAGAAAGTAAGCTGCTAAGATAGTGGCTGAAAGAATGGAGTCCGACAAATGAAAATTATTCATGTATACTTTTTCTATATACACCAGCCAAGGATCTTCTGGGTTATTATTAGATACTACTGCACCCCATGCCTCTCCTTGCAGCAGCTGCCCCTGTTTTCGGAGGTAGGGGAAGTGTGATTTGCAAAGCAAAGAACAGGTTGGCAGCAGCGGCCCTCTAGAATGCCAGTCTACTGGACTCGGATGGAATTCAGCTTTGCAGTGATGAAGCCTCAATGATAGTATTTAAGTTTGATAAGTGAAGAGAGATGGCAAAAGGAAGCCAGCTCTGGTAGTTCACAGATGTAAACTAACAGAAGAATATATAATATAAACAATTTTAATAACATTCCTGTCATGGCTTTTTCCGCCCAATGTGCCTCTTGGCCAAGAATGATCAATGTTTTATGCAAACTGTAATAAAAGAACATTGAATTCTTGCAGTACTGTACCTCATTTACCAGATTTTATTTTTTTTAATTGCATGTTGCTTTTTTTCCCCTCAGCTTACTGTTTTCAAAAGTCAAGTTGGAGTCTCTGTGCAGGGGCCCCGATGAAGCTCTCCTTACTTGTAAACACATGCTGCAGATTTGGAAATCCTGCTACAATCTCACTAATCCCAGGTGAGATGACTCTGCTGAAAAAAAATGTTTCAGCTTTTATTACAAATGTGATTAAAAAAAACCAAAACTGTAGTTTAAAAGTTTGACAAATTTTGTTCTGAAATGATAAAGCCAAAATGCATTCTGATGAGTCAATGTACTAGTATTAAATTAGCCTATGACTGTTTCTGGTTTATTAGGTTTTGATATACCACCCTTGGCCAGGCAAACAGAGCAGTTAAAATACAAAAATACAAATTATCAGCAAATTAGAAAAGGAAAGGGAATTCCATCAAATTGATAGGACAGGAAAGAGTCGAGCAAAGTTGAATTGGCCACACTATTTTTATGCAGCTGTATGGAAAGAATGATATCAAAGGCCTCTGTTTCTTAGGAAAGAGCTTTATTTTTCAAGCTACTGATATAATTAGCAATTTTCAAAACTGTTTATTTAAAATAAATAGTGCTTAAAGCAGGTAAAATGGTCTTTCTGGAAACTGCCCAGTTAAAAGTATGTACTTCTACCCAGGATGAAAGAGAGGCATTATCAGAGGTCAGGAATATTTAGTTTCAAGAGTAAAGTAGCACATACATTTGACGTTTTCAAAAATGTTGTTGTTGTTAAGTGCCGTCGAGTCGGAGTCGACTCATGGCGACCCTCTGGATAGCTATCCTAAATTGTGTTCGGTCTTCAGTCAGGCGGCTCATTGTTGACAGACTGGTACCCGTAGCTGCTGTTATTGTAGCGATCCATCTCATTGCTGGCCTTCCTCTTTTGCGTTGACCTTCTATCTTGCCAAGCATGATGTCTTTCTCTAATGATCTCTCTCTTCGCATGATGTGTCCGAAGTATGAAAGTCGAAGTCTTGTCATCTGAGCTTCTAAAGAAAGTTTAGGTTTGATCTCCTCTAGTACCGACTGGTTTGTTCTTCGGGCAGTCCATGGTATACACAGTATTCGCCGCCAGCACCATAATTCAAAGGCATCAATTTTCTTCCTGTCTGTCTTTTTCACTGTCCAGCTTTCACATCCATATGATGTTATTGAAAATACCATGGCTTGAACAAGTCGAATCTTTGTATGGAGAGAGACATCTCTGCTCTTGAGAATCTTATCTAGGTCTTTCATAGCCATTCTGCCAAGAGCAATGCGTCGTCTGATTTCTTGACTGCTTGTTGCTTCTTTATTGATAGTTGATCCAAGTAGGTTAAAGTTGTTCACGATTTCAATTTCTTCTCCTTCAACGATGAACCTGTTGATTATGCCAGTTGTCATGATCTTTGTCTTCTTTACATTAAGGTGCAGGCCCATTTTGAGACTATGTTCTTTGATTGTGAGAAGCAAATGTTTCAGATCATCTTCACTTTCAGCCAGTAATGTGGTATCATCAGCATAGCGAAGGTTGTTGATGAGTCTTCCACCAATCTTCACACCTCTGTGGTCTTCATACAGTCCTGCTTCTCTGATGATTTGTTCTGCATATAAATTAAACAGGTAGGGGGAAAGTATGCAGCCTTGTCTTACACCTTTGCTTATTTTAAACCATTCTGTTTCTCCTTGTTCCGTTCGAACTGTTGCTTCTTGATCAATGTACAGATTGCGCAAGAGAACGATCAGGTGTTCTGGTATACCCATGCTTCTTAACGTGGCCCAGAGTTTCTCATGGTTTACACAGTCAAAAGCCTTGCTATAGTCGATAAAGCACAAATAGATATCCTTTTGGTATTCTTTAGTCTTTTCAAGGATCCATCTCACATCCGCAATGATGTCTCTCGTTCCTCGTCCTTTCCTGAACCCTGCTTGCACTTTAGGTAGTTCTTGTTCTAGGTATGACTGTAGTCTCTTTTGAATAATCTTCAGTAGAATCTTGCTGGCATGTGGGATCAGAGCGATTGTGCGATAATTTCCACAGTCAGTTGGATCACCTTTCTTTAGTATTGGTATAAACACAGATCTTTTCCAGTCAGTTGGCCATGATGTTGTCTTCCATATTTCTTGGCAGAGCCTTGTAAGTACGGTAACAGCTGCATCAGATTGCTGCAATACTTCTATGGGAATGCCATCAATGCCTGGTGCTTTGTTCTTTGATAAGGCTTTCAATGCTGCTTCAACTTCTTCTTTCATCACCAATGGTTCCTGATCATAAGGTATAGGTTGAAACGGCTGTTGGTCCACTTGATCTTTATCATATAAAAACTCTGTATATTCCTTCCACCTTTTCTTGATCTTCTCAGCATCATTCAACATAGAACCTTGAGCATCTTGTAACATTCCAATTCGAGGCTGGAACTTTTTCTTTAGCTCTCGCAGCTTTAGGAAAGCCGATCTTGTTCTTCCTCTAATAGTTTCTGCTTCTATTTCCTTGCAAGTGTCATTGTAGTACTTTTCCTTGTCCTGTCTTGCTGCACGTTGGAAATCTCTGTTGAGTTCTGAGATTGTCTTTCTTTCTCCTTTGGCTTTAACTTCTCTGCGTTTCTGGGCAATTTTCAGAGTTTCTTCCCTCATCCATTTTGGCCGTTTTTGCTTTTTCACCTTTTGTAGAGACTTCTCGCTTTCTTCCAGCACAACCTTCTTGACGTCATTCCATAACTCTTCCGGAGCTCTGTCATTTGTATCTAAAGCAGCAAATCGATTTTACAGGCAGTCTTTAAATTCCAGTGGTATATTCTCAAGGTCATATTTTGCTGCATTCATGAGTGGTTTGCTGCATTCATGAGTGGTTAGCCCTCGGGAAGTCTGACTGCTGATGTAGCTGCGCATGAAATGAGAGTCAGAAGCTGTAAAGATGTCTTACACATTGGAACATAGAACGTACGAAGCATGAACCAAGGGAAGTTGGAGGTGGTCAAGAATGAAATGGAACGTGTACAACTTGATCTGTTGGGTGTCAGCGAACTGAAATGGACTGGCATCGGGCACTTTGCATCAGATGATCACATGGTCTACTATGCTGGAAATGAAAGACAAAGAAGAAATGGTGTTGCATTTATAATAAAGAAGAAACTTGCAAGAACTGTAATGAAATACAATGCAGTCAGCGAACGCTTAATCTCTATTCGTCTACGAGGAATGCCTATCAACACAACTATAATTCAAGTATATGCCCCAACAACAGCTGCAGAAGAGAATGAAATTGAAGAGTTCTATGAACAAGTACAAACTGAAATTGACAGAACATGCAAACAGGATATCCTGATAGTCATGGGTGACTGGAACGCAAAAGTTGGCAACAAAGAAGAAGGCAAAGTAGTTGGAAAATATGGACTTGGCAACAGAAATGAAGCTGGAGAAAGATTGATAGAATTCTGCAAGACCAATGATCTATTCATCTCAAACACCTTCTTCCAGCAACACAAGCGGCGACTGTACACATGGACTTCACCCAATGGATTGTATAAAAATCAAATTGACTACATCTGTGGAAGTCAACGATGGAAAAGCTCTGTAACATCAACAAAGACAAAACCTGGAGCTGACTGTGGTACAGATCATCAACTACTAGTATGCAAATTTCAAAAATACACCTGGTTTTTTTCCTTCAACCATCCATGCAAATTGCAGATACGAGTATCTGGGTGCTTTTAGCTGATTTTGAAAACTAAACTACAGGTAACTTTTCTTTCAAACTTAGTGTCAAATGGTTATAGGGGAGAGAGAGAGTCTCGGATATCTTTGCAGACTGGATGGGTCAATTGGCCTTTATCTGTTACATAAGAATATAAGATATGCCATACTGGGTCAGACCAAGGTCCATCAAGCCCAGTATCCCGTTTCCAACAGTGGCCAATCTAGGCAATACGTACCTAGCAGTTTCCCCAAAAGACACAGGTTCCACAATGCTTGTATTGGGTCAAGCACTGATATCCTGGGTCCCTGTTTAATAATGGTTTATGGACGTTTCCTCCAAGAACTTGCC
This sequence comes from Ichthyophis bannanicus, assembly GCA_033557465.1. Taxonomy (NCBI): domain Eukaryota; kingdom Metazoa; phylum Chordata; class Amphibia; order Gymnophiona; family Ichthyophiidae; genus Ichthyophis; species Ichthyophis bannanicus. The sequence continues at coordinate 48,171,497 of CM066037.1, read as the reverse complement.
CAAACCTTTTTTAAATCCAGCTACACTAACAGCCTTTACTACATCCTCCAGTAACAAATTCCAGAGTTTGATTACACGTTGAGTGAAAAAATATTTTCCCTTATTTGTCTTAAATAGTTTACCCTGTACCTTCATTGCATGTCCCCTAGTCTTTCTATATTCTGATAACTCAAACAATCGATCTACGTTTACCCATTCCACTCCATTCATTAATTTATAAACCTCTATCATATCTCCCTTCAGCCGTCTCTTTTCCAGGTTAAAGGGCCCTAACCTTTTTAGCCTCTCCTCATAGAAGTAGCCTTCCATCCCCTTTACCATTTTGGTGGCTTTTCTCTGTACCTTTTCTAATAATGCTATATCCTTTTTAAGATACGGCGACCAGAACTGCACACAATATTCAAAGTGCGTTTGCACCATGGAACGATACAGAGGCATCATAATATCCTTTGTTTTATTTTCCATTCCTTTCCTTATGATACCGAGCAATCTATTTGCTCTCTTGGTTGCCGCTGCACACTGGGCGGAGGATTTTAACATGTTATCCACAATGACGCCTAAATCTTTTTCCTGGGTGGTGGTTCCTAATGTGGAACCTTGCATCGTGTAACCATAGTTTGGGTTGTTCTTTCCTAGGTGCATAACTTTGTACTTGTCCACATTAAATTTCATCTGCCATTTGGCTTCATTCATACCTCAACAACAGACAACAAGTTAAGAGTTGGACACAGTACCTCCAAACAATACCAACTAAAGCAAGGTTTCCCCTCAAGGCTCCAACTTTTCTTTTCTGTTCAACATATTCATAAAACCAATATGTACCACCATGCAGCAATACAATATCTTTTACCATTTGAATGCCGAAGACATCCTCATTTACACCACATTCAACACGGACAACCCAGATCACATAAACATAGGAAATTGCCTAAAAGCCAATACTGAGGTTCTACATATAACAAAAAACTACACATATAATCCACCTCCAACTATCTGCTTGGCAAATATGAACCTGGATGTAAAGAACCACATCAAATACCTGGAAGTCACACTGGACAAAGGGCTAACCTTCCAAAACCACATCTGAGATGTCACCAAAGCAATATACCACAAGCTAAGAGTACTTAACAGGCTCCGCCCATTACTGCTACTTTAAATTATGATAAGATTACTAATTAGTCTATCTTCCCTTTTTTATTTTGGCCTGGAAGCATCTTCCTTGTAAATTGGATCCATCCTTTTATCATGCTACAGTGTCATAAGCCTTTATTCACAGTTACCTAGAGATTATCCCTTCTGGCCCAGCCATTGCAGCAACAATCATGGGTCACAGATTGACACTTCGTCAGGGACCCAATATATGTGTGACTACTAGGTGTTGCCCTTGTGTAAGTGTGGAAACTCATTCCCCGCCCCCCTCCCTCCCCGACCTCCCCTCCCTGCTGTATGAATGCAAGGTCATCTTACGAAACTAAAAGAAGGACGTAAACAGCATCCATTCCATAGCTATTTTCATTAGATAGTAACTGATGGTGTTGCACAAAATGCTTTAATAAGTTCAATTGGAGCTTGAGGCAGATATATGTATGCCGTACATAGGTCTCATTTTAGTGATGATAGTATGGGGTGAATCTTAAAAAGTATTTTCCACATTTGGGAGATATTTTTAGAAAGTCATTAATGCACATTATTAGCAGTTTATGCACGTTAATGGCCTCAAATATAATACCAATCAGCATAAATGTACATGCGTTGACAACGCGGTGTTTGCCGGTAGACATAGCTGGTGGCACTCGAACCTTATGATGTTCATTTACATCTGCTTTAGAACAGGTGTTAATGTCTGCGCCTGAATTTAAAGCGCAGGCGCTATCATTTACACCAGCATTCAGAATGAGAAGTAGACACCTATTTATCTTTATAAAATAGGCACATTTTGAGAGTCACGTGATGCGGTGAAGGCAGCAGACGTGTTCTGTGTGTGCTCCGGTCTCCGCCGGCCCAAACCGGGTTTTTAGTACCGTTTGGTGGGCAGTCAGTCCCCTAAAAACAGGCTCTACTTGGCCGAGACGCTGGAGTGGAGGTTGGTGTGTCCGGAGGGTCGTAGAGGCAGAATGGCAGCTTCAGTTAAGACCTCTCAAAAGGAGATGGAACGTGGGGCAGCCGCATCTAAGATGGCTGACAGCCATGTGCAACCTCCCTCGCCTGATATCCCAGCCTTTTTAGAGGAAGTCTCCGGTGCAGTGGCTACCGCGCTGGCCACACAATTCACAGCCCTGCATGAAAAAATGGACATTATACAGAACTCGGTGAGTGCGCTGGGGTGGCGGCTTCAAGAAGCGGAAGATCGCATTGGGAGAACTGAGGATAGCGTGCTTTCCCTAACGCAGGAAGTGGCGGCCCTGAAGTCGACTGTGAACCTACAAACGTCTAAAATAGACGATCTAGAGAATAGATCAAGGTTCAACAATCTGAGGCTGATGGGAATACCGGACTCAATTGCTGACAAAGATCTGAAACCGCATTTGGAAGCTATTTTCCCGCAGCTGGTTGAAGGGATTGATGGAGGCGCCAAAATGCTGATTGAAAGAGCACACTGCGTGGGGAGTAAGCAAACCCGTGATCAGCAACCCCGAGTCGTCCTTGCAAAGTTTCTTTACTTTCCACATAAAGAGGCCATACTCCGAACGGCGCATCAGAAGGGCGGCCTGATGCACGATAATTTGAAGATTCGAGTGGCTCCGGACTACGCTGCATCTCTGAGTCAGCAACGTAAAGCTTATGCTCCCCTTTGCCAAAAGCTGATTGAGGCCAACATAAAATTCTCCATGCAGTACCCGGCACGGTTGCACGTGCTATATGGAGGAGACCATCGGACATTTGCCTCAGCGAAGGAGGCAGCCTCCTATATTGAGGCGATTGTGCAGAAAGGGGGCATTTCTCAGCCTAGCCCTTGAAATCTAGCAGGACACTTTTGTGGAGAGTTATATTATATTGTACCTTGGTCCTTGTGAGTGTGAACATTTCTTTCAGGGAATGCGGGAACTGTGTTCTGGACTTGGACTGGAGGCTCGGGGTTGGCTGAAATGCACTGTTGTATGTTAGGGAGCCTTACCTGCTGCCAACTTGACTTGAAAGTTTTGCGCGGGGTCCTGAGGCCTGGTGGGGGTGTACATGTGTCCAGGAGGCCTGGAAGGGGTTCCGAGGAAGGCCTACAGTGTGGAGCAGAAGTTGCATAGGGGAGCGGAGGGCCTTTCCCCCCCTTTTTCTTTTTTTCTTTTTCAGTTTTGTGGGTTGTAGGGGGAGGGGGGTTCTTATTTGCTTAGCCAGGTGCTTAGTCATTTACTTTTTATTACTGTGCGTTTGGGGCCTTGCTATATTTTTTCGGGGTCCCATCGAAATGGGGAGGGGGCGGGCTTTAGTGTGAGTGCTTTCCTTTTTTCTTCTCTCTGTCTTTTCTCTTTCCTTTCTATGGGGTTGATGTTGGTAAACGGGCTGTTTGGGGTTCTAAATATAAATAAGTGGGGAGTAACGTGTGGATTCCTCCTGCGATACATTAAGAGATGATTATGGCGCATGTTATCTTGTATTTGTCTGTTCTGCTTTGAATTGCTGTATTACCCTGAGTTCTGTTTCCGGGGGGTGTTTTGTGTACTGTGGGGGCGAGATTTGTGTCGGGGGGCTGGGGGAGACCGCACGCATCTGAGTTGACTCTGTACAGGGAGTATTATGCTACCCAATAGAGGGAGGGTAGGGTGTAGTTTGAGAAGGGTTTGGGGGGGGAGGAGGGGGGATGGAGGGGGGTGGGGGGAGGAAGGGGGGATAGTCACGCCCAAGACCTAGGGAGGATGTTTGCGATGCACTACTCGAGCGCTTACTGGGGGGAGCTCCAGGCTGGGAGGGCCCCCCCTTGGTATTTGGTTACTGCCCTGTTGCACAGCTGTAATATTGGCCACCTACCCTGAAGATAATCTCCTGGAATGTTTGTGGCTTGGGGAGCCCTATTAAGAGGTCCAAAGTGTTGCAGGCCTTAGCTAGGCAAAAGGCAGATATTGCCTTACTCCAAGAGACCCACCAGACTGCCGAAGAGCACGGTAAACTCTGCAGGGAATAGGTGGGGCAGGTATGGGGAGCCCCAGCCCAGGGAAAAAAAGGTGGTGTTGCTGTTCTGATTCATAAACGTGTACGATTCGAGGTTGAAAAGGATCTGGTGGATTCGTCAGGAAGATTTGTATTTCTGCAGGGTACTCTTGAAGGGAAAGCCGTTATCCTGGGTAACCTATATGGTCCCAATGTGTTAGACTTGGACTTTTACTCTCGTGTGGCTGCTAAAATAGCGTTATTGCCTGAGTTCCCACTGATCTTGGGAGGAGATTTTAATGCTGTCATGGATGTGATGTTGGACACATCTAGAGGGGGAGGACCCAGGGAGAGATTTCAGACAGCGCGAGCTATGCTTCGACTGTGTAAGAGGTTGGATCTGGTGGACCCTTGGAGGTTGTTGCATCCGTCCGAAAAGAACTATACACATCAATCTAGGGCGCACAACTCTAGTGCGCGCCTTGATTACTTGCTGACTTCCACTGGTTTGTTTGCAAGGGTTGCGGAGGCACAGATCGGCCCAATTGAAGTTTCCGATCATGCGTTTATTTGGTTGGAGCTTCACTTGAGCGGGATTAGCCCGAGGACATGGATATGGCGTTTCCCCCTCGAACTCTACAGGGATGCTCAGTTTCGTCATTTTCTTCAGAGACGGTGGCAGGAGTTCGAGGCGGATCACCAGGGTCATCAGCATGACCCTGAGTTGGTCTGGGAAACAGCGAAAGTAGTCTTAAGAGGGGATATCATAGGGTTCCTTGCAAGGAAGCGGAGATTGCTGGCGGAACGCATTATCCGTCTGGAGAAATTAGTTACGAAGCTGAGGTACCAATCGGCGCGGAACCCCAACGGGGTGCTTAAGCAGCGAATGTGGGAAAGTCAGGTGGAACTTAATGAGCTTCTACATCAGCAGGCCGAGAAGTCTGTCTTGTATTATCGCTATCAATTATACCGATATGGGGATAAACCAGGGAAGTTATTGGCGCGCTGTTTGCGTGGTCCTAGGGGTTCCAGATTGGTGCCGGCTCTCCGGGATGCCCAGGGGGTTTTACGGAGAGAGAGCCCGGAGATAGCCCGAATATTTCGGGCCTTCTTTCAGAAGCTTTATGCGGCTGACCCGGCTTCTCCTATGCATATGATGGATTATTTGGGGGAATTAGACTTGCCCCGTTTAACGGAGTTACATAAGATGCAGCTGGATCAGCCTATAACTGTTGAGGAGGTGCAAGCAGCGATAGCTAAAGCGAGCTGTTATAAAACCCCAGGATCCGACGGACTCTGGGCAGAATTTTACAAGATTCTTAGCGAACTGCTCTCTCCCACCTTGGCCGCTGTACATAATAGGAGGACGGAGCAGGGATACTATCGTTGGGGACACAATCATGCCCACATTGTCCTTATTCCAAAACCAAATAAGGACCCCATGCAGGCGGCTTCCTACCGACCAATATCCTTGCTTAACTTTGACCTTAAATTGCTGGCAAAAATTCTAGCGGAGCGCTTGGCGGGTTTTTTGGGCCAATTGGTTCATGAGTCCCAAGTAGGTTTTGTTAAAAATCGGTATGCCGTCCGCAATTTGCGCAAAATACTAACCTCACTGGAATGGGTCCAGGATAGGCACCAGTCGTCTTTGCTCGTAAGCTTTGACGCTGAAAAAGCCTTTGATAGGGTGGACTGGCAATATTTGAGATATTTACTCCCTTGTTATGGTATTGGGGAAGCTTTTTGCAAAATGGTGGGTAGCCTGTATGTGGCACCGACTGCGGCAATCTTATGTAATGGGGTGCTGTCTGAGGCTTTTCATTGCAGAGGGGGACCCGACAGGGGTGTCCTCTTTCTCCCCGCCTCTTTGTTTTGTCACTAAACCCCCTTATATGTAGAGTTGAGTTGTCCCGGGAGATAAAGGGGGTGGGTATCGGGGGCTACGAGTTCAAATTAGCCGCCTTTGCTGATGATCTCCTGGTGCATTTACTTTCACCCCGAGAATCCTTACCTCGCTTGTTGCAGGAGTTCCAGCTTTTTGGGACCTTTGCGGGCCTTAGTATTAATAGAGACAAATCGGAGGCTCTGGATGTTTCCGGTCAGTTGCGGGGGAGTTGGCAGGGTGATTTCCCTCTGAGATGGGCGGAGGACCAATTTGTGTACCTGGGGATCGTACTTACTCGTCAGATATCCCAGCTTTATGGGAGCAATTTGAACCGGGTGCTGCTCAGAGTGCGGACCCAACTGCAGACTTGGAGGCATCTCCCCTTATCGCTATCGGGGAGAATTGCAGCGATCAAAATGGTCATTCTGCCGAGGATACTGTATTTATTTATTTATTTATTTTATTTCAATTTTTTATATACCGCGCTATTTACAATCAGCGCGGTTTACAGAGAACCAAAGACCAGAACAACAGGCTGTTCGGTATTACATAAAACAGGAAAATAAATTTGGATAAGATAAACATGGATAATATGGGGGTAAAACTATATACATTGAACTATATACATAGAATATTGATCTGCTAATTCGATCACATGAGAGAAGTATTTAAGTAATATTATCAATAATGTTTAGAAAAGGAGGGGATTCTGTTAAGTTTGTGGTGCAATATTATGTACATTATGTGGGGTAGTATTTGATGAATAAGTTATGTTTGAGGGCCTTTCTGAATTGGACTATGCCGGTTATGGCACGAATTTCGGGTGGTAGGGAATTCCAATGTTTTGGTGCGCAAAACATGAAGGCTCTGTTCGCTGTTGCTTGGCTACAGGTTGTTATGGCCTTCGGCATTATTAGGGTGTTTGTCGCTATTTTTCTTCTGGTTCTAGTTGGAGGTAAAACTTGTGTGAGATCAGTTAGAGAGTTTGCAGATAAACCATGTATGGCCTTGTATGTGAGAATTAGGGTTTTGAATATGATTCTGCCTTGTATCGGGAGCCAGTGAAGATGTTTGAGAATTGGTGTCACGTGACTACTCCTGGATGCTCCTTGTAGAACCCTTGCAGCAGTGTTCATGGCAAGTTGAAGAGAACTTAGGGTGGATTGTGGGAGACCTTGTAGAATTGAATTTGCGAAATCGAAATGTGGTAGGATGAGTGCTTGGAAGATGGTTCTAAAATCGTCTGGGTCCAGTAATGAGCGTAGATGCCTGAGTGTGCGTATCTTGAAGTATACAGCCTTTGTTATATTGTTAACGTGTGATTTCATATTGAGACGGTGGTCCAGTGTGACTCCAAGGTATCTTATTGCTTCCTTGGTGGATAGATCAGCTCCTTTGACGCTTATTTGTGCTGGTGGTATGAAGTTAGGGTCTCTTGTAACAAAGAGAACTTCAGTTTTCTTATGTTGGATGCGGAGGTTCTGTGAGAGGAGCCACTCTGATACGGCATTGAAGCAATTTATTATGGGAAGTAGATCCAATTGCATTGTAGAAAATGGCATATAAAGTAGGATGTCGTCTGCATATATCATACCTTCCACGTTGAAAGATCTGATGATATTGCAGATGGGCTGCATGTAGATGTTAAACATGAGAGATGAAAGAGATGACCCTTGTGGTACTCCTTGTTTTTGGTGGAAAAGGTTTGATTCTCCTGTTGTAGATTTTACATATTGCATTCTGGTGTCCAGGTAAGATTTGCACCATTCCAGCGCTGAACTACCGATGCCTTTTTCCTTCAATCGGCTGCAGCTGCTCCCGGTTTGGTTATTGCGCCGAGATATTCGGCGGTTTGAAGGGGAATTTTGTGACTTTTTGTGGAGAGGGGGGAGAGCCCGTATTTCTTACCGTCGTTTGGTAAGGAAAGGGAGATACGGAGGTTGGGGGCTTCCGGATTTGAGCGGCTATGTCTTGGCTTGCCAGGCGCGACATCTGGGTGATTGGTTGGGGGGTACCGAGATATACACTCCTAGAGCCCTGGAGGAGGCATATGTAGCTCAGCATACTTTACAAGCTCTGCTACACCACGAGAGTCGTCTGGTGCCCCGACACCTGTCTGAAGGGGCCTTGTTGGCCCCGGTGAGACGGACTTGGCGGCAGCTCAATGCCTATTGGCGGCGGAATTGGAAAGTCTCGAGCTGGCTGATGGTGCAGGGCAACCTTTGTTTTACCCCAGGTATGGATGCAGCGGTCTTCCGTGTTTGGGCTGAGAGAGGTATTCGCAATCTGGGTCATGTAGTCGGCCCTGGTGGGAAATGTAAGTCGTTTGTCTCCTTATGTCGGGAATATGATTTGGGGCCTAAGCATTTTTTGCCTACATGCAGATCTCTCACTATGTGGCTTCCCTCCCTGAGGCGGAGCTGCATAGTGATCGTTCTATGCAGATATTGGAGTTCTTTAGCTTGGGTGCTTGGTGTTGAACAATAGGCTCGAACCCCTTAGGCCTGGTCCGGAATTCAGTGATGTGGAGAGGGCCTGGGCCACCGAGATGGGGCGAGAGATCCCCCCAGGTACTGTTCTCATGGCTCTTCGAAGGATCGGGAACCTCGTGGATGGAGTACGTTGGCGTGAAACGCAGTTTAAATCTATAACCAGGGTATATATTTCGCCTAGGCGGGCCCTCCGCTGCCACTTGACTTTGGATGGGAGCTGCCCGCGGTGTTCAACACTGTTGGCGACGTTATTGCATATGTGGTGGGATTGCAAGTTCATCCGACCATACTGGTTGAGAATCTGTTCCTTTATGACGTGACTCTTGGGACAACAGGTGGCCTGGGATGCCCCCTTTGTTGCACTGGATCAGCTGAGGCCCAATCTCCCCAAAGGGAAATGGGAAAGGTGGTTAGTGCGGAAGGCATGTCTGGTGGGTAAGAGGCCCCTTTTACGTAAATGGCGGGAGCGAAGCCCTCCGTCTTTCTGGGAGTGGCGGAACTCCTTTCATCAATTGATGCTTATGGAGGGTAGGGGTGCCAGGGGTAATATCAAATGATGGACCTCCTTTCAGATGCTTTGGGAACCCTACATTCACGTGTTGAGCCCTAGATGCTGTAATGCTATCCTGCAGCAGGGGAGTTAGTGTGCAGTTCTCGTTCTGAGTAGTGCGTGTGGAGGCAGCAATCATGGGATAATTTGGTGTGGTAATGGGCGATGACGGGGAGGGGGGTAGTGGGACAGGGATAGAGATGGGAGCTATATAACTGATAAAAGCACCTGTAACTGTGATTGTCTTCCGCTTGGGGATAAGCAACAACCCCGGTGGGCGACTGTTGATTGTTATACTGGTTATGTTTAAAGGTGGTTTGTAAATAAAGCTATATAAAAAAAATAGGCACATTTTGGTGCCTTAAGCTAGCCACCCTGCTATAAATTACCCTCCTATTTTACACATGAAAAAGAGCGCCTGCAAAATTGCATAGTGATTACGCACATGAAAATATGTACGTCATGTGTGGACATTGCCAAGAGTTGAGGTTGTGATATACATGAGCAGTATAAATCTGCGTTTGAGAATTTATGCACTACTGAGCATATTTCTGGCTACCTATTTTATGAAGGCATATAGATGCCTATCCTACCTGCATAAAACAGGCACCTTTTTGGACCATTGATATAGGTGCCCATCTATAAAATTAACCCCCCTCTATGTCCAAGAATCCTTAACAGGTCAAGGAATACTACTCTATCTACTTCTTCAAATTAAAACAATTAAAGATAATTACTGATTAGGCAGTGGTTGCATTTGCTGAACCGAATGGAAGAATCCCTGTCCTGCCATTTGAAGATCCAGGTAGCTAAAGACTCGGGTTTTAAGAAGATCAAGAACAAAGATTCATAAGTTTCCCTAACTTTTTCCGCCCCATTTGGCATCTTCAGTTAGGATATCTATCTAGAGTACCAAAACTGGGAAAAGTAGCAATATGAAACTATCGTGACAAGCAGCGGTGCGTGCATTTCACTCCAATTTCATTTGCAGAGGTAATATTTAATTAGACTTCATCAGAGGAAAACAAAACAAAACTAGCAAAAGCCAATGGTGGGACGTTTATCAAAGCAAAACTGTATCTGCACACCTTACTGAATGTGCTGCGATGGGGAAGCAAAGGACTGACGTACTCAAACCTGGTTTGGCGTTCTGAGAAGAGGATGGGGAGAGGGGATAATCATGCTCGGACATAAGAGCAGATATTGGACAGTGCCCTGGCTAACAGGCCACAGGAATTCATTCTGCCACATTTTCATATTTCCCCTCACTTGCCCTGAAACTCATTTAACACCTGCTTGTTGAGAAGTTGTGCAATTAACAGGAAGGGCATTTATTTATTTATTTAGCATTTCTTTTATACCGCGCTATTATCATCAGTGCGGTATACATCAAAACGGAACATATGCATTCAGGGTTACTGGAGTGGAGGAGTGTCCTAGTGGTTGGGGCAAGGTACTTCAGGCCGGAAGGTCGGGGGTTCAAATCCCACTAGAGGACAGCAACCTTGGGCCGGAAGGACTGGGGTTTCTAGTCCCACAGGTGCTCCTTGTGGTCTTGGGCAAGCCACTTAACCCTCCATAGCCCATGTTCCCTGTAAAATAGTTATCTCCAAGTTATAATGTCCTGTTCAATGTAATTTCAGTTTGTTCAATGTAAACCGCACTGATGCAGAATAGCGCGGTATATAAAAGAATATAAATAAATAAATACTGAAGATGCATTTACATTTGAACAGGGATTGGAACTTGGATAACAGGGTAATTAACAACAGTTATACAACATAGTATTTACAGTTATATACATGGTGAGTGTAATTTAATTTTTCATCCCCCATTCCCCCTATCTTCAGCATTCCTCCCCCCCAAAAAAGTCCCCTCAGAGACAAGAGAGATAGGAAAACTGAGGGTTGGGGGAAGAGACCACCACCATGATTCCATGGTACTCCTGACAGTACTGTCTCTTAAATTTTGTCATACACGAAATGCCCAAGTGCTTGGCCTTCTTCTCTAAGCATTGCATTCATAGCCCTCAGAGAATGTGCATATAAAAGTCCTTGCTCCCTCAATTTTGAGCTGGGGCTTCAGTTTGAAGTAGGATTATCCAGTTCAAAATCAAAGCTAGAGCTACTAGGCTGCAGGTTGCTATAGTAAGACTTGCAAACTTGACTGGGCTCAAATAGTTGTTGGCCGGGGTCCGGCACCTTCTGGTTACAGCAGCTAGAGCAAAAAAGGTTTCCACAGTTCCTGTGGTGATGCTTCTTGCTAGCCAACCAAATCTTGCCATCACAACCATGGCAATTTGCAGCAAAGTGGTCAGAAAGCCATCGTGTTACCATTTCATCAGCAAAGTCCCCATTGAAGCATAGGAAGCTGTTGAGATTTTGGTTCTCCAAACGACTCTTGAGCTTCTGCAACTGCTTCTTCAGGGTCTCTACTTCCTACTGGTGCTCTTTTCCAGTGTGGCATAAGCGTTGCTAAATAACATCAATGTAGACTGGCATGCCATTGTCATCCAGGTGACTCCTGGTAGGCTGATCTGGACTGGTGCCTACCTGCTATCTTCCAGCATGGCTTTGCTGCACCCACTTGTGCTACAAGTTCTTCAAGTGAAACTGAGGACCACCACAACCGGCTGTGGAAAGCTATCTAGTGAGAGAGACCTTGCTTCTGCTGTCCTCTCTGTTCACTTAATGTCCATTGGATGTAGGTGACCTCTGGGGACCAAGGAGCCCTGCAGACCTTTCAGTCCCTAATTCACCATTACACACAGTCTCTTCTTTACATTTAACTATAGGCAAGGCACAGAGAGAGTAAGTGGCTGACCACATTACTGCTGCTGTTGCTTTGTGAAGTCCTATTTATGTTTTCCTAATCACGGTACATACACCTTGCTCTTTCCCCTCTCAGGTTTAGTTTCAAGCATTTCAGAAAATTCAGCAGCAGTATTACTATCTATTCTACAAGGTCTGAAACAAGGATCCTTTGTAAACAATTCTTACTTCACGCCATCCTCTATTAAAGTCTCAACTGAACTTTCCAAGTTGAATGTTCTTGTCTCCTGTTTAAAGGCAGTGGGTAAAGCAGGAGGAGGGCTGGGTTGTGGGGTGCTATAGCAACTTCCCATATCTAAACATTCCTTAGCAGTCACTAAAGTGTCAGTCTGCACAAATATCTCTAAGGAGGCTGTGATTATTCCTTTGTTTTCAGGCCATCACGACATTCTGTCCCTTCTCCAGCTTCTGCCCTTTCAATCATTGGCCAGTTGAAATCTGAGAATCTGCTGTGTTTACAAATGTTGTCATTTATGCCAGAAATGAGCTCTTGAAACAGATGAAGGTTATGGTTACTTTGTATTCATAATGTGCTTTCAGACAGATTCCAGGTTTAATAAGTCAGAATATACTGTAGCAGCTTTTAAATTGCACAGGACATCAGCAGTCTTTTGAGACCCATGATGGTTATGAATATTTGCAACTCAAATGAATTAAAACTTCTAATTGTCCCTTCAGTCCAGTCTAGTCCTTGTGGATTATCTCCATGCACCAGCAGCTAGGAACTGAGTATATCAGATTTCTGATGTCACAATACAAGAGCTCCCTCCTTAGGCACCAGAAACCAGTATCTCAGTTCCTAGCAGCTAGAGCAGGAGCTTCCGCATGGCTGAGCTCCACTGAACAAGCTCGCGATTGGAATGATTGCCTACATTAAACATATATATATACACAAGGAAGGAGAGGCTTATGGCAGCATGCAGGTGAAACCTCTCTAAGGTATACCTTCCTTTGGCTGGTTCACGTGTAGTTTACTGTGGAGGAAAGCAGGAGGTAGGGCCTGTTTGCCTGAGCCCGGGCGCTTTAGTGGGTAGGTACAGGGCAGGGGCTAAAATCCCAGTGGTCTGGATCCCTTTCCTTCTCCAGCCAGACAGCACAGTATATTTGATTAATTTTTTGGCTGTCTTTCTCTCTGACTGCCTTCATAGAGCCTTCACAGTGTGCTGGCTCTTTGAGTTTTCAGTGCAAAAATAATAAGCCTCCCCCCCCCCCCCCCCAAAAAAAAAAAAGAGGGAAAGCTGAGTTGCAAAGTATCTCCACTACATCAGTTATACTGGTTGACATCTCCTTAAGTGGTGAGGAAGTCATAGTTTCCCTGGGGGACGTCTCCTTAAGTGGAGAGAAAACTGGTTAGTGGGAGTAGTCTGCAGGCTCCAGTGAGGGGAGCAGGCCAAGGACAAGGAGAGTCTCAACGGCTGCTGCTCCCTTTGATGGGAGGGCAATCAAAAATCACGAAGTTGACTTTGAATTTTCTTGCAAGACATAGCTGTGGGTCTGCCGCGGCATGGGTGGTTTGCACTGGAGTTGCTTAATTTCCTTATCTATTTGAATGGTACTCTCGGCTCTCTAAGCTCGGCATTTGGGTTCTCCAGCAAACTTTGAGATTCTCTGGCCATGATTTTGTTCGTATTTTAGTTTTTGTTTATTTATGCTCTGTTTGGTTTCCTCTTTTGAACTTGCAGAAGATAAGTGTGGCGATCCTGTCCTCGAGAGCAGGGCTTTCTCTCAAGCCAGTTTTGCGTCATCTGTGGTTGTTTTTTTCCCTTTCTCTCTTTTTGGCATGAATGCAGCCATATTTTGTGTTCTTCCTATTGGGATATTCGGGAGAATTGGCGACAGTAGCTGCCTCGTTCGGAGGAGTTCTCCTTTCTGGGCTCACATGATATTTTGGTAATTGCTAAAGTTTTTCTGCATGTTTCTGATGTACTTGGAGTGATCTCAGCTAATTTATTCTGAGAAGAGCTGCGTTGATCTGAATTCATATGATCTCAGCTAATCTAAGTGGCTCTGGTTTAAGTTCATCTACAGGCTCTTAGCTCAGCATGCTCTCCTTTATACTAACAGGTTTTCCACAGAGGGGGAATCCTGTCAGTGAGCTAGTATGTTTTCATTCTTGGGTTTGGTGGTTCATTTGGAGCATCATTGTTTTTTGTTTGTGTCCTGTCTTACCATTAGCTTTGGGGTCTGTGACTTAAGGAGCTATTCTTCTGTGGCTGCTACTCAAGGCTTCAGCCTGTTACAAAAAAAAAAGAAAAAGGTCAGGCCCGGGTTGGGCTGAGGTCAATTTTTCTGCCCTATTTGTGGCTTCATATAAGGTGAATTTTAGGAGGACCTAAAATTTCTTTGGGCTGTTCTCAATTGAGCGGGCTGCTATGGTTAAGCAGGACTGCTTATGGCTCCTCACCGACTGCATGTAGGCAGTGAGGTGTGCATTCTCCTGGATTTCAAATACATAAGTTGCGCCCTGCGAGTCCTTCATTTTTGCATGAAGGCATTACCCTCCGTTATTGTGGCGGTCAGGAAGGGGGAGTTCCTTTCGACCTCACGGAGGTGTACTTGCACATTCCAATCCGACCAGATCATCATCAGTTCTGGAGGTTTGCAGTGCTGCACAGTCATTTTCGGTTCCGAGCTTTGTCCTTTGGTCTGGCCACTGCCCCACTCATCTTCAACAAGATCAAAGGGGTGGCAGCACTGGTTATATGACAGAAAGGCATTTAAGGTCAGCCCTTACCTGAACAATTGGCTGATCAGAGCGCAGTTGCCGGCCGAAACTGTGGATGCCACTCTGGTTGCCTTTCTTTAGGGCCTGACTTGGGTAGTGAACCTGACCAAAGGTCAGCTCAAGGCAGTCCAGGACTTTGGGAGTATGCTTCGACACCAAGCTGGGACGCATATATCTAATGCTAGAGAGGTCCCAGAACCTCCAGTCTCAGGTGCAGAGCTTCTTGGGTATGAAGGCACTCTTGGCATGGCATTACCTATAACTTCGGGATTCCATGGTGACAGCTTTGGACCTAGTTCCATGGGCAATGGCTCCCCTGAGGCCCCGCGACTCTCTCAGTGTCGCCACAACACCACCCGATGTCACAACAGTTGATTTGCCCGCTAACCACAAGAGCGCGGTTCTCTTGGTGGCTGTAGCTGGGCCATCTGACAGCGGGCATGCCACTGGATCCTCTGGACTTTGGTGTCAGTGACGACAGAAGCCACTCTCATGGGGTGGGGCGTGCATTATGAGTCACAGATGCCGCAAAGGCTGTGGTCTCCGAAGGAGAGGGCTTGATCCATCGATTGGCTGGAAAAGAGATCGATCTTCAGAGCGCTCCAGTAATTCCTTCCCGTGATTCCCGGGAAGGCTATGCAGGGCTGTTCCAATGGCACAATAATGCTGGCATACCTCAACTGCCCGGGGAGGGGGGGGCAAGGACAGTGCGGCACTGGTAGAGGAAGTGTCTCCTCTGCTGCTTGTGGAAGAAGAGCATCTGAGGTCTCTCTCCGCAGTTCTCATGCCAGAAAAGGAAAATGTTCAAACCAACTACCTCAGTTGGCACCGGTTAGACCCGGGAGAGTGGGAGCTCGACGTGGCCATGTTTCACAACCTAATGGTCCGCAGAGACTGGCCAGTCATGGATCTAATGGGCTCAGCGAACAATACCAAGACAGCTTGTTTCTTCAGCAGACGCAGGGTTCAATGCCCTGGCCCAGCCGTGACCGACTCATGGTCTTCTGTATGGCTTTCCTCCATGGCCTCTAATAGGATGTCTGCTGCACCGCATAGAAGCTCACAGGGGGCTAGTGGTTCTGATTGGATTGGCCTTGTTGACCATGGTATACCAATCTGCTCCGGCAAGTAGTGGCACACCCCTGGCAGCTTCCCAACAGGATAAACCTACTCTTTCTCCTCCTACCCCACAGGTGGATCACTTATGGCCTGGCTCTTGAAAAGGCAGGCTGAGGGATAAAGGATATTCAGTGGCAGTGACAGCTATCTTGCTTAAGTCTCGCAAGCAGTCTACCTTGTTGGCATATATCAGAGTCTGGTGTGTGTTTGAGAGTTGATGCGAGGACAGGGGGCTCTGACCTTTTGTTGCTTCGCTTCTGGACATCCTGGCCTTCTTGCAGGCAGGACTAGACAAGGGGCTGACTTTACATTCCTTGCGGGTCCAGATATCGCGCCTCTCTCTTGTTTCCGGGGACAGGTGCAGAGTTGTTCCTTGTTGGCTGACCCAGATGTGGTCCATTTTTTCCGTGTGATGAAAGCGGTCTCTCTGCCCTTGTGTACCATGGTTTTGCCATAGGATCTCAACCTAGTGCTAGCAGTCAAACAATGTGCCATTCGAATCCCTGTCTCGGGTCCTACTGAAGGATGTCACTCTGAAAACGATGTTCTTGGTTGCCATGTGCTAAGCAAATCGTAACTCTGACTAGCAAGCCCTATTTTGCAGAGTCTCTTTTTTGCTCCTGTCTAAGGAGAAGGTGGTTCTGTGGCCCGTACCTTCCTTTCTGCCTAAGGAGTATCAAGTTTTCAGCTAAATTAAATGGTCACCCTGCCGGGTTGTTCCCGTGTCATAGACAACAAGAAGGGTCATCAACTTCACTGACTGGACTTGCACAGGGTCCTGCATCATTGCCTTAAATGGACAGAATCTATCCACGAATCAAACATTTATTTGTCTGGTTTCTGGCAATCTCCACAAAGGGGAGACTACTTCTAAGGCCTCAGTGGCACACTGGGTGATGGAAGCTATCGCCTCTGCCTATTTTCTCATAATGAAAGTGGTACTGGATGGTCTTAAAGCCCATTTCATGAGGTCACAGGTGACAACCTGGCCGGAGCATGAGCTGGTTCCACCTGGGGACATCTGTAGGGCATCAGTGGTCTTCTCTGCACACTTTTACGTGACATAACCACCTAGACGTTCAGGCATCTCCTGATGCACATTTTGGGACGGTGGTGCTCCAAGCTGGACTCGTGAATCCCTCCTATTCTTAGTCACTGTTCTACATCCCATAAGTACTGGACTCAACTGGAGGGACGATTAGACTTTACCTGCTAATTGTCTTTCATTGGCAATTAGCAGGTAAGGTCCCTCCCTCCTTAATTCGGCAATGTCTCTTCTCTGCATTTTTAGAGTCGAGCGAAGTGGACGTATCTGGCAGTTCGCACTGGAGGGCTCTATGCAGAATTCCATCATTTTTCCATATGGTGGTTACCCACTCTTTCCTGCCATGAGTTACTGTCTTCCTAAATCGGAAGAGAGTATGGGCAGCTGTGAGAACAAAATGCAGGGATGTTAAAGATCTGAATCTGGCACTCTGCACTAAAAACAAAAGTATGAGCATCCAATCATTTCCAAATTTCTAAGTAATTTTTTTTTTTTTTTTTTTTTTGAAAATTATTTATTAGAAGCACAGGAAACAATACAATACCACACAACAGCCATAACAACATTGCTTCAAATTTTCAGTTACAGAATCGGGTTTAAATACCGGTAGGTGCCCCGGGCTGGGTTGACTCTTCCCCGGCCTCAGGGCATTGGCACTATACAATTCCAATACTCGTCTACCTGTCCTCTCCCCTTTCCCCCTCCCCCCCCCCTCCCCCCCTCCCCCCCACCCTCCCAGGGTCCTGAGGTCAGCAGAAGATCTATTCCCCTCTATAGATGCCAGCTCCCCGAGTTCTATCCTAAACATAAAATCTCGCTACGAATTTTGGGCCTTAAATGCTGAATATAGGGTGTCCACACCATGAGAAAGGAGGCCCAGCTGCGGGGGTGTCTCTGTGCACACCGTCGCTCTAGAAGCATATAATGATGAAATCCATTTCGCCATTCCCAGAAGGAGGGGGCTGCAGGCTCCAACCACCGCCGCAGGACAGGGCCCTTCCCCACCAGACATGCCTTCCGTACCAACAATTGCGGCCATTTACCCTTCGGGTGGAGTGGTCCCAACTGATCCAGTACTGTAAGCCGCGCTGTCCAGCAGACTCGCTGTTGCAAGACATCGCTCAAGAAAGTTGCGATCCTCGACCAATAACGGTGAATGTATGGGCAGCCCCACCACATATGACCTAGATCCGCTAGGGGTCTCGCGCACTTCGGACACTCCCCGCTGTCTGTAAGATGACTGCGTAATGCCCTCTTCGGAGAAAAGTGAGCTCGCACAATACTTTTGAACTGAATTTCCCGCCAGCGAGCTCCCTCCGCTAAGCCGGCCACCCTGCATAACGCCGCCAGTATAGATCCCGGAGCAACCTGACAGCCCAGCTCTCGCGCCCAAGAATTCTCCTCTGCCGAGTAGTCTGTAGGTTGCACATATGGTTCCAAAGCTTTCTTAAAGTGCGTAATAGTGGGTTTGTCCTCAGTGCCCAAGGCAAAAAACTCTAAAATCCGTGCGGAACGGTCGCTCCGCAGTTCCCGTCTCGCCACAGAGTGCACATAATGCGATAACTGCCGGTACGGGAATAGAGATGTCCTGGGGCATAAATCATATTCATGACAAAGCACTTCCAGGGTTTTGCACTGCCCATCGGAGTCGACAACGTGCCCCAAAAGTCGGATTCCAAGCCGTGCCCATTGAACGAAAGGGGCCGATTCGGAGCCCGGGGGGAACAAAGCATTTCCCCGCAGCGGCAGCCAGCTTGAAGCCTCTGAGGAACTCTCCCACAGGGTATTCAACCGTTGCCACGTACAGCGCACCGCCTGTACCAACACACTGTTCACCAGGTGTCTCGGCAGAGCCGCCCTCGGGAGGTGGAGAACCGCTAACAATGAGTGCGGTGCTACCAAAGCCTCTTCCACCGCCCTTGGGGTATAAAGTTCCGTGTCCCCGAGCCAGTCCCCCAGGTGCCTAGCTTGGCAAGCCAAGGCATAGGCCCCAAGATCAGGTACTCCAAGCCCTCCTGTTTTCCAGCCCCCCCTTAAACGGCACAGCGGGATACGCGCTCGAGCTCCTCGCCAAAGGAAACCACGAAATTCCCGCTCGATACGAAGAAGGTCACGACGGAGTAACCAAACGGGTAGAGTTTGTAACCAATAAAGAATCCGCGGTAGTACTACCATCCCTAAAACTGCTGCTCTGCCCAAAAGGGACAGAGGGAGCGGCATCCAGGCCCTAAGTTGTGATCGAATGTTAAGCCAAATACGCTCAAAGTTCTGTTTATACAAGGCAGACGTGTCTTTAGTAAGTATTATTCCTAGGTAAATAAAGGAGTTGTCCGCCCAGCGTAGCGGGAAGCTCCCCTCCCAACTCTGCTGTAGTCGACCCCCGACATCCAATGCTTCCGATTTGTCTTGATTAATCCGAAAACCCGCAAATGCCCCATAGCGGGTGAATTCGGCAAGTAAATTTGGTAGCGAACGTTGCGGGTCGCACAAATGAACTAAAAGATCATCTGCAAAGGCGGCTACCTTAAATCCACCAGGTCCAACGGGGACGCCGTGAATCGCGTTAGAGCCCTCAATGCTCCGCAACAGAGGGTCGAGAGTTAACACAAATAATAGTGGGGAAAGTGGGCAGCCCTGTCGCGTGCCTCGCGTGAGATTAAAGGAATCAGACTGGGTCCCATTGCATAAAATACTCGCGGTAGGGGATGTGTAAAGTAGCTTCACCATTGCAATAAAGGGGTCACCCAGCCCATAGCGGGGTAAGAGAAACTCCAAGTAGTCCCAATTGACCCGGTCGAACGCCTTTTCCGCGTCAAAACTGACCAGCAGGGACGATGTCTCTCGTATACGCACCCATTCCATAGAGGCTAAAATCTTCCGCAGGTTTCGCACCGCATACCTCCCTCGCACAAAACCCACCTGTGACTCATGTAACAGGCCTCCCAATACGTCAGCTAAGCGATTCGCTAGAACCTTTGCGAGTATCTTCAAGTCGAAATTCAGTAGCGAGATAGGCCTATAAGAGGCAGCCAACTGGGGGTCTTTACCGGGCTTAGGAATTAGAGTGATGAAGGCGTGATTCATTCCCCAAGTGAACTTCCCCTGGTCCACCCTCCTATGGTACAGCTCAAGTAATACTGGGGTAAGGCGGTCTGTCAGTAGTTTATAAAACTCTGCTCCAAAGCCGTCCGGGCCAGGCGATTTGTAGCAGCTAGCCTGTTTGATTACTGTATGTATCTCTTCTTCCGTCACCGGCGCACCCAGCGCCGAGCGCTGCTCCGCAGTCAACGTTGGGAGGCGCAAATCTTGCAGGAAAGTTTCCATGGCTGCCAGTGACGCTGTGGCTCCCTGATATAATTTCTGAAAGAAGCCGCGGAACAGTTGGGCTATCGCCTGACTATTTGTGTGCAGCCGGCCCCGATCGTCTCGCAATGCCGCAATAGAGCGGGATCCTCGGCTACCACGTAAACAACGCGCCAGAAGCCGCCCCGGTTTATTCCCAAAACGATAAAGTTGATATCGGTAATAGAACAGGGATTTCTTTGCCCGTTGGTGGAGCAACTCATTAAGAGACGATTGCAACTCCCAAAGAAGTCGCTTATTGACCCCCGTGGGGTTCCCTGCGCATCGCCGACGAGCCTTAACAACTTGTCGCTCTAGGTGCACTATACGAGATGCTATTAACTTCCGTTTTCGCGCCTCATACGCTATAATGTCGCCGCGTAAGACCACCTTCGCGGTTTCCCACAATAATTCCGGGTCCTCGCGGTGCTGCCGATGGTTGTCCATGAATTCGTCCCATTTCTGTGCTAAGTATGTATGGAATTCGGCATCGACGTATAGCCCCAAGGGGAGCCGCCAAATACGCTGCCGGGGAGCGGGGTCCCCCCACCGCAAGTCTACCCACACCGGCGTATGGTCAGATATCACACCTGGACCAATCTCTGCCGCTCCCACTTGCGCGAACAATCTTTCCGAGAGCAAAACATAGTCGATCCGTGCACTGGAGTCGTGAGCCCGCGATTGATGCGTAAAGTCCCGTTCCAGTGGGTGAAGTAATCGCCACGGGTCTACCAACCCTAGGCGGCGGCGCAGCCCTTGAAGGGCTTTAGTGGTCGGGACCCGCCATCCCTCCTGTCCTCCCCCTGTAGTATCTAAATCGATGTCCATTACCCCATTACAGTCTCCCGCTAGAATCAGAGGGGCATCCGGGAGCTGCTCAACCTGCGAGGCTAGACCAGCGTAAAAGGCATTATCCAGAACATTAGGGGCATAAAGGTTACCTAGCACCACCCGTCTGCCCTCCAAAGAGCCATATACCAGGAGATATCGGCCTCTGGGGTCAACATATTGCTGTTCTAGTACAAAGCGCACTCGTTTATGGATCAGCAGGACCACTCCAGCCTTTCTCCCATGTGCCGGGGCCCCCCAGCTCTGCCCCACCCAGTCCCTCTGTAGCTTCGCATGTTCCTCAGCAGTCTGGTGGGTTTCCTGCAAAAAGGCAATATCGCATTGCAGCCGGGCTAGAGCCTGCAGCACTTTAGAACGTTTAATAGGATTGCCTATGCCACATACGTTCCAAGATACAATCTTCAACTTAAGGCGGGTTGTAGCACCACCCGTAGACCAGTAAAGTAAGTATCTGCAAGTGGGCCCCCCCAGCCTGGGGCCCACTCTTGCACCATCCTAATGGCTCGAAGGTTATCATCTGCAGGACCTCAGGATCCCATTGGACCCCCACCCCCTCCCCCCCCAAAACCCCCCCTAACCATCCCTCCCCCCCCCCCCCAGCTCTACCCCAACCCCCTCTCCCCCTTGTACTCAGGACCTTCTCCACCTCCCCACTCCAGAGAAGTCCAACCCAGGTCACACTGGGTGTGTCCGACCCCCCCGCCCATTGAACAGCATAACAAAAAGCCCGCTAACAGTTCAGGCACCTCCCTGTTCAAATCCTCATTCATTTAGGGAGACTCCGGTGTTCAAGTCCCCATACCTCCCAGATCCCGGGGGAAGAGTATAAGCCATGAGATAACCCAGCCCCTTATAACAGTAAACTAAACCAACCCAAAAATTCCAACTAGGAAAGGGCAGTAGAGGGGCCTCAAGGTCCAGTAATTGCCGTCGCTGACGTAGGGTTATATCGCTAACAAAAGCACATACCTGAAACCCAATCAGCCAGTCTCGCAGTCCTGCAAGGCGTGTGCCAACCCCCGGGTCTCCCGGCCCTGTAGGACAAGCAAGAGGGGGGGGGGGGGGGCGCCCAGAACCACACAGCCTGGCCACACCACACACGCACACATTTAAAATGGCACCTCCCCTCCACCCCCCCACTCCACAGTCCAGCAGCCACGCATCAGGCATAACCCCAGTCCCCGGGGCCAGACAGTATTAAGACTAATAGAAGAACTAAGTAAATATAATTAAATAAATAAATATAATGAAAGTAAATAAAGAATAAACATCAAGTCCCCAATACTGCCAAGTAAGGTACATGTCTGCATCGGGGGATAAGCTCACCAGGGAAGCAATAAAAAGAAACAGTACTAAACAGCCTCATAAAATCAGAAACAATGTAGCGAGGCACTGCAACATAAATTCGTAACAAGATGAACAGTCCAAAAGGTACATTGTTATTCGGGTAATAGTCCAAGATACAGGCCTGATGGATGCTGAGGCCTATTTTCCCACCGGGTGCCATGTGTTGCACTCTTAACAGAGAAGCCCGCCAACACCAAACAGAGCACTCCAGGAAGTTCAACGAGGCGGTAAGGGAGACGTCTGTCCTCCAGCCGTGAGTCGGTTCACGTACCCCTCTGCCTCTGCAGCCGCTGCAAACACGTGGTGAGAGCCTTCAGAGGTTATATGCAATTTAGCTGGGTATTGCACAGCGAATCGGATACCAGCGCCAATGAGTTTTTCGCAGAGAGGGGCATATTCCCGGCGCTTCTTACTCAGCGCCGCCGAGTAATCCTGCGCCACCCGGATCTTAGAATTATTATAGAGAGTTTCCCCTTTCTGTCGGGCTGCTCGTAGGATCTTCTCTTTTTGGGGGAAGAAAGCAAACTTCACCAGCACAATCCGGGGCCGGGCATCTCTCGCCTGTTTACCGCCGACACGATGTGCTCGTTCAATGCGGATCGGGCCGCCACTCTCATCTCCGTCCAGTAGTTGTGCGAAAAACACCTCCAAATAACCCCGCAGATCCTTATCGGCAATGTTCTCTGGTATCCCCATGAATCGGAGGTTGCTGCGCCGGGACCTGTTTTCCAGGTCATCCAGCTTTGCCTCGCATGTTATGAGTTGGTGCCTAAGGCCAGCAACCTCCGTGTCCAGCGTCTCGATCTTGTCCTCAGCGTGCCCCAGGCGGTTTTCTGCCTGCTGAAGTCTATTCCCCAGGCCGTCTACTGAGGCACGCAGGCTATCCATTTTGTCATGGAGTGCATCGAATTGTGGCAACAGAGCCGCGGCCACCGCCGCTGACATCGTGTCCAGCGAGGCAGGGGATTTGGGTGAACCGGCCGTTGGGGCTATGTCGGCCATCTTGCTGGAGCCAGCCACCCGCTCCCGCTCCCTCCTGGTCGCCTTGGGTGCCACCGCCATACGATCCGTCCACCACACCGCGCTTCGAAGCTCTGTATGACTTCCGAAATACCCGGGGGACCGTTTCGCCGGTTTTCCGCGGGGTTTGCACGGCTCTAAATCGCCGGTTTGGGCAGTGGGGCACGGAGCACTCTCAGGATGCGACCACTACTCCGCTCGCATCACGTGACCTCTTCTAAGTAATTTTTAATTTGAGGCTTTATTACTGAAAAAATTCAGCAACCTGTTGACCCTGACATTGAAATCATGTCTCCTTAGAATCAAAGGTCTCGCCTAGTTGATGAATAGACTGGCATTTCAAAACAAAAAAATATCAACTCACTATATTAGTTTTCAGAAAGTCGTGGTTTCCAGGGATCTGTCCTTAGTCCGATTCTTTTAACATCCTTGTTAGTGATATTGCGGAAGGACTTTCAGATACGGTTTGCCTCTTTCCAGATGATACGAAAATCTGCAATAGAGTAGACACCCAGGAAGGAGTAGATAACATGAGGAGGGATCTAGCTAAGCTTGAAGAATGGTCGAGAATTTGGCAGCAGTGATTTAATGCTAAAAAATGCAGGGTCATGCCTTTGGTTTGCAGAAATCCAAGGGAGCGGTACAGTGTAGGGGATGAAGTACTTCTATCCACAAAAGAAGAGTGGGACCTGGGCGTAATTGTGTCTGACGATCTTAAAGTAGCTAAGCAGGTAGGAAAGGCGATGGCGAAAGCTAGAAGGATGCTTGAGTGCATAGGGAGAGGAATGGCTAGCAGAAAAAAGGAGGTGATAGTGCCCCTCTGTATAAGTCTTTGGTGTGACCTCATTTGGAATATTGTGTGCAATTCTGGAGATCACGCCTTCAAAAGGATATAAACAGGTAGGAGTCGGTGCAGGGAGTGGCTACTAAAATGGTTAGTGGTCTTCATTATAAAGCATATGAGGACAGACTTAAAGATCTTAATATGTATACTTTAGAGGAAAGGCGTGATAGAGGAGATAGTATAGAGACATTTAAATACTTCCGTGGCATTAATGCACAGGAGGAGAGCCTCTTTCAATTGAAAGCAAGCTCTTCTACAAGGGGACATAGGATAAGGGTGAAAGGGGATAGATTCGGAATATGCAGAAATATTTATTTACGGAAAAAGTGGTAGAAGCGTGGAATAGTCTTCCAGTGAAGATGGTAGAAATGAGGACAGTATCTGAATTCAAAAAAGCATGGGACCAACACAGAGGATCTTTAAAGGAAGAAAGGGGACTATTGTAGTAGTTATGGAAGTGCAGACTAGATAGGCCATGTGGTCTTTTTCTGCTGTCATGTTTCTATGTATTGTGGTTTTTCATCATAGCATGCATGTTCCGTCCCCTGTGCTGAGCAATATATTTTTTTTTCTTAGTGACTCCGGTCGGGGAAGTAGTCTTTTAGACAGAGCCATTGCCGATAGGCGGCAGCTGAACACAATTACCTTACCCGACTTCAGCGATCCTGAAACAGGTAAGAATTGGCGCCATGACCAATGGCGAAGAGATTCAGCTGTGCATGTGTAAGGGAAAGAGTTTTGTTAACTTTTCTCTGGAGAATGTTTTTGTCAGGAACTTTTATTTAATACCTATTGTTTGTTTCATTCTGTTAAATCAAAAAAACCCTTTGCAGTTCAAGTATAGCCCGCTCAGAGTACACATCCCCTAGCACTCAAGGTAGGAATAATCTGCTAAAAGTGTAAAGACATATTTTATCTAGTTGGCCACTGCAAAAAGCAAACCACCACAGGAAAGAATGATTCTGGTTAAAGAATTCTGGTTTAAGGCGGCTCTGGCTGCTATGGGGCGCAGCAGATTTAGAATACTCCGTATGTCTGAAATTTATCTACAAAGCAAATGAAAGAAAATTTATTCTTGGGGCTATTAACAGCACTGTCCTACAGAATAAGTTGATATTTAGCATGAAACTGTGCTGGAAATAATGTGCAATAAAGATTTCTTAGAACTTAGTCTTTCTCAGCTATCTGCTGTCTATGAATTAGTCATTGCATATCAAGTTAGACTTTTGAGTGTTTAGATGGACTTCCTGGTCCTTTGCTTGTCCAAACTTCATTACAAAATAAAAACTCAAAAAACAGTATGCTTCTCTCAAGTCCTCTTTTTCAAAATGCTACATGAAAAGAGTGAGCCTTGAATATTGGTGTGATGCTTAAGTGCCTGTCCAGCAAAATCTCACATCATGGTGCTACATAAATATAAATATACAGCCTGCATGTCATATTTGCTCAGTGGCACATTAAAATTTCTGGAGCTTAAATCTGAGAAAAATGTTATTTTTCCATCACATGGTGAAACCATAAAACAAGACACTGATTCCAGAACCCAGTTGATTGGGGTTGATGTATCACTCAGGAGAAAGGTCACAATTTGATCTCCATCAGTGACATTATCTCTATACTTGATTTATATAAAAGGATTGGACAAGTATGATGTGAAATCAAGGGGATTTTAGGCATAAAATTATTTTGTATAAAAGCCTTTAGCCTTAAAGAGGGTAATTTTATAAGGATCACCTAGTTTTGTGTGCATACCAACGTGCGCAAATCATGCCTATTTTATAAAGAAGGGGGCCTACTTTTCTTTATAAAATAGGGGCATAAGTTATAAGATATGTGTGTTAGCCCTAGATTGGTGTAAATGCATGCACCTAGATTTGTAAAGAATGTGTTTAAGTTTTAGTATTTTATAATTTATATGTATAAATGTACATGCTGCCTAAGCTCCGCCCATGCTCTGCCCCCTGGCCATACCAACTCCAAAAGTATGCACCATGGACTTGATGTGCATCCTTCTAGAATAGTGACATCTAAAGTGCACACATAATTGTCCATCTGCAAGTGTCAATCATTGAAATACCTTATCTTCCCTCCAGTCTAGTCCTGAAACTCTGGGGTTTTGCTCCTCCTCCAGCAGCTTGGAGACTGAGAAACGTCATCGTCTTGATGACCCTGGTATAAAGGCACCAGAACCACCTCCTCACTCCAGTTATCTCAGTCTCCAAGCAGCTGGAGATTGGTGAGCCCAGAGGTTAAGGGCTCACAGGAGGAACAATTGAGGAGAGTGTAGGGATAGAGAGATAGCATTTAGTTGTAGATGAAGATTTACAAGTCTGGTGTGTTCACCTTTAAATTTTGGTGAAAAGAATTAAGGACAACAAAAGACGCTGTGCTGAAGTGCTGCTTTTCCCTCCCCCCACCCCCCTTTCTCACCCAATCGGGGCTTTACATTTGTAATCTGCCTGCGCTCCGGTTGGCAGCGGATATGTTACAGCGTGGTGCAGGGGGATACTGTTGAGCCGCTGTAAAGGCTGACGGTAATCGCTGAAGCAGACAGGTGCAACTGTTCTTCCAGGGCAGCTTATCCCCGATGCCGAAGCCGCGATTCAGCGGAGCGCGGGGAGTGAAGCACACAGATAAAAGAGTCTCTGGAAGGCTGGAAAGCAGTCCCTAAGGTGAGCGGAACGCAGCTAATTTAGCTTGGGGAAACTAGCGCATACAGTAGAGCAGGCCGCACCGCGTGTCAGACGCGCGGGAAGCTCCGTTGCTTCTACAGGCCCTATAACAGCATTTACAGGCTCAGGGAAGTGGCGGTTTTAATTTTTTGCCACAGGTTTAGAGTCGTGGTACAGTAGAGAAGATTTCTTGGTAGTTCTGAAAAAAAATCGTTTTATTTGGTGACACAAAGTTTATGATAGCTCTTTGAGGTGTTTTAACTTTTCCTTGGTAGCCAGCGGGGTCATGGGGCAAAGTAACTTTTTTGTCTCACAGCATGCCTTCTAGACCACAGTGTTTAGTCTGTGGGTCTAGAAGGGGAGCAGTGTCAGAGGCAGGGGTTTGCAGAGGCTGCGTTCAGGAAGCAGCCTGTATGGAGCAAGCCCTTGAAGACGGGGTAGAAGGTCGTAGTATATCTTCGTTGCCCCTACCTGAGCTGCTCTCTACCACTGTGCCACCGGAGACAGTGGCGGGGACTTCTACCACTCCGGATTTCCCCCACCCCCACCCTCGGGGGCAGGGGCCGGAGGGTTTGGCAGCAATTTTTTCTCCAGAGTTTGTAACTCTTATACAGCAGACGTTTGGAGCTGGTTATGGAAAGCTCGCTGCCAGTTCTACGGAAGTGGAGCTGGTGCAGAAGAGGCCGGGGACCCCGATGAGTGTGGGGACTACCGGGCTGCCTACAAAGAGATCCAAGAGCGAAAAGCAGCGTCCTGAACAGTCCGTGGCTTCGGAGGGTATGCACTCAGAAAAACCCAGATCAGGACTTGGATCTTGACGATGAACTGGAAGAAGGAGAACTTACGGATTAAGAAGACCAGGCTAGGGTGGTCTGCGTGTTCAGGAGGGAGGAGTTACCGGCGCTCATATCTGAGACGCTTAAAGCACTTAATATGCCGGCAGCGGGACTGGTGGCGGATCTCACCTTGGAAGACCCATTGTTGCAGGCTTTTAGAAAGACTCAGAGAGCGTTCCCGGTTCACAGAGTTGTTAAAGAGATGATTCAAAGTGAATAGGACATGCCCGAGTTAGGACTTAAGGGGACCAGAATTATGGTTTGTCTCTACCCTCTAGTGGAACAGGATCGAGAACTGTTTAAGTCTCCCAAGGTAGATGCAGCTGTCTCTGCGGTGACCAAGAAGACTACAATTCCTGTGGAGGGTAGTGCGGCTCTCAAGGACGCCCAAGACAGAAAGTTGGATATGTTGTTGAAACAGGTGTTTGACATAAATGCACTGTCCATCCAAGCCTCTATTTGTGGAGCTTGGGTAGCGAAAGCCTGTCTCCTCTGGTCTCAACGGATTCAAGGAGACCAACTGGGGGAGATGACCGAAGAAGCGTCCAGAATGGAGTCGGGAGCCACTTATCTAGCTGATATTCATTATGATCTTATTCGAGGATTATCGAAGAGTATGGCATCGGTAATAGCTGCAAGGCAATATCTTTGGTTGCATAATTGGGCGGCCAATGGATCCTCCAAGACAAGGCTCAGTAAGCTTCCTTTTAGGGGTAAGCTTCTTTTTGGAGAAGATTTGGATAAACTAGTGAAGGATTTAGGAGAGTCAAAAGGGGGACGGTTGCTGGAGGATAAACAAAAACAATGGCGGTCAGTTCCTTTGTCTCGAGGGCAGCCAAGGGACTTTCGGCGTTTCCGGTCCCCTAGGTTTAGTCAAGGACAAAGAGGACGTTTTCCCTATAGTAATCAGGGGTTTCAAGGTTTTAGAGGAGCAGGCAGAGGTTTTGCCGCCTCTTCGGCTTCGAATCTTATAAAGTCACTATGAAGCCAGAAGGACCCAGGTGGGACAGGTCCCTGTAGGAGGTCGTTTACGAGAGTTTTATCCTGCCTCGGTCAAGATCACGTCGGATCAGTGGGTACTGGAGGTTATACGAGAAGGGTATGCACTGGAGTTTCAAAGGCCGGTGACCGATTCTTTCATGCAGTCTCCGTGCAAAGCGCGCTCAAAGTGCAAAGCTGTGCGGGAGACCTTAGAAAAGCTGTTATCCCTCAAGGCAGTGATACCGGTATCTCCAGACCAGTACGGATGCGGTCGGTACTCCATTTATTTCGTAGTGCTGAAAAAGGAAGGGACGTATCGGTCAATTTTGGATTTCAAAAGAGTAAATCGCTGTCTTCAAGTGTCACATTTTCAGATGGAAACCTTAAGGTCGGTCATTGTAGCTGTATGGAAAGGAGAGTTCCTGACGTCCCTGGATTTGTCGGAGGCTTATCTGCACATCCCGATTCATCAGGAGCATCAAAGGTCTCTGAGATTTGCAGTACCGATGGGACATTTTCAATTACAGGCATTACCGTTTGGACTGGCAACAGCTCTGCGAACTTTCACCAAGGTGATGATGGTGGTAGCGGCGTCGTTACGAAAGGAAGGATTGCTGGTGCATCCCTATCTGGACGATTGGTTGATCTGGGCGAAGTCCAGAGACAAGAGCGAGACAGCCACGGCCAGGGTCATGACATTCTTACAGAGCCTTGGATGGGTGGTCAATATGGCAAAAAGCAAATTGAAACCATCGCAGGACCTGGAGTACCTCGGTGCTCGCTTCGATACGAAGGTAGGAAAAGTGTTCCTGTCGCAGCAGCGGGCAAGAGGGTTGAGGAAGTTAGTCCGCAGTTTTCTGGAAAACAGGAATCCTACGACATGGCAATCTCCAGGAACAAGCAGGAATAAGTCCTCACATATGGGTACGTCAGTACCGACGGAGCCTGCGCGGGAAAGCTCCCCAGCTTACCAGAAGGAAAGCTTTTGGGGCCTCCCACTGCGCATGCACGCTGCCTTCCCGCCTTCCTGACCAACTCTCCTCAGTTCTTCTTTTTCCGCGGAGCCAGCAGGTCGTGTTCCTGTCACCGCTGAAGAAGTTGTTATTTTAATTTATTTCTTTGGCCGCGTGTCTGCCTTCCCCGATTCCAGACCGGTACTGCCGGTCTTTTTTCTTTTATTTCTTAAAAAAAAAAAAAACTTCTTTTTTCCTCAATTGATGTATTTGTCCTGTGAGGCCTTTAGGCCTTCACAAATTCTCCCCCATGGAGAAACAAGCCTCTGGGTTTAAAAAATGCACCAAGTGCAGCGGTACTATTTCAGTCACAGACACTCATGAATGGTGTCTTAAATGTTTGGGGCCTGTCAGACGGCTGCCTGGGTGAGAATGTTCACAGTCTTGGCAAGTGCATATATCAATATGATTTGCAAGGGATTGTGGGCAATGCAGTTCATTCACACCAGACACAGCTGCTCACAATAATTTAGTTGTGCTCAAGTGTAAAGCCAATAAGATATTTATTTATGGGGTTATTTCTCCCAACACAGATATGCTTGGTAGCACATAAAATAGGTTACTTGCTTTCAGTGTTAAACTTGGAAAAACAAAATCAGGAAAACAACATTTGAACTTGTCAGGCAATCAAAGCAAAAGAAATAAGACCTGGTTGGTAACAAACTGGTCTTTTCTGTAGGCTTTAGCTAATATTTTCTTAGCAGTGTATCAAACAACAAACAATATCCACAAAGAAGAGAAAAACTGTTCTTTTCAGGTTAACTTCTTATATCTTCCCACATAGATTCAGAAGTGATTCCCTCAGAGCTCACAAGCAATTAGGTAAGGCTCAATTGCTAGCAGTTATCCAGCTGAAACCCCTTAGCTGGCTTGCTTTCTACTGTGTGGCTAAAAATCCTACTCAGGAGCTTTTCTGAGTAGATTAAAGAACAAGTTTGTATTTCTTTGTGATGGTTGTTGTATTTTATAACAGAAAATCACCAAAGGAGTTTAGACAGAGAGCAGTCCATGTGTACACATTCTTCATCTGCCATCACTCCCCCTTCTTCAACAAGCATGGGTTCAATATCATGGATTGGCACAGATGAATCTCCCAATGGAGCACTTTCAGGAGAATACTTGTTTCCCTGCTGTCTTTCAAGGTTATAGCTAGGGCATAGATCAGTGTTCATACCTGAGCTTCCATTGCTGTTAGAGTTCCTCTCTATATAGCCTGGCCAGTATGTAGTCCATTTCTTATGTCCAGCCTTCCAATCCAGATCCCTGGACACTGGATCTCTCTTCACATACCTTATGGCACGGGTCTTAGGGTCCCTTCCACGTGCAGCCGTCTCCCTCACAGGTACCGTCTGGAGATTCCTAGCTCTGCAGCACCATTCCTCCGGCTTTCCCCAGTCCAATGGTGTATGCTGGCCCTTGGAATGCCTCCCAGTATACGTACTGCTCCAGACTCCTCTAGACCTCCCAAAGGCTTTTCTCTTCTTTCTTCCAAAGGGTTTCTTGCCCTCTCTGTCCGTCCGGTTTGGCTTCTGCTTCTGATGATCCTCCAGATGAAGCTGAGGATGAGGATATCCAAGTTGATCATGAAGATGATGAGGATCAAGATGAGGATAATTCTCTGTAGAATAAACTCTACCTTTATTCTGCCTAGATGAGTGCTCCACCCTAACACAGCGCAGTTGTGCTGAATCAGGCCCTGCCCTTTGAGATGAGTGCTTAGGGATAACCTCATAGCCCTCCTGATTGAACACACGTTTCCCCACTTCAGCTTTTCTAATGGCTGTTGGAAACCTGGTGCATTCTGGGACTGGTAGTCTTTTATGGCAAAATTCTGTTTTCTTATTTCTACCAGAACTGACAGGTTGCTTGTTCTGAGACACTTCACCTTTTCTATAGCTCCTTCCTGAGCTATGATAAGCATCCTTATCACAGGCCTGACCATTCCATTCCGGATTGCCCATCCTGTTCTTTGATGTCTAAACGTGGCTTACAAAACCGGGCAGCCAAGTTTCACATGCTGTTTTCTACAGATACTCCAGCATCGACGTCTTCCAGGTCTTCCTCTCCTGATGGATCTCAGGTAACCAAACATTCCTCTGGCAGGTCCTCAAAGGGCAAATCTCCCTCTAAGTATCGAGATACCCCTGGGCTTGACCCTGAGGACCCTGCCCCAGCCAAACAACCCCGGCGGGAAGCTCCGGCTTCCAAAGCTCCTCCTATGGGGTTAAAGGTTGACATCGATGGCACGGCCTCGACCGATCACCTGTTAGACTGTTCTGGGGTACCGGCTCAATCATCCGGTACCGACATCCAGACAGTCGTGGCGTCCATGGATCATACAGTTCAATCCATGCAGCAGGCCATTTTGGCTTTCATTAAGGCTGCGACGCCCTCGGTACCGCACCGTGCGGTACCGACTCCGGTTCCGGTGCCACTACCGGTACCCAGGCCATCCACATCGATACCGATTCCGGTTACCGGTTCCGGGGTTTTTCCCGATACCGATCCGGTTCCGGGTACCCCCGATGTCGATACCGGTTGATACGCTTATCGATCCCTGGACGCAAACAGACGATACTTTGAGTCTTCTGATGATTCTGATTCATCAGATGACTCTGCTGAAGTATCCCTTACTCTACCTGAGGAGCCCTCTTCTCCAAAGAGGAGAATGTCTCCTCCAGAGGATTTATCCTTTCAAGACTTCATCATTGAAGTAGCTAAAGGTCTTTCTATTTCTGTATCCTCTGAAAAAGAACCTAGAGCAAAAAAGTTAGACATTTTAGGATACTCTAAGGTTCCCAAAGAGGCAGTCACCTTGCCCATCCATGAAATTCTTCAAGAACTCATGATGGACTTATGGGAGACTCCTCTCACTCTATCTCCACATTCTCGTCGTCTGGACACCATGTATCGTGTCCCCCCTTCTCCTGGGTTTCAAAAAACTCAGCTCCCTCACCACTCCATCGTGGTGCAGTCAGCTATGAAAAGGATCAAGAGTACTAAAAGACACTCTTCTACTCCCCCAGGAAGAGAATGTAGGACTCTGGATGCTTTTGGAAGAAAAATCTTCCAAGCAAGTATGCTTATTGGCAGAATCAACTCATACAGCCTCTATATGGGCATGTTTCTGAAGGAAATTGCATTAAAAATCCGCCATTTTCTCCCCTTTATCCCAGAGGATAGAAAGGAGGAGTTCCTTCTTTTGCTAAAGCATACCCAAGATATTTCAAAGTTCTCCAACAAAGCAGCCTTTGACTCCTTTGAGGGTGCTAGCAGAGCCTCAGGTATTGCCATAGCGGCTCGTAGAATTGCTTGGCTCCAGGCCTCTGACCTAGAACCCTGGGTCCAGGATGGGTTGGGAAATTTGCCCTGTACAGGGGAGAATCTGTTTGGTAAAGAGTGGCACATCAAAGCCACTCAAATGGATGCAGAAAATGCTGCTTTAGATAGACTTTCTAAGTCTACCTCTACCCCTGCCAAGAAAAAATCTTTCAAAAAGCCTTTCTACAAGAGAACCAGATTTGCCTCAAATACTGGACAACAATCTTCTGCAGCTCGCTATACTCCTAAGCGTCAGCAGCCTAAACAGGCCAGGGCAAAACCTGCAGGGGCTGCTACAGCCCAACAGTCCCAACCCCCTCAGGGTTTTTGACTTAAATCTAGAGAACTTAACCTTTCTGGCTCTAAAACCAGAACCTCTCACCATCCCAGGAAGGTTAACTCATTTTGCTCCCAGATGGGAGCAAATTACATCAGAACAATGGACCCTCTCTATCATCAAAGAGGGCTACAAACTACATTTCTCCAACCTTCCTCCCCATACCATGGTGAGAAGTTTCAATTCTCCCCCATCTCTCCTAGACCTGTTAAGTCAGGAGGTGACCACTCTTCTCGCCCAAAAGGCAATAGAAGAGGTTCCTCTTCCTCAACAGGGATCAGGTTTTTACTCCCCTTATTTTCTCATTCCCAAGAAAACAGGGGGGTACAGACCCATTCTGGATCTCAGAGAATTGAACAAATTTCTATACAAGGAGAAATTCAAGATGCTTTCTCTAGGTACTCTCCTTCCATACCTACAGAGTCAGGATTGGCTTTGTTCTCTAGATCTCAAGGATGCGTACACACATATACTCATCCATCCATCCCACAGAAAATTCCTATGGTTTCTGTTCCAGGGAAAACATTTCCAATACAGAGTACTTCCCTTCGGTCTAGCCTCTGCTCCAAGGGTATTTACCAAATGCATGGCAATAGTAGCTGCATTTCTACGCGCCCTGGGAATTTTTGTCTTCCCATACCTGGGCGACTGGCTCATCCGAGCTCCATCTCAGTCCGAAGCTCAGACTTCCCTGGGTCGCACCAGACGCATCCTGCAGTATCTGGGTCTTGTGATCAATCTGCCAAAGTCTCAACTCACCCCTACGCAATCCCTGGAGTTCATAGGGGCCTGGTTGGATACCACCACTGCAAGGGCCTATCTACCTCAGGCCCGTTGCCAATGTCTAATGCACTTAGCCTCTCAGATTCAGTCCAGAAGCCACTTGACTGCCAGAGAGATGCTACAACTATTAGGCCACATGGCCTCCACAGTGCATGTGGTGCCTTATGCTCGCCTACATATGAGAGCAGCTCAATGGACTTTATCCACCCAGTGGACTCAAGCATCAGGAGCTCTCTCAGACCAAATAGCAAACTCCAATCGTCTCTTTTGGTCTCTCCAATGGTGGATATCCACTAAAAATCTGTTGTTGGGGGCCCCCTTTCAGCCACTGTTGCCCCAAGCAACCCTCACAACAGATGCCTCCCAAACAGGTTGGGGAGCTCATCTTCAAGATCTCTCCACTCAGGGCACTTGGTCTCCACAGGAGACCACCCTTCATATCAACCACTTGGAACTTCGAGCAATCTTTCTAGCTCTCAGAGTTTTTCATACCCTCCTCAGCAACATGACAGTCCTTATTCATACGGACTATCAGGTAGCCATGTTTTACATAAACAAACAAGGAGGGACTGGCTCTCTGTCGCTTTGCAACGAAGCTCTAAGATTATGGGCCTTCGCCAGAGAGCATCAAATCCATCTCCTGGCAGTATATCTTCCAGGAATCCAAAACTCTTGGGCAGACAGACTCAGTCGAGTTCTGCTTCCACACGAATGGTCCCTGCACATGGATCAGGTACTCAGAATCTTCCAGAAATGGGGAACCCCGGACATAGACCTCTTTGCAAGTCCGTGGAATGCCAAACTTCCCCGGTTCTGTTCCAGAATTCCGTGTCAGGGAGTTCAGGCCAAGGATGCCTTCCTCCTGCATTGCGGTCAGGGCTTCCTGTATGCCTTTCCACCCATTCCTTTGATTCCCAAGACTCTGTTCAAACTTCAAAGGGATCAAGGGTCCATGATCCTCATAGCTCCACGCTGGCCACGCCAAGTGTGGTACCCTCTACTTCTGCATCTCTCCCAAGCCCCCTCCATGGACTTGGGAGTGGCTCCAGACCTTCTGTCTCAGGAGGAGAGGACTTTGTGGCACCCAAACCCCAAGTCCCTTCACCTCAGAGCTTGGTTGCTGAAGGCCTAGACCTTCAACACTTCAATCTTTCGCAGCAAGTGAAGGATATCCTACATGCCTCTAGGAAACCTTCCACTAGGCGTTCTTACGCTTTTAAATGGAAAAGATTTTCCATTTGGTGTGCTCAAAAAGGTCTTAACCCTCTAGCACTCCCCTTGAATTCTCTTTTGGAATATCTCCTGCATCTCTCCAATGCAGGACTCAAAACGAATTCAGTCATAGTCCATTTGAGTGCTATTGCGGCATCACTTAAGCCCATCAATGGACAACCTGTTTCCTCTCATCCTCTTATTGCAAGATTCATGAGAGGCCTAACCTTAACTAAACCTCCCATTCGACTTCCTCCGGTGGCATGGGACTTAAACTTGGTTCTTGGTCAGCTTATGAAGCCTCCTTTTGAACCCTTAGCCACTACCTCCCTGAAATTTCTTTCCTGGAAGGTTATTTTTCTTATTGCAGTCACCTCAGCTCGCCGTATCAGTGAACTGCAAGCCCTAGTGTCTAATCCACCTTATACAAGGTTCCATCATGACAAGGTGGTCCTTAGGACCAATCCCCACTTTATGCCTAAAGTGGTCTCCCCTTTTCATCTTAATCAAGAGGTATATTTACCTGTCTTTTTTCCAGCTCCTCATGCATCCAGTGCAGAGAGGAACCTTCATACTCTAGACTGTAAAAGAGCTCTTGCCTTTTACCTCCACAGGACACAGCAACATCGAAAGTCTTCTCAGCTTTTTGTTGCTTTTGATCCTTCTCATTTAGGACTTCCAGTCTCCAAAAGAACACTTTCCAATTGGATTGCTCAGTGTATCTCTTTTGCTTACCAGAGTAAGAACCTTTCTCTGGAGGGCCATGTCACCGCTCACAACGTGAGGGCCATGGCCACCTCTATGGCTCATCTAAACTCTGTGTCCATTGACCAGATCTGTCGAGCAGCCACCTGGGCCTCGGTTCATACCTTTACAGCCCATTACTGTTTGGACAAGGACTCCCGCCGGGATGCCTTGTTTGGTCAGGCTGTCCTCAGACACCTGTTCCATTCTTGAACAACTCCTGCCCACCTTCCCTGAATGGATGCCTGAGATCCATAGGAAGATGAGGAGCCTTTCAGGGTCTCATACCCTTCAGGGGATCTCCCGGGCATCTTAGCTAGGGAGTCCCCCATATGTGAGGACTTATTCCTGCTTGTTCCTGGAGATAGCACAGTTACTTACCTGTAACAGGTGATCTCTGGGAACAGCAGGAATTAGTCCTCACACCCCGCCCACCTCCCCTAGGAGTTGTATCTATCTCTCTCTTTCCTTTCCTCTCTCTATTGTCTCAGCTTTAAACTCGAACTGAGGCAAGTTGGTCAGGAAGGCGGCAAGGCAGCGCGCATGCGCAGTGGGAGGCCCTAAAAGCTTTCCTTCTGGGAAGCTGGGGAGCTTTCCCGCGCAGGCTCCGTCGGTAGCGACGTACCCATATGTGAGGACTAATTCCTGCTGTTCCCAGAGATCACCTGTTACAGGTAAGTAACTGTGCTTTATCTACAGTTACTCGGTACCATGGCAGTGACGCTAGAGTTGGTCCCGTGGGCAAGATCCCACATGAGACCATTGCAGAGGGCATTACTCCGAAGGTGGTCGCATCAGGAGGACCAGCTGGGTCGGGTACTACCCTGTATGCCAGAAACTCGTCGGTCTCTTCAGTGGTGGTTAAGACCGGAACATCTTGGAAAGGGAATGCCGTTAGAGTTACTGGGTTGGATTCCGTTGACAACGGATGCCATTCTGTCTGGCTGGGGTGCTCTCTTTCAGGGGCATTTCGCCCAGGGGCGGTGGACAGATCAAGAGAAGATCTGGTCGATAAACAAGTTAGAGTTGCGGGTGATAACGCTGGCTTTGCGAGTCTTTCAGGTTTCGATTCAAGGGAAGGCCATTCGGGTATTTTCCAACAACACAACCACTGTAGCCTACGTCAGGCGGCAAGGGGGCACCAGCAGTGTGCAGCTGGAAGCCAAGGCCGATCAGTTGTTCGAGTGGGCCGAAATACACCTGCTGGCGTTATCGGCAGCTCATGTGGCAGGAGTGGAGAATGTAGAGGCCGACTTTCTAAGTCAAGTAAAGGTGGACCCAGGGGAGTGGGTGCTCCATCCGCAGGATTGAGAGAGTCTAGTGTACCGTTGGGGGATGCCAGTAATGGACCTTATGACGACTTTGCAGTCAGCAAAGGCAAATCGCTTCTTCAGCAGAAGAAGGGAAAGAATGTCAGAGGGCTTGGACGCTCTCATACAGTCCTGGTCACAAGATCAACTGCTATACATGTTTCCACCTTGGGTACTAATAGGTCGAGTGGTGCAACGTATAGAGGCTCACAGAGGTCACGTAATCTTAATAGCGCCGGATTGGCCAAGATGTCCTTGGTATGTGGATCTGATGAGTTTCTGGTAGGGAAACCATGGCGTTGGCAGGACCTGCTCTTGCAAGGTCTGCTACTAATGCCGCAGGTGGATCGGTTCTCGCTTACGGCTTGGCTCTTGAAAGGGCGAGGTTGACGTTGAGAGGATACTCGGCAGCGGTGATTTCCACCTTATTGAAAGCTCGGCGGAGATCAGCTTCGTTAGCGTATGTTCGTATCTGGCGCATATTTGAAGCTTGGTGTGTAGATAGGAAGATTGATTCATTAAGATCATCAATTCTGCAGGTGCTTGCTTTTTTGCAAGACGGGTTTGAGAAAGGTCTAGCGGCAGCATCCTTAAGGGTGCAAGTAGCAGCGCTTTCCTGTTATAGAGGTAAGATAAAAGGTGAGGCGATGGGAGGACATCCAGATGTCAAGCATTTTTTGAGGGCAGTGTCTCTTTTGAGACCGCCATGTAGGCGGCTAGTACCGACATGGGATCTTCATTTAGTACTGCAGGCCTTTGTGCGCAAACCTTTTGAACCTTTGGCTAGAGCATCGTTAAAGGACTTGACTCTCAAAGTTGTGTTTTTAGTAGCTATTTCTTCGACACACAGAATCTCAGAGTTGCAAGCTTTATCTTGTAGGGAGCCTTTCCTGGTTTTTAGGGATTCGAAAGTGGTCTTGAGACCTGTGCCCTCCTTTTTATCCAACGTGGTGTCAGTTTTTCATTTAAACCAGGTAGTATCTTTACCTGTTTTTAGAAGAGACAGTGAAGGTACAGCAGAGGGAAAATTGCATCTGTTGGATGTGTGTCGAGCTTTGAAGAGGTGTTTGCGAAAGACGAGGAGTTTCCCCAAAACGGATAGACTGTTTGTTCTGTTTGGCGGAACACGAAAAGGCAAAGCAGCGTCGAAAGCTTCCATTGCCAGATGGCTCAAGGAGGCAATAGCTTCAGCATATCTCTTAAAAGGCAAGACGGTGCCAGAGGGTCTTAGGGCACATTCGACTAGAGCTCAAGCGACATCGTGGTCAGAATGTAGTTTGGTGCCAACGGTTGAAATTTGTAAGGCAGCTACCTGGTCATCTTTAAATTCCTTTGTCAGACGTTATCGTCTAGATGTTCAAGCGGAAAGGGATACCTGTTTTGGATCAGCGGAGCTTCAGGCTGGTCTAGCAGATCCCTCCCGTTAATTTGTTGCACTGCTCTGTTACATCCCCAGAGGTTCAGGACTAGACTGGAGGGATGATAAGGAAGTTGAAATTAGACGTACCTGCTAATTGTTGTTCCTTAAGGAACTCCAGTCTAGTCCTGTATCCCTCCCTGTAGATTTCTATGGAACTTTAGCCTGAAGAGAAAAAGAGATTTCACAGGTAAGCTGATAGAAGAGTGGGACATTTGAAGTTGGGGATTCTTTATGGTCCAAATTCTCCAGGCAGGTGGGGGAAAAGCAGGCCCACACCGTAGTTAGTTAGCGTCTAAAAGGACATGCTAAGATGTCCAAAGAAGATATACTATGTCCTGCATGGAGCAGTGGGTTCACCCCTAAACAAAGACATGGGGAGGGGTGGCCTGCACGGAGTGGTGCCTACTCCTGCCATCTTACTCCAGCCATCTTACTGGACAGACTAGATAGACCATACTGGTCTTTATCTGCCATCATTTACTATGTTACTATTCTTTTAATAGTTATTAGTTAAGTAGGTTTAATGTTTCAAAAGTATTGTTAGCTACCTAATTGTTGCTTCGGTGAGTTTGCTTTGTCAATAGATTACTGAATAGATTTTGTCAATAGATTAGAACTCCGAACATCACTTATTAAACTTAGAAAGCTTGAAAGACGATGGCGCCGTTCTCCATCAGATGATAAGCGTGAATTATTCATTCTCCACCTGAAAAGACACCGAGACAAAGTCTCAAAACGAATGAAACAATATCATGCTGAGAAGCTGCAACGATCAATAAATAAACCGCACGAGCTATTCAGCCTAGTTAAGACCTTAGCAAAGGAACCCTCTCCATCACAACCAAACCTTCCTGACCCACAAGAATATGCTAACTACCTTCAGACTAAGGTAAACCAGTCTTACACATCTACTATTGCTAGCTCTCCCCCAACAACTCAATTGCATACCACATCAGTAGCTACAAATGGATGCAAACTGTCAGACGGCTGCCTAGGGTGAGAACTTACACAATCTTGACGATGCATATATTCATATGATTCTTGCAAGGTATTGTGGGTAATGTAGTTCTTTCACTCCAAACACAGCTGAAGACAATAATTGAGTTGTGTAACCAGTGGTAAAGCCAATAAAATACTTCTTTTATTGATGGGGTTTAATTCACCCAGCACAAATATGCTTGGTAGCAATATAAATGAGGTTACTTGCTTGCAGTGTTTAAATGGATAACATAAAGTCACAAAGCAAATCAGAAAACAACCTTCAGCTTGTCAGGCAATTAGCTAATGTTTTCTTAGCAAATAATTACCAAATAAAAAGGCACAAAGAAATAAATAAACTTTGCTGGTTAGGTTAACTTCTGCTTAATTTCCACACAGATCCTGCAGTGATTCTCTCTTGCTCACACACACAATCAGGTGCAGCTTTAATTACTATCAATTGACCAGCTGAAACCCTTTAGCTGGCTGGCTGCCACTGTGTGAACCCAAATCCTGCTTTAAGAGCTGTTTTGCAGTGGAAATAAGAACAAAGTTAGGTTTCTTTGTGATGGCTGATGTGTTTGCTCACAGAAAGCTAGCAATAGCATTTAGATAGAGAACAGTCCATGTAATTAATAGTTTCATCTGCTGTATCTCCCCCTTCATCAATCAGCATAGGGTCACTATCATACATTGGCACAGACGAGTCTTTCCATAAGGCACTATCATGAGAATGCTTATTCCCTTGCTGCCATTCACTATTATGGATAGGGTCTGGATCAGTGTTCATACCTGAGCCTCTCCTGCTATCATAATTCCTCTCTGAATAGCCTGGCCAGTATGTAATCCAGTTCTGATGTCCAGCCTTCCAATCTTGATCCCTGGACACTGGATCTTCTCTCACATACCTTCTGGCATAGGTCTGAAAGTCCTTTCCACGTGCAGTCTTCTCTCTTCCAGGTAGCCACTGGTGATTCCTATCTCTGCCATTCCATTCCTCTGGCTGACTCCAGTCCAATGGACTCTGCTGGCATTTGGAATACCTCCCAGTATAGGTACTGCCTTGGAATCTCCCAGACCTTCCAATGGCCTTTCTTCTCTTCCTTCCAGAGAGTTTCCTTCTCTCTCTATTCGCTTGGCTTGGCTTCTGCTTCTCGAGATGATGTTGGTGCTTGAGCTTGAAGCTGTTGCTGTATCTTTTCCTGAAGCTGTCTCTCTTCCTGAAGCTGTTGTCTGTAGAATAAGCTCTATTCTTATTCTGTTCTAATGTGTGCTCCTCCCTAACACAGCGCAGCTGTGTTGAATCAGGCCCTGCCCTTTGAGATGAGTGCTTAGGGATTACCTCATAGCTCTCTTGATTGCACACACATTTTCTCACTTCAGCCCCTCTCATGGCTGCTGGAAACCTGGTGCATTCTGGGACTGGTAGTCTTTTATGTGAAAACTCTGTTTTCTTACTTCTACCAAAACTGACAGGTTGCTTGTTCAGAGTCACATCATCTTTTCTATAGCTCCTACCTGAGCTATGATAAGCTTCCTTATCACATACCCCCCTGCTTAAGTTATTACGGACTGGTTTTACTGGTGAAACTGTTTTCCTACAGTCCGTAATACCTACGAGAGTGTTATCTTCTTGAAGCTCACTTACTTCCTGACTGGGTTCAAGGTCATTATTTACAGGCCTCTCCTTCCAAGACTTAAGTACATTAATATGGTAGGTCTGCCTACGCCCTCTTGCATTTTCTACCATATAAGACACTGGGCTTACTTGTTTAACAACCTCCCATGGCCCTTTCCACTGTACCTCAAATTTTGGAGCAGTTCCTGCTACTTGAACCAAAACCTTTTCACCAATGCTTAATTGGCGGCTTTTGGCCTTTTTATCATATCACCCTTTCTGGCGAACTTGACTGTCCTGCAGGTTCCTCTCAGCAACCTGCGACGTCCTTTTCAAACGTGCTCTCAAGTCACGTAGAAACAGTGGCACCTCCTGACTTCCTGGTTCAGGATCAATCCATTGTTCCCTCAAAATATCCAACAAACCCCGGGGAGCCCTACCATACATCAACTCATATGGAGTTACACCTAGGGACAGTTGAATTCTTTCCCTGCAGGCATATAAGGCAAAGGGTAATAACATATCCCATTCTTTTACCTCTCCTGCTAACCCCCTTCTCAACATTTGTTTGAGAGTTTGGTTGAATCTCTCCACCAAACCATTTGATTGTGGATGGTAGGCTGAGGTTTTCACGTGACGAATGCCAAAGGCATCCCAGACCTGGGCCAAATATTTGGATACAAAATTGGACCCTCGGTCAGTCAACACCTCTCTTGGGAATCCCACTTCACAAAACAATTTTACTAGCTCTAAAGCTATTGTTTTTGCAGAAACATTCCTCAATGGTATGGCCCAGGGAAACCTTGTTGCCTGATCTACCATAACTAGGATGTATGGGAAACCTCGGGGCGTTTTGACTAATGGGCCTACAATATCCATGGCAATGCGACCAATTGGGTCTGTGATGATTGGCATGGGGCTGTAACTCGCTGACACGCTGGACATGCAGCACAAAACTGGGCAGTTTCTTTGAAGATACCTGGCCAGTAAAAACGCACAAGTATTTGATCCAGCGTTCCTTGCATACCTTTATGACCTCCCACTGGATGATCATGTGCTAGTCTAAGTACTAGCCCTTTGAAAGTTGTGGGTACCACCAATTGTTTACGTATGGCACCATTTCTGGGGTCCTGACTCTCTCTATATAATATGTCATTATCTAGTCTGAATCTGGGCAATTCCTCCCTGACCTCCTGAGCATACTTAAAAGCTCGGGTGAGAGCTTGATCAGCTCGCTGCTCTTGTGGAAAGTTAGGAAACTTTGCCACCAACTCAGCTGGCACCCAGGGTAAACTTTGACCAGCTAACATCTCAGCCCTACCTTGTGCTCTACAAAGTCTCTCACGCCTCTTTTGTGCTTTCAACTTTCTTACTTTACCAGATGATGGGGTTATTAAATCATCATGAGAGGGTAAGTCTCCTAATAACTCTGCCTGCTCCCCCTCCTCCTTCTGCTGGCTCTCTAACTTAGCCTGCGAGCGGGTGGATACAAGGCCCCTCTTATTACCCATAGTTTGGCCTTCTGGAAGCTTAACCATCTTTTTAGCTAGGGACTGAGGACTTCCAAAGAAAGGCCCGGGAGCTATTTCCATTATTAAACCTTCTCCCTCCTTCTTTCCTAGCCCTTTCACTAGTTCCTGCTTAAATCTTGGCCAGTCCTTCCCTAGAACCAAATCAAAGGGTAGCCTAGGCACCACTGCTAATAGGACTTCCTCTTGTTCCCCTAGGCACTTAACCTTTAGCCTATAGGTGGGATATGATGTTGCAGCACCATGAATGCATCTGATGTGAACTTGGCTTTCAGGGGTTCTAGGCACAAATCTTTCTTGGGCCTCTATCCTCTTCCAAAGCCTTTTTGACATCATACTCTGGTCTGCCCCAGAGTCTAATAAAGCATTTGTGGTAATTCCCTGCACATCAACCATCAAAAGAAATCCTTCCTTGGGCTGTTTTAAATCCAGACCCATTAAACTAGTGTGTGTCCGGCATCTCTTCTCTAAGTGTCCCACTTTTCCACACTTGAAACATTTCTTTCTATTCCACTGTGTCATCTGGTTTGATACAGTACATTCATTTTCAGAAACATTCTTAATTATTCTCTTTTCTGATAAAATAGTTCTCTGTGTGCTGTGCTTTCCTGTCTAATCAATGTGTTTATACCTCAAAAATTTCCTGTCATGATTTGACAATTTCCAATCTGTAATCAAAACCGCTGCTGATCGCTGGAAGTAGCGGTATACAAATGTATACTAAATAAATAAATAAATAAAAATCTAGCCTCAGCATCCATCTTTAGAGGGCCACCCATTCTATGGCAGGCCTGCGTGGCTTCCAAGAATCTCTCTGCTAGCATGGTTGCCTCTCCAAGATTTTGGCAATTTTGCTGTATAAGAAAAACATTCAAATCTTTAGGTACCCCAATCATAAATTGTTCCAGCATTATAATATCTAATAACATTTCTACTGTCTTTTGCTCAGGCTCCAACCATTTTACAGCTAAACTTCTGATTCTCTGACTCAGAGCCCTGGGTGTCTCACCCACTTTCAATGTAACAGCTCTAAACATTCGCCTATACTCTGAAATAGACAACCCTAGGCGATCTCTAATAGCTGCCTTTACATCCTTATAATTCAAAGCCTGGGCTGCTGGCATTGCTCTGTAAGCTGCTAGTGCCTCTCCAGTTAATGAGGCTGCCAGCCTTACTGCCCACTGGGTCTCTGGCCATGCTAAAGCCTGTGCCACTCTTTCAAAAGACTCTAGAAAATCATCAACATTATCATCTGGAGTTAATTTCCCAAAATTAAATGCCCCAATCCCTTGATTGAGTCCCACATTGTTCACATGTGATGTACCAGTACTAACTGCTGGCCTTGCATCTGTTCCACTTTGGCTCTGCAGCTGAACTAGAGCTTGCACCAGATCAAGCACTGGTTTCTGCTGTTCCATTAAGGCCTTCATAGCAGTGTCCTGGGCCTGCTGTGATAGCTCCTGCTGCCTGCTGAATTGGGCTGCCATCCACTGAGCCATCTCCCTCGGATCCATCTTGATCCCTGCAAGAAAAGAAAAAAAAAAAAACCAAAGTGCAGCACCTTCCAACCAGGTGTGTTTTTTTCAACCTTTTTTTTTTTTTTTCAATTACCCCTTGTGCTTACCCACATCCACCACTAGACATGCCCAGGTACATATTACCTTGTCTCAGTGATGAATCCAGCTTTGCACAGGGTCTTTTCATCTGGGACAGCTTCCTGGAACAACCACTTCTCCTCCAAAGTGCAGATGAGGGCAAAAAATCTTCTTTCAGCTTCAAACTTGAATTTTATTTGTAATCCACAGCAAATAAATCCTCTTGGTGCAAAAGCAATCCGAAAAACTACGCCATTTGTCAGACGGCTGCCTAGGGTGAGAACTTACACAATCTTGACGATGCATATATT
The DNA here is from genome assembly GCA_033557465.1 of Ichthyophis bannanicus. NCBI lineage: Eukaryota > Metazoa > Chordata > Amphibia > Gymnophiona > Ichthyophiidae > Ichthyophis > Ichthyophis bannanicus. The sequence continues at coordinate 48,126,708 of CM066037.1, read as the reverse complement.
CATATGATTCTTGCAAGGTATTGTGGGTAATGTAGTTCTTTCACTCCAAACACAGCTGAAGACAATAATTGAGTTGTGTAACCAGTGGTAAAGCCAATAAAATACTTCTTTTATTGATGGGGTTTAATTCACCCAGCACAAATATGCTTGGTAGCAATATAAATGAGGTTACTTGCTTGCAGTGTTTAAATGGATAACATAAAGTCACAAAGCAAATCAGAAAACAACCTTCAGCTTGTCAGGCAATTAGCTAATGTTTTCTTAGCAAATAATTACCAAATAAAAAGGCACAAAGAAATAAATAAACTTTGCTGGTTAGGTTAACTTCTGCTTAATTTCCACACAGATCCTGCAGTGATTCTCTCTTGCTCACACACACAATCAGGTGCAGCTTTAATTACTATCAATTGACCAGCTGAAACCCTTTAGCTGGCTGGCTGCCACTGTGTGAACCCAAATCCTGCTTTAAGAGCTGTTTTGCAGTGGAAATAAGAACAAAGTTAGGTTTCTTTGTGATGGCTGATGTGTTTGCTCACAGAAAGCTAGCAATAGCATTTAGATAGAGAACAGTCCATGTAATTAATAGTTTCATCTGCTGTATCTCCCCCTTCATCAATCAGCATAGGGTCACTATCATACATTGGCACAGACGAGTCTTTCCATAAGGCACTATCATGAGAATGCTTATTCCCTTGCTGCCATTCACTATTATGGATAGGGTCTGGATCAGTGTTCATACTTGAGCCTCTCCTGCTATCATAATGCCTCTCTGAATAGCCTGGCCAGTATGTAATCCAGTTCTGATGTCCAGCCTTCCAATCTTGATCCCTGGACACTGGATCTTCTCTCACATACCTTCTGGCATAGGTCTGAAAGTCCTTTCCACGTGCAGTCTTCTCTCTTCCAGGTAGCCACTGGTGATTCCTATCTCTGCCATTCCATTCCTCTGGCTGACTCCAGTCCAATGGACTCTGCTGGCATTTGGAATACCTCCCAGTATAGGTACTGCCTTGGAATCTCCCAGACCTTCCAATGGCCTTTCTTCTCTTCCTTCCAGAGAGTTTCCTTCTCTCTCTATTCGCTTGGCTTGGCTTCTGCTTCTCGAGATGATGTTGGTGCTTGAGCTTGAAGCTGTTGCTGTATCTTTTCCTGAAGCTGTCTCTCTTCCTGAAGCTGTTGTCTATAGAATAAGCTCTATTCTTATTCTGTTCTAATGTGTGCTCCTCCCTAACACAGCGCAGCTGTGTTGAATCAGGCCCTGCCCTTTGAGATGAGTGCTTAGGGATTACCTCATAGCTCTCTTGATTGCACACACGTTTTCTCACTTCAGCCCCTCTCATGGCTGCTGGAAACCTGGTGCATTCTGGGACTGGTAGTCTTTTATGTGAAAACTCTGTTTTCTTACTTCTACCAAAACTGACAGGTTGCTTGTTCAGAGTCACATCATCTTTTCTATAGCTCCTACCTGAGCTATGATAAGCTTCCTTATCACAAAACCTACAATCTCCATGTTATCTCCAGGAACAAGCAGGAATAAGTCCTCACTTATGGGTACGTCGGAACCGACGGAGCCTGCGCAGGAAAGCTCCCCAGCTTCCCAGAAAGGAAGCTTTTGGGGCCTCCCACTGCACATGCGCGCTGCCTTCCCGCCTTCCTGACCAGCTCTCCTCAGTTTCTCTTTTTCCGCGGAGCCAGCAGGTCGTGTTCCTGTCACCGCTGAAGAAATTCTTGTTTTACTTTCTTTCTTTAGACCGCGTACCTGCCTTCCCCATACCGAAACCGGTACCGCCGGTCTCTCTTTTCTTTCTTAAAAAAAAAAAAAAAAAAAAAGCTTTTATTTTTTAGCACAACTTGGTGACTTCTGTTAGGCCTCAGGCCTACACAAAATCTCCTCATGGAGAAACCAGCTCCTGGTTTCAAGAAGTGTACCAAGTGTAGTGCTGTTATTTCTGTTACAGACACCCATGACTGGTGTCTTAAATGTTTGGGGCCTGACCACTCCATTCCGGACTGCCCATCCTGCTCCCACATGTCTAAACGTGGTTTGCAGAACCGGGCCAACAAATTCCATGTGCTGTTTGCTTCAGATAATCCAGCATCACAGTCATCCAGGTCTTCCTCTCTGGATGGATCTCAGGTAACCAAACCTTCTTCGGGCAGGTCCACAAAGAGCAAATCTCCTTCAAAGTATCGAGAGGCTCTCAATTTTGAATCTGAGGACCATGCCCCAGCCAAACAACCCCGGCGAGAAGCTCTGGCTTCCAAAGCACCATCTATGGGGTTACAGGTTGACATCGATGGCACGGCCTCGACCGATCACCTGTTAGACTGCTCTGGGGTACCGGCCCATGCCGGTACCGACATCCAGGCAGCAGTGGCGTCTATGGACAATACTGTTCAGACCATGCAGCAGACCATCCTAGCTTTCATTAAGGCTGCGATGCCCTCGGTACCGCATCCAGCGGTTCCGGGTCCGGTTCCAGTACTGGCTTCCATACCGGAACCGAGGCCATCGTCTTCCAAACGCAGATCGGTGCATGCCGGATCCGGGTTTTCACCCGATACCAATCCCATGCCCGGTACGCCCGATGTCGATACCGACCGGTATGCGTATCGTGCGTTGGAAGCAAATAGAGGATACTCTGATTCCTTTGAGGATTTTGACTACTCTGATGAGCTCTCTCTTGTTCTTCCTGAAGAGCCTTCTTCCCCAAAGAGGAGAATGTCTCCACCAGAGGATTTGTCCTTTCAAGACTTCATTATAGAAGTAGCTAAAGGACTTTCTATTACTACATCCTCTGAGAAAGAACCTAGATCAAAGAAATTGGATATTTTAGGATACCCTAAGGTTCCTAAAGAGGCAGTTACCCTGCCTATCCATGAAATCCTTCAAGAACACTTGATGGACTTATGGGAGGCTCCTCTCACATTGTCTCCTCATTCTCGTAGGTTGGACACCATGTACCGGGTCCCTCCTTCTCCTGGTTTTCAAAAAGCTCAGCTGCCTCACCATTCCATTGTGGTGAAGTCTGCGCTGAAAAAGATTAAGAGTACCAAAAGGCACTCTTCTACCCCTCCAGGGCGAGAATGTAAGACCCTAGACTCTTTTGGTAGGAAAATCTTCCAGGCTAGTATGCTTATAGCCAGGATTAATTCATACAGTCTGTATATGGGCATGTTTCTAAGGGAACTTGCCCTAAAGGTAAAGCATTTTGCCCCCTTTATCCCTGAAGATAGAAAGGAGGAGTTCATTTCTTTAATGAAACAGCTTCTAGATGTTTCTAAGTTCTCCAACAGAGCAGCCTTTGATTCCTTTGAGGGTGCCGGTAGAGCTTTGGGCATTGCCATTGCAGCCCGACGACTTGCTTGGCTCCAGGCCTCTGACCTAGAACCCTGGGTCCTAGATGGCTTACGGAATCTGCCCTGTACAGGTGAGAACTTATTTGGTAAAGACTGGCAAATTAAAGCCACTCAAATGGATGCAGAAAATGCTACTTTAGATAGACTTTCTAAGTCTACCTCTACTCCTACCAAGAAAAAGTCTTTCAAGAGGCCTTACTACAAGAAGACCAGATTTTCCACAAATACTGGCGAACAATCTTCTCAGCCTCGCTTTGCTGCTAAGCGTCAGCAACCTAAACAAGCAAGATCCAAGCCTGCGGCGTCTGCTACACCCCAGCAGGCTCAACCCCCTCAGGGGTTTTGACTTGCCCCTAGAGGACTTAACCTTTCTGGCTCTAGAACAACCAGAGCCCCTCACCATTCCCGGAAGGTTAGCTCACTTTGCTCCCAGATGGGGGCAAATTACATCAGAGCAATGGACCCTCTCTATCATCAGAGAGGGCTACAAACTTCATTTTTCCAGCCTTCCTCCTCATACCATGGTGAGGCAGTTCAATTCTCCCCCATCTCTCCTGGCCCTGTTGGGTCAGGAAGTCTCTTCCCTCCTTGCCCAAGGGGCAATAGAAGAGGTTCCTCTTCTTCAACAAGGGACGGGGTTCTACTCCCCTTATTTTCTAATACCAAAGAAGACAGGGGGTTTCAGACCAATTCTAGATCTGAGAGAATTGAACAAATTTCTTTACAAGGAGAAATTCAAAATGCTTTCTCTGGGCATTCTCCTTCCATACCTTCAGAGTCAGGATTGGCTTTGTTCTCTAGATCTCAAGGATGCGTACACACATATACTCATCCACCCATCCCACAGAAAATATCTTCGATTTCTGTTTCAGGAAAAACATTTCCAGTACAGAGTACTTCCCTTCGGTCTAGCCTCTGCTCCAAGAGTGTTCACCAAATGCATGGCAGTCGTAGCCGCATTTTTAAGAGGCCTGGGAATTTTTGTATTCCCATATCTGGACGACTGGCTCATCCGAGCTCCATCTCAGTCAGAGGCCCAGATTTCCCTGGACCGCACAAGGCGCATTCTGCAGTATCTGGGACTGGTAGTAAACCTTCCCAAGTCTCAACTCATCCCTACTCAGTCTCTGGAATTCATAGGGGCCCGGTTGGACACCACCACTGCAAGGGCCTACCTACCTCAGGTCAGGGCCAAACGTCTGCTGTGCTTGGCCTCCCAAGCTCAGTCCAGCAGTCACATGACAGCCCGGGAAATGCTGCGACTTCTGGGCCACATGGCCTCCACGGTGCACGTGGTGCCCTACGCTTGTCTTCATATGAGAGCAGCTCAATGGACCTTGGCCACCCAGTGGACTCAAGCATCAGGAGCGCTCTCCGACCAAATACTACCCTCAAAACGTCTGTTTTGGTCCCTCCAATGGTGGGTATCCACCAAGAATCTGTTGTTGGGGGCCCCCTTCCAACCTTTGTTGCCCCAAGCAACCCTCACAACAGATGCCTCCCAAACAGGGTGGGGAGCCCATCTCCAAGACCTCTCCACTCAGGGCTCTTGGTCTCCTCAGGAGACCACCCTTCATATCAACCTCCTGGAACTGCGAGCAATATACTTTGCCCTCAAAGTCTTCTATTCCCTCATTGTCAACCTGACTGTCCTAGTTCATACAGAAAATCAGGTGGCCATGTTCTATATAAACAAACAAGGAGGGACGGGCTCTCTGTCGCTTTGCAACGAAGCTCTCAGATTATGGGCCTTCGCCAGAGAGCATCAAATTCATCTTCTAGCAATGTATCTTCCAGGAGTTCAAAACTCTCGGGCAGACAGACTCAGTCGAGTACTGCTTCCACACGAATGGTCCCTACACAGGGACCAGATACGCAGAATCTTTCAGGAATGGGGGACCCCGGACATAGACCTCTTTGCAAGTCCGTGGAATGCCAAACTTCCCCGGTTCTGTTCCAGGACTCCGTGTCAGGGAGCTCAGGCCAACGATGCCTTTCTCCTGCATTGGGGTCAGGAATTCCTATATGCCTTTCCACCCATTCCTTTGATTCCCAAGACTCTGTTCAAACTCCAGAGGGATCACGGGCCGATGATCCTCATAGCTCCACGCTGGCCACGCCAAGTGTGGTTCCCTCTACTTCTGCATCTCTCCCAGGGACCCTCCCTGGACCTGGGAGCTGCTCCAGACCTTCTGTCTCAGGAGGAGGGGACTTTGTGGCACCCGAACCCCAAGTCCCTACACCTCAGAGCTTGGTTACTGAAGGCCTAAGCCTTCATGACTTCAATCTTTCTTAACCTGTGCAAGATATCCTGCATGCCTCTAGGAAACCTTCCACGAGGCGTTCCTATGCTTTCAAATGGAAACGCTTTTCCATTTGGTGTGCTCAGCAGGGTCTTGACCCTCTAGCACTTCCTTTGAATTCTCTACTAGACTATCTCCTGCATCTTTCTAATGCAGGCCTTAAGACGAATTCAGTAAGAGTCCATTTGAATGCTATTGCAGCATCCTTAAAACCTATAAATGGACGACCTGTCTCCTCTCATCCTCTTATTGCAAGATTCATGAGAGGCCTGACTCTAACCAAACCTCCCATTCGACCTCCTCCGGTAGCATGGGACTTAAACCTGGTTCTGGGTCAGCTGATGAAGCCACCCTTTGAACCGTTGGTCTCTACCTCCTTGAAATTTCTTTCCTGGAAGGTCCTTTTCCTTATTGCAGTCACTTCGGCTCGTCGCATCAGTGAACTACAGGCCTTAGTGGCTCATCCACCTTATACTAGGTTTCATCATGATAAGGTGGTCCTTAGGACGAATCCCCACTTTATGCCCAAAGTGGTCTCGCCTTTTCATCTTAATCAAGAGGTATATCTACCTGTTTTTTTCCCGGCTCCTCATGCATCCAGTGCAGAGAGGAACCTTCATACTCTAGACTGTAAAAGAGCTCTCGCCTTTTACCTCAACAGGACTCAACCACATCGAAAGTCTTCCCAACTTTTTGTGGCTTTTGATCCTTCTCATTTGGGACTTCCAGTCTCAAAACGTACACTTTCCAATTGGATTGCTCAGTGTATTTCCTTTGCTTACCAGAGTAAAAAGATTTCTCTGGAAGACCATGTCACAGCTCACAATGTGAGAGCCATGGCCACTTCTATGGCTCATCTTCACTCTGTATCCATAGATCAGATCTGTCGAGCAGCCACCTGGGCCTCGGTTCATACCTTCACAGCCCATTACTGTTTGGACAAGGACTCCCGCCGGGATGCCTTGTTTGGTCAGGCTGTCCTCAAACACCTGTTCCATACTTGAACAACTCCTGCCCACCTTCCCTGGATGGATGCCTGAGATCCATACGAAGATGGTGAACCCTTGGGAGGGGATCTCCCAGGCATCTTAGCTAGGGAGTCCCCATAAGTGAGGACTTATTCCTGCTTGTTCCTGGAGATAGCACAGTTACTTACCTGTAACAGGTGATCTCTGGGAACAGCAGGAATTAGTCCTCACAACCCACCCACCTCCCCTAGGAGTTGTATCTTCTTTCTATCTTCCTTTCCTCTCTCTATTGTCTCAGCTATAAACTCGAACTGAGGAGAGCTGGTCAGGAAGGCGGGAAGGCAGCGCGCATGTGCAGTGGGAGGCCCCAAAAGCTTCCTTTCTGGGAAGCTGGGGAGCTTTCCCGCGCAGGCTCCGTCGGTTCCGACGTACCCATAAGTGAGGGCTAATTCCTGCTGTTCCCAGAGATCACCTGTTACAGGTAAGTAACTGTGCTTTCTGCTCCATCAGATAGAAACCTTCAAGACATTATTTCCTCCATAAACACCACTACAGCTCCCAACGACCCTTGTCCAGCATTCTGGATAAAATCCCTGCGGACAGAACTTAGTCCTTTCCTCTCCAAACTCATTGGGCTATCTTTCGCAACCGGGTCATTCCCCAAAAAGCTGAAGCAGACAGCAATAAGACCGCTGTTAAAAAAACAGTAAGCTAGACCCAGCAAAGATGGAATCATACAGGCCAATATCAAGCATCCCTCTACTGGCTAAGATCATCGAGAAGGTTGTACATCATCAACTTCAACAGCATATTGAGATCGGTGCTCCCCTTGACCCCTGCCAACACGGCTTCCGAGAATCTCACGGGGTCGAAATGTTGCTAACCACACTAATTAACACCCTAACCATCGGGATGGATAATATCAAACAAGTTTTTGCACTGATTTTCCTGGACATCGCTGCAGCTTTTGACACTGTCTGTCATGAAGTGCTCCTCTCCCGTCTCAGCGAGAAGGGAGTACAAGGAAAGGCCCTCTCATGGTGTACGTCCTACTTGTCTGATCAATGGCAACATGTCCGTTCCAGTCCCTGTACCTCAACACCTTTCCTCCAAGAAAAAGGCGTTCCACAGGGATCTTCGTTGTCAGCCCTGCTATTCAATATCTACATGCAGCCGTTATGTAATCTCATCCGCTCATTCAACGTAAACTGCCTAATTTATGCCGACGATGTTCTGCTCTACACGCCTTTCCTACTAGACAAACCAGACCTTTCACCCCTAATCACATGTTTCGATGCAGTTGCAGATTGGTTACATTCACAGAAGCTGAGGATAAACTTTAATAAAATGGAGGTCCTCTTCCTCACAAGAGGCTCAACTTTCATACCACCCAGCTCCATCAAAGTCAGGGACGCTGAACTCATAAGCAAGCCTACAATTCGGTACCTCAGAGTAATACTTGACCAACAGCTCAATATGAAGGCCCAGATAAGTAATATGATCAAATCCGTATACAATAAAATAAGATCTCTTCGTCACTTGAGACAGCTACTTGATCCTAAGGATTTTCGTACTGTGTATCAAGCTCTTGTCGCCCCTCATTTTGATTACACAAATGCCATACTACATGGCCTCCCAAAGAACACAATAAACCCTCTGCAACTAGCCATGAACTCAGCTGCTAGAATTCTACTTGGAGCACCTAGGAGGGACCATATAACCCCCATCCTCAAAAACCTACACTGGCTCCCAATCCAGAGTAGGATTGCCTTTAAAGTATTGACGATGACCCATAAAGCTGTTAACAAATGCTCCTCTACTTCACTAACTGACCTCATTCAGCCTACTCCCCCTAACAGGGCAAGAAGATCAGTAGCCATCAACACCCTGATACTCCCAAGGCAGATCACGAAATGCTCACAAACATCCAGGAGCAGAGCATTTTCACTCTATGCACCCACGTGCTGGAACGCCCTACCTCCGGCCATCAGGGCTATTAAGGACCTCTACCAATTTAGGAAAGCAATTAAACACCACCTTTTCCTGCAGCACTATGCGGAACAAGATCACCTTTCACACCTAGACAAGCCCAGTAGCACACACAGACAAAACCTAAGCAACAACCATACAGAATTGAAACCGGGTACTGTAGACCCTGCACCACCTGACTATTAGCTTTTCCCCCACCTGAACCGACTGCAATTTCCAGATAAGCCAACATGTAAATAGTTAACTTCTCCTCAACATAAGTTATGTGTAAAGTAGCTGTTCTGTTAAAATTATATATTTCTGTTATATTGTAAGTTTAAAATTGTACATTTCTGTTATACTGTAAGTTCGTGTAGATTGTCTTCACTGAACAGTTATTGTTACATGTAAACCGCGCTGATGCTGAATAGCGCGGTATATAAGAAATAAAAATAAATAAATAAATTACTGGAGTGAGGAAGCGGTTCTGGTGCCTTTATACCAGGGTCATCAAGAGAATGATGTTTCTCAGTCTCCAAGCTGCTGGAGGAGGAGCAAAACCCCAGAGGTTCAGAACTAGACTGGAGTTCCTTAAGGAACAACAATTAGCAGGTAAGTCTAATTTCACCTTACATGACTTGTGCATGCGGATGGTGCATATATTTACTTGGCTCCTTATAAGATTACTTCCATGATCTCATTCTTTTGACTGCACTGAAGAGGAATAATGTCATATCCTTATTAGCTGATCAGAAAATGGTTCTATCAGTGCCTGTATGTAGTGTGTCATAAATTCAAATCCAGCTGCCTCGGAATTGAATAGCTCTTTCCCTCTCCTGGGCCCCAGGTGGGGTACACTTACATACATCTGAAACCACGAACTGGAAAGTCACTAAGGATGCACATGACACTGAACAGTAGACAGAGGAGACACTCACTGCGTGGAATTTGCCAGGTCCAGACTGCAGCTTCTCATGTGTGGCAATATACAGACATATAAGGGCCCCTTCTACCAGTGCTTAGTGTGCGCCTTCTACTGCATGGCTCTTTTGTTCCTATGGGCCATGTGGCAGATAGTGCTTGCTAAGCATTAGTAAAAGGGGCCCTAAAAGTTCATTGTAGCAGTGAAGTGCCCCTCCTCTTTTATTCAAATGGTCCAGAAGCCAACTAATTATTATTAAAAAAAACAGTTGGTTTCAGCTGTGTATGACTTCCAGAATAAATGCTGTACAAAGTCCACTGTGGGAGAGAAGGCTTCACGTTGTTAATGAAAAGGGTAACCACAATAGTGGGAAATTTTATAATCACTCTGAAGTCAGTGATGGTAATAGGAACTAATCCACTTATGTTCTCTTTGAAAAGTTGATTCTGTTTGACTCGGAGCACTTGTGTTCTTGTGCAGCCAATAAGAAACCACACCATTGATGACAGCATATCTTTAAGGATTCTGATTGGTTGAGGAAGTCTTTGCTGTCTAAAGGGCTGGGAGTTTGAGGTCAATAGTATTAAAATCAGATTTTGAGTTCAATAAAAGAATTCCCAAATAATGTAAAGTAGTCATATATTTACTGATACTTATATGTAGCTGCTAGAAGAAACACATGACTGTTTGTAAAAATATTTTTAAAGAAACTTATAAAAACATGGTATATCTTGTTGAATTAAAGCTTTCTAAAATTTCATTTAAAAAAGGTACTTAAATCTTTTATATTCAATATTTGGGATAAATCAGAATTTGCATGACATCATTCCCTGCTCAGCATATATATCCTGTTAAATTTTTGTTTTATTTGTTATTTGTGGTTTCTTTGCCTTTATCATTTTTCTCTTTTGCTTCTTTTTAGCTTCAGATACCTCCTCTCTTTCAACGACTGTGTCTGCTCATCTTCCTCATTCTCCGCCCCAACCTGACCACATGCTGAGGCCCCAGGCACCTCCTCTCTGTAAACAGATTTCCATTCTTTCTGATAGGCATTCTCCATGTACTCTCAAAGCTTCTCGATAATCTTCAAACTCATAAGCAAGGCTTCCTACTCAGTTCACAGGGTCCTTACTCTGTTTTTTTAAAATGCCAGGAGAGAATTTCCCCTCAGTTTATGTCAATCATGGTGGTCAGGTAGTAGGTACCAAAGTGGAACATTTAAATCCTTAATATATTTCTTTTCATTGCTTCATTATGATTGTTATGGTAACTATGGGAGAAGAGATAATATGTATATATTCAAACATAGATTTCCAATATGTATCATTAGCTTCTCCAGGACCAAGCAGGAAGTCAGTCCTCACATATGGGTGTCATCGGCGCCGATGAAGCCCCAGCGGAGCATTTCCCCAGCTTTCCATGAAAGCCTTTGGGAATGCTGGCACGCATGCACAGTTCCCTTCCCGCCTAAAGGTGCCATCTTACCTCAGTCTCTTTTTTTCCGAGAAGCCCATTGGACGTGTGTCCTGTTCTCCCCGATAAAAGTGATTTTTTCTTCGGCGATTTTCGCTGTTTTTTTCTCCGGTTCGACGCCGGTTCCCCTCCCGCTGGGTTCGGTACACCGGTATCGAGCCCGTTTTCTTCATTTTTCGGTTTTTGCCCTTCGTGGCTGGCGTTCGCGCCCTTTTTTTCCTTTTTCAATGGAAGGCCGGTCTTTTGACCTCGCTGGGGCTATTTTTTCCCCGATGGCTTCCAGTGGTTTCAAAAAGTGTGATCGGTGTAAGAAGATTGTCTCTCACCGACACACACGACTGCTGCCTTCGGTGCCTTGTCCCTGACCACGACCCAAAGTCGTGTGGGCCATGTGGGAAGATGTCTTCCAAGGCACTAAAGAGTCGACAGCATCAAAAGGAAAGGTTTTTCTCGGACTCTGCCTCCGGCCAGGCCCGGACCTCGTCTGAGGCCTCGACATCTCGGGATTCCGATCCCGAGCGCCGTTGAAGCTCCTCGGACAGGGGGTCCCCCGACCGGGAACGAAAGAGGAAGAAGCGGCTCGCGAGGGCGGCGTCGGAAGAGGTCCCTGGTACCTCGAGGGCCAGGTCTAAGACCCCCGACTGTCGCCCCGGGCCCGTGGACCAAGAGAAGCCTGCCAAAGTTCCTTGCGTGGAGCCGGAGTCTGCTGGACACGTAAGCCCCGTTGTCCTCGTGGACTCTCCTCCCAGAGAGCCAACGTCGGGCCCGGTGCCGCCAGGGCCCGAGTCAGTGGCTGCTGCGTCTCCCGAGCTGAGTCTCAGGATGACAGCCTTGGAATGCAAACTGTTTGCCTTCATGGAGCAGCAGCGGGCACTGATGGCCAGCCTGTCTTTTGCATCTGCCCCGACCACCGGGCTGTCAACTTCGAAGTCAACCCCGGAGACCGAGCCGATACTCGAGACCCTCGTGGCTCGAAGTCGTCCTCAGTCGAGGTCTCCCTCGACCTCCCGTTCGGGACCGAGGGTGTCGACGCCGGTGCCCCCGGCATCGGGGCGGGTGCCTCGGGGCCCCGCGGGGTCGGACCCTGACTCCTCCTCGGACGAGTCCGCCTGGGAGACGGAGGACGAGGAGTCTCCCGATACCTTTAAGACTCAGTGCGTCCCGTCGGACTCACGGCAGTCTGATCCCCGGAGTAGATCCCCTCCGGAGGACACTAGGTTCTCGGAGTTCGTCCGGGATATGGCCGCTGCCTTGGCTATCCCTGCCGATCCCGAGGAAGAGCCTCGAGCCGAGGAGCTCGATGCTCTACAGTACGACTCTCCTCCGAAGGAGGCCTTTACTGTCCCGGTTCCTCCAATGCTGGAGCGGCTCCTCTTCCGTATCTGGGAGGCCCCGGCCTCGGCGCCGGTTCTCAGCAAGCGAGTCGATTCCATTTATCGACTCCGCAAAAGCCCTGGCTTCCAGAAAGCACAGCTACCACACCATTCCATGGTTGTAGAATCGGCCATGCATCGTCTGAAGAACCAGAAAATGCACTCTGCAGTTCCCCCCGGCAGGGAGGCCCGCAACCTCGATGGCGTCGGTAGGAAGTGCTTCCAGGGGTCTATGCTTGCTTGCCGTGTCCAGTCTTACCAGCTGTACATGGGCATGTACTTGCGAGACCTGGCCAAGGAGTTGGCCGGCTTCTCTGCTGGTCTCTCCGGGGAACCCTTGCAGAGATTTCAGACCTTGTCCTCGGGGATTTGGGAATGCTCCAAGTTCATTTCCCGTGCCGCCTACGATGGCTTCGAGGCTTCGGCCCGAGTTGCTGCTGCCGGCATCGCGGCTCGACGTCAGGCGTGGCTGCAGTCAGCGGACCTCGAGCCATGGGTTCAGGACAAGTTGGTCGATGTCCCCTGCCGAGGTGAGAACCTTTTTGGCAAACCCGTGACCGAGAAGGCCGCTCAGCTCGAGACCGAGCACCTTACCCGGACAAGGCTGTCGAGGAAGACCTCTGCCCCTTCACATAAGAAGAAGGGCTCGGGTAAAAAGTCCTTTTACCCGAGGAAGGGCACTGCCTACAAACAGTACCCTCAGTATCAGGCTGCCCAAGCTGCCCCCCAGGGTCAGCAAGCCAAGGGCCAGGGTAATGGGCCCCGTAGGCAGAGAACCCCCAAGCCTCAGGCCCCGGCTGCCACTCAGCAGGGTGGGGGTTTTTGACTCCTTGAGCGTAGCCACTCCGTCCCTGCTTTCCCAGCCCTGCACAGGCGGTCGCCTTGTACTCTTTGCCCACCAGTGGCCTCTCATTACCACCGACAGTTGGGTGATGGACATAGTCCAAAAGGGCTATGCCCTGCATTTTCATCAACTGCCTCCTCCTTACTTCCCAGGGGAGCCCTTGAGGCCTCCCCTGCACACAGACCTTCTCCTTCGAGAGCTCCAAGGTCTGTTGGTGGACAGGGCAGTGGAGCCTGTGCCTCCCCACTTGCAAGGTCACGGATTCTACTCCAGGTATTTCCTGGTACCCAAAAGGACCGGTGACCTTTGACCCATTCTGGACCTCAGGAACCTCAACAAGTTCCTAGAGAAAGAAAAGTTCAAGATGCTTACTCTTGGAACACTTCTGCCTTACCTCCAGCAGGGAGATTGGCTATGCTCCTTAGATCTAAAGGATGCGTACACTCACATCCTCATTCATCCAGACCACAGAAAGTACCTCAGGTTCATTGTGGGAGGAAACCGTTATCAGTACAGAGTCCTGCCTTTTGGCCTCACCTCCGCTCCCAGGGTCTTTACCAAATGCCTGGCAGTGGTGGTGGCCTACCTGAGAAATCAGGGAATCTTTGTCTTCCCTTATCTGAACGACTGGCTCATCAGGGGTCAAACGTGCCAAGAGGCCAACAAGCCACCCTCGGAACCATTGCTCTGCTTCAAAACGTGGGCTTTGTCATAAACTTCGCAAAGTCCACTTTGCTCCCCTCTCAGAACTTGGAGTTCATAGGGGCAAGATTGGATTCTCAACTGGCAAAGGCATTCTTGCCAGAAGACAGGGCTCAACAACTGATGGACGTGGCCAAACAGTTCCTCAACAGATCCCTGGTCTCCGCCAGACTCTGCCTCATACTTCTAGGCCACATGGCTTCGACAGTGCATGTGACTCCCAATGCAAGGCTCCATATGAGGCCTGCACAGTGGTGCCTTCGGACTCAGTGGTCTCAAGCTACAGGCCGCCTAAGAGACAGGATAAAGGTGTCCAGACCCCTTTTGACCTCCCTCAGCTGGTGGCTACATCCACCCAATCTGCTGCAGGGGATGCCCTTCCAAATGCCAGAATACTCGGTGGTCCTCACCACCGATGCCTCTCTGAAGGGCTGGGGTGCTCATTGTCTAGACAAGTGCACTCAGGGCCTCTGGTCTCCTTGGGAGGCAACCCAACAAATCAATCTACTGGAACTTCGAGCTATCCGCTTGGCTCTCAAAGCTTTTTCTCCGGCCCTGGCTCACCGCTCAGTCTTGATTAAAACAGACAAGCAGGTGGCCATGTTTTATGTGAACAAACAGGGCGGAACTGGGTCCAAGCTCCTTTGTCGGGAGACTCAGGACCTTTGTTCCTTTGCCCGGCAGCACAACATGCTTCTCAAGGCGATGTACCTTCCAGGCCAGGAGAACTGCCTGGCCGACCGGTTGAGCAGAATTCTGCAGCCCCACGAGTGGCAGCTGCATCCCTGGGTCGTTCAGAAGATCTTCCTGAAGTGGGGTCTCCCTTGGATAGATCTCTGCCAGTCCTCTGAACAAGCAACTGCCCAAGTTCTGCTCCAGGCAGCCGCATCCTTTGAGGATAGCACCAGATGCTTTTCTGATGTCCTGGTCTCAGGGCCTCCTGTATGCGTTTCCTCCCACGCCCTTGGTGGCCCGAACTCTTTTCAAGACTCTTCAGGACAAGGCCTCGGTCCTGCTGATAACTCCCAGATGGCCGAGGCAGCCTTGGTTTCCACTTCTGCTGCAGCTGGCAGTAGATTCCCCACTACCTCTGGGGTTACAACCCGACCTTCTCTCACTGGAGCAGGGTTCCCTTCTGCACCCCATTCTCAAAGCTCTCAATTTGATGGCCTGGAGGCTGCAAGGGTAGTTTTGGCTCCCTGGGGCCTACCTCAGGAAGTTGAAGAGGTTGTCCTAGCCTCTAGGAAACAGTCCACTAGGAAAATCTATGCCCTCAAATGGAAGAGATTTTCTGTGTGGTGTCAGCTACGTACAGAGGATCCTTTCTCCTGTACTGTGCCAGTAGTGCTTCAGTACTTACTGCACTTGTCCAATCAGGGACTTAAGTCCAATTCTGTTCGGGTCCACCTCTCAGCTCTAGCAGCTCACCACTCACTGGTGGAAGGACATTCTCTGTCCGGTCACCCTTTGGTGTCCCGCTTTCTCCGGGGCTTGCTTTTGCTCAAGCCCCCCATCCGTCGTCCTGCTCCTGAGTGGGAGCTGAATGTGGTCTTGCAGCAACTGACTCGCCCACCCTTTGAGCCGATGGCTACTTGCCTTCTACTCTTCCTCTCCTGGAAGACTCTCTTCCTGATAGCCCTCACCTCGGCTAGGCGAGTGAGTGGGCTTCAGGCCCTGGTCTGTGATAGGCCTTACACCAGGATTTATAGGAACAGGGTAGTCCTCAGGACTCATCCCAAGTTCCTTCCTAAGGTTGTCTCCTCTTTCCACCTCAATCAGGAGGTGGTTCTTCCAACATTCTTCCCTAGGCCTCATGCTAGCCAGGCTGAAGCAGTCCTGCATACCCTGGACTGTAGGAGGGCCTTATCCTTCTACCTTGACCGTACGCAGGGGCATAAAAGGGCTATTCAGCTCTTCGTCCCCTTTGACCCCAATAAGTTGGGGTTGGCTGTGTCCAAGCGTACCTTGTCCATCTGGGTGGCTGACTGTATCACCTGGGCTTACAAGGCGGCTGACCTTCCTTTGCAGGGTAGGGTCACGGCCCATCGTGTCAGGGCAATGGCTGCCTCAGTGGCTCATCTCCGCTCTGTGCCCTTGGTAGACATCTGCAGGGCTGCAACTTGGTCTTCAAGCCAGACCTTTGCAGCCCACTACTGTCTGGAGAGGGAGTCCCGTAGGGACAGTGCTTTTGGCCAAGCAGTACTCCAGAATCTCTTTGATGTTTAGGCAACTCCTGCCCTCTGTTGGGCTACCGGTGGAGGTTGTGTCCTTGAAAAGCCTTTCTTTGCTGCTGGGACTAGAGGGAGTTCTCTTGTTCAGCCTGGGTTCCTCGGTAGCCCAGCTAGGGAGTCACCATATGTGAGGACTGACTTCCTGCTTGGTCCTGGAGAAAGAGTAGTTACTCACCTGTAACAGGTGTTCTCCAGGAGCAGCAGGAATCATTCCTCACAACCCTCCCTCCTCCCCTTGGAGTTGCAGTTGTACATAGTTTGTTTTTACATTTTTGTGTGCTGTTCTTAGCTATGTCATTTGACTGAGGTAAGATGGCACCTTTAGGCGGGAAGGGAACCGCGCATGCGTGCCAGCATTCCCAAAGGCTTTCATGGAAAGCTGGGGAAATGCTCCGCTGGGGCTTCATCGGCGCCGATGACACCCATATGTGAGGACTGATTCCTGCTGCTCCTGGAGAACACCTGTTACAGGTGAGTAACTACTCTTTTTCGAAAGGGTTTAAAATTAATTTGTCATAGGAGTTATTTTAAAAGTTGTATTAGCCTTTCTTGTGTAAAAATACTGGCATTTACACTTGTAGATTGAATACACATGTTCTCCGGGAACAAGCAGGAAGTCAGTCCTCACATGGGTGACGTCGGTGCCGACAGAGCCCGCACAGTAAGCTCTCCCCAGCTTTCAAAGAAAGCCTTTGGGAGATGCACCACGCATGCATGGTCTCCTTCCTGCCTATGGGTGCCATCTTGCCTCAGTCTCCTTTTTTTCGCAGAGCCCATCAGACGTGTGTCTGTGTCCCCCCCCCCCCTCCCTCTGGAAAATGTTGGTTGCCTTTGTCCTTTACTTTTCTTTCTCTGGTTGCGTACTGTTTCCCTTCTCGCCCCCGAGTCTGCTTGCCTCAGTGTCGCATTCTCGGGTTCTTTTTCTTTTTTTCCTTTCTTTTCTTCAATCGGCGTGGTTCCGCGCCATTTTCCTGGCAGAGCCAAGTGAGTTTGACCTCGCGGGGGCTGTCTTCCCCGCCATAGCCTCAGTCAGTGTCTTCAAGCCGTGCGACTGCTGTGCACATAACATGTCACCCACAGACCACACAGCTGCTGCCTTGGATGCCTCGGGCTGGACCATAATGCCTTGGCTTGCAGTGTCTGCCAGCAGATGACTCCCAAGGCCCACAAGAACCATCAGCAGCAGCAGCAAGAGTCCCTTGTCCAGAAGACAGACTCAGCCCTGGAGTCATCTGCAAGATCACACTCGAAGGCCTCCTCCGGAACCTCGGTTCCTTGTGAAGACCAAACCGCCTTGGAGCACCAAGGCCACTGAGCTTTGAACTGGAGTTCCCTCAATAAGGAACGCTCAGTGAAGAGCCGGAAGTCATCGAAGACCTCGTCAGGTGATGAGTCCGGGAAATTGGACAAACCCCATGGGCCCCGGACCCAAAGCCCTCGAAGCGAGGCCAAGGGCAAAGGCTGTGATAGACCTAACAAGCTTCCCCATTGGGAGCCATTGATGTCTTGGGATCGGCCTCGGACCCCCGAGGCTATCCTCGTCGAGGACTCCCCCTCAGCAGAGCCAGCGCTTGAGGCCAGGATGATGGCATTGAGGCACAGTTTGCCTTCATGGCCCAGCAGCGGGCTCTGATGCCAAGTTCTTCCAGGTCATCACTCCCAATAACTGACCCCTCCACTTCAAAGGATTCCCTGGAGGTTGAGCCGGTCCTTGAGCGCCATCGGTCTCGAGAGTTGCCTCGGTGTCTGTCCCAATCATTGGGACTGCGGTCTTCCCTGCTTAGTGCTCTCGGCTTAGATCACAGGGCTGCCAGGGCACCGGGGCTGTTGGGCCCAGGGCACAACCCTGAAACACGAAAGAGCCTCGACATCTCCACCGACTCCGAGTTGGACTGGGAGACCAAGGATGATGAGTCTCTGGACACCCACCTCCACCGGGATGTGCCCTCGGACCCCAGAGACCCAGTGCTAGCCTCCACCCAAGTGCCTTCACCACTGAGTCTGAGGAGGACCCTCGAACGCAGGACCTCGAGATCCTCCAATATGAGGCTCCCCCAAAGGAGGTACTCACAGTGTCCGTTTCCCCCATTCTAGAGCGGCTGCTGTTCCATATGTGGGAGACCCCAACCTCGATGCCCATTGTGAGCAGGCAGCTGGGCTCAATGTATGGGATCCATCAGAGCCCTGGCTTCCAAAAAGCTCAACTGCTTCACAACTCCATGGTGGTGGAGTCAGCCATGCATAGGCTTAAGAGCCAGAAGACATACTCCTTGGTGCCCCTGGGTAGGGAAGCCCACGCCATGGACAGAATGTGCTTCCAGGGCTCAATGTTTGTCAGCCTGATCCAGGCCTACCAGTTGTACATGGACACATACCTGCGGGACCTGGCGAAGGAACTAATCAGGTTCTCAGCTGGTCTCTTAAAGGAACCCCTCCAGCAGTTCTTGACCCTGGCCTCCGCCGTCAGAGAGTGCTCTAAGTTTATTACTGAAACTGAAGTGCTAATTGTTACTAAAAATCAATCTTACACTCCCCCAACACACATAACACTTCAAAACCAAGAAATTAAAATAAAAAATGAAGTAAGATATTTGGGAGTTATTCTAGATAAACATCTCACAATGGACACCCATATTAGAAATACTACAAAGAAAATTTATTTCAAGCTTAAAATCCTTAAACAACTAAGACCCCTCGTATACATACAAGATTTTATCAGTATAATTCAAGCTACCATAACCCCCCACTTTGACTTCGCTAATCTAATTCTATTAGGTACTACAAAACAAAACATTAAAAGAATTCAACTTGCACAGAATGCAGCAGCTAGGATAATAATGAAAGTACCCTCACATCAACATATAACACCAATACTAGCATCCCTTCACTGGCTGCCAATACAAAGCAGGATAGTATACAAAACATTAATAACTTCATTTAAAACTCTAAATGATATGGCCCCAGTCACACTAAGCAACTTAATCAGTAAAGAACACTCAAAATCTACTCAAAGAAAAGGTCAATTAAATAAACTAAAAACTCCCAAAGACTTCATAAAAGCAAATTAACAAACAACAGAGCTTTTTCACATGCAGCTCCAACAATTTGGAATTCCCTCCCAGATGATCTAAGAATGTTAACCGAAATCATTGAATTTCGTAAAAAATTGAAAACTTATCTATTCACTAAACATTACAATAATAAGGATCATCCCTCAATAGATTTAGATAAAGGCTAACCTGTTTTTGTCTGAGATGTCCCATGACCTATAAAAATTCTTATAGCTGAAACAGTACTTTGCGCAACGCTTAAGCCCTAAACAATGTGTATCTGTATATAATGTATATAGTTTTGCACTGTTCTGTGCTGTTTAACTTGAACATTTGTTGTCTTCTAATTTTATTGTTTTTTGGTTATATGATGTTACATGTAAAACAAGCTCTGCTTTGTTGATTGTTGTTCATTGTGAACCGCAACTGATCTGTGGAAGATGCGGTATATAAGTGATTGTTAAATAAATTACTCGAATGGCCTATGACAGCTTTGAGTTGGCAACTAGAGTAGCTGCAGTGGGCATTAGTGCTCGATGCCAGGCTTGGCTACAATCCTCTGACCTGGAGCAGTGGGTGTAGGACAAGTTGGTTGATGTCCCTTGCCAAGGAGAGAATCTCTTCAGCAAACCCATGACGGATAAGGCTGTCGAGCTGGAGTCCAAGTTCATAACAAGGACCAGGCTCTCCAAAAAGACCGCTGACTCTTCCCAGAGGAAGGCTTTGCACAGAAAATCCTCATACCCAAAGAAGAGGAAGGCTTACAGAAACTACCCCCAGTACTGGGTTTTCCCAGCTTGCCAGCAAGCCAAGGGACAGGGGCAATGCCCATGTAAACCTAAGACCCCCAAGCCCCAGACCGTGCCCCTGGTGCAACCTGGAGGGGGCTTTTGACTCCTTGGGCATAGCCTCTCTTCCCCCAGGAGGAACAGCATCGCAGCACACAGCAGTGGGGTGTCTGGTGCTGTACGCCCACAGATGGCCCGCTATTACCACTGATGCATGGGCCCTTCAGGTGGTGAGGGAAGGATACTTCCTCCACCTTCATCAGACGCCCTCACTGTACTTTCCAGGAGAGCCCCCCCAGGATTCCCCTTCACCAGACCCTGTTCCAGCAGGAACTTGCAGGACTCCTAGCAGACCAGGCAGTGGAACCCGTCCCCGCTCACCTCAGGGGCAAGGGGTTCTACTCCTGCTACTTCCTGATTCCCAAAAGGACCGGAGGCTTTTGTCTCATCCAAGACCTGCGGGACCTCAACCGGTTCCTGCTGAGGAAGAAGTTTAAAATGCTCTCCCTTGGAACATTGCTGCCAAACCTCCAGCAGGGAGACTGGCTATGCTCCTTGGACTTAAAGGCTGCATACACTCCCATCCTCATCCTCCCCCTCGACAGGCAGTACCTTCGCTTCATGGTGGGAGGAGGGCACTGTCAGTACAGAGTGCTTCTCTTCGGCCTGGCATCTGCTCCATGGGTATTCACCAGGTGCTTAGCAGTAGTCACAGCCCACCTCAAGCGTCTTCCCCTATCTGGATGACTGGCTTGTAAAAGGCAGCACATCTGCTGAAGTGCAACATGTGATAGCCTGCACCATCCTTATCCTGGAGCACTTGGAGTTCATCATCACCTCCAACCGACTCAAGGTCTAGAGTTCATAGGGGCGCAGCTGGACACCATCCAAGCCAAGGCTTTTCTCCCACAGAACAGGGTCCTACACCTCCAGCACTCGCAGCAAGCACCCAGTGCCATCGCTCGACGTCAGCCCATCACATGCTCCGCCTTCTGGGTACATGGCATCCACGGTGCACATCACACTGGACACCTGCCTGCAGATGCAAATGGCCCAGTGGACCCTGTGCTCCCACTGGTCCCAGGCCACAGGGCGCCTATGAGACAGAGTGACTGTCACCCATCCCCTAGCTGACTCTCTAAGCTGGTGGCAGCATCTCCTGCACCTAATGGCCGGGATGCCTTTCCAGACCCCCCCATACCCCAGAGGATAATCCAAACTGGGGTGGGGAGCCCATTACGACAACCTCTGCACTCAGGGCAGCTGGTCTCCGATGGAAAATCTCCAGCAAATCAACTTCCTGGAGCTCCAAACTCTAGCCTTAGCCCTCTGGGCTTTTCGCCACCACCTGCAGGGTCAAGCGGTTCTAGTCCAGACTGACAATCAGGTGACTATGTTCTACCGCAACAAGTAAGGAGGCACGAGGTCGTCCCTGCTTTGCCAGGAAGCACTGAGCATCTGCTCTCATGCCAGCAGCAGCTAGATGCTCCTGCGGGCAGTATACATCCCAGGCCAGGCAGCCATGGTTTTCCCTGCCCCTCTGCCTGTCCACGGCATCCCCGGTTCCCCTGGGATGCGACCCAAGCCTGCTTATGCAGGAGGAGGGCTCTGTCCTGCACCACAACCTGGGGTCCCTGACACTCATGGCCTGATTGCTGAAAGGGTAGCCTTGACCCCCTTCAATCTCTCCAGTGAGGTGGAGGAGGTCCTTTTGGCCTTCTGTAAGACCTCCACTTGCCAGGCGTACGCTTTCAAGTGGCGGAGGTTCTCAGTCTGGTGCGTGGAGAAGCAGATCTACCCCTTCTGCTGCTCCGTCTGGCTGGTGCTGCAGTACCTACTTCACCTGTCTCGAGCAGGGCTGAAGTCCAACTCCATTAGGATGCACTTTAACGTGCTCGCAGTACACCACCATCTAATTGAGGGAAAGCCCCTCACTGCTCAACCCCTCATGGCTCACTTTCTTAGGGGCTTTCTCCTGTTGGGGCCACCTGCCCGTCCTCTGGCAGCGGAGTGGAACCTTAATGTCGTGCTTTCAAGCTCACCGTGCCACCCTTTGAGCCTCTCGTCTCCTATCACCTCAAGTATCTCACCTGGAAGGTGGTGTTCCTCGTGGCACTCACTTCTGCTTGCAGGATCAGCGAGCTTCAGGGGTTGGTGGCGGACCCGCTGTACACTAGGTTCTACAGGAACAAGGTCATGTTCCGCACACACCCGAAGTTTCTATCTAAGGTGGTATCTCCGTTCCATCTTAACCAGCAAATGGCGCTTCCCACCTTCTTTCCGCAACATCACGCCAGCAGGGCAGAAGCCGTTCTCCACAGGCTGGACTGTAAGAAGGCGCTAGCCTCAGGGCCGGCCCATTTACCAGGCAAGCTAGGTGGCCGCCCAGCCCGGGTGAGCGGCAGCGGCACACATGAGTAGCTGCACACCCCCCCCCCCAACTGGCGCCAATTTCATTGGGGGAGGCGGGCAGTATTTTCAAAAGTGGCAGCAAAAAGCTGCCACTTTTGGAAATGCTGCCGCTGCCCACCTCCCCATTCCGAGATGGGGCAGCGGCATCAACTGGGGGGGCAGTGGCGTCCGGTGGGGGAGGGGCAGCAAGTCCAGTGTTTCTGTCTAGGGCAGCAGAAACCCTTGAGTCAGCCCCGGTTAGCCTTCTACCTGCAGTGCACCTGGGATCACTGCCGAGCTTCTCAGCTCTTTATCTCATATGACCCAAGTTGATTGAGGGCAGTGGTCTCTAAACGCACCCTGTCTTCCTGGGTAGTGGACTGCATGGCCTTCACCTACGAGAAAGGCCGATCTTTCGCTGGAGCACCATGTCTCACCGCACAGTGTCCAGGCCATGGCGACCTCTGTAGCAAACCTGCGCTCCGTTCTCTTGACAGAGATCTGCCGAGCTGTCACCTGGTCCACAGTCCATAGCTTCATAACTCATTATTGCCTGGAGAGAGAGTCCTGCTCGGGCAGCGCCTTTGGCCAGGCAGTACTTCATCATTTGTTTGGGGTATAAGGCAACACCTGCCCTCCGGCCCTTTGGTGTGTTCAGGCTACTGGAGAACTGGTTCCTGGGCCACTCATTGGTCTGTTGTCTCTCAACTCAATTGCTGCTGCTGACGGCTCATGTTTTGCTGGTAACCCGTGGCCTTTTACAGGTTTTTTTCAGTAGCCTGTGGCTGGGAGAGTCCCATATGTGAGGACTGACTTCCTGCTTCTTCCCAGAGAAAGCATAGTTACTCACCTGTAACAGGTGTTCTCTAGGGACAGCAGGAATCAGTCCTCACAACCCTCCCTCCTCCCCATGGAGTTGCTTTCTTTCTGCTGTCTTATGCTATGTTATCATATTGAGGCAAGATGGCACCCTTAGGTGGGAAGGGGACCATGCATGTGTGGTACATCACCCAAAGGCTTTCTTTGAAAGCTGGGGAGAGGTTACCGCGTGGGCTCCATCGGCGCTGACTTCACCTATATGTGAGAACTGATTCCTGCTGTCCCCGGAGAACACCTGTTACCCTTAAATGGTGATTTTAGAAAAACGTATATTTACACGTGGAAATCAATGCTATGCAAGGGGGTATGATGAGGGTGTGGCTTCAACAATCCCATTTCTGCATAGGTATTCCCCATTTTATCAAAGGTATCCATATATACCATCAAAGATTTCCCCATCGGGTTTTACACTTGCTCTGAGGCATGTGTAGTTTTTCAAACAATGCTCATTTCAGCCAGGGGTTACACAAGGGACTAAGGGAGTAACTCTCCTTAATCTCCCATTGTTTATTTCCTCCTTCAAATTGTAAAAAAAAACTGTGGCTCCATTATTTAGACAGTGGTGCTTCTATGTATGGATTTTCAAAATGGCCCC
The DNA here is from genome assembly GCA_033557465.1 of Ichthyophis bannanicus. Classification (NCBI taxonomy): domain Eukaryota; kingdom Metazoa; phylum Chordata; class Amphibia; order Gymnophiona; family Ichthyophiidae; genus Ichthyophis; species Ichthyophis bannanicus. The sequence continues at coordinate 48,102,861 of CM066037.1, read as the reverse complement.
ACTACAAACTTCCATTGGCAGTTTCAAAATTGCCACTTGCACATGGAAGGTGCTGAGTTGATGGCGTTCAGTTTTCTCAGCTGTGTGTCACTGCAGATTGAAGTACATTTCATTCACATCCTTATATGTATTTTATAAAAAGCTTTATGTTTGGCAGAGCCTCTGTAAAGTACCAACAGAACTGTGCATGTCCCTACCTGGACATCTCTGTTCCATCTCCACGACATATCTGAATGCTAGGAAGGAAGAGTACTTGAAAGGTCACTCCAGCAGATTAGTCATAGTACTAATCATCAGAGGGACTTATTGAAAGCATTTCCGTAGACACAAAGATATATAGCAAGGGAAGATCTCAAGTACTCTTTTTCCTGAAGGATTTCTACGAGCAGACAAAGCATCTGTGGGTAAGTGAGCATTGTTTTGCTGGGAAATTTGGTGACTTAAGGCTTTGGATAGAAGAGAACTCATGGATTTGTTGGTGAATTCTATATTTTGATTTCATTGAAAAGCAAAAATTAGGTATTAACTTAGGAAAGTGGTTTTAAAATTAATTTATTCCAATTTTATTTAGTTTTTTAATGATCTAGAACAGAAAAAGTTATGAATTAGCTTTGCAAAAGGATTTAAAATTAATTTGTCCTGCTTTTATTTAGGAGGATGTTTATCAAGCTACAGCAAGTTTTTGTACTTATTGCATGTTTGATGAGAAAACTAACACACAGTGGAGCATGTTTACTAAAGGTTAACATGCATTAACAGTGTTAAGAGTCCCCATGGCTCTTTTATTTCTTTGGTCACAATGGCATGTAATGCATATTAACTTTCATTAATCCAAGTTAATCTTTGGTAAATATGCCCCAGTAGCTGCAAAGGCTTTGTGCTGTCGGGGATGTGGTCACCAGATGCCCTGCTCAGGGCACAAACCCTGCTCAGGGCACAAACCTACCACACAGGCCAATGTTAAATGCACCAATAGATAGCCATAGATATATTTAACACAGATTGCAGCAGAGAAAAAACAGTTATAAAACTCAGTTGCTGGCAGAGCCTCCCAACGCGCCCCTCCCCCCAAAGACATCGATCCCCTGACCCAAGCCCCAGCCCCTTCAATCACAACAACTATCCCCCAGTTCAAGATGCAACACCCACCACCCTAATCCAAGGACCCCACCCCCCTCCCCCCCACATGTTTCACAGCTCAACTCGCCTTCCATCCCCTGACCCTCCGGGATTTAACGCAGGGTGTCCCTGGTAGTCTAATGGATGGAGCTGGAGCAGTCCCCCTCCCCTCATGCCCTGTTGCTATAACCAGCAGCAGTAGTTTTCTGGGACTACAGCTAGGGGTCAGCCTGCCAAATAAATGCTGCCACCCCCATTGCTGCCCGGGTTCAAAATTACAGCTATGATCTCGAGCAGTTCTTTCACAGTACAACTGCTAGTGGTTCATTTGCCAAATAATTGCTCCCCCCAGCTCCTTTTTCTTAATTGTCTTCCAGTTGAGAAGAAAAGAGAGAATTTTGTCACCACAGGGTATTTTCATCAGCAAATGATTAACCCTTAACAGCAACTCATTTTCAGTTCATTGGGAAGCAAACATAAAATAGCAGCATGAAATATACTAAATGATCTTAATGGCCTTTATATTAGTTTAGTACCCTACTCCATTAGCAACTTTAAATAATTAAAAATATCACCAATGGAGGCGTGTCAAAATGGCGCAAGCATTAGATGGAAATGTGTAGCGATGTATAAACGGAAAGATCGTCCGCAGGGGAAGAAGCCTCCCAAATCCCAAGCCGCCACAGCTAAGCCTGGCCCTATTGATCTCTTTTTGGATCGGACGTCCTTGGCAGTTAACCCACTGCTTACCCAGCCTAAGGTCTGGACAGAAGAGCTGGACTTATAGTAACATAGTATATGACGGCTGATAAAGACCAGTATGGTCCATTTAGTCTGCCCAGCAAGGTGGCAAGAGTAGGTGCACCTGCCGCTCCATGCAGGTCACCCCTCCCCATGCCTTTGTTTAGGAGTGTACCCACCACTCCGTGTAGGTCACCCCTATTTGTTGAGATATAAGAGAGAGTTCTGTTTATTTTGATTTTATCCTGTTGCTATAAAGGGATCCCTGTGTCTGTCCCATGCCATTTTGAATTCCGTCACTGTATTTGCCCCCACTACTTTCATTGGGAGGGCATTCCAAGCATCCACCACACTTTCAGTGAAAAAGTATTTCCTGACATTGCCTTTCAGTTTACCCCCTTGCAGCTTCATGCTATGCCCTCTAGTTTTACAACTTCCCCATCTTTAGAAGAGGTTGGTTTGTTCATTAATACTCTTTAAGTATTTAAAGGTCTGAATCGTATCTCCCCTGTCCCTCCTCTCCTCCAGAGTGTACATATTTAGCTCTTCAAGTCTCTTTTCATAAGTCTTCTGACACAGTCTCCAAATCATTTGATTGCCTTCCTCTGAACTGTTTCCAGCCTTTTATGTCCTTTTCAAGATATCGTTTCCAAAATTGAACACAGTATTCCAAGTGAGGCCTCATCAGCGACTTGTATAGTGGCATTAGTACCTCTTCCTTTCTGCTGGTAATTCCTCTCTGTATGCAACCCAGCATCCTTGTGGCTTTTACCACCATCTTGTCACACTGTTTCGCCACCTTGAGATTCTCATAAACAATCACTCCAAGGTCCTTCTCTTGGTACGTGCACACCAACCTCTCACCTCCTATCGCATACAATTCCCTTGGATTTCTGCTTCCCAAGTGCATGACACTGCACTTGGGACTAGATGAGGGCATCTTCGAGAGATGTTACACTCTTGCCCAGGGCACTTATTCCTCCAATACATCATTACCAGCGATAGAGAGGGGTCAGCTGAGTCCTGGCATGCAGTTTGCCAGTGATGTGCCAAGTGCTGTGAATGCTTCTGTGGAGGAGGGAACAGCATCTTTAACCACGTCTGAGCAGGAAAGAACAGGTCCTAATGCTGGAGGTGATGTTTTGTGTCAGCAAGGTGGAGTTGCCACTACAAGTCCTCATCGGTCTGCTTAAGTTCAAGGTACTTTTCTCTGTCTTACTGCCCCTAGGACCGTTCCTCCAATCTCTCTTGACTTAAAAATTGTTTGGGGGCGTTACAGCCTATCCAAAGATCTCTCACCAGGCAATTTGATGTTTTGTCCCAGCAGTTTGTTCAACTATTGCTGGAGTCGTATGCTCTACATACCTTGGCTTAGGGGTGAGATTTATGACTGTCATAGTATGCGCAAAATTAACCCATTTGGAGAAATTGCGCAGAAGGTTGAAATATCTAAAGTATCTCAATGGTATATGGGCTTACAAAGAAGAGTCCAGGTGCTAAAGGGTGATGGTGAAGGAAAGAGGTGGGGGGGGAATACAATTGTAATAATTATACCCTGTTGTTGTAAGTAATGCTGCTGTTTATAATGTTTCATTAAGTATTTTGTAATGATTACAATTTGTTGCAGTTTTTAATAATAATAAAAAGATTTAAATATATATACAAAGAAGAGTCCACAAGATAGAGATACTTGAAGCATCTTTAAGAAGGGACTCTCCTGCTGCTTACGCAAATGTAATATGTGCCATCGAGTCATTGCTGACTCCTGGTGACCCAGCCCCTGGGTTTTCTTGGCAAGTTGTGACTGGATAGGAAGATAGAAATATGAGAAAACAGCTATCGCAGTAGAAATGTGTGGCTTATCAATTCTGATCTCCATGTTCTATTTAAATTTCGCCTTATTGCATACTTAATACTAGAAAATACTTCAGAACATTTGACTCTGTCCACATGGTATAGTCAGTTGCAAGAACAGTTCAATTAAATTAGCTAATCACATATACATGTAGATAATTAATATCCTTAACTGACCTTCTGAGTCCTGCTCTTCAGGAGCTAAATCATTTCAGTGAGAGGCTTCATTTTTTTTCTGCATTTGTTTGGTTATTTATGGTAGATTAGCTCCTCAGAAGCCATACAGGGTGGACTCTTAAATAGGTTTGACTTTGCTAAAATGATTTAAGACTTGTAAAGAGCCTAAAAGCTCCATTAGTGATTAGTGATTAATTCTGTAAGAAATCCCTTCAGGGAGCTGGAGGAAATCATCCTGGTTTCTTATTTCTCTCATCATATTCTTCCTTGAAAGAACAGTGAGTGGCAAGTATTTACAGAAACTATTAGCTAGTTGTGTCCTTGTGCAGTTTGTATTTGAGTGTTAGAAAGTAATATGATTTCTTAGGCAGCCCTGTTATTAAATATGTTGTTATACAGGATAAATCACCGTGAGGCCAGTCTTAGCAAACTGTACTCTGATTCCCAGAGATTCCAGGCCGTGGTGCTGGCAAAATGAAGTGTTATATTATAGTAGTCTGTATACCTATGTTTACGCTTGTGTGCACACATTTTATACATATAGTAACATAGCAAATAATGTGCAATATTTAACTCCCCCTGAAGAAACCCACGTCTGTGAAACGCACGCACGGAACCGGATGGTGGCGTCGGGGTATTTCAAGAACTAAAGATAAGCAAAAAATGTTTAATATAAGTAAGGAGATTGCATACTTTATTACACTGTAAGACAAGAAGGGGTACATGGATAGAGGTCGTTGATGCAAAAAAGTGCTGCGGCTAAGGACGTTACTCCGTTGTAGCCAGCGCTTGTTGGAGTCTGAGACCTCGATAATCCCCCACAAGTCTGTGATTTAGTGAAGGACGAAACAGTGAAATAATCTGTGGGAATGAAAAGGGGCAATATTAGAAGTGCATAGCCCAAAAAGGTTTTTGGAGGGATATTCATATTGTTCTGCTTATTTTGTTTTATTGGCATATGTTGACATTGCCTCTTTTGCACTCTCGGTTGCTTAGTGCTCTTGCTCTTAGCATATGGCGGTAGGTCGGGCACTACACTCTACTTCACTTTTGCATTATCTAGAGATTTAGAAGGTGATTTTAGAACCAGCCACACAAGTGACTGCGATCAATACACATTTAGGAATGGAAAGTACATGTATACTTTCTCTTCTAAAATTGCTACTTAAACATGGCAGACGCATATGTAAATTTATACTTGCTTTGTGTGTCTGCCGGATTGTGCACGTACACTTTGCATTTTGCAAGGTATACTTGCAAACCCCAAATTCTGCCCAGCTCTGCCCCCAGGAAGACTTACTTTATACATGCATGAAAATGTACTTAGGATTGCTCTCTGTGTATACTTTTACAGATATATATTGCGGTAAATTTTGCTAGCCAACTTTCTACATGTAAAATCAGGGTTTAAACATAGACCCTTCTAAAACTACCCTCTTAAAGTGTTCACACCAATACTTTTGTCAAATGTATTAGGAGGTAAATTTTCTTAACGGTGATCGGCACCATCACCTCAAAAGCATCTGGTGGGTTTTATGTTCCTTGAATAATACAGGGCTATCAGGCAAACCCAGAAGATACATTTCTGAGAATAAACTGCAGGAGCTTTTTATCATCCCATTGAGGCTTCTGAAGTTGCAGGCTCTCCTTGAAGCAGTTTAGACCTGAGTAATTAGTTCAGCACTGAGCCCCAGAGGGTATCTTGCTCGGGGTGCTGCAGTGCATCCCAGGTAGCACTAGGACTGTTTTTGTTGTTTGCGGGACAGCGAGTCATCCACAGTTCCTTGGGGATATCTGACAAGGAAGGCTGAGAGCAGTGATGCAATTAGACTAGCATCTTTCCCCCTTGAGATAAAGGAAGCACAATGTGGAAAGACAACTGTCTGACTCACATAGATGCACCCCTACTGCTGGATTGAATTGCAAGGTATGCTGCAATGCTTCAACTGATTGAAAATGTTTTGGAAGTCAACCCGGTGGTTCAGTAGTTAAGTGCTGTTCATGTCCATAAAAAAAGCCCTGGTTCAATTGCTGAACTGGGTCTTACATACTAGGAATTGCCTAGACTTGAGGATACTGCAGAAGCAATATTCAAAAACCTTTGGGGGAAGGGGTCATGGTCATCAGTAAGGGTGATAGCTGGTAACCAGATTTAGAGACCATGAAACAGAGTTCCAGAAGGAGTTCTGGTGCACGGCTCTCAGCTCTGTACCGTTGCTGTAGTGACTAGGAGCAGTGGGAGAATGAGTGTATTAAAATAAGTGAAAAATCACTAGGTAGTTATGCTTGATGACTCATGGTGCAAAAATTACCTGCACCAGTTGCTATTCTGTAGAGCCAGAAGAAAAAGTAGAACGGAGGAACTACTGCACCCATCCCAAACAAAAGTTTGAAATGCATTTCCACAGGCATTGCAAGGAGGCGTGTTTTGCCTCACCTATCTAGGAGAATCCTACCCTGCTGCTATCCACCTCATCATGCTTAGGTCAATAAAGTGTGGATTCCTCAGCCCTGAGGCCCTGCTTCTTTCTTTCCTCCACCCAGCACTGTTAGAAGTCTATGAAGTTGCTCTATGGCCTTACCTATGCACATCCTATACCAGGGCTGCAATCCCTTAGCAACAGTTTATCCTCCACTTGCCCGAAGAGCCTGAAAAGGTGTTCAGGCAGGAACAGTATCAAGTCCTGGGAGTTCTACAGTGCTGAAAAGGGAAAGGGACCTGAATGTACTTGGATGGACAAATGGATGTACTCCTGTGTTTTGCGAAATGTGTCAAAAGAGAGAACATTCCTCTTTGCCCTGCTAGACCACTACAGACAAGTGGGGTATGCTCCTCTGCCAGTATATGATGGAGAAAGAGAAGCCAGTGCCTTCCAATGACAGCATCACTGGTATAAGAAAGGGTGCAGCTAGAGACACTAGTCAGTATTTCTCTGTCTTCCACAGATGGTGACTGGATTGGTGTGGCAGGATTATGATATTGGGCTCTTGGGGCCATAATCTCTGGGCTGTTCGCTCCAGTACAGCTGGATCTTTTTGCTCCTAGGGCGCTACTCTGTGGATCACCTTCCCTGTTCGAGCGGGGTCCATACCATCTTCCAGAGCCCAACTTTGGCTGTCTTGCTGGTTGTATATGGGCCTGCCTTCACGTGAGCCTGGGTCTCCTGGTTGAGGCTCTCCCTTCAGGTGAGGTCCACCTTGGTGGGTTTTCCATGGAGAGAGGAATTCCTTACCCTTTATCTCTCTTCTCACCCTCCCCACCTCCTTTCTTTTCCCTTTTAGAGGACTTTGTTTACCTTTGCTGGGAGTAAAATGAATTTAAAAAAATAGAAAGATACAAGAGGCATGGAGAGTTCTCTGGAAACAAGCAGGAAGTCAGTCCTTATATATGGGTGATGTCGATGCTGATGGAGCCCTGCGTGGAAGCTTCTCCCCAGCTTTCAAAGAAAGCCTTTGGGAGATGTACCACGCATGCCCAAGGGTGCCATCTTGCCTCAGTATCCTTTTTTCCATGGAGTCCACCAGATGAGTGTCTGATTTCCCCGAAAAAAAAGAGTCATTTTTTTCTCTTGGAAGTTTTTCTTCCTCAGTTGCACCAGTTCCCTTTCCTGCCCCTGAGTTTGCTTGCCCCGGCATTGCGTCTCAGGTTTGTTTTTTTCCTTCATTTCTCTAATGGCGCGGTTCGCGCCATTTGTCACTGGCAGAGTCCCGGGTCTTTGATCTCGCTGGGGCCCTTTTCCCCCCCATGGCCTCTGCCAGTGGCTTCAAAAATTGTGATTGGTGTTCCCGGACTATGTCTCTCACCGACACACATGACCCCACTGCTTCGGGGCAGACCATGACCCCTTGGATTATGGACTCTGTAAAAAGATGTCCTCCAAGGCTATTGAGCTGTCAGCAGCAGCATGACAAGATCTTCCAAAGGTCAGATTCTGCCCCGGAGTCTCTAGTGACACTGTATTTCAAGCCCCCTTCCGGGACCCCAGAGCACCGAAGTCACCCCGCTGTCTGCGACCGAGACCGTGGGTCCTCCAAGAGGAGCACCCTGGAAGAGGACCACATAAAGAAGAAATCCTCGAGGGCAGCTTCCGTGGACGAATCAGGAAAGGCAGGTAAGTCCTGTGCCTGGTCCCGCAGTCCACACAGTGAATATGAGGGGTCGGAGTGGGAGCAGTCTACCAAGGTCACCCGCAAAGAATCATCGGCCTCTGGTGATCGGTCTTGGAGCCTCAAGGCCATCCTGGTTGAGGACTCCCCCTCGTCGGAGCCTGCGCCGGGCCTGAGATCCTCTGTGCCCATGCCGAAGGCTCCGGAGCCATCTGGACTGGAAACCAGAATGGCGGCCTTGGAGAGCAGCTTTTCTGCCTTCATGGCCCAACAGCGAGCCTTGATGCCCAGTTCCACCAGGTCATCTGCCCAGACCAGTGGGGCCTCGACCTCAAGGACATCCCTGGACGTTGAGCCGATCCTCGAATGCCATCGGCCTCGAGTCAATCCTCGACATTGGTCTCAATCCTGATCCCGATCCTCTGGACTGAGATCTTCCCCGATGAGTGGCCACAGCTCCGCCCACAGACCCTCCGAGGAGCCCAACCTCGCACCCTGGCCAAGACTCGACTCATCCACCAAGTATGAGTCAGACTGGGAGACCGAGGATGAGAAATCACTGGACATCCATCGCCACCACAACATGCTCTCAGACCCGGCACCAGTCCCCGCCCAAGGATATAGCCTTCTTCAACTTCATGCAGAACATATCAAAAGTGCTATCATACGACATCAAGTCAGAGGAGGACCCTCACACAGAGGAGCTCGAAATCCTCCAGTACAAGGCCCCTACGAAGGAGGCGCTTGCAGTGCCCATCCCCCTGATCCTGGAACGGCTGCGCCTTCGTATATGGGAAATACCGAAATTGGTGCCTGTAGTGAGCAGATGGCTGGACTCTATGTATCGGGTCCCCTGGAGCCCAGGCTTCCAGAAAACACAACTGCCACATAACTCCATGGTGGCGGAGTCGACCATGCGTCAGCTCAAGACCCAGAAGGCACACTGCTCAGTGCCCCTGGGTAGGGAGGCCCGCACCTTGGATGCGCTGGTCAGGAAGTGCTACCAGGGATTATGCTCATCGCTCGAATCCAGGCATACCAGCTGTACATGGGCATGTTCTTGAGGGACCTGGCAAAGGAACTCGCCGCGTTCTCGGCTGGTCTCTCTGAGGAACCCCTCCAATGGTTCCAGAGCCTGTCCTCTGCCATCAGAGAGTGCTCCAAGTTCATGACTCGAGCAGCCTATGATGGCTTTGAGTCGGTGGCTAGAGTAGCTGCGGTGGGCGTGCATGACGCCAGGCTTGGCTACAGTCTTCTGACCTAGAGCAAATGGGTTCAGGACAAATTGGTTGACATCCCCTGCCAAGGAGAGAACCCCATTAGCAAACCAATGACAAATAAGGCCGCAGAGTTAGAGTCCTGACAAGGACTAGGCTCCTCCAAGAAGACAGCTACTCTTCCCCGATGGAAGGCCCGAATAAAAAAAAACCTTACTCGAGGAAGGGAAGAGCTTACAGAAACTACTGTCAGTATCAGAGCACCCAGCAGGTCAAGGGACAAGGGCATGGCTCTTGTAAGCAGAAGTCTCCCATAACCCAGACACCGGCTCCGGCTCACCCTGGTGGGAATTTTTGACTCCTTGGGCATAGCTTCTCCACCCCCAGGAGGCCAGCAGCCCACAGGGGGACATCTGATCTTGTTTGCCCAGTGGTGGCCAGCCATCACCACTGATACTTGGGCACTACAGATGGTGAGGGAAGGTTCTCCGGGAACAAGCAGGAAGTCGGTCCTCACATCTGGGTAATGTCAGTGCCGATGGAGCCTGTGTGGAAGCATCTCCCCAGCTTTCGAAGAAAGCCTTTGAGAGATGCACCACACATGCGTGGTCCACTTCCCGCACAAGGGTGCTATCTTGCCTCAGTCTCTCTTTTTCCGTGGATCCCATAGGACGTTGTCCAGTTTGCTTGGAAAAAGTCTGGCTTTTATTGTTGTGTTTTCTCTGGTTGCATATTCCTGCCTTGGCATCACTCCTCGGGTTCGTCTATTAGTTTTTTCATTTTTTCATCAAGGTGCTCCTCGGCTGGCGTTTGAGCCCTTTTTCAGCCAAAGGCCTTGGACACCTGCTGGGAGATGGTGACCCCTTTTTCCGATGGCCTCCAGTGGCTTCAAAAAGTGTGACCGGTGTGACAAAATGATGTCACTCACCGACTCACATGACTGCTGACTCTGACGTCTTGACTCGGAGCACAATGACTCCAACTGCAAGTTCTGCAGAACCATGACCTCAAAGGCCTTGAAGAGCCGCCATGAGCAGCAGATAAGTTTCTTTCAGAAGTCAAACTCCACACTGGAGTCTCTGGTGACACCATGCTCCAGGGCCCCCTCCAATACCTTGGTGCCCCATGAAGCCAGAGCTTCCTCAGAGTTCCGAGGCCATGGTTCCTCCGAGCAGAAATCCTCAGAGGTGAAACACAAGATGAAGAAATCCTCGACGACCACCTCGAAAGACGGATCCAGAAAAAAGGAGAATTCCCACCCCAGGACCCACAGTCCCAGGTGTGAGTCCAAGGAGTCAGGGCAGGAGCGGCCCACCAAGCTGCACCCTAAGAAGTTGCCAGCACCCGCCGACTGGCCTCAGGACTCCCCCTCAACAGTACAGACACTGGGCCTGAAACCCTCAGTGCCCACATCAAAAGCTGCAGAGCCAATTGTCATTGAGACCTGAATGGCAGCCCTAGAGAGCAGTATATCTGCCCTAGTGGCCATGCAGCGGGCGTTCATTTCTGGCTCATCCGGTTCATCCATCCTGATGATGGGACCCTCTACATCGAGGGCTAGTCGTTGAGCTAGTCCTTGAGCGCTATCAGCCTTAATAGACTCTGACCTCGGATGAGTCCCTGCTTCCATTTCCCGGGACACCAGTCTTCCCCAGTGAGCAGCCATGGCTCAGATTGATGATCCCCCAGAGGTCACAGACTGCTGAGAGTGGCCCTTGGCTGAGGTGATCACGTGGCATCGGACTTGTACCCAAACTTCGAATCCAAATGGGAGGCTGAGGACAAAAAGTCTCCCGACATGGTGATGTGCCCTTGGACCCGTCTCCCCTGATGACCCAAAGCCACTCCCTAGCTGAGAACATAAGAAATGCCATACTGGGTCAGACCAAGGTCCATCAAGCCCAGTATCCTGTTTCCAACAGTGACCAATCTAGGTCACAAGTACCTAGCAGTTTCCCTAAAAGACACAGGTTCCACAATGCTTGTACTGGGGCAAGCAGTGGATATCCCGGGTCTCCTTTAATAATGGTTTATGGACCTTTCCTCCAGGAACTTGTCCAGACCTTTTTTAAACGCGTCTACACTAACAGCTTTTACTACATCCTCCGGTAACGAATTCCAGAGTTTGATTACACATTGAGTGAAAAATTGTTTTCTCTTATTAGTCTTAAATAGGTTACACTGTAGCTTCATTACATGTCCTGTAGTCTTTCTATATTTTTATGGCGTAAACAATCGATCTACATTTACCCGTTCCACTCCATTCATTAATTTATAGACCTCTATCTTATCTCCCCTCGGCTGTCTCTTTTCCAAGCTGAAGAGCTCTAACCTTTTTAGTCTCCCTTCATAGGGGTATTCTTCCATCTCCTTTAGCAGATTAAAATCAGAAACAGCCACACTTTTAAACCACACATCAAAAACAAGTGGGAAGATGTAGGCAGAACAAAATCAATGCAAAATTACACGCAAGCCAGTTAAATGCTGGAAAGCAATGAGCACAAATGCTCGAAGCTTAGCCAACAAAGTTCCGGACCTGGAAGCCCTAATGGTGGAAATGGATTTGGACATTGTGGACATTACAGAAACATGGCTAAATGAATTGCATGATTGGGATATAGCTATAGCTGGCTATAATCTATTCAGAAGAGACAGAGAAAATGGAAGTGGAGGAGTAGCCTTGTATGTCAAAAGCAATATTAAAGCTACTGAAATGCAGGGGGCATGGGGAAAAGAAGAAGCGCCCTGAATTGTGTTGGAAAGAGGAGATGACACTGTCATCAATACTGCTGTAGTCTACAGACCTCCGACACAAATTGAAGAGATAGATAACAAACTGATTATAGATATTGCCAAGATAGCCACAAAGGGGGAAGCAATAGTATTGGGTGACTTTAATCTACCGGATGTGGACTGGATTACTCCTTCTGCAAATCTGGAAAGAAGCAAAAAAATTGTGGATGCTCTCCAGGATGCGTTACTTAGACTAATGGTGATGGAACCAACCAGAGAACGCTCAACGCACCAGCAGTGATAGCATGTCAAATGTCTGCGTGAGTGCCCCTGTGAGCAGCAGCGATCATCACACGTTGTGGTTTGAGATAAAAGCTATGGTATAGGCTAATCATAGCAAGCTCAAAGTCCTAAACTTCAAAAACACCAACTTCAGTAAAATGGCCGAGTACCTAAAGGAGGAGCTGACAGGGTGAAAGGAGATAAGGGAAGTGGAATTGCAATCGGCTAAACTAAAGGTGGCAATAAAAGGGGCAACAGATAAATATGTAAGAAAAGTAAACAAAAACAAGAGGAGAAGGAAACCTATTTGGTTTTCCAAAGAAGTGGCTGCTCAAATAAAGGCATAAAACACAGCTTTCGCAAAATTCAAAAGCTCACTAACAGAGGAACACAGAAATGAATACAGGATCAAACTCAAAGAGACAAAAAGAGAAATAAGGATAGCAAAATCAAAGGCAGAGGAAAAGATGGCTAAAGATGTTAAGTATGGCGACAAAACTTTCTTCAGGTATATTTGGGAAAGGAAGAAGATCCGAGGTGGAATTGCAGGACTCAGAAGTGCTGCGAATGGACTCGTGGAAAGTGACATTGAAAAAGCGAAATTGCTAAACGAATACTTCTGCTCTCTTTTTACTAAAGAAAGTCCTGGAGAAGGACGACCTGTAACTACCAAATATAAAAATGGGAATGAAGTAGATACCACACCATTTACAGAAGATGAAGTGTTAGAACAACTTGCAAAACTGAAAGTGGACAAGGCCATGGGACCGGATGGAATACATCCCAGGATACTGAAAGAGCTCAGAGAGGTTCTTGCAGGGCCATTAAAGGATGTTTTCAACAGATCCTTGGAAACAGGAGAGGTTCCTCAGGACTGGAGAATGGCTGATGTCGTACCTCTACACAAAAGTGGTGACAGGGAAGAAGTGTCAAACTACAGGCCTGTGAGCCTTACCTCGGTGGCGGGAAAAGTAATGGAGGCACTCCTGAAAGAGCGAAATAGTGAACTTTCTCAAAACCAACAGGTTGCAAGACCCGAGGCAACATGGTTTTACCGAAAGACGATCTTGCCAAACAAATCTGATTGAGTTCTTTGACTGGGTGACCAGGGGCATGCGATGGATGTCATCTACCTGGATTTCAGCAAAGCCTTTGATACTGTTCCTCATAGGAGGCTTATCAATAAACTCAGTAGCTTGGGGACGGATCCCAAGATGGTAAATTGGATCAGAAATTGGTTCACTGACAGACGACAGAAGGTGATGGTAAATGAAGCTCACTCGGATGAAGGGAAGGTTATTAGCGGGGTGCCCCATGGGTCGGTCCTGGGCCCGGCACTGTTCAATGTATTTTTGAGTGATATTGCTGAACGACTGAATGGAAAAGTCTGTCTTTTTGCAGTGACACGAAAATTTACAACAGAGTGAACTCCCCCGAGGGAGTGGTTAACATGAGGAAAGATCTACAAAAGCTGGAAGAATGGTCTAATGCTTGGCAATTAAGATTTAATGCAAAGAAGTGCAGAGTCATGCACTTGGGTAGCAGAAATCCAAGGGAAATGTACGCGATAGGGGGCGGGAGGTTGGTGTGCACGGATCAGGAGAAAGACCTTGGTGTGATTATTTCTGAAGATCTCAAGGTGGCAAAACAGTGCGACAAGGCGGTGGCAAAAGCCAGGAGGATGTTGGGCTGCATACAAAGAGGAATTACCAGCAGAAAGGAAGAGGTACTTATGCCACTGTACAAGTTACTGGTGAGGCCTCACTTGGAATATTGTGTTCAGTTTTGGAGACCATATCTTGCAAAGGATGTAAAAAGACTGGAAACTGTTCAGAGAAAGGCGACCAAAATGATTTGTAGCCTGCGTCAGAAGCCTTATGAGAAGAGACTTGAAGACCTAAACATGTACACTTTGGAGGAGAGGAGGGACAGGGGAGATATGATTCAGACTTTTAAATACTTAAAGGGAAATAAAGAACAAACAAACCTCTTCCAAAGACGGGAAAGCTGTAAGACTTGAGGGCATAACAGGAAGCTGCAAGGTGGTAAATTGAGAGGCAATGTCATGAAATACTTTTTCACAGAAAGGGTGATGGATGCTTGGAACGCCCTCCCGATGGAAGTGGTGGGGGCAGACACAGTGACGGAATTCAAAATGGCATGGGACAGACACAGTGGATCCCTTTACAGCAACAGGATAAAATCAAAATAAACTGAACCATCTAATTTCTCAACAAATAGGGGTGTCCTACATGGAGTAGTGGGTTCATTCCTAAACAGAGACATGGGGAGGGGTGGCCTGCACGGAGCGGCAGGCGCACCTACTCTTGCCATCATAATGGGCAGACTAGATGGGCCATACTGGTCTTTATCTGCCGTCATTTACTATGTTACTATGTTACCATTTTGGTGGCTCTTCTCTATACCTTTTCTAATAATGCTATATCCTTTTTAAGTTAAGGCAACCAGAATTGTACACAATATTAAAGATGCAGTCGCACCATGGAACGATACAGAGGCATTATAATATCCTTTGTTTTAGTCTCCATTCTTTTCCTTATGATACCTAGCATTCTATTTTTTTCTCTTGGCTGCCACTGCACACTGGGCGTTCCTTTATTTTGTGTGGGACATGGCCAAAGTCCTCGCCTGCAAGGCCGAGGAGGACTCTCGCACCGAGGAATTGGAGATACTCCAATACGATGCACCCCCAAAGGAAACCCTTATGGTCCCGGTGCCTTCGATGTTCGTCCGCCTCCTCCTTCAAATGTGGGAAACAGCAGCACTGGTACCAGTTGTTAATAGGCGCCTCAATGCCATGTACTGGGTGTGCTGATGCCCTGTGTTCCAAAAGACCCAACTTCCCCACAACTCCATGGTCGTGGAATTGGCAATGCGCCGGCTTAAGAGCCAAAAAAAGCATTTGTTGGTTCCACCCGGCAGGGAGGCCCGAACCCTCAATGCCCTCAGCCAGAAGGCCTTTCAGAGCTCGATGCTAACATGCCGGATCCAGTCCTACCAGCCCTACATCAGTATGTACCTAAAGGAACTATTGAAAGAGCTTGGTGGGTTCTCAGCAGACCTCAAGAGGGAACCCCTACAAAGGTTCAAAACCCTGACCTTGGCAATAAAAGAATGCTCAACGTTTTTGTCCCGGGCAGCCTACGATGACTTTGAGCCATCGGCCAGAGTGGCTGCCACAGGCATTGGGGCTCAACGCCAGACATGGCTGCAGTCATCCGATCTGTAACAGTGGGTGCAGGACAAACTGATAAATGTCCCCTGCATAGGTTAAAACCTATTCGGGAAGCTCATAGAGACCGAGTATGTGACGAGAACCAGGCTCTCAAAAAAGACCTCGGTGCACTCCAGGGAAAAACCCCCAGGAAAAAGCCCTTCTTTCCGAGGAAGAAAGGAGGCTTCAGCGGTTCTCCTCACTTCTAGGCCTTCTTGGCCCCTCAACAGGGCCAGCAACAAAAAGGACAGGAACATGGTTCCAAAAAACAAAAAGCCCTGAAATCCCAGGCGCTAGCCCTGGCCCAGCCTGGAGAGAGCTTTTGACTTCCTGGGCGCAACCTCCCTACCCCCAGGGGGTCCTCTGCTGCCCACAGGGGTGTGCCTAGCCATGTTTGCCCACAGGTGGACAACCATCACCACCAATTCCTAGGTGCTACAGGTGGTCAAGGAGGGCTGCCTCCTCCACCTACATCGGGCGCCACACACTTATTTCCCAGGGGAGCCCACCAGGCCTCTCCTTCACCAGACCCTACTCCTCACCGAGCTAGCAGGCCTAATCAGTGACAAAGCAGTCGAGCCAGTGCAAAAACATCTCTGGGGCACAGGATTCTACTCCAGATATTTCTTCATCCCCAAGAAGACAAAGGGCCTCAAGTCCATCCTGGACCTGCGAGAGTTCAATAGATTCTGATCAGGGAGAAATTCAAATTGCACTCCCTTGGGACACTACTGCCATTCCTCCAGCAAGGAGATTGACTATGCTTCTTAGACCTAAAGGATGCCTGCACTCACATCCTAATTCATCCCAGCCACAGAAAATACCTCCAGTTTGTGATGGGAGGACAGCATTACCAATACAGGGTGCTGTCCTTCGCTCTGGCCTTGTCACCAAGGATCTTCACAAAGTGCCTCGTAGTGGTTGCAGCCCTCCTCCGGCTTCAAGGGGCCTTTGTCTTCCCCTATCTGGACGACTGGCTCATAAAGGGAGACACGGCTGCAGAGGCCCAATGTGCCAAAGGGGACACCATCAAGTGGGAAAAAGCAATGGAAGCAACTCAGCAACACACATATGTGTATTTTACTATTTATGCTATGTGTCAATTGCTGTTTTGCAAAACTATACCCTTAACTGCCAACAATTAATTACAGTTTGGAGGGGGAAATAAACAACAGGGGATTAAGGAGGATAACCTCTTTAATCTCTCCTGTAAAAGGACTGACCAAAACAACCACTTTTTAAAAACCTGTACGTGTCCGGGGACCAGCTGTAATTTTAATCATACATGTGCATTCCCTATATGAAATAGAGAGTACACATGTAGATTTTTGACCTACCCAGAACATGACCTAAACATGCCCCCAACATGTCCCCTTGCAGTTGTTCTTATTATGGACATCCATGTGTCCACATACACACATTACAGACGTAATAAATTTACCTCCAAAGTGACTGAGTGGGTTGGAAGCTGATTGAGTAGAAGGTAATAAAGTGTAGTAATAAATGGAGTTCACTCCAAGAAAAGGGACATTACTAAATGTTGAGCAATATTGCAAAGGACTATTGGGAAAGATTTGCCTTTTGTAGATGATACCTAAACTGCAAAACCTATAGACTCCTGGGAAGGTCTGGGAAAACATGATAATACCCCTCTTTCTTTCTCACTGACTTTGAGTCTTCTCACTCCTTTTTTTTTTTTAACTATCTTCCCTTCCCTCACTTTTGAGAACTTTAACTCCCATGCTTGTGACCCCGCTGACTTTTATGCCTTGAAACAACTTGTTTTAACTTCCTCATTCAACTTCCAACTATACTATAACACCCTTTACTCACTAGCATAACTACTGCCTTGATCTAGTCATCTTCTCTCTCTCAAGCTTCTCTACCTCCATTCTTTCTCTCTTTGTCCATCATCTGACAACTTTCACACTTAAGCCCTCTTCCCTCTCATCCACCACAGTCTCATCTAGTCACCACTAACACATTTAGAAATTTCCAGGCAATTAATCCTTGTAATGTCTCCACCATGGTCTCATCTCTCCTCTCATACTCTATGTTTTTAAAGTCTGTTGACAAGGCAGTCTCTTCTTATAACACAATAGTCTCCTCTACTTTGGACACTTTTGCTCTTCCCCTTTCCTGTTCTTTAAGACATGCCAAGTCCCAGTCTTGCCTCAGCTCCAGAATTTGGTCCCTGCATTCTTGTGCTGTCTTCCTTCCAGTCTACTATTGCACTCACTAAGCAAGATGTTGATTTTATAAAATGTATTGTCCCTATCCCTCACTGTCTGTTTGACACACTCAACTCAAAGTATCATGACTCTGAATCCCCTTTTCAACATCTATCCAGACTATGGCTGACTACTTCATTGTCAAGATTCTCAAATCTTGAGTTCTTCATCAGTTCACTTCCCCTTTCCCACTTTGTTCATGAAAACTTCCTTTGACCCTAGCCATCTTTTCTTCTTTTTCTCAAAATCACAGAGGAGAAACTGTGCATCTTCTCTCCTCCTCCACACTCTCTACCTGTTCCTTTTATCTCATTCTTACCCAGCTGTTTTGCTGTATCCCCGTGCTGTCATCCCTTCCATTTCCCATATCCTCAGTCTATCCCATTCCAGTGCAAATGTTCCTGCTGTCTTCAAGCATGCTGTGATCACACCACTCCCCAAAAAACCTTCTCTGGAGCCTACCTTCCCTACTAAATATGGCTCCATCTCCCTCCTCCCTTTTACATCCAAAATACTTGTATATGTTGTTCACTGACTTAACTTTCAATCCATTCTTGATCCACGCCAATCTGGTATCACCCTCTGTAAAAGCCACAAAATTATTTAAGGTTGTTAAATTGCAAGAGGATTTTGAAAAATTGCAAAAAGACCTTGAGAAATTGTGAGACTGCACATCAAAATGGCAGATGGAATTGAATGTGGACATGTGCAAAGTTATGTACTTAGAAGGTCATTCCATAACATGAATAAGCTGTTTGGATATGTACCATAGACGTTTTTCTAGCAAAAATATCTAGGACCATATTCTGTGACCAAAATGATTTGGAGCCTGTGTCAGAAGACTTATGAGAAGAGACTTGAAGACCTAAATATGTACACTGGCGCAGAGGAGGGACAGGGGAGACATGATTCAGACCTTTAAATACTTTAAAGAGTATTAATGGACAAACAAACCTCTTTCAAAGACGGGGAAGCTGTAAAACTAGAGGGCATAACATGAAGCTGCAAGGGGGTAAACTGAAAGGCAATGTCAGGAAATACTTTTTTACTGAAAGAGTGGTGGATGCTTGGAATGCCCTTCTGATGGAAGTGGTGGGGGCAAACACAGTGACAATTCAAAATGGCATGGGACAGACATAGTGGATCCCTTTATAGCAACAGGATAAAATAAAAATAAACATAACTATTTCTTATATCTGAACAAATAGGGGTGACCTTACGGAGCGGCGGGTACACCCCTAAACAAAGGCATGGGGAGAGGTGACCTACACGGAGCGGCAAGTGCACCTACTCTCGCCGCCTTGCTGGACAGACTAGATGGACCATATTGGTTTTTATCTGCCATTATATACTGTGTTATACTCTGTATCAGTGCCCTGCAGCACCTGGGTTTCATCATAAACTACCCCCAATCCCACCTCACTCTGGTCCAGCGCCTATAGGGACATAAATAGATACCTTCCAGGCAAAAGCCTTCCTCCTCCAGGAGAGGTCAGAATGCCTCTGGGAGTTAACCGCAGAGGTACACTGATGCTGGATGCTACCAGCCCTGCTCCTGCTCCTACTCCGCCTTTTGGGACACACGGTCCACGTGACTCCATTTGCCCACCTGCACATGAGGGCAGCCCAATGGTGCCTCTGCACTCAGTGGAATCAAGCCACATGCAGGCTCAGAGACAGAGTGAAAGTGACCCATCAGCTGACGGACTCCCTTGGATGGTGGCAGAATCCATACCACCTTCAGGCTGGGATGCCTTTCCAGGCACTCAACCCCCAGAAGGTCCTCACCGTGGATGGCTCCCTACACGCATATTCTCATCCACTCAGATCACAGGAAGTTCCTTTGATTCCTGGTCCAAGGAAGACACTTCCAGTACAGAGTTCTTCCTTTCGGACTGGCCTCTGCTCCAAGAGTCTTCACAAAATGCATGGCAGTGGTAGCAGCATTTATGAGGACTCTGGGAAAATTCATCTTCCCTTACTTAGACGATTGGCTCATTCGAGCATCGACAGCTCCAGAGACCAGCTTCGCTCTTTCTCGAGCAATGAGAATTCTTCAATACTTGGGACTGGTCATAAACCTCCCAAAATCTCATCTCACCCCCTCTCAATCTCTCGAATTCATAGGGGCTCATCTAGACACACAGCAGTCAAGGGCTTTCTTGCCACAGCCACGCTGTCTATGAATAATACAACTGGCATCTCAAGCATCTATGAAGGTGTTCCTTACTGCTCGAGAGATGCTTCAACTTCTGGGACACATGGCATCCACTGTCCATGTGGTTCCCTATGCTCGCCTCCACATGCGAGCAGCCCAGTGGACCATATCCTCTCAATGGTCACAGACCTCTGGTCAGTTAATGAACAAAATCAGAAACACCACACTTCTGATTTCGTCCCTGCAATGGTGGCAATCTCTAGAAAACCTCATAGGCTCTCCTTTCCAGCAGCCTCTATATCAGGCCACCCTAACAACAGATGCATCCAAGATGGGTTGGGGGGCCCATTTGCACGATCTCTCCACTCGGGGTTTTTGGATCTCACAGGAGGTTTCTCTTCACATAAATCTCCTAGAGTTGAGAGCCATTTTCAGTGCTATTCAAGTCTTTCAGACCCATCTTAGCAACAAAACAGTTCTGGTTCAAACCGACAATCAGGTAGCTGTGTTCTATGTGAACAAGCAAGGCGGAACAGGCTCTCTGTCGCTATGCAACGAAGCTTCCCAACTATGGGCCCTCGCCAGAGAATTGCAAATTCACCTGTTTGCAGTATACCTTCCGGGCATTCAAAACCTATGGGCAGACAGACTCAGTCAAATACTGCTGCCACACGAGTGGTCCCTCCACTCATACCAGCTTGCTCGAGTATTTCAAATCTGGGGAACACCAGATATAGACCTCTTTGCAAGTTCACAGAATACCAAACTTCCCCAATTCTGTTCCAGAATCCCGGCTCACAACTGTCAGGCAAGAGATGCTTTCCTACTCCATTGGGGTCAGGACTTTCTCTATGCATTCCCACCCATTCCCCTCATTCCCAAAACTTTATTCAAACTTCAGAGAGACAGAGGTCGTATGATACTCATAGCGCCACATTAGCCACGACAAATGTGGTAGCCTCTTCTTCTGCGTCTCTCTCAAACCACTCCTCTGGAGTTGGGGAATGCTCCAGATCTTCTTTCTCAGGAGGACAGATGCTTACTGCATCCCAATCCCCCAGTCCCTACATCTCAGGGCCTGGTTACTGAAAGCCTAGAATTCCAGGATATTAACCTTTCTCAACAAGTAAAGGATATCCTTTTGGCTTCCAGAAAACCTTCCACAAAACGTCCCTATGCTTTTAAGTGGAAAAGGTTCTCTGTCTGGTGTTCACAAAAGGGACTTAACCCCCTTTTGGTACCTGTAGAGTCGCTACTAGAGTATCTCCTCCAATTATCAACTTCTGGTCTAAAGACCAATTCAGTGAGAGTCCATCGTAGTGCTATTGCTGCTTTTCATAAACATTTTGATGGACAACCTATTTCCTCTCATCCACTTGTATCAAGATTTATGAGAGGCCTACTCTTAACAAAACCACCCATTAAACCACCACCGATGGCATGGGCTCTGAATCTTGTTCTTGGTCAGCTTATGAAACCGCCCTTTGAACCTTTAGCCACCTCAGACCTAAAGTTTCTTTCATAGAAAGTTATTTTCCTAATTGCCATCACTTCTGCAAGGCGCATTAGTGAACTACAGGCGTTAGTAGCTGACCCACCTTATACAAGGTTCCACCATTATAAAGTAGTCCTCAGGACTCATCCTCACTTTATGCCAAAGGTGGTTTCACCTTTCCATTTAAACCAGTCTGTTTATCTTCCTATATTCTTCCCTATGCCTCATGCCTCTACTGCGGAAAGGAATCTTCACACATTGGATTGTAAAAGAGCCTTAGCCTTTTATCTCCAAAGAACTAAGCCACACAGAAAATCTTCTCAGCTTTTCGTGGCTTTTGACTCTAGTCATTTGGGACTTCCAGTTTCCAAAAGAACTCTGTCAAATTGGATTGCAGATTGCATATCCTATACATATCAGAGTAAAGGACTTTCTCTTGAGGGCCATGTCACAGCTCACAATGTGAGAGCAATGGCAGCCTCAACAGCTAACCTTCTTTCTGTGTCTATTGATGACATCTGCAAAGCAGCCACTTGGGCTTCGGTACACACCTTCACAGCCCACTACTGCTTAGATAAGGACTCCCGTCAGGATGCCTCATTTGGCCAGGCTGTTCTCCAGCATCTCTTCCATACTTAATACAACTCCTACCCACCGTCCATGCTTTGGATGCCAGAGGTCCATGGGAGGAAGCATGATCCATCTCACCTGAGTTCGCAGCTTGCTGGGGTCACCCCTTGGCATCTTTCAGCTGGGGAGTCCCCATATGTGAAGACTACATTCCTGCTTGTTCCTGGAGATAGCGTAGTTACTCACCTGTAACAGGTGATCTCTGGGAACAGCAGGAATTTAGTCTTCACAAGCCACCCACCTCCCCTAGGAATTGTCTCTATCTCTTTCTCTACTTCTCTCCTTTGGTCTCTGCTATAAACTCAACTGAAGTGAGAGAGGTAGAGAGGCAGGAAGGCAGCACATTCCCGTGGGGGCTCCGTCGGTACCAGCGATACCCATTTGTGAAGGCTAAATTCCTGCTGTTCCCGGAGATCACCTGTTACAGGTGAGTAACTATGCTTTATAGTTTTATGGTTTTTGTGGGTTTGTTTTATATATTCCTACATTCTGAGAGGAAAAGCCGGCTCCGGAGGGCATGCATGCACATTCCACAAAGATCTAAGTTTCTTCCTGGACAGAATCTAGATCATGGTCTCCAGAAGAAATTTGCTATTTGGTGGTCTTTGAGCTCATTTGTAAAATATTATCAACTTGATGTGCAGGCCAAGGAGGATTCTGCTTTCAGAGCACAAGTTTTCAATGCAGCAATGTCTTCTTCCTGCCCAGTTTAGGGCCATCTGGGGTACATGCCAGGACTGGTCTAGCAGGATAATGAGTAAGGATAACATCTACCTACCTGATAGTTTCTTTTCCTTTCCTTTCCTTTCCTGAAATCCTGCTAGACCGTCCAGGACTTTTCCAGGTAACACCAGAGCTGCTTCTGTTCTAGCTCTCCTCTGTGGGCAAAGATAGCGGCTTTGGTGAATTATTCTCATTTGATGTGTATGGAGGAATGGGGCCCAGTGGGGTTCCCCAGTACTATTCTCACTGGGGTCGAAATGTATTTCTTCCACGGGAGTTGAGGGAGTTTTTTGAGTGTTTGTTGCTTTGTTAGGTAAATACTGACTAGTGCCTCTAACTGCACATTTCCTTGTACCTGTGATAATGTCACTGAAACGTTCTGGTTTCTCTGTCTCCATCATAGTAAAATAGTAAGTGACAGCAGTTAAAGACCAGTATAGTCCATCTAGTTTGCCCAGTAAGATGGCAAGAGTAGGTGCACCTGCCTCTCCGTGCAGACCACTCCTCCCCATGTCTTTGTTTAGGGGTGAACCCACCGTTCCGTGTAGGACACCCCTGTTTGTTGAGAATTTAGATAGTTAAGTTTATTTTGATTTTATCCTGTTGCTGTAAAGGTATATCCACTGTGTCTGTCCCATGCCATTTTGAATTCCGTCACTGTATTTGCCCCCACCACTTCCATCGGGAGGGCATTCCAAGCATCCACCACACTTTTTGTGAAAAAGTATTTCCTGACATTGCCTTTCAGTTTACCCCCTTGCAACTTCATGTTATGCCCTCTAGATTTACAGCTAGAAAGGCAGTATGTAAGTGGTAGTATGTAAGCTGGCAGGGGAGCATAATCAGCTTGTCTGGACTGGTCTAGCAGGATTCCAGGAAAGGAAATTATCAGGTAAATACAATTTCAGGTAAGTACAATTTCTCCTTTTAGGTACTTTCCCTATGCCCTGGAAGACTTATTTATAATGCTGTTGCATCAAATATGTAGATAGGTATCAGTTAACAATGATCTGAAGGCACATGTTTTTATATTTCAAGAACTTTCAAATATAAAAGAATTGACTTATAAAAATTGGAGAGGGAAGAGAGATTCTAAAAAAAACGGAGAATTTGCTGTTTCTTGGAGAACCTAAAACCTGTAAATAGTTCCAAATATGAACTTAAATGCAATGAGGTGAAATCTAGACTGGCTCAGCCTGTTTCAAATGATGTGGAGCCATCCAGTAAGCCGAGTATGACACACCCATTTATAAAACAATATCCAGTACATTTATTTTAATTTGATTTAGAATAGTAAAGCTGGCTTATGGTTTGAAGATTATCAGAAAATGATTTGCTTTCCTGAAGTTCAGCATTTTATATGTCTGGGTGTGTATTTATTATGCTTTTTTTTACATTTGAAATTGATGCTGTTCCCCAGATGCTTGCTTTTCTGGCTTGATCTCCCTTTTTTCCATTTGTAAGTAGCTTTCACTCTGTAGGCTGAATGGTCTTGTCTGTAGCACTTCACAGATCGCTTTTCCCTTTAGCACAGTGTGGCCCTGGAGTGTGGTGGAAGTTTGATACACTGTAAACAAGACCTGCTGCTCCTTACCCATTCAGTCACCCTCAAGGGCTGTAATCAACCAGCTCGCAAACTGAATTATTAAAGAGTCAGTATTCATTTCTTGAGGACTACAGACAAAGGTATTTTATGAAGATCTTTTGTTTAATAACGGCTGATCGTTCACCCAGGTATGAGGTGTAGAAGCTATTTTAATCCTCTGCAGGAAAAAAAGGTAACCAAATCTTAATCTGTAAAGCCTCATCAGCCTGACTTTTTAGAGGAATTGGATTTAGTGCACACCATGCTCAGAAGTACGTTTGTATACAGTAGGTATTTTACTGTCCCCGGAGAGCCTACAATTTAGGTTTGTAACTGAGGTAAGGAAGGGTTACAAGGGATAGAAGTGGGATTTGAACTTGGCTCCCCTGGTTTTCAGCCCACCGCTCTAACCCTTAGACTGCAAGGTAGCATTGTAAATTTGGAATGTCCTTACTAAGCCTACGGAGCTGGTGCAGTGGTACAGGACGCCATAGGCAAAGCAGTGTTGAGTCCTCCCCACTGATCCTCCCCTCTGTCCATTCCACTGACTTGCTGCTCCCCCCTTCTGCTCCTCCTCCTCCTCCTCTTCCATGAGGCTGGACTAGCGAGCATATTCAAAACACGTGGCCACAGGACTAGCACTTTCTTTCTATCTCCAACTTACATACTGCCTTTCTAGTCTAAAGGACAAGCTAAGTGTTGGCCCCCATGCTTTCTGAATGTAGTCACGATGCCGGCCTTTAGGAAGACTAGGAAGAGCGATAGGGAGCCACTGCCTGGGCTCCCACTGCCTGCCTGGTCGACTTAATTCTCTCTTCAGCTGGTTGGTGTGGGGATCCTTGCCAGCTGTGCTGCTCCTCCTGGCTGTCTCTACATGTTATTTTGCTACTCCCCAAACTTCTGCTGCCCTAAGAGACTGTCTACTTAACCTAGTGGTAGAGCCTAGCCCTGGATGCATGCTTTAGAACGCCCACTGGTGCTTTAAGGCAGAAAGCATGTCCTGTATAGGATATACCCTTTGCTATATACACACATTTGCAGTAGTCCTTTGTTCAGCAGCTTTGGAATCATAATCACAAAGTTCTATTTCATTTCTCCACAGAGGCTCAATGAGAGACATTCAGTATGGGCTAAGGAGACATGCTCCAGGATTAAGCACCGCGATTTGAATTAAAATCATAGTTTTTGGGGGAAATACAAGTCAAAGCAATTTGATTGTTTTCCAAAAATAGAGTCCACCTCAGCAAAATTCTAAGATTCCATGAGTAAGACAGCACTTACTGAGGCAAGGGTCAAGAATTGAGGAGTGGAGGAGTAGCCTAATGGTTAAGTACACTGGCTTGGGAACCCAGAGACCAGGGTTCAATTCCCACTAGCACTCCTTGTGGCCTTGGGCAAGTCACTTAACCCTCCATTGCCTCAGAAAAATCCAAGTTATCAATGTCCCTGTTTAATGTACATTACCAAGTTTAAGTTTCAATGTAAACCGCTTTGATTGAAATGATAAAGCAGTATATAAAACCTGTTAAATAAATAAATAATTATTAGAATGTTTTTTTCTCTAAAAATCAGTGGTTTATTTCTAAGTATTGGAAACTAAAACTAAAAGAACACCTTGGAAATTGAGTGTACATTGATAGTCATGGTGTAGCAGCCAAAGTGTAAATAGCCCTGAGCCAGGAGTGGTCATAGACAAGCCAAGGTGCGTCTAGGAGGCCCCAGATGAGCCACCATCCTCTTAGGTTGAGCCTGCAGGTGATGGCAGCTGATATGATTTAGGCAGAAGTAATCGAAAAAGGCTGGGCAGGAAAGCTGGAGCAAACATGAAAGACAATGGGAAGAAGAAAATTGGATTTGAACTGCGAAATGGTTCTTGAAAGCAGAATACCTGCATATGAAGTACAGAAAGAGACCACGTTTTGACAACCTGTAATCAGAACCCCTAGAAATATATGTACATACTAAATAGGAAATAAGATGGCCTGGGCCATAGAGTTAGAAAGACTAACTAGCAGGGCTGGCTCACGCAGCAGGAGAATTAGGCAGTTGCCTGAGGGGGGCAGCAAAGAGCAGCTACAGCCAAAGCAAAGAAATGGATCCTGACAGCCACACAAACTCAACAAGTCATCATCAGTGCATACTTTTACCTGCAGGAAGAATGGGCAACATGCAAATAGTCCATTTACCTTTTTAAATGGTTTTGTGAAATCTCCCTCATGTATATATTTAAAAGTGTGATGTCCAAATATGCATTTTTATAGGATTGTTCCAGGAGGAATAGGGGTTGAGATGATTACAGCGGCGTTTAATAATCAAAAATATTTTTTTGGGGGGGGGTCGCTAGGAGTCTAAAAGCCTGAAATTTCACTTAGGGCACCTAGTACCTTTGTACTGGCTCTGCTAACCAGCTCGCTAATACTGGAGGCGCACAGTGCTTCCTGCTGAGCAGTCATTCCTCCAGGAGAAACCTTCCATTGGGAGACTAATGGGTCTGTTTACTAAGTGGTGCTAGCGGCTTCCGTGCGATATCGGAGCAGCAGCCCCATTGAATAGAATGGGGCCGTGGCTTAGATTTTGCACGGAAGCCACTAGCGCCACTTAGTAAACAGACTCCTAAGTACGCTTTCTGTATCCAACCCAAAGATTTCTGAGGCTAATAGTCAAAAGGAATTATGCTCCTAACTTTGAGAGTTAAGCTCCTAAACTGGTCTCTCTGATTTACTAGGGCTGAATGCCTAAATTGAAGAACTTAAAAAATAGATGATAATGGGGGCAGATTTAGGGTAAGGAAAAAAGTTAGGAGCTTGGCACTTATGTTTGGCACTAGACTCATAAATCTAGACAAATGAATGGCAGGTGTAAATTTATAAGCCAAAGCTTTTAAACTAAGATTAATTTTCAGCTTCCTTATCATCTCTCCAGTCCAATACATATGGGTTATCTCCCTCCACCAGCAGCTGGAGACTGAGCATGTCAGATTTATGATGTCAGAATAGAAAAGCTCCCTCCATAGACTTCAAAAATCAGTATCTCAATCTCCAGCAGCTAAATGAGAAGCTTCTGCGTGGCTGAACTCCACTGAAGGGACATTTAACTAGGCCTTAAAACACAAAAAAGGAAAGATTAAGATAAAAGACAAACAAAAGAAACACTTAAAGGCATACTACCTTATTTCTGGACTGGGTCACAAGAATTGAGAGCATTTACAAGTGGGAATAGCAGGAGGCAGAGTCTACTTCCCTTGGCACTGGGACCTTTGAAGGGGGTCAGGTGCAGCTCAAGGGTTAAACACCCGGTAGTCCGGGTTCCTTTTCCTCCCCCAGCCGTTCAGCCCTCTCAGTTCAGAGTGTCTGGCTTTCCCATGTTTTTCAACTGCTGCAGGCTTTTGGGCTCCATGCCTTTAAGGTTGTAAATTTTAAAAAAAAAAAAAAAAAAAAAAAAAACAGCACTGAGGAAACAGCAGCCTCAGTAATCGGCAATAGCAGTACCTGTGTTCACAGGTTAATCAAGGCAGTGAAGCTTTCTGATGGAGAAACCCTTTGTTTTGTAATTGCTTCTCCCGTCGAGTACTTTCTCTTTTGGGACCCCTCGAGCTATTGGAATTTCTTTTTTTACTGCACTGGTGCATGCCTTCGGGGCTTTTTCCCTGCATTGCGTGTGGGGGAAGCCGCAGTTTAGTGGTGCAGGGGCTCTACCAAACTTGCCTATGTCGGAGAAGGTCCGCAGAGCTTGATTTATTCACTGGGGGCATTGAAGGAGATTCAGGGGTTTTAGAGTAAGAGTTTCTTCAGCTGGCAGTTCCCATGGTTTTGGCGTGAACTGTGGCCATTTTCCCTCTGGCATCCATTTCAGGAAAGGACAAAGAGAAGCAAAATTTAAAACAAGTTCTGCATGCTTCAGCACCTGGGGCAGTGGGTACAGAGATTACCAGCCACATCCTTTTCTCCTGATTTTATTTTAAAGCTGCACCAGCCTTACTGTTTATCTCAAAAGCTGGGCAGCGCTTCTCATAGCCAATTACAGGCCAAACGTCCTTTAGTTCAGTTGGCTGACTCCTGCCGGAGGGAACCCCTCGCACAGAGGGATCCCCCTTACAAGAAAAGGTGCATTCAGGATGATTCCTGGGCTGACCAGGACTCCCCTCAGTCTCCAGCCTCAGAGGATCCTTTAGAAGGCTAATCAGACCTCTGGGATGAGGTGGCCGGGCCCAAATTGGAGGAGGGTGAGATCCCTCAAGGGGAGGACCCCAATATGGCGAGAGTTTTTCACCATGAGTAGTTGCCAGCTTTAATTAGTCTCTCCCTTGTACCGCTTAATATTGTTCCATTGCCTCGGACGGTGGAGGAGCCCTTAGAAGATTCTCTGCTGCAGAGTGTCAGTGTTCTCAAGCCTCTTTTCCTGCGCACAGAGTAATTAAGCAAATGATAGAGGCAGAATGGGAAGTCCCTGAGACCAGATTGAAAAGTAGTAGAGCCATGAGCCGCCTTTATCCCATTCTGCAGGGGGAGAGGAATCTCCTCAAAATGTCTAAGATGGACGTATTAGTCTTGGCAGTGACCAAGAAAACTACCATTCCCATGGAAGGTGGGGCAGCGTTAAAGGATGTGCAAGATCGTAAGCTCGAGACTCTTTTAAAGCAGGCTTTTACACTAGCGCTTTAGCCCTGCAAGCATCAGTTTGTGGGGCCTATGTTAACAGGGCCTCCATCCTCTGGATCCAAGATTATCGGTGGTGAATTTGGACTCTCAAGCAATGGCACCAGAAGCAGCCAAGCTGGAATCAGTCTCTACATATTTGGTGGATGCCTTCTATGATCTGGTTTCCATTATTGCAGCCTGACATTTTCTTTGGTTAAGAAACTGCGGTGGATGTATCTTCGAAGACTAGGCTCAGGAAACTTCTCTTTAAGGGCAAACTGCTTTTTAGGGAAGCATTGGATAAATTGGTTAAGGACTTGGGAGATTCTAAGGGAGTGCAGGTGCCAGAAGACCAGCCTAAGGCTCCAAAGCAAGGGGCCGCTCTCAGGGGTCACTCCAGAGACTATAGAAAGTTTCATGTGGCGTGTTTTGCACTTTTCCAACGGGGTCGCTACTTTCCGAGAGGCCAGCCCTTTGGAAGCTATAGGGGATCCAGTAGGAGCTATTACTCCGCTCCTCTGGTTCCTTCCAAAAAGCCCCAATGAAGCGAGGCAGGCCCTGGCGGATGTGGTTCCGGTAGAGGGTCGTCTACAACAATTTTATTCTGTCTGGGCCAGTATTACCACTAATCAGTTGGTGCTGAAATTATCCGGGAGGGGTACGCTCTGGAGTTTGTTCATCCCCTCTCCGAAGCCTTCGTGCAGTCACCCTTAAAAGCCCCTTCAAAGCAGCGGATGGTCCAGGATATGCTACAATGTTTGCTGTACCTAGAGACTGTGGTGCCAGTGCCAAGCAACCAATGTGGATTAGGTCAATATTCCATTTACTTTGTGGTTCCAAAGAAGGATGGTTCTTTCTGACTCATTTTGGATCTCAAGCATGTAAACCAAGCCTCGTGGGTGCCACATTTCTGCATAGAAACATTACATTTGGTTATTGTGACAGTCAGGAAAGGAGAGTTACTTTCGGTGCTAGACCTCACAGAGGCATATCTTCACATTCCAATTTGACCAGACCATCAACCGTACCTGTGATTTGCAATAACAGTGGGTCATTTTCAATTCTGAACATTGCCGTTTGGTCTGGCCACTGCTTCTTGGTCCTTTACCAAAGTCATGGCAGTAGTGGTGCCCACCTTGAGGCAAGAGGGCATCCTGGTCCACCCTTACCTGGTTGATTGGTTGATCAGAGCAAAATAGGAGACCGAGAGTGGAACAGCCACTCAGCAAATGGTGGACATCCTACAGAACCTAGTGGTCAACCTAGCCAAAAGCAAGCTCAACCTGGTCCAAGATCTGGTGTATCTGGGAGCACGATTCTGCACCAAGGTGGGTTTCATCTTCTGCTGGTGGAGAGGGCGCAGAAGGTTCAGCTCCAAATATGGAGCTTCCTTGACATGAGAGCACTCTCTGTGTGGTACTACCTTAAACTCCTGGAGTCCATGGTGGCAGCCTTGGAGTTAGTGCCCTGATGCATATGAGGCCTCGGCAACATGCTCTGCTCTCTCATTGGTCTCCACAGCACCATCCGCTGTCAAAGAGGCTAGTCTGTCCACTGAACATAAGGATGAGGCTCTCCTGGTCACTGCAGCCATAGCATCTGGCAGCAGGAATGCCACTGGAACTGCCAGATTGGATTCTGGTGGTGACTGATAGCAGCCTCACAGGGTGGGGAGCACATTGTGAGTCGCATGTGGCACAGGGACTTTGGACTCCGGAAGAGAGTGCTTGGTCCATCAATCTCCTGGAAATGAGGGTGGTCTTTCAGGCTCTATAGGCTTTCTATTCTCTGATTTACTGATTAACAGTACAGGTCTGCTCCTACAATGCAACCACAGTGGCATACATCAATCGCTAGGGGGGCACAGGCAGTACTACATTAGCGGAGGAAATTCACCCCCTGCTGCTGTGGGTGCAGGAGAATCTCATGGCGCTCTCTGTGGCTCACGTGGCAGGCAAAGAAAATATTCAAGTGGACTTTCTCGGTCACCACCGGTTGGACTCAGGAGAATGGGAGCTAAATGCAGCAGTTTTTCACGATATCACCAGCCTTTGGGGCATACCGATCATGGATCTGATGGCCTCTATATCCAATGCCAAAGCGAGCCAATTCTTCAGCAGGTGCAGAGAGCACATGTTTGAAGGTTTTGATGCTCTGGCTCAAAGATCCCCAACAGATGGGCTGCTTATATGTTTCCTCCATAGCCACTCATAAGTTGTCTGCTCCAACATCTAGACGTTCAGTGTGGTCAGATGATTCTAATGGCTCCAGATTGGCCCGCTTCCCTTCAATCTATTCAACACTCTGCTGTGTGGCTAATCTTCCGCCAGCCTCATCATGCTCATATTACCCCTTTTCTCAAGTCACTTCATTGGATCCCTATCCGTTCCCGCATCCAGTTCAAACGTCTCCTGCTAAGTGCATTCACTCTGCAGTTCCTCACTACCTTTCCTCTCTTGTACTTCCCTATACCACTCCCTGGAAACGCCGCTCTTCTGGCAAATTGCTTCTATCTGTGCCCTTCTCTTCTATTGCTAACTCCAGACTTCGCTCCTTTCACCTTGCTGCTCCTTTTGCCTGAAACAAACTACCTGAGTCTGTACGTCAGGCGCTTTCTCTGGCCCTTTTCAAATCCAGGCTGAAAACTCACCTCTTCGTTGCCACTTTCGGATCTTGACTCACCTGATCTCCTTTGTGTTTCCTTACTATTTCCCCTAGATGTACCTACTGTGTTGTCTGTCTTGACTAGATTGTAAGCTCTGATAAGCAGGGACTGTCTCTTACATGTCTATGCAGCACTGCGTACGTCTTGTGGTGCTTACAAATGCTTAGTAGTAGTAGTAGGCCATGGTATGCCGATCTTCTCAGACTATTGATAGTGGGCAGCATTTTCGAAAGGCATTTACACAGTTTACAGCCCAGTAAACCGTGTAAATGCCGTAAACAGGGATTTTCAACTTACCCGGTTAGTGCCTTTGAAAATCTCTTCCAAAGTCCCCAATGCATCACGATGCTATCTGGTTAGCATCAGAGCATGTTGGGGGCGTTCTGGGGCGGAGCGGGGGCAGAGGCAAGCGCTAACCAGGCAGCAGTGATTTTCCATGCTGCCCGGTTAGTGCTCTGCGCCAGAAAGATAGGCAAGGAAAACCCTCGCTTATCGTTTTGGTGCAGAGCGCTAACCGGGCAGCATGGAAAATCACTGCTGCTCGGTGACTTCCCGGTTGTGTGGCAAACCGCAGATATTCACTTCTATCGCCACGGAAGTGAATATCCAGAGATAAGGGGTCGGCGGGCAGGACTATGCAGCTAAGGCGCTTAGCCCTGCCCAATTCAAAATTGGGCCCAGTGAGTCCATGGCGCCTCCTGAATAGAATCAACCTGCTCTTGCAGGGGCCGATTCTTATGCCACAAATGGATTGATTCTCGCTTATGGCCTGGCTTTTGAAAGGGCGAGGCTGAAGCAGAGGGGCTTGTCGGCATTCATGGTAAGCCACCCTTTTACAAGCTTGTAAACCTTCTACCTCCTATGTCAGAGACGGGCATGTGTTTGAAAACTGGTGTGATGACAATGGGCTCCGAGCCTTTTCGTCCTCACTTCTGGATATTCTGACCGCCATGTAGGCTGCGCTAGACAAGGGGTTGTCTTTGAACTCCTTATGAGACCAAGTAGCAGCTCTCTCATGCCACTGGGGGCGTGTCCTTGGTTACTCTTTGGCGGCGCACCTGGATGTAGCCCGATTCTTCAGAGGTGAAATGAGCATTGTGGGCTATAGTTCCTCCATGGGATCTCAACTTGGTGCTGTCTACTTTGGCAGGTGCACCTTTTGAGCTGCTGGCTTGGGCTTCACTGAAGGACTGTACTCTTAAAGCAGTCTTCTTGGTGGCTATTTGTTTGGCACAACAGATTTCAGAACTTCAAGCCCTATCTTGCAGAGAACCCTTCCTTCTAATGTCCAAGAAGAAAGTGGTCTTGAGACCGGCTCCTTCTTTTTTGCCCAGAGTGGTATTGCATTTTCATCTGAACCAAACAGTAACCCTTCCATTTTTTGTGCGTGCCACAGAATCCGAGGAAGCTCGTCTGGCTGGACTTGCGTAGAGTTTTACATCACTACCTTGAGTGAATAGAATTGTTTCATAGATTGGATTGTTTATTCATCTTGTTTGGAGTTCGTCGCAAAGGGGAGGCAGCTTCCAAGGCCTCGGTGACTCGTTAGGTGAAGGAAGCCATTACCTCTGCCTGTTTGCTAAAGGATAAAACAGTGCCAAATGGTCTGAAGGCACATTCAATGAGGTCTCAAGCGGCTTCCTGGGCAGAGCATTGCCTAGTTCCACTGGTGGATATTTGCAGGGTGGCATCTTGGACATCGTTGCATACCTTTATATGTCATTACCGTCTGGATGTGCAAGCATCTAATAATATCTGTTTGGGGGCCTTTGTGCTCCAAGCCGGACTTGTGGGACCCTCCCATGCTTAATCACTGATTTGGTACATCCCACATGTACTGGACTGGACTGGAGGGAAGATAAGGAGGGCAAAATTAGACTTTACCTGCTAATTGTTTTTCCTTCCCTCCAGTCCAGTCCTGGACCCCTCCTCCTCCCTTCTGTGACAAGTACCTTTTTCTGTATTATAGGGGTTAGAGGGCTGGGTGTGTCCGGCTGTTCTGCTTGGAGGGCCCTATTAAGAATCACATCACTTCACTCTTAGTGGCATAGTTCATTCATAAGTTGGTTCTGTATTATACAATTTGGGTTAATTCCCTTGTTTAGCTTGATATGCTCTCTTGGAGTCTGCTTTGTCAATAGAATACTGATTTCTGGAGCCTATGGAGGGGGGGGGGGCGCTTCTATTGTGACATCAGAAATCTGACATGCTCAGTCTTCAGCTGCTGGTGGAGGGAGATAACCCGACTGGATTGGAGGGACTCAAAGAAAGACAATTAGCAGGTAAGATGTAATTTCCCCTTAAAACTTACGGGCCTGATAATCAAAGAGGGATATTCAACACTGTTAGTGCCACTGGCTATCCATGGGTGCTACCATCCATGCAGTTCGGGAGCGGCACCCGGCAATATTCAACCACTGCCCGGTTATTGCTAAGCAGTGAATATCAGGCACAGAAAAGGCTGGTCTAACTTTTGCAGTAGAAGCTAACTGGGCAGCGGCGGAATATCAGCGCTGCCTGGTTAGCTTCATGGCAATTAGGGTGACTCAGTTATTCAGTGCAGGGGCCCAGATATGGCCCCAACATTGAATATCTGGGTTTAAAATTCAGTGACGGCTAACCACTTTAGCAGCTCTAGCTGCCACCACCACCCGAGCTCCTAGGTTTGTGCCCTATGTTACTAGGTTTTGCTGAGAATAGGACACAAATTTAGGAGTTCAGCTAAATATTGGCCCTTTTTCTCTTTTTGCATATGGTACTTCTGTTAATGCGTACAATCTGGAAGAGTACCTTTGTATTACTAAAGATGGGCACTGATATTTTGTTTGTTTGCCATCAAGTCAGTGCTGACTCCTGGCAACTCAGCAGCCCCTGGGTTTTCTTGCCATTTCTTCCGAGGAAGTAGAGGGTAAAGTGACTTGCCCAAGACCACAAGGCATGCCAGTGGGAATTGAACCCTGGGCACTTAGTCACCAGGCTACTCCTCTAACCACTAGGCAGCTACTCCACTGATATTTTGGGTAGTTTTTCTTCACAAAGGAAAATAAGCATTTGAAGAGGTGAAATAATTTCTAATCTTTAGGTATTACACATAACTTCCTTTCTTTTTGGCTGAAAAATATACATATTCTAGAGAGTGATATTAATCGTGCCTTTAGTTTACATGCACCGTATCAACTCATGATATGTTGGCTCAACAATTTAAGGAAGGCAGATCAAAGTATGACACACAATATAAGCTGGGAAATTGCTTATGCTGTAGTCCTGAAGGAAGGTACTGCCTCTTTAAACAGAATGTTCACTTCATATTTGCATTCATCCTATTCTCTGCACATCAAGCTTGCTAGCTTTCATTATTACTAACGCTTTTCTGCCTGTGTTATGCATGTGACATTTGAATTGCTTTGTTTGGTCCTCTATGGTTATATGATTGTTTCTGAATAACAGTTGAAACTTTTATTTTGTTTTCACCAATAACATTAATGTTTATGGAAATAGCCACTAGTCAGGTTGAGGAGGAAATTATGACTAGGACTAAAAGTCTGAGCTGTAGTCAGGAAATATTTAGAAATCATAGTAACCTATATTGGGAAAAGCTGCTATTTTGCATTTGCTGCACGGGTCTTTTCTGAGAAAGCCTACAAAGCATGTCAGGATGAGAGCACCTCGACTATTTATGGCATCTTGCAAAGAAGACAGATATGGTGGTATCTGGATGAGAAGTTGGCAAACACTGGGGGTGGCAGAAGGTGCTAATGGCAGGTCTTGACAAATTTTTGTTGAAATTAGGAGCCAGACCAAAACTTAGGAGCCAAAGGGAACCTTCACTTCCCCTCAGTTCTCTTCAGTGAAGTTGGGGGATAGAGGGCAGTCTCTTCTGAGGCCTGCCGAACCTCCTTTAGGGCCTGATTTACTAAGGTGTTTTCCCATTCCTTGTCCAAGGGGGTGGGAAGGGGGAAAAAAAACTGCATAAAACAGACCTTTAATTCACCCC
The DNA here is from genome assembly GCA_033557465.1 of Ichthyophis bannanicus. Taxonomy (NCBI): domain Eukaryota; kingdom Metazoa; phylum Chordata; class Amphibia; order Gymnophiona; family Ichthyophiidae; genus Ichthyophis; species Ichthyophis bannanicus. Next base: position 48,067,278 of record CM066037.1, on the reverse strand, counting down.
TACAGGCTACAGCAAAAATACAAAATCAGCAATCCACCATCCCACTCATCCCCCAGTCCCCCGTTTCTCTCTATTTTCCTGTCTCACCCACCTACTCTCTCTCTTCCCCCTCTCGCCACCAAGTCTCTCCTGTAGCCTTCTCACCAGTCTCTCTCCTTAATCCCACACTCCGTCAAATCAACCACCCGCCCCAACTAGGTCTCTCTGTCCAGAAAACCAGTCAGCTGCCACCCCCCAGCCCAGCCCAGCCCAGCTGCCCTTAACTCCAAAAGCCAATCATCCACCCCCCAAACTCCTTTCTGTATCCCTACAAGCCAGTGACCCCTGCAAGCCAATCCACCCATCCCCCAGCTGCTATCTCCACCCCTGCAAATCAATCAGCTGATTCCCCCCAGCCCCTGTCCATTGCCTCCCTCTTTCCTCCAGCTGGCCCTTGGACTCCCTCACACTGATTTGTGTGGCTGCTTGGTAAGGCACTTCCTGCTCTCTGCAGGAACTCTCACATTTTGTTCTCTAGTTCTCAAGTGTTGCAAGACCAGCGAAGAATTCTGCTCAGACTCAGGTAGAACCACATTGTGTAGGGAGGAGGAAGTGCTTGCTCCCGTGATAGCCACAACCAAAGGAAAAAGGAAAGGAGGCACTAAAATCCCAGGCGCCAGAAGCAGATTTCTGGTTGCCTTGGCATCTAAGCACCTGGAATATGTCAAGCCCTGGTTTATTTTAATTTCAGCAAAATCAGCAGATCTTAAGGGGGAGGAGAAATTCTCTCCAGTATAGCTCTGAAAGCCCTTCAAAGATATGACAAGTCTCTAGAATTGTGGGGGAATTAAAGAATCCTGATTTCTCGGCTTTTATCATGATTGCTAGCACCTGGGATTTTTGTGCCTCCTTTCCTTTTTCCTTTTGTTGTGGCTTGGCAAATTTTGTGTGGATTTAGGAGCCAAGCCAAAAGCTTGGGAGCCAATGCTTGTGACATCCTTATCCTCTCCCCTTTTGGTTCTCTTGCTCTGGTTTTATGTTCTCGTGAGACTAGCATGAGAGTTCCTACGCCATGTGTTATCTTTAGATAACAATAATTATAGCTTCAGATAGTAAATGTCTGTGGTGCAGCGAGGGTGTGCCTGTCTGCGTGTGGGATGTGGCATGGGTTCAGGGCTGTGGTGCATGTGTGTATGTGCTGCAGAGCTGTGGAACCTCTTGTGTGTGGCGCAGAGGTGGGTTGCCTCTACTGTATGTGCGTATGTGATCTGTGATGCAGAGGTGAGTGTATCTGTGTGTGTGTATCAGGCAAAGGTGGAGTGCATTGGGGGGTGGGGTTAGGTGCTTGCTTGTATGTTCTGGGTGTGAGGGAGGGGAGGATGCACCCTTTGGCATTTACGGATTGCCATTTTTGTCTGCATGCGTTCATCCTTTTAATCTCCACCTTGCACTCTTCCGTCCCCACTTCAGCCCCTCCCCATTCTCTGTTCCTCGTCTGGACGCTCACTCCCCTTTTCCCTACCCCCAGCATTCCCACCCCCCTGTCCTCCATTCACCCATCCTCTGTACTTTTTTTTAAGGTATTGCCCCTTTAAATATTTTCTTCCTCTCTCCCAGTCTTTATATTAATGAAAGCTGTGATCCTTGTGGCCGTCTGCTGCCCTGGGCTTCCCCTCCTTTTCTGTCCGTGGGGATCCAGTCTCCTTGGGACAGAACAGGATGGATCTTTGCTGCGGTTGAGTGTTAGATGCAGCAGACAACCCACAGATCAGATCCCTATGGGCTGTCTGTTGTATCTAAGTCCCGATCGCGGCAACGATCGCTCCTATTCTGCCTGCAGGGATCCAATCTCCTACGGGGAGAACAGGAGGGATCTTTGCTGCGATCAGGAGTTAGATGCAGCAGACAGCTCGCAGATTGGATCCCCGCGGACTGTCTGCTGCATCTAACCCCCGATTGTGGCAAAGATCCCTCCTCTGCCCGTGGGAGATCCGGTCACCTGTGGGCAGACAGAAAGAGTTTTTTGCCCGTGTTCGGGGCAGGAGCGGGGGAGAGGGAGGGAGCAGATCCCAGGTGCCAGATATAAATTTTTGGTGACCATAGCAACCTGGTGCCTGTTTTTTGTCGAGTCCTAGCTAATGGGATATCTTTATAACCAGGCTGGTATTTCTAAACGCAGTACCCTGTTGGGCTCTCTACAATGTCAGTATTCCTTGCAGATTTATTCACATTTTGGAGGATAGAATTGGTGATGTATTGAACTATACTAATTCTAAAGTAAGTCTGTGAAACACATTGTTTTCCTAGACTGCTTATGTAATTCATAGAAAGCACTGAGGACTATGTAATAATCCTGAAAGATAAGATGAGACCAATAAGCATAACTCTGGTGCTGTTTTGTTTGTTTCTTTAATAATATTTGATTACCTGCTTTTCCCATCGTGATGCTGTGGGGGTGCTTTTATAAAAGGCTGCCTGTGAGGAGTCTTCTAAAAGACATCTATTTTATGCCTGTTTGATAAAATAATCAGTAGAGATCCTGAACTGTGGGAGGAGTGTCCAATAATTAGTTGTCTCGCCACCTCCTAATTCTAAACATAACTATTATCTACTACATACATTTTATAACGCTCTTAATTTGTTCTTAATTAATATGGATCCTCAAAAAGGGAAATCACTTAGTCACCGCTCGATGCAGAAAGCTGCACTGCCGGCACAAGCATCTGCGCAGTGTTTAAACAGCATTCTCTGCGCTAACGTGAGCACAGAAGGCCGGAAGGGATGCCTGTGCCAATGGCAACACCGTGCACATGTCAGTGATTAGCTCTGCAGCACAGGGGCAGAAGACCAGAAGGCTGAGCTCAACGGGACATTTTATCTGATATATGTGTTTCCTGAAGATTAGGTATTGATTGTATGAATGGCTTTATAAACTAGGTACCACATATGCTTCTATTTGCCTTCCCTGCTTAGATGCCCTGCAGTTAGATTTCCTTCCATATGAAATAGGTGTGTATGTTTTCCAGTTTGTTCCTCTGTCCATATTGTACATCTGGGCCACTGATATCATGAGCAGTGATTAGCAGTGGGCAGGCAGACCAAGCTAGACCATAAGTGCTAGTGGGGGAAAGAGTGGCATAGAAATGGTTTGGCCATGGGGCTGGTGGGGTGTCTCAAGCTCCACCAACCAAAGAGAAGAAGGAGCCATCAATAGCAGAAACAGTAGTGCTGGGTTTCAGCAGTTGAGAATAAGGCAGAACTGACTGCTAAGTGCCTCGGAGGAGGAGTGACAGCCCCAAGACCCTAACCTTGTCCCTCACACACACACACACACACATCCCTAGCCTCAACTCATCTCCCCACTCATACTTATCCCAACCACTAGGCCACTTCTAGGGAGGAGTGGCCTAGTAGTTGGGGCAAGTTACTTTGAGCTAGAGAGCTAGGGGTTCGTATTCTGCTAGAGGACAGCTACCTTGGGCAGAAGGACTGGGGTTTCTAGTCCCACAGGTGCTCCTTATGGCCTTGGATAAGCCACTTAACCCTCCGTTGCCACAGGTACCAAAGCATAGATTGTGAGTCCTTCGGGGACAAGGGAAAAATATTTATATAGTACCTAAATGTACACAGCTTTGTCTAGTAGAAAAGCGGTATATAAGCCTAGTTAAATAAATAAAAATAAAATAAAATACTATCCCTACCTCCACCACCTTCTTCCCAACCCTGCCAAACACACTCGCCAGTATTTATATCCCTACATGCAGCCAACACAGACCCCTGTCTGCATGGATACCAGCTGCACACCAATATGTCCTTACCCTCATTAATACACACATCCCACATGCACACCTTATCCACTCTACTCAGTCTCATTCGCCACCCTGTCATACCCAACCCATTCTTCAGTCACACACACCTCTTCAGCTTTTCCCATATAGACACGCTACCACCCCTTCCCTCCAGAGTAGCTGCAGGACCCCGTCACACACTCCGCATACCCAGAATTTCTGTAAAACGCACTCACACACACATACTAACTGGTTCTAACTAGTTGACATATTCCGGATTACATGGCCTGCAGCCCAGGACCTAACAAACATATTTCACTGTGAGAACCAAGAAAGTCGTGGAAAGTTTGAATGTATCAGCTTCACTGAGTAATTTGTGCTTTAAGGCAGTATTAGAGTATTCCAGAAACAAGCTCCCTGTTGACCATTGTCGGTTAATAGTTTGATTGTAATAGAAGGAATTCCCACAGCTTTTCTATTGAACACTGCAAAATGCAATAATACTTAAACAAAAGTGATTATAAACTCTTTTCCTCCCACCTTTTGTTGGTTCACTTTGCTATTTTTAAACAATGCCACTATAACTAACTGAGATCTCTTTGGGAGGATAAGTCCGTTTCTGACACATTTGCATAAGCTGCTACAAAAATCTAGAGACCTCAATTATGTAGAATTCCATCCCTGTGCCACGGCACATTTAGTGGTAGATAATTATCTTACCAAAAGAACTACTAGCCATTCAGATTCTGGAGCTGTAGGTGTGCTGTGACCCTTTTGTTGGAATAACATACATAGTAGAGATGTACAACTTAGATACTCATGATATAAAGTGCCATACTTAAACCAATAGCAGTTCCACCCCAGATCTTCCATGTTTTTTACCCAGCGTCTCAACCCTTCCACTTCCCCCTCTGAGGACAGTTTACCAAGCCGTTTACCTGGTTAGATCAGTTTGTCTGAAAATTGCTTCTCCTCTGCCTGGCTAAAAGTGTGCACAGGCTTCCACAGCATGCATTCTTTTAGACGAGTTAAAGAGAAACATTCCCAGGGGCGTGTCTATACTGTATCAGGAGATTTAAAAAGAATATATATGACATGACATTTTCAAAATAGAGGCACAGGACCAGATTTTAGGATGTGTATCCACACAGGGCACGATGAGGGATAGGATGCTGGCATCCCGTCAGCCCATGTGCTTCCGCATCATGTGGGCAGGGGGAAAGTGAGCAGGCGTTGGGTCATCATGGTGCTGGACGGAGGATGGAGAGAGAAAAGGGGATGCTGGGGAGAAGGAGAAGGGAAAAAGGAGATGCTTTGCTTGAGCCATTGCCACTACCGAAGGAGGGGGAGCTGTGCCAGAGTTACCACCACCAAAAGTAGAGATTGCCAAGAGCCAGTCCTGAAAGTGTGCTGTTTTATCCCATGTTAAATATATATCCACCTGATCATATGGAGAGGAATAAAAATGGTTGCCTCAAACAAAGAAATTCCCTCCAAATTACTCTTAAATACCAGTAACAGGTATCTAAATCCGTTTGGACCTCAAAATATTAATCTCCGGCAATCAAACCCAAAGAAATTTAGGCTATCAGGCCAGCTCGGTATGAATCATCATCAGTCCATAGGATTCGACATTGTGGAAGTCATTCCAGAAGCCAAATAGAGTTTGTACATGCACTGGGGACGTTTATCTGCCGAAAACGTCTACGAGCATATTCTGGTACATAACACATGCAGACGTTTATTTCACTAACATGTGGATCTCAGAACGTGTCTGGGAGGGGCGGAGCAAGGGCGTGGTTTGCCACGGAGATGTATAAAGCGTATTCAGGAAAGGCCTGTGTACATTTTGGGAGGGTCCCGCAGATATGCCTGTTATACCTGCCAGAGTCATGGAATAAGGCAAATACTTCGAAAATATTCTGCTATGTTAGTATAAAGGTGGTGACTAGTCTGTTCTAAACTGGCGGACTACAGTATGGAAAAACACCACAAGATCCATTTATAAAGAACAGAAATCAGAGGTGTGGGAATCTTGTAAGCTAAAGAGGCATCAATAACTACCCTGAAATAAATATTAAGAAGAGCAATAATGATTATTCTGGCCATGCTGACATTTGCTGTTTGTTCTAAAAGAGCTAATCAAGGGGACTCTAACAATTCCTGTCCTGAAAATGGGACTGTTGATGTAGGAATAGTATGTGAGTGGGTAAGGATTCCTGTTTGAGTGAGAAATGGAGATCTTAATTTAAGTCCTTCAACTCCATGTTATTATGTTATACCAGTTGTTATTTATAGGTTCAGGGCATATTTTTGGCAGAAGTATGTTTTTTTGTGACTAAAAGTGAGTGTGTATGTGTGTGTGTGTGTGGTTTGAGGATTGCACAGGAGGATCTGGTGTGCTCATTTGCAATTCAAAGGGGACATGAATGCCTTGCCAGTACCTGGACCGTACGGATGACTGCAGCCGTCATCAGGTGCTAGTGTGATAGGGCAGAAAAAAATCACAAAAAGTTCTCCATAGCTAAATGTCAAAACATATCCCTTTCAATAATAAGAGATCCTCAGAATAAGAACATTCAACAGTGCAAACAGCACTAAAATATTGCCAAACGTACCATCATCAGACTCTAAAAATGTGCACATTTATATAGACCGATGATGGTGAGTTTCTGGAATATGTTTCATAAGGTACTCTAATTTAAAGATCATATATTTTTGGCTGTGTGATAAAACCGCCATCCATCTGCTATGCCAGGCGCTGATGTTGACTGATGTGCCAACATTCCCCAGATTGTTCCATGAGGCCTATATCTTTACCCAGTCCAGGATCTATGAGAGCTGCAAGAGTGGTGATATATCTGGAGACTGACTACTTGGTATGATGGCACATGGATCTCCCCTTCCATACCCGCACAGGCCTAACCAGGGGAGCACTGCCACCCAGCAGACTGTGGGAAGGCAGGCAGGGTTGTCCCACAGATAGTAGATGTATACAGACCAACATAAGCCAGGACAGAGAGTGGACGTCCTATGGGACAGGTGTAGCCACATGTGTAGGGAGCTGCTGTGTGAAATGCCAGTACCCAGATATGTGGGAAACAGATGCCATAGCCAGACAGCCATAGTCATCTGAAGAGCATTGTTATGTCACTCAGCAATACAAAGCATCCTTTGGGAAATTGCAAAGTTGAATGAGGTTTTTGTGAGGTTGGTAAGGGTCCATATTTAGCATTGTAAAGACTGTTTTTAGAGATGACCAATGAAAGAATAACTAAGGATTTCTTCTGTTGCCACGTATGTTTTGATGCAAGATATGTCATGACATACATATCACTTTCTACTTGTTATTATGTCTTTGAGTGCATTGAGATAACCTTGCACTGTCTGGGCATGCAACAGACTAGTATATCTAGTCTAGTTTGCATCAACATTTATGTATCGTCAGTATTTATGTAGTTTATATCAGCACAACACTGTCAGTGAGAGGAGCAGCTTAGGATTTGTGTGTTTTAACAGAGGAGGCATTGCCATCCAAGATGTCCACAGGTATATGGCGGAGATGAGCAGGATCATAAACATCCATCTTTTCAGAATACGGTGAACATGGGGGCATCCAAATTGTTTGTTGTGTATACCTGTATCTCGTTGTAACAGAGGGGCCCGTGTTTCTTCTTAGTGGTTTGCTCGTGTTGCATCAGAAACGCCTATGTCCCTGATTTCGGAACTGTGGTTTCGTCTATACCCACGACTGCGTAATTAGAATGAAATCGGGCCCATTTTCAATTTTGACGTGTCTGCGGGCCGGACGTGCATGTTATGGAATTGGCCTCCACACCAAAAGTAGATACAAATCCAACTAGGACCCAAACAATCTAAACAATTTAGTTAGACGAATTGCAGCTCAGGGTATTTAATGCACACACAACTGATGCACTATTGCGTTTTGATGGTACCCATCTGCGTCAAGGGAAAATCATCTCCAGAAACCTCTCCTGCTGGGGTCCAACCAAGCACATCTCAAACAACTCAAAATAACACTGCATTTCCCCACTAAGAATCCACAAACCAATCAAACAACTATTTCACTTACAGCCCGTCACCATCAAGTCATTTAATCATCCATCCAATCAAAATACGATCAACAACCAATCACAAGATACACGAGTATTTCCACAATCAACCAAAACAAACACATATCCCGTTGGTTGTGTATATATTAAATACCCTGAGTTGTAATTTGCCTAGCTAAATTGTTTAGATCATTTGGGTCCTAGTTGGATTTGTATGTACTGTTGGTATAATGTCTAATCCTATGGATGATGATTCATACCAAGCTGGCCCGATAGCCTAAATTTCTTTGGGCTTGATTGCCAGAGATTAATGTTTTGAGGTCCAAACAGATTTAGATACCTGTTACTGGTTATTTAAGAGTAATTTGGAGGGTATGTCTTTGGTTGATGTTTATGTCTTTGGTTGACGTAACAGGTTTTTCATGTGCCATCCACATAGAATCCTAGATAGGTGCAAGATATACATATGGATACTTTTAGCAACGTATATTATACTCACCATTTCTTAGCCCCATTCCTTGTTGGTGCAGCTGCCAAAGCCATGCTCCTTAGTTTATCTATCAAGCAGCTAAGGAGTACTTTCAGTTACCACCCCATTCCATCAAAGTCTGTGATACATTTATCACTGGCAAATTTAACTTATTATTCTGCGATCCTAGCCATTAGAGAATTTCCCTTAGAAAATTTGACTGGACACAGTGCTGCTGATTTCCTTTTAACCTGCATATTTCGTAGGTGCAAGGTGGAAAGATTTTTTGTTAAGTGCCATCAAGTCGATGCCAACTCCTGGCAACCCAGCAGCTCCTGGCTTGTAAAAATCAGACATGATGATTGGAAAATGAAATATGTATGCTTCCTTTTCCAGACCCATTGCTGGCCTCTTGTCTTTACCCCCACTGATGTACTAGCTAGCGTTTTCTTTTCTTTTTAAGTGCTGTCAAGTCAATGCTGACTCCTGGCGACCCAGCAACCCCTGTGTTTTCTTGACAAGGTATGACTGATTGCTGGGCCTTTTCTTCTGAGGCAATGGAGGCTAAAGTGACAAGGTCACAGGGAGTGCCAGTGGGAATTGAACCCTGATCTCTTGGGTGCTAGGCTGTTGCTCTAACCACTAGGCGGCTACTCCACTCCACCAGCTAGTGATCCATCTACATCTGTGAGATATCCAGTTGGTGGAGTTTTTTTTAATGTGTATGGTTTATACTGGGAAGGCATATGCAGACGTTTTTAAGTTGTAAGGATGACAGCTGATTTCCCAGTGAGAGTGGGTTGGACCTTTGCTGCTGGACCAGGGATTATGATGTTTGCATATTTTTGTATATTATGTATTTCAATTGTATTCATTTGTATTTATTCTACAAATGATTTTGTATTTTTTTTATTTACAGTTTTTATGAAAATGATTTTGTATTTTATTATGTATTTGTGCACCGTTGCAAACTATATTGAGTGGTCCTTTTCTGGATCAGAAAGTTGCTATATAAAAACAGAGATTTAATATACAGTATACAATGATGCAGATTCACTATGTAATAAATCTAAGTGGCAGATGATGTTGTTAAGTTCCGTTCAGCCAATGTCAACTCCTGACAACCCTGGGGATAGCTATGAATGTCCCCTGGGTTTTATTGGTAAGGGGCGACTAGAAGAGGATTACTAGGCTTTTTTCCCACACAATACATTTTTGAAAATGTAGCCCCTTATCCTCTCGTGTTGCTGATGGTTTTTATTGATCTTGTGCTGTTTTTCTCATTTTTTATTCTTAATTTTGTCATTTTTGTAATTAATAAGTTTTAGTATGTACTGTATTACTGTTTTATTATCATTTTAATTTTTTTATACATTTTTTAGGACATGTTTAATAAACTGCCTACTGGATAGCATAGGGGTTTTAGCATGCACCAAGTGCACTATGATAAAATTTACTGCATGCCAAAAATGCAGCTGCGTTTAAAATCCCATGCTACCTGATTAGCAGAGGTTAAGGGGAAGACTGGACGGGAGTGGCACTTGGTCCATACCTAGTATTGCAGCGTGGGTTGAGCACCACCCTGCACTCATTTGGGGTGGAATGCACGGTAGGCATGTGTGTTTTAATAAACATGCCCCTTTGTCTTCTTTTGACTTTGTATTCTTTTTATCTTTTATTTATTTTGTAGTGTAATTCAATTTGGGCCCGATTCTGTCCCATGAATAGCGGGGATGGATGTCCGAGGTTAGATGGGGGTGGGGAAGGGGCGGAGTTAGGGCGGGCGGTGGGCATTCACTGACCCTGGACATACAGGACTGATTCTAATGTTGGCCCTGTATGTCCAGGGCTGGCGACTTGTGCAGGAAAGTTATTCCACCTCCGAGGTGGAATAACTTCCCTGGACTTTCTTTTTTGGGGGGGCCTGGGGCACAGAAGAGACAGGGGGGCCCGAGGACATTTCCCGCAGCCCGACCCTGGCCTTAGGAGGCCCGATCGTGGGTCAGGCTGCGGGGAAAGCCTTTGTGAAGTCAGTGGCCTGGATCATGGCTTTTCAATGGAGCCGTGGTGCCATGACAACCAGACACCATGGCACCTCTGCTCCATTATAAAGCCCTGACTGAGTTAGTCAGGCTTTTCCTGTACATGCAGGTCGGACTGAATCATAGTCCCGGCCTGCAGGTACATGGCTGTTCGCAATTCTAGTCCCACGGGACTAGATGTGACCCAAGGGATCAGAATCGCAACCCCCCACTGTACAGCCCGTACAGAAGGACTATACGTCAGGGATGGAATGAGCCTGTTTATATTTTCTAATTTTTTTATTTTTATTGGTGTATTCAATATCTTTTTGCCACCTTTGTGTGTTGTAAATATTTTAGTCTTTAATGAACATTTGTGTTTGTATTGATCGTGATGCTGTTTTTTGAATCAAAATTGTAATTTATTTTAATTGCCAGATTTTCTCTCTCTTGCATATTGTTTTGGTTGCTCTGCCATTCTAAGTTTTTTGCCATAACAGTTCCAGGTTGCTCTTCCCTTTCTTTCCTGGGTTTCCCCTCCTCTTTTTCCTTTTCTCACCTCAGTGGGCCCAGACCCCCTAATTGCTGAACCTCCACACCCCCATACAATCACTGGTGATCCTAGCGACCCCTATTCTTCTCCCTGACTCCCCTCAAAAATCTTAGTGGGCCCAGTGGCCCTTACTTCCCCACAAAAAAAAATTAATTGCCCAAGTTTAGATCTCCCACTCCTGGCACCGCCCACAGCGGTCCTCCCCCCCCCCCCCATGCCTCCTAGATTGGGAGAATGACCCACTTCCCATGGTGCATCTCATGATGAACTACACCAGAGTCATGTGCTGCTATTTTGAAAGATAGCAGACTGGAACCAGGAGTGTGTGGTTAGTGCTTCTGCCTGCTAAACTGTAGGCGATACGGGAGGATGGGGTGCCCACGAGGTCATGCTACATTTTGGTGGGGGGGGGGGGATGTCGGGAGTGGGGCATCTAGTGGCCACTTGGGCCACCAATTTTTTTTTTCTGTGTGGGGATCAGCAGATTGTGCTGGTGTGAATTTGGGGTGGAGTGGTGATTTATTTGGATGGCAGCCATTTTAAAACAAAAAAAGCTGTCCTAAGTGGGCTGAAAATCACTACTCATCAGATAGTGTCAGGTGACTGTGCTGAATCTGGATAATAGCTCTTCCAGATACTGCCTCAGAGTTGCACATGCTGCTCTTTGACTCTTTCATATTTGTGTAGTGGCCTGTTAGCATCAGCCGTCGTGTTTTCCCTGTGTCTGTCGTCTTCCCTTTTTACCTCTGATGTTTATTATTAGCCCGGAAATAATTAGTCATCTAATTGCACACTCTGTAACGACGTGGTAATTACTGCCATTGACAGCAAACGCAGTAAAATAAGAGGTTATGGGTGCAGTGACATCACAGCTCCCCTCTGGCTTATTTCTGGTGGCTTGAATAGTATGCAGATCATGCCTTCATTTTCACAGTGGCTACTGAACCTATATCATACATTACAGATGATCGCAACCCCATCGATGTTCTGTCCACATTAGGTTACTGTTCAGCAATAGCAGTGCAAAATCACATTTCCTAACAGAAAAAAACCCTTTCTGGGTTGCCCATGTGGGTGATGGTGATATAGCAGAAGAGGCTGAGTTGAGTTGTTATCTTCATTAATATCGATACCATGGTTTTTTTGCTTTCCTTCTGCCTTAGGTTCAGTGCATGCAACGTCAATAGCAGCTTCAAGAGTGGAGCAGGCGCTGTCTGAGGTGGCGTCTTCTCTGCAGAGCAGCGCTCCTAAGCAAGGCCCTCTGCACCCATGGATGACCCTTGCGCAGATCTGGCTTCATGCAGGTACAATGAACCTAAAGTCTGGCTTAGCCAATAGTAGAGTTTTAGTCAAGGAGAGACTTTATCTGGCCTTTTCTTGGATCTTTTGGACATTTATCGCTCATTTTTTATAAACCTTTGTGATATAATTATAGCTTTTGGTGACATTTTAAGATCCAACTTTGGATGATGCAGTTTAGTAAGCAAGTTGCAGTCGACACTTTTCCTTTTTTGGATTATACTAAATGCATTTGTCAAGTACTTTCAAGAGCTCTGCTCTCTTCATGAGGTCGGTGCAGAAGGAACTAAGAATGCTCAGGTCAGTATTCAGCTGTTGTGGTCAGCATTTTTTTTAAGCGCTGGCCACCAGACTGTGGCTGGTGCTGAATGTCCAGATAGAACAAACCAAAAAGGCAGGTTCTAAAATAATAGGAACCCCCTATAACCAGTTTTTGTCAGACAAAATGCCTCCAAAATGACAACAATTGGTTTTAGGGGGTTCCTGTTATTTTAGAACCTGCCTTTTTGGTCTGATTTATTGTTTAGGGGCTGGCAGTGTTCTTTGGCCTTTGGGGATTTTTCCGTAGTAAATGTCCAGATAGGGCATTTAGTGCTGGTGCTATCCGGATTGTGACGACATTAAGCACCACTGTCTGGATAGCTATCCAGATAACTTAGGTAGCCTTTTTGCTGTCCTGAGTTATGCAAATCGCATCAATATTCCGTGCCACTATCCAGACAACTATCTGAATAATTTGCTGCTCAAGTACGATTTGGATAGCACCAGGGATATTCAGCGGCATTATCCATATAGCAGTTGCAGCAATCTAGATAAGCACTTCCAAATTCTGGCCCATTTATCAATGCAGACATTGTTGACTGTTCTTTAAAAGTTGAACAGGGGAGTTCTCTGTTGCCATTTACTTGGGTTTTTTTTAGCAGAATTTTGGCTTTTCATATCAAAAGTCAGATAAAATGTAGAGCTCTCTTCAAAACATAGATATCAAGTGTTAAAGAGTGGTACTATACATCCTTCAAGGTAGAAAATAACTTGTTTCAATACATATTTTCTCACTAAATTTTCATGATATTTCCAGGTACAGCAATTCTTTGCCAGAGTTTTCTTGGAGCTGTGCAGGGACTATGGTCATTATTCATTAGTCCAAGGAAACATGTGTAGCACCTTATTGTTTTATAGATGATTTACAAGCGATCTGTGGAAGCACAGGGGTGTAACCTGACCTTTTCCAGTAGGTATATCCTGCTTCTCTCTCTCCCCCTACCCCTCCGGCTCTTAAGAGACAATAGTAGCACATATCCTCAGGTCTGAAGTAAAGTTGGGAAAGCAAAAATAAAAGTAAGAAGAGGCTAGAGGAGAGTGCAAAGTAAAAGTAAAAGCATTAAAAGAGGCAGGAGCCACAAAAACCAAACAGGCAAAAATGCTCCCATATGTCCATATCGAAAGAATAAGGAAAAGGCAGGGCTGCCCTACCACTGGGTAGCCTAGGCATCTGCCTAGAGCACCACAGTTTAGATGGTGGTAGTCAGCAAAAATAAACAAGGATCAGTGCTGCTCATGTGGGCCCTTGAGCACATAAACACACTCAAGGTGTTATACCCGCTATGCTGACTCTTGTTTAGTGCAACAGGCCCAAGTAGACTTGGTAGCAGTGGTTCAACAGCAGCAACATCCACAAGCGGTGAGGTTCAGTGGAGGGGGATGCTGAACACCAGGGATGGTGCAAGGGGAAGGGAAGGGGGGATGCTGGTTCCCCATGGGGGAAGAATAGGGAAGGGAAAGAGAGATGCTGGACACTTGTGGGTGAGGATTAGAGAAGGGAAGGAGAGATGCCAGACACCTGGGAGGGGGTGGAGAAGAGAAAAGAAGATTTTAGACACCTGAGGGGGTGGGAGGAGGGAAGAGAATGGGATATGCTGAATACCCAGGGGGGGCAGGGTAAGGAAGGGAAGGGGATATGCTGGACACCTGGGGAGTAGCGAAGGAAAGAGGAGATGCTGCTGGGGGGGTTATGAAAGGGAAAGTGAGATGTTGGTTAAGGGACTTGGGGGAAGGAAAGAAAGGAGGAGATGCTGAACCCAGGGACTGTGAAAGGGGAGGGGAAATGTTGAACTATGGGGGACCTGGGGAACAGAAGAGAAGGGGAGATGGTGGATATTGGGCATTGGGGGAGGGCAGAGGAGATGCTGGATATGAGGCATGGAGAAAGGGAAGAGAGGGGGAAATGCTGAGCATGGGGGGACTGGGGAAAGGAAAGGAAAAGAAGGGAGAGGCTGGGCATGGGATGACTGGGAAGGGGAGGAGACGTTGATAGGGCATGGGGAAAAGGAAAAGAGGGGGAGATGCTAGACGCAGAGTATATGAGGGAGATGGATGGAGAGGGGAATTACTGAGAGACTGGGGAAGGAGAGGGAGGATAGTGGGAGGGAGATGGAAATCTAGATACATGCAGTAAAAAAGACCGAAATTGAGAAGTGAATGATGAGAAAGAAGGAGGGGTGAAATCTGAGTGGATAGAGAAGAAAAATAAATGGAAGAAAGCTAAAATTCTTCCTTTCTTTCTGAACATGCTACCAAAACCCTTATTTATTTATTTACATTCTCTTATATACCGCACTATTCTGCATCAGTACGGTTTACATTGAACAAACTGAAATTACATTGAACAGGGCATTATAACTTGGAGATAACTATTTTACAGGGAACATGGGCTATGGAGGGTTAAGTGGCTTGCCCAAGACCACAAGGAGCACCTGTGGGACTAGAAATCCCAGTCCTTCTGGCCAAAGGTTGCTGTCCTTTTGTGGGATTTGAACCCCTGACCTTCCGGCCTGAAGTACCTTGCCCCAACCACTTGGCCACTCCTCCACTCCATTTGTCCATTTTCTCATTTTCTTCCACCTTAGGACTATTATAACCTACTCCTCACAGAACTGTCTTTCCCCATTGAGGTCTGTTCAAAATGCAGCTACTTGGATTACCTTCTTTCAGCATCACTCCAACCATATAATCCTCTCCTCAAGTCATTACATGGACATCCGCTTCTACATACAGTTCAATCTTCTATTGTTCATCCATGAATGTATTCTCTCTGTATTTCAGTATGCTTGTCTCGTACTACTACTGCTTACTAATCATTTATAAAGCGCTATACAAACATAGATAGAGACGGTCCCTGCTCGTGAGAGCTTACAGTCTAATTAAGACAGGCAAGACAAAGGATAAGAATAAGGGGGAAAGGAAGATAAGGAGACATAAGGAAAAAGAGGGTCAGGATCCAAAGCAGCTTCAAAGAGGTGAGTCTTTAACATGGACTTGAAAAGGGACAAGGATGAAGCTACTGGAGTGGACCACCTCTACCATAGAAATGCATTGCATCATTTTTTAGGTGAGGGGTGACTTTAGTTCTTTGGAATCAGGCTCCTTCTCTAGTCCTATTTAAATCCAGGCTAAAAACCTACCTCTTTGAAGCCACTTTTGGATCCTGATACTCCTCACTCTCTTGTCCACTACTTATGTGTATCTTACCATACTCTAGTTCTCAGTTTCGTTATGGGTTTTGTCTTGACTAGATTGTAAGCTCTGATGAGCAGGGACTGTGTCTTACCTCTAGATAAACAGTGCTGCGTTTGCCTTGTAGCGCTGTACAAATGATTAGTAGTAGTAGTAGGAATCTCCAATTAAATCTGGATGCCTATGTGGAAAATCCAAAATTGCACCTATTTTATAAAGGCAACATAAGTGCCTTTCCTGATCGTCTCTCCATTCTAGTCCCGGACCTCTGGGTTGTCTACCTTAATCAGCAGCTTGGAGACTGAGGAACCTCCTTCTTTCTGACGTCATCTGTATATCCTCCGGGGAGCCTCCTTCCTCCGCCAATTACCTCAGTCTCCAAGCAGCTGACTAGGTCGGTGAGTCAGAGGTCCAGGGCTCACTGGAGGAACAATTGAGGGTAGTGTGTAGTTAGGTCTTGAGTTAGCGTTAGCATTTTAAAGCAGTTTAAAGAATTAAAATAACAGAGAAAAAAATTAAATTTTGAAGGCACTGAAGCTCTCTGCCCTGGAGCCCTCTAAGCGCTCTTCATTTGCCGGTGTAGCAGGCTCTCCCCTAATCCGGACACTTCCCTACCTTTGTGGGGTTGCCGGTAGCAGCCCGGGGGTGGGTGAACCAGCTCTCCAGGTTTCGGGGGCGCAGGGCAGAGTAAGAGCGCTGAACAGCCGGCGTGCTGCAGAAGTTCTGCCTGCACACACGTCCGGTCTGTCCGCGTTGATTCCCCAGGTCGGGGAAGTCACGCGGTGAATTACAGCCTCGCCCGCCCTCAGAACCTTCTGTGCGGGGGCGGAGAGTGAGCCCAGCAGTGTTGGAGCCGGGCGGCGTAGCCGCTGAGGTAAGAAGCCTCGAGGGTTCCGTTTCTCCCTGCAGCACGCTGAGGCGCAGATGGAGATTGAGGCCTAGCCTCATGGTGTGTGCGCGGGAAGCGCACGCTCTCAGTTTCCGCGGCCTGCAGAGGAGCCCGATTAAGGGAAGGGTAGTCTGGGCTCCGTGTTCCCATTCTATTCCCCTTTGCAGTAGAAGGTAGTTTAAAAAAAAAAAAAGAGAGGTAGGTGTTTAGCGTGTAATACTTCTGCTTGTGTCACTTGCCTTTCCAAAAAAAAAAATACAGCTGGCCTGGGAGGGCCCGAAAGTAGTTTTGGGGACCTGGGTGGCGCTGCGATGCCCTCTAAGTCCCAATGCTTCGTCTGTGAGGCGAGGAAGGGATCAGTAGATGGTTCCGGTGTGTGTAAGGGCTGCTGCAAGGAAGCCTCGGCCGGAGAGGAGGCTGGAGAAGGCAAAGAAGTACGGCCGGAGGTCGTTCTGGGCCCCATGGTAGGGCAGGCTGCGAGTGGGCCCCCGGGGGAGCCAGTGGCAGGACCGTCATCCTCCCCGGACGTTCCGACGCCTTCTCTGCCTTGGGCCAAAGGGCTGGAGTCCGTTTTTTCGTCGGAGTTTGCGGCTTTTCTGCAGCTCGCAGTGGGAGCCTTGCCGAAGGGCCAGGTGAAGGGTCGCCCCGAGACTCGCGGACTGAAAAGACTCGCAGGGTGGACCGCGGCGGATGAGCCGGAAGGGAGCAAGCGACCGAGGGCAGAGGACGAATCTAAGGATCAGTCAGTTGCTTCTGAAGGGCAACTGTCAGAGGAGGAAGGCAGGAGTATTGACCTTGAGGAGAAATTGGAAGGAGAACTGGATGATAAGGAAGATCAGTCTCGAGTGGTGCGAATCTTTCGCAAGGAAGAGTTGCCTGCTCTCATTGCGGAAACGCTAAGTACACTAAATATGCCAGTTCCAGGGTCAGCAGAGGATGGGACCCTAGAAGACATATTTATAAATGACCTGGAAAGGGGAATAACGAGTGAGGTTATCAAATTTGCAGATGACACAAAACTATTTAAAGTTGTTAAAACCCAGGAGGATTGTGGAAAATTGCAAGAGGATCTTGATAAATTGGAAGACTGGGCATCAAAATGGAAGATAAAATTTAATGTGGAGAAGTGCAAGGTTATGCACCTAGGGAAGAACAACCCAAACTATGGTTACACGATGCAAGGTTCCACATTAGGAACCACCACCCAGGAAAAAGATTTAGGCGTCATTGTGGATACCATGTTAAAACCCTCGGCCCAGTGTGCAGCGGCGGCCAAGAGAGCAAATAGAATGCTAGGTATGATAAGGAAAGGAATGGAAATAAAACAAAAGATATTATAATGCCTCTATATCGTTCCATGGTGAGACCGCACCTTGAATATTGTGTGCAATTCTGGTCGCCGTATCTTAAAAAGGATATAGCGATTTTAGAAAAGGTTCAGAGAAGAGCCACCAAAATGGTAAAGGGGATGGAAGGCTACTCCTATGAAGAAAGGCTAAAAAGGTTGGGGCTCTTTAACCTGGAAAAGAGACGGCTGAGGGGAGATATGATAGAAGTTTATAAATTAATGAACGGAGTGGAACGGGTAAACGTAGATCGATTGTTTACCTTATCAGAATATAGAAAGACTAGGGGACATGCAATGAAGCTACAGGGTAAACTATTTAAGACTAATAAAAGAAATATTTTTTCACTCAACGTGTAATCAAACTCTGGAATTTGTTACCGGAGGATGTAGTAAAGGCTGTTAGTGTAGCTGGGTTTAAAAAAGGTTTGGACAAGTTCCTGGAGGAAAGGTCCATAAACCATTATTAAGAAGGGACCCAGGATATCAATGCTTGAACCAATACAAGCATTGTGGAACCTGTGTCCCTTGGGGAAACTGCTAGGTACGTATGACCTAGATTGGCCACTGTTGGAAACAGAATACTGGGCTTGATGGACCTTGGTCTGACCCAGTATGGCATATCTTATGATCTTATGTTCTTATATTCTTATGTAAGATCCATTGTTACAAATGTTCAGGAAGACAAAGAGGGCTGTTTCGGTTCACAGAGGTTTTCAGAAACTGATTCAGGAAGAGTGGGACGTTCCGGAGGCTTCGCTGAAAGGGGCCAGGGATGAGCCGGCTTTATCCATTGGTGGACCAAGATAAAGAGGTTTTCAAGGCCCCCAAGGTGGATGCGGCGGTGATGGCCGTGATAAAGAAGACCACCATTCCGGTTGAGGGCAGTGCGGCCCTCAGGGACGCTCAGGACAGGAAGTTGGATGTGTTATTGCGTCAGATCTTTGACGTGAATGCCCTATCGCTCCAGGTGGCTATTTGTGGCGCTTGGGTAGCCCGAGCCTGCCTGCGCAGGGGGTTCGGGGGGGAGCAGGAAGACCGAAGGGCCGAGGATGCGTCGAGGTCGGAATCCGGAGCTGCCTATCTCGCAGACCTTAATTGTGATCTGATGCGAGGGATGTCAAACAGCATGGCATCAGCTATAGCGGCGAGGCGTTATCTTTGGCTCCGCAGTTGGGTGGCGGATAATTCTTCGAAGGCAAGGCAAGGCTAGGTAAGCTCCCTTTTAAAGGAAAGCTGTTGTTTGGCGAAGATTTGGAAAAGCTGGTTAAGGAGCTGGGGGAATCTAAGGGAGGTAGATTGCCCGATGATAAACCCAAATTTAAATATAAATAAGCCACTAACTCCCTATCATGAATCTATGAAAAACTTTTGTCGGACATCACCGGAAAGGGGCAGACATTGTAAACCATGCCCTCCACACGGTTCGGTCCCTTTTAATAAAGTGCAAATCTTAAAAATAATGTGGAACAAAAACCACTACTTAGCTTTGAAAAAATTGTGTAAACTCATCTCAAATCCGGCACAACGTGCACGTTTCGGGTTTTCACCCTGTCTCAAGTGCCACCATCTTAACTTGTCGTAACCGCTGTAAAACGCTGAAACACAGCTGATTCATTCAAAAGGCTGCTTTGTCAGAGATTGGCCAGACCCTGCCATCCATCAAAATTAATCATCCAATGAAAACCATCAGGGAATACCCACTCATTCAGGGAAATCCCTAGGTGGAAAGAATAACATTAGATAATACTAGACCAATCAAGTTCTTTGTTTAATCCCGTTGGATGCACCGAATGCAAATGAAAAATCCAAAATTGTTCTCGTTCCTGAAGGAGCTGAAGACGATCTCCCCCACGAGGATAAACCCAAGCAAGGACGGGCGGCTCCCGCTGGTAGGGGTCCACAGCGGGACTTTCGCTGGTCTCGTTTTCACAGGTATGCTCCAGCTCAGCGGGGAAGATTTCCCAGCAGAAACCAGGGCTTTCGGGGGTTTCGAGGAGCAAGAATGGGCTTCGGTGCGGCCTCTTCCCCCTCCTTGTCCTCCAACCTTAGAAAGTCACAATGAGATCAGGGGGGTCCAGGCGGGCGTAGTTCCGGTAGGAGGGCGGTTGCAGGAGTTCTGTGCCGCCTGGACCCAAATCACCTCCGATCAGTGGGTTCTGGAGGTCATCAGAGAAGGGTATGCTCTGGAGTTGCAGCGCCCGGTGCACGACTCCTTCGTATTGTCCCCCTGCAAGTCACAGGACAAATGCGTGGCGGTAAGGGAGACGGTGCGAAGGCTCCTAGAGCTCAGGGCAATAGAGCCCGTGCCCCTAGACCAATACGATTACGGTCGTTACTCAATCTATTTCGTGGTTCCAAAGAAGGACGGCGGCTTTCGGCCAATCTTAGACCTCAAGGGAGTGAACCGTTGTCTTCACGTTGTTCATTTTCACATGGAGACCCTGCGCTCGGTCATAGTGGCAGTTCGAAGAGGAGAGTTCCTCACGTCTCTCGATCTCTCCGAGGCATATCTGCACATTCCCATTCGCCCGGAGCATCACAAGTATCTTCGGTTTGCAGTCCCATTCGGGCAGTTTCAGTTCCGAGCGTTGCCGTTCGGGCTGGCAACGGCGCCGCACACATTTACCAAGATAATGGTGGTGGTAGCGGTGGCCCTGCGCAGGGACGGGATTTTGGTACACCCCTACTTGGACGATTGGCTGATACGAGCAAAATCGGAGAGTGAGAGCAGGAGGGCTACGGCCAAGGTAGTGACTTTTCTGGAGAGGCTTGGTTGGGTGGTCAATATGGCGAAGAGCCAGTTGGTCCCCTCGCAGTGTCTGGAGTACTTAGGGGCTCGCTTCGATACGAATGCAGGTCAAGTATTTCTCCCGCGACAGAGGACGCAGGGGCTCCGCAGACTGGTCCGGAGCTTCCTGGACAGCACAGCGTCCACAGCTTGGCGATATCTACAACTGCTAAGCACGATGGCGGCGACAATCAAGTTGGTTCCCTGGGCCAGGGCTCACATGAGACCATTGCAGAGGGCTTTGCTGAGCCCTGTCTCAGAAACTCCTTTGTCCCCTAGAGACGCGAGTCGCATTGCAGTGGTGGTTGCTTCCCGGGTCGCTGGAGAGCGGGAGGCCGCTGGAGACGCCCGTTTGTGTGCCGTTAACGACGGATGCCAGCCTTCTGGGCTGGGGAGCCCATTTTCAGGGACACTTTGCGCAAGGACAGTGGACGACTCAGGAGAAGACGTGGTCAATCAACAGGCTGGAATTGAGAGCCATGTTCCTGGCGTTGCAGAGTTGCCAGGCCCAGCTAAGCGGGTCTGCGGTACGATTATTCTCCAGACAATGCAACGGCGGTGGCCTATGTCAATCGACAGGGGGGAACCAGCAGCGTGGCACTGGAAACCGAAGCAGAGGCCCTGTGCGGCTGGGCGGAGAAGAATCTCGTGGCGTTGTTGGCGGCGCACGTCGCAGGTGTAGACAATGTAGAGGCTGACTTCTTGAGCCGGGTGAAGGTGGATCCAGGCGAGTGGGTGCTCCACCCGGAAGTATTCGAGATGATAGCCCGTCGCTGGGGGGCGCCAGTACTCGATCCCATGGCAACCTTCCAGTCTGCAAAGGCCAGTCATTTTTACAGCAGGCGACGAGAAAGAATGTCGGAAGGTCTGGATGCGCTCATCCAGGTTTGGCTGGAGGATCAGCTCTTGTACATCTTCCCTCCGTGGGCTCTGCTAGGCAGAGTAATTCAATGGATAGAGGGCTACCGGGGACTCGTATTTTTGATCGCCCCAGATTGGCCCCGGAGACCATGGTATGCGGATCTCATGGCTCCTAGCAGCGAAACCTTGGCGCCTTCCAGTGCGGGAGGATCTGTTAGCGCAGGGACCCCTGCTCATGCCCCACGTGGATCGGTTCTCGCTTACGGCCTGGCTATTGAGAGGGCACGGTTGAAGGCGAAGAGTTATTCTTCCGCGGTTATAAACACCTTGCTGAAGGCCAGGAAGCGTTCCACCTCCCTAGTGTATATCGGGTTATGGAGAGTTTTTGAGGCATGGTGTAGCGACCGCAAGTTGGAGGCGCTTAGAGCCACCATTCCGCAGATTCTGGAATTTCTGCAGAGCGGGTACGACAAGTGGTTGGCTGTCTCTTCGCTTAAGGTCCAGGTGGCTGCCCTAGCGTGTTACTGGGGTAGGATCGGGGGCCTTACGCTCGGGGGGCACGCGGATGTTAAGCGTTTCTTGCGAGCGATTGCACTTCTGAGACCTCCAGGTAGACAGATAGTTCCGAAATGGCCTCTTCCGTTTGTGCTGGCGGCGTTGGAACGGGAACCCTTTGAGCCCCTAGAGCAGGCGTCAGTGAAGGATCTCACGCTGAAAGTTGTCTTCCTGGTAGCAATAGCTTCCGCAAGAAGAATTTCGGAGCTGCAGGCGTTGTCATGTAAGGAACCTTATCTCAGCTTCTTTCACTCTAAGGTGGTTTTGCATCCAGTGCCGGCCTTTTTACCCAAGGTGGTGTCGGCGTTTCATCTGAATCAGATTATTTCTCTGCCGGTCTTCAG
This sequence comes from Ichthyophis bannanicus, assembly GCA_033557465.1. Lineage (NCBI taxonomy): Eukaryota > Metazoa > Chordata > Amphibia > Gymnophiona > Ichthyophiidae > Ichthyophis > Ichthyophis bannanicus. Next base: position 48,044,798 of record CM066037.1, on the reverse strand, counting down.
TGGGGGTACTGAGGGCCAACGTTCGAGGAAATTGGATGTTCGACAAGCATTAAAAAAGTATCTGAGCCGGACGGCGAGTTTCCGCAGATCCGAGCGGCTGTTTGTCCTCTTTGCTGGGCCTAGAAAAGGAGAAGCGGCGTCAAAGGCTTCTATTGCCAGATGGATAAAGGAAGCCATTGCGTCAGCTTACGTATTAAAGGGTAAACCAGTTCCGGAGGGTCTAAAAGCCCACTCCACTAGAGCTCAGGCGGCGTCTTGGGCGGAGTTTCATTTAGTTCCGCCGGTGGAGATTTGTAAGGCGGCGACTTGGTCATCATTGAATTCGTTCGCGAAGCATTACTGACTGGACGTGCAGGCGGAGCAGGACGTCTGTTTCGGAAAGGCGGTCCTTCAGGCTAGCATGGCGGGTCCCTCCCGTTGATTTACTGCTCTGGTACATACCCAGAGGTCCGGGACTAGACTGGAGAGACGATCAGGAAGGTGAAATTAGACTTACCTGCTAATTGTATTTCCTGGAGTAAATCCAGTCTAGTCCCGAGTCCCTTCCCAGTGGCTATTTCTTATCGATGGAAGTCTCGTAGCCTTCAGGATGACAGGTAAGATTCCAGTCTGTGGCATTTCTGGAGGGTGTGGGTCTCACTCCAGCCGGTTGCTGGGCGGGGGGGGAGGCCTTGGCATGTTTGCGGATGAGGCGCTTAGAGGGCGCATTGGGCAGAAAGTTGTAGGTTAATGTTATTCAGGTTCTTTAGTATTTGCGTAGAGTTCTTACCAAAGTTGGTTATTTTAAAATACTTACTTGTTGCTCGGGTGAGTCTGCTTTGTCAACAGTGAACTGGTGGAGGAAGGAGGCTCCCCGGAGGATATACAGATGACGTCAGAAAGAAGGAGGTTCCTCAGTCTCCAAGCTGCTGATTAAGGTAGACAACCCAGAGGTCCGGGACTAGACTGGATTTACTCCAGGAAATACAATTAGCAGGTAAGTCTAATTTCACCATATGCTTTTATAAAATAGGTTCCCAGAACCAATCCCCAAAATGCAATGTGTGCCTTTGAGTCAGTGCTGACTCCTGGCAACCCAGAAGCTCCTGCGTTTTCTATCCCAGTAGCACCCAAATACCCATTCACAAATTTACACCTGCTCCAAAAAATGGGTAAATTTGTGTGTGTACTCTGCTCGTCTACAGGTGTATTTTATAAACTGTGTGCACACATTGCAACTTCACCTTCGCCCCACCCGAGCTACGTCTTTGGGAACGCCTACATGCAGATCATGTAAAAGTAGGTGCCTACCTTTGCGCATGTATACAATTGTGCAGTTTTGTAAAATTCCTTTTTTGCCTTTAAAGAAAAAGCTTTATAAAACTATCTCCAGAACATATGGAAAACTATAAATAACCCAGCACATATCATCCTATGTTAATTAAAACGCAGCAGGCAGTGTAGCATGGTGATTCTGTCATAGAACTGTAACTAAAGCAGCTTCTATAGATGTCTTTAAGCAGTAATTACAGAGGCTCTTGGCTGCTAAAAATACCCCTGTGCCGCTGATGTTTAAAGAGCAGCAGGAATATTGAAGGGACTAAGATGAAGACTAAACGTAGTGTCTCTGTTCGGGCTAGAAATAAATTATGCAGTTGTCAAATGTAGAAAGGGAAGTTCAAGTTCCATCGTCCCCACTTTCTCATGTGACTAAGGAAATCATCCCCCTTGCATAACTTCTGACTTCACCATTCAGAAATGTTTTGCTTGGTCCAGCCTGATAAATCAGTGGTAGTGCTGTCCACTGCTGTGTGGAAGCCCTCGATTTGATTGCTAGATCAGGCTTCTGTCCCCTATCCTGGACCATAGCCCCTGAAGGAAGGGAATCTCAGCCCTAACTGTTGACAATGGCACTTAATGGCCAGATATAGGGTCCATAGAGCCAGATTCCAAAGAGAGCTACAGGGTCTGACACTGTGATGCCTGGGCTGAGCTGGGAAAAGGATAAAAAATCATGGAAAAAACTTTGAAGGTTGTGTATGCAGTCTCATGGCACCATAATCCAATAAAACGTCTAGCCTGTTTTAATTTTTAACCTTTTTTTAAATTTGATAAAGAACAGAAGAAATAACATCACTTAATCTTAGAACCGCATTACAATTTTCAGACCCCCAAATATTGCTACAATCATAGCTGCTGTTATCATAGGCTGAAACATAATAAAATCAAAGTTAACGTACAAATCCTGAATTATATAAACTGTTCTGTGTGCCGGAACAGAAACGGAAACATTAGCCAGTCTAGATGGGTACTATGCCATATTATCAGCTGAATATGCAGTGCCAACCTGATTCTCACCAAGGATAGGGGACTAAATCTCATAGAATCCAAGTTATCTTCTCATAATTCATTCATTCCGCTAAAATGTAAGTCCAATCTCCAGTTGTTGGAGCAGTGCCCTCCTCCCATTTCTGAGCTATGGTCATTTTAGCAGCCAAGAGCAAAGTAAACACCACTTTAAACTTTGACCTAGGCAGCATCAGGTTCAAGAGCACACCCAGCAGGCAAAGATCCAGATTATTTTTAATTTGAACCCCTAAACAATGTCTAACCACCTTCCCCACCTCTTCCCATAAATCTTACCGTAGTCCCCCCACATATGGGAACCTGACAAGTACTTCTGACCTGGATTGCCCACTGCTGGAAACAGGATTCTCCAGGACCAAGCAGGAAGTCAGTCCTCACATATGGGTGACATCGGCGCCAACGGAGCCCTCGCGGAGCAATTTTCCCCCAGCTTTCAAAGAAAGCCTTTGGGAATTGCAGCGCGCATGCGCGGTCCTCTTCCCGCCCAAGGGTGCCATCTTGCTCAGTCTTCTTTTTTCCGCGGAGCCCTACAGACGTTGCCTGTGAATCCCCGCAGAAAGGTTGATTTTCCTCTTTTTATCTATTTTTTCTTCGGTTCGACGCCGGTTCTGTTCCCGCCCGGACTCGCGACGCCGGTTACGAGTCCGTCCTTTATTTTTCGTTTTTTTTGTCCTTCGTGACAGTTTTCGCGCTTTTTTCCTTTTTTCCCTGGCTGCCCGGTCGTTCGACCTCGCAGGGGCCCTTTTTCCCCCGATGGCGGCCAGTGGTTTCAAAAAGTGTGACCTCTGTAAGAAACTTATGTCTCTTACAGACACTCACGACTTCTGCCTCCGCTGCCTCGGCCCAGATCATGACCCCATGATCTGCACGCCATGCGGCAAAATGTCCTCAAAAGCATTGAGGAGTCGGCAGCACCAGCGGGAGCGTATCTTCTCTGACTCCGGCCGGGCTCGGACCTCGTCAGAGGCTTCGACGTCTCGGGACTCTGGTCCTGAGCATCGTCGGAGTTCCTCTGAGAGGGGGTCTCCTACCCGGGAACATCATCGGAAGAAGAAACCCGCGAGGGTGGGATCGGTGGACGCTCCTGGTTCCTCGAGGGCCAGGTCGCATAGCCACGATTCCCGTCCCGGGTCCTTGGAGTCGGAAAGGCCGTCAAAACATCCTCGACTCGAGGTGGACTTGCCCGCTCACGTAAGTACAGTTGTCCTCGTGGACTCGCCCCCGAAGGACCCGACGTCGGGCCCGACGCCGTCGGGGCCCGAGTCGGGGGCTGCTGGGTCTCCTGAGCTCGGACTCAGGTTGACGGCCTTGGAGTGCAGTTTGTCTGCCTTCTTGAACCAGCAGCGGGCATTGATCGCTGGCCTCGCTGGCGCTTCTGCCCTGACCGCCGGGACGTCGACCTCCAAGTCGACCCCGGAGACCGAGCCGATCCTCGAGTCCATGAGGGCTCGAGTCGATCCTCGGTCGAGGTCTCCTTCGGCCTCCCGTTCGGGACCGAGGTCGTCGACGCCGACTCCCTCGGCGTCGGGGCGGATGGCATCAGTGCCCGCCCGACCGGAGCCGGTCGACTCCTCCTCCGAGGAGTCGGCCTGGGAATCTGAGGACGAAGAGTCACCTGGTTCCTTTCGGACTCGGTGTGTCCCTTCGGACTCCCCCGAGTCCGAACCTCGGAGACGGTCCCCCCCGGAGGATACCCGGTTCTCGGACTTCGTGAGGGATATGGCCAAAGCCTTGGCCTTCCCTGCGGATCCCGAGGAGGAGCCTCGAGTCGAAGAACTCGATGCCCTCCAATATGACTCTCCCCCGAAGGAGGCCTTTATTGTACCGGTTCCTCCAATGCTGGAACGGCTTCTCTTCCGCATGTGGGAGAGCCCGGCGTCGCCGCCGGTGTTAAGCAAGCGGGTCGATTCCATTTATCGAGTCCGCAAGAGCCCCGGGTTCCAGCATTGGTGGTTCAGTGGTAGAATTCTCGCCTGCCACGCAGGTCCTCAGCATAGCCTCTCCCCCCTCAGCTGGTTTCTCTCAGCACAGGAGGCCGGCTGGTCCACTTTGCCCACAGGTGGTCCAACATCACCACAGATACCTGGTTGCTTCAGATAGTCCAAAAGGGCTATCTTCTTCATTTTCACCAGGTACCTCCCTCCTACTTTCCAGGGGAGCCTTCCAGACTCCCTCTGCACAGGGACTTACTCCTTCAGGAGTTAGCAAGTCTTCTTCAGGAACAAGCCGTGGAACCGGTGCCCCACCACCTGAAGGGTCACGGGTTTTATTCCAGATACTTCCTGATTCCGAAAAGGACGGGAGGCCTCAGACCCATCCTAGACTTGCGAAACCTCAACAAGTTCCTTGCAAAGGAAAAGTTCAAAATGCTTACCCTTGGAATCCTGCTGCCCTACCTCCAGCAGGGAGACTGGCTATGCTCCTTAGATCTAAAGGATGCGTATACTCATATCCTTATTCATCCAGACCACAGACAATACCTCAGGTTTGTTGTGGACGGACGCCATTACCAGTACCGAGTACTGCCTTTCGGCCTATCCTCCGCCCCCAGAGTGTTCACCAAATGCCTAGCAGTGGTGGCGGCCTCTCTGAGACTTCAAGGTCTCTTTGTGTTCCCATACCTGGACGACTGGCTCATCAGGGCCCAGTCTGCTCAAGAAGCCACTCAGGCTACTCATCGCACTGTGGCTCTGCTCCAGCACTTGGGTTTTGTCATAAACTTCGCAAAGTCCACTTTGCTCCCCTCTCAAGATCTCGAATTCATCGGCGCCAGGTTGGACACCCTTCAGACGCGGGCCTTCCTGCCTCTGGACAGGGCCCAAAGGCTCATAGATCTCGCCAGCCGCTTTCACAGCAATTCCCTGGTCTCGGCCAGGCAATTTCTGAGACTGCTCGGCCATATGGCTTCCACAGTCCATGTGACCCCCAATGCCCGACTGAACATGCGTCCTGCTCAGTGGTGCCTTCGCAATCAATGGCATCAAGCCACGGGGAGCCTAGCGGACTCCGTACAGATCTCCGACCAGCTGGTCTCTTCTCTACAATGGTGGCTTCATCTGCCAAACCTGGTACTAGGAGTGACTTTTCAGCCCCCTACGCATTCTCAGGTCCTGACGACCGATGCTTCTCTCCTGGGTTGGGGAGCACATTGCCAAAGGACATGTACTCAAGGCCTCTGGACTCCTTGGGAATCTGCTCAGCAGATAAACTTCCTGGAGCTCAGAGCCATCCGCCTAGCGCTCAAAGCATTCTCTCACCTGGTTTCTCACCAGTCGGTGCTGATACAGACAGACAATCAGGTTGCAATGTTCTATGTGAACAAGCAAGGCGGGACAGGCTCCTTCCTTCTCTGTCAGGAGGCACAAAAGCTATGCTCTTGGGCTGTCCACCACGGAATTATCCTCAAAGCTGTCTATCTCCCAGGTCAAGAAAATTACCTGGCCGACAAGCTGAGCAGGATCCTCCAACCGCATGAGTGGAGGCTGGATCCGCTGGTGGTTCAGCGAATCTTTCTCAAGTGGGGCCTCCCCACCATGGATCTGTTTGCCAGTCCTCTGAACAGGCAACTTCCCAGATTCTGCTCTCAACAACCGCATCTTCTCAGAGTAGCGGCGGATGCTTTTCTGATTCCATGGTCCACAGGCCTCTTATATGCCTTTCCTCCCATGCCGCTGGTGTCTCGGACTCTCTTCAAGGTTCTCAGGGACAAAGCCTCGATGATCCTAGTGGCTCCCCGGTGGCCGAGAAACCTTGGTTCCCGCTTCTGATGCAGCTAGCGGTAGACACTCCTCTTCCACTGGGATTTCAGCCCGACCTCCTGTCGCAGGATCAGGGGACGCTCCTGCACCCCAACCTCCGGTCCCTTCATCTGATGGCCTGGCTGCTGAAAGGGTAGTCCTTGCTCCTCTCCAGCTTCCTCCAGATGTGGAAGAGGTCGTCTTGGCCTCCAGGAGACCTTCCACCCGGAAGTCCTACGCTCTTAAGTGGCGTCGGTTCTCCGTCTGGTATACTCAGCAGTCGCAAGACCCCTTCTCCTGTTCAACATCAGTGGTCTTGCAGTACTTGCTTTCCCTTTCCAATCTTGGACTTAAGTCCAACTCGGTCAAGGTCCACCTCAGTGCTATTTCTGCCCACCACCTACCGGTGGATGGTAGACCTCTTTCCAGCCACCCTCTGGTGGCTCGTTTTCTCCGAGGCCTCCTGCTCCTTAAACCACCTTTGCGCCCGCCAGCTCCGAACTGGGATCTCAATGTGATTTTACAGCGGCTTACCTGTCCGCCTTTTGAGCCTATGGCTGCCTGTCCTCTTTGTTTTCTTTCCTGGAAAACCTTGTTCTTGGTGGCCCTCACTTCTGCGAGACGCGTTAGTAAGCTGCAGGCCCTGGTATCTGATCCTCCTTACACTAGGTTCTACAAGAACCGGGTAGTCCTACGGACTCACCCTAAGTTTCTTCCTAAAGTGGTTTCCCCTTTTCACATCAACCAGGAGGTGGTACTTCCGACCTACTTTCCCAGGCCACACTCCAGCCGAGCTGAAATGGTCCTGCATACCCTGGACTGTAGAAGGGCGCTGAACTTCTACCTTGACCGTACGCGGGAGCACCGAAGGGCGGTTCAGCTCTTCGTGTCTTATGACCCCAACAAGTTGGGGCTCCCTGTCTCCAAGCGTACTCTGTCCATCTGGATTGCGGACTGCATCGCTTGGGCTTACGAGGCTGCGGGCCTCGTGCTGGAAGGTAGAGTCACCGCTCATCGTGTTCGGGCGAAGGCTACGTCAGTGGCTTACCTCCGCTCTGTTCCATTGGCAGACATCTGCCGGGCCGCTATTTGGTCTTCAAGCCAGAATTTTGCAGCCCATTACTGCCTGGAGAGGGAGTCCCGCAGGGACAGTGCTTTCGGACAGGCAGTCCTCCGTAACCTCTTCGAGGTATAGGATATACCCTCCATCCCGGATGTTGGGCTACCGTTTGGAGACGTATTCAGAGAAGATTCCTTCCTTCTGTGCTGCTGAGCTAGAGGGAGCTCATTTTTGTGCTTAGGGTCTCCGGTAGCCTTAAGCTTGGGAGTCCCATATGTGAGGACTGACTTCCTGCTTGGTCCTGGAGAAAGCGTAGTTACTCACCTGTAACAGGTGTTCTCCAGGAGCAGCAGGAATCAGTCCTCACAACCCTCCCTCCTCCCCTTGGAGTTGCAGTTATATGCTTTCGTTTTTGCTAATTTTTGCTGTCTTTTAGCTATGTCATCTGACTGAGCAAGATGGCACCCTTGGGCGGGAAGAGGACCGCGCATGCGCGCTGCAATTCCCAAAGGCTTTCTTTGAAAGCTGGGGAAAATTGCTCCGCGAGGGCTCCGTCGGCGCCGACGTCACCCATATGTGAGGACTGATTCCTGCTGCTCCTGGAGAACACCTGTTACAGGTGAGTAACTACGCTTACTGGGCAGAAGGACCTTGGTCTGACCCCTTAAGTTCTTACGTGCCCTTCATATCACAGCCCTTCCAGCATTCCTTTCTTATGGGTCCCCCCCCCCCCCACATTTTGCATACTCCATTGCCTTAAAATATTTTTATTAATAGTCTAATTGTATATTTCTTGCATAATGTAGAGCCACATCTGTATATCTTTCTTGTTCTCCCTGTATAACATCCATTAGAAAAACTGATTTTAATATCTAACCCAGTTAAGGGCATCTGTAGGAATTCTAGATAGTACAATATGTTGATTTATACGTTTTGATTTGCATAGCTTTTTCGACACTATTTTGAAATCTCTTCATTCATTTCTTTATGCTCTATATATGTAAATTCTTTTCTTATGCTTTAACAATTTGAAGCCAACTTTTAGCCATGTGAATTCTAAGGGATGTACAGTTCTCTGGTTATCTCCACTTTTCCCTTCACCAGAGAGACAGAGATCATTTCTTTCTTTTCTTATATGCTGTAGAAACATATGCCGGGTAATTTTATTTAGCCTGAATAGATAGATATGTGCATCTAGAAAAATTAAAAAGGCTGCCTGTATTTTATAAGCTGTGTGTAAGGCGTGGCATATTTCTGCCCCGCATAGTATGCAGCTATCCTGTGGGGTAGATTCTGACCCATGTTTAGTAGGAATACATCCCAGTCAAATGTATAATCCCGGCTAAATGCCCAGGTCCTATTGTGCGGGGAGCTCTGTACGAGGGAGGGAGGAGGCGGGCCGAGAGAGGAGCGAGGGCAGGCCGAAGGCATGATCCCTTCCCCAGATATACAGTCCCTATTCCAATGATGGCCCTGTACATCCAAGCATAGGGATTTGGACGGGGGACTTATTCCACCCCGGAGGTGGAATAGATCCCCCTGTCATCAGTGGATGAGCCCTCAGGACCCCCCAAAGAGATGAGATGGGCAGGGGACCCCCTTCAGCCCGATCCTGACATCAGAAGGGCCAATCAGGGGCTGGGTGGCGGGGAAGACGACAATTTAAAAAACTGCGGACATTTGGGCCTCCTGCATGGAGCCGCAATGCCATGATGATGGGACACCGCGGCTCCATGCAGGAGCCTGGCTGGGCTAGCCGGGGAGACATCTGGATGTCTGGCGATCCAGAATCGGAGGCACATCCGGGCCGTCCAGGCCTTATGCTCCGATTCTGCTCCCATGGAGCCTGAATCGGGTGCATATCCTGGCCATCCAGATTCTGGAGTCTGAACGGCCTGGATATGTCCCAACCAGAACTAGCCTCTGTCAACTGGCTCACCTTTATCTACCTGCTTAATCTCATTTGCGCTTGTTGCCCCAAGTTCTCAGCCAGAGCCTGGCCTACACCAGACATATCTTTTCATCAAGAGGTATTTAAAAATACCAATTTGGAAGCCCAGATGGTTAAAAATTAAAACAGGCTAGATGTTTTATTTGTTCTGCATATAAATTAAACAGGTAGGGGGAAAGTATGCAGCCCTGTCTTACATTACACCTTTGCTTATTTTAAACCATTCTGTTTCTCCATGTTCCGTTCGAACTGTTGCTTCTTGATCAATGTACAGATTGCATTCTCTTGCGCAATCTGTACATTGATCAAGAAGCAACAGTTCGAACGGAACAAGGAGAAACAGAATGGTTATAAGCAAAGGTGTAAGACAAGGCTGCATACTTTCCCCCTACCTGTTTAATTTGTATGCAGAACAAATCATCAGAGAAGCAGGATTGTATGAAGACAACAGAGGTGTGAAGATTGGTGGAAGACTCATCAACAATCTTCGCTATGCTGATGATACTACATTACTGGCTGAAAGTGAAGATGATCTGAAACATTTGCTTCTCACAATCAAAGAACATAGTCTCAAAATGGGCCTGCACCTTAATGTAAAGAAGACAAAGATCATGACAACTGGCATAATCAACAGGTTCATCGTTGAAGGAGAAGAAATTGAAATTGTGAACAACTTTAACCTACTTGGATCAACTATCAATAAAGAAGCAACAAGCAGTCAAGAAATCAAACGACGCATTGCTCTTTGCAGAATGGCTGTGAAAGACCTAGATAAGATTCTCAAGAGCAGAGATGTCTCTCTCCATACAAAGATTCGACTTGTTCAAGCCATGGTATTTTCAATAACATCATATGGATGTGAAAGCTGGACAGTGAAAAAGACAGACAGGAAGAAAATTGATGCCTTTGAATTATGGTGCTGGCGGCGAATACTGTGTATACCATGGACTGCCCGAAGAACAAACCAGTCGGTACTAGAGGAGATCAAACCTAAGCTTTCTTTAGAAGCTCAGATGACAAGACTTCAACTTTCATACTTTGGACACATCATGCGAAGAGAGAGATCATTAGAGAAAGACATCATGCTTGGCAAGATAGAAGGTCAACGCAAAAGAGGAAGGCCAGCAATGAGATGGATCGATACAATAACAGCAGCTACGGGTACCAGTCTGTCAACAATGAGCCACCTGACTGAAGACTGAACACAATTTAGGATAACTATCCAGAGGGTCGCCATGAGTCGACTCCGACTCGACAGCACTTAACAACAACAACAACAACATCAATTTTGGAGCTTAATTATGAATTGACTGAAAAAATATCTTCTCCAATCAGTCTTAAATTTTCTACTTTATAATTTCAATGCATGTCCCCAAGCCTTTGTAGTTTTTGAAAGAGTAAACAACTGATTCACATTTACTCGTTCCATTCCACTCATTATTTTACAAACCTCTATCATACCTCCATTCACCCATCTTTTCTCCAAGCTGAAGAGCCTTAATCTTTTAAGCCTCCTCTCATAGGGTATCCTTCCATCACCTTTATCATTGTCGTTGCTCTTCTCCGTACTTTTCTAATTCGGCTGTATTTTTTTTTTGAGATGCGACAACCAGAACTGCCCAAAATACTCAAGTGTGGTTGCACTATGGAGTTATACAGGGGTATTATAATATCCTTTGTTCTATTCTCCTTATCCTTTCTTTATAGTTCTTAGCATTGTGTTAACATTCTTGGCCATCACTACACAGCGAGCAGAGGATTTCAATGTATTATCCACAATGATGCTTAGATTCTTTTCCTGGGTGGTGACTTCTAATGTGGAACCTTGCATCATAGAGCTACAGTTTGAATTGTTCTTCCCTAAGTGTACTTGCCCACATTAAATCTCACCTCCCATATGTACACTTAGTCCCCAAATTTGTGAAGTTCCTTTTGCTGGCTTGATGCATTACAACAAGAGCTGGTTGTTCTACTGCCTTCTGCTATTGTCTTACCATGCAGAGTACACCATTATGCATAGAGTGAGGATGAAGCACAAGTCGGAGGAGGAACTCTGACAAGATCGCCTACCAGGTGCAGAATAAAACCAAGGATATTATGATGTCTCTGTATCATTCCATGGTACGACCGCACTTGAATATTGTGGGCAGTTCTGGTCACCATATTTTTAAAAGGATATAGCGGAATTAGAAAAGGTACAGAGAAGAGCCACCAAAATGGTCAAGGGGATGGAAGGATACTCCTAGCAAGTCTTAAAAGATTAGGGCTCTTCAGCTTGGAAAAGAGATGGCTGAGGGGAGATATGACAGAGGATTATAAAATAATGAATGGAGTGGAACATAGATGGTTGTTCCTCTTTCAAAAAGTAGAAAGACTAGGGGGACACGCAATGAAGCTACAATGTAGCACATATAAGACTAATCAGAAAAATTATTTTTTTCACTCGATGTTTAATCAAACTCTGGGTTGTTGCTGGAGGATGTAGTAAAAGCTGTTAGCGTAGCTGTGTTTAAAAGAGGTTTGGATAAGTTCCTGGAGGAAAAGTTCATAAACCATTATTAAAGCAGACTGGGTAAATCCACTGCTTACCCCTGGGATAAGCAGCATGGAATCTCTACTTTTTGGGAACCTGAAAGGTACTTGTGACCTGGATTAGCTACTGTTGGAAACAGGATACTGGGATTGATGGACCTGTGGTCTGAACCCAGTATGGTATGTTTTTACGTTCTTATAACTTAATAAAATTTGTGAAAAGGTGTGTTGCTTCTGTAGGCATTTACATGTCTCTTCAAACCCAAGCAGGATATACTTTGTTTATTTAGCACATATAGATGTACACATTCCTCCTTTCCCCTAAAAGCATTTTAGTATAGTTCAGAATGATCTGTCTTGACAGCAATTAAAATTAAATTGTCACCTAGTCAGTCTAGCATAGATTTCTTTCAAGCTAGAATTTGCTAATGACAGCTGGGTTTTGGTTTATTGAGATCTGTTCAGAAATATTCCCATTTCTCAGTGCGCTCTTTCGCAGTTTGTTCAGGGCATCTGACACTGTTGTAGGTATTGTCGCTGCCAGGCATTTGTTGGTGGACCCTTGCAGAAAGAAGAAAGGGCATGAAAGCTGTCCCTAGTCCCTGTGGCACGGAAGTGATGACAGACGTGTAAAGGGCATTAGCCGCCCTCCAAGGACAGGTGCTTTAGAGGAAACTGAGAAATAAGAAACTCTTTAATCTTTCAGGTTCTTTGAGACACTGCTATGCTTCTTGCAGAAGTGTACTCTGCGAGCTGGGACCTATACAGGGCACAAAATGAGCTTTCAAGTAGAAATACTACTAGATTCTTCAAAATGTCAGTCTGCTGATTTCATTATATCTTTTTTTCTACTAATAACCTTTAGGGTCATATTGTTTTTATTACAATATTGTATTATGTTTGGTTACGTTCTTTGAAGACAAGCAGGATATATAGCCCTGACGTATGGGTAATATCATCCACCAGGTTCATATTAGAGGAAAAAAAATCGAAACTCTGTTAAGCTGCCAGAGCTTTGAACTGCACATGTGCGAGGTTTCCCACATTTGTGTCATCACGGCCCTCTCTATTCTTTTTCTTCTGAGGAGCCTACAAAGCACATGTTTTTTTCGACGAGTATAACTGAGTACTTTTCTTTTGCATTTAAGGTTGCTTTTGCATCCTGGATCCTCTTGGTTTAACCCCTTTTTTCTTCTTAGATATTGCCTTTTAATGGTTCCTTGATTTTTCCTGAGGTCACAGTCTGCATCAACATTGGTGCATAAAGTAGCATTGATAGCTCTTTTTTTTAAACATGGAGTCATTTGATTTTGTGGCAGCTAGTTTTCATGGAGGGTATTAGTGACCAACCCCCACAGGTTGCTCCAATCATGCCTCAGGCTCAGTCATGCCACAATGTAACCCCAGACGGTAATCAAAAGGTAATGTCTCAGGAAAAAGATACCGTATATGATCCCTCAACAAATTTTTATTTCATTTTTGTTGGGCATAAATCACCAGGAGGAGGCATTTACAAGCCTACCCCCAAAATGTAATACATGCCCCTTTTATTCAACCACTTAGGTTTAAAACACGAAACTTTAAATATTCAATGCTTTTCCAGGGAAACTGGTGGATTGAGTTTCTATTGAATTACGTTTGGTGGCGCTTGATACAGGGGTCTTATCCCCCGAAACGGGCACGTCGCGCATATACACAAGATAAGTACAATTTTCTCTTTCCATGCTGGAAAAGCATTGAATATTTAAAGTTTCGTGTTTTAAACCTAAGTGGTTGAATAAAAGGGGCATGTATTACATTTTGGGGGTAGGCTTGTAAATGCCTCCTCCTGGTGATTTATGCCCAACAAAAATGAAATAAAAATTTGTTGAGGGATCATATACGGTATCTTTTTCCTGGGTCAGGCTCAGTCATGACATTCCTAGTTCTACCATTTGTGAAAAGATGACTTTTGGTGATCTTTGTGGCCATCAAGAACCAAAGGGAGAAACCTTTGAGTTTGACCAAGTCTAGTCCAAGTGCATTGGCAATGAAAACATCAACCCTCAAGAGGGCTGGAACTGCACCAATGCTCGGGATGCATCAGTATCGAGGAATTAGTGATCCCACCCTATGTTAAGCATTGATAGAAGCCATCAGGACCAACCTTTGAGGAAGTGCCATCCAAATGAAGCAAACAATTTTGTTGCACCAGCATTAAAGGATTATGAAAGAGCAGAAGCAAAGAGATATCTTTCTTCATTAAGGCACAATATTGGGAGAGGAGAGCTCTTAAAAACCACTATTCAACCTCCCATACATTTCCACAGAGAGAACTGCTCACCCTCTGTGACATCTGAAGGACTGAAACAGTCTCCAAGGATTCGTGATCCAGTCACCAATAGACCTTAAATAAACCAAGACAATGTCACCTATCCTGCACTACATGTAGGGCTTAATTTCTTGAGGAAAGGCTTTAGAACACAGTTCCACCACTTCTGTCTCCAGAGCCAGGGGTGCAGGGAAAAGCAGAGCATTGAACAGCCACTCTGCTTTCTAATCCAGATCCTCTTCCTGTTGCTGCTGCTCATGGTTCACCTGCTTCTCCAGTTCCACTTCCTTTTTGCCTGTAACTTAAACCTTGGCTCTTTGCAGTCTTGGCATTAAACTTTTGAGGAGGAGTTAAAGAGATGCTGAATGGCCATCTGGCGCAGTTCACTGTATCTGGACTAACTACATCAACACCAATGTTGCTGGAAGTTCAACCAATTTTGGAGTTCATGGAGGAGTGGCTCAGTGGTTGGGACAGGTTACCTCAAGCCAGAGGGCCAGGGGTTCAATTCCCACATGGGAACAAGTAACCTCAGGCCGGAGGGACTGGGTCTCTAGTCCAATGGCCGCTCCTTGTGGCCTTGGGCAAGCCACTTAACCCTCCATTGCCTCAGGTGCACTTAGATTGTGAGCCCTTCGGGGACAAGGGAATAAAAAGTACCTGTTAGTATATACATGTAAACCGCTCTGATGCGTAAGTAAAGGGTGGAATATCAAATGCCTTAACCATAACCATCCTGTTCCAATGATGGCCAATCTAGGTAACAAGTACCTGTCAGATTTCCCAAAGGTAGATTGATTCCATGTTGCTTATCCCGGGGTTAAGCAGTGAATTTCCCTGGTCCTCTTTATAATGGTTTATGGATTTTTCCTCCAGGAGCTTGTCCAAACCTCTCTTAAACCTCTCTTAAACCCAGCTACACTAACAGCTTTTACTACATTCGCCGATAATGAATTCCAAAGTTTGATTATGCATTGACTGAAAAAATATTTCCTCCAATTAGTCTTTAATGCGCTACATTGTAGCTTCATTGCGTGTCCCCTAGTCTTTCTACTTTTTGAAGGAGAAAATAACAATCTACATTTCCACTCCATTCATTATTTTTTAGATCTCTATCATATTTCCCCTCAGCTGTCTCTTTTCTAAGTTGAAGAGCCCTAATCTTTTATGCCTTTCCTCATAGGGCTATCCTTCCATCTCCTTTATCATTTTGGTTGCTGTTCTCTGTACCTTTTCTAATTCCTCTGTATAAGGGGTCTCCAACTCCAGTCCTGGAGGGCACCAAACCAGTCAGGTTTTCAGGATATCCTTAATGAATATGCATGAGATAAATTTGAATACAATGGGAGCAGTGCATGCAAATATATCTCATGCATATTCATTAGGGATATCCCGAAAACTTGACTGGTTTCGTGCCCTGCAGGACTGGAATTGGAGACCCCTGCTTTATATCTTTTTTTAAAATATGTCAACCAGAATTGCACGCAATATTCGAGGTGTAATCACATCATGGAGCGATTTGGAGGTATTATAATATCTTTTGTTTCATTCTCCATTCCTTTCCTAATGATTTATAGCATTCTATTTGGAGTTTCTGAATTCACCTCGCTCCTGTCTGTTGCTGTGTTGTAACTGCAAGTGTATGTGCTCTTCTGTGGACCTTTATCCACAATAATGGCCAGATCCTTATCTCCAGGAACAAGAAGGAATGTAGTCTTCACATATGGGTATCGGTACCGACGGAGCCTGCGTGGGAACGCTCCCCAGCGTCCAATTTGGGAGCATCCCACAGCACCTGCGTGCTGCCTTCCTGCCTTTCCCAACAGTCCCTCTCCAGTTCTTCATTTTCCGCGGAGCCAACAGGTCGTACATCCTGTCACTGCAGAAAATATTCCCTTTTATTCTTCTTTTTTGTGATCGTGTCTGCCTTCCCTCGATGCTACACCAGTACCGCCGGTTCTTCTTTCTTTTTTCTTTTAAAAAAAAAAACAAAAAACTTCTGGAGTCTTTTCCGGGTATTTTTTTCCTCAGGTGCCACGCACCATTTTGGGCACTAGGCCCAACTTTTCCTTTAAAATGGAAAAGCCCACTTTGGGTTTTAAAAAGTGTTCCAAATATGGCGGTACCATCTCCATCACCGACACCCATGAGTGGTGCCTCAAATGTTTAGGTCCCGACCACTCTATTTCGGAGTGTGTTGCCTTTGGGATGATGTCGAAGAGGGGCCGGCAAAACCGAGCTGCTAAACTTAGCACCCTTTTTCCCTCCGATGCAGCATCTGTGGCATCGACGTCTTCCAGGGCTTCGTCTTCCTCCCATGGATCTCAGGTAACTAAACATAAATCTGGCCGGTCCTCAAAGGGTAGATCTCCTTCTAAGCATCGAGTTGCCTCTGGCGTTGCCCTTGAAGGACTTGTACTGGCGAAATTGCCCCGGTGGGAGGCTTCGGCTTCCAAAGCACTAACGGGGCTCCAGGATGTTCTCGAGGCCTCAACCTCGTCAGAACTACTGGTGCCATGCTCTGGGGTAACAACGTAGTAACATAGTAAATGACGGCAGATAAAGGCCAGTATGGTCCATCTAGTCTGCCTGGCAAGGTGGCAAGAGAAAAGGTGCACCTGCCACTCTGTACAGATCACCCCTCTCCATGTCTTTATTTAGGGGTGAACCCACCGCTCCATATAGGACACCCCTGTTTGTTGAGAAATTAGATAGTTAAGTACCGGCTGCTTCATCCGGTACCAATACCCAAGCATCAGCAGTGTCGATAGACCAGAGATTCTTGGCTATTGAACGCAGTCTGGCGGCTCTTCTCACGGCCTCGATGCCCATGAAACCGCTTCAGACAATTCAACCGGTACTGGCACCGACTTTGGTACTGGTGCCGCCTGCATCATCATCAGCAGGTATTCTACCGGGACCGAGTCATGCTTCTTCATCCGGTATTGACAAGTCGGTACCAGACCCCTCCGATGCCGACTTCGATCGGTACCGGTACCGTGCCTTGCACGATCACCGGATCGGAGATACTTTGAATCGTCGGATTGTAAATAGCGCGGTATATAAAAAAAACTGTAATAAACAGACTCAGAAGAACCAAGTCCTACAATACCATTCTGCTCCCAAAAGCCATCACTAAATGTAACAAATCAACAAGTAGAAGGGCCTTTGCCTTGTTTGCACCCTCCAGCTGGAATTCTCTCCCAGCAGAAATCCGGACCATAAACAACCTCACCCAATTCAGAAAGGCCGTCAAACACTACCTATTTCAACAGCACTTCTGTAACTCTGACAACATTACCTAGACAGCAGTACACGACCCAACAGTCCCTCATCCCATAGCCGCCGAACTAATCTCTATTCTAACTTTCAAGTACACAGAACCACCCCTTGCAGGGCTGGTACTACAAATCCATCTATGATGCAACCCTCTTTATGTAAATAGTGTATAAAGTTCACCTGTTATCCAAGTTGAAATTCTCTGTTATATGTAAGTTCAATGTCTGATTGTTCCACATTGTACAAACCTGTTCATTGTAAACCGCGCTGATTCCGAATAGTGCGGTATAGAAAAACTAATAATAAATAAATAATAAATAAATAAATAAATAAGTCTGAAGACTCTGAAAGCTCTGCCAATACTAGAGTACTTCTTCCTGAGGATTCTTCTTCTCCTCAGTGTAGGATGTCTCCTCCAGAGGATATGTCCTTTCAGGATTTTATCCGAGATGTGGCTCAAGGTCTTTCCATCACAGTGGCTCCTGAAAAAGAGCCTAAGGCAAAGGAATTGGAAATTCTGCAATACTCTAAAGCTCCCAAGGAGGCAGCTATCTTACCTATTCATGAGATCTTGCATGACCTCATGTTAAGGATGTGGGAAACACCTCTAACCACTTCTCCTCACTTTCGAAGGCTCGACACCATGTATCGAGGTCCTCCTTGTCCTGGGTTTCAGAAGTCTCAGCTACCACACCATTCCATGGTGGTGGAATCAGCTATGAGAAGGATCAAGAGTGTGAAAAGATATGCATCTAATCCTCCAGGACGTGACTGTAGGACTCTTGACGCCTTTGGACGTCGAACCTTCCAGGCTTCCATGCTTTCTGCTAGGATCAGTTCCTATATATTATATATGGGAATGTTCCTTAAGAAGGTCACGGGAGGTTTAGAGCTTATGAGCCCTCTCCTTCCTGATGATAACAGGCAGGATAACCTTGCCCTTGTCAGACATGCTCAGGATGTTTCCAAGTTTGTAAATCGTGCAGCCTTTTACTGCTTTGAGTGCATAAGCAGAACCTCTGCTATTGCCATAGATGCATGTAGGATTGCCTGGCTCCAGGCATCTGACTTGGAACTTTGGGTACAGGATAAACTGGGGAATATTCCTTGCACAGGAGAGAATCTCTTTGGCAAGATTTGGCAGGAAAAAGCTAATGAGATAGATGCTGACAATATCACCTTGGATAGATTGTCTAAATCTACAGCTTATCCTGCAAGGAAGAAATCCTACAAGAAACCATTCTTCAGTAAGAAGAAGACGTTTTACCCCTCCTATACCCAGCAGGGGCATCGTTTAGGTCAGTCTGCCCAAAAGGGACAGCAGCAACAACCTAAGCAAAGAAAAACAAAAGCTGCTAAGCCTCAACCGGCTCAGCAGACTCAGCCTCCACAGGGGCTTTGACTCCTATCTAGAGAACTTTGCCTTCCTGGCCCTGAGTGGCCCAGAGCCTTCCAGGCCCTGAACGGCCCAGAGCCTTCCACCATTCCAGGAAGGTTATGTCATTTTGCCCCCAGATTAGGGGCAGATAGCAGCAGAAAATTGGACTCTGTCCATTGTGAGAGAGGGGTACAAGCTTCATTTCCTCAGCATGCCCCCTCCTACACTGGTAAGACAGTTCAATTCTCAGAACTCTCTCAACGCCCAGTTAGTTCAAGAGGTCACTCTGTTTCCTGCCCAGGGGGCAATAGAAGAGATACCCATTCTCCAACAGGGTACAGGATTCTACTCCCTCTATTTCCTTATTCCAAAGAAAACAGGAGGACATAGACCCATTTTGGACCTCAGAGAATTGAACAAATTCCTGTTCAAAGAGAAGTTCAAAATGGTTTCTCTAGGAACTCTGCTGCCATACATTCAGAGTCAGGATTGGCTTTGTTCTCTAGATGTCAAGGATGCGTACACTCATGTTGTCATCCATCCAACTCATCAAAAGTTCCTTCGCTTTCTATTTCAAGGTAAGCACTACCAATACAGGGTTCTTCCTTTTGGCCTGGCCTCCGCACCAAGGGTGTTCACAAAATACATGGCTGTGGTAGCAGCATATCTCCAGGAACAAGCAGGAATGAGTCTTCACATATGGGTATCGTCGGTACCGACGAAGCCTGCGCAGGAACGCTCCCCAGCGTCCAAAAGGAAAGCTTTTGGGAGCATCCCACAGCGACTGCGTGCTGCCTTCCCGCCTTTCCTAACCGCCTCTCTCCAGTTCTTCTTTTTCCGCGGAGCCAGCAGGTCGTGTTTCCTGTCACCGCTGAAGAATTTCTTATTTTTTCTTTTATTTCTTTAGTCGCGTGTCTGCCTTCTCGACTCCGGACCGGTACCGCCGGTTTTTTCTTTCTTTCTTCTAAAAAAAAAAAAAAACTATTCTTTTCTACTTCAGTGCATTTTTCTTTCTGTGGCCTTAGGCCTGCAGAAAATTTTTCCTCATGGAAAAGCCCGCCTCCGGGTTCAAAAAGTGCACGAAGTGCAGTGGCACTATTTCTGTCACCGACACCCACGACTGGTGTCTTAAATGTTTAGGTCCTGACCATTCCATCGCAGACTGTGAGTTTTGTTCCATGATGTCTAAAAGAGGTTTACAGAATCGAGCAGCCAAGCTCAGTACCCTGTTTCCCTCTGATGCAGCTTCTGTGGCATCAACATCTTCCAGGGCTTCTACTTCCTCACATGGATCTCAGGTAACCAAACTTAAATCTGGCCGGTCCTCGAAGAGTACATCTCCCTCTAAGTATCGAGATGCCCCCGGGCTTGCTCTCGAGGAATCCACACCGGCAAAATTACCCCGGCGGGAGGCTCCGGCTTCCAAAGCTTTATCTATGGGGTCACAGGTTGACATCGATGGCTCGGCCTCGACCGATCACCTGTACAATGTTCTGGGATACCGGCGATTCACACCGGTACCGATATCCAGACATTGGTGGCGTCGATGGATCAGAATATTCTGACCATGCAGTGTGCCATCACGGCATTCATACAAGCTGCAACGCCTTCGGTACCGCAACAAACTCCGTTGTCGGTACCGATACCGGTTCCGCTGCCGGTACCGATTGCATCGACATCGACGTGCGACGGCAGCGGTACACTATCCTGTGATGCCCATCGGTACCGATCCGGTACCGAGTACTCCCGATGTCGATATCCCCTGGTATGCGTATCGGGCTCTGCGAGAGCATCCAGACAGGCGATACTTCGATTCCTCTGAGGACTCTGATGAATCAGAGGCCTCTATCGAAGCATCGGGGATCCTTCCTCAGGAACCCTCTTCTCCAAAAAGGAGAGTGTCTCCTCCAGAGGACTTGTCTTTTCAAGACTTTATCAGGGAGGTGGCCAGGGGCCTTTCCATCTCAGTGACCTCTGAGACAGAGCCTAGAGCCAAAAAATTAGATATTTTACAATATCCTAAGGCTCCCAAAGAGGCAGCCACTTTACCAATACATGAGATTCTATATAATCGCATGTTGGGCATATGGGAGACTCCTCTTACCACCTCCCCTCATTCTCGTAGGTTGGACACCATGTATCGTGTTCCTCCTTGTCCTGGTTTTCATAAGACTCAGCTTCCTCACCACTCCATTGTGGTGGAGTCTGCTATGAAAGTACAAAGAGGCACTCTTCTACTCCTCCAGGAAGAGAATGCAGAACCTTAGATGCCTTTGGCAGGAGAATTTTCCAGGCCAGTATGCTTGTAGCCAGAATCAACTCCTATAGTCTCTATATGGGGATGTTTCTAAAGGAAGTTACAGATCATCTGCAAACCTTATCTCCTTTTAAGTCAGAAAATAAAAGGGAAGAATTTCTCACCTGGCTTAAACGTGCCCAGGATATTTCCAAGTTTTCCAACCGTGCAGCCTTTGACTCTTTTGAAGGTGCCAGCAGAGCCTCGGCTATTGCCACAGGTGCACGCAGAGTTGCTTGGTTACAAGCCTCTGATTTGGAATCCTGGGTTCAGGATGGACTAGGTAACCTTCCTTGTACAGGTGAAAACCTGTTTGGCAAAGATTGGCAAGCAAAGGCCAACCAGATGGATGCTGAAAATTCTGCTTTAGATAGACTTTCAAAGTCTACTTCTGCTCCTTTTAAAAAGAGATTGTTCAAAAAAGGACTTTTCCCCAAAAAAGGGAAATATTCTTCTGTTTATGGTCAGGCCTCTTCTGCAGGTCGTTTTGCTACAAAGAGGCAACAACAACCAAAACAGGCCAAGCCTAAGGCTGTGAGGACTGCTACGGCCCAACAGCCTCAGCCTCCTCAGGGCCTTTGACTTACCAATAGAGAACTTAGCCTTTCTGGCTCTAGAACATCCAGAGCCTCTCACCATCCCAGGAAGGTTAGCTCATTTTGCTCCCAGATGGGAACAAATCACAGCAGAGCAATGGACCCTCTCTATCATAAGAGACGGGTACAAGCTTCACTTCTTAAACCTTCCTCCTCACACTATGGTGAAACAGTTCAATTCTCCAACATCTCTCCTCAATCTTCTCGGTCAAGAGATTGCCACCCTTCTTGCCCAAGGGGCAATAGAAGAAGTACCCCTTCTTCAACAGGGCTCAGGGATCTACTCCCCCTATTTTCTCATTCCAAAGAAAACAGGGGGCTACAGACCCATTTTAGATCTCAGAGAATTGAACAAGTTTCTATGCAAGGAGAAATTCAAGATGACTTCTCTCGGAACTCTCCTTCCATACCTCCAGAGTCAGGACTGGCTTTGTTCTCTAGATCTCAAGGATGCGTACACCCATGTCCTCATCCATCCAACACACAGAAGGTTCCTTCGGTTCCTTTACCAAGGAAAGCACTACCAATACAAAGTGCTTCCTTTCGGTCTGGCCTCTGCACCAAGAGTGTTCACCAAATGCATGGCAATAGTAGCTGCATTTCTACGCACTCTAGGGATATTCGTATTCCCATATCTGGACGACTGGCTCATCCGAGCTCCATCCCAGTCAGAGACCCAGGCTTCCCTGACCTGCATAAGGCGTGTTCTTCAGTATCTGGGACTGGTAATAAACATTCCAAAATCCCATCTCACCCCTACTCAATCTCTAGAGTTCATAGGGGCCTTGTTGGATACCACAACTGCAAGGGCCTATCTCCCCCAGGCCCGTTGCCTACGCTTGGTGCAGTTAGCCTCACAGATTCAGTTGAAATCCCATTCAACTGCTCGAGAGATGTTACAACTGTTAGGCCACATGGCATCCACTGTGCATGTGGTTCCTTATGCTCGCCTTCACATGAGAGCGGCTCAATGGACTCTATCCACCCAATGGACCCAGGTATCAGGGTGCCTGTCAGACAAAATAGGGACCTCCAGTCGCCTCTTTTCCTCGCTCCATTGGTGGAAGTCCACTCAAAATCTGTTGCTGGGGTCCCCCTTTCAACAGGTATTACCCCAAGCAACCCTTACAACAGATGCCTCTCCAAAAGGTTGGGGAGCTCATCTACAAGATCTCTCCACCCAAGACATCTGGTCTCCACAGGAGACATCTCTACATATCAACCTCTTAGAGCTTAGAGCAATCTTCCTGGCTCTCAGAGTCTTCCGCACCCTGCTCAGCTACAAGATAGTCCTCATCCACACGGACAACCAAGTAGCCATGTTCTACGTGAACAAGCAGGGGGGGACTGGCTCTCTGTCGCTTTGCAACGAAGCTCTGAGATTGTGTGCCTTCGCCAGAGAGCATCAAATCCATCTCATGGCAGTATATCTTCCAGGGGTTCAAAACTCTTGGGCAGACAGACTCAGTCGAGTTCTGCTTCCACACGAATGGTCCCTCCATGGGGACTAGATAGCCAAGATCTTTCGAATTTGGGGAACCCCAGACATAGACCTATTTGCAAGTCTGTGGAATGCCAAACTTCCCCGGTTCTGTTCCAGGATTCCGTGTCAGGGAGTTCAGGCCAGGGATGCCTTCCTCCTTCATTGGGGGCAAGGCTTCCTCTATGCCTTTCCACCTATTCCCCTCATTCCCAAGACACTGTTCAAGCTTCAGAGAGACAGGGGGTCTATGATCCTCATAGCACCACGTTGGCCACGCCAAGTGTGGTACCCTCTACTTCTGCATCTCTCTCAAGCTCCCTCCCTAGACTTGGAGTCTGCTCCAGATCTCCTCTCCCAAGAGGAGGGAACGTTGTGGCACCCAAATCCCCAGTCTCTTCATCTCAGGGCCTGGTTGCTGAAGGCTTAGACCTTCAGGATTTACACCTTTCTCAGCAAGTGAAGGATATCCTTCATGCTTCCAGAAAGCTTTCCACCAGACATTCCTATGCTTTTAAATGGAAAAGGTTTACAATTTGGTGTGCAGAGAAGGGTCTTAACCCTCTTGCAATACCTCTGAATTCTTTACTAGAGTATTTGCTGCATTTATCCCATGCAGGCCTTAAAACGAATTCAGTAAGAGTCCATTTGAGTGCTATTGCAGCATCCCTTAAGCCTGTCAGTGGACATCCTATTTCCTCTCATCCGCTGATAGCAAGATTCATGAGAGGCCTTCTTTTGACTAAACCTCCCATTAGACCACCTCCAGTGGCATGGGACTTGAATCTGGTTCTTGGCCAGCTTATGAAGCCACCCTTTGAACCCTTAGCCACTACCTCCTTGAAATTCCTTTCCTGGAAGGTTATTTTTCTCATTGCAGTCACCTCAGCTCGCCGTATCAGTGAGTTGCAAGCCTTAGTGGCTAATCCTCCTTATACAAGGTTCCATCATGACAAGGTAGTCCTCAGAACTAATCCACACTTTATGCCTAAAGTGGTCTCACCTTTTCATCTGAACCAGGCGGTGTATTTACCTGTCTTTTTTCCAGGACCTCACGCATCAAGTGCAGAGAGGAATCTTCATACCCTGGATTGTAAAAGAGCATTTGCTTTCTACTTACAAAGGACACAGCAACATAGAAAGTCCTCTCAACTTTTTGTTGCTTTTGATCCCTCTCATTTAGGACTTCCAGTCTCTAAGAGAACTCTGTCCAATTGGATTGCTCAGTGTATTTCTTTCGCCTTCCAGAGTAAGAACCTTTCTCTGGAGGGCCATGTCACAGCTCACAGTGTGAGAGCCATGGCAGCCTCTATGGCTCATCTAAACTCTGTGTCCATCGACCAAATCTGTCGAGCGGCCACCTGGGCCTCGGTTCATACCTTTACAGCCCATTACTGCTTGGACAAGGACTCCCGCCGGGATGCCTTGTTTGGTCAGGCTGTTCTCAAACACCTGTTCCATACCTAATCAACTCCTACCCTCCATCCCTGACTGGATGCCTGAGATTCATAGGTGGAGGTAGAGCCCTTCCTAGGGACTCACAACCTGGGTGATCTCCCAGGCATCTCTAGCTGGGGAGTCCCCATATGTGAAGATTCATTCCTGCTTGTTCCTGGAGATAGCACAGTTACTTACCTGTAACAGGTGATCTCTGGGAACAGCAGGAATAAGTCTTCACAACCCACCCACCTCCCCTAGGAGTTGTATCTCTCTATTTTTCCTTTCCTCTCTCTCTCTTTGTCTCAGCTTTAAAACTCGAACTGGAGAGGCGGTTAGGAAAGGCGGGAAGGCAGCGCGCAGGCGCTGTGGGATGCTCCCAAAAGCTTTCCTTTTGGACGCTGGGGAGCGTTCCTGCGCAGGCTCCGTCGGTACCGACGATACCCATATGTGAAGACTTATTCCTGCTGTTCCCAGAGATCACCTGTTACAGGTAAGTAACTGTGCTTTCTTCGCACCCTAGTAATATTCGTCTTCCCTTACTTAGACAACTGGCTCATTCGAGCCCCTTCAGAGCCAGAGGCCAGGATTTCTCTCTCTCGCACAATGCGCGTCCTTCATTATTTGGGACTTGTCATAAGCTTCCCAAAATCCAACCTTGCTCCCACTCAGTTTCTAGAGTTTATAGGAGCTCTGCTGGATACCAGACAGACAAGGGCCTATCTTCCACAGCCCCGCTGCCTTCGCATTGTGCAGTTGGCTTCCCAAGCAGTGCTAAAGCCTCACCTCACTTCTCGGGAAATGTTACAATTGCTAGGCCACATGGCATCCACCGTGCATGTGGTTCCTTATGCTCGCCTCCATATGAGGGCAGCCCAGTGGACTTTATCCACTCAATGGACTCAGGCGTCAGGTTGCCTGTCAGACAAAATAACAGACTCAGATCGTCTTATTTTGTCCCTCCAATGCTGGCAGTCACCCCAAAACCTTTTGGTGGGGTCCCCTTTCCAACAACCCCCACCCCAAGCCACTCTGACAACATATGCCTCACAGGTGGGTTGGGGAGCCCACCTGCAAGGCCTCTCTACCCAGGGTACCTGGACTCCATAGGAGACCTATCTACACATCAATCTCCGTGAACTCAGAGCAATCTTCCTTGCTCTTCGAGTATTCCACACCCAGCTCAGCTACAAGACAGTCCTAGTTCAAACGGACAATCCGGTAGCCATGTTCTATGTGAACAAGCAGGGTGGAACAGGCTCTCTGTCGCTCTGCAATGAAGCTTTGCTACTATGGGCCCTCGCCAGGGAGCATCAGATTCATCTCCTTGTGGTGTATCTTGGGCAGACAGACTCAGTTGAGCTCTGCTTCCACACAAATGGTCTCTCCATGCAGACCAAGTGGCCAAATTTTTCAAATTTGGGGAACCCCGGGCATAGACCTCTTTTCAAGTCCGCTGAATGCCAAACTTCCCCGGTTCTGTTCCAGAATTCCGGCTCAGGGTTGTCAAGCCAGGGATGCTTTCCTCCTCCATTGGGGCCAGGACTTCCTGTATGCCTTTCCACCCATTCCCCTAATTCCCCAAACCCTGTTTAAGCTTCAGAGAGACAGAGGTCATATGATTCTCATAGCTCCACATTGGCCACGGCAAATGTGGTACACTCTGCTCCTACATCTCTCTCAAGCTCTGCCTCTGGAGTTAGGATCTGCTCCAGATCTCCTTTCTCAGGAGGACAGGATGCTGTGGCATCCCAATCCACAGTCTCTCCATCTCATGGCCTGGTTGCTGAAAGCCTAGAACTTCATGGTCTTAACCTTTCTCAGCAGGTAAAGGATATCCTTTATGCTTCCAGGAAACCTTCCACAAGACGCTCTTATGCTTTCAAGTGGAAAAGGTTTACCATATGGTGCTCGCAGAAGGGTCTTGACCTTCTTGAGATACCTCTGGAATCATTCTGGAGTATCTCCTTCATTTGTCTAATACAGGGCTTAAGACCAATTCATTGAGAATTCATTTGAGTGCTATTGCAACTTCTTTCAAGCCTCTAAATGGACAGCCTATTTCCTCTCATAGCGAGATTTATGAGAGGCCTTCTTTTAGCTAAGCCTCCCATTAAGCCACCACCGGTAGCATGGGACTTAAATCTGGTTCTTGGGCAGCTCATGAAGCCGCCTTTTGAACCATTAGCTACTGCCTCTTTGAAATTCCTTTCCTGGAAGGTCATCTTTCTTATTGCAATCACATCAGCACGTCGCATCAGTGAATTGCAAGCGTTGGTGGCTGATCCTCCTTATACAAGGTTCCATCATGATAAGGTAGTCCTTAGGACGCATCCACACTTTATGCCAAAGGTGCTGTCACCTTTTCATATAAACCAAGCGGTTTACCTTCCTGTATTTTTCCCAAGGCCTCACGTCTCAAATGCAGAAAGGAATCTTCATACTTTGTATTTTAAAAGGGCTTTGGCTTTTAACTTGCAAAGGACACAGCAACATAGAAAGTCCTCTCAACTCTTTGTTGCTTTTGATCCTGGTCATTTGGGTCTTCCAGTCTCCAAAAGAACACTGTCCAGCTGAATTGCACAGTTTATGTCTTTTGCCTATGAGAGTAAGAACCTTCCTCTTGAAGGCCATGTCACAGCTCACAATGTGAGAGCCATGGCAACCTCCATGGCTCCTCTTAACTCTGTGTCTATCGACGACATCTGTCAAGCAGCTACTTGGGCCTCGGTTCATACCTTCACAGACCATTACTGCTTAGACAAGGACTGCCGCCGGGATGCCTTGTTTGGTCAGGCTGTTCTTCAACACCTGTTCCATACTTAATCAACTCCTACCCACCATCCCTGGTAGGATGCCAGAGATCCATGGGGGGAAGTGGAGCCCTTTCACAAGGGCACACAACTTTTGGGGTTTCTCCCTGGCATCTGCAGCTAGAGAGTCCCCATATGTGAAGACTACATTCCTGCTTGTTCCTGGAGATAGCATAGTTACTCACCTGTAACAGGTGATCTCCGGGAACAGCAGGAATTTAGTCTTCACAACCCACGCACCTCCCCTAGGAGTTGTATCTCTCTCTTTCTTTCCCTCTCTCTTTTGTCTCAGCTTTAAACTCAACTGGAGAGGGACAGTTACAGTTGGGAAAGATGGGAAGGCAGCATGCAGGCGCTGTGGGATGCTCCCAAAAGCTTTCCTATTGCACGCTGGGGAGTGTTCCCGTGCAGGCTCCGTCGGTTCAGACGATACCCATAGGTGAAGACTAAATTCCTGCTGTTCCCGGAGATCACCTGTTACAGGTGAGTAACTATGCTTTCCTGGGTAGTGATTCCTAATGTGGAACATTGCATCGTGTATCTGTAGTTTGAATTGTTCTTTCCTAAGTGCATAACTTTGCAGTGGTCCATATTAAATTTTCACAATCCTCTTTTGTTTTAACAACTTTGAATGATTGTGTCATCTGCAAATTTGATTACCCTCACTCATCATTCCACTTTCCAAGTCATTTATGAATATGTTAAAAAGCCACAGGCCTAGCATAGATCCCTGAGCATAGGTGTAGTTTGATTGCTTCATTTGGTGGGGGGAGAGGGTGCAAAAGGTGTGGCAACATATTTGCAGATTAATTTGCATATTCATTATGACTCTTTTTACAAAATACATTAGATGGATATAAAGCCAGTATATCAAATAGGCGACGGATGAGCTGGTGCCCACAAGAAATCCAGAGGTAGGAGAAGTTCTCATTCAGTGACTTTGCCAAATAAAGGAAAGGAACATATTCCCAGGCTATATAATTAAGCTGCAGCAAAACTTGTAGCCATTTAATTAGTTAGCCTGGCACTCTTAAGATTAAAAAAATACTGACAACTGTAAATATATATTCTGCTAAAAACAAAGGAAATATGTAATGTGCTCACATGCCAAGGAACAAAAAGGAAAAGAGAATCATAGCGCAGTTTCTAACGCCAAAATAAATTATAACTAATGTTATTTTGGCGTTAGAAACAGGGCCGGCCCTAAAGTTGGTCCAAAGTGTTGGAGCCCCAGGCGAACTTCAAGCTTTACACCCCCCTCTGGCTGTCAAAATCTATTATTTAGCTTTGAATTTGCTGCCCTCCAGAAGTTGCTGCCCTAGGCGACCACCTAGTTTGCCTAGTGGTTGTGGCAGCCCTTGGTTAGAAACTGGTTCTGTCTTTTTCTTTTTGAACATCTATTTTGTGTCCAACAAAACCCCTTATTCAAGAACTGGTGCAGAGCAGAACTAGGATTTTTCACCATAGAACCCAACATACAAGAAAAAAAAATCTAATTCCAGTGTTATCTCATTAACAGCCTCCCCAGATTGTGAACTAACACAAAAGCCTACAAAAATCACTGAAGGCCTGTAATGCAAATCTACCATTCCATAATGACATCAGCTTCGATAAATTAACACATTAAGGAGTCTACTCAGGAAAGAGCAGCACCATAAATATTGCAGTGGACCTTAGAACACCATTACAGCTGTTTGGAAAACTGAACAAGCCAGATTATCACAGATCCTGCATAGAAATTCTATGCTAACAGAACACTTGGGGGTATGTTTACTAAATCGGGCTAACAATTAATCCATGTTATCTGCAACTACCTCACATT
This sequence comes from Ichthyophis bannanicus, assembly GCA_033557465.1. Classification (NCBI taxonomy): domain Eukaryota; kingdom Metazoa; phylum Chordata; class Amphibia; order Gymnophiona; family Ichthyophiidae; genus Ichthyophis; species Ichthyophis bannanicus. The sequence goes on along the minus strand of CM066037.1, from coordinate 48,015,760 downwards.
GAATAACATGGGACCTAGTTGCAGATGTGGAGGAGTAGCCTAGTAGTTCTAGCAACTGTCTAGTACCCAGAAGATCAAGGGCTCGATTCCCACTGGCACTCCTTGTGACCTTTACTCAGAAGATCAAGGGCTCAATTCCCACTGGCACTCCTTGTAACCTTGGGCAAATCACTTTACCCTCCATTGCCTCAAAAGAAAAGGTCTAGCAATCTACTTCCAGTGATACATTGCCAAGAAAAACCCAGAGGCAGCTGGGTCGCCACAAGTCAGCACTGACTTGATGGCACTAAAAAAAAAAAGTTGCAGCTAACCTGGGTTAACGGCCCGGTTTAGTAAACATATCCCTTGGCCTCAGTCACACAGGCAGAGCACAATTAGATCCTCACCAAGTACAAAATATATTATAACAAACTCTTAAGTAGAAATATGTAGACAAAATTAAATTAAAACTCCAACAAGCCAGGATCTACATGCAGTGCACCACAAGAAATAGAGGAGATGGGCAACTACCTCACCTTTGCTAAGCAGTAGCATGAGATGTACAGGCCTCTGATCTCACATGCAGGCAGTGCAGCCTTGCTCAATAGTCTTCCCCCTCCATCGATCCACACCAACTACTAAGCTCTGAAATCCTTTCCTCTCTCTCAGAAATCCTCTGTGCTTGTCCCATGCTTTCTTATTTTCATATGTAGTAGTTGTCTCTACCATTTTCTCTGTGAGATTGTTCCAAGCATCCACTACCCTTTCAGTATAGAAATATTTTCTTAGATTACTCCGGAATCTGCCCCCTTTCACCCTCAGTTTGTGACCTAGTTACAGAACTATATTTCTCTTGAAAGAGACCTGCCTCCTGTGCATTTGTACAGATGTATTTAAACATCTCTTTCTATACTACCACTACTGTGAAGACTACTACTAATCATTTGTATAGCACTACAAAGCATACGCACCTCTCCCCTCGCCTGTCTTTTTTGCAGAGAGTACATATTTAGATCGTTAAGTCTGTCCCCATATACTTTATAAAGCTACAAAAACATGAAAAAAAATCCTCTGGGACTCTTACTCAAACAGCCAATACAAAAAGAGTCACCGAGTGCAAACACTGAGCGATGAAGGGGAGGTAATGATCGAGCTTCCACAACACCTAAACACATAAGAGGCAGCCAACTAGAGAAATCTGCCAATATTGTTTAGAGGCCTCAGACAGGAGAGGGTGCGAGAGAAAAGTTAGCTAAATAGGCCTCTAAACAATATTGGCAGATTTCTCTAGTTGGCAGCCTCTTATGCATTTAGGTGTTGTGGAAGTTCAATCATCACCTCCCCTTCATCGCTCAGTGTTTGTATTCAGTGACTCTTTGTATTGGCCCATATACTTTATGACAAAGGCCATGAACTACTTTAGTAATCAACCTCTGGAGAGATTTCCATTCTGTTTATGGTTGAAAACTTTTTTATTAAAGAAGGCATTTGCCCACAATCAGAAACATAGGCACTATAATACATAGTAACATAGTAAATGACGGCAGATAAAGACCAGTATGGTCCATCTAGTCTGCCCAGTAAGATGGCAAGAGTAGGTGCACCTGCCGCTCTGTGCAGGCCACCCCTCCCCATGTCTTTGTTTAGGGGTGAACCCACTGCTCCATGTAGGACACCCCTATTTGTTGAGAAATACAAGCTGAAAAGTAATGTATGTAACACACCAATATACACTTGTAAATGGAACGAACCAGCTCATGAACAATCCAAACCATACATTGTTTTAACATTTTCTCCGGGGACAAGCAAGAAGTCAGCCCTCACATATGGGTGAAGTCGGCACTGATAGAGCCCGCATAGTAACCTTTCCCCAGCTTTCAAAAAAAGCCTTTGGGAGATCAACCACGCATGCATGGTCACCTTCCTGCCCAAGGGAGCCATTTTCCCTCAGTCTTCATTTTTCTGCAGAAGCTACTAGATGTACAGATGTAAAAAGTTGTCTTTTCTTGCAGTGAATTCTTACTGTTTTCTTGCTCTTTTTCTTGGTTGCGTATCATCACCTTCTCGCAGTCTTTTTTTTCTCTTGGTTCACTGGAGTTTTTCTCTTGCGCCTTACTAATCGAGACATTGGAGTTTGACCTCGCGGGGGCTGTCTTTCCTGCTGTGTCCTCGAGTAGTGGTTATAAGAAGTGCACCGATTGTGGCAAGACCATGTCCATCACAGATACCACAATTGCTGCCTCCAATGCCTCGGGGCCGATCATGATGCCTCCTTTTGCCTGCTCTGTCTTCAGATGACGAGCAGGGGGCATAAGAATTGTGAAAGGCAGAAGGAGACGCTGTTTGGCCTCAAGTCCTTGACCTCAGCTCCATCATCTGCTTCAGAATCGACACTCTCGGGACAGACTCAGAGCCCTGAGGTCATGGAGCATTGGACCAGCAACCGTTGGTGGAGGGTGGTCCTTGGAAGGAACAGACTTCGATCATGTCCTCGTCGGGGGAGCTATGTCAGTTACCATGGGTAAGATCCATGAGCACTGGCACCGCAGCCCTCGATGGGATTCTGAGAGTGAGGGCCAGAAGCGGCCCTCAAAGCTGCCTTGGCGGGAAGCGGTTCCCATCCCCTTGAAGCTCCCACCCCCTTGAAGCCCCTTGGGCTGCTGAGGTGATCACCATCAATGAGTCCCCACTGAGGGAACCCACATCGGGACCCCACATCGGGACAAATATTTATTTTATTTATTTAGCAATGCTTCTATACTGCTTTTCCCCGGGTCAAAGCAGTGTACATTCAGGTATGATATATATTTCCCTTGTCCCCGAGGGGCTCACAATCTATGTGTTGTACTTGAGGCAACGGAGGGTTAAGTGGCTTGCCCAAGGTCACAGGGAGTGACACTTGAGCGCTTCAGGTGATAAAGAAGGGCTACCTCCATTACTTCCACTAGATAGCCCCCTCATTCTTTCCAGGGGAATCTCCTCTGGATCCCACCCATCAGGACGTCCTTCAAAGGGAGCTCACTGCTCTTCTCACCGACAGGACAGTGGAGCTTGTCCTGTTGCCTCAAAGAGGCACAGAGTTCTACTCCCACTACTTCCTGGTTCCCAAGAAGATGGGTGGGTTGCAACCCAATCTAGACCTATGAGATCTCAACTGTTCCTTAGTGAAGGAGAAGTTCAAAATGGTATCCCTTGGAACATTGCTGCCTTACCTCCACTGGGGAGACTGGCTATGCTCCTTGGATCGCAAAGATACCTATACCCACATCCTGATCCACCCCTTGCACCTCCGTTTTGTCATCGGCAGGTGTCACTACCAGTACAAGGTCCTCCCATTGGGACTGGTGTCCACTCCTAGGATATTCACAAAGTGCCTGGCAGTGTTCGCTGCCTTCCTGCAGCTGCAGGGCGTTTTCATCTTCCCTTACCTGGACGACTGGCTGATAAGAGGAGGGTTGCCGGACAAGGTCCAACAGGCCCTATGTCACACCATCCAGCTCCTGGAGACGTGGGGTTTCGTAGTAAACTATCCCACGTTCCACCTACAGCCTGCCCAGCACCTAGAGTTCATCAGAGCCCTCCTCGATACCACTCAGGCCCAGGCATTTCTTCTACCTGATAGGGCTCAGCACCTCACTGTCTTGGCAGGGGAGGTAAAATCCTCTTTGACTGTCTCAGCTTGGCAGAAGTTCTGCTTCCTGGGGCACATGGCCTCGATGGTTCATGTCTCATCCTCAACCCGTCTCCACATGCGTCAGGCCCAATGGACTCTATGCACTCAGTGGAAGCAGGTGAAAGGGCACCTGTTGGACAGGGGACGGGTCACTCTGCACCTCTCCCGCTCACTCGCTTGGTGGCGACAGTCGAGCAATCTTCTGGCGGGACTCCCTTTTCAGGATCCCACACATCAATAGATCCTCACCACGGATTCCTCCGAGCTTGGCTGGGGAACCCATTGTAACGGTTTTCAGTCCCAGGGTCTCTGGTCGCAGGAGGAAAGCCAGCTCTAAATCAACTTCATCAAGCTCTGAGCAGTCGCGAATGCCCTGCGGGTCTTCTAGCACTACCTGGTGAATCAGGTTGTCCTTGTTCAAATAGACAATCAGGTGGCAATGTTCTCAATCAACCAACAGGGCGGCACAAGGTCCTACCTTCTCTGCTGGGAGGCAATCAGACTCTGGAATTTTGCAAATTGGCGGGATATGCTCCTCTGGGCCATCTACCTCCCGGAGCTGGAAAATGTCCTGGTGGACCGTCTCAGTAGGGTGCTGCAGCTTCTCGAGTGGACCCTCACCCACCCAATGGCACGGGATATCTTCCACAAGTGAGGCACCCTGGCGGTGGACCTCTTTGCCAACCTGCACAATGCTCAGCTGCTGCTGTTCTGCTCCATGATTCTTTGGCAGAACTGCCTGTGGCTGATGCGTTTCATCTCCACTGGGTCGAGGGCCTGCTGTATGCTTACCTGCCCCTGCCCCTGGTGGCCAGGACCCTCTTCAAGGTCCAGATGGACAGGGCACAATGATCCTTGTCCACCCTATGCTGGCCCCAGCAGCTGTGGTACCCGCTGCTGCTCCAACTTTCTCAGGCACTGCTCATTCACCTGGGTTTCACCCCAGATCTGATCTCTCAGAACGACAGGACCCTCCTGCATCCCAACCTCCAGTCATTAACTCTGACAGCATGATGCTGAAAGGATAGCCCTCGCTCAACATCACTTGCCTAGGGACATTGAGGATGTCCTCCTCACGTCCCACAAGGACTCCCACCAGGCAAGCATAGGCCTTCAAATGGCGCAGTTTCTCAGTCTGGTGTTCAGATAGAGATTTCAATCCGTTCTCCTGTCTGGTTCAGGTGATCCTGCAGTGCTTTCTGCAGCTCTCCTGAGCTTGATTAAAGTCCAATTCCATCAGGGTGCACCTGAGCGCCCTGGCAGCCTACCATCATGTGGTTGATGGGCATTTCCTATCAGTTCATCCTCTCATTAGTCGTTTCATGCAGGTTTCTTGCTCTTGCAACCTCCCATTCATTTGCCCGCCGGTGGCAGCGTGGTACCAACGTGGTTTAGGGCAGGACCGTACCGAGCCTCGTGCGAGCGGTGCGGCCGCACAGGGCGCAAAGACTTAAGGGGCACATTTCAGCTCTCTGACGTTGCCTGCCTGCCACTGCCACCAGTTTAGTGGTGGCGGCAGGCAGCTGCAGAGAGCCAAAATGCGCTCCTTAAGTCTTCTCGCCGGCACACTAAGCAGGTCTGGTCTCTCCGGGAGAGAACAAACTTGCTTAGTGTGCCGGCGACTTGCACATTGGGTGCGCGCCTCTTCTCTCCCGCCCCCATAAAGTGGCTAGATGGAGGTGCAGGAGGGGGGGGCGCGTGCCCGATGTGCCACTCGCACAGGACGCATTTCACCGTTGGTATGGCCCTTGTTCTGGGTAAACTCTTTAACTCTCCTTTTGAACCACTGGCTTCCTTCCATCTCAAGTACCTTTCGTGGAAATCATCTTCCTAGTAGCTCTCACTTCAGCGGCAGGGTTAGCGAGCTGGAAGCGCTGGTTCTACGCATGCACCTTAACTTTTTTCCTAAGGTGGTTTCTCTCTTCTACCTCAACCAGGAGGAGGGTCTTCCCACCTTCTTTCCAAGGCCACACTCAAGCAGGGCAGAAGCCTCTCATCATATCTTGGATTGTAAATGAACTTTGGCTTTCTACCTTGACTGAATGGAGGCTTATCGCCGCTCCTCTTAACTGTTTGTTTCTTATGACTCCAGTATATTTGGTGTGGCAGTCTCTAAGCACACCTTTTCCATGTGGGTGGCTGACTGCATTTCCTTCGCCTGTGGAAAGGCTGGCCTTTCTCTAGAGCATCATGTGACAGCCCATAAAGTTCAGGCTGTGGCAGCCTCCATGGCTAACCTACGCTCTATCTCCCTGCTGGAGATTTTTCGAGCGGCCACCTTGTCCTCTGTCCATACTTTCACAGCTCACTGTTACCTCGAGGAGACCTCCCAGCATGACAGCGCCTTGGGCCAGGCCATTCTTCTGCACCTCTTTGGGGACTAGTGCAGCTCCTTCCCTCTGAACCTTCTGTGTGTCCAGGCTACTGGAGAATCGATTCCTTTGCAGATACTGGGGTTGCATTCTGATGCTTGGGGCTCATCAGCGTCTTTCAGCTGCCATTCACAGTTCGATTTTTGGGCCTCCCGTGAATGATCTTTCGGTAGCCTGTAGCTGGGGAGTCCCATATGTGAATACTCACTTCCTGCTTGTTCCTGGAGAAAGCATAGTTACTCATCTGTAGGAGGTGTTTTCTGGGAACAGCAGGAATCAGTCCTCACTACCCTCCCTTCTCCCCATGGAGGGATTTATGAAAATTGGTTGAAAAACAATTGGCAGAATGACAGTTGGGTGAATGCAACAATTGGGTGAACGACAATTTGCAGAATTTTTATAACGTTCATGTGTTATGGCAAAAATGTTTTAAGCCATAACAACACATGAATGTAGCGAACGTGAACAATGTGACCCTCACTGTATGTTGCAGTTACAGCTCTCCTACGCTCAACAATATGTAAAGACCCATTCAAATTGACAAATTATGAGCAATTCCATGTAAATATGGTGACAAATCAGTTTCATTATAACCTAACACAATAGTTTTAATTTGCTGATCAAGTTCTATATATTTTTTTTCATAGTTCTTCATACCCAGCTGTTAACTGCTCAATGCATAGGAAAAAAATAAATTTGTTCAGTTTTTAAGCTAGAAATCAAACACCAAATAGAAGGTTGATCAGAAGATACAGACATATGAAAGTGTCTGTGCCATGCTTCGACAACATTGTTGGATCTTGGTAAATCAAGGATAACACGATCATAATTATTCCAAAGCATTATTGGAAATAAACCTTCATGGGCCCGATTTCTACGAATTCTGCCAATATACAGTATGTATCTTCAAAATAATGTATAACTGAATTTACTTATTCAGGAATATGGCCAATCAGTTCATCAAAACTGTTTTGGACTTCTTCAGTTTGGATAAAAGATAGAGTAGGTAACGTGAATTTTCAATGCAAACTCGGCATCATTTGCATAATTAATGTTCCTGCAGTCCAGCTTCCTGCAAACGCCTGTAAATGTTCTGTGACATGTAAATCAAGCATCCATGAATACTCACATCTAGATAAACATGCTCAAAGGCATTGATTGCTGATACTTCAAAATCGCAAAAAAACAATTTTGGATGCTGCAGATTAAGCTGTATTTCAGACAACCAGCGTAAAAATCGGATATAGGTTTCTTGTCATTTATTTGGAAGTAATGCATAAACGAGGGAATGCACTGGCCCTTGTTGTAAGCATCACGGTATACAGCTGATAAAACAATTTTGGCAAAACTTTAAACGCTCCATCCGCAAACCAGTCAGGCAGCTGCTGCAAAATGTGTAAATTTTGATCCATGGAAAATATTAAATTTCGGTCATCACTCAGACCAGAATCATAAGCTAGAAAATGCTCATTTTTTGTAATTTTGTACTCTTCTGGTATATCCAACAAAGTCAAATCCTGAGGCTGACTGGGAGCATGCTGGACTCTTTTTCTCTCTATCATTCTTCTCAAGGGTGCTACTTTAGGTAGCTATACAGTGGCGGCAATTGAGACAGATATTGTAGCATTGTTGACAATGACCTGTGTTGCTTCCTATCAAGCAAAGAAATTCAGATATGAATTAAGATAAATTGCTCATATCTTCTAGCTTTTTGAGCCATAATGGAAAAACTATTCTACAGTACAAAAATAGCACTATTTATGCTTTACTTTTCCAGCAAATCTTTCAGCTTTTGTAACTTTTTCTATCAGAGTAGTTAAGACCACAATGGGGAGTCTAGGAGTCCAGTAGGACACAGCCCCATTCAAAATCAGCAAGATCTCCAGCAGAAATTCTTTATTTTAAAAAAAAATTGTTTTTTTTGTTATTTTTTGATGCCAAGTGATAGATAGAACTGGATGATAAATTTTAAACGTATAGTTCTTGTGCATCCCCCCTCAATTTCTTGGCCATTGAGTGGGAGGTAACAAAGGGTACAGGTAAATGGAGCTCACTCTGAGGAGAAGGATGTTACCAGTGGTGTGCCCCAGGGATCTGTCCTTGGTCCAATTCTTTTTAACATCTTTGTTAGTGATATTGCGGAAGGGCTGTCGGGTAAGGTTTGCCTCTCTGCAGATGATACCAAAATCTGCAATAGAGTAGACACCCAGGAAGGTGTAGATAACATGAGGAGGGTCTAGCTAAGCTTGAAGAATGATCTAGAATTTGGCAGCTGAGATTTAATGTTAAAAAATGCAAGGCAATGCATTTGGGCTGCAGCATTCCAAGGGAGCAATATAGTATAGGGCAGTGATGGCTAACCTTTTTGAGCCCGAGTGCCCAAACTGCCGCACAAAACCAAAGAATTTCCTCAAAGTGCCAGCACGTCAATTAAAGCCCCATTTGCATAAGGTGCTTCATTTGCATAAATATTTGCATAATGTTACCATACACTAACTTTTAGTAAACATGCCTCTTAATGAGTATATGGATAAAGAAAGACTAAAAGGTTTCTACATTACTATAATCCAGTACCAACCGCCAGGCACATTAGGAACTACTACAAACGCTGCCCATTTAGAACCCATAGCAAACCCGCCGTATCCTAACAGCACTACCAGGACTCACAAAGCACCATACTCTACCTATCAAAAGGCAACACTGCAAATATTAAACCAATACATCTCAGAGAACAACAATACATGACCTACTGGGGAAAGAACAAGTGGCAATGTCAAATAGGAATTATATAAACAGAATACCTCAGCTCAGTTACACATGCAGAACAGACCATCACCAAACAAGGAATCACAATTTAGAAACAGGAAGACAATAATTAAACTGGGAACCCCAAAAGCCAAACTTGGAATATACAACAACACTGTAGAAATAAAACTATATATTAATTTCCTCTTGTACTAAACAAAGCGCAAAAATTAATGATGCACATTTCCCAGAGCTGACATATTCCAGTTAATAAATTCAAAATAAAGAGATATTTTTCTACCTTTTGTGCATTTTTTTTCAGTTGCAATTGTTCCAGCCACTTTCTTCTGGTTTCTTCGTGTCTTCTGCTAACTCTCCATCTGCTGTCCATTTGTCCTTTCTTCTGTCTTCTTGTTTTTTTTTTTCCATTCTCTCTCTACATCTGCTTTAACATACTAATCTTTCTCCTTTGGCTCTTTCCTCATTCCTATTTCATCTACTCAAAATTTACCCCTCCATCCTCAATCCCCACTTACTCTCCCAATACCCGGCCAATTGTAGATTTTTTATCCCTCCCACACAAAATATTTTTCCCCTCTCCATTTTACTCTCCCAGCCCCATCCCATTCTAATCCTCCCCCAACACCAGCTCCCTTCTAGTTCCAGCCTCACCCAGCATCCATTCCCTTCTAGTCCCTGCATCAGCCCATTTCCAGTCCTAGCAGCCCCCCAACCCAATACCAGTCCTATCCCCCCCTCATCAACCCACTTCCAGTCCTAACCCCCCATCACCCCATTTTCAGTTTAAGCCCCCCCCCCTATAACCCATTACCAGTCCTAACCCCCCACTTCCAGTCAGCCCCCCATAGCCCATTGCCAGTCCTAACCCCCCCATCAGCCCACAGTCCATTACCAGTCCTAACCCCATCAGCCCACCTCAAGTCCTAACCCCTCCCCATCAGCCCATTTCTTGTCCCAGCCCCCCCATAGCCCATTATCAGTCCTAAACCCCCCCATAGCCCATTACCAGTCCTAACCCCATCAGACCACCTCCAGTGTTAACCCCCCATCAGCCCATTTCCAGTCCTAACCCCTCCCCATCAGCCCATTAGCAGTCCTAACCCCCCCCCAGCCCATTAGCAGTCCTAACCCCCCCTCTCTAGCCCATTAGCAGTCCTAACCCCCCCCCATAGCCCATTAGCAGTCCTAACCCCCATCACCCCATTTCCAGACAGCCCCCATCAGCCCACAGCCCATTAGCAGTCCAAACCCCCCCTAGCCCATTCGCAGGCCTAACCCCCCCCACCTCGCCCATTCGCCGTCCTACCCCCCCCAAGCCCATTAGCAGTCCTAACCCCCCCCTCCTAGCCGTTTAGGTGTCCTACCCCGCCCATCCCATTATCTGTCCTAACCCCCCCCTCCTAGCCCATTAGCAGTCCTAACCCCCCCCAGCCCATTAGCAGTCCTAACCCCCCCCTAGCCCATTAGCAGTCCTAACCCCCCCCCTCCTAGCCCATTAGCAGTCCTAACCCCCCCCCAGCCCATTAGCAGTCCTAAACCCCCCAGCCCATTAGCAGTCCTACCCCCCCCTCCTAGCCCATTAGCAGTCCTAACCCCCCCTCTCTAGCCCATTAGCAGTCCTAACCCCCCCCTGCCCATTAGCAGTCCTAACCCCCCATCACCCCATTTCCAGACAGCCCCCATCAGCCCACAGCCCATTAGCAGTCCTAACCCCCCCCTAGCCCATTAGCAGTCCTAACCCCCCCCCCTCCTAGCCCATTAGCAGTCCTAACCCCCCCCCTCCTAGCCCATTAGCAGTCCTAACCCCCCCCCTAGCCCATTTGCAGTCCTAACACCCCCCCCCAGCCCACTAGCTGTCCTAACACCCCCCCCCCCCCCCGGCAAATTTAAAAACAGAAAAAGCGGGCTCTGGCTGCTGCCGCGGACGCGGCAGCATGCAGTGTCCCGCGGGGCCCCCTCCGCCCGCTAAGCCCCTCTGCAAGGGCTTTCAGATTCGCGAGGGAGACAGCGTCTCCCTCGCGTCTCTTGTTAAGCCCGCAGGGGCTAATGGGAAATTTCCCATCAGTCCCTCGCGTCTAAAGGGGCTGATGGGAAATTTCCCATTAACCCCTACGGGCTTAACAGAGACGCGAGGGAGACGCTGTCTCCCTCGCGAATCTGAAAGCCCTTGCAGAGGGGCTTAGCGGGCGGAGGGGGCCCCGCGGGACACTGCATGCTGCCGCGTCCGCGGCAGCAGCCAGAGCCCGCTTTTTCTTTTTTTGCGGACCTTCACGCGTGCCAGCTGCAAGGCCTTCGCGTGCCACAGCTGGCACGCGTGCCATAGGTTCGCCATCGCTGGTATAGGGGGTGAAGTACTTTTGTCCACTAAAGAAGAGCGGGACCTAGGCGTGATTGTGTCTGATGATCTTAAAGTAGCTAAACAGATAGAAAAGGTGATGGCAAAAGCTAGAAGGATGCTTGGGGGCACAGGGAGAGGAATGGCCAGCAGAAGAAAGGAGGTGATAGTGCCTCTGTATAAGTCTTTGGTGCGACCTCATTTGGAGTATGGTGTGCAATTCTGGAGACCGCACCTTCAAAAGGATGTGAACAGGATGGAGTCAGTGCAGAGGGTGGCTACTAAAATGGTTAGTGGTCTTCATTATAAAGCATATGAGGACAGACTTAAGGATCTTAATATGTACATCTTAGAGGAAAGGCGGGATAGAGGAGATATGATTGAGATGTTTAAATACCTCCGTGGCATAAATGTTCAGGGGGAGAGCCTCTTTCGATTGAAAGCAAGCTCTGCTACGAGGGGTCATGGGATGAGGGTGAAAGGGGATAGATTCAGGAATGATATGCAGAAATATTTCTTTATGGTCGTGGATCCGTGGAATAGTCCCCCGGTGGAGTTGTAGAGATGAGGACAGTATCTGAATTCAAAGAAGCATGGGACAAACACAGAGGATCTCTAAAGGAATAAAGGCATTGTTGTAGTGGTTGATGTGGAAGGACAGACTAGATAGGCCATGTGGTCTTTTTCTGTCATCATGTTTCTATGTTTTGATACTGAAAATTAGCACCTTTATGAGGAAAGCTTGCATTTTACCTGAGTGCTGGTTGCCTATGAGTTAGCTTCATCAATGGCTTGCAGCACTTCTTTTCTTGTTGCTTCAGGACTGTGAGAGTGATGAGATCATAATTTTACAGTAACACCAGGATGAATATTGACAGATGAATGCACTCGGGCTTTACAGATTTTCTTCTTTTCACATTGCCAGTATGTGATAGCACCACTGTCTTTTTTGTGGACATATGCATAGCCCTAGTATAATAGCTTACACTTGCCCCTTTCCATACAGCAAAATTGGGCCATTGGGTAAAAAGCACTGAACCAAATAGTGAGACTGCCCCAAAACCAATCACTGTATTCCCCAAACCAGCCTATCACCATCATGTGCATCATCATGATTCACCCAATTGCCACATTCAGCCCATTGGATTAAAAGCACAGGACCAATCACTGTATTCCCCAAACCAGCCTATCACCATCATATGCATCATCATCATTCACCCAATTGTATTTTTTTATAATTGGCAATGAAATTATTGGCAGCTGATATACATTTGTTCTTTCCATAAATAACGTTGAAAAAAAACAGAGAAATCTCTGTGAATGATGTTATTCCTTGCTCCCATTGTCTGCCGCCGGATCGCTCTCTGCCTTTCCATGCGTGTGTGCGTAACAGGGTTGCTCATAGGCATCAGAAAGGGGAGGGCCACAGGGGTCATAGGCCCCACCAAAAATATGTTCTGAGATCAGGGCTTCCTCTACTTTGGCCTATGGGGATCTGATCTCCTGTGGGCAGAAGTAGGGGAAGACCGGCAAACAGCAGGCTGCCCATTCAGCTAAATAAATAAGTGAATGCACACTCCCTGATAAAAGCTTGTTTTCTATACCAACACTTTCACACCGTCGCCTTTTATATTCTGATACCCTGTGGGCTACGATCATTGAAAAATACTCTTCCTGCCTGTCCACAAGGATCACAGTCCTCAGCAGCAGTCTGCCGATGGGGATCCTGTCTATGAACAGGAAGGGTCTCTGCCTGCGGGGCGAGGTGTAGGAATGGGGCGGGGCCTGTGCTCCCCCAAAGTGAAAGCCCTTCTGTCGCCCATGGGGTTTCCCTACCGAGTAAATCATGGATGGAGTTAAGGGCAGGGCTTGTGCCCTCCAAAGTGAAAGCCTGGGGTTTGTCCAGAGGGTGGAGCATGGGTGGTTAGGGGCAAGGCTTGTGCCCCCCCCCCAAAAGTAAAAGCCCTTCCATAGAAGCTGTAGTCCCAGCACAGATCCCTCCTGTCTACCTGCAGGAATCCGATCTGCAGGCAGACAGGAGGGATCTGTGCTGCGATTGCAGCTTCTCTTCTGCCAGGGCAGGCAGTTTACTGCCTATGGGCTGATATCATTGAAGAAACTCTTCCTGTCTGCCTGCAAGAATCACGGGCAGACAGGAGGGGTCTACAGTGATCACGGTCCTCAGAGCAGAGTTAGGGGTGGGGCCTGTGCTCCCCCAAAACAGAAGCACTTCAGTTGCCCCTGGGGTTGTTGCATTCACTCAATTACTGCAAGTTAGGGGTGGGGGTGGGGCTTGGGCAGAGTTAGTGGCGGGGCTTTTGCCCTCCAAAAGTAAAAGCCCTTCTGTTGCCACTGGGGTTGCTGCATTCACCCAATTGCTGTGCGTTAAGGGCAGGGCTTGGACCCCCCCAAAGTAAAAGCTCTTCCGTCACCACTGAGGTTGCTACATTCAATGAGTTGCCATGTTTACCCAGTTGTCACATTCACCCAATTGTCACATTTTCTCTCATTCACCCAATTGTCGATTCATCCAGTTGTCCTTCACCATATTGTCGGGATCCCCCCATGGAGTTATTTTTTCTTTTTAGGCTTTATTAAGCTCTGTCATTATACTGAAGGTAAATGGTTCCTTTCAGTGGGACGGTGACCATGCATGTGTGGTTAATCACTGAAAAGCTGTCTTTGAAAGCTGGGGAAAGATTACTGCGCGAGCTCCATCAATGTTGATATCACCCATATGTGAGGACTGATTCCTCCAGTTCCCAGAGAAGACCTCCTGCAGGTGAATAACTATGCTTTCTTTTTTTTATCATAGAACTTACTCCCCCCCCCCCACTCACCCCTCTCAACAGGCTCCCTATGCTCATATAAACGGTAGTTCCATTACCACTATCCCAGGTATGGGGATGGGAGCATCCTCATATCTGGTCCCCAGAAAGGCCAAAATGCTCCAGCCCCCTTAGCCATCTCCAGTGAGGCAACCATCTTAACAGACAAATTTGTATATTCAAATGCACAAGTAGAAATGTAGAAAGTGAAAAATGGAAATCCCTCCTTCCATTTCCTCACAATCAAGCAATCACCACACACACACACACACACACTGTCCTTTGAGTGATGATCAGGAGGAGGCAGACCCAAAATATGCAACTGAAGAGCCTCAATAGCCCCTCCCCTCAGACTAACCTGGCAAGCATCAAACAAAGAAGGTAATAGCATGTCAGAAAGGGGGACATTACAGTGCCGAGCCTAGAGAATCAAAGGAAATAGAAAATAGGGACCCCTCCCTTCCCTGCCCTCCCCACACATCCCATTGAGTCTGTGTGAGGAAAGAACTTCCAAGATGCAGCCGTTTCTAGTGGCCCTCACCCACCAAAGTATCACCTCAACAATTCTTAAGGACCCAACTATGGGCCCACAAAGACAGATTAAACATAAGGGCCCAAACCTCCAGAAACCCCTCCCAGCACCATCCGCTCCCACAAGCTCCCTCCCACTCCATAAGCATAATTCAGTGTAGTTCATTATGCCAATCTAATACAGCGGCCCTTCCACTGAGACCCATGCACCTAGAATACTCTTCTGCGCTACCAACAGAGCTTGGCCAATCCAGCACCTCACGGGGCCACCCAAATCCTTTAGGGCCTCGCAAAGGTCCAACACTACAACCTAAGGCAAGCTCTGAACCTGGGCCCTAAGAACAGCTTCCATATATTTGTGCATCTTCCCCCAAAACTTAGCAACAACACTGCATTCCCAAAACATATGACCCAATGTACAGTGCCTTGCATAAGTATTCATCCCCTTGTTTTTGTCCTGTTTTGTCGCATTACGTACAATCTAGAATGAAAATGGAGGTTCATTTAGATGTTAGGTAATGGACCTAACAATATAGTCCAAATTGGTGAAGTGAAATGACAATAAAATACCTTGTATATATAAAAAAAGTAAACACTAAAAAGTTGTGAGTGCATATGTATTCATCCCTTTTGCTATGAAACCCCTAAATAAGATCTGATCCAACCAATTAACCTCAGAAATCACTTAATTAGTTGATTAGGGTCCACCTGTGTGCAGTCAGTGTCACATGATCTGTCACATGATGCCTATATAAATATACCTGTTCTGAAAGGCCCCTGACTCTGCAACACCACTAAGCAAGCAACATGAAGACCAAGGAGCACTCCAAACAGGTCAGAGACAAAGTTGTGGAGAAGTATAGATCAGGGTTGCGTTATAAAAAATATATCCCAAATTCTGTATATCCCACGGAGCACCATTAAATCCATTATAACAAAATATAAAGAATATGGCACCACTACAAACCCGACAAGAGAAAGCCGCCCACCAAAACTCACAGAGCGGGCAAGGAGGGCATTATTCAGAGATGCTGCAAAGACACCAAGGATAATACTGAAGGAGCTGCAAAGATCCACAGCAGAGATGGGAGTATCTGTCCATAGGACCACTTTAAGTCATACACTCCACAGAGTGGGGCTTTATGGAAGAGTGGCCAGAAAAAAAGCCATTGTTTAAAGAAAGAAATAAGAAAATATGTTTGGAGTTTGCACAACAGCATATGGCAGACCCCCTCCCCCAAACACATGGAAGAAGGTTCTCTGGTCAGATGAGACGAAGAACTTTTTTGCCATCATGAGAAATGCCATGGCACAAACCCAACACTTCCCATCACCCCGAGAACACCATTCTCGCAGTGAAACATGGTGATGGCAGCAAGGACAGGAAAACTGGTCAAGATTGAAGGAATGATGGATGGCACTAAATACAGGGCAATTTTTGAGGAAAACCTGTTTCAGTCTACCAGAGATTTGAAATTGGGGTGAAGGTTCACCTTCCAGTCCTAAACATACTGCTAAAACTGGTTTAAAGGGAAACATTTAAATGTCCTGGAATGGCCTAGTCAAAGTCCAGACCTCAATCCAATTGAGAATCTGTGGCATTACTTGAAGATTGCTGTACACAACGCATCCCATCTAACTTGAAGGAGTTGGAGCAGTTTTGCCATAAGGAATGGATGAAAATCCCAGTGGCTAGATGTGCTAAGCAAATAAAGACATACCCCAAGAGACTTGCAGCTGTAATTGCAGCAAAAAGTGTCTCTACAACATATTGACTTTGGGGGGTGAATACATATGCACACTCCAGCTTTCAGGTTTTTTTTGTCTTAATTATTGTTTGTGTCACAATAAAGGATATTTTGCACCTTCAAAGTTGTAGGCATGTTGTGTATATCACATGGTGCTAACCCCCAAAACTCTATTTTAATTACAGGTTATAATGCGACAAAACAGGGCAAATACAGAGGGGATGAATACTTTTGCAATTATTATTATTATTATTATTGAAGACTTATAAAGTGCCGCAACATACGAAGCGCTGTACAAACATAGAAGAGAGACAGTCCCTGTTCATCAGAGCTCACAATCTAATAAGACAGAAAACAAAATAAGTTACATAAGGCAAATAACAAAAATTTACAGGACAAAGTAAGCAAATGCTGATAGATCAAGATAGGGTATGACAGGAACGGAAAGCAATAGTGAAGAGATGGGATTTTAGTCTGGACTTGAAAATGGCCTGGGAGGACGCCTGGCGCACAGATATAGGAAGACTATTCCAAGCAAAGGGTGCTGCCAGTTGGAAGGAGCGAAGTCTGGAATTGGCAGTACGAGTAAAGGGCACAGATAAACGAAGACTATTAGAAGAGCGAAGCAACCGAGAGGGGGTGTAAGGAGAGATGAAAGGTACTGGGGGGGCAGAAGCATGAATACATTTATAGGTCAGGAGAAGAAGTTTAAATTGGATACAAAGACGGATGGGAAGCCAATGAAGCGACATGAGGAGAGATGTGGGAAAAACAAGACTGGCGGAAAATGAGTCGAGCAGCGGAATGTTGAATTGACTGAAGAGGAAAGAGGTGGCTTGCAGGTAGGCCGGCAAGGAGAACGTTACAATAATCAAGATGGGAGGTGATTAAGGAGTGGACAGTCAATTTAATGGTGTCAACAGAGAGGAAGGAGAGAATTTTGGAAATATGGTATAGAAAGAAACAACAAGTTTTAGCAATGAGCTGGATATGTGACGAGAAAGGGAGAGAGAGGAATTGAAGATAACGCCAAGTTTACGTGCTGAAGAAACAGGGAGGAGTACATAGTTATCAACAGAGAGAGAGAAAGGGGAAAGAGGAGGGGAAGCATTCGGGGGAAAGATAAGAAGCTCAGTTTTGGCCATGTTCAGTTTTAAGCGGCGGTGGGACATCCAGGCAGCAATGTCAGAGAGGCAGAGTGAGATCTTAGACTGGATATCAGAAGAGATGGTGCAGAAAGACAGATTTGAGAGTCGTCGGCATAGAGATGATAGTGAAAGCCATGGGAAGAGATAAGGGTGCCAAGGGATTGGGTATAGAGAGAGGAGTGGACCTAGGACGGAACCCTGAGGAACTCCTACAGGTAGTGGGGTTGAAGAGGAGGAGGAGCCATCGAAGCACACACTGAAAGAGCGATGGGATAGATAGGAAGAGAACCAAGATAGTACAGAGTCTTTGAATCCAAGTGAGGATAGGGTAATAAGAAGAAGGTTATGGTCAACAGTGTCGAAGGCAGCTGAGAGATCAAGAAGAATGAGGACAGAGTAAAAGACTTTGCCAAGAACAAATCATTCGAGACCTTAGTAAGAGCAGTTTCAGTGGAGTGTAGGGGACGGAAGCCGGATTGTAAAGGATCCAAGAGGATATGAGAAGAGAGGAAATCAAGACAACGGTGATAGATTGGACGCTCAAGTAGTTTAGAGACGAAAGGAAGGAGAGGGATGGGACGATAGTTAGAAGGACAAGTGGGATCAAGTGAAGGTTTTTTGAGGAGGGGTGTAACCACAGCATGCTTGAAAACAGAAGGGAAGGTTGCAGTGGAGAGAGAGAGGTTAAGAATATGAGAAATAGAAGGGACGAGAGATGAAAAGATGGAGCTAAGGAGGTGGGTGGGGAAGGGGTCAGAAGAGCAGGTAGTAGGTTTGGGGAAAGAGAGAAGGAGCGACGTTTCCTCATCAGAGACCATAGGGAAGGAAGAAAGAGTGGCAGAAGTTTGGGAAGGGGAGAAATGGGAAATAGGGGGGGGGAAGAGAGGGGGAGGAGGGGAACTGGAGGGTGATTGTGTGGATTTTGTCATGGAAGTAGTTAGCCAAGGTTTGGGCAAAAAGGGAGGGAGGAATCAGGGATGGAGGCACACTGAGAAGAGAATTGAGTGTACTAAAGAGACAACGAGGATTAGAGGAAAGAGAGTTAGTCAAATTGAGGAAGTAAATTTGTTTGAAAAGCGCAATGGCTGATTGGAAGGAGGAGAGCATGAATTTAAAGTGGAGAAAGTCAGGATAAGAGTGGGATTTGAGCCAGGTATGCTCAGCAGAGCGGGCAAAGAGCGCAGAAAGCAGGCAATAGGGGAGAGCCAGGGCTGAGGATAAGAACGCCTAACAGGATGGGGGATGAGGGGGGAAAAAGTATCAAGGATGGAGGAGAGTTCAGTGTTATAAGAGGTCACAGCCTCATCAATAGAATTGGAAAGCAGAGTGGATGAAAGAGATAAGGAGAGAGAGGAGGAGAGAGCTAAAGGATCAGTTGCAGACAGGACGAGGCTGGGGTGGGGGATAATGAATAGTAAGGCTTAAAAGGTGGTGGTCAGATAAGGGAAGGACAGAGTTACAGAAATTGGAAGGTGAGCAGTAAGAGAAGAAAATTAAGTCAAGGCAGCGACCATGTCGGTGAGTGGGGGCAGTGGAACAGAGTTGAAGGTTATGTGAGGAGGTAAGGGAGAGACGCTTTAAAGCAGGGGGATCAGAAGGACTGTCAACATGAATGCTGAAGTCACCAAAAATGAGAGTGGCAAAGGAAGGGTGAAGAAAGGTAGAAAGCCAAGAATCAAAATCAGAAAGAAAAGTAGAGACGGAAATGTCAGGAGGACGATAGGTAACCGCGACTCGGAGTGGAAGAGGAGAGAAGAGGCGGATGGAGTGGAATTCAGAGGAGAGAGGGGAATGAGAGTGAGGTGGCATGAGGGTCTGGCATACACACTGTAGCACTAGTACACACAGAGCACGGGCACGTCGCTAACATACAACAACCTGCTCTAAAGGGTCTTCTAGGAGCGAAATACATGCACCCCAAAATTTTATATTGCATATCTCGGAACTCCGAGTGAACACTCAGAGACGGCACATTTCCAAACCCCTGGAGGAGAGCGTCCTCCAATACCTGGACATTCAGCTCTTTACTCCATAACTCCGCTAAAGTAGTTTCCCCATATGAACTCCCCATACCCTGAAAAGCCTGATTAACACCGCAATCTTCACCTATCCCTCTCCGCTTGACAATAGAAGTTCTTCCATTCTCGAACAAATCATTCCTTGAAGATCCTCCGCCCAGAGACTATGCAGGTAGCTGTGCACCTGCTTATACATAAACACATCTCTGTTCATTAACCCATAACCGATTTGCAGGTCTCCAAAACCCAGAGGTACCGTCTTCTGCAACCAATAGCTCCACTCCCAAAATGCCACAATTCTTCCATCCCCAAAATGCCGTTCCCTGCATCCCAGGGGGAAAGTTGCCATTACCATACTATGGCAGATATGAGAGCAACCTGCCTGCCACTGCAAGCGCTTGCAAATCTGCCTCCACACCTGCCGCACCGGATGCAAGAGGACATTGGACCTAATGACTGTAAGGTGTCAGGGATTACTCATATGCAGGATGTACCGAAGTGCCAACAGGGCAACCATAGCCTCCTCCCTCGTGAGTGAGGTATAATCCATCATGCCTCACAACCAATCCTGCAGATGACAGAGGAGACAGGTCACATTATAGCTGCTGATGTCCACCATACCCATACCTCTTTGCTTCCATGAGCGCTGAAGCACACCAAGCCTCACTCGCAGGCATTTGCCCCTTCACAGGAAAGGGTTGATCTGTCAGTCCAGCAGAGGGACATATCTCAGAGGGAGGAGTGGCTCAGTGGTTGGGACAGGTTACCTCAGGCTGGAAGGCCAGGGGTTCAATTCCCACATGGGGACAAGCAACTTCAGGCCGGAGGGACTGGGGTCTCTAGTCCCATGGCCACTCCTTGTGGCCTTGGGCAAGCCACTTAACCCTCCATTGCCTCAGGTACACTTAGATTGTGAGCCCTTCGGGGACAAGGGAATAAAAAGTACCTGTTAGTATACATGTAAACCACACTGATTCTAAAAAGCACGGCATAAAAAAGAAATAAATAAAATAAATAAATATCTCCTCTTCAATAGCAGTGGTAAGACCTGCAGCACATACAGCCACATTGCAAATAAGACCATTTTGAAGAGGGTGATCCGCCTACCCAAGGATAAAGGCAGGTCCCTCCATTTTTGTACCTTACGGCTTAAATCATCAAGAAGCACTGAAGCATTGAGGTCATGGAGCTTAGAGGGACTAGCCGGAAACTGGATCCCTAGATACTTAAACGATCTGTCTGCCCATTTCAATGGAAAGGACCCCTGCCATTCAGCGAAGGCAGGAATGCAAAATTCCTCCGTCTCAAGCCATACTCCCTCCAAGAGAGGGTGAGAACAAATCCAGTCCAAAATCCTGTTTGCCTCTCTGTCCTTTGGGAAGAGAAGTGCCCCTCTTGCAAGCTCTGCTGGAAAGTTGAATTTTCCTTGCTTCTTGTGATGAATTTGCTAGCTTTCTGTGAGTCCTATCTGTCTCTCTCTACATATTTATTTATTTGTCATTGTTAGTGTGCTTCCTTACCTCATTGGCCCTTTTTTTTACACTTTTGTTCAGCTTTTTTCAGCTGAATAACTTGCTCCTCTCCATAACTAACTGGAATTTTCCTTCTACTATCTAGCCTGTCTGTCTCTGGTGGCCAGATTAACATTTAATTCAATACCTATCCTAACTCGGTCTCCATTGTTGAGGAGTTTAAAACTTTTTTCCTATCTCTGCTCTAATTCTACCTGAGTGACTAACCCCTTCCCGCTGCTGAAGTATTGTTTAGCCCCTTTTCCCTTCTTCCACATGTGTTTAGCTCTGTTTGCCTCTTTGTCCTTTGGGAAGAGAAGTGCCCCTCTTGCAAACTTGCTGGAAAGTTGAATTTTGCTTGCTTCTTGTGAGTGAATTTGTTGGCTTTCTGTGAGCCCTGTCTGTCTCTCTCTACATATTTATTTATTTGTCATTGTTAGTGCACTCCCTCATCTCATTGCCCCTTTTTTTTCACACTTTTTTGTTCAGCTTTTTTCAGTTGAATAACTTATACCCCACCCACACCGTGGCTCTCAGTTTCTTATATTTATTTTATTTATTTAAATGGATTTGTATCCCGCCTTATCCTAAAATCAAAGTGGCTTTCACTTCAAAAGATTCAAATTTTAAGGGTGGGGAGTGTCAGCATGCAGTGGTTGGATAGTAGTGTTTGTGTGGGTGTATACAGGTGTAGCTTAATTAATAGATGCAATATATACAGCATGAGCTATTTACAAGGTGCTTTCTACAGTGGAGAGGAGGGGTAGGCTAGGGTAGGAGAAAGGAGGGGGCGGGAACTTGAGAGGCGGAGGAGCGGGGAGTCAGGAGCAGAAGGTGGCTGGGGTCTCTGGACAGGATATGTGATGTCGCTGCAATGCTTTATGTAGAGTGTGATCTTGAGTAATTTTCTAAAGTCCTTCATGTCGACAGTTGATCTTAAGCTGGCAGGTAGGGAGTTCCATATGGCTGGTGCTGCAAGGGATGTTGCTCTCCTTGATGTGGTTTGCCTCATTTTGGTGAAGTCTTTGGGGGTTGTGATGTTGGTGGTGGTGCCTCTCCTCCTGGGTCTGTTATTTGGGTCGAAACTGATGATGGGCTGCAGACTGTTCGCTGAAAGTCCCTGTTTGACTTTGAAAATGTTCAGTATGGTTTTATATTGGATGCGAGAGTTGATCGGAAGCCAATGTAGAAGGTTCATAATGGAGTTGATGTGATCATTCCATGCAGAGCCAGTAATTATGCGAGCAGCGGTGTTTCTGTGCTAACTGCAAGGGCCGGAGTGTTTGTTTTGGGAGCCCCAGGTAAATGTGATTACAGTAATCCAATATAGGTGTGATGATGGCTTGACAAACAGTCCGGAAGTGGTCTTGGGAGAGAATTGGCTTGAGGCGTCTGATGGTTCTTATCTTAAAGTAGGCGTTCCTGGTGGTTTGGCTGATGTGAGACTGGAGGTTTAGCTCTCTGTCAAGGGTGACTCCGAGGTATTTTACTTCCAGTTTTATGGATATTGTGATGTTGAGTTTGATGGTGGGTGGGGAGATGAAGGCGGAGTTTCTGGTTATAAGTAGAGCTTCTGTCTTGTTGTAATTTATGGTCAAGTTGTTTTGTAGGAGCCAGCTTGTCATTTGTCTCCATGACGAATTTAAGTATATAGGTGAAATGTCCTTAGATTTTCCTAATGGTGATCAAAATGAAAAAAGTACAAAATTAGGTGCAGAGATATGGCCAGTCTATATTGAGCTGACCAGTGGAAAGAAATATGACTGTGACTTCATTGTGAGTGCAACTGGAGTTTTGCCAAATGTTCAGCCTTTTCTGAGTGGCAATACATTTGCTATAGCTGAAGATGGAGGTCTGAAGGTGGATGACCACATGCATACTTCTGTAGCTGACATATATGCGGCAGGTGATGTCTACACAGCTTCCTGGAAACATAGCCCGCTTTGGCAACAGATGAGACTGTGGACTCAAGCTAGGCAGATGGGATGGTATGCCGCAAAGTGTATAGCAGCAGATATATGTGGTGAATCTATTGAACCAGACTTCTGCTTTGAACTCTTTGCTCATGTCACTAAATTTTTTAATTACAAGGTGGTTCTCTTGGGGAAAATTCAATGCCCAGGGTTTGGGTTTAAATCATGATTTAATGTTGCGATGTACTAAAGGACATGAATATGTCAAAGTGGTAATGCAGAATGGTCGAATGATGGGGGCTGTACTGATTGAAACAGACCCAGATGAAACGTTTGAAAATTTAATTTTAAATCAAATGGATCTTTCAGCATATAGGGAAGATCTTTTGGATCCAAATATTGACATAGAAGATTATTTTGATTAACTCAGACATTGCTGGGGGTTTCATTGTTTATTCGATGTGATATATAAAAATTGAGTAAACTTACTTTATATTTGAAAATCATGAAAAATATGTGTATGGTAACTGGTGTATTGTGTACTGTCTCAACTAGATTGTAAGCTCTGATGAGCAGTACTCCAACGAGCAGGGA
The DNA here is from genome assembly GCA_033557465.1 of Ichthyophis bannanicus. NCBI lineage: Eukaryota > Metazoa > Chordata > Amphibia > Gymnophiona > Ichthyophiidae > Ichthyophis > Ichthyophis bannanicus. The sequence continues at coordinate 47,992,344 of CM066037.1, read as the reverse complement.
TTGTCTCTTGTATTCATGTCTGTACAGCGCTGCGTACGTGGTGCTATATAAGTGTTAAATAGTAGTAGTATTTGTTGTAGGCGGTCCGCTATTTTTGAGTCTGGGTTGTCAAGGTTGATCGGGGTGTATATCATTATGTCGTCAGCGTAGATCGAGTATTGGATATTGTGTTTTCTGATGATGGCACAGATGGGATGTATGTAAAGGTTAAATAACAGTGCAGAGAAGGTGGAACCTTGCGGTGCACCTTGTTTGACTGAGAATGGTCAGGAAGTTACAGGGCCGCATTTAACTTGTAGCTGTCTGTTAGTGAGGTAGGAGGTAAACCAGTTCAAGGCGGTGCCATGTAGCCCAATACTTTGGAATCTTGATAGCCCAAATGAAGGCCTAAATAAGCAACATGGTCAAGGCAATATACAACAAAATAAGGATGCTTCGCCATATGAGACAATTGCTAGAACCGGAAGACTTTCGAACAGTCTACCAAGCGCTAATAATCCCGCACTTTGACTACGCGAATGCCATACTACACGGTCTCCCAAAAAACACGGTGAATCCCTTGCAACTAGCAATGAATGCGGCCGCAAGAATCCTGCACGAGGCATCTAGGAGGGAATATATAACCCCAATCCTGAAAAATCTGCACTGGCTCCCAGTCCAGTGTAGGATTTCATTCAAGGTGCTGATGCTGACCCACAAAGCCATCAATAAATGCTCTTCCACTTCACTTACAGATCTCATTCAGACCACACCCCCCTTAACAGAGCAAGGAGATCAACTGCTATTAATTCCCTGAAACTCCCACGAGCACTCACGAAATGCTCGCAAGCAACCAGGAATAGAGCATTCGCGCTCTATGCACCCGCTAGCTGGAACGCCCTACCTCCTGCCATTAGGGCCATTAATGACCTCTCCCAGTTTAGGAAGGCATTTATTTTATTTATTTATTTATTTATTTACATTCTCTTATATACCGCGCTATTCTGCATCAGTGCGGTTTACATTGAACAAACTGAAATTACATTGAACAGGGCATTATAACTTGGAGATAACTATTTTACAGGGAACATGGGCTATGGAGGGTTAAGTGGCTTGCCCAAGACCACAAGGAGCGCCTGTGGGACTAGAAACCCCAGTCCTTCCGGCCCAAGGTTGCTGTCCTCTAGTGGGATTTGAACCACCGACCTTCCGGCCTGAAGTACCTTGCCCCAACCACTAGGCTACTCCTCCACTCATTGAAGCACCACCACCTGTTCCTTCAGTACTACACTGTACCTGACGACCTTCCACAGTTAGCCACACCCATGGGACCAGGCAGACACCCCCCCCCCCCAGCAGCCACCTCGTAGATACTGAACCCAGCCCAGCCCACAAGTAGGAATACTCTCCCCGATCGACACCATGAGCATAGCAGACCCAGTATGTAAATAGCAGATCCAGTATGTAAATATTAGAGATGTTCCATATCATATTTCAGAGTGATTTTGTTTAGTTTACCCTGTTAAAACCTGTACATAATCCCCTGTTTTACTGTACGTCCAGTGTAGGTCACCTACACTGCACAAAATATGTTTTATGTAAACTGCACTGATTTTGAAGAGCGCAGTATAGAAGAAAGTTAAATAAATAAATAGCAGGGTGTTGTGGTCTACTGTGTCAAAAGCTGATGTGATGTCGATGAAGATGATGATGACCCCTCTTTTGATGTCTTTCATCTTGAGCAGGTTATCGAAGAGTTATATCAGGAGGGTTTCGACACTGTGTTGTGGGTGGAAACCGCATTGATGTGGTTCTAGGGGGGCATAGTTGTCGATGTCCTGGAGCTGGTGTTGTACAGTTTTTTCAATGATCTTAGCCAGAAGGGGAAGGCTTAGATATAGGTCTGAAGGCAGCTGGGTTTTCCTTGCCCAGTGTAGTGTTCTTTGGGATGCGGCGGATGGTTGCTAGTTTTAATGCATCTGGCATTTTCCCGAGGGTGATGGAATTGTGCACTATATTGTGGATGATGTGGATAAGCTCATCCTTCGCTGATTTGATCCATGCTACTGGGCATGGGTCTGTCGGAGCGGTGCTAGTGTTGAGCTTGGTGATTATTTGGGAGATCTGTTCCATCGATGGCATGCTGAGCTTGTCCCAGCTTTGGTTGGGTGCTGAGGTCTCGGAGGGGGTGTTCCATGTTGGTCTTTTGGGGGTCGAGAATTTGACTTTTAGATAGTCAGCAAAGGTCTGAGGATGTATCATCTCATCTTTGTCAGGTTTTGGTTAGTTTGTGAGGGTTCTCACTATCTTGAATAGTTCTCTGGATTTGTTGGCGGACTTGAGGATGAGGTTTGTGTAGTATTCTTTTTTCTGACGGTTGATGAGTTTGTTGTATTCCTTTTGTTTTGTCTGGTAGAACTTCTGGGTGGTGTCTGATCTGGTGCATCTCCAGCGTCGTTCCAGTCTCCTTAGTGTTCTCTTTGCTTTCTGAATCTCTTGTGAATACCAGGGGGCATTCTTGGCTTCTGATTGGTGATTTCTTGAGGTCTTGGCTTCTGGGGCTTTGGCGGCAGAAGATATGATGATGATCCAGTTTTTTATTTGGCTGTTTGAGTCATTTTCTATTGTGCTCAGGTTGGGTAGTATGTCCTGGAGGAATGTGTCCTTATTGAAGCTTTTAAATCTCCTACCTGTGTGAGGCTTATCGTGACGATCTTATGGGCTAGTTGACAGTATTTTGATTTTTATTATGTGGTGGTCCGACCAAGGTACCGGTGTGATCTCCGGGCTTGTGATGCTGTCTTTGTCTAATAGGTAGTCGGGCACAAAGATGAGATCTGGTGAGGATCCGTGTCTAAGGGTCGGGGTTGTTATGATCTGGGAGTATTGCAGTGATCTCATAGCTGTTAGGAAGGATTCTGCATCCTTATTATTGGCTAATTTGAGGTTGAGGTCTCCCAGCATGATCATAGGCTTGTGAAGGGTTTTGACTGCGCAGACCGCTTCCAGTATTGAAGATAGTTCTTCCGAGGAGGCATGTGGAGCTCTGTAGGTGAGGCATAGGGCTAGGTGCTTGTTCTCAATGAGGATTGTCTTGCATTGTGGTGTATTTGTGGTGGTCCGGGTCTTGAGCCTCAGGTTGTTTCTGGCTAGGATCAGGACGCCTCCTTTTTTGTGTGTGTGTGGGCAGCTGAAGGCAGTGTGAGTTGGGGGTACTAGCTGATTGAGGAGCACTGTGTTAGAGAGTGTGAGACATGTCTCTGTGATACATAATATGTCAGTCAGCTGTTTTTCTAGGTGGTCTGCTAGGGTGTTGATCTTGTTCCTTATTGACTTTGCATTAATGAGCTCTATGATAATTGGGAGGAGATCTTTGTGGATTTTTGATGATCACCTTGAGAGAGTGCGGGAACCTGTGTTTGCATTGGTGAGATTTCTTTGGCAGGGTCTCTTTCATGTGGGTTGCAGGGTTTCCTGGTGTTGCGGAGCGTGTGTGTAGATCCATGGAGGTGTCTGTATGGTGTTTGTGTGGGGGGGGAAGCAGCTGTGTGATGAGGAGAGCTATGAGGAGGTAATATAAAGTATGCATTGTGTCGGTCAAGGTGGATACCTTGTGTGTTTCCAGCTGAAGTTGGATCTTCTGGTGCTGAGGGTGGCTGTATTTTGTTGCTTCGTTGCCGGAGTGTCACCTTGTGGTGGTTGTCAGTCTCCGTCGCAGTGTTAGGTCTTCATTGGTGTGCGTTGTTTGCTGGAGGGCTCTGTTCTCATTGGTCCCCTTTGGAGAGATGTATGTCCTCCCACCTCTGTGCCATGCCTAAGGGCCACACCAAAGGGCCCTCTGGCGAGGCCCTTAGGTGCGGGCGTGCCTGCTGGTGCTGCTGCTTTATGTAGAGTCCCGGTGGGCCCTGATTGGCCTTGCGGTGCAGAGCGGGAGGAATTGTGGCTTCTCGCTCTGCTCCAACGCCGATTGGGGCTGCTGCTGCTTCGTCAGCTGCTGGTGCTGCTTCTTTATGTGGAGTCCTGGTGGGCCCTGATTGGCCTTGCAGCAGAGAGCGAGCGGAGTTGTGGCTTCTCGCTCTCTGACCCGACGCCGATCGGGGCTGCTGCTGCTCGGCTGCTGGTGCTGCTTCTTTATGTGGAGTTCCAGTGGGCCCTGATTGTCTGTGGTGGAGAGCGGGAGGAATTGTGGCTTCCCGCTCTCTGCCCCGATGCCGATCAGGGCTGCTGCTGCTGCTTTGTCGGCTGCTAGTGCTGCTTATTTATATGGAGTCCCAGTGGGCCCTGATTGGCCTTGCGGTGGAGAGTGGGAGGAGTTGTGGCTTCCCGCTCTCTGTCCTCTGCTCATTACCTCACTTTCTCACAGGTGCACCTAATCCTCTGTGGTCTCTTTCCCACCTTTCTATTTCTTCTGACCTTTCTTCTCCTCTCCATCTCTCTTCTGTGGCTCTTCATCACATTGCCTTCCTTTTCTTCATACTCCATCATTGTCTCCCCTCCTCCCAGCACCTTCACTCCTCCCCTCCTTATCTCCCCTTTACTGTTCTCACTTCCCCCTCCATTCTGTCTTCTACCCTGTCATCAGCTGTTGAGCTTCACCACTTTCTCTCTCTCATTCAGCCATCTCCTCTCTCTCTAAGACAACCTCACCCTCATTTCTGTTGTAGTGTCTCCTTTCTGTTCCGCACTCTTCTACTACTTCTCTCATCCGGAGATATGAACCCCAAACCTGGCCCCCTTAGACTTCTGTCACACACTGAGAAGAGATCTTTACACAACACCTCTAACACAGGTACACTACCAAAAAACTGCCTCCAGTTTTGCAACTGATTCCTATAGATTTTGGGGTGCTGAATCCAGGAAAAATAGCCAAAATGTTCCATCACGTCACGTTTTCTTGCAAAATTAGATTTCTTACCCATATAAGGAATGTTCACATAATTTCTTTTTAGCCGACTGCAGTTTATTTTCTTGGCCCAAAATAGAGGTTGTAATGGTTAACTAACTAGAAACACTCCCTCATGATATTTTAGAGTGTTTTGTATTCATTTTATACATTAACAGGACAATTTGGAAGCGGGGGGCTAAATCCAGTACTCGCGCTGGTGCATGTTCTTTCCTGTTCGCTTCGCCTCGTTCGCTCGCTCAAACACGGTGGTTGCGACATGAACGTTCCTGTCAAATTTCAGTTTCTTGCAAGTTCATTATTACCTTTTGTTTGCTCAGTCGTAATCCAGCTTTATTCCGAAGTGGTTCACTACAGTTGTAGTTTGCAGTGCTGTGTATTTGTGATGGCTCACAGAGCCAGAGGTTGCGTCAACTCTCCGGACAGTTTTTGTTTTATTTGTGGGGAATATACCGTGAAAAAGCAGCAGAGGAACATTTCTGCATTTATTAAAAAAGTATATTTCGCCTATTTCGGTTTGAAGTTAAGCGATCAAGACAAACCGTGGGCTCCTCACAAAGTGTGCAAGACATGTGAGGAAGATCTACGCTTATGGATGAAAGGTAAAAAACAAGCATTTCGTTTCGGAATACCTATGATGTGGCGTGAACAAAGAGACCACAGCAGTGACTGCTATTTTTGCTCTTGCATTGTGAAGGGATACAACTTAAAAAATAAGAACGTAATAAGTTACCCCAACCTTCCCTCAGCAATTAGGCCTATGCCTCATAGCAACGAAGTACCTGTGCCTGAACCACCAAAATCTTTGGATCATATTTGTGTGGACGGTTCTGATCATGATGAGACTCATCAGATGGCTTTTCCCGATGAGTCCAGTACTTCCGAGTTTGAAACTGAACCAGATCCGAAACCTGAACTTTTCTCTCAAGCTGAATTGTCCGGGATTTAGGACTCCCAAAAGATGCTGCCCAACTGCTAGGTTCTCGGCTTAAACAGAAAAATCTATTGTCACCAGGAACAACTTTTTATTGGTACCGCAACCGCGAGACACAATTTTTGAAGTATTTCAGCAAAGAGGAAGATTTGGTATTTTGCAACGATATATACGGAGTGATGGAAAAGTTTAAACTCAAGTATGATCCTGCTGAATGGCGGCTGTTCATTGATTCGTCAAAAGACAGCATAAAAGGTGTTCTTCTTCATAATGGCAACACATTCGCTTCAGTTCCTATTGCTCACTCTGTTATTCTCCAAGAAAAATACGAGAATTTGGCCCTGATTCTTCAGAAGATTCGTTATGATGAGCATAAGTGGATGATTTGTGGAGACTTTAAAATTCTATCCATGCTATTAGGGTAGCAATCCAGTTTCACCAAATATCCCTGCTTCCTTTGCTTGTGGGATAGCCGGGCCCGCGACCTACACTGGGGGAAAAAAGACTGGCCAATTCGGGAGTATTTGAGACCCAGTGAGAAAAATGTTCTTCATGAGAGCTTGGTACCTCGTGATAAAATTCTATTACCACCTCTCCACATTAAGTTGGGTCTCATTAAGCAATTCATCAAGTCCCTTCCAAAAGATGGTGAGTGCTTTCGGTACCTTTGCTCAAAGTTCCCCCGACTTTCTGAAGCAAAGCTAAAGGAAGGAGTGTTTGTTGGCCCTGATATAAGGAAACTCATTTCAGATGGAGCATTCGCTGAAACGATGTCTGAGAAGGAAAAAGAAGCCTGGGATTCCTTCAAGGATGTTGTTCTCAAATTCTTGGGGAACAGGCGGGATGAGAACTATAAGAATATTGTTGCCAGGATGCTCAATGCCTTCAAAGAACAAGGCTGTAACATGAGCCTGAAAGTCCATTTCTTGCACTCCCATGTGAACTACTTTCCCGAAAACTTGGGGGCGTACAGTGAAGAACAAGGTGAAAGGTTTCACCAGGACATCAAGGACGCAGAGAGAAGGTACCAAGGAAGATGGAACACCACTATGATGACTGATTTCTGCTGGTTGCTGCTGCGGGAAACCCCAGATGAAAAATACGCCAAGCAGCGCACCAAGAGAAGCATTCGGGGGAAGAAGAAACGGGCCCGCCAGGAGATTGATTGACCCAAGAATGACTTTAAAATCTAAACTGTGTTGACAAATATCGTGGTTTTACTAAACTTTGAAATAAAAATTTGCTAGTTATTACCACAGTGTCGGATCTCATTTATTAGAATTTTATTTTCACACCATCGGGTGTTTGTCTTCATGTATTGCAATGGTGCGGTTTGCGTTTTCTATTCTTACATACATACCTGTACAACATTTTTTGCACATTTCTTTGCTTTGCTTTGTGTCTAACCTCGCTTTTATATGCTCAATGTTTGTGCACATGTATGTGGCTGTTTTAAGTGCAGACAATTTTGCTACATCACAGTGTGTTTTGTTGACATTACTCTATTCTTATGTGCTGCCTTGTTACAATTTTCTTTATTCTTATTTGAATAACTACTAAACAATTAGTATAAAGAATTCATCCAAGAAACTTTTATCTCGATCGCACTCAATCTGAAACGTTCACCTCAAACTGCTAACCCAATGTAGCAAAAAATCTGTACGTGATGGAGCAAATTGGTTACCAGATTTGGATTCAGTGCACCAAAAAACGTAAAAATCAATCGAAACATTAGAGGCAGTTTTAAAAAAATTTTTTTTAGTGTACCTATGTTATTGATATTCCTCTTCTTTCCCCTTCCACTTTCCCTTTCTCATGTGCCTTGTGGAACCACACTCCATCTCTAATAAACTTGCTTTTACTCATGATCTCTTTATCTCTAATGCTTTCCATCTTCTTGCTCTAACTGAGACCTGGCTCCACCAAGAAGACACAGCATCTGTCACTGCTCTGTGTCATTGTGGCTATCAGTTCTCCCAAAATGCCTTGTCCCACTGGCCATGGTGGTGGCGTTGAGCTTCTACTTTCTCCCTCCTGCCAATTCCAACCTCTCCTGCTGCCTCAGTCTCACTCCTTTCCCTCCTTTGAAGTCCACTCCATCCGCCTTTTCACTCCACTACCTCTCCGGGTAACTGTTATTTATCAACCTCCTGACAAGTCTACTTCTACCTTTCTCACTGACTTTGACTCATGGTTTTCTTTTTTTCTGGATTTCTCTTCCCCCGTTCTTATTCTTGGGGATTTTAACATTCATGTTGATAACCCCTCTGATCCTTATGCTTTAAAGCTCCTCTCCCTTACCTCCTCATTGGACCTCCAGCTTTGCTCTACTGCCCCACTCACCAGCATGGCCACTGCCTTGACCTTGTATTTATCTCTAATTGCTTACCCGCAAACCTCTGTTCTTCCCTTATCTGACCATCACCTGCTAAGCTTCACTCTTCATCACCCGCCACCTCAACCTCGTCCTGTCTCGTCCAACCTATTTAGAAATCTTCATGCTACTGATTATTTGGTTCTCTCCTCCACTGTTTTTTCATCTCTTTCCTCCACTATTTATCATCTAAGTCTGTTGACAAGGCAATAGCTTCCTATAATGCTGAACTCTCCTCTGCTCTGGATGCTCTCGCTCCGCCCATGCCACATCCTATGAGGCATACTGCACCCCAGCCCTGGCTTTCATCCACTACCTGCTATCTATGCCCCTGTGCCCATTCAGCTGAGCATGCTTGGCTCAAGTCCCACTCCCTTGTGAACTTTCTACACTTCAAATTCATGCTTGTCTCTTTCCAGTCAGCCATAGCACTTGACAAACAAAACTATTATATCCATCTGACTAACTCTCTTGCCTCTGACCCTCGCCGTCTCTTTAGTACTCTCAACTCTCTTCTCAAGGTGCCTCTGCCTCCGACCCCTCCCTCCCTTTCTGCCCAAACCCTGGCTGACTATTTCCATGACAAAATCCACAAGATCACCCTCCAATTCCCCACAAAGTCAGCTACTTCCCCTCTTCACTCCCAACTTTCCCCCTCTACCTCTGCTACCCTCTTTTCCTTTTCTGTGATCTCTGAAGCGGAAACTGCACACCTTCTTTCTTCCTCCAAACTCACTACCTGCTCCTCTGAAGCGGAAACTGCACACCTCTTTCTTCCTCCAAACTCACTACCTGCTCCTCTGATCCTATCCCCACCCGTCTCCTAAGCCCTATCTCCTCCATTGTTGTCCCTTCCATCTCTCATATTCTCAACCTGTCACTCTCTACTGCAACGTCCCTGCAGCCTTCAAGCATGCTGTCGTTAGACCTCTCCTCAAGAAACCCTCACTTGATCCTATCTGTCCTTCTAATTATCGACCCATCTCCCTCCTCCCCTTCATTTCTAAACTACTTGAACGTGCAGTTCATCACCGCTGCCTTGACTTCCTCTTCTTGCCAAAGTCTCCAGTGACTTATTCCTGGCAAAATCCAAGGGCCTTTACTCTGTCCTCATCCTTCTTGACCTCTCTGCTGCTTTTGACACCATTGACCACAACCTTCTCCTTGATACCTTGTCCTCGCTTGGTTTTAAGGGTTCTGTACTATCCTGGTTCTCTTATCTATCCCATCGCTTTTTCATTGTTTATTCTGGTGGCTCCTCCTCTGCTGCTATCCCACTGTCAGTTGGTGTACCCCAAGGATCTGCTTGGATCCACTCTTTTTCTCTCTCTCTCTCTCTATACCCAGCCCTTGGTGCGCTCATCTCTTTCCATGGCTTTTAGTATCTTTATGCTGATGACTTCCAGATCTACCTCTCTACACATGAAATCTCACCAGCAATCCAGACCCATATCTCTGCTTGCCTTTTTGACATTGCTGCTTGGATGTCTACCGCTGCTTGAAATTGAAGATGGCCAAAACTGAGCTTCTTATTTTTCCCCCTGCTTCCTCCGTTCACAACCTTGGGATTGTCTTTCTCCTCTCTCTCTCCTTCTCCACACACATATCCATCTGATCACTAAGACCTGCCGTTTCTTTCTCCATAACATCAACAAAATCCGTCCATTCCTTTCTGAACACACTACCGATACACTTATCCACTCCTTAATCACCTCCCGTCTTGACTACTGTAACCTACTCCTTGCTGGTCTCCCTTTGAATCATCTCTCTCCCCTTTAATCTTTTCAACACTCTGCTCCTTGGCTAATCTTCCGCCAGCCTCGTCATATCCATATTTACCTCTCTTCTCAAGTCACTTCACTGGCTCCCTATCTGTTTCTGTATCCATTTCAAACTTCTCCTGTTGACCTATAAGTGCATTCACTCTGCAGCTCCTCACTACCTTTCTTCTCTTATCTCTCCCTACAGTCCCCTCAGGAACTCTGCTCTTCTGGCAAATTGCTTCTATCTGTGCCTTTCTCTTCTATTGTTAACTCCAGATGTTGCTCCTTTAATAACCTATAATAACCAGCCAACTGCATTAATGAAAGCAAATCTTGGTTGAAATCCAACAATCTCAGCATGTTGTTGTTGTTCTTGTTAAGTGCCGTCGAGTCGGAGTCGACTCATGGCGACCCTCTGGATAGCTATCCTAAATTGTGTTCGGTCTTCAGTCAGGCGGCTCATTGACGACAGACTGGTACCCGTAGCTGCTGTTATTGTAGCGATCCATCTCATTGCTGGCCTTCCTCTTTTGCGTTGACCTTCTATCTTGCCAAGCATGATGTCTTTCTCTAATGATCTCTCTCTTCGCATGATGTGTCCGAAGTATGAAAGTCGAAGTCTTGTCATCTGAGCTTCTAAAGAAAGCTTAGGTTTGATCTCCTCTAGTACCAACTGGTTTGTTCTTCGGGCAGTCCATGGTATACACAGTATTCGCCGCCAGCACCATAATTCAAAGGCATCAATTTTCTTCCTGTCTGTCTTTTTCACTGTCCAGCTTTCACATCCATATGATGTTATTGAAAATACCATGGCTTGAACAAGTCGAATCTTTGTATGGAGAGACACATCTCTGCTCTTGAGAATCTTATCTAGGTCTTTCATAGCCATTCTGCCAAGAGCAATGCGTCGTCTGATTTCTTGACTGCTTGTTGCTTCTTTATTGATAGTTGATCCAAGTAGGTTAAAGTTGTTCACAATTTCAATTTCTTCTCCTTCAACGATGAACCTGTTGATTATGCCAGTTGTCATGATCTTTGTCTTCTTTACATTAAGGTGCAGGCCCATTTTGAGACTATGTTCTTTGATTGTGAGAAGCAAATGTTTCAGATCATCTTCGCTTTCAGCCAGTAATGTGGTATCATCAGCATAGCGAAGGTTGTTGATGAGTCTTCCACCAATCTTCACACCTCTGTTGTCTTCATACAGTCCTGCTTCTCTGATGATTTGTTCTGCATATAAATTAAACAGGTAGGGGGAAAGTATGCAGCCTTGTCTTACACCTTTGCTTATTTTAAACCATTCTGTTTCTCCTTGTTCCGTTCGAACTGTTGCTTCTTGATCAATGTACAGATTACGCAAGAGAACGATCAGGTGTTCTGGTATACCCATGCTTCTTAATGTGGCCCAGAGTTTCTCATGGTTTACACAGTCAAAAGCCTTGCTATAGTCGATAAAGCACAAATAGATATCCTTTTGGTATTCTTTAGTCTTTTCAAGGATCCATCTCACATCCGCAATGATGTCTCTCGTTCCTCGCCCTTTCCTGAACCCTGCTTGCACTTCAGGTAGTTCTTGTTCTAGGTATGGCTGTAGTCTCTTTTGAATAATCTTCAGTAGAATCTTGCTGGCATGTGGGATCAGAGCGATTGTGCGATAATTTCCACAGTCAGTTGGATCACCTTTCTTTAGTATTGGTATAAACACAGATCTTTTCCAGTCAGTTGGCCATGATGTTGTCTTCCATATTTCTTGGCAGAGCCTTGTAAGTACGGTAACAGCTGCATCAGATTGCTGCAATACTTCTATGGGAATGCTATCAATGCCTGGTGCTTTGTTCTTTGATAAGGCTTTCAATGCTGCTTCAACTTCTTCTTTCATCACCAATGGTTCCTGATCATAAGGTATAGGTTGAAACGGCTGTTGGTCCACTTGATCTTTATCATATAAAAACTCTGTATATTCCTTCCACCTTTTCTTGATCTTCTCAGCATCATTCAACATAGAACCTTGAGCATCTTGTAACATTCCAATTCGGGGCTGGAACTTTTTCTTTAACTCTCGCAGCTTTAGGAAAGCCGATCTTGTTCTTCCTCTAATAGTTTCTGCTTCTATTTCCTTGCAAGTGTCATTGTAGTACTTTTCCTTGTCCTGTCTTGCTGCACGTTGGAAATCTCTGTTGAGTTCTGCGATTGTCTTTCTTTCTCCTTTGGCTTTAGCTTCTCTGCGTTTCTGGGCAATTTTCAGAGTTTCTTCCCGTCATCCATTTTGGCCGTTTTTGCTTTTTCACCTTTTGTAGAGACTTCTCGCTTTCTTCCAGCACAACCTTCTTGATGTCATTCCATAACTCTTCCGGAGCTCTGTCATTTGTATCTAAAGCAGCAAATCGATTTTGCAGGCAGTCTTTAAATTCCAGTGGTATATTCTCAAGGTCATATTTTGGTGCATTCATGAGTGGTTTGCTCTTTTTCAACTTTAGCTTGAGTTTGCATACTAGTAGTTGATGATCTGTACCACAGTCAGCTCCAGGTTTTGTCTTTGTTGATGTTACAGAGCTTTTCCATCGTTGACTTCCACAGATGTAGTCAATTTGATTTTTATACAATCCATCACAAGGAATCAAAACATAACCCTACCCCAAACCATCACCATTACAACATCACACTCCCAGTCAAGCAAGAGGTCAAATACCTGGGCATAATTCTTGACAAATCACTCACCTGAAGCAAACAGCCGGAACAATCTTTTACAAACTAAAGATCATACAACACATAAGACCCCTCCTCAAAACAAACAATTTCAGGTCAGTTGTTCAAGCCATCATTACCCCCCACTTTGACTACTGCAACAGCCTGTTGCAGGGTCTACCGGCAAAAAACCTATACATACTCCAACGAGCGCAGAACATCACAGCCAGAATCATCTGTAAAGCCCGACTAACCGACCATATCACACCCCTCTTACATGACCTCCACTGGCTCCCAATACAAAGCCAGATAAAATACAAGCTACTCATGACAACTTTTTTTTTTTTATTTATGCAATTTTAAATTATACAGCAAAAGAACAAATATTCCTTGCTCAGATTACAGAGTATGTTAATAATAATACCAATAAGTAAACAACAAAGGAACAAATATACTAATCATACACTGTTGTAGTTCGCTACAGTGGAGGGGAAAAGAAAGGAAATATTCAACCAAAACAGAGCCTTTGGCTAAAATCAGCGAAATATTAACAACAAAGAAAACCAAGTGACTGCAGGTGACCCCGGAACTATCTAGGAGGGTTTGGATGTTATAAATACCAGTGTTACTCGGGTAAAGCAACAGCAGAAAGTCTAGCATTAATGAAAGCATTTAGATCATTAGGATCAGAAAAGACATATTTCAGATCATTATAAAACACTAAACATCTGCAAGGATATCTAAGAAAGAAAGTTCCCCCAATTTTTAACACACCAGATTTATATAACAAAAACTGCTTCCTCCTCTTTTGTGTTTCCTTAACTAAGTCTGGAAACATTGATATTCTAAAACCTAGGAAGGTTTCCAATCTTTTCTTAAAAAACATTTTTAAGAGCCAGTCTTTATCTGATATTAGCGCACATTGAACTAACAATGTTGAAGATGTAAACATTGAACCCTCTCCCCCAGTGTCCTCAAGAAGACCGGTAACATCCAGAACGTTAAAGTTCACATTAGACACCAACTCTACAGTCTCAGCTTTCTTCTTCTGTCGCGGCAAATAATATACCTTACTGAGAGGTGGAATCAAGTCCACAGGAATTTTCAAAACCTCCTTCATATACCGTTTAAACCAGGGGTCACCAACCTCCAGAGGGCCGCGGGCCGCACAGCCGACTACCGGTAGACTCGCGGGCCGCACCCCCCTTCTCCCCGCCCCCGCGAAAAAAAACAATGCTCATACCTGTACTTCTGCTTTGAAAATTATTCCATGTCAGCTCCCTCCCTTCTTCTGCAGCCGCAGCTCCCTGCCTCTTAGGGAACCGCGGCTGTGCTTGTAAAATCATCGCGGAGTCCTTCCTGTCCACTAGAGGACAGCAACCTCGGGCCGGAAGGACTGGGGTTTCTAGTCCCACAGGTGCTCCTTGTGGTCTTGGGCAAGCCACTTAACCCTCCATAGCCCATGTTCCCTGTAAAATAGTTATCTCCAAGTTATAATGCCCTGTTCAATGTAATTTCAGTTTGTTCAATGTAAACCGCACTGATGCAGAATAGTGCGGTATATAAGAGAATGTAAATAAATAAATAACCTACAGCTCGCAACTCACCGATCCGCGATATCCGAGAAAATGAAACAAGCTCACACTAACACGCTAATGCAATCACTAAATAAGCCACACGACCTCTTTGCCCTCGTCAAGAACCTAACGAAGGAACCAGGACCAGAGCAAACAACAGAGATTCTCGCTCAAGACTATGCAGACTTCCTCCAATCAAAATTACACCAAACCACCAAGACTGATATTACCAACTCCAAGGGACCAGCATGCATAGCGACGCTAACAACCTTCGACACCCCCCTCCCCCAAGCAAATCGCAGACTTAATCTCTACAATCGACACGGCCCAGACCGACCCCTGTCCAGCTTTTTGGACAAAAGAACTAAGGACAGAGTTTAGCCCCTTCATAGCTAAACTCTTTAACGCATCATTCTCTTCAGGCTTATTCCCCCTAAGTCTCAAACACACATCCATTAGACCTCTGCTAAAAAAAACCAAACTAGTCTCCCAGAAAGTAGAATCATACAGACCAATTGCCAGTATTCCACTGCTGGCCAAGATAATCGAAAAGGAGGTCCAAATTCAGCTCCAGCAGCACATAGACAACGCTGCACCTCTTGACCACAGCCAACATGGCTTTAGAGAGGCTCATGGTGTGGAGACTCTACTTACCACCCTCTTTAACAGCATACTCACCACAATTGATAACGTCCATCACGGAGTGGCCCTTATATTCCTTGACATAGCCGCAGCATTTGACTCAGTTTGTCACCAAACCCTCCTGAAACGGCTCGAAGAGAAGGGCATCTGCGGCTTAGCACTAAATTGGTGCAAGTCATACCTAGCCGATAGATGGCAGCATGTGCGTACTGAAACCTCTACATCCAAACCATTCCATCAGAAACAAGGTGTCCCACAAGGATCCTCCCTTTCAGCTCTTACGTTTAATATCTACATGCAGCCCGTCTGCGACATCATTCGCTCATTCAACACCGAATGCATGATATATGCGGATGACGTCCTGCTCTACATGCCATTCAAGACTGACCAAATAGACCTCTCACCCCTTACGGAATGTTTCAGCGCAGTAGAAAGATGGCTCCAGAATCAGAATCTTCGCATACAACATAAAAAGACTGAAGTGCTGTTCATCACCAGAAACTCAAACTTCTCTCCACCAACCCACCTAAAAGTTGGCGAAGTAGAGCTTCAAACCAAGCCCACAATCCGTTACCTGGGTGTTACCCTAGACCAGAGCCTTAACATGAAGACACACATTGGCAACATGGTCAAATCAACATATCACAAAATTAGGACGCTCAAACATCTACGTCCCCTTTTACAACCAGACGACTTCAGAACCATCTTCCAGGCTCTAACCATTCCACATCTGGACTATGCCAACGCGATCCTCCAAGGGCTCCCAAAATCCATGCTGATCCCGCTCCAGCTTGCCATGAACACCGCAGCCAGAGTTCTGAACGGGGCCTCGAGGCGAGACCATATAACACCCATCCTCAAAAGTCTCCACTGGCTCCCTATCCACTGTAGGATCGTCTTCAAAACATTACTACTAACATTCAAGGCCATAAATGGGCTCTCCCCCACATCCCTCGCTGGTCTCGCACACAACCCCCCCCCCCCCCAATAGAGCTAGAAGAACCACAGCAATAAACACCTTGGCAATTCCCAAAACACTGCCCCATTGCACTCAGGCTACAGCAAGCAGGGCCTTTAGTATCAGTGCTCCCAGACTCTGGAATGCCCTGCCTCCCAACATACGAGCAATCCCAGAACTAACCAATTTCAGAAGGGCATTGAAACACCACCTTTTCTGCGAATGTTACCCAAATGAAGATGCACCATCCCGACCTTCCCACAAATAAGCACCATGTCCAATGTAATTTTCTCTCACATGATGTATATTATGTAAATACTACTATGTTTAAATATGTGTAAATAGTTAATTTTTGACTATCCAAGTCGAGCTACCTGTTATCTGTATTTTTACGGTTAACCCACTGTAAAACATAAATGTTCCATGTAAACCGCACTGATGTTGAAGAGCGCGGTATATAAGAGAAATAAATAAAATAAAATACCATTATACATTCGCGCAATCAGAGATCTCCAAGAGTTTAGAAAGCAGCTTAAAACTCACCTCTTCACCGCACACTATGGAGAAGACAACTCACACCCAAACTCACAACCATCACTGACACACCAGTCCATTACCTAACACAACCAGTGGTAAAGGACTACTCAAGGCCACACAGACCCTAATCATGCTCACCCAAACCAAAGAACACCTGTATATAGTTAACCTGTACATAGTTACAATTGAAAATGTTTCATGTCAAAGTTATCATGTAAAATGTTAGCTCCTGTTTTATGTAACATGTTTAGTTCCCTGTAAACGGCCCCTGATCTCTGGAAGGGGCGGTATAGAAAAATGTAACAAATAAAATTTCACCTTGCTGCACCTTACGCCTCAAACAAACTACCTGTGTTTGTACGCCAGACACTTTCTCTGACCCTTTTCCAATCCAGGCTGAAAACTCTCACCTCCTTGCTGCTTCTTTTGAATCTTGACTCACCTGATCATCTTGTTTCTTTACTATTCCCCCTAGATGTATCCCTGTCTACACCTTCTGTGTTGTCTGCCTTGAGTAGATTGTAAGCTCTGATGAGCAGGGACTGTCTCTTACATTTATTTATTCATTTATTTGCTTTTATATATCAGAATCTTTAAGATCAACACGGTTTACATACGAGTATACCATGAAACAGTAAACAATTTACATAGAACAGGAAGTTCCATAGAAATGAGAACCATGGAACAGGTATTATACAAATATTAAGAACAGGCAGCTAAAACATTAAATGTTAAACAGGGAAACATGTCTGTGCAGCGCTGTGTACGTCTTGTAGCGCTATACAAATGCTCAGTGTAGTAGTAGTAGTAGTACTAAAAACATAAGGACAAAGGGTAGAAGCGAAAGGGGGCACCCCTGCTGGGTGCTTCGGCCGAGGGGGAAGTCGTTCATCAGTGAGCCGTTCACCAGAACTGCACCCTGCAAATCAGAGTAGAGTAGACGCACTACATCAGTAAAAAAAAAACCTGTAAACCACATAGCTTCCAGAACCAAATACATATAATCCAAAATCATCTGATTGAAGGCCTTCTCCGCATCAAAACTGATGAGGAGAGAAGGAAGACTATGTTGAAGGCTATGATGCAGAGAGGTCAAAATGCGGCCCTGAACAAATCCCATCTGCAACTCGTTGACCAATTGAGGCATAAAAGGTGCCAGCCTATCCGCCATGATTTTCACCAGAATCTTGATATCCACATTAAGTAAAGATATAGGTCGGTAGGTCTCCGGTAACAAAAGATCACGCCCCTGCTTAGGGAGCACTGTAAGAACCGTTTTGTTAGGTTCATAGGGAAAGCCCTGTAAATGTACCAGGTCTCTGAAGTATTCTGCAAGTGGGCCTGCCACCTTCACTAACATCTTCTTATAGAACTCACTGTGGTACCCATCTGGGCCAGGTGTCCTACAGGTTCTTAGTCCTTGAATACACTACTGCAATTTAATGACAAAAATTTGTACATTCAAGCAATCTTGTTGCTCCACCATGAGTCTGGGCAACTGCTACACCTTCAGCTAAGCCTGCACCCCCTCAACATCTCCAGATTTAGCCTGGTAGAAGTCCCGAAAGACCATCTTCACACCAGCCTTCGCCATTTCTATCTTCCCCTGGGCATCCTTAATCACTGAGACCTGTCACTTTTCTCCCCTCGTCTTAATCAGTAAAGATAACCATTTCCCAGCCTTATTCTTGAATCGATACAGCCATATAAGGGACTTGTGCTTCTGCTCGTGTAAAAGAGAATTCAGCTCCATCTGCACCGCAAGTGTATAATAGTCTTATTAGAAGCCATAGGGTGAGCCGTATAGCATCGTCTCGCAGAGCACAGATCCCTTTCCAAAAGAATAATAGGTCGGCTGATGGCCTTCATTTTCGTTTTTACATAGCCAATAATATGGCCCCTAAGAACAGTCTTTGCGGCCGCCCAAAAGAGGGATGGGTTGTCCTTGTGTTGGGCATTATCGGCCTCAAATTCCTTCCACCGAGTTGCCAGGAACATGCCAAACTGTGAGTTGGTCACCACAAACAATGGGAAGATACAACAAAACCAGGCATTATTCTGGTGTTCACAATGACTGCCACCTATAAATTAGCATGTAAAATCTGGACCCAGTTCAGATAATCATCCATGAATCCAAACCAATCTAACATTTTAAATAAATAAACCTATCAAAAGCTCTCTTGGCATCAGAGCATATGAGAAGTGATGAGCAATCTAGCCTCTGACAACATTCTGTGGCCAGCAATATTTGTGGGACATTAAGCACCAGATATCTGTTACCCAGAAACCCCCTTTGTTCCTCACCAATTAAATTCGGTAGGGATAACATTAAACGGTTAGCTAAAACTTTGAAATCTAAGTTTAGCAATAAAATGGGCCTATAAAAAGCCACCTGTGTTAAATCATTTTCTGTTTTAAAAGTAAGGTAATGTAGGATATATTCATGTCCTTAGAGAACTGGTCTACATCTTTGTCTACATGATACATATCCAGCAATGGTAAACAAATACAAATTTGCAGAATTTTGTAAAATTCAGCACCATATCTTGTCAGGACCTGAGGCTTTCCATAAGAAGTATTGTCAAATGACCTCTTGAATACCTTTGGCCATATTAGGAGCCTTCAAAAATCCTTTGTGTTTGGGAGACAAAGTCAGGAGGTTGACTTTATCTATAAATTGCTGAATGCTCACTACATCTCTAGAATCTGCAATATATGGATTTTTGGAAAAAAAATTGAATATTTCCCCCACCTCACTGACTTTCTTGACCAACATCCCTTGTTTTGTGCGAATTGGCCCAATCACCTTCAATCCTGAATTTTGCTTGAGTAGATTCATAGGCATCTTACTTAGTTTATTACCAAATTTATAAAGGTTAAAGAGATAGCAGATAATATTTTTACAGGTCCTGTCCTATATTAAAGTATAGAGAGCTACTTGTGTGGCCAAAAAATGTGCTTTATGGACTGGAATAGGGAAAGATAGAAATAGTTATTTATCCACTTTCAATTGCTTTTCGCGTCTTAAAATATTCCTAGCTATTCCTTTATTGTGCTGAGCTATATATGCAATTATGTCTCCCCATAATACTGCCTTAGCAGTTTCCCAAGAAAGTATTGGGGGTATCTCTGTGCTGATCGTTATTTTTTTTAATAGTCTTGCCAACGTTTGCAAAGGTATATACTGAAACTATTGTCTTGAAACAGATAAGGAGGGAATTGTGATTTCCTGGTGCCCACATGATCCAAAGAGAACTCCAAATCAATGTGTGATCAGAAATTTCTAGCAAACTGTCAGTCCCCACAACTTTATGAAACATTGTGAGTAATCCAAACATGACATACGTACTATCACAAGCTCTAGCAAATTGTGTGTAATCCCTATCTAAGGGACACAAGACCCTCCATTTATCCACTATATCTAGAATATTACATAAATAAGGGAGTCTCTTCTTAGAATGTTTATTTTGTATTACTTTCTGAATCGACAGTATGCTGTAAGCTTGGCGGACTAGTCTTGCAAAATCCATACTTTAGTGTTCTCATACTTCTTATTTAGCCAGATAAGTTTGCAGTAAAACTGTTTTATGAGCATAAAAGAGGATTTTTGCAATAACGGCCCTCAGGTATGTGTTTTCTGGGTTCCTAATCCCAGTCAATGCGCATGTTCCATTCAAAGCTCTCCCCGGCTTGTTTCCCAGGAGAAATGCTCTGTAAGCCATCACTCTAGCTAAGTAGGGAGCTGCTCATCCACAATCAGCTCTGGTAATCCGATGAACACAGGTTGCTCCTTCAGGAGCATTTTTCGAGGTCCGCAAGTTTCTCTTCCTGCGAAAGCACTCTCTTGCGTTGAGCAACAACCTCTCTTTTTGAGTTCCCTGAAGGCTTTCATCTACTGCTGCCACTTGAGTATCTATTTTGTTCATTCACTTGCCTTGGTTGGTCAAAATATTAGAAACAGAGTCAATTTGAGCAATGATTCTAATCAAATTTATCATCAAGTACATGTACCACTGAAATTGTTCGTTGCTGCTCATCTCTTCGTTGCTGCTCATCTCCGGATCTCCTACAGCTCTCCCGACGAGGGATAGAGCCTCTCCGAGCATCTCACCGCCTCCACGTGCACCATCCGCCCAATCGGGGCCTTCTCAGCAACACATTTAAGCAGCGCTACTTCGGCGCGAGCTCCTCTTCGTTGCTGCTCATCTCCGGATCTCCTACAGCTCTCCCGACGAGGGATAGAGCCTCTCCAAGCATCTCACCTCCTCCACGTGCACCATCCGCCCAATCGGGGCCTTCTCAGCAACACATTTAAGCAGCACTACTTCAGCGCACCCGCGCCTTGCGGGCCTGCGCCTGAGGGCCGCGCGAGAGGGCCCTTTGGCGTGGCCCTTAGGTGTGGCACTAACAACAGCCTTAAAAACACCTAAATACCTCCTTCAACAGAAATAACAGCCTTGGATCGATCATCATACAAAGGCACCGAAAGATCCTGAAACCACCATTGAAATATAGAAGAAAATCGACGGCGAAATCAACAGCAGCTTCAACATGATACAGCTGAGCTCCCTCTAGGTCGAGCTCGCTTACCCCTCTGATTCGTCATATCACCATCTCACAGCAAGTATACCTGACTGTAAACTTTCACTTAAAATTTGTATGGCCTTCATCATCCGAAGCTGGTTTAAATATCAATGTTTACTGTTGTCAGTGACCTAATGCTTTACTGTTGCCAGTAATTACGAACTTTTACTATTGCCAACAATCACGAACTCCTACTGTTGTCAGTAATCTGATATTATTATTACCAATGAACCAATTTTCTACTGTTGCCAGTAATTTCATTCATAACCAGTAATTTTAATACATAAACAAAAATTACTGTCGCCAGTAATTTCATCTATAGCCACCATCTGGTCTTTTACTAATACAAGTAAACTCAGATATAATCGCATTATTAAATACTGTCTGACTTACTGTTGCCAGTAACTTCACTCATTGACACTGTCTTTTACTGTTGCAAGTAATCTCAGTTATAATCTCATCAACTTTTGTCTGATTTACTGTTGTCAGTAATTCATCCATAGCCACTGTCTACTACTATTCCAAGTAATCATAGCCACAATCTCATTATTAGCCTTTGCCTGATTCTTATTGTCGCCAGTAATCTCATCCTTAACCTCTGTCTGATTTTTTCTGCTGCCAGTAATTTCATTCATAGCCACTGTATGATCTTTTACTGTTATCACATAACACAACACATTCCAGAAGAAACATGGATCTCACAAAGTATCAATCCTACCTTCTTATCACCATCCTAACCATTCACCTAGCTCACAACATCTATGCACACGAACCAAATCCAACAGCATATAACACCATTCCCATCATTCACAACACATACAAAAACACACCACAACCATACTCATATACACTCAACCAAACCCACCGTCCCATCACCCCCAGACATTCAAGACTAATACAAATAAATCTCCAACAAGACAAACCTAAAAACAGATCTCCCGACACAAACACCATCAGAAAATTCATCCTCATAAATGCAAGATCCATACGAAATAAAATACCAATAATTAATGACATAATCACTGATAAAAAAACCTGATATCCTTCTCATCACAGAGACTTGGCTCTCACCCACAGACACAATCCTCCTAAACCAACTTAACACGAATCAATATGACCTTTTCAACTGCCACCGAGAAGCAAAGAGGGGAGGCGGAGCCCTTATCATCACTAAAAAAGAGCTCCAATACTCACTAACAAATGTAAATAACATAGACGGTATGGACATCATAAATATAGAAAATAAAACCCTTGCACTGTCCCTTATCTACAGACTCCCCTCAGCTGACCACAAAAATTTCATCCCCATCCTAGAACTTGCATGTACAGCCACACAGAGAAAACCACTTATCATATTAGGTGATCTGAACCTTCCATCACTTAACCCACAACACACAACCAACTTTATGGATTCCATGAAAGAAATGGGTTACAACCAAATCATACAGACACCTACACGCACAAAAGGAAACGCCCTAGACCTCGTATTCATTCCCACCCCATTTAATAAACACCAACTACAATCCTCACCTCTTATTACGGAAGTACCATGGTCAGATCACCACTTAATAACCTTCAATTTAATTTCACTATCCCACACCAACACTGAAACAACTCCAACATCTTATAAATCCCGCTTTACCCACTTTAACAAAGATACTTTCCTAGATACTGTATTACCCAATCTTACAAATAACTCGACTGAAGTCAACACCTTAATAGACCAATGGAACTCAATAATAAAAGAAGCAGCAACTCCCACCCAAGTTTCTCAAAAACAATTCATAAAAAAAAGTCAGAAAAATGGTTTAATAAAGACCTTTCTAACCTAAAAAAGCAACTAAGAAAACAAGAAAAACGATGGAGGAAATCTAAAACAAGCGATAATGAAGCTCAATACCTGAGTCTTCTCAACAAATACAAAGACACAATTAATAGATCGAAAAGAGAATATCACACAAAAGTAATAAATATGGCAGTCAACCGCCCGAGAGAATTATTCGCAATTATAAAAACACTAACAAGAACCCAAACTCCAGAACCTGAACAATCAACGATAAGCGCACAAACTCTTGCAACTCATTTTGCTAACAAACTAAGAAATAAATCATCTAGCACAACCATAACAACACCCATGGACTTAAAACCAACCAATAAATGGATAACCTTTCACGACATTGATCAAAAACACCTCCTCAATGTCATATCAATGATCAACACCACTACCTCCCCCCTGGATCCATGCCCCGTATCATGGATAAAAAACACCAAAACTGAACTGGCTATCCATATACAAAATATAGTAAATCAATCACTATCCCAGGGCATCATGCCAGATGCCCTAAAACTTACATCCTTACGCCCTATAATAAAAAATAATAAACTCAATCCTATAGACCCGAACTCATACAGACCCATAGCCAGCATACCGTTTATTGCCAAAGTAATAGAAAAAATCATACAACTCCAATTACAAGATTTTATCGACACACATGCACCACTTGACTCACACCAATTCGGCTTCCGCCCATCTCACGGAGTCGAAACCTTACTAATAACACTCATGGATGACCTCATCAAAGGCACTGACACATGTAACCAAGGTTACATCCTCATATTCATTGATATAGCTGGTGCCTTTGACAATGTCCACCACAACACACTCATTAACAGACTCCTAAACCTAGGAATAGGAGGAACAATTCTACAATGGTTTATATCATACATTACAAACCGACTGATACGCGTTAAATTAGGCCAAAGCACCTCAGAACCCTTCACACAAGGACAAGGTATTCCACAAGGCTCGGCCCTATCAGCCCTCCTTTTCAACCTGTATCTTCAACCCATCACAAATATATATTTAAAAAATATAAAGTCAACCACTACATATACGCAGACGATATCATGCTCACACTACCGATAAACACAAATAATCCCACCTACCAGAACTTACTAAACTGTATCAGTGAAGCAAATACTTGGCTAGAAAATAATAACCTCAGCATCAACCTAAAAAAAACTGAAGCAATGTTCGTATCAAGAAAACCAGACACTACTCTCCCTGAAACTATAACAATTAACAACACAATAATCCCAGTTAAAAAAGAAGTAAAATACCTAGGCATCATAATAGATCACACACTTAGTATGCTCCCTCACATAAAACAAACAGTGAAAACCATATTCTATAAACTTAGGACCATTCAACACTTACGACCACTACTAGACACACATGACTTCAGATCTGTTATCAGCACACTCATCACTCCACACTTCGACTATTGTAATAGTCTACTTATCGGCCTCCCTCTCACAAATACCAATATACTCCAACGAGCTCAAAACATCTGTGCTCGAGTAACAGCAAAAGCTCGCCTCACTGACCACATAACTCCCATCCTCGCCGAACTACACTGGCTTCCCATAAATAGTAGAATATCGTACAAAATACTCTTAACCACATTTAAACTTATCAACGGCATCTCACCCTCACATCTAGCCACTCTGATACATGCTCCAAAAGAACTTAGAACCCGCAGGCAAAACGCAACCCACTCTCTAGACATAAAAAAATCCATCCGAAAAACAAAAAAAACCACAAGCTCAAGAGCCTTCTCATATGCAGCCCCCACCCTGTGGAATAAACTTCCGCTAAGCCTCCGCAAAATAAAAGATCTCCATATATTCCGGAAAAAACTAAAAACATATCTGTTTATAGAACACTTTATAAATCTTAATGAATCCCCTCCATCCCGCACACTACACCTCCATAACAATCCTCCTTAACCACAGATCAAAAAGCCTCAAACCTCAATACACTTAAGAAAAAAAGCAACTCTTACAAACTACGATTAATAATGAATGATTAATGTAAATAGTTACAGCATTACTAGCCAATGTTAATTGTATATAGTTATGAAAAAACGCTGTTCCATGTAAAACCATGTTCATTATATGTTAAGTGTAAACCGCCTTTGATCTCTGGAAAAAGCGGTATAAAAGAAAAGCATAAATAAATAAATAAAAATAAAAAATTGTAAATTCTGTAATCAGTGCTTAATCGAGACACTATGTGGCTTCAGAATGTGGGGCTTCTGCCATATTGTCATCAGAAGGCCTCACTTTTTCTTTATTTTTTTTCTTCAGCTTTGTTGGCATGGTTTCCCCTGTTTGAGTTAAATATCTGTCCATAAACCATTCTGCTGAAGGTAGCTGAGGTTTATTTGGTATGTGAGTAGTCCTGGGAGCAGGAGAAAATGTATCCTCCCCTGTTCACTACATCACATCCCCAAGTTCCTATAAGACCCTTGGATGGGTCCTGTCTGCTCTTCACAAATACAGTTTTCTGATAATTGTTCACAGAATACCACATTTCCTTTCCTGTGTGCGTTTTTCTGTTGTCCTCCGTCCAGCTCTTAGTGCAGTCGATGCATATCACCACCATGTGGAAGGTAAACCCATTTATGCTTCGTGTAGGACTTGTTTCTGTGGAAGCCTTCCATCAAATTTTCTGCTCTTTCTTGAGACCTCAACATGATTCTTTTCCAACTGTTGAAAGTTTCCTTTGAGCCTCTAGACTCATGATCAGAAATTCCTGACCTGCAGGGCCGGCCCAAGGGTTTCTGATGCCCCACTGATACCGCCCCCCCAGCTGCCACTGTCACCACTGCTGCCCTCCTCACCCAGCTGCTGCTGATTTCGTCTCGGGAGGGGGAGGCGGGCAGTGGCAGTATTTCCAAAAGCAGCAGCTTTTTGCCGCCGCTTATGGAAATTCTGCCGCTGCCCACCCTCCACCCCCCCAAAACAGAATTGGTGGCAGTTGGGGGGAGGCAGCATGGCCGTCCATGTGTGCTACTGCCACCGCCACCACCCACCTGGGCCAGCCGCACTAGGCAGCCGCCCAGCTCGTCTAGTGGACGGGCTAGCCCTGCTGACCTGGAAGATCTTATTTTTAGTGACAGTCACATTGGCACACAGAGTTAGTGAGCTGCAGGCTTTAGTGATGATCTGTCCTGCATGAAGGTGTTCAACAATAGGGTGGTTCTGCATATGCATCCTAAGTTTCTCCCTAAGATAATGCCGAATTTCCATCATAATCAGTCAGTCACCCTTCCAACATGTTTCTACAGGGCAGATGTCCACAATGGTAAATGTGGCTTGCACTCCTTGAATTGCAAAATTGCCTTATTTTTCTGCTCAGAACAGACTAAAGTAATTCGTAAGTCCACCCACTTTTTGTTTCTTTAGATCCCAACAAGCTACAAACTGCAGTCACCAAAGGGTCATGAATAAACTCTTTGGACATACAGCGCACACATTTTTTCTAGCGAAAACAACCATATTCTGGAAGTTCAATTGCCCTGCATTACATGGTGCTAGCACGGGGATCACAGAGCATGGGCAGGAGGGAGTGGAACGGGGCGTGGTCAGCAGCGGAGGCATACAGTGCGTATGCAGGAAAGGCCCCTGTACGTTCTTCGTGTTTCCTGCTGATATCCACATTATACCTGCGGAACGTGGAATAAGGACTTGGAAACTTGTCTGCTCTCCTCTGCAATGCATCCCATATTGGTGAATGGCTGTGACAAAGATGTTTTAAACCAGTGTGTCTGGAGGACCACATGATGCAGTTGTAAAGAATAGAATGCAAAGGTGTGGGGAAGTAGTATGGTAAAGGCACATTAATAAACACACCTACAGAAATATTCAGAGATACAATGATGATTATTCTGGCTATGCTGACAATTGCTGTGTGAGCTAAAGAGATAACCTAGGGCACCCTGACAATTCCTGTCTTCCGAGAAGTAGGACTCTTGATGTAAGGATTGTATGTGGCGAGTATAGGATGGATTCATGTGTGGGTGAGAAACACAGCTCCGATTAATAGTCCTGGGACTCCATGCCATCATGTTATATCAGCTGTTTTCTAGAGGTGTAGGGCATATTTATTACAGATGTATGTTTTGTGAAACTGCAAGTGAGTGTGTGTGTGTGTGGTTGAGGGATGCATGGAAGGACCTGGTGTGCTCAACCACAATATTGGTGGGCATCAGTGCCTGGCCACTACCTGGTCCAGTAGGGATGACTGCAGCATGACCTGGTGCCAGTGTGCTAGGCCAGGATACATCGGAAAGAGATCTCTACAGCAGAATGTCACAGTATATCCCTGTCAGCAATAGGGGACCCTCAGAATGAGCGCATGCAGCAGTGCACACAGCACCATCAGCGGTCTCACAAAAGTGCGCGTTTGTATAGACAGATGCTGGTGCTGGTGCATGCACTCAATCTCAGAGTCCCTAATTATTGCCAGGAATATGCTCTGACATGTAGCTGTAGGGACCTTTTCTGATGTCCATACATACAACATTGTACAGACTGTTGTCAGAGATGACCAATGCAAGCACAACTAAAATGTTCTACTGCCATATATATTTTGCTGCAGGGTATGTCAGGACAAACATATCACTTTCTACTTGTTATAACATCTCTGAGTGCACAGAAGTTGTTTTGCAGTGTTCTGGTCATGCAAAGGGCTAGCTTACCTGATCTGTTGTGCATCAGCACATCTGTATCATTCGTTTTCATGGGTCGTTTGCAATGAGCACCACACCATCAATGTGAGGAGCAGCTTCGGGATGCGTGTGTTAACTGGGGAGGCATGGACGCGGGCAGCATCAGATACATACATCTCTTTGAAATTCGCCAAGGGCAGGGACGTCCAGGCCGCTTAATGTGTATACCCATGCCCTGGGGTTTGTGCATGCTGCGCTGGAACTGTCTGTGTCCTTGATTCCGGAAGTGCAGATGCGTCTACACCCACAGTTGCAGAATCGGGTTTAAATCGGGCCCATCTTTGATTTGTATGTGCTCGCATGTTAAGGAATCGCACTTCACGTGATTGGATAGCAGATTGCATTGGTTCTCAGTGCTGCAGTAGACTGGGTGAGTCTGTTCTGAGGAATCTCAGGTTTAAATTCCAATTCCAACTCCATCTCCTTTTTATTTTTTTTAGTGCTGTCAAGCCAGGCCTTTTCTTCCAAGGCAAATGGAGGGTAAAGTGACTTGCCCAAGGTCACAAGGAGTGCCAGTGAGAATTGAACCCTTGATCTTCTGGGTACTAGGCAATTGCTCTAACCACTAGGCGGCTACTCCATCTCCTTTAATTTCATGTTGCCTTTGATATAAAAAAAAATTAAGAAATAAAATGGTATTCTGTTTTTAACATTTTTTCCTTTTTTTGTTAAAGGCAACTTGTAATGTAGAGTATAGATTCTCAGAATACAAACTTACCTGTAACAGGTGTTATCCAAGAACAGCCACTCACCTCCCTAAAAAATTTTGCATCACAGTAGAAACTGTTTTATTTATTTATTTATTTATTTTATTGATTTATTTTTCTATACCACGCTCTTTGTTATCAGCTCGGTTTACAAATAACATCAGTTTTGTTCAGACACGGTAAACGCCCGTGCTGGACTTACAGAAAACAAGGTTATTCAACTTGGATTAACTGGGGAAATTATATACATGCTCTGGGTTAAAGGTATTTTACAGCTTTTAGGTAGTTATATACATATTCAAGTTGGGGTTTGAATGTGCTATCGTGGCACAAGTTGTTGAAAGCACAGACTTTGTCCAGGCTTTTTATTGCTTACTTTTGCCATATGGACTATCTTGATAGCTGTTTTTTAGTATTTCACAGACATGTATATATAAGGTCTCTGATTTATTACCAATTTGGACTTGCCCCAGCTACATTGGGTACATGTGAGCTTGGTGTAGCAGTATTTGGACTAGTTTTTTGCACATGAATCTATACATGTAAATGGATTTCCCAACAGAATATATTACTAAAGTCCAGTAGATTCATTAAATAGGTGATGCCATTGTGTGGGGGGGGAGGGTAAAAAAAGCTCTAGTGGTATCACAAGTACAAGAAGAGTTGCCATTGTTATAGACTAGTCTGTGAGGAGGACAGTTTCCATCGTCATGCAGCAAGCCAGTTTCCAAAGGGAGACTCCGCATGGAGAGTCCCTTTGAAAATCCAGTGGCCCACAGTGCCACTGTTTGTATCTGCAAAGTATGCAAGTTTTTTAAAAAAACATGGATTAAATGTGTGAAAAGCATGCATAGGGACTGAAAAAGGAAATCCCGTGCTTTCTTTAATGAGCCCCCTCTAGTCTCGTGCCCAGTTCCCATAATCCTTTTCCCACTAATGTCCCAGGGCAATTTTTAAAAGGCCTATTTCGAGGCTTTCTAGCCTGTAAAGTTTTAAGCCCTGGAAGGAAAGAAAATTGCATTCTGACTATAATCTTCTGATTAGATTAAGGAAGATTATTCTTAAAGTCTCCTGCTCCCTGCACAATTTAAATTTGCAGCAAATTGAAGGCTCAGGGGGCTATAGGAAATGTAAACAGTTCCCCGGCTGCTTTTCAAGATGCATTGATAAAACCACAATTCCAATAGAATGGCCTATGGTCTGAAGTCTGAGATATTCACTGAAACAAGTTCCATAGAAGAGAATCCTGGCAGGCATATTAATTTGAACAAATGTTTAATTTTATTTATATGACAGTAGGTGCCATAAAATATGATGGGGAAACAGTTAACAACATAAAATGCACCATGTTAGATCAAACAACAACAAACCAACACAGCATCATGTCTCCAAAAGTGGCCAAGCCAGGTCACTTCTTTGTTTATTTCCATTTATTAACCGTTCATCACTAACATGCCTAGAACACTGGAAAGCAGTATGCATTAATGTCTGTAGTATAGGAAATAAGATTCCAGATGTTGAGGCTTTACTGGAAGAGGCTGACTTGGATTTAGTGGTGGTTACGGAGACACAGTTCACCGAGAACCATGACTAGGATGTAATTATACTGGGGAGAGAGCATCTTTCAGTTGAAAGAGAGCTCTAACGAGGAGCATAAGATGAAGGTGAAAGGGGATAGATTCAGGAGTAACATGCGTAAATATTTCTTTCTCTATGGATAAGCAGGAAGTAAGTCCTAACGCATGTGTGATGTCCCCAACAGAGCCCTGCGTGGGAACACTCCCCAGCTTCTATTGGAAACTTTTGGAAGGCTCCACTGTGCCTGCACGCCTCCTTCCCGCTCGCTGCCAAGGCTTCATTTTCGGTTTTTCGTTTTCCGCAGAGCCCCACAGATGTGTTCCAGTCGCTCTCCGTTGATAATCTCATTTCTTCCCTTCAGGGGTATATAATTGAACAAGTTGAAGTTCTATTGCCTTTGCCTGCCATCGCTGTCCCTTTTTTTCGCTATTTCTCGACATTTTTGTGTTTGGTTTATTTTTTTAAAGCTAATCCAGTGGTACCAAGAGTGCCTAGTCGGGCCTACCTTCACCATCAAACCATTTGATTTTGCCACAGCCATTTTTCTGACCATGTCCCAAAACCCGATCAGCGGTTTTAAAGAGTGCACCAAGTGTGCCCAGACCATTTCAGTCACAAACGGGCACAGCTGGTGCCTCCAGTACCTAGGACATGACCATCAGCCCTCTGATAAGAACATAAGATATGCCATACTGGGTCAGACCAAGGTCCATCAAGCCCAGTATCCTGTTTCCAACAGTGGCCAATCTAGGTCACAAGTACCTAGCAGTTTCCACAAAAGACACAGGTTCCACAAATCCTGGGTCCCCTTTAATAATGGTTTATGGACCTTTCCTCCAGGAACTTGTCCAAACCTTTTTTAAACCCGGCTACACTTAACAGCTTTTACTACATCCTCCGGTAATGAATTCCAGAATTTGATTACACATTGAATGAAAACATATTTTCTCTTGTTAGTCTTAAATAGGTTACCCTGTAGTTTCATTGCATGTCCCCTAGTCTTTCTATATTTTGATGGCTAAACAATCGATCTACATTTACCCGTTCCACTCCATTCATTAATTTATAGACCTCTATCATATCTCCCCCCAGGCGTCTCTTTTCCAGGTTGAAGAGCCTTAACCTTTTTAGCCTATCTTCATAGGAGTATCCTTCCATCCCCTTTACCATTTTGGTGGCTCTTCTCTGTATCTTTTCTAATAACGCTAATATCCTTTTTAAGATATGGCAACCAGAATTGCACACAGTATTCAAGGTGCGGTCACACCATGGAATGATACAGAGGTATTATAATAGCCTTTGTTTTATTCTCCATTCCTTTCCTTATGATTCCTAGCATTCTATTTGCTCTCTTGGCCGCCACTGCACGCTGGGCGGAGCGTTTCAATATGTTATCCACGATGACGTCTAAATCTTTTTCCTGGGTGGTGGTTCCTAATGTAGAACCTTGCATCGTGTAACCATAGTTTGTTTTTCTTTCCTAGGTGCATAACTTTGCACTTGTCCACATTAAATTTCATCTGCCATTTGGATGCCCAGTCTTCCAATTTATCAAGGTCCTCTAGCAATTTTTCACAATCCTCATGGATTTTAACAACTTTGAATAATTTTGTGTCATCTGCAAATTTGATTACCTCACTCGTTATTCCCATTTCAAGGTCATTTACGAATATGTTAAAAAGCAGCGGACCCAGCACAGATCCCTTGGGTACTCCACTATTCACCTTTCTCCATGGGAAAATTGGCCATTTAGCCCTACCCTCTGCTTTCTATCTTTTAAAAGGTTCCTGATCCACAATAGTACACTGTCTCCTATCCCATTATTTTTTAATTTCTCCAAGGGTTTCTCATGAGGGACCTTGCCAAAAGCTTTCTGAAAATCCAGTTACAGTATATCAATCGACTCACCTTTGTCTACCTGTTTATTCACACCTTCAAAAAAACATAACACATTAGTAAGACAAGTCCTTCCTTGGCTAAAGCCATGTTGGCTGTCTCCCATTAAGCCATGACTATCTACATGTTCAATAATTTTGTTCTTTATAATGGTTTCTACCATTTTTCCCAGTACTGACATCAGGCTCACTGGTCTGTAGTTTCCTGGATCACCCCTGAAACCCTTTTTAAAAATTGGCATTACATTGGTCATCTTCCAATCTTCAAGTATTACAGATGATTTTAATGATAGTTCACAGATTACTAATAGTAGGTCTGCAATCTCATATTTCAGTTCTTTCAACACCCTTGGATGATACTTTGTGCCTGCAGATGACAAGGAGCGGCCTCAAGGGTTGTGAAAAACAGCAGGAAACTCTGTTTGACAGTCTGCAATCTGATCCATCACCTTCAGCCTCAACGTCCTCCGCCTTCATGCTTTCAAAAGCTGTTCAAGACATTGGAGATGCATTGACATTGAGGAGCTCTCAAGCTCAGTTGGAGTCAAGCATCCACACTGCCATGGACCATTGGCTACCCAGCGAGGAAGGAACTGGTCTTACCCTTATAGACATCAAAGGGTGATCGGACTGAGCACTAGGTGAGGGCCCGAGTGTATCGGCATCAGAACCCGAGAGAAGGTGTCGAGAGCGATGGACAGTGTGAGCACCACTAGGAGGTGATGCAAAGGGAGGACTCCTCAACTTCCAGAGGTTTGAAGGGACACAAAAAGAACTTCTGACAGCCAAGTCTAAGCCACTGATAACTCCGCACAGGTGCCGGGTACATCGGTCAAAGTTATTCAGGCCTCTCAGCCTTTGAAATCGGCAGCCATGGAGAAACGGCTCCTAAAGGCACTCGAGGATTGCATAGTAGCCCTTTTTATGATGCAGCATACTGAGACCTTGGCATCGGCATCAACAATTATGCAACCAGTTCTAGAGATACATGCCCTGCTGCATCAGAGGCATTGACATTGGGACATTGAGGGGCTCAAACACCAGTTCCTATCAGTGGATTTCCCCCTCTAGCATCTCGGGGTCCAATGCACCCTCGAAATCCAGATGGGCTTCATCACATCGTTCTCGGAAAAGCTTCCATTCCCCTTGATGTAGGAAGGAGATCTGGGCAGAGACTCGGAAATATTTCAACTTTCACTCAGAGTCTGACTTTGATGGCTGGGTAACCGATGTGGAATCAGAAGACTTCTCAGAGGGTAGGTCTCCAGAGCTCCCGTCTGACCCTTCCCCACCTCATGATTGTCAAAAGTCTCCTCCTGAAGACATGACCTTCCAGGATTTTGTGAGAGATATGGCTAAGGCTATACCATTCTCCCTGGAGACAGAGGATGAACCCAGGGCAGAGAAGTTGTAAATCTTGCAGTACTCCTCGGCACCTAAGGAAGCTGTGACCATGCCTGTTCATTACATCCTGCAGAGGGTGCAGATGAGGATGTGGGAAAGGCCCCTCACAGTACCTCCAGTGAGTAGAAGACTTAACTCGATGTACAGTGTCCAAAAAACTCCTGGTTTTGAGAACCTTCAGCTCCCACACCACTTTTTGGTAGTCAAGTCTGCCCTGAAGAGAATTAAGAGTACCAAGACTTATTCTTCGGCGCCCCTGAGAAGGAAGGCTTGGTCTTTGGCCTCTTTCAGGAGAAGATGTTTTCAGGGCTCGATGCTCAGAGACTCCATTGGCCTCATACTAGCTCTACATGAGCATGTTCCTAAAGGACATTATGCAAGAACTAGCTGGCCTGTCCCAGTTCCTTCCTCCTGAGAAGTTGGAGCAGTTTTGTGCCCTAGTGGGTCACGGCAAGGACTGCTCAGTTCCTGGGCCAGGCGACCTATGATGCCTTCAAGGCGGCATTGAGAACTGCAGCAGTAGATATTGTGGACCAGAGACTCGCCTAGCTCCAGTTCTCTGACTTAGAACAATCAGTTCAGAATAAACTGGTGGACATGCAGTGCTGCAATGAGAATCTGTAAGGTGAGCAGGTGGAGGAGAAAGCTGGATTATAGAAAAGCAGCTGATCATTGTTACTAGGCTCTCAAGGCGCACATCTGAATCGGCTTATTGTAGGAGGTACCAAGGGGGTGGCCAGAAGAAGACCTACTACTCCCGTAGGCATCGGTACTTCCCTGGACCCCAAACCTCCCAGCAGAAACAAGTCTTCTCACCAGCAACAGTTCAGAGAGAAGCCCCTGAAGGCCCAACCAGCCCCACAGCCAAAGCTTGGAGTGTGGTTTCGACTGATTCCTCTGGAACATAGCCAGTCTACCAGGGGTCACCGTGAGAAACCCTCCAGTGGGGGGAAGGCTCGCTCTCTTTGCCCAGAGATAGCCTCTCATTACCTTGGACTCAAGAGTGCTTCAGATAATCCAGAGCAGATACAGGTTTCACCTCTTCGAGCTATCTCTAAGTTGGCCCTAGAGGGCGTATCACCTCAACCCTCTGCATCAGGAACTCCTTCAAAAGGGAAATCTCCATCCTCCTGGCTGATTTAGCCATCAAGCCCATATCACAGGAGTAATTAGGGCAAGGGTTTTAATCCAGGTACTTTCTCATTCCCCAGAAAACGGGGAGATTCCATCCCATTCTGGACTTGAGGGACCTAAACGCTTACTTGGTAAGAGAGGAGTTCAAGATGATTTCTTTGGGCACTCTGCTCCCATGCCTTCAAAAAGGAGATTGGCTATGCTGCCTGCATCTAAAGGATGTGTATATTCACATACCAATCCATCCTGCTCACATGAAGCATCTCAGATTCATCCTGGGGAGGACAATATTTTCAGTATTGAGTGCTGCCTTTTGGCCTAGCCTTGGTACCCCAAGTCTTCACAAAATGTATCACAATAGTGGCAGCCTACCTTAGAACACTGGGGGTGTTTGTCTTCCCTTACCTGAATGATTGGCTGATAAAAAGTACCATTCTGGAGGAAGTTTGAGAATCTGCATAGATGACCATTCAGGTATTGAAGCTGTTAGGGTTTGTGATCAATTACCCCAAGTTCCACCTTCAGCCCTCCCAACAGCTAGAATTTATAAGAGCTCTGCTCAACACACCTTAGTCAAAAGCTTTCCTTCCGCAAGACTGGCTCTAGAGGTTGATGGCCGTAGTACAGGATGGCTCACAAGATGCTAATTGTCCTAGGCCACATGGCCTCTAAGTGCATGTCATACTCCTGGCACTTCTTCAGATAAATCAGCACACAGAAACAAAAACTCTTTAATTTGAAGTTAAATAATAGAAGAATAATCCAAATAGGCAAATCAAGCAATCATCTAGAGCATCCACAAACCGCAAACGCATTCCAGCCCAGCTCCTTTAAAGAGGAAAAGACCTCAGTATCCCTCCAGGTCTTTATTGCAACCAATCAAAATGAGGGTGAGCCAACCAGATACAATCACAATGTCTGGCTAGAACTTGAAACATCAACAGTCAAAAACCTCTTGAAACATGTGAAGTACTACAAAAAATCTTTGCACCACTCTACTTCACAAAAAATGCTATCACATGTCTAATTCAGAGCTGTTGGCATTCAAAATGTGTCCAAAGCGAATCTAAAGTGTTGCAATGCTTCCAAGATACTGAAAAATACTGCCAAAAATACTTAGCTCAGATCACTTAGATTCTGCAGTAAGTGAGATGGTGGAGAAAAAATCTCACTGGTCAAATGGAGCTGATACAGACAACAGCTGGATTCACACCTATGGGCTAGCACCATGCATTGTTCATATTTATTTATTTGTTGCAGTTTTCTATACCGCCTCTTCTAGAGATCAAGGGGCGGTTTACAGATAACTAACATGTTACATAAAACAGTTTTTTAAAACTTTTACATTATAACGTTTGAACATTCTGAGGTCTTAACATGTTCAAACTATATAAATTGTATATAAAACTATGTAAATTGTATATATTGTTATTGTATATAGTTACCCTGTTAGCCAAGTTGTTCTCCTGTTCATATGTAAACACAAAGTACTATTGGAAATGTGTATGTTCGTTGTTTATTGTAAACCGCACTGATGCTGAATAGCGCGGTATAAAAGAGACTTTAAATAAATAAATAAATAAATATATAGGCAGGTGTTGCCTAGCTAGTAGAGTGGGGTTCACCTCTGGGTATGCTTCGATGGTAGTTGGTCAGCCTTGATATCATGAAAGGCGGTATATAAGAAATGTTAAATAAATAAAAAATAAAAATTATGTATATGGTTAGTTTGCCTGTGAGTTTGAGTGGTGTTTTGAATTGTGTTTTGTGTTCCATAATTTGTGGTGAAGAGGTGTGTTTTCAGCAATATTTTAAACAACTGGAGGTCTTTAATTGAAAGGATTGATAGAGGTAGGGAGTTCCAGAGGGAGGGTGCGGTGTATGTGAATGCCCTTGAGCTTGTGGCCTGCTTTGTTTTCCTGATTGTGTTTGGGATTTCAAGGGAATGAAGTTCATTTTCTCTTCTAGTTCTTGTGTCCGGTGGGGTTTGAATGAGTGTTGCGAGTATGGATGGTTTATATTGTTAATTAGTTTAAAGGTTGTCATGAGTATTTTGAATTTTATTTGACTTGTTATTGGGAGCCAGTGAAGGTCAGATAGTATGGGTGTGATGTGGTCAGTCAGTGGGAATTTACAGATAATTCTCGCTGTGATGTTTTGGTGCTCTTTGGAGGATGTGTAGGTTTTTAGCAGGTAGACCCTGTAACAGGCTATTACAGTAGTGTGGTGTGACAATTGCTTGGACTATTGATCTGTAATCGTTTGCTTCTAGGAATGGTCATATAAGTTGGATCGTCTTTAACTTGTAGAATACAGTTTTCGCTGTTTGTTTTAAGTGGGGGAGCATGCTGAGGGTTTGATCTAGGGTTATACGGAGGTATTTGACCTCATTCTTGATTGGGAGGGTAGCGGAGTTTAGGGTGATGCTTTGAGGGAGGGTGTGGTTTTGATTTTTTGTAATGTACATGGCTTCCATTTTTTTGAAATTAATGTTGAGGTTGTTAGCGTGTAGCCATGATTCGGTTTCTCTAATGCAGTTGGATAGGTTGTTAAAAGTGGGGTTATCCGTATCTACGGGGAGGGATAACATGATGTCATCCGCATAGATATAGTAATTGATGTTGAATTTTTAAAATATATCGGGGATTGGTTGCAAGTAAAGGTTAAATAATAGGGCTGAGAGGGCAGACCCTTGGGGGATTCCTTGGCCTTGTGGGAAGGTAACCGGTTATTCGTTTCCTAATTGGATGCATAGTCTACGGTTCAAGATATAGGACTTGAACCATTGTAGGACTGTTCCTCCTATTCCAATTTGTGTTAGTCTGATGATGAGGGTGTTGTGATTGATATTGTCGAATGCTGAGGCGATGTCTATGAAAACTAGTGGGAATGTGCATTTAGGGTTATCTGGGCCTTGGATGAGGTGGTCAAGTAAGGATATCAGCAGCGTTTCGACTACATGAAAAGGTCGAAAGCCAAATTGTTGGGTGTCTAGGGGGGCGTTGCTGTCTGTGTGATCTTGTAGTTGTATTTGGGTGATTTTTTTTTTATGATTTTAGCGACAAAGGGGATGCTTGCTATTGGTCTGTATGAGCTGGGTTCGTTTCTGTTGAGTGTTCTGTTCTTTAGTATTGGGCGTATGGAGAATATCTTAAGTTCTGTGGGCATTGTACCTTGTTGTAGGGATTGGTTTACTATGTGGCGTAGGTATGGAGCTAACTCTGCTTTTGTATGCTTAATCCAGGAGACCGGACATAGGTCCAGGGGGGATGTGGTTGTGTTAATGTTTGATATCATGTTTATTAAGTGTTTCTGTTCTATTTGGTGGAAGTTGTTACATGTATTGTGGCTTATCAGTGGTTCTGGTGTGGAGGGGGGTGTTGGTTATGCTTTTGTATTTTTAGCTTGGTTTCAAAGTAGTCAGCGAGTGTTTGAGGTTTTATGTTCACGGTGTCTAATTCATTTTCATTGGTTTTAGTTAGGGATCTAACGATGACGAGAAGCTCTCTGGGTCGATTGATTGCACGGTTTAGGATTCTCGTGTGGTAGTCTCTTTTGGTTAAGTTGATTGCATTCATATGATTCTCCTGTTTTGTGATTGGTCATTTCAATTGTTGCGCTCCCTGAAGAAACCGTGGATGGTGATACACCCAATGTCAGAGCATCTTTGACCAATGGAGAACACAGAACAACTGAGACGTGTGATGAAGAAGATGCTAGTGAGCCTATGGAGATAGGAAAAACTAGTGAATGTACCTTTAAAGAACGTGACAGGTCTGCAATACCCACACTGCAGAGTGCAGCTAGAGGGAGTAAGCACAGAGAGTCTGAAGTTAGGTTGCCACACCCAAGCTATCCTGAGGTAGTTACAAACTTAGGGGATGATCACACACACCTGTGGGGAGTGAGAGAGACCCTGACAGAGAAGCAGCTTTATAAACCTTGCTTAGAAGGAGAGAAAGGGAGGAAGAAGAGGGAGAAGGTGAGGAAGAAACACCAAGAAAGGCAGCCGGAGGGGCTGTTGTTGCAGGATAAGAGAAAGTTCCAAAGAGGCCAGCAGTTCCAAGGTGGAGAGCTCCAAGGAGAAGCCATCAGGAGAGGTACCAGGAAGGCACAGCTCAGGGAGAGAGAGTATAAAAGTCTTCCCACGTCTATGCCGGACTGGAAGTCTCAAGGTGTTCAGAGGTGGGTGCCCAGGGCTCAAGCTAGGAGGCAGAAGAACCCAGCCTGGAACAGGGAGCCATCGATTAACACCAGAGAGGAACTTAAGCAAGGAGGCCAGGAACTGTTTAACCGCAGCTGGAGAGAGGTTTGTAAACCTAGCCAGAAAGAGATAGCTCAAACCCCAGATACCTGTCTTCCATACCAGGTAGACCACTGCTGGAGGGAATTACAGAGATCCCCCGAGAAAGTATATCCTGGGAGATACGGGGAAAGCTCAGAGCAAGTTGATGTTTCTTCAGCGCAGGAAGAAATGCAGATAGATCCTAGCGAACAGGATTCCTTACTGCCTGAGTTTCCCATGAATTGCAGATTATGTTTGACTGGAAGCATGGAGTCCTTAACTGAAGAATAGCTTTCAGGATGTGCGCTTTTGGGTAACAGAGTAAAGAAGCCTAACCTTGTTGAAGGTAAAAGCTTGTTTAACCAAAGGAATATTGCCTAGCACATGTGCTTGGTGTTACTAAAGAAAGAAAGGATAAAAGAGAACATTTTACTAGCTGAATGAAGAAGCTTGTGGTTTGTTTTATCTGCTATGTTTTGGATTAAAACCCCTGAACAGATGTAGTGACTGTGAAACACATTCAACCTGAGTTTTGTAAATATCTTTGGAAATACTAACTGGAGAGAATATCCTGATGCTTTATGTTGAACCTTGTGACATTGGGGAAATAAAATCTTTATCATTTACCTTCATACTGGTTTGTCACGGCTATACTTTTAAAAGGGAAACTACAACTCCCAACATGCCTCAGTGCTGAAGATAGTTTCCAACCCGTTTATGAAGGACATAATGTCCGCCCTAGCTCTTTAGGCACATGGCCGGGGGGCTGGGGTGTGACAGACGTTAAGCTAAGTACCTTGAGAGCTCTAGAAGTGAATTGAACAGTTTCTCAGTGGTGCCGCTCATACTTGCATTGCTGTTGTTTATATCAGCTTCATATGACCAGCGGGATTTTTTCCGACATCTCGGATGCATTAATAAGCTCAATAAGATAGAAATTCTCCATGTCACTAGGGATCCCAAATTCACTCCACCCACCTCTATTAAATTCGATGACACAGAACTCCAAGTTCGAACCCAAGTTAAGTATCTAGGTATCACACTTGATCAGCAATTAATCTTCCAGCCCCACATCCGCAACATCACTAAGGCAATTTACTTCAAACTCAAAACACTATGCAACCTACGCCCTCTCCTCTCTACAGAGCACTTCCATGCAGTTTGCCAAGCATCTATTACTCTCAGCCTCGACTACTGCAACGCAGCATACCAAGGCCTCCCAAAAACCACCTTACTCCCTCTACAGCTGGCCTAGAACACTGTCGCATGTACTATTTTTTGAAGTCTCAAAATTCAGCCATGTCACACCTATACTGAGGTTGCTGCACTGGCTGCCAATCGCTTCTAGAATCAAGCATAAAATCCTCACCCTCATCCACAAAGCCCGCCAAAACACAGAGCAGAGCAGTCCCAAGCTTTCATCAGCATTCCCAACACCAACAGGCCTCGTAAACCAGCCACACAAACCCACCTTGACCTGCCCCCACGACTCTGTAAGAGCACACAATATGCTCGTACCCGCGCCTTTACATTATATGCCCCCACTCTCTGGAATACATTGCCCCCCCCCCCCCCACACACACTGCGATGCATCCAATCGCCTACTACTTTCAGAAGACACCTCAAGACATGCCTCTTTCAGGAGCATTATGGCATCGACCAGCCTACTGACCAGCCAACTCAGAACATCCCTCCCGCTCCCCCTCCCTAATCCCCCCGGTTAAGTCAAGTCGGCTAAGCCATCACCTCTTACTTTACTTTACACTGCTCTCCCCTTCCCCCCTCCGTAGCTTATTAATTATTTGCTCACTGCTTTATATATTGTACCTTTGCTTTTTATTGTTGTTCTCTGCTTTGCACATTGTATCCTTGGTAATTGCTGTTGCACACTGCCTTGTTTATCTTACCCTTGCCAATTGTGGATTTATACTGCTCTGCCTATTGTTCCCCTACTACTCGTTGCTCACTGCCTTGCCTGCTCCTGCATATTGTACCCCTGTTAATTTTATCCCCTAACTTGATTGCACACGGTTTTGACTAGTAAAAAAACAGTATACAAAAAAATCAGTTCATTCATTAAATAAATAAACAACTACCCAGACTCTCCTTCTGTTCCACAGAAAGTGGGTGATTGATCTATGGACATTAGAAAAATAGGCAGCAGGTTTCCGAAAGGGCAGCATCAAAAACAAATAGATAAAGCGGGGTAAGACATTCATCTTGATCACGTTAATGCAGGTCAGCAATGATGGGGACAAAAGATGCCCACCCACAGAGGTCGCCCCTTACCACCTTAAGTATTGGGGGGGGAGAGGGGGAAATGCAGTTGAAATAATCTGTCCAACCTAGTGGGAATCTTCACCCCCAGATACAGCAAAAAAATCAGTTTCCCATTGATAAGGGAACCAGGCTCTGAGCTGTTCCCTCCAGGTCTGTGTCCACATTAAAGGATAAGAGCACTGATTGGTCAAGTTGAGCTAATAGCCTGAAGCCACCTCAAACTCTAGGTACTCCACCTCAAAGGCGGCAAAAGACGATTTATAGCTTTTACTTGTAATTGGATGCTTCCATTCGTGGCCCCTCCAGAGTAACACCACCCACATGCTCTGTGACCAGCATCAGTGATAGATGCCTATGTGTCTTTATAAAATAGGCTCCCAGTTCCAGCCCCAATAATGCACAAATGCCAGTACACATATTTAAACCTGCTGCGAGGCAGGTGTAGAAGATATGTGCATGCGCTCTACACATCTACTTGCATATTTTATAAGATATTCACGGTACACCCAAACTCTTCCCCCGAGATGGCATGTAACTATGTGCCATCTTGTTGGCATGTATATACCAGCATGTGGTTTTATAAAAAAGCTTTCTGTGTGTACACGCAGAAACATCTTTATAAAATTATCTGAGTAACTGAAGTTAGTTCACCACCGGACCTATCACAAAAACTTTCCTGCTCAGACAGACAGCTCTTCTCTTTCAGAAAGGCTAATCGTTGAACAAGGTCAGTGAAAATGCTCCTTAAATATTTACTACAGCAGTTTTATGGATATTTAATTGCACATCCAAACAATTAACATCATCTTTTAAACACAAACTTTCTTTCCTATGAATCTGAGTAGAAACAAATAGCATCTGGAAATATTCAAAGTTTATATCCCAAAACATCATATTTACATTTTTGTAAAAAAGCTTTAGCACCCAAAAATAAGACATAAGAACGTAACCGTTATGAGAAGGGTTCATAGCAGCCAATCTGTTAAGAGTCCCCTCATATAGCGTTGTTTGTTGAGTCTATTAAGCATGTTAAGCTCCATCTTTATGGAATGAGCTATCAGACTACCTCATGCAGAGAATTTTCTTCCTAAATTTAAGTTAGGACGCGACCTGCTTCTATGGACAGGCCTTTTCAAACTGTTAGTTTGAAGCTTAGGGTTTATGTTGTCTCCCTCCCTAATGTGTCTCTGCAGACTAAAGTACAAGGAAATTGCTGTTGTACTACCTCACTTTGTATCCAGTATTCTCTGTGTTTTCTATGTAGTCTGTTGATTGCAATTAGGGCTGGCCCATCCACTAGGCGGCCACCTAGGGCATCAGTCCTGGTAGGCAGCCTGACTCTGTTGTCAGCCACCACTGCCCCCTGAATCCATCTCTCATCTTGCAGCGGCAGCCCGACTCCATTTTGAAAGTGGCAGCAGCTCAAAATGGACTCAGGCCCTCGCTGCAAGATGAGAAGATGGATTTGAATGGGGTGCAGTGACAGCAGCAGGGCGGCATGATGGGGGCTTCTGCCTGCGGAAACAGAAACCCTTAGGCCGCCCCTGACTGCAGTTTGGAACTATTATGTTTCAATCTACATATGATGTATGTGAGCCAGTAAATTTTGACTAACTTGTAAACAGCCTTGAGGCCACTGTTTCTAAGACATTATATGGAATACATACATAAATAAATAAATAAATAAATAGTTTGCAAAGGAGCCCTCATACATGTTTAAATTGCTGAGTTTCCTCCATTAATTGTTTCCACATGTAAATTTGTAAAATGGCTCCTCCAGCTCCACATCTTCCGACCTCGAGCAATGGGTTCAGGACAAATTGGTCAATGTCCCATGCCAAGGGGAGAACCTCTTTGGCAAACCCATGACAAAAAATGCCGCTGAGTTGGAGTCAGAGTTCATGACGAGGACCAGGCTCTCCAAGAAGACTGCTGCTCTTCCCTGACAGAAGGGCTCGGGTAAAAAGCCCTTTTACCCAAAGAAAGGGGCTGCTTACAAAAGCTACCCACATTTTCAGGCCTCCCCAGCTCCCCAGCAGGCTAAGGGACATGGGCAAAGCCCTCGTAAGCAGAAGGCTCCCAGGTCCCAGGCTCCAGCCCAGCCAGAGGGGAACTTTTGACGCGCATAGCCTCTCTACCCCAAGGAGGACATCTAATCCTGTGTGTCCATAGGTGGCCAGCCATCACCACTGATTCCTAGGCACTCCAGGTGGTCAGGGAGGGCTTCCGCCTCCACCTGTCTGACACCACCTCCTTTCTTCCTGGGAGAGCCCCCTCAGGTCTCCCCTTAACCGGAAGCTACTATTGAAGGAACTTGCAGGCCTTCTCGAGGACAAAGCAGTAGAACCAGTACTCCATTGTCTCAGGGGCAAGGGGTTCTACTCCAGGTATTTCCTCGTGCCAAAAAGAACAACTGCGCAACCTGAATAAGTTCCTGGTGAGTTCAAGATGCTCTCCCTTAGAACTGGCTATGCTACTTGGATCTGAAGGATGCCTATACCTACATCCTTGTTCACCCTAGCCACAGACAGTACCTTTGCTTCATGGAAGGGGGTGGCCACTACCAGTACAGGGTACTAACTTTCGGCCTGGCCTCCACCCCCAGGGTCTTCACCAAATGCCTGGCAGTAGTAGCCGCCTTCCTCCGTCTCCAGGGGGTATTTGTCTTCTCCTACCTCAACGACTAGCTCATAAAAGGAGGCACTGCCACAGAGGTGCAGCAGGCCACAGCACATACCATCCAGGTCCTGCAACATCTGGGGTTGATGATAAACTACCCCAAATTCCACCTCCTCCCAACACAATGTCTGGAGTTCATAGAGGCAAGGCTGGACACTCTTCAGGCAAAGCCTTCCTCCCCCTGGACTGGGCAGATCATCTCAGGGCACTGGCCGGAAAGGTGCAACACCGTCCCTCGGCATCAGCTCAGCTTCTACTGCGCCTACTCGGACACATGGCCTCGACGGCCCATGTTACCCCAGATGCTCATCTGCACATGAGAGCCGCTCAGTAGTGCC
The DNA here is from genome assembly GCA_033557465.1 of Ichthyophis bannanicus. Taxonomy (NCBI): domain Eukaryota; kingdom Metazoa; phylum Chordata; class Amphibia; order Gymnophiona; family Ichthyophiidae; genus Ichthyophis; species Ichthyophis bannanicus. Next base: position 47,948,533 of record CM066037.1, on the reverse strand, counting down.
TTCGGGACCAGTAGACACAAGTCACAGGCAGTCTCTAAGACAGAATCTGTGTCCTGCCAGCTGGCGGACTCTCTGTCTTCGTGGCAAAATCCACACCACCTGCAGGCGGGGATGCCCTTCCAAATCCCAAACCCTCTAAGGGTCCTCACTACGGATGCTTCCCTGCTGGGATGGGAGCCCACTGCAAAGAACGCCGTACCCAGAGCAGCTGGTCTCAAGCTGAGAGCAACCAACAGATCAACCTCATGGAGCTTCGGGCAATATATCTGGCCCTCCAAGTATTCTCTCACCGCCTGAGATACCAGCCACTGCTGATCCAAACAGACAATCAGGTGGCAATGTTCTAGGTGAGCAAGCAGGGGGGCACAGGGTCTCGTGCCCTCTGCCGCAAAGCAATGACACTCTGCCCCTATGCAATTCAATAGGGAATACTCCTGCGGGTGGTATACCTACCAGGCCAGGACAGTCCTCAGGTGGAAAGACTGAGCAGGGTCCTCCAGCCACAGGAGAGTGGCAGTTGGACCCTGGAGAAGCCAACCGGCTCTTTCAGCCCTGGGGTACCCCATGGGTGGACCTCTTTGCCAGCCCGGACAACTATCAGTTGTCCTGCTTCTGTTCCCAGCAGCCCCACCCGTCCCAGGTTGCAGCAGGTGCGTTCCTCATCCCATAGTCGGACGGCCTCATGTATGCCTTCCCACCCATGCCGCTGATTGCCAAAACATTCTTCAAGGCTCTTCACGACAAGGCATCACTGATTCTGGTGGCTCCACGGTGGCCCAGGTAGCTGCGGTTCCCACTACTCATTAAATACCTTTATGGAAATGGGTAACAGGGGTAACATATGGAAAGCAGTGTGTATTAATGCCCGTAGCATGGGAAATAAGATCCCTGAGGTTGAAGCTTTGGTGGGAGTGGCTGACTTGGATTTAGTGGCAGTTACAGAAACATGGTTCACAGAAAACAATGACTGGGATGTAACTATACCTGGCTATACTTTATTCAGGAAGGACAGGGTAGGAAGAAGAGGAGGAGGAGTGGCACTATATGTAAAAACTATTATTAAAGCTTTGGAATTACAGAGCTTAAAAGGGAGAGAGGAGGCATTGTGGGTTAAACTAGAAAGAGGGAAAGAGAAATCTATTTGCATTGGAGTGATATACAGACCTCCCTCACAAGAGGAAGAGGTGGACAGAGAGTTAATTGAAGACATACGCAGCATTGCTAGGAAAGGGGAAGTGCTACTGATAGGAGATTTCAATATGCCAGATGTTGATTGGCACATTCCTGCTGCAGTATCATCTAGAAGTAAGGAGATCCTGGATTCTCTACAGGGAGAACTATTCAGGCAATTGGTAACAGACCCCACACGTGAAGGGGCCATACTGGACTTGGTGCTTACCAATGGTGAAAGTGTTTCTGATGTTGTAGTGGGAGATCATTTTGCATCCAGTGATCACCAGATGGTGTGGTTCAGTATTAGGACTAGGGCTGTTAGAATCCATTCCAAGGTGAGGATCTTAGACTTTAGGAAGACTAACTTTGCGAAGATGGGCCAATACCTCAGGGAGTCGTTAGTGGGATGGGAACAGCTGGGGGATGTAGAAAAACAGTGGGCAAAACTGAAAGGGGGTATTTTAAGGGCAACCAACCTTTTTGTTAAAATGGTAAATAAAGGCAAAAGGAACAGGAGACCGCTATGGTTTTCGAAGGAAGTAGCTGAAAAAGTGAAGAAAAAGAGGGAGGCCTTCATGAAATACAAGAGATCACAGAGAGCAGAAGACAGGCATCTGTATTTGGAAAAACTTAGAGAAGCTAGCAAAGTAGTCAAGAAGGCAAAGAATCAAAAGGAGGAGGAAATAGCCAATGCAATAAAATGGGGGGATAAGACATTTTTCAGATATATTAGTGAGAAGAGGAAGAGCAAAAGTGGTATTGTCAGACTCAAGGGTGCAGGGGAGGAATGTGTAGAAGCTGATAAGGATAAAGCGGAATTGCTTAACAAATATTTTTGTTCTGTGTTCACAGATGAAGAACCAGGAGCAGGACCTCAGAAAACACCCACAAATAAGAACAGAAGCGAGGGACATCTTGAACTATTTTCAGAAGACTGTGTTCGTGAGAAACTAGCTCAACTTAAAGTAGACAAAGCGATGGGACCGGATGGGATACACCCTAGAATACTGAGGGAACTTGGGGACGTTCTAGCAGCTCCACTGACTGACCTTTTCAATGCCTCGTTGGAGTCAGGAGTGGTGCCAAAGGACTGGAGAGAGGCTCATGTGGTGCCTTTACACAAAAGCGGAAGTAAGGATGTGGTTGAAAACTACAGGCCGGTTAGTTTAACTTCGGTGGTGAGTAAATTATTGGAAACGCTGCTGAAAGAGAAAATAGTGAGGTTTCTGGAGTCCAGCGGATTACAGGATCCGAGGCAGCATGGATTCACCAGAGGCAGGTCTTGTCAGACAAATCTGATTGATTTTTTTGACTGGGTGACCAGGGAGTTGGACCGAGGGAGAGCTCTAGATGTGGTGTATTTAGATTTCCGTAAAGCCTTTGACACTGTTCCTCACAGGCGACTTATAAACAAACTGAGCACCCTAGGGATGGACCCTAAAGTTACTGCTTGGGTTAGAAATTGGTTGGGTGGGAGGCGACAAAGAGTACAAGTAAATGGAGCTCACTCTGAGGAGAAGGATGTTACCAGTGGTGTGCCCCAGGGATCTGTCCTTGGTCCGATTCTTTTTAACATCTTTGTTAGTGATATAGCGGAAGGGCTGTCGGGTAAGGTTTGCCTCTTTGCGGATGATACCAAAATCTGCAATAGAGTAGACACCCAGGAAGGGGTAGATAACATGAGGAGGGATCTAGCTAAGCTTGAAGAATGGTCTAGAATTTGGCAGCTGGGATTTAATGTTAAAAAATGTAAGGTCATGCATTTGGGCTGCAGCAATCCAAGGGAGCAATACAGTATAGGAGGTGAAGTACTTTTGTCCACTAAAGAAGAGCGGGACCTAGGCGTGGTTGTGTCTGATGATCTTAAAGTAGCTAAACAGGTGGAAAAGGCGACAGCAAAAGCTAGAAGGATGCTTGGGTGCATACAGAGAGGAATGGCTAGCAGAAAAAAGGAGGTGATAATGCCTCTGTATAAGTCTTTGGTGCGACCTCATTTGGAGTATGGTGTGCAATTCTGGAGACCGCACCTTCAAAAGGATGTGAACAGGATGGAGTCGGTGCAGAGGGTTGCTACCAAAATGATTAATGGGCTTCATTATAAAGCATATGAGGACAGACTTAAGGATCTTAATATGTACACCTTAGAGGAAAGGCGGGATAGAGGTGATATGATTGAGATGTTTAAATACCTCCGTGGCATAAATGTTCAGGGAGAGAGCCTCTTTCAATTGAAAGCAAGTTCTGCTACGAGGGGACATGGGATGAGGGTGAAGGAGATAGATTCAGGAGTGATATGCAGAAATATTTCTTTACGGAAAGAGTAGTGGATCCGTGGAATAGTCTCCCAGTGGAGGTGGTAGAGATGAGGACAGTAACTGAATTCAAGAAAGCATGGGACCAACACAGAGGATCTCTAAAGGCAAAAAGTGGACTGTTGTAGTTGTTATGGAAGGACAGACTAGATAGGCCATGTGGTCTTTTTCTGTCGTCATATTTCTATGTTTCTATGTTACTCTTCCAGTTGTCAGTGTAGACTCTGATCTCCCTGTGGAACTCCCCAGGTCTCAGGAGCGGGGCTCTCTCCTGCACCACAACCTGGGGTCCCTATCACTGACAGCATGGCTGCTGAAAGGGTGACCTTAGTCCCTTTCAATCTCTCGGGAGAAGTGGAAGAGATCCTGCTGGCCTCCCATAAGACCTCTACCATAGAAACATGATGACAGAAAAAGACCACATGGCCTATCTAGTCTGCCCTTCCATATCAACCACTACAATAGTCCCCTTTTTCCCTTTAGAGATCCTCTGTGTTTCTCCCATGCTTTTTTGAAGTCAGATACTGTCATCATCTCTACCACCTCCACTGGGAGACTATTCCATGCATCTACCACTCTTTCTATAAAAAAAAATAAAAACATAGAAACAGGAGAGCTTACGCTTTCAAATGACACAGGTTCTCATTTGGTGTGCGGAGCAGCAGGTGAAACCATTCTCCTGCCCGGTGCAGCTGGTGCTGCAGTACCTTCTTCATCTCTCGCAATCTGGGTTCAAATCTAACTCTCTGAGAATGCACCCCTGAGGGCCATAAGGGTGTTGGGGCCACTTGGCAATAGTGATCATAGCATGATCACCTTTGATTTAATTAATGGAGGGATAATAATGAAATCCACAGTACTACCTTTTAATTTTTGAAAGGGAGACTATGATAAAATGAGGAAAATAGTTAAGAAAAAACTAAAAGGAGCAGTTGCAAAGGTTAAAGACTTACATCAAGCTTGGGTGTTGTTGAAAAATACTATCTTGGAAGCCCAAACCAGCTGTATTCCACGCTTTAAGAAAAGTGGAAGGAAGTCCAAAAACCTGCCAGCATGGTTTAAAGGTGAGGTCAGAGGGGCTTTTGTTGCCAAAAAGCATCTTTCAGGAAATGGAAAAAAGAGCCAAACGATGAAACCTGGAAACAGCACAAGCACTGGCAAGTCAAATGCAAGGCATTGATAAAGCAGGCAAAGGGAGAATTTGAGAAGAAGCTTGCTGCGGAAGCAAAAATGCGAAGTAAAGATTTTTTTCAAGTACATTCGTAGCAAAAAACCTGTGAGAGAGTCAGCTGGTCCATTAGATGATAGAGAAGTTAAAGGGGCACTAAGAAGCGACAAGGCCATAGCGGAGAGACTGAATGAATTCTTTGCTTCGGTCTTTACTGAGGAAGATGTAGGGATGTTACCCATGACTGAAGTGGTGTTTAAAGGTGCGGAAGAATTGAAGGAAATATCGATACATCGGGAAGATGTATTACAACTACTAGATAAACTCAAGAGTAGCAAATCACCTGGGCCGGATGGTATACATCCAAGGGTGTTGAAAGAACTGAAATATGAGATTGCAGACCTGCTATTAGTAATCTGTGATCTATCATTAAAATCATCTCTAATACCTGAAGATTGGAGGATCGCCAATGTAACACCAATTTTTAAAAAGGATTCCAGGGGTGATCCGGGAAACTACAGACCGGTGAGCCTGACGTCAGTACTGGGAAAAATGGTAGAAACCATCATAAAGAATAAAATTACTCAGCATGTAGATAGTCATGGCCTAATGGGATGGGATTTTGAGTAGTTCAAGGCTGAACTTCCAGAAGATTTTGAAAAGCTAAGTACAAGATTTTGTGAAAAGTACAAGATTTCTCATCTACACCTGTTTTGGAAGATATCAGCTGAATCATTTCTCATTAAGCGCGGCAATCTTGTTTTATATATATATTGAAAAACGTTTAACAAAAAAATACATAAAAAATGGCTTGATAAATATCCAGGTCGGTGATGTATTTAGGGCACAACATTGTCTGACATTTTGGTGTCAGTTGAACTAAGCCCTGTAGTTCTGAGACCTGTGTTGCCAAAAAAATAATTTTGCAAAGTTGTAAGACCTGTGTTGTTAAAACGTAAGTCTTGGAAAATACAGCACACTTTCTTGTTTCTATTCAGAGTACTCTACCATTTGCTAAATATACTGCTCTGTTAAAAGTTGACCTATTTTTGCTTGTATGGCCTAATGGGAGACAGCCAACATGGCTTTAGACAAGGAAGATCTTGTCTTACTAATCTGTTATGTTTTTTTGAAAGTGTGAATAAACAGGTGGACAAAGGTGAGTCGGTTGATATAGTGTATCTGGACTTTCAGAAAGCCTTTGACAAGGTCCCTCATCAGAGACTTTTGGCAAAACTAAAGAGTCATGGGATAGGAGGCAGTGTACTACTGTGGATCAGGAACTCGTTAAAAGATAGAAAGCAGAGGATTGGGCTAAATGGCCAATTTTCCCAATGGAGAAAGGTGAATAGTGGTGTACCCGAGGGATCTGTGCTGGGTCCGCTGCTTTTTGACATATTCATAAATGACCTGGAAAGTGGAATAACGGGTGATGTTATCAAAATTGCAGATGACACAAAACTATTTAAAGTTATTAAAACCCAAGAGGATTGTGGAAAATTGCAAGAGGAGCTTGATAAATTGGAAGACTGGGCATCAAAATGGCAGATGAAATTTAATGTGGCCAAGTGCAAAGTTATGCACCTAGGGAAGAACAGCCCAAACTATGGTTACACAATGCAAGGTTCCACATTAGGAGCCACCACCCAGGAAACAGATTTAGGCGTCATTGTGGATAACATGTTAAAACCCTCGGCCCAGTGTGCAGCGGCAGCCAAGAGAGCAAATAGAATGCTAGGTATCATAAGGAAAGGAATGGAAAATAAAACAAAAGATATTATAATGCCTCTATATCGTTCCATGATGAGACCGCACCTTGAATATTGTGTGCAATTCTGGTCGCCGTATCTTAAAAAGGATATAGCATTATTAGAAAAAGTTCAGAGAAGAGCCACCAAAATGGTAAAGGGATGGAAGGATACTCCTATGAAGAAAGGCTAAAAAGGTTAGGGCTCTTTAACCTGGAAAAGAGACGGCTGAGGGAGATATGATAGAAGTCTATAAATTAATGAACGGAGTGGAACTGGTAAACGTAGATCGATTGTTTATGTTATCATAATATAGAAAGACATGGGGACATGCAATGAAGCTACAGGTTAAACTATTTAAGACTAATAAAAGAAAATATTTTTTCACTCAACGTGTAATCAAACTCTGGAATTTGTTACCGGAGGATGTAGTAAAGGCTGTTAGTGTAGCTGGGTTTAAAAAAGGTTTGGACAAGTTCCTGGAGGAAAGGTCCATAAACCATTATTAAGAAGGGACCCAGGATATCAATGCTTGACCCAGTACAAGCATTGTGGAACCTGTGTCTTTTGGGGAAACTGCTAGGTACGTATGACCTAGATTGGCCACTATTGGAAGCAGGATACTGGGCTTGATGGACCTTGGTCTGACCCAGTATGGCATATCTTATGTTCTTATGTATGTTCTTATGTTTCTAAGGTCTTCATTAGCCTGTAGCTAGGGAGACCCATATGTGAGGACTGACTTCCTGCTTGTTCCTGGAGAAAGCGTAGTTACTCACCTACAACGAATGTTCTTCGGGGACAGGAGGAATCAGTCCTCACAATCCTTCCTCCTCCCCTTGGGGTTGCTCCTTACTAGCTTTTGTTTTTACCATCTTTAGCTATGTTATCTGACTGAGCAAGATGGCACCCTTGGGCGGGAAGGGTACCACACATGCATGGTGGCACCCCCCCAAAGGCTTTCTTTGAAAGCTGGGGAGATACTTCCATGAGAGCTCCGTCGGTGCCGACGTCACCCATACGTGAGGACTGATTCCTGCTGTCCCCGGAGGATACCTGTTACAAGTGAGTAACTACGCTTTCCATGTGGTTGAAGAACATTAGAGGTATCCAAGGAAAACATATATAACTGAGCCAGAGTACCTTTTAGCATGTCTTCCATAGAGTCAAGGTGAACCAAACATCTTTTAAAGAAACTTCCCTGGTTGCTGAACCAGAAGCAACAGCACCCGCAAAACGTGTGGGGAGAGCCACCGGTACAGGACAACCGGATTTAACAGAGAAAGATTGTTGGTCCGTCGCTGTATCGAGTAACGGCATGGAGGTAGCAGATGGTGAAACACTCCTCTTAAAGACACCCGGCTCAGTCAAATCACCTAGAGCGGTAGGTTGAGGGGGAGGGGTACATATCACCGAACTCAAGGAGAAAACTGAGGTTGAGCTCTTCTCTACATCAGAAGTGGGAGACAAGGCAGCCACAGTAGATATCTTTATCTTTATTTATCACTTAATATATTGCCCACACATGAGTATCAGAGCAGTGTACAATGCATAATTAATGCTGTTAGGAAAGGAAACAGAACGCCAATGGTCAGACAGGAAAGAGAGAGAGCGGAGAGAAAAAGAAGACAGGAGTGGGCCTAGGTAGGGGGGGATATGACATCTCGAGGGAGGGGAGGATGGGGGGTAAGGTCAAAGGCGATATAGAAGAGTTGGCCCTCAGACTGAAGTTGTGAACCCCTGTTCTATAGAGATACCACTATGGATCCTCTTATTGGGTCATTTTATGCCTATATATTTTTTTATTTTTTTACTATTTGCTTGCATTATAATGGTAAACTAAATTTCTTTGTGCTGTTAACAAGATAGTGTCAAGCGGTCTGACCCTGCTCGCCAGTCATTAATTGGCCACTAGTATTCTATGCTTTGTACAGTAGATAAATATTTCAGCAGTAGGAACATTTGATTACCCACTGTAGATACGAGATGCAATCAAAAAGTATCAAGACTTGTACAATAACACAAGAAGTATAACACTGACAGTTATTGCACTTGGTCTCCTTCAAAGTAATCCCCTTCCGATAAAACACACTTCCTCCAGCATTCCTGCCACTGCTGGAAACAATTTTGAAATGCTTCTTTTGTTATGCTGTGAAGCTGCTGTGTCAGATTTTGCTTAATGGTCTCCAAGTCATCGAATCTCCTTCCTTTCAGTGGTAATTTCAGTTTTGAAAGCAAGAAAAAGTCACAGGATGCGAGGTCAGGTGAGTACAGAGGCAGACGGACTTGCTCAATTTGGTGTTTGGCGAAGAACTGCTGGGCAAGATGTGATGCGTGAGCTGGAGTGTTATTGTGGTGAAGCAATTATTCACCATTCCTGTGCAACTCTGGCCTCGTCTGATGAACTGCATCTCTCAAACGAATCAGAATTTGGACTTAGTACTCCTTATTGATGATTTGTCCTTTTGGAGCATATTTATGATGAATAGTACCCTGGTAATCAAAGAAAACTGTGAGCTTGACCTTGACATTGCTCCTCACCTGACAGGCTCTCTTGGGTCTGGGAGAGTTTGGAGTCTTCCACTTTGAGGACTGAGCCTTAGTTTCTGGTTCATAATCATAAATCCATGATTCATCACCAGTAATAATCTTTTTGATGAAATCTGAGTCACTTTCAACGCATTCCAACAACTCCCTGGCTACACACAGTCGATCTTCTTTTTGGTCAGGGGACGGGAGTTTCAGCACAGATTTTACAGACACATGTCTCATCCCCAAATCGACAATAAGAATGGACTGTATTGACCCAAAACTGATGTCTATGTCCTCAGCAAGCTCCCTGATAGTCAATCAATGATTTGAGCATATTGCGGCATGCACTGCTTCAACGTTGTCTTCATTCCTGCTCGTGAATGGCCTTCCAGAACATTTGTCACTGTTAACACTTAGCGGCCCTCTTAGAAACATTTGTACCAATCATAAACTCGAGCACTACTCATGCATTCATCGCCACACACTTGTTGTAACTTGTCATAAGTCTCGACGTTTCTGGCAATATGTAATGCAAATTCGCTGTTCAATTTTTTCACTCATCGTAAATCTGATAAACTGCTTTTACACGATACCAAACATCATATGATTTTAAAAAGTATGCTACACTCTGCACATGCAGAGCACATAACTAGGTCACTGCATGCTTAATAGCATCAGGTATGACATATTGTTATATTGCTACACAACAAGTCTCGATACGTTTTGATTACACCTCGTAATGTGCTCAGCTGTGATAGCCCCTTCCTGTAGTCCCAGGGAGAGCCCTAGATGTGGTGTATTTACTGTAGCTTTCAGTAAAACCTTTGACACTGTTCCGCACAGGCTACTTATAAACAAACTGAGCACCCTAGATGGACCCTAAAGTTATTGATTGGGTTAAAAATTGGTTGAATGGGAAATGACAAAGGGTGCAGGTAATGGAGCTCTGAGGAAAAGGAGGTTACCAGTGGTGTGCTTCAGGGATCTGTCCTTGCTCCGATTCGTTTTAACATCTTTGTTAGTGATATTGCGGAAGGTCTGTTGGGTAAAGTTTGCTTGTTTGCGGATGATACCAAAATCTGCAATAGACACTCAGGAACGAGTAGATAATATCAGGAGGGATTTAGCTAAGCTTTTAGAATGGTCTAAAATTTGGCAGCTGAAATGTAATGCTAAAAAATGCAGGGTCATGCATTTGGGCTGCAAAACTCCGAAGGCGCGGTACAGTGTAGGGGGTGAGGTACTTCTGTCCACAAAAGAGGAGCGGGACCTGGGCATAATTGTGTCTGATGATTTTAAAGTAGCTAAACAAATAAAAAAGGTGACTGCGAAAGCCAGAAGGATGCTTGGGTGTATAGGGAGAGGAATGGCCAGCAGAAAAAAGGTGATAATGTCTCTGTATAAGTCTTTGGTGCGACCTCATTTGGAGTATCGTGTGCAATTCTGAAGACCACACTTAAGAAGGATATAGGCAGGTTGGAGTCGGTGCAGAAGGTGGCTACTAAAATGGTTAGTGGTCTTTGATATAAAGCATAAACGGAGTAACTTAAATATTTTAATATGTATACTTTTGAGGAAAGGCGAGCTGGGGCGATATCATAGAGACATTTAAATATCTCCATGTCATACATGCACAGGAGGGCCTCTTTCAATTGAAGGCAAGCTTTCCTAACCAGGGCTCCACAGATCAAACAAACAGTAAGGATTTGAGGGTTTGTTTGTTTGTTTTATTATATTACATTGCTAGCTCTCTGACTGGGAGCTCTTAAAAGGGTTTTTTGTATATTTTTTAAAGCAAAGTTACTTTCTTTTTGCTGCTTTAGGGGAACTTTCCTTGAGGACAGTAGGTTGCTGAACTCCAGTAACCTCCTCAGGTTTAGAAATTGCTAACACCTAATCAGGTGTTAGTTCCCTCCCTACCCACCCCGACTCCCACCCACCCCTAGTGAGCAGTCTTGCTTTATAGGGCACCTCCCCCTTTAACAAATCACAGAGAATTGGACCAGCACATTATTGAATATAATTAAAGAGATTTAACTGCTTTTTCTCTGAAAGGACAGCTGCGAAACCGGCTGGTACTTGGTAGATCTCTCTCTTTTGCTTTAACAGATACCTAAGCTCCACGAACAGAACAATGGCTGGGAAAAATCGTATTGCTAAAGCTGTTGCCCCCGTTACAGCTTCTGCCTCGGTCCAGACAGAGGTCCTAATGCCAGTTGAAGGACCGGTTCCATGTGCAGGGTGCCTGCATGCTGAAGCTCTGAGGAAACAAGTGGAGGAACTCAGAGAGGAGGTGGCGAGGCTGAGGAGCATTCAAGACAGTGAGAAGTACATTGATGAGATGCTTCTTGCAGCAACCAAGCTCTCCAGCACAGGAGAAGATGGGTGCCAACAGAATGTCGATGGTTGGACACAAGTCACCAGGGCCTGCAAAATCACCAATCCAACTTCTCCAGCCCTTGAATTGAAGAACCATTATGCAGCCCTGGAAGTGGAGGAGGTGAAAGCATCCCTGGAAAGGGAAGAACCAGAGTTCAAGTACCCCAAATTTGCAGAATCAGTGACCAGAAGGAAACAAAGGGTAGTGGTGGTTGGAGACTCTCTTCTGAGGGGTACTGAGGCGTCCATCTGCCGACCAGACTTGATGTCCAGAGAGGTATGCTGTCTGCCTGGTGCCAAAATCCAAGATGTTACGGAGAGTTTGCTGAGACTCATCAAGCCCACTGACTATTACCCAATGTTGCTAATCCATGTTGGAACAAATGATACTGCCAGGTATACCTTGGAACGTATCAAAAGTGACTTCATGGCTCTGGGACAGAGGGTGAAGCAGTTAGGTGCACAGGTGGTGTTCTCTTCAATCCTCCCTGTTGAGGGTAAAGGCCAAGGCAGAGAGGCTCGCATCCTGGAGATGAATGCATGGCTGCGTGGATGGTGTCATCGAGAGCGTTTTGGTTTCCTAGACCATGGGATGCTGTTCCAAGGGTTGCAGAGCAGAGATGGCATCCATCTGTCCAAGAAAGGTCAACGCATCTTCGTTAGTAGACTGGCTAATCTACTGAAGAGGGCTTTAAACTAGATTCGTTGGGGATGGGTGAAAAAAGCCCCCAGGTAAGTGAAAGCCCCCAGGTAGGTGATACATTAAATACCTTTATGGAAATGGGTAACAGGGGTAACATATGGAAAGCAGTGTGTATTAATGCCTGTAGCATGGGAAATAAGATCCCTGAAGTTGAAGCTTTGGTGGGAGTGGCTGACTTGGATTTAGTGGCAGTTACAGAAACATGGTTCACAAAAAACCATGACTGGGATGTAACTATACCTGGCTATACTTTATTCAGAAAGGACAGGGTAGGAAGAAGGGGATGAGGAGTGGCACTATATGTAAAAACTACTATTAAAGCTTTGGAATTACAGAGCTTAAAAGGGAGAGAGGAGGCATTGTGGGTTAAACTAGAAAGAGGGAAAGAGAAATCTATTTGCATTGGTGTGATATACAGACCTCCCTCACAAGAGGAAGAGGTGGACAGAGAGTTAATTGAAGACATACGCAGCATTGCTAGGAAAGGGGAAGTGCTACTGATAGGAGATTTCAATATGCCAGATGTTGATTGGCACATTCCTGCTGCAGTATCATCTAGAAGTAAGGAGATCCTGGATTCTCTACAGGGAGAACTATTCAGGCAATTGGTAACAGACCCCACACGTGAAGGGGCCATACTGGACTTTGTGCTTACCAATGGTGAAAGTGTTTCTGATGTTGTAGTGGGAGATCATTTTGCATCCAGTGATCACCAGATGGTGTGGTTCAGTATTAGGACTAGGGCTGTTAGAATCCATTCCAAGGTGAGGATCTTAGACTTTAGGAAGACTAACTTTGCGAAGATGGGCCAATACCTCAGGGAGTCGTTAGTGGGATGGGAACAGCTGGGGGATGTAGAAAAACAGTGGGCAAAACTGAAAGGGGGTATTTTAAGGGCAACCAACCTTTTTGTTAAAATGGTAAATAAAGGCAAAAGGAACAGGAGACCGCTATGGTTTTCGAAGGAAGTAGCTGAAAAAGTGAAGAAAAAGAGGGAGGCCTTCATGAAATACAAGAGATCACAGAGAGAGGAAGACAGGCATCTGTATTTAGAAAAACTTAGAGAAGCTAGCAAAGTAGTCAAGAAGGCAAAGATTCAAAAGGAGGAGGAAATAGCCAATGCAATAAAATGGGGGGATAAGACATTTTTCAGATATATTAGTGAGAAGAGGAAGGGCAAAAGTGGTATTGTCAGACTCAAGGGTGCAGAGGGGGAATATTTAGAAGCTGATATGGATAAAGCGGAATTGCTTAACAAATATTTTTGTTCTGTGTTCACAGATGAAGAACCAGGAGCAGGACCTCAGAAAACACCCACAAATAAGAACAGAAGCGAGGGACATCTTGAACAATTTTCAGAAGACTGTGTTCATGAGAAACTAGCTCAACTTAAAGTAGACAAAGCGATGGGACCGGATGGGATACACCCTAGAATACTGAGGGAACTTGGGGACGTTCTAGCAACTCCACTGGCTGACCTTTTCAATGCCTCATTGGAGTCGGGAGTGGTGCCAAAGGACTGGAGAGAGGCTCATGTGGTGCCTTTACACAAAAGCGGAAGTAAGGATGTGGTTGAAAACTACAGGCCGGTTAGTTTAACTTCGGTGGTGAGTAAATTATTGGAAATGCTGCTGAAAGAGAAAATAATGAGGTTTCTGGAGTCCAGCGGATTACAGGATCCGAGGCAGCATGGATTCACCAGAGGCAGGTCGTCAGACAAATCTGACCAGGGAGTTGGACCGAGGGAGAGCTCTAGATGTGGTGTATTTAGATTTCAGTAAAGCCTTTGACACTGTTCCTCACAGGCGACTTATAAACAAACTGAGCACCCTAGTGATGGACCCTAAAGTTACTGCTTGGGTTAGAAATTGGTTGGGTGGGAGGCGACAAAGAGTACAAGTAAATGGAGCTCACTCTGAGGAGAAGGATGTTACCAGTGGTGTGCCCCAGGGATCTGTCCTTGGTCCGATTCTTTTTAACATCTTTGTTAGTGATATGGCGGAAGGGCTGTCGGGTAAGGTTTGCCTCTTTGCAGATGATACCAAAATCTGCAATAGAGTAGACACCCAGGAAGGGGTAGATAACATGAGGAGGGATCTAGCTAAGCTTGAAGAATGGTCTAGAATTTGGCAGCTGGGATTTAATGTTAAAAAATATAAGGTCATGCATTTGGGCTTCAGCAATCCAAGGGAGCAATACAGTATAGGAGGTGAAGTACTTTTGTCCACTAAAGAAGAGCGGGACCTAGACGTGGTTGTGTCTGATGATCTTAAAGTAGCTAAACAGGTAGAAAGGGCGACGGTAAAAGCTAGAAGGATGCTTGGGTGCATACGGAGAGGAATAGCTAGCAGAAAAAAGGAGGTGATAATGCCTCTGTATAAGTCTTTGGTGTGACCTCATTTGGAGTATGGTGTGCAATTCTGGAGACCGCACCTTCAAAAGGATGTGAACAGGATGGAGTCGGTGCAGAGGGTTGCTACTAAAATGATTAATGGGCTTCATTATAAAGCATTGTAGTAGCTGATAAGAATGCAATAAATAATACCCGGAGTCAGGCAAAGATTCAAGCTGGTTTAATGTGCACAGGCTCAGATTGCAGTAGCATTCAAAATGGTCTGAGCACAGAGCTCAGAAAAATGACAGTTTATATACTTTTCTTCTCCAGTCTAATACAGGCAAAACTCCTCATTGGCCACAGTGGCCCACTTACTCTCATCCAATAGACATCTCTGACCGGGCCCAGGACTCGCTCCCCCTGCTTGGGTCTTACTAGCCACGGGTCAGCAACTAGACATAACACTAAACATAATACTTCTGTTAAAGTATACAGTATATTTCGCTATTCTTGCAAGGTCAGTTAGCCACAAAGATAGTGGAAGGCATATCAGAAACATTCTTAACAAATGCAAAACAAAGCGAGGCCAAACATAGCAAGGCTAAGATGTATCTCTAGCCCTGGCTCAAAACACTAAACAATCTTCATAATGCTAGACAAAATATTCTTACATTGTTCAGTTTCTCTGTTATATTTTCATCCTAATTACGAGGTCAGTGCACAATCAGCAAAGATACAGTGGAGGACATTCCTACTAAAGCAGACATCTGGCTTACCTTAACAATAAATAGTAAAAGTGTTAATTCTCTTATCTCCAGGAGAGCAGAACATGTTATCAGTTGTCAACCTCCACCAGAATAGAACGGTATTTCTTTCTAACAGCTAGCTAACAGCATTCAGTAATTTTCCAAAATCAGCAATAACATTTTAAAGCAGGAGGAAAAGGGCTTTCAGACCTAGCTCTGCTACATACTAGGCCATCGCCTATCACATTCCCTCCTTTTGATTATTCTCACCTGCAAGTGAGAAAGGGTGAGAATCAAATCACACATATAGTATGCCATGCTAGGGTGGAGGGATCATTTTGTGGTATAGGGTAGAAGCCCTACGTTGCTAGGATTCAAACAGCCACAATCAATAATACATTTGAGCTTTGTCAAATCATATAGCATGCCTAGTGTATAAGCGGAGGGGCAGGAGACATAGGAAGAACAAATGACATATATACTGTTCATCATAGCAATAGGCCCGTTCTCATTGTTCCATTGCAGTTCCCATAACAGGAGAGGAAAGATTCTGGCGGGGGTTGAGACAAGTCCGGGAGGCTGCACAGGGAAGTAGGGCAAGAGTCAATTCAAAGCACCCCAAGGCTGCCGCCAGAACGAAGCAATAATAAGAATTCATAATGGGCATAGTCTCTGGAAAATTGGTGGAACTGTCGGCATCCACAACAGGTAGCAGACGTAGCGTTGATTGTAGGTCCTCAAGCTTCTGCTGTACGTAGACCTACCAGCTTTGTGGCAGGAGTAGGGCTGTAGATTCCAAAGTATCACTGTCCTCTGGGATGTCTCAGGTTCTTAAAATATCATAGTACAGTCTCTCAGGCTATTATTGCCTCCTTAGAGCAGTTCACTTTTTAGGAGATCAAAACAGTTTTTTCTTCTTTCTTTTTTTTTCCGGAGCATTTGAACACAGTCTCGTAGAAGACTCAATTTCTTAACACAACACAGTCTATTTCTGATGATTTCAGCTTTCTCCAGATGCGAGGCTTACCTTCGGATAAACAAACAGTCTTGAAATAGTGCAGTTTCCGAGGGACCAATAAGTCTTAGGTCCGTGGCTGTTGTCGTAGGGTGAGGCGCAATGGAGTCTCAGGATCATTTATGGAAGTCCACGACCAAGTTCAGAAGCGGCTGCTGGAATGCAAAACTGGAGGACGTCTGTTCCCTTGACGTCCAGGAGCAGGTTGGTAAAGTTCTTACGATGACGGATCTTTTCTCTTCGCAGCGTGAGTCGCAATGGTGCTGCAGGATTGGCGATCGAAGTCCAGGGACGACTCTCAGGTACTGTGGCTGGTTTCACTCGACTGTGGTGGATCCAGGAGTCGATCTCGGCCACTTTAACTGTTGTTGGGGTTGATAGCAAAACGATATATGGCCCTTTCCAATGGGGCGCCAGCGGTGTCTTCTTCTACTCTGTCACCCACACCGAGGCTCCAGGCTTGAAAGGATGCAGGGGTTTGGATGGGCTGGTCTCGTACTCACGCATGAAGACCCTGCAAAACAGAACTTAAAACAAATAGTGCTTATCTAGTAATTTCAGATCCTATCTGTCACACATCTCGTTTTACTTTCTATACAATAGGCTACAGAATCTCAGAATCTCAAAAGGGGAAACTCCTAAAGACTTAGGGGCAGGGGCTAAGTATATCCTATGAAGGGCTATAGGAAGAACCTGGGGCCAGGGCTGAAGACTTAACTACTAGATCAAGGGTCACCACTGCATATTTAACACAACTATGTCCAGTAATGATGACAAGACTGCTTTCATCCACAAAGAAAGTTTTGTCTGGGCGGTCCAAGGGGATATCAGTTGAGTCTAGGCAACTTGAGCACACAATGTCCATTACTTCCAAGCAATCATGGTCAGGAGGGCCTGGACCGACGGGCAATAGGGTGGCTGGGTTTAGAGTTTGGCTGAGACTTAATTGCAAGTTAGGATTCTCACATAGCATACTTTGATATTTTAACATTCGAGCGTTGGTGAGCCAATGGCTTCCTTTGTGCTCCAGCAGGGTTAAAACAGAGTGTGGTACAGTAACTTGAAGGTGTTGTCCTAAGGTGAGCTTGTCAGCTTCGCCCACTAAGAGGGCTGTGGCTGCTACAGCTCTCAGGCAAGGCGGCCAGCCTTTGGCAACAGGATCCAATTGTTTCGACAGGTAGGCCACAGGTCGCTGCCAAGACCCAAGAGGCTGGGTCAAGACTCCCAATGCGTTTCCACTTGATTCATGGACATACAGACGAAATGGTTTCTGCACATCTGGTAGTCCCAAAGCGGGGGATGACATCAATGCTGTTTCCAGTGATTCGAATGCTTTATCTTGTTCTGAGCCCCATTCCAGGGGAGATCGTTCCATCCCCTGTGTGACTTGGTACAAGGGTTTTGCCATGAGCGCAAAATTTGGTATCCATATTTGGCAGTAGCCTGCAGCTCCCAAGAAAGCTCGCACCTGTTTCCTAGTAGTGGGGGTTGGGATGCGGCATACTGCTTCTTTTCGCTCAAGTCCTAACTTCCGGGTTCCTTTGGACAGATGGAACCCTAAGTATTTCACTTTTGTCTGGCACAGCTGCGCCTTGGCTCTGGAAACCTTGTAGCCAGCTTCATTCAAATGACGCAAGAGGTCACTTGTAGCTTGTATACAATCAGATTTGTTATTGGTGGCTATGAGCAAATCATCTACATATTGAAGCAAAATTCTTTTTCCCGGAATCACAGAGTAGCTTGACAATTCTTGACTGAGGGCTGCACTGAAGATAGTGGGTGAGTTCTTAAATCCTTGTGGTAATCGAGTCCAAGTAAGTTGCCCTCGCCGTCCTGTGGTAGGGTTTTCCCATTCAAATGCAAACAAAAACTGACTGGCCTCTGTCAGGCGTATACAGAAAAAAAGGCATCTTTTAAGTCCAAAACAGTAAAGTGAGTGGCTTCTTCATGAATCACTACCAGGAGCTTGTAATGATTTGGTACTACTGGATGTATGGTTTCAACTGCACTGTTCACTCGACGTAGATCCTGCACTGGGCGGTAGTCACCTGTCCCAGGCTTCGTGATTGGGAGAAGGGAGGTGTTCCAGGGTGACTGGCATTCTCTAAGAAGTCCATACTGCAATAATTTCCTCAGGTGGCGATGAATGCCTTCAATTGCTGGCCTTGGGAGGGGATACTGACGCACATGCACTGGTTCTGCTCCTGACTTAAGGGTAACAAGTACAGGAGCTATATTCTTTGCTAGGCCAGGTGGATTATTCTCTGCCCATACTCCAGGTGGGGCTGCAATGCTGGTAAGTATACAGGAACTTTGCTGGCCTGATTGGAGATGCACTATAGAACCGCTACTCTTCTTCTCGGGGAACAGTCAGCACTATCAATCCAGCTCCTTCGATTAGGAAAACTTCAGCAAGAAGAACTGCTCTCTTCTCCATCTTACATTCACTTTCTCTGTCACATTATCTCCACAATTCACAGACATGTTAAGAATGCTTCTGATATGCCTTCCACTATCTTTGTGGCTAACTGACCTTGCAAGAATAGCGAAATATACTGTATACTTTAACAGAAGTATTATGTTTAGTGTTATGTCTAGTTGCTGACCCGTGGCTAGTAAGACCCAAGCAGGGGGAGCGAGTCCTGGGCCCGGTCATAGATGTCTATTGGATGAGAGTAAGTGGGCCACTGTGGCCAATGAGGAGTTTTGCCTGTATTAGACTGGAGAAGAAAAGTATATAAACTGTCATTTTTCTGAGCTCTGTGCTCAGACCATTTTGAATGCTACTGCAATCTGAGATTGTGCACATTAAACCGGCTTGAATCTTTGCCTGACTCCGGGTATTATTTATTGCATTCTTATCAGCTACTACAGCATATGAGGACAGACTTAAGGATCTTAATATGTACACCTTAGAGGAAAGGCGGGATAGAGGTGATATGATTGAGATGTTTAAATACCTCCGTGGCATAAATGTTCAGGGAGAGAGCCTCTTTCAATTGAAAGCAAGTTCTGCTACGAGGGGACATGGGATGAGGGTGAAGGGAGATAGATTCAGGAGTGATATGCGGAAATATTTCTTTACAGAAAGAGTAGTGGATCCATGGAATAGTCTCCCAGTGGAGGTGGTAGAGATGAGGACAGTAACTGAATTCAAAAAAGCATGGGACCAACACAGAGGATCTCTAAAGGTAAAAAGTGGACTGTTGTAGTTGTTGTTATGGAAGGACAGAGTAGATAGGCCATGTGGTCTTTTTCTGTCATCATGTTTCTATGTTTCTGTTACAAGGGGACATAGCATGAGAGTAATATGCGAAAATATTTCTTCGCGGAAAGAATGGTAGATGCGTGGAATAGTCTTCCAGTGGAGGTGGTGGACACGAGGACAGTGTCTGATTTCCAAAAAGCATGGGACAAACACAAAGGATCTCTAAAGGTAAAAAGAGGTTTATTGTAGTTGACATGAAAGGGCAGACTTGATAGGCCATGTGGTCTTTTTCTGATGTCATGTTTCTAGCTACCCTTTTTCCTCAGTCAGCACCTAGCCTGTCTAGATTTCCTAAAAAGAGAATGAACAACTGATCCCTGCAGGGACAGAAAGGCTCTTCATGCTTGCCTTTCAATCTACAATCTTAGTGATGGCAGCTAAAAATGACTTTTAAGTAGGTGGTTAATTTCTGTTTGTTAGTTGCTAATAATTATAGCTTTCAGTTTGGCACCTTTCACAGTCTAAACTCAAAGCTATTCTTAGAACTTGCATGATCAGGTTTGTTGCATACATCAGATCTTGCCTTTGGAGTTTAAAGCAATGGCACTTTGCTGAAATGCTTGCCTTGGGTTCTTCCTTAGGTGATGTGTAGTAAATACCTTTTACTTTAACAAGTCACTAAAAACAATATATCCCTTTACTATCTGCTTACCACCAGTTAATAATTGCATATTATTAAAGAGTTTGTGTGACTCCTCAGTCCTAATAACAGAAGAAAATAGATGATAATGAAAATAAGAAAGCATAAATGATAGCAGCAACAGTCACAAAGTGGAGAGAGTCCGGATTTAGCAGCCACCTGGAGGCCCAACAGTTCTTTATACTGTGTAAGTCTGAATAACAAGGAATTTCACATACTGTAAGCAGCCCTGCCAAATTATCCAGTTTGAAGAGGGATATTTTAGGCCATTGCTGGGTTTGTCAGTTCCATAATGCACCAGAATGGTATTGTCAGAAATCCAGGAATGACCTAGAATCTCCCTCTTGGAACTAGGTAACTTGACAGGGCTGCTTGTGTGAAATTCCCAGTTACGTTTTTACCAACAAAGACATTTCTCTGGGAACAAGCAGGAAGTTAGTCCTCACATATAGGTGACGTCGGCACCAACGGAACCCGTGCGGAAGCATCTTCCCAGCTTTCAAAGAAAGCCTTTGGGAGATGCATCATGCATGCATAGTCCCCTTTCCACCCCAGGGTGCTATCTTGCCTCAGTCTCCTTTCTTCCGTGGAGCCCATTGGACGTCTGTCCAGTTTCCGCCAGAAAAAGTGTGGGGTTTTTTAAAATCTTGTTTTTATCCGATATGCGTATCTGGTTCCTTTCCCGTCCCCAAGCCAGCTTGCCTTGGTGTCGTTCCTCAGGCTCATTCCTCTGTTTTTTCTTTTTTTTTCTCAAGGTATTCCTTGACTGGCACTTCATGCCCTTTTTTGGCCATAGACCTCGGACCCGTGCTGGGTGGCAGGGCTCCTTTTTCCCCAATGGCCTCCAATGACTTCAAGAAATGTGATTGGTGTGGTAAGATGATATCCCGCACTGACCCACATGACTGCTGCCTCCGCTGCCTTGGGGCGGAACACAACAACTGAAATAAATAAATAAAATAAATAGGGACTTCCGGTGACGTCACGGAGCGAATGGCTGTGTGCTAGCTGAGCTCCTGTGGAGTCCTGTAATTTTAGGGGGAAAAGTGCGGACCCCGGCGCCCAAGTGAGTGGAGAACGGGTCAGGGCGATGGCGCAAGCAGCGAAAAAGAAGCTGGCGGGCTTTCGATCGTCCTACGTGACGCGGAAGGAGGGTGCGGAGCGGACGGCTGCCGAAGCGGTGAGGCCTGGTAGCAAGGCGAGTTCGTCGGAGGATGAGGAGAGTGAGGAGATCCAGGAGATGGAGTTGCCTCTCCGGGAGTGGCTGAGGGCTTTCCGGAAGAGCATGCGGGCAGATCTGGCGGAGATGCGCAAGGACATTAAAGACTCGCTAACGAGTTTGCATCAGGACCTGAGCGGCCTGGGAGACCGCGTGGTGGTTCTTGAAGAGCACGCGGAGGCCTGCAGTGGTGAACTGCAGGGGCTGACTGAAGCGCAGTGCAAACTGGAGAAGCAGCAGGAGGCGATTGTGGAGAAGTTGGAGGAGATCGAAGATCGGGCCCGCCGGAACAACCTGCGGGTGAAAGGTATTGCAGAGTCGGAGGGGCAACAGAACTGTGAACAGGTGGTCCGGCGTCTATGTGCGCATATTTTGGCGCTGGAGGGCGGTTCGACGCCAGTGGAGCGGGAGATTGGGGTAGAGCGGGCACATCGCAGTCTAGGCCCGCGGCGTGATAAAACAACCCCGATATATCATCGCCTGCATGAGCAGCTTCCCACTCAAAGAAAAGATCCTGCAGATAGCCCGGAAGTATGGGCGGATTGCGTGGGAAGGCGCGGAGGTGGACATTTTTAATGACTTGTCCAAAGGGACTCTGGACCGGAGGAGAGGCCTGCGGGAAGTCACTGCCTACTTGAGAGGGAAAAGCCTGAGATACAGGTGGCTGTTCCCCTTCGGGCTTCTAGTTACCGTGAATGGCGTGACGAGAAAGGTGAAGGAGGCCGAGGAAGCCTGGACTGTGTTGGGTGAGTTGGGTTGTGAACAACTCCCGAAGAGGATAAGCGGAGCGGGTGAGAAAATGTTGGGTGGCGCAGCAAATCCCAGGTGGCAGCGAGTGGCCGAGAAAGGACGGCGGCTGCAGAGGAAAGGGGCAGATCGAGAGAAGGGGCAGCAAGCGCTACCGGCGGAGTGAGCGTGTGGCCCTTTGCCTCTGAGACTGGTCTTGGCCCTGATTAATGGATCAGACCTCTGGACATTGGGGTGATGATGGTGGGTGATTGGAGGGTGGCAGGAGGGATGAGATTGAGGGTCGAAGGTGTGGGAGGAGGGCGGGGGGGATTGGGGTGAGATGCAGGATTGTCACTATCGGAAGTAAGGTAAAATGGAGGGGTGGTGGGGGGGGATGGGAGGGGAGGGGGGGGAAGGGATGGGGAGGGGGGGGAAGGGGGGGGAGGGGGAGGGGGGAGGGGGAGAGTGAGGGGGGGGAGGGGGGGGAGGGGGAGGGGTCAGGACATATGTTCAAGGTAGGGGGGGGTATGTCGGGGTACGGTACAGGATGCTGCGGGTAGGTACACTTAATGTAAGGGGTTTGAACACGCCTACCAAGCGGCGCTTATTGTTCCGGGAGGCGGAGAAAAATGAATGGGATGTGATCCTAGTACAGGAGACGCATTTGCGTCGGCGGGATGTGGGTCTGATGCGGCACCCCCGGTATGGAGAACAATACTTCTCTTGTAGTCGGGAGGGGGGTAAGAAAGGGGGGGTAGCGGTGCTCATACGGGGGGGGAGTGGGATTCGAGTGACACGGAGCTTTGAGGATGGGGAGGGGCGGGTGGTGGGGCGTGGTGGGTAGCTGGGGGGGAGAGGAAATTATGATTGTGTCGGTGTATGGGCCGAATGGCGTGCAAGGGGGGTTCTGGCAGAGGGTGTGTAAGTTATTGGGGCAACAGGGGGGGGAAAAGGGTGGTGGGGGGTGATATGAATGTGGTATTGGAGCGCTTGATGGACAGGGAGTCGGGGAGGGGGGAGGGTAGGGGCGGAATAGGAAGGCTTTGCATTGGATGATGACACGGTTGAATTTGGTTGATGCCTGGCGGGTTTTGCACCCTAGGAAGCGGGAGTTTACACACTACTCCATCCCCCATAATAGTTGGAGTCGGATAGATATGATGCTGGTGGATCAGGACTGGATGTTGGGGGTAGGAGGGGGGGGGTTGGTTCCCATTGCTTGGTCTGATCACAAAGCGGTTGAAGTGGAGTTTAAGGGGCGGGATAGGGATGGCTTACGGTTTTGGGCGCCTGAATGAAGGGTTGTTGAAGTGTCCGGCGGTGGTGAGAGATATTAGGGAAGAGATCAAGGAGTACTTGGCGAGAAATGATATGGGGGAGGTCCGGGTGGCGATGGTGTGGGAGGGGCTCAAGGCGGTTATTAGAGGGAAGTTTATTCAATGGGGGGCGCGTAAGAAAAGGGAGCGATATGAAAAGGAACGGGATTTAGGGAGAAGGTTGCAGGAGGCTGAGGAGGTTTTTCGGAGAACTGGAAAGGAAGGGCCTCGGGGGGTGATGGAAGCGATTCGGGGGGAGTTGCAGGGTTGCAGGTGGAGCGGGTAGCGTTGGAGCTGGCCTGGGTGCAACAACGGTTTTATGAGTTTGGGAATAAAGCTGGGCGGATGTTGGGCCCAGCGGCTGCGGAGTCGTAGGGTGGCCTCCCGGATTGATCAGAGCAAGGGGAAAGGGGGCGAGGGGCTGGTTCGGGAACGGGCCATTCAGGAACGCTTCAGGCAGTTTTACCAGGAAACTCTATTCGGAGGATGAGGGGGTGGAGGGGGAGGGTATAGAGCGGTATTTGGCGGAGGTCCGGCTTCCAAGTTTGTCGGGGGAAGCCCGGGAAGCTATGGAGGCCCGGATTGGAGTGGCCGAGGTGGAGCGAGCTATTCAGGGGATGCCAGGGGGGAAGGCACCGGGGCTAGACGGGCTCCCGAGTTCGTTTTATAGGTTATTCCAGGCGGAGATCGGAGAGGTTATGTGTAGGGTATTTAATGGGATGTTGGAGGAGGGGGGGGATCTGCCGGTGGGTATGTTAACAGCTGGGATTACAGTGTTGCCGAAAGGGGGGCGGGACCCGTTGGAGTGTGGGTCTTTTAGACCTATCTCACTTCTAAATGTGGATGTTAAGGTGCTAGCCAAAATTCTGGCGGGCCGTCTGGGGCCCTGGCTGTCTACAGTGATCAAGAATGACCAGACGGGGTTTATCCCGGGGCGCCAGGCTGCTGATAACATTAAAAGGGCGGTGGGGGTGTTATGGGAAGCGCGACGTGGGACGGAGGAGTTTTTGTTAATGTCTGTGGATGCCGAGAAGGCTTTTGATAGGGTGCATTGGGGTTTTTTGATGGCGGTGTTGGAGCGCCTGGGGGTGGGGGAAAATATGGTGGGTTGGATACGCGGGCTTTATAAGGGACCGAGGGCGAGGGTGAAGGTCAATGGTTGTTACTCACGGGATTTTAGTCTGGGACGGGGGACGAGGCAGGGGTGTCCTCTCTCACCGCTGCTTTTCGCAATGAGTGTGGAGCCCTTGGCGGAAGCTATTCGATCCAACGAGCGGATTAGGGGTTTGGTAAGGGGGGGGTGGCTCATAAAATATCTCTTTATGCGGATGATATCCTGCTGTATTTGGAGCGGCCGGAGGAGTCTCTCCCGGAGGCCATGGTGGCGATGCAGGTGTTTGGGGCCGTCTCCGGATTCAAAAATGAATGTGGATAAGACGGAGGTATTGAGGGTTCGGGTTTCACCGAGGGTGGAGGAGCGGTTGCGGGGTATGTATCCCCTGAGATGGGTTAACCAGGCTCTGAAAT
This sequence comes from Ichthyophis bannanicus, assembly GCA_033557465.1. NCBI lineage: Eukaryota > Metazoa > Chordata > Amphibia > Gymnophiona > Ichthyophiidae > Ichthyophis > Ichthyophis bannanicus. Next base: position 47,923,723 of record CM066037.1, on the reverse strand, counting down.
ACCTTGGGGTGCAATTGGGAGCTAAATATGGGGATTTATACCGACTTAACTACCCGGGGGTAGTGCGGGCATTGGAGAGGGATTTGGAGGGCTGGATGAGACAAGACGTCTCGTGGTTAGGACGGATGGCTGGGGTTAAGATGAATGTGTTGCCGCGGTTGTTGTACCTATTCCAGGCCTTGCCAGTACGGGTGCCCGATGCCGAGTTACGGCACGTGCAACGGAAAGTGTTTCAGTATATTTGGAACAGGCGACCGCCGCGGTTGGCCCGGGAGGTACTTTATGCCCCACGGGTGGCGGGGGGGCTTGGGGTGCCCAATATCCTTGATTATTACCGAGCGGCGCAATTAAGGCATGTTATGGACTGGCGGAAGCGGACGGATATGCAGCCTTGGGTACATTTGGAGCGTACAGTGGTGAAGGGTGGCCACCTGGAGGCTTGGTTGTGGGCGGGGAGGCAGCACCGCAAGGAATTAGGTGCGGGATCGCCGGCTATGCAGCAGGTAGCCAGGGTGTGGGACGGGGTGCGGCGTGGGGGACGGGGCGAAGGGAACGGGAACCGGTTTTCGGTTATGATGCCGTGGCGTGGATGGAAGCCTTTTACACCGGGCTGGGAGGGGGGTAGGTTTGATAGTTGGACGGAGAAAGGGCTGGTGTGTTTTTACCAACTCTTGGAGGAGGGGGTGGTGCGGCCCTTTGAGGCAGTTCGGGTAGAATATGGCTTGGAGGAGCGGGACCGATATCCATATGTCCAGGTGCGCTCTTTCCTTTGCAGGGGTAAGGGGTTGGGGGGGATGGGGGAGGAGGTGTCGGCCATGGAGGCGCTTTGGTATGGGAAGTTTGGGTCCAGAGGGATGGTTTCTGCGTTATATCAGGCTGTTCGGGAAAGGGGGGCGGGCAGGTTCCCTTATATGCTAGAGTGGGAGCGGGATCTGGGGAGGCCCTTGTCAGCGGCCGATTGGAAGCAGATCTGGGATAGGGTTAGGGGGTTGCCTTGGGCCAGTAGTATTAGAGAGAACTGGTATAAGATATTATTCAGGTGGTATTACACTCCAGAGCGTCTTCATAGGATCTATCCGGGGGTGGCGGAGGGCTGCTGGAGGGAGTGCGGGGGGATAGGCACTTTTTGGCATATATGGTGGGGGTGTCCTAAGGTACAAAGTTTTTGGGGGCAGGTGCTTCAGTGGATCCATCAACATCTCGGCGAGGAAGTCCGGTCAGACCCTGGGGTATGCTTGTTGTCCTGGGGGGGGGGGGCAAGGGGATGGGGGACCCAGGATTCGTGCTTGCTGGAGTGCGGCACGGGGTGCGTGGGCGGCCGCGTGGACACGAGCGGGGGTACCTACCGGGGGGGCGTGGGAATGTAGGCTGCGGCAGGTGATTCTTATGGAACAATTGACAGCGGTTAGGAGGGAACGGGCGGCGAAATTTAGGGCTCAGTGGGGAGATTTATGGAATGTCCTGGGGGGGGGAGGACAGGGAGGGGCGGGAGGAGGGAGTGTTTAGTGGGGGGGGACGGGCAGGTGGGAGGAGTAGCGGGGGCGGGGGGTAGTGGGGGTTGGTCCGGGGGGGGGGGCTGGGGGGTTGGGGGGTACTCCTGGGTGCTGGTTGTTGCTGTGTTGTGTTGTGTTGCAGCTGATAATAACCACAAATTTTGTTGTCTAATTTGGAAGGGAGGGGGGGAGGGGGGGGGTAGGGGGAGGGGAGGGTGGGATAAAGCAGAAAAGAAGGCATGCATTGACAGTGGGGTGTGTTGTTCTCTTGTGTACTGTGTGTTGTTTCTGATTTGGTGGTGTACCGTTGTGTTTATTCCTTCATTAAAAACTTTAAACTATAAAAAAAATAAAATAAATAGATTGGACTACGAACTTTGCATGACCCTGACCTCAAAGGCCATCAAGAGCAGTCAGCTGTAGCAGGAACAGTTCTTTCACAAGTCCGACTTTGCACTGGAGTCTCTGGTGACACCGGGCTCCAGGGCCCCCTCCAGTACCTTGGTGACCCGTGAGGCCACGGTTCCTCTGAGAGGAAATCCCCAGAGATGGAACACAAGAAGAGCTTGAACACCTCGAAGGCTGCCTCAGGGACGGGTCTGGAAAAGAGGGTAAATGCCATTCCAGGCCCCGCAGTCCCTAGCGTGAGTCTGAGGAGCGGGAGCGGCCCTACAAACTGCCCTGGAAGGAGTTGTTGGCATCCGCTAACCGGCCTCGGACACCTGAGGCCATCCTCATCGAGGACTCCTCCTCAATAGAACCGATGCCATGCCTGAAACCCTCGGTGCCTGCGTCAAAGGCTGGTGGATTCCCTTGACTGGTGGCAGATCTCCGCCACCTTCAGGCCAGGATGCCCTTCCAGGCACCCAACCCCCAGAGGGTCCTCACCACAGATGCCTCCCTACTGGGCTGGGGAGCCCTTTGCGAGGACCTCTGCACACAGATGGAACGCCAGCTGCAGATCAACCTTCTGGAGCTCTGAGTGATATTCCTGGCTCTCTGAGCCTTTTGCCACCGGCTGCAGCAGCAGTCGGTGCTGGTCCAGATGAAAATCAAATCGCAATGTTCGATGTGAACAAGCAAGGGGGCACAGGGTCGTACGCCCTCTGCCAGGAGACGGTAGCCCTCTGCTCATATGCAACACACAACAGATTGCTCCTAAAAGCAGTCTACTGCCCTGGGGGAAAACTGAGCAGAGTCCTCCAGCTGCACGAGTGGTGCCTTGATCCCAGGGTGGCCTCCCGGCTGTTTCGACTCTGGGCGTCCCCCTAGAAAGCTGTTCACCAGCCTGGATAACACGCAGTTGCCCCACTTCTGCTCCCATCAGCTGCACCTGTCCCAGGTGGCAGCAGACGCATTCCTCATTCCATGGACAGAAGGCCTCCTTTATGCTTTCCCACCGACACCACTGGTCGCCAAGACCCTCTTCAAAGTCCAACTTGACAGGGCATCACTGATACTGAGAGCCTCCCAGTGGCCCAGGCAACCTTGGTTCTCGCTGCATCTCTACCTGTCGGCGGAGTTGCTGATTTCACTGGGCCATGCCCCAAGACTACTATCACAGAAAATCCTGCACCCCAACTTGAGGTCCCTGTCACTCACGGCTTGGCTGCTGAAAGGGTAGCACTAGCTCCCTTCAATCTCCCACGAGACATGGAAGAGGTCCTTCTGGTGCGCAGAGAGGCGGGTGAACCCGTTCTCCTCAGTTCAGATGGTATTCCAGTACCTATTCCACCTGTCGCAGATGGGACTAAAGTCCAACTCAGTCAGGGTACACATGAGCGCTGTTGCAGTGCACCACCATTCCGTTGAGGGAAAACCCCTCTGAGCTCAATCCCTTGTATCGTGGTTCCTGTGGGGCCTCATGCTATCTAAACCCCCCGTCCGCCCATCTGCGGCAGAATGGGATCTCATCATGGTGCTCTCGCAGCTTACTAAGCCGCTGTTTGAGCCCCTGACTACCTGCCACTTGTGGTACCTCTCTTGGAAGGTCGTCTTTCTTGTAGCACTCACATTAGCTCGCAGGGTCAGTGAGCTCCAGGCTCTGATGGCAGAGCCTCCCTACACAAGGTTCTGCAAAAACAGGGTGGTGCTCCACACACACCCCACGTTTCTGCCAAAGGTGGTGTCCCCCTTCCACCTCAGGAGGTGGTGCATCTCACCTTCTTTCCGAGGCTTCACGCTGGCAAGGCAGAGACCATCCTCCATACTTTGGATTGTAAAAGGGCCCTGTTCTTCTATCTGCAATGGACTCAGGGCCACTGCAAAGCACCTCATCTTTTCTATAACCCCAGTCGACTGGGGCTCCCAGTGAACTCTGTCCACTTGGGTGGCGGACTGCATTGCCCTTTCCTTTGAGCAAGCTGGGATTTCACTAGACCAGCAGCTCATGGCACACCGTGTCAGGGCCATGACTACTTCCGTGGCAAATCTGCATTCCGTTCCTGTGACGGAAATCTGCCAGGCCACCACCAAGTTTTCATTCCATACCTTCGCAGTTCACTACTGCTTGGAGAGGGAGTCCTGACGGAACAGCACCTTCAGCCAGGCTGTGCTACGTAATCTCTTTGGGGTGTAGGCAACTCCTGCCCTCTGGCCCTTCTGTGTTCAGGCTAACGGAGTGCTGGTTCTCCGCTGAACACCTGGGTCTTGCAAGAGTCTCTCAGTTGGTATTTAACTGCTGCAGCTCACGGCTCTCCTTTTCTGGCCACTGTGGCATTTTGTACAGGTTCTAGGTAGCCTGTAGCTGGGGAATCCCATATGTGACGATTGACTTCCTGCTTGTTCCTGGAGAAAGCATAGTTACTCTTCTATAACAGGTGTTCTCTGGAACAGCAGGAATCAATCCTTGCAACCCTCCTTCCTCCCCTTGGAGTTGCTTCTTTACCGTTTCTAATTTTTGCCGTCTTAGCTATGTCATTAGTCTGAGGCAAGATGGCACCCTTAGGCGTGAAGAATACCACGCATGTGTGGTGCATGTCTCAAAGGCTTTCTTTGAAAGCTGGGGAGATGCTTCCGCACAGGCTTCATTGGTGCTGATGTCACCCATATGTGAGGACTGATTCCTGCTGTCCCCGGAGAATACCCGTTACAGGTGAGTAACTACGCTTTACCAAGCCTACACAGATCCTGGAGAAATTCTGTAAAACCATGTCAAAAAATCCTGGATATGATTTCACAAAATTTCTGGCACAAGAAAAGTTATAAGATATACCATACTAGATCAGACCAAGATCCATCAAGCCCAGTATCCTGTTTCCAACAGTGGTAAATCCAGATCACAATTAATGTTACTGCTAAGCTGCGCTGAGTCCTCCGATGGCATTCCTGCTGGTGGGAGGAGGTGCAAAGCTATCACGCTTAGGATCGCAAAGCATCAACAGGCCCTCGGGACCTTCCTATGCCACACAATCCTAAGCAAGATTGCTTTCGCGATCACTTTGCACCTCCCCCCACCAGCAGGAATGCCAGCAGAGGACTCAATGCAGCTTAGTGGGAACATTGGTCACAAGTACTTGTCAGATTCCCAAAAAGGTAGACAGATTCCACTTTGCTTATCCAAAGCAAAGCAGTAAGCAGTGGTTTTCCCTGGTCCTCTTTAATAATGGTTTATGGACTTTTCTTCCAGGAACTTGTCCAAACCTTTTTTTTTTTAACCCAGCTACACTAATAGTCTTTGGAGTTAGTCTCTTCAGCAGGAGTCAGTAGATTCATAACCCAAAAAATCCATAAAGACTTTTCCATGTAGCTCAAGACCAGACAAACTTTGGGCCAGTCAGAAAACAGGAACTAACAGTTCCAGAAATACAAGACACAGCTAAGAGAGCTAGCCTCCCTAAGAAGCATAACCGCTCCTCCTAGAAAGCCATTGCCTTCCACACACGATATACTGGTTGAAGGCCAGGCCAGGTCATGACGACAGTGGAGGGGGGGGGGGACGTAGCCAGTCTTTTTCATGTCACAGCAGGTAGAAGTATACCCCCATGACCTACCACCGTGTTTATAGCTTACCCAATGTGTAAATAATTGAGCTGTCCCCTTAACATATGCCAGAAAGTTATCTTGTACATAGTTACCCCGTTGAAACCTGTATATAATCCCCTGTTTATTGTAAGTCCAGTGTATGCTCGCCTGCACTGCACGAATATGTTACATGTAAACTGATTTTCAAAGAGCGCGGTATAGAAGAGACATTAAATAAATAAATAAATAAATTCACTGAATCCCTTGAAAGCCCTGACACCATGCCACTGGAAGAAAGAATTGGGAAACAATGCTCTATTTGTTCTGCAAGTTAATAGGTGCTGCTTGTTTGAGAGAATCCTCTGTGAAATGAAAGAAGTGCTGATGAATGTACCTTCCGTTGACCTTTGCTCCTAGGCCTGTGCATTTATGACTCAGAAATCCTGCTGTAGTAAATGAAGAGCATGTTTTGATCTGGCTGAGCCTGTGAGTTCTTTGCATTGTCTGCAGTAAAGATAAAAGTAATGTTATCTTCACACACATTAAATTGATAGTGGTATCTTTTAAGGAGCTGCCATATAAAAATCCTTTTCCATGCTAGCTTAGGAAAGAAATTGTGTTGAGATCAAAACAGTCTCAGCTGTACAAAAATGAAATATCAGACTCTTGCCAAGTGATAAAATGCTCACTATTTGCAATGGAAGATACTTTGTTCCATCCTCAGTGCGGATTCTGTGACCTTGAGGAGTTTATCTGCATCCAGTCTATACTCGCCCAAAGTCCAGTTTGATAGCTCTATTTAGTATTGATCTCTGAGCCAAGAGAACTTAATGTCAACTTAAATTGTTCCTAGTTATACACATTCATAGAAATGTTATTGAAAAAAATAGTCTACTGCTATACTGGTGTGTAGACCACTTTCAAGAATTACCTTAAGTAGCTTTCACATGGAGGGAGGAGTGGCCTAGTGGCTAGGACAAGGTGCCTCAGGCTGGAGGGCCAGGGGCTCGATTCCCACCGGGGGACAGCAATCTCAGGCCAGAGGGAATGGGGTTTCTAGTCCTCTAGGCAGTCCTTTGTGGCCTTGGGCAAGCCACTTAACCCTCAGGTACACATAGATTGTGAGCCCTTTGGGGACAAAGGAATGTATCCAGTACCTGCTAGTAGTGATTGTAAACCGCTCTGATGCCCTGCAGCCTGGGCGGTATATCAAGACATTGCATAAACACAAACATGGTTTATAGTTTAGGCACTTGATATACCTCCCTTTACTATGTTTATCGTGGAGGAGTAGCCTAGTGGTTAGAGCACTGGCTTGGTAACCAAGCAACCAGGGTTCAATTCCCGCTAGCACTCCTTGTGGCCTTGGACAAGTCACTTAACCCTCCATTGCCTTAGAAGAAAGGCCTGGCAGTCTACTTCCGGTGACACTGCCAAGAAAACCCAGGAGCTTCTGGGTCACCAGGAGTCAGGACTGACTCGAAGGCACACATTGCATTTTACTATGTTTATCAGAGGGGTTTACAGATCATTTCATTTCATACTTTCAGATGTGATCTCTGTAAGAACATTTTGCTTTTAAGTATGGATTGTTGTGGCCTAAGCAGTGGCAGATGTGGTGAGATACTAAACTAGGCAGGCAGATGCTTCTATGTGCATCTTTTGTCTAGTACGGATTCTCACTGCCCTGCTATTTTGCTATGTTTTGTCAGGGCAGCTCAAAGCATAGCAACAGGAGATTTGGCAATCCAGTGGTGGAAAAAGGAGCTCCGGCTTCAGATCAGGACTGACAACAGATTTTGTGCTGTCTTGGGGGTCTGCTATGAGCTGTGCTGCTTTGCAGGTTACCATACAGGACCATGCAGGAGGCGAAATAGCATGACAAGCAGCAAGATTAGAAGCTTATGGCTCTGTCCCAGGCTGCTATTTAGGGTCCAGTGATCTACAGTCAGACAGGTCACAAGCTACTAGATTTTTTCACTTCTTCTGCTACTCTTCTGTTACACACGCTTCTTCTGCTTCCCCATACAAGTCATGCTAGCTTTCCCCTTTCAGGCTTCTCCTGCTTCGCCATAGGATGCCTCTGCTATCAACCTCTCTCACCAAGGCACAGTGCAGCAGTCAGGACTGGTATTAGGAGAGGTGGGGCAAGCAGGGCAATTGGTCACAAGCTTCATTATGTTTGTTCCTGCCTGGCCCCACTCCTTAATTTCTGCCCTGTGCCCCAGTGTGTCTGACACTCGTCCTGATAGCATTGCCTGGCTTTTTAAATTAAATGTGGTTCCCATTCCGCCAGCAGCTGTTGGTGCTGTCGAGAGGAGGCCACACTGCATCGTGTTCTCTTTACTCCGATTCCTAGGAACAGGAATGCTGGGCACATGTAATGTAGTCTAGGGCTACCTGTCCTGGCTGTTAAAAAGCTGCTTTTCCTTAGGGCAGCCCTGTTCATAGAAGTACGTCATTAGAGAGACTGAATTTATTTTAAAACGTTTTACCACTTGGATTGGACAATAAGTCAAAATATTTAAGTGAAGTCTTGTTTTAAATATTGAAAGAAATGATTCTTTGATGGCTGCAGAATAGGGATTTAGCTCACGCCTTGGCATGTTACATTCAGGTACAGTCGATAGTTTCCTGTCTCCAGAGGACTTTCAATCTTAGTTTATCCCTGAGGCAATAGAGGCTGTGAGTTGCCTGAAATCACAAGGAATGGCAATGCAGTTCAGACCTGGTTTTCCTGGTTCTCAACCTGCTGCTCTAACCATCAGGCTGACTTGTCCACTCCAGAAGAGGTTAACAAACCGTCCCAGACATAGCTAGTGGAGGCCGCTTTCCAGGATTCACTGTAAATGAAAGCAAGGAGTGCAGCAACAGCCTAATGGTTAGAGCAGTGGGCTGAGGGCCAGGGAAGCCAGTTCAAATCCTACTAACACTGCTTGTGGCTTTGGGAAAGGCGCTTAATCTGCCATTTCCTCTGCTATGTACATAAGATTTTGAGCCCTCTGGGGATAGGGAAATACTTGTTGAAATGTAGCTTGCCTTCAGCTGCCAATGAAAAGGCGTAAGCACAATCCAAATAATAATAATAAAATTATCCCTATCAAGATCCTCTTGGCTCCCCTGACACGTCCCGAAAGTTAGTGTGGATAGGACATTAAACCCTAGTTATTAGGGAAACGCACACAGCTATTTTGTAAGCCTTCTTTCTTTTGAAAAGTAGGGTAAAAATCATATAAGAACCAATTAGCAATGAATTGCCAAACCCTGGGGAGCCACAGTAGGGCCTAAAGGAATTTTGCTCTATTGAAAGGTACAGAGAATGAAAGGAAGAATGTTTTCTTGTTAAAACATTAGAAGCTTTTTTTCCAGTCATCATTTGCTTTGAGTGAGGGTCCCCACACTTGGTCCTTGAAGGCTGCAACCCAGTTGGAGGTTTCTGGATTTTCTCAGTACATATGTATGAGATCTGTGTGCATGCCTTATCTCCATTGTGGATATCCTGAATACCCAGCTAGGTTGTGGCCCCGGAGGGACCCCTGCCTTAAAGACCCCTGAAACAGTTATGAGAATGTGGTTGAATTAGCACAAGTATGATATCTTTCTGCATCCACACCTTTGAGCATTTTAATGTCCATAGAAATAGAGGGAATTCTAAGGTGTAATTTCTAAATTCTGGCACAGATAATGTGCATTGCCATGTGTGTACTTGAGGCCTGCTTTGTAAAGTGATGGGGTATAAAGACTCGCCTCAGTCTAGTCACAGCATATGCCATGCTCTAGAGCAGGCATAATGCCCACACGTAGATTCTTCAGAAATACGTATAAATTCTAACATGTGCATAAATATAGCCTCCGCCCCTGTGTATACCCAGACTAAAAGTACATGTGATCAGAGTTATGTGCACACTTACAGAATAGCGACTACCTAAAGCACATGTGGAACTGCCCAGACATGCACATAAGTCATTTAAATAAGGACTTATGCATATAACATTCTATGTGCTCCTTATAGCATCAGCCACCTGTACGTTTAGCAAACCTAGGTATGAGTATCAGAGAAAAATAAATGCCAAATTCCTCATAATCATTTATTTCAGTTGGTGTTAAATTCGTGTAGCTCTAATCTATTGCAAATGTGATTTTGGCTCCTTTTCTGAAGCTGTGCAACAGATTGGCTTAGCTGCATTGGAAACAGAAAACAGAATCTGCCAGCTTGTTCTGCTACACAAAGAAAAGCAAGAAAAAATGTGCTTTGTTCATTCCTTCCTACCCACAGCCGAAGTCTATATTGGAATTGGGAAGCCTGCGGAAGCCACAGCGTGTACACAGGAGGCTGCTAACCTGTTCCCAATGTCACATAATGTGCTTTATATGAGAGGTCAAGTGGCAGAGCTCCGAGGGAATACCGATGAAGCCAAGCGATGGTATGAAGAAGCCTTGTCCATCAGCCCCACACACGTGAAGAGTATGCAGAGACTGGTAAGCCCCGCATTTAAAGGGATAACGTAGCTCTTGCTCTCTGTATGTTTACAGTGCTATTTGTCTTCAAAAGCTGTGGGTTAATGTTCTTCAGTAATTGAAGCACAAAAGAGCTTATTTTGGTTTTCTTCTGTCCAGCATATTAGAAATGAATTCACCTTTATCTGTGGAGACAGGAGGTTGGGCTTGATGGAACAAGGGCCGGCCCAACCATTAGGCAAGCTAGACGGTTGCATAAGATGGCAGCTTCTGGGGCGCAGCGAAGAGCACAGAATTCAAAGCTAAACAATAGATTCTGACAGCTGGGGTGGGGGGGAGGATCATAAGGCTTAAGGTTTGTCTCAGGTGCCAACACTGTGAACCAACTCTGAGGCCGGCCCTGGATGGAACTTTGGTCTGATCCGTGGTGGCACATCTTATGTTTCTAAACAGTTGCTTCAGTGTAGAAGGAAAATAAAAGAAATAGACTAAATACAGTTCAGAAGATGAACATAGTATTGTTCATATGATGTGTCCTGAATAATTTGGGAGTGACAAATAGATAGTGTTTGGCTGGATATGTCATGGCATTGCTGGAGATGTTGGCTAGGATATTTTCTTCTTTAGAACTTCAGGCTTGCAAGACGCCCATGTTCTTGTGCCACTTTCAGTGACGTGGTCTTGTCTCTCCCTCACACTACACATCATTTTGTCCAATAACAAAAGCTAGTTTCCATAGACATTT